>CM060192.1:28151345-30631034 GCA_030549335.1 Pontederia crassipes
AGTATATAATAATAATATATGCATAATTAAGATATTATATATATTATATATGTTATAGATAACATAAATAATATAGGTAACAAATTATATATTTAGGAACACTCCTATCATGTAAAAATACACATATATATATAATCGTGTAATTAATACATATATATATGTTGATAATACGCTATTGATAATATGTTGATAATCGTGTAATTAATACTAATATAATATTTAATTAATTTATTAATTAACATATAGTATACATATAATACATAGGGTTTAAATATAAAACAAATAGCGAGATAAACGTAGATAAGGTATTAGTAACACGGTAGCGTCCAAATAGCGTCGCGTAATACTGAGGCGCCATATAGCGTCTCTTTAGAGCCTCAGAACTTGCGACGCTAGTTTCACATCAAACGTCGTCGACGCGAGAACGGCGCTAGATGCTGCCGCACATTTTCGCTTCATGGCGCGAAATAATAGCGTTTACGTAGCGTCTCGATTGCGCCAGCATTAGCGTCTATCTCCTGAATAGCTAAGAAGACGCTAATGAGACGCTATCGAGAGGCAAGTAGCATCTCAATATTATGACGCAAAGTACACGCCATAAAGGCACTAGTAGCATCTATGCAGCGTCACTGCTCTTGGCGACACTACGTTGCGTTGCTAAGCACCGATTTTCTTGTAGTGTTATGCAGACAAGAAAAGAAGGGGATAGACTACCAGATCGGAGACCATGTATTATTAAAGGTGTCTCCTACCGAGGGAGTCATGAGGTTAAGTAGGAAGGGAAAATTGACTCTAGGTACATTGGACTATTTGAGATTCTCGAAAAGGTGGATGAAGGACCATACAAATTGGCATTGCCTCCTTCATATGCCAAGATCCTTTATTTCATGTATCTATGCTTTGCAAGTACACGTATGACAACTCTCATGTGGTAGTAATTGAAGAACCAACCATCAAAGATGCTCCGGTGATCCGTACACAGACAGAGGAGAAGAAAGCCCCAAACTTGGACATGGAAGAAACCCAACAAGGACAATCGCTACAGAACAATGTATGGCCTGTTGGTTCCAGAGCAACCCAAAACATTGACACAACAGTTGAGGAGACAGGTGAGTCACCTTTTGGGAGATGGCTGCTTGTCAAATCGCGCCGAAAGAAGTCTCACCAGCCCATTCTGGGAGCCACGACCTCTAGTATTGTAAAAAGGAAAGAAGAAATGTCAGGGCACCAAAAGCTTAGGAGCGAAGACACCGCCCTGTCTGGAGCCCCACTCATGCTGACCACATCATCAGGTCAGCTCTTAAATGTTGGACAAACCAGGCGACACAGTGACTCCTTCCCCTCCGCGACGAAGGCACGTGAACACGCCGCAAGGCCACCCCCAACTGACATCACCCCTGGATCAGCTTTGGCAGGCAGAATACTCCCCAAAACATTCAGTACTGCCAACGTAAAGGCCATGGCAATTCAAAATCCTACGAGGTCTGTCGCTCGTGATACTCATTCCAACATGTAATCCATGCACATGGATGACGAAAATGGAGAGGCTATGGCTGAAGACGTGTGGAATGGCACCACCGCCCTCAGGAACGCTCAAGGCAACGACGCAATAGAATGGATGGATGTCGGTCCAGGAACCTCTGGACCTGCTAACCTAGCAAATTAATTGGGTGACAATACCCACCTCTCTAACGTTATCTAATGCGTATATTTTCTTGGAACTGTAGGGGCGCAGGGGACAGACGTTTCACTAGAGCTTTGCATGAATATGTTCAGCAATACCACCCTGACCTTCTTGTTATCGCTGAGCCCAGAATAAGCGGCCGGAATGCCGATTGAGTCTGTAAAAACTTTCGAGCTTTTGATGTGCAAAGAGTTGAAGCCCAAGGTTTTTCTGGAGGCATTTGGTTAATGTGGAGCAAAACATGCATGCAGATCCAAATTCTTAGACGGCACTAGCAATTCATCCATTGTCAGGTCACTGCTAATGGGACTGATTTCTACCTCACTACAATCTATGGTAGCCCTCAAGCCACGGGGCGTGAAGTCTTGTGGACTCTCCTGAACGAGTTGCTTGAGCAAGTGGTTGACCAGGCGTGGCTACTTGTCGGAGATTTCAATGAGGTCCTAGAGGAATCGGAGAAAACTGGGGGAGCTAACATAAACTATAACAATGTCCACAAATTCAGGGAAACCTTAAACTCATGCAGACTTTTTGACATGGGAGCTGAGGGACCTAAATTCACCTGGCGAGGTGCTACATGAAATGGTATTCAACTCCTTGAAAAACTTGATAGAGCACTATGCAATGTCACATGGAGAATTAGATTCGAAAATGCAGTCGTTAAAGTGCTGCCAGTTTTCAAATCTGACCACCATCCTTTACTCCTTGACACTACCCCAACTAGAGGGAACATATCAGCGCAAAGACCTTTCCGCTATCATGCTGCTTGGCACTCACACAAGGATTTCCAATCCTTCCTCAACTCCACTTGGAACCAAGCTGCACAGCTTACGTGCAACCTCACAAACTTTCAGAGGGTTGTTTCTAGTTGGAACACAAATATTTTTGGTCATGTTCGTCATCGGAAGCGACGCTTATTGGCGAGACTGGCTGGCATTCAAAATATGGACCAGAGGAACATCAACCCCTTCCTTCGAAAATTAGAACACGACCTTCAGCTAGATTTGGAATGGACACTGGCTCAGGAGGAGATCATGTGGTTTCAAAAATCCAGGCATCAATGGATCAAATGTGGAGACCGGAACACTAAGTTCTATCATGCGGCTGTGATCGTCAACAGAAGAAGACTGCACACCAATATGTTGAAAGATGAAAATGGTAACTGGATCGATAATCAAGACTCCCTAAGGTACCTGGACACAAGATTTTTTAACCAGCTCTACACTGAAGACTTAATTTGCCTATTAACACATTGGAATATTCCTTCCCAAACCTCCCAGAGCATACACTGCAGGGACTTAGCCGACCCCTCCAAGATGATGAAATCAGGAAGGCTATGTTCACCATGGGACCCTACAAGGCGTCAGGGCCAGATGGCATACAGGCTATTTTTTATCAGCACAATTGGAATATCGTTGGCAACTCGACCACCACCTTTGCAAAGAATGTATTTGAGGGTTCTGAACCAACAGCTCAAGTTTGCAACACACATCTGGTACTCATTCCAAAGACAGATCACCCTGAATCAATGAATGACTTCCGGCCAATCAGTCTGTGCAACACCTCATACAAACTCATCACTAAGATTCTCGCGAACCGACTGAGCACCATTATGCCAGACCTAATTGGACCAATGCAAACAAGCTTTGTGCCTGGGCGTAGCATCCATGAAAATATAATCATCGCGCAGGAACTTGTACATACGATGGGGAGAACTAAAGGTAAAAGACAATTCATGACACTCAAAATAGACCTCTCCAAAGCTTTTGATCGCTTGAATTGGGCCTTCATATCCGATACTTTGGGTGCTATTGGCTTACCATCACAAATCAAGAACCTCATAATGGACTGCATAACATCTCCCTCAATTCAAGTACTATGGAATGGCCACCCAACTGAAGCCTTCAGAATGCAAAGGGGCATCCGACAGGGCTGCCCATTATCACCTTATTTATTTACACTATGTATAGAAAGACTATCACACTTGATCACCAAGGCAGTGAACTCTGGCGCCTGGACTCCTATCACTGCAGGAAGAAATGGACCACCAATTTCGCATCTTCTCTTCGCAGACGACATCATCCTATTTGCGGCAGCGACTACTGAGCAATTTATGAGCATCATGGCTATTCTCAAACTCTTCTTGCAAGCCTCTGGACAACTGGTAAACTATACAAAATCATCCATCTTTTTCTCCAAGAATACTCCCTCAGACACTACAGCTAGCATCTTGTCCCTTGGCCAGTTCCAACATGTTTCCTCTATTGGCAAATACCTTGGAGTACCTATTGTGCATGGACGTGTCAGGAAACAGTACTTCCATCAAATTGTTACCAAGGTGCATAATAGAATTGCAGGGTGGGCCTCCTCGACACTCTCTCTTGCTGGCAGAGCTACCTTGGTGCAGTCTGTCATCCAGGCAATGCCATCTTATACAATGCATACGATGCCCCTCTGCAGATCTATATGCCAAGAGCTAGATAAGCTATGTCGCGCCTTTGTTTGGGGACATCAAGCTGGATCACATAAGCTCCACGTGCTCCCATGGAACATCCTAACACAACCCCGCAACAGGGGTGGGCTCGGCTTGCGCAACACAGAAATGACTAACAAAGCCGTCCTTGCCAAACTTGGATGGCAGCTGGTCACTAACACTGATGCTATGTGGGTCCATGTCCTCTCCAACAAATATACTGCAAGATTCACTACAAGGGCAACTATAACTTCACATGATAGACTTGTGGCTATGGAAAGCTATTGAACGTGCATGGAACAGCATGAGCCGAGGAATTAGATGGCATGTCCGACAAGGAACCTCTGTTCGTGTGTGGGATGATCAATGGCTTCCTGGTCACCCTCCACTTCGCGAGCAAGCCACTGCACCTATTGGTGATGAGATCCGAAACATGACGGTGGATAACTTAGTCAATGATGATGGCTCGTAGAACTTACAGCTTGTTGAGAGTGTCCTCCCTCTACCGGTTCTTGAGTCAATCAATCGTATACCTCCCCAATCCCCACAGGAGGGCGATGATGTCATGTATTGGTCCCTTGAAGCTAACGGACAATACAGCTCAAGATCAGGATACCAACTCCTCGCGACTAATTACTGGAGGAACAAGGACTAGGCTTGGAACTTAATCTGGAGGTGGGAAGGTCCACAACGGGTGCGAACTTTTCTCTGGATTCTGATGCACGATAAATTGCTTACAAACTCACTCAGGCACAAGAGGCACATGCGCCAACAGCCCTGAAACGACAATGCATGCAATCAGGGACTGCCCCTGGGCTCAAGCCATATGGAGGAAGCTTCTTCCGACAAACCTTTTGGGACCCTTCTTTACAGCCCCGCTGTCAACTTGGATCTCAACAAACCTACAACACCATCAGAAACGAACCAAGGAGCTCAGATGGACAACGGTCTTTGCCACTGCTTGTTGGTTGATATGGAAGTGGAGATGTGCTGCACTCTTTGATCAGAACTTCTCCCTGCCACATGACCCTATAACTGTAATTTTGAGGCATGCTGGAGAATTCCATCTAGCGTACACCGTCCTAGATGAGAGTCCTAATGATACCACCCAAAGTGATGATTTTGCTTGGAAACCGCCCCCAGAAGGATGGATAAAGTGTAATTTTGATGGCGCCTTCCGAGATGCTAAGTTGCATAACTCAACATTTGCTGGGACTGGTGGCCTCTTCAGAGATGAGAAAGGTAACTGGATAAGAGGATTTGCTGGTTCGGTTCATGCCACCTCTGCAATAGAAACTGAACTCTCAGCCGCGCTCCTTAGCCTTGACGTTTCATGAAAAAATAACTATAAGAAGATTGTCCTGGAATCCGACTGTGAGCTAGTCATCTCACTCCTCACCAACCAAATCGAGCAGGGGCCTCACTTGAGCCACATCGTTCAAGGAATTCGTGAGCGCCTCAACAGGCCATGGGAGATTCACTGCACTCACATCAAAAGAGAAGGAAACGTCCCAGCTGATTGGCTCGCGCATACCTACTCAGGCGTCGGACTGGGCATCCAAGAGTTAAAGTTCCCTCCTCCAACTCTGGGACACATTTTGTTTTGTGATATCTTGGGGATCCATGTACCCCACTTTTATCTGTAACTTTCCATCTTAGGCTAACCACTTGGTCCAGCCTCCTACTTGTTACCGAAAAAAATAATACTTCACATATGAAGAGTACCCTACAGAAATGCATGTGTATGGCTAGCGTATTTTAAGAAATAAGGTGGTGAAGATGGACAAAATTACATGGAAGCACCATGATGGGACTGAAGCAACATATGAACTAGAATATGAGATGAAAGAATAATTTCTAAAATTATTTGATAAGCATTCTACTTTATGTTAAAAATTCGAGGGCGAATTTCCTTTTAAGGGCGAAGGATTTAACACTCCGGATCTTTAATCATGGTAATTGGTCATTTGACCCAATCCCTAACCTCCCTATATAAAGATCTAAACTCATCTTATTTGCCTCTTTTCTCCATCTAAACTCTTGACGATTAGGGTTGAGGAAGGAGATCTTGACGAGGAAGAGTAAGAGGAAGAAGGGAAGAAAGAAGAGAAGGATCAATTAAGATCAAGATATGTAAAGAGGATCCAAACTCCTCTTTCCCCTTGCAATGTTTTGATGATTACATTGAGAGAAATAGGGCACCCTGCTCTATTAGGGATTTGATTGGTGGTTTCTACATAATTTAAGAGATCTAAAATAGTTTAGATAAGATTCATTGTTAGATCTACATGTTAGGGTTCACATTTAAGATGTTCTTATATAATTTGAGGGAGAACCCTAAATCTCCATGGATGAACAATTTCTTATGTTTTTTTATCTATTTTGTGATGTCTTATTGCCTATAATCATGCCTGAATCGTAGTGAATATTAGATATGATTTGCCTCAAAGATTTTCATGAAATCTAGGAAAATCCAGACTGTAAGGGTCGAACTATGAACGCGTCACGGTCATGATGACCCTCGTCACGCCCATGAGCACCTAGTCCAAGCCGCCAAAGGAAACTACCTCACTCACGCCCGTGACAATTTTTGTCACGGCCGTGACGATCGTTGTCAGGACCGTGAGTGCGAGGATGCAAGTTTAAAGTTTGGACTCGCACACGACCATGACGATGGAAGCATGACTGTGACATGGACATGGCGTGACCACACTAGCCACGATCGTAATCGATCAAAAGTTACTCTTAAGCTATTTTAAACTTATTTTTTAAATATTTATACTATGTATTGATGCTTGATGGATGTATATGACACCTAGTTATACGAAATGCATGCACAGTCATAATTATGTTAAAAATCTGAAGATTTTGAGGCCTAAATTGTTTAATGATTGTGCAAATAATGAACCCAATTGAATAATACTATACTTATCGCCCCTCAAACTGATGATAGAAAATTTTGTGTACTGCTCCATTCCCTAGAGAAATTACTGTGCCTTGCACCTTGGAGTTAGCATTTCCTAAGAGAATAATTGTATCTTATTGACGGCGGTATGTATATTCCCACTCGCCTTCGGATGATGAAGCCTCGGCTTCAAGGTCTAGCAAGTCTACTAGAGGGCAATGACTTGATTCTTCAATTACTGATAAGATCAAAGACTGGACTAACTGACCACAATGAAAGAACTGATGACCACGAAAATGGGTTCCAAAGGATTATGAAGGAACCCTGAGGATATTACTGAGGTAAAGTAAGAACAAGTGTTAGTCACTTGGTATGCTTATTGTACTGACTGACTAATGAACTGATGTTAATGTTTACATGATTATTTTACTGATATTGATGCATAATGATTAAATGACATGTACATTACATGATTTGACAAGGCATGCTTACATGTTTCCTTTTATTATGAAACTATTATACACATGACACATGTCATGTAGTATCATGTTTAGGATGCATTTTCACTGTATTAGCCTTTACATACTCTAAATGAGAAACTATGCACCTTGGGTCTGTGCAGGTAACTGATATGTTTGGATGGATGGCAGGTCAACTCATGACGACGAAGTTGCACATGGGATAAGAAAATAGTTAAGAGTCTCTAGGATTTGTTTAGAGATGTTTTCTGAATAATGAATTTATATTTTTATCTATGATATTAGTTTCAAAGATTTTAATTTAAGACTTCCATTGAGAAGATAAGTTTTATTTTATATTCGTGATTAATGATTTTTTTGCTATAATTATGTTATGGCGAATGGGTTGGCACTGTCGAATTCCCCTAATTGCCCTCTAGTTTTTAGGGTGGATTTTTGGATTGTTACAGACACTTAATCCGATCTGATTTGTTTTGAAAATGGATTTGCGCATTGAATTGATCAAACCGACGAACAACCTAAGAAGTGAGTTCAACATCAATTTTTAAAAAAAAAAAGAAATTAAAATGGAAAGAAGTTGGAAAAAATAGAAGATTAAAAAAGTGTAACTTAGGCAAGAAGTAATCATGAAATAAGAGGTCAAAAACAAAAATGGAAATGGGAAAATAAATATAGGATGATAATTAATAGGGAGAAAAAATGGTACTAGAAGAAAAGGCATGATGAGTGGAGAATACTTTAAAACTTAAAAAAATGAAGAATTCAATGGAGAAGAAATGAAAAAAAATGTGCTAATATAAATAAAACATTAATAGTGATTTTGGATAAAATAAATTAATATGTTTATCATTAGGATTATATAATAATTTTTGAGTAAGTATTAAGTCTTTTTAAATATAATAAGTAATTAGAAAAAATAAATTTGGAAAAAAAGAAAACAAGGCGCAACAATGGGCAAAAAGAAAATAGAAAGAGGAAATAAATATTTTAGGATAAGCAATAGGAAGAATAAAGGAAAATTAAATAAAACCAGAGAAGATTTAAAAGAATTAAATTTAAATAAATTAATAGCAAATTTCCCTGATATTAATTTATTTAAATTTAATTCACCTGCACATATATATATATATATATTAAAAGGAAAATTGTGTTAAAATTATATCTTAATTGCATTAAACATTTTATAAGATCTAAATAATTTTATAGTTTGTAGAGATAATTACTGTTAGGAAAAATATTTTCCTAATGTAGAAATAATTTTATACTTTAGATATGACAATATATATGATTAAAATAAATAATAAAAATATTTAACTTTGACTATAATTAAAGATTAATGTTCGTACCATTCACTTTAGTCCCACATTTGAATTTGCAAAATCAAAAGAGAATAGTTGTCACTATGAGGATGAAGAATTTATAATCTTGGTAGTTGTCTTATCATGATGCGATTTTTTATCAATGAGGTTCATAATTCCGATAAAAAAATGTTTTCAGTACTAAAATAAAAAAATAAATAATTTTAATACTAATTTGTATAAAAATAAAACATAATTTAAATATGATAAATAATATGTTTTGTATATTATTAAAATGAACAAAAAAATAAAATGATTGTAAAATAAATTCAAGTTGAAGGAGAGTAATTGATATTATTTGATTGGCCCTACATCATCATCATCATAAGGACGACATCATCATTATCATCTTATAATATTCATATTTTTTTTTCAGAATATTTTTTCAAAACATATAATATCTCTTAATATACAATAAGAATAAGATATTTGACAAATGTCAAATATTCATGTGTCATATAAAATGTTATAAAAAATATCAGCTTATACATGTTATAATATAAAATGGTGAATTAATAGCTAAAAAAATTGAATAAATAATTATAACAAATTACTACAAGGACTAATATTTTAAAAAAAACATAATTTTTAATAAGCTAAATTATATTAATGACTTATAGATATGTCCTAACAATATCTTTGACTCATAGTTATGCAATATATATTTGGTGATAACATTAAAAGTTTGTTATCAAATAGTTACTAATTTAATTATATTTCTTTATATTATATTCGTTAGTAATTGATAAATATAAGTTGCAATGGTAACAACACATTATGTATATGTGTATATATATATATATATATATATATATATATATATATATATATATATATATATATATATAAGCACAAGAAAAATTTCTCACACGTCGCGGTCTCAGAAGTATTATACATTATTTATGCTAAATATTTTTTATTTGTTTGATTATCTTTTGACGTTATCAGGTGGTTAATATGATGAATTATTTCAGATTATGGTATATATATATATATATATATATATATATATATATATATGTATGTATATATGAATATGATTTCTTACGCAAGAGGTGTTTACCTATACGATATTCCAATCAACTAATTTTATTATCATAATTTAGTTTTTAACAATAAGATATTATAACAAACTAATCACACAATTCAAAACAAATCATGAAACTAATTCATACAATGATAATATCTTTAGTATGATAGATAATAATTTTGTTAGCGTAGTTATTTAATATATATATAATAATAATATTTTCAAAGTTCCTTATGAAATAATTGTTTACTTTATGATAATATCATCAGGTAAGTTAGTTATGAAAATGCATAGTATTGTTTATTTATCTTTTTAAATTCAATATTTTGTAACCAGAAATAGATGGTACTTTCAAATTCAATAGCATAGTCGATGCCTTCTTTGATACAAAAGGGCACGTGATAGCTAGAAAATATTATACAAACATATACACAATTTTATTGTTGAAGTTAACACACATATATAATCCACTTATACTCATATTTATATATTCGTAAAAGAAAATATTGAAGATTCTAAGTAGTGTTGTGTCACCAAGCTATCTGTTATTAATTTTTTTTAAATGAAAAATTATAAAATAATTTTTATGATATATAATAATAAATGAAATAATTCATATTTATGATTAATATGCATCATAATAATACTTTAACTATAGTTAACAAATTTATATATTTTATAAATGTGAATACATACATACATATATATATATATATATATCAAAGTTCCATGTGTCGAATTCTCATGAAGCTATGTATTATTCAACTATTTTTTCAGAGTAAAAAGCACCTTCTTAGTGGTTTTGCTAAGGAGAATGAGTAGCATCAAAATTAATCGATAGATATCATCTAACGGTTCAACTTTATTTTTTCCCTCTTTTTTTATAGAACTTTCGGATGTTAAATCTCAACCAGTCATTTTATTTAAAGGTGAAGATCTTTTCTCACATCAATAAACTATATTTCCTCCTCATTTTAGCCCTAATATTCTCTCTCCTCAACACGCCGTCTTCAACCCAACACGCTGTCTTCAACCAAATTTGCTCCTCTTTTCGTCCACAGGATTGTGGCTTCATCCATGGCGGATGGTGGTTCTATTTTTGCTTCTCTTTTCATCCATGACAAACTATATACGCCGGAATTATAAGCTATTATCACTAGAACTAGAAGCTCCATGTTGTCCTACAGGAACGCTAACTCGCCCCCTCGTAGAGAGACAATGATGAGTGGACAAACAACGCCATCCTTGATGACAAATGACAATGATGTGCAGATGATTAGTAGAATGCTGCAAAGATGGTTGCAGAAATAAAGAACGAACCACGAATAAATGAAGAGTAGAAACTCTAATGCTGAAGGTTGAACTCGGGAGAAGATTTGCAAGCTTGGCTGCACCACCTTCGATGATGCCCTGCAGCTGATGATGAAAGTCCTCTCAAGTTGGCAGCGATTTGGTTGAAGACAATAAGTTGAGGAGAGAGAAGATTAGGTTTGAAATGGGAGGAGTTATAGTTTTATTGTTGTAAAAGAAGATCATGACCATTAAATAAAATGAGTGGCTGAGATTTAACCTCTGAAAGTTCTAACATAAAGAAAGAAAAAAGATAAAGTTGAACCGTCATATATCATCTGACGGTCAAGTTTGATGCTACTCAGTTTCCTTAGCAAAATTGCTAAGGAGGCTCTTTACCCTTTTTTGAGAGATAACGGTATATGAATTATGAGAGATAACAGTATATGAATTATGAGAGATAACAATATATTAATATTCGATATCATAACAATATTTGTTGATGTAGTTATCTAATATATACTATAATATTTCCAAAACATTTCTATCAAATAATTATTAATTTATTACAATATCATCATAATATTTAATTCATAATTTTGTCTATTTATATTTTTAATTCAATATTTATAGTTAAATAGAGGGCAGTTTCAAACACATTAGCATTAGTTGGAATAATAAACTACATAAATATTTGTATAATTTAAAGAATTATAGAATTAGTTGGAATAGTGGTTGTTAGAAAATTATTTTGCACGACTATATTTAATCAATAACTAAATTATTTATATATTAAAAACATTACACCAATAGATGTTATATGTTATTAAGATTTATATATCTTTTTCTAATAATAATTATCTGCATAACTAAAAGAACTATAATTAAAGATGTCTATCAATTACCATACTACATTATTAAAATTATTTCTATAACCTATTCAAAATATCTACTATCGTTGTACAATATCTATGTAATTAGAAATATCTCAAGACAAAATAAATGATAATTTTAGATATAATTATAATGACTAATACAATAAAATCATATTATTAAAAGAAATATAGTCTTCGTATAAGAATAAATGTAATTGTTATCCAAATAAGAAAATAAAAATATAATTTACGAACATAAAATAACTAAACAATTTCAAATGCCTACTTTAACAATTTATTTGTAACTATAATTAAATTTTGCTACGATTATGTGTAAATTGTTAATCTCATTTATCCATTAGAAGCATATCTAAATGATCATTCATATTAAAATAAACATAATTTTAATTTGATATATTTTCTTATATTATTTTTTTAGGGAGAGTTAAAAATAAAAGAATCATATGACTCCATCGCGAAGAGATCCCAACCAGGTAAATCAATCAAATACGAGAATAACATCTTTTTATAATATATTGGCATGCATTACATTTATGGGATCGTCATTTCTTTTGTTGCAAAGTTAAGAAGCTTTTTCCGCCTGAAGAGGATAAAGAGAATGTCAAATAAGTTTCACTCACTGTGACAATTGACGATGGCAAAGCAAAGATGCAAAACACTGCAATAATTGATTGATTGAGGGCGCTGCGAGCAGAGAAGCAGGGGTTACAACGGGTTTCAAGAGCATTTGTTTTCCTTCCATAATATGCAATATATTCTTGTCGCACAAGTACCCTTGGACGATTTAAATTGCAAAAGCTGGCACCTGCCTACTACTACTATTACTACTATATATAAATATTATATATATATAGACATATAGTGGTATTAAGGTGATACCACATGGAGTGGGAATGTGGGATGTTAACTGATTATCATGTTAGGAAACTTAAATATTTCAAATATGAAACATTCTGATTTGATTATGACGAACCAAGAGAAAAAGTTAAATGTGCGTGGATTCAGCACTCTCCAACGGGAATGCTAAGCAATGCAATGGAACAAATTAAGCAACAAATCGTTCTATGGAACATAAATGAATTGGGCAGGCTTAAGGAGAGAGCTAGGAAAGCTCAGGAGCTCATCTCTTATTTGGAGCATAAAGATGAGCACTCTAGACTCACTGATCATGAATTACTCACACTCAAGACTATCTATAATAGGCACATTGCATATCTCCGGCAAATTAGCATCAAGTAGCGGTCTAAATCTACGTTGAACCATGGGGACAAAAACATTAAATTTTTTCATGTCCAACACTATCATATAAAAAAATAATCAAATTAACTCAATCACTACCAATGTGGACAAGTCCTAACTGATGAAACTTTGATAATGGATGCCTTTATTAAGCATTATCGAGATCTATGGATCCCTAAATCTCTTAACACCCTAACCCTTCCACCTGGCCTACCTTAACTAAGCTTAACCATATTTGGTGGGACAATTTGATTTCACCTATCACTGACCTTGAAATCAGGGACTACCTCTAGAGCTTGGGGTTGGGCAAGGCTCCAGGCCTAATGGATTCACTGTTGAATTTTATAACTATCAAGACATTATTGACCATGATATTTGTAGTCATATTAAGAATGCTCTAAACACTAACACCCTGCCTAGTGATTGGACCAAGACTGCTATGGTATTCATATCTAAAAAGGACTTCACCTCACAAGTATCTGATTTCAGGCCAATCTCTTTATAAACTCACTACCAAAATCCTTGCCCAAAGACTCAAGCCAACTCTTGATAGTTTAATTGACCAATGCCAATGTAAAAGATCCATCCATAATAATATTATCATTGCTCAAGAAATCACCCATTCCATAGCTAGGGGTAGAAAGAAATTTCTAATGCTTAAGATAAATATGGAAAAAGCTTTTGACAAGATATCTTGATCTACCGTGAAAACTATCCTCAGGAAAATGAACTTTTCTCCCATCTTTATCTCCTGAATCCTTACTTGTATCAAATCACCTACTTTCACATGCAACATTAATGTCTTTGCCTCTACTCCTTTTATTAGCCACAAAGATATCACAAAGGGTGACCCCATCTCCCCATACTTATTCATCTTTACCTCTCAAGTGTTCATCTCCTTAATCAACCATCAAGTCTCCATAGGTTCTTTAATCTCATACTCCATCAATACATTCCAGCTTAGTCATCTAGCAGATGGCCTGCTCATTTGTACTGTTGCCACTAAATCAAACTGCATTACTCTGAAGAAAATATTTAAAGAATATGAAAGCTTGACCAACAAACGGTAAATTATGCTAAATCTGAAATCTTCTTCCCCCTAAGATCGCCCCCGTTAATTAACATTCAATTCTAAACACTCTTAACTTCAAAGTTGGATCCTACCCATTTTCTTATCTGGGTGTCCAAATATCCTACAAATACATACCAGTCAAATCACAAAGGGCCATTATGAATAAAATCAATAAAAGATTAACCGGATGAAAACAAATTTTGCTTAACCAGGCTAGTAAAGCAATCCTCATAACTCTATGATCAATTCCATTTCGGTATATGCTTTCAGCTCCTCATTCATTGCTAATGGTATTATCCAATTGCCCAAGCCTTGTGGGGGACTTGGAATAAAAAACATAAAGCATATCCGCACTTCTCTTCTAGCAAAAAGATCTTTGAACCTGCTAAATAATAAGGATACCCTCTGGGTGCAGCTTGTTAGACATAAATATGCTATCATCCACCTATGGTCCTTGACCAATCCACCTAAATTCTCTGCTTGGTGTTGGAAAGCAATCCTAGATACCGTTGACACCATCAAGCTTGGCATTATGGTTCAAATTGGGGATGAAAAAAATACTTATGTTCTCTACGACCCCCGCATCTTCTCTGTGCCTCTAGCCTGAAAACCTACTTACATAAACGTCAACCTGATAATTGATAACATGATGGTCAATGAGCTATTTAGTGATAATAACTGGAAATACAATATGCTTGCTGAAATATTTAGACCTGACTTGATGAATTGCATCCTTTCTATTTACTTGTCTCATACTGCATGATGATACTTGGCATTGGGTGATGGATACCCAAAGTGTTGCTAAAGCTAACTCTATTTATAGATTCATTGTGGATAGTCTTTACCACCATCCTTGCCTAAAAGGTCATCTTGGAGTCATAACTTGCTTGTACAACCTTCTTGGAACCACCTTTGGTATCTGAGCATTGCCCCAAAAATTAAAATTTCTTTGGAAGCTCATTCACCGGCAGCTTCCCACTATAGACATCATCCTGCGGTTTATTCCATCCAGCAACCCATCTTGCAAATTCTGTGGCTTTCACATTGAATCTGTTGTTCACCTTTTCTTTCCATGTCCTTTCACTATGCATTTTTGGTCCATTGTTCAAACCGAGCTCAATTTTAATTTTGATATCTCACTGACCTGAGGGGTCCTGGTTGAATTAGGGTTCTACTCTGATACCTAGTTCAAAAGTAAAGTTGAGATCCCTTATTGCAAACTTTTTTTGGGACATCTGATTTGCAAGAAATGAGGCAGTGTTTAGATCTAAGATGGCAACCGCGGGTATGGTCTGGCAAAGAGTTCTATCCACTTGCAATGAATATGCTAGATACCAAGTTCCTGAGGCTTTTCACCCCCGTGGCCCTTCTCTGGCTAGATGGAAGCCTCCGCATGTGGGGTGGAGAAAACTAAACACTTGGGGCTTGTGGGGAAATCGCGGGATTGGATTTCATATGTCGTTCTCACGATATCTCTTTTGTGGCTGCAAAGACGCTTGCTAGGCGATGCCGCACTACAATTGAAGCTGAAGCATGGGCAATACTTGAAAGAGTCGAATACTGCATACAAGCAAACATTTCATCGTTGCACATCGAATCTGATTCTCATATGCTTGTGAATGCCATTAACGACACAACGGAACCTCCTTGGTGTACACAGCAAATCATCATATCAAAGGCTTACTTCCATTCTTTACAAACTACATGATCTCGTAATAGAAAAGCGAATGCTGTCGCGCATTATTTTGCTCATCGTTCATCGTACGACATTTTTTTGGGAGCGCCACCCTCCTTCGGAGGTCCTCCAACTACTGTACTTCAATTTCTCGCGTTGCTATATTAATACTTAATTCTCTTTTCTAAAAAAAAATATGCAGTGGGCACACCATGCAACCCATCAAAGCTGGCCATTGGATCTCATCAGACGCGCATCGACGGACAAAAAACTTGCAACCGATTTAGATTTGTAAAACATAGCTAGGGCACGCAAAGGTGAACGAAGGCAAGAAACATCACGACTTCTCTTCGTCCTTCGAGGATCGCGTCTACTCTTCCTCCGAGCGAGGGCAAATGGGGAAAGTGAAGATCAACTTATCTCTTCCTCCTCCACAACAGGTTTTGGCCATCTCCTTCATTCTCATCCTCACTTATCTTTTGCTCTAACTCGTATTCTCTTCCTCTGAGCGACAGGCAAAGGACAACGCGGCTAGGGCAAGAGATGAAGTTATATATCTATAGTGCATATAAACCCGTTAAAGCTACTATTTCTTATATAATACTCCTGGTACCAAGCATTCATCTGTTCCCACAACAAATATTCTCTCATCCCCACTAACAAAATGCATGAAATCACAGCCAAAAACCAAGCATTCTTGCTTGTGCTTTAGCTATCCCGAAACAAAGTGAAGGAAAAAAATCCATCGAACATTGTACATGGGTTTGTTTAGCTCATGACTGAGCTTTTCTTCCCAAATATAAGAATTGATTCTATATGTTGTAACATAGATCTCTCTCTCTCTCTCTCTCTCTCTCTCATATGTTACAATTGCATAGTACCAAGGAGATTTTGACTCCCTTGGAACCACACCTAAGTATGATTTACTTGTTACAGTGGAAAAACTAGGAGAGTTGAGGTTGATGCTAACACAAGTTTTGCCAAATTTATCCCCGGATACTTGCCTTATTTTATCTGTCAGTGTCAATGACATATCAAGAACTGGAGCAGTGATTTCCAAATAAGCAACTCCAATTAGGTTGCAAGGAACATACTACTTTTTCCGTAGTTTATCACGACTAACTTTAATGATTCTCCTGCCAGACTTATCACCACCCCCAGTGCCCAAAGAGAAACTTCCACCTGCAGAAAATTCACCACTACTAGCTGCTTGAAAGGGCGATTGATTTGGAGGGAGAGGACTCTGATTACCACCAAATTGAAATATTGGAGTAGGTTGGACTTCTGGAGTACCAAATACTGGTGTAGCTAGTAAATTGCCTGAAACACGAGAAGCAGGAGTTTCACTGAGAGGTCCATTTGTTTCGACAGCCGTGCTATCTTCAACATTCATCTGATCATTATCAGGAGCTACTGAGTTAAAGCCAACTGAGCTTGATTTTCCCAAAACTGATTGACCCACAGCGGTAGCAAAAGAGGAAGTAAATGAGAAAGGAGAACCTGGGGATGAACTGCTGGAAGCAGTTGACGGAGATGAAAATGCAGCGGATGAAGTAGGAGCATTAGGAGAGAAGGATGATGTTGATGGCTGGAAACTAGAGGCATTCGCATTGGTGGCTCCTGATGTCACAAATGAAAATCCTGTGCTGCCAGAAGAGCTTTGTGGTGCAAAGGAAGAAGTGGTAGTTGAGTTGGATGAATAAGGAGCAGGAGAACTTGAAAATGATGAATTTAAAGGTTTTGAATCAGTAGATGCTGATCCAAATTGAAAGCCACCAAATCTAGATGGCGTAAAACTGTCAAGCCCAAATGAGGAAGAAGAGGAAAGAGAACAAAACTTATTGGCAGAGCTTTTAGAAAACTGTAATATGTCACTTCCAGATTTGTCTTGTGCACCAAAAACAGATCCAGTGCCACCTGTAAATACTGCGGAAGAGGTTTTGGAATTATAGTCAGCAATGATCGAGCTACTGGATTGTGTTGAGCCAAACAAGGTATTGCTCTTGTTTAATGTCAAAGATGGCAATTCTGGCACCTTGGCAGACTGGTTTCCACCCATATTTGAAGACACAGCTGATTCAACTTGCGCAAAGGAACTACTTTCCATACTCGGAATTGTCCCAGATGTCAGAGTGGAGCAGCTGCTACTGCTTAATTGAGAAATGGCTAGAGTCGGCATAATGTCATTTCCAGTTTTAGAATTAGTGGAAGATTCCAGTGGTGAAATATTCGTTTTATCCAGCACTTGATGAACTGCTTCAGATCCAAACTTGAAGACAGGGGCGTCTACATATACTGAAGCAGAAGAAACAAGACTTACAGAACTGAGTGAAGAATCACTATTGGAGCTCAAGTTGGCATCGTTAGCAGACAATGCTACAGTCACGACAGCAGAAAATGGAAGTGAAGATGAAGAATAAAGAGAACCATTACTTGAGTCTTCAACTGCTTTAACACCAAAACCAAACACTGGAGTAGATGGTTCTGGTTTCTCTGTTGAATCAACAGTCCCAAATGATCTAAATACAACTCTGGATTTCGGTGCTTCACCAACATCATCTAGTATCGGTACTTGTGCAAGTGTTGATTTTGAAAAGTTGCTGCAGCATAAGCAAAACAAATGACAAGTTAGAATGAACCATCACAAACTTCACAAGTAAAAACAAAATCTAAAGCTAACAAAGCCAAGATGGTACTGTGTTAATTCGTGGCAGACATTGATTCTAGAAAATTTAAAAAGAGACATCCTTGAAGATGATCTGCCAGCCAATTTTACTGCCCTCACCAAACAGGTCATGTACCATTTTACCCACATAGGAAAAACCAATAAGATGACAAAGCTTCGAGAAGCTTAAAATGTTCGAGAATAATTCCAGTGAAGAATAGATTTCCTAATAACTGCTTGTAATAATATAAAAGGTGTTTACAAATCATCCTTTCTCGTTTCAAAAAAAAAAAAGGTGTTTACAAATCGAACACATCAAATTTTCAACAGTACTAACATCTCAAATTAATTACAAAATGAATGCTTTCTCAAGGAAGCATATTATAAAAAAGTAACAAACAACACACATTATAAAGTTAAATATTATGGTTATGAAACACAAAATATGCAACTGCGGGTACCAATTATACATAAATAGATACAACAGAGAAGGAAAAATTCCCCTGCCCAAATATTCAAGATTGAAACATAGGAATCATGCAGTGCCACTCGAATACTTCTGAGATTATCCAATTTCTCACGTCTAACATGTTCGTTGCAGTTTGATATCGTATTACACAAAATAATGATTTTTCTTACCCAGGTTACACAACATTACGATTTACTCAAAGCACTTTCTTTTGCTGTACATATTTCATGAATCATTTCTTTCTAATTCATTGTGACTTAAATTGCACTCTTTCAGTGTTCACTAGTCAGCCAAAGTCAGTTTCAATTGAGTAATTGACCTCCTTTTTTAAGCTTTTAATATTTGCTTTCTTACTAGAAATTGTTGCCTTCTTAAAGGTCTCCATTCTTTTTCCTACAATCATATATGATAAGGTCGCATTTTTCCTTTAAACAATATGCATTAGCATGATCCAAGCATAAACATCAGGAAAATAGTCTTATCACACTAATATGTATAATTTAATTCAATGGACCAAATACATAATTTGGACTTTGATTTCCTTATTTTGTCCAGTAATGCATTTTGCATACAACAGTTAAATATTTGAGATAGTTTGCCTCTGCACATGTAATGGATATCACACTAGTATGCATGCAAAGGTACGTTCCAAAAGGATAACTATAAAAATAGCATAGATGGAAGTCTGTCCAAGAAAATATTGATGCGCTAATTGCAGAGATTTCTTTTATGTCCAGGGTGTGTTATTGACAAAGCAAACTAAAATCTGTTAAGTTTAGATCCAAACCTTCTAGTACTGTCTTGGAGAGTATCAGTGGTGATGGGCCTGATGGCAGTAGTTATATTTGACGAAACTGCAATATCATTTACACCCTTGGATCCAAAGTTAACCAAAGGTGCAGTAAGTTGATCCTTCTGTACTGTTGTTTTCTGAACCAATGGGCTCGGCATCGTAGGTGTAGGAGGTATAGAAAAAGAGTTGGAAAGATATGTCAGAGGGACAGAGAAGTCCATGTCATTTTCAGAAATAGTTCTTGAAAAAGCCTTCCCTTCCTCCGTGTTGGAAACTTTTGAAACAGGTGAAAGGATACTTGTTGACGACCCGATGTCACAATGCACATGTGTGGCTGTTTCAAGCCCAACACTCTTATCTAGTGATATCTTCAATCCAATTCTTTCTTTTAAAGTGAGAGGTGCAGCTGATGTTTCTCCCAGAACAGGGGCATGATTATTTACCTCTAACGAGCCCTTTGTAAGGAAAAGAAAATCAATAAGAAATCAACAAAGCATTTTCAATGAAGAAAGATGCATGACTGCAAATTAAAATTCAAGCATAGAAGAAACTTCCTTATATCATGGTGAAAAGTGTGTACCTCAAATGCACTTTTACTAGTCACAAAACCTGGCAAAGGCAAGATGTCATGATTCTTAAAATTCCCATATGGCAATTTAACTCCTGAGCCAACAGATGTTGAAAGCCTATTATGTGTTGCCTCTTGTTGCTTCTGAGCTAGAGAACTCTTTCTGCCGGGTGTCATATCACCAAGATATCCAAATGTTTTGAATTCAGAAAAATCTAAATCCTTGAAATTTCTGAGAGATTGACTTTCTATAAGGGGACATGATGACTTAATATTTGATTCACCCAGTGATAAAATTTTAGATGATTTCTCTTTAGGTGAAGGTACAAATTTATTGAGTTCTTGAGATATTTTCATTGCTATCTTACTTGACTGGGCAAGATCAGCTCTACTAAATTCCCTTTCTGAATTTTGCATATATATGTCATTGTAATTTAGTTCATCCATATTGAGAGTTGTCTGAACTGATGTGGAATCACCATTCACATCAGTGTTAGTCATCAGAGGAAGCTTTCCAGCAGGCCCTGGTGGCATATCTTTTAAAGGAGATGTCTGATTGAATTTCTGGCGAGTTCTGCGAATAGGGCCAAAAGATCTAAGATCAGTATCTAAAACTGAGCTTCCTCTTTTTAACAGCTGCAGCGGCAAATGAAAATGGTGTTAATGATAAAAATCATCATTCCATAAAATTAAGTTATAGAATTACAAGAATTGCTCTTCAGCCAAAAAAGTATATCCCTATAACTAAATGCATTATATCATTATAAGTATTGAAAAATGGAAGGGAATGCCAAGCAGTATGTTGAGTTTCAGATTTTGAGGAATAAGAACAGGAAACAAACTTTATACATATTTACACAGTATTGACCAGTTGAATGATTGTTCTTTTATGAAAGTGAAAAGGATGATTGCCATGTGAATGATTGTTATGATAAGAGTAAATCTAAAGAAGTGGTAACATTATTAGACAAAAGCACTGTTGCAGTTAATTAACAATAAAGAAATATCCACCAACAAGATCAGATAAAAGAGAAGGCATCCAACCTTTTGCCAAATGGTTCCTCTTTATGCTCCGTGTTTTTGAGATGTGATCAATTCCAAGAATACGGATACTTTTTTTCCAAGAATAAGGATATTAAAATATGAGAATAGTGGTCAAAGTTGAGAAGGTAACAAAATGTGTTCTTTAAATATGCACTATCTGGAGTTCTCATACAGTTTAATTAAGGGGCTAACTTTTCATTATATTAATGCAAGTGGTGTTTTCAGAACATAAAGGAATCCTGCATCAGTCAATCACACAAGTTAATACTGTTCTTTCACGAAGGACTTTTTGAGTTCAGAGCACTTGGTTACCCAGTGTGTACTGTGGACATGGCTAGAATTGGGGATGTTGGATAGGTCACACTTTGTTTATAGTTTGATACATAATCAATTTCCTTTCATAGTAGTTGTTCAGTTGTCACAAAGCTTGACAAAAAGAAGTTAAAAATTGAGTAAGGAAACCAGCATTTGCATCAATATCTGATTAAATCAATGAAAACATGCAAAAAATGCATATATTGTAACAGGAAAAATGGGCTATCATCTACAACAACAACAACAACAACAAAGCCTTATCCCGCTAGGAAAAATGGGCTATCATCTATAATGTCAAAATCACTAGAAACAAAGGATCAACTTTATAGTTACACACACCTCTTTGCCACCAGAATAAGCAATAGATTTCGAAGTTTGGAAAGACGATGATGGGTCATCTCTAGGATGTCTGCAGACCTGAAATGGCAACATACATAAAAAGTGTCAAAATGAAGATAATGCAACATATCCATTTACCAGAAGTTTAGTATAGCTTGAAGATAGAAGTTCTCTTCACAATAAGGCAATGTAATACCTTCACACTGGAAGTTACATTTGATCTGAAGTAAGGAGAACGGGACATTTTAAAGATTGCCGATCTACCCAATGGCCTTGGTGTCAAATAGCCATCTTGAGGGCATTCAGCAGCAGCAGCAGGGGCACGTAAAATAGATCGCTGACCAACTGAAAATAATGGATTAGCTCCGAGCATGCTTGGCATTTTATTTTCTTCAGGAAATACATGATTCCACAAATTTAGAGCTGAGGAGGGCAGCTGTGTAGTCCGAGATCCCATATATGCCTTTGCAAGCTCTGCAGGTGAAGCAGTTTCATCCTCAGGAATCTGTAAACAGAATTTGACATCAAAAAGAAGAAATGATACGATGATTATCAGGTGATGAGGAAAATAGACAGCCATAATATGCAAGTTAATACTATTCTAGCTAAAAAATGTCATGTACATCGAACTCTCAATTGTGCTTAATGACCATTGACATTTCAATACATAATTCTATGAAAAATGCCCATATGATGATAGGTTTAGACTTTAGAGATCAGATAAATAACAAAAACAGTCCTGAACTTTTTTTTTTTTTTGAGAGGAAAACAGTCCTGAACTTTGTTGGTTATTTAGTGATATCCTGGAATGTTTCATAAGTAAATCTGCTAAAAACTTTATAAATATAGTCTATGCATCAACCAAAAAGTTATCCAACAACTGAAACACCTCCTCTCAAAAAAAAAACAACTGAGACACCACATGAATCGTTTTTATATGAAATGACCATAATATAAAAATTTGATTCTTAGAAATTTTAATTTATAAACTGTATACATTCCATTACTTTCTCTTCATGGTTCTTTTTCTCCTTGGGAGAAAAAGAGACATGATACAATGATCATCTAGATAATGGTGATGCATTTCAATTCTAAAAAATACATTAATGACAGTTTGGACAGTCAATATATTTGATGCTATTAAAATGCTCTCAATGAATTTTTCGTAAAAGAAAGTTCATAAAGATTAAAAGAAAAAAAAGGAGAAGTTTTGTATTTGTCTGCTAATTTACCTCTCATGATTCACAAACTATAACAAGAGCATTCGAGTAACAATTAATGACACCATACAACAATTATTGAGGATTTTTGGTTGCTTGAAAGATAGCAATCAAAAGCAGACATATAAGAGCTTCCGAACTGGGAACATGATTAGCCAATTAGCACTATACTATGGGTGCTATGCAAAATACGAAAAGAATTCACCATCATACAGCCAACTTCATTAGAGTTTTTGATTGATCTCCATGGGATCTGGAGCTTTCCAAAGGATCTGCAGGTACAACCACATGTGCATGTTTCTCTGCATGTGGCACATCATGTTTTTCCGAGGTGCTGCCTATGTTTTCATTCCTGGTGACAGGATCGGAATAATTGGAGTTGATAATTCTTGAACGTAGTATATCTGTCAGTCGCTCAAACTCATCCCTGTTCAGACAAAAAATCATTAGAAGATGACTTCAGAAGAATATTAAATATTAGCCTACAAAAACACATGGAACAAAGGAATTCTCATAGTTTCTACAACTAATCCTAATCCACATCCCTTTTAGAAAAAAAATATATATTGAAAGTTTACTGCCATGTCTGTTTGCTACATAAAGATCAAGTGTGATAAAAGAAACCTGAAATTCTGTTTTCTTTTTTTGAAGAAAGAAGGGAGAATAAGCATAAGAAGCTAAACAGATGAAGAAATAGCAAAGTGATGGTCTGAACCCACTTAAATCAACAAGAACACTGAGATTGTTACTTCTACTTCAGATGGATTTGCAGGGATTGGAAACAGCAATCTACCACTGCAAAATCATGGATACATGTTTTCCATCAAGAGAAACTGGAATATGCTCTATCCAGACAGGTCATGTCTGCTTCTTGACAAATATAGTAAAATTGACAAATTATCAGGAATGTAGATAAAAAAAACAATGTTTAAACAAGACAAACACTTTCCTCGTCAGTGTCTTCTGCTTCAGTATCTGCTCAAGCTCTGATATTGAATCTGCTCCGGAGTTGTTGGGCAGGTTTGTCAGATCAGTGGCAATACCTTCTACTACTTCAAGTGATGGCTGCTGGGCAATCAATGATGTTGTAAGTAATCGCAAAATGGAAAACCACTGTGGTTCTGGAAAAAACAAAATGATTTCGTAAAAAGATAAATCAGAAAAAGCAGAGGCAAGAGACAATGAGGGTGGATGATATGGTAGAGATAAAACACGGGACTCTATTTCCAGTCAAGACAAATACTGAAGCAAAATAGCACAAACATAGGACTCTAAAAACATAAAGAATAGAAGCTCAAACATCTGGAAAAACACATCAAAATCAATAAAGATTCCACATGATCGCATAAGATAGTTTGCTCATGGCAAACTGAGCAAGAAAATATAGGAATTAAGTGCAAGACGGAAATCAAAGATTGAGCATCATGGACATCCATTTATTTATCATAAAAGGTTATTCACTATAGTCTACTTACAGCTGAAACCACTTCAATGTCTTCTTCTCCGATAGGATCATTTGCACCTGCATGCACAATTATCACCACCTTATGACATGTTAAACACAGAAACTGAAATCATACATCACCAAAAAAGCAGTTACCATTGAAGAACCAAATCCTGATATTTAGGTTCAACAAAAATTACCAATAAAATGAAAGAAGAAAACATTGCCATCAATTTGACAATATAATTATAACTGACTTAATAATTATTTTTTTATTTTGCAGAATCACAAATTTGACACAAAGGAATGCATGCGACAAAGAGAAGCGCTAAGGGTATTAGTACATACAATTCTGGCGTATGTGGAAAAAATCATAAAGTACTATCACTTAATTTTCATTGTTATTTCATTGCAACATGCACCAAACCACGGAGCCAATGCCAACAAGGTAAGAAAGTAGTTGAATTTATCTCATCTAATATAACTGCAACATTTTCGCTTGATTGACATCCTGATTAACTAATGACAACATATTAATCAAACAACTTTACATTAATTCATGCATTTTTTTTAGGGGAACATTAATTCATGCATTGGATATACTAATTAGTCATGCAATGCAATTAAATGTTTTAGGTACACTCAAACAAATTGAATCTGACTCGTACTGATTCCAATGAAAATGAACCGATGGATGGTGGGGACATGAAAGTTCAGATTGCACACACCGATCAAAAAACAATCAGAACGCTGGCGTTAGTGCTGTTTTCAGTCTTGCAAAAGGCTCCATTACTGTAGACGTTGTCTTATTTCTACCAGAACCATGCTTATGGATGGAACATCCATTAAGGAATGCTCTAAACATTTACCAAAACTAGTTATAATAAAGAAAAAAATGAACACAGCGTGTGAACATAGATTGCTTCTGAAAGTCACCCATTAGAAAAAAAATTAACTTTTTTTCTATCAGAAGCGAGCTAATGATAGGTAAATCAAATCATTAAACACCAACACAGGAAGTGACGATACCGCGTTCAACAGATAAAAGTAGTTTTGAAGTACAGCACAGCACCAATAAGTTAGAAGGTAGCCTCATTAAACCCATGTCTTCACCGTGTCAAAAATAATATATAAAATGAAAGAATCAAACTCCTGAGACTGATAGCAAAACCCTAATCCCGAGCAAAATCCCAAAACTATTGAGCAAATCGCGAGGACCAACAAACACCACCGGTGGCAAAATCCAAACCTCCAGTCTCCGGCTCGGCGGGCGGGGCCGTCAGTCGCTTCCGGAACACCGATGCGAAGAACCTGGAAGCGCTGCTCGCGATAAACCGGGACGCCGGATCCACGAGCTTCGAGAGCCATCCATTAACGCCGCCAACCGCGGCTACGAGTCCCCTGGACGGACCACCCCGAGCGGCGGAAGCGGGACGGTCGTAGGGCGTCGCAGCCGAGCGCCGGAGGGGCCGCCGCCGGAATTTGCCGCCGATCCCGCCGTGGTAGCCTGACGCCGTCGCCATGGAAGCGTCTCACGGCGAAGCGGATACGAGCAAAAAGAAAGGGTGCGGAGCAACTGCAGCAGTGCAAGCGGCGGCGGGAGGAAGAGCAAGCGGAGGAGAAGAGAGGGAAAGCAAAAAAGAAAAGAAAAATGAAAAATGGAGTTTTCTTAATCACGTACGAGGGACGAAGGAATGGGCCGGGAAAATAAAAATATGGGGGACGAATTAGGTTAGGTTTTGGGGAAGGCGCCGGTGTAATTTTGTTATACAATACAGTTACGCCCACAGTTGGACCCGGAGTGGGACAGGGACCGGGACCTCAAAATTAGTGAATGGAGTATGAACCTTAGTTCGGGGTGCTTTGCTGATCGTTGAAAAGGATTCGGCGAAGTGATCCGACGGCGTGATGGAGTGCGGCATGAGCATCGGACAGCGGAGATGAGTAGGTGGCGATAGTATCTATTTATTTAGTGAGTTTTGGGCTCTTTTAACTGTCCGAGTCGTCACGTCAAATGGCGGATGAAATCCGACGCTTTCGCTTTGAATTCGCCTAAGTGTTTGTTGTTGTTTTTTCCCTTTTCAGTTGCGACAAAAATTTGTTTTGGAAAATCCTGTAATATCCTCAAAGAAATAAATAAAGGTAAAAAAAATAAAATGGATGAAAAAAATCTAAAATGATTTAAAGGCTCATTGAACTTACTAAGCCTCAAAACTCAAGTATAAATACTTTCCTCTACCCTAAACCTCTCACCTAACCCCTCACTCCCCTCCCTCAAACACCCCAGCCGGCAACAACAGGACCTTTCCCCTTCTGCAAGCAACATTCTCTCCTCCTCTCATTCTCTATCTCTCCTCCCATACACTCACACCAAGCAAGGAGGTTACTCTCTCGCTCATCCTCTCTCCACCAACCTCACGGTCAGCAACACCAAATGAGACTCCCCCTTCACAATCTCCATGCTCTCTCACCCTCTCTCTTGTGCTACAGTAGCCACATCCCTCACTTATCTCTTCCTCCCACACTCTCACGTACAATTGCAAAGGAAGAAAGGAGGAAAGGAGAAGAAGAGAAGAAAAGTGGAAAGAAAGGAAGAAGAAGAAAAGGAAAAGAGAAAGAAAAGAAGAAAAAAAAAAAGAAGAGATAGAATATTAGAATTAGGGTTTTAACCTAAGCCCTAAAGATATGTTTGAGGGGATTCAAACCTCACTAAACTCTCCCCTAATAATGTGTGTATGTGTGGATTAAGGCATGAAGAACAAACCATTTGTTCTTAAGATTAAGGGTTAAAGAATGTGCATTAGTGATTTATGTTCATTGTTAATCATGAGTAGAATGTAATATGCTCCATGTTATCATGCTCATTATGCTTTTGCTAATCATGCTTAGAATGCCATGTGAATTATAGTTTAATGCTCTTGTGATCATTATCCTTACTATTAGAATGATTATTACTCTTATGTTGATTTATTATGAAGTTAGGTAAAGCTTATGTACATTATAAGTGTGATTAGCATGTTTGTATGTCTTATGTGAAAACATTTTTATGGTTCACGATTAGAATGCTAAAAATGTTAAGAAATATCTTATAAGATGTTTGGTATCAAGTATGTGTTCAATATGTCAATATAGGTAAGATTTGAAAAGAAATGATGTAGAAATTGTGTATCTGCCAGCTCAGAACGGGCGACCGATAAGCTATCGATCGACCGTTTGGAGGCATTTGTAGTGTCACACTCTGTCTAGCGGTCGACTGATTCTATAATGGTCTTCCGATTTGGAAAGAGTGGAACATTCTGTGATTAGCGGACGACCAAACACCCTATTTCGATCATCCGATAGCAATGTAATGGTCGACCGATATACTAACGGTCGTCCGATATGTGTTGTCGACACATTCGACACATTCTGTGATTAGCGGACGTTCGAGCACCTTATTTCGGTCGTCCGAAAGTCAAGTAACGATCGACCGATATCTCAGCGGTCGATCGATTTGAGTGGCAGTCACATACTGTGATTAGCGGACGATCTGAAGCTCATTTCGGACGTTCGAAAGGACCAGTAGCGGTCGATCGTTCTTCCAACGGTCGTTCAATTTAGAAGAGTGTCATATTCTGTGATTAGCGGACGAACCGAAGTCTAATTTCGGTCGTCCAAAAGGACCATAACGGTCGACCGATAATCCTAACGGTCGTACGATACTAGCCCAGCGGTCGACCGTAACCAGAAACGGTCGTCCGTTCTGAAAGATGATTTGTTATGATTGAATGTCCACACTTAGCATGATTTGAAGTATACATGACCTTAAATAAGATTAAAATATGCAACATGTATTGAATGATTATATGTATTGATGAAAGTAATTAAAAGATGGATTAATGAAAGTGTCTTGTTAATATCGTCGGATGTAAGTGGGAGACCAAGACCCCCTTGAGGGAATAAGGTGTGGTTCTCAGGGAAGACCAAGACCCCACATAAGAGTGTACAAGTGTGGCTTCTTATGAAACAAAAGCTCTCGATAAAAAAACTAAGAGAATACCAATACCCCACATAAGAGTGGATAAGTGTGACTTCTCATGAGACAAAAGCTCCCGATAAAAGAACTAAGGGAAGACCAAGACCCCACATAAAAGTGGACAAGTGTGGCTTCTCATGGGACAAAAGATTCCGATAAAAGAACTAGGGGATGACCCAGACCCACCATAGAGTGGACAAGGTGTGACATTCTTGGAGACCAAGACCCCACATGAGAGTGGACAAAGTGTGACCTCCAACGAGACGAAAAGATCTCGGCTTAGTTAAGAAAAGTTAAGTTAAGACCGACGAGTAAGGTTGCACTTCTCAATCAACAAGATAAGAAAGTATCTAAAGTAAATATGGAAGATAAAAAGATGAATGATGAATGACTTGGGACATAAAGTTAAAGATGATAATGAAGTATGAAGAAGTATGCACCTATGAGAATGCAATATGAATATCCACTTGTCACATCATGACATGAACAATGATGATAAAGTAAAGTAAGACAAGATCATGATATGCAATAGCATAATGATAAGTATGATAATAAGATATGATATGCATTAGCATAACGTTAAGTATGATGATAAGATATGATATGCATTAGCATAATGTTATGTACGATGATAAGTTATGATATGCATGATCTAAAGATTATGATGTTACATGTTATTTTATCTTGCCATGATGATATGCTCATATGTCATATAGTATGCATAAGTAGCTCATAGTGTGCATATGAATTATGTTTCATAATGATGAAATGCATATGCCATGACATATAAAAATCATGATATAAGATCATAGCATGCGTGGGCCTCAACATACTCTAACGAAAGAAATTTTCTGCACCCCATGGATCCGTACAGGTATGGACGAGGCTTAGGTTCGGCGGTGAGTGCCTCATGACAGCGACATTGCACATGAATCTGTCGGGCTACGGCCCAAGTTGTTTATTTCTTTTTATATCATGATGATGAACCCTTATAAGGGTGAAGTATGTATGACTTATGGGCCTCTTATTGAGTCATGTACTCCACTTGAACTCATTTATGTATGATGAATCCTCTATTGGGTATACGTTAGAGCCTATTAGGCCCATGGACCAGTTCATGTATCTTGGGATTTAATTATGTTAGAAGTCTTCTGCTGATATGATATTGATGTTTATTATTATGATTATGTTTTCGCTGCAAAGTTTTATGAAATTAGATCAAGGTCAATGTCAAGTAACATCGCCTAGGACTTGACAAAAGTTTTAAATTGAGGCCAAATTTTGGGGAGTTACAAATTCACTCGTCCGAAAAATTTGTTTTGGGAAAGACTCATCCTAAGTGATTATACAGTGCAATAGTTTATGATTGCACATTAATTTTACTCATATATATATATTATCATAAATTTTAAAAACAAAATCATTAATTCAATTGTACGAAAACTCCTAAATTTGCTCAAATTTAGTTTAAAGAATTCTTAATCTTACCATGTTGCTAAACCTATGGACTATGGCACCTAGCTTATTTGGTATTCGAAATAAAAAAAGTACAACAATATTTCTTTGACCAAATGAAATCAAACCCGAAGTGATAATGTAATAATGTTTCAAAAATAAAAACAAATGTAACAGAGAAACTAATCCAAAACTCTATTTAACAAAATAGATCAGCATATCTTTATTTTTTCCAGGTGTAATTCAACTATCCTTTAAGAATATAATTCTTTCTGGTCATATTTACATGTAGACAAAGAGGTTCCATATGCCCTTATGGCTCGGCATCTCTGATATGCCAAAGATTTTGTAAAGTCAGTGGATGCTTATTAAGAAGCTTAGGAATTGATTAACTCGAGTTCTTATTCTTTATGTGCATTTGTAACACAGGCCTTGCCTATTTTTATTTCACTAATATTTTAACACTTAGCCATTTTCAAATCTCATCACTCCCTGTTTCCAGCACTTGCATACTTTTGCCATTCATTTATTTTGGAAAAATAAAACTTTTGGCATTCATTAAGCCACATCTTGCAATTGATATTAGATAACGTATCTGGTTTCATTGATGCATTGCTTTTTAAAAAAATGTGATCGTTCAGCAAAAGAATGGAATATTGTAAAAAAAAATGAAATATCATGATGCAGTTGAGCACTCGATGTATGAAACAATGTTGTCACGACCGGACATAGAGTACCGAAAAGTCTCTGTTTCAAGTCGAACCGTCTATACTCCATTCTCCACCTCTCACCAATGCCATGGACAACACCTACACTGTTACAAAGCCTCACAAGCACCTATACGAACACCTACACAACACTTATACCCGACGACAAGGCTCAACACTCAACTACTTAGCCAACAAGCGAAGTGGCTCAACTGCTCAGGCTTACGACAATGCTGCAGTCATCGCTCGTAGGCACAGGCGCCACAGCGAGCACCCGCGCAGTCGCTGCCACGAGCACCCGCTGAGGCTGACGACAAGGCAAGTGTCGTCACAAGCGCAAGTGCCATCGCGAGCAAATGCACCGCGCAAAGACCTACCGAGTCTTGCCCGCGTCACTATCGCTCGCGCTCGTGTCGATCGGAGATCGTCAACGAAGATGGGAAGGAAGAAAAATAGAAAAGAAAACAAAAGAAGTTTACTCTTTATTGTCGCTTGCGCCCGTGCAGGCTCGAGATCGTAGATTGCCGTTGGAGATCAGTCACGTGCGGTTCGCCTTTGTCGCAGCTAGAGTCGTGTGTCGCCAGAAATGGATTTTGTCATTCGCCACATGTTTAGCGACCGTCAAAGATTGTTGGAGTCGACTATTCACTATCGACATTTAGGGCTTTTGGAGTTTTGGTTTTCGGTTTTTAGGTTTTTTTCCTTTTTTTTAACCGGGCGGTCTATGTGAAACATGGCTCAATCCAATTTTTTACCAGTTGGATCCGGTCCAATGGCATCTCCGATTTGAGCCTTTGTAATGAGTCATGTTGTCGACAGATCGGCATAGTCCGATCGGCTGGTCTAGTCGATCCGATTGTGACAATACTGGTATGAAGCTTTTAGATGAGAAAATATAGCACTCAAATATAAAGTTACAGGGGGGTTTTTTTATCACTCATTACACTCACACTTTATATAAACTCACTATACTACTCACTATGCCTCACTTGGATACTCATGTACTCTAACACTTCACGATTACATTTTAGGACAATCCAGACACTATACTTCATAGCTACACATTGAAACTCATAATTCCTTACCAACATATATCACTCATCTATTTATAGAGTCCCAATGTCACTTTGCTACTTCTATGAAGCTCAGAGAAGACTAAATAAGATTCTTATTACTTCAATGAAGTTTCCTCACGACATCAAGAGAATTTAAGAATTTTTTAGAGAAAAATCATTCGATAAAATTAGGAGATTTCTAGTTAATTCATCAAGTGAAAGTTAGAGAATTTACTAGATAGAATTTTTAAAAGAATGCTAGACTTATTGTTGACATTTTAACACTAACCCTCAATACGAACCTTTTTTATTTTTTTTAGTGATGCTCAAAATTTTTCGAACTTTGAGGTACTCAATTCTTTTGTGAATATGACTGCAACTTGGTACTCTATGTTAATCAACTGCATAGTTAGTTCTCCTTATAGCATATTCTCTCATATGAAGTGATAAATGTACACCTGTATGCTTAGTCCTTACATGAAATGTCTCTCTTGTGTTGCATTGTTGCCGATCTATACTTAACTTTAGTTGTTGACAAAAAAAATTTTAGGTTGTCATTTACTACATCATGTTTGTAATGCCCCGAAATTCGACCCCGCCACGTGACAAAATCTCCTCTCGGATGTTACTTTCTTTGGTCTTTCTGATTCTTTCATTGACCCAAATAGTCAAGAAAGTGACACGTAAGCAGAAGACTTAACAAATAAAATAATACAACAATAATAGAAAAGCATGAAGCTAAATCAATAAGTGGTACGATTAACTAACTCTGTATGATATGCAGAAGCTAAAGAGAGGAGTACATCCAAAACATCTCGGTATGAGACATACAAAAGTGAAGGTACTAGTACTAAATGTAGAAATGTCTATGGTCTGACATAACTTGATAAGTTCCATCCAAAAAAAGGTATAACTTGACATAACGTAAGAATAGACCACCCATACTGGACTTTGCTATAACTATGTGCACACTCCACATGAACTACAGTCACCGCACACACATCACGCATCATCATCATGTACCTATGGGGATCACACAGGGGAGCAAGCTCAACCGTTAGCAAAAAAAGTTAAGTATAAGTTCGTATAGGTCATAAGATAATCCCATCATAAAAGTGCATGAAGCGAACATATAAATACATATGAGAATGGATAAAAAATGAAGAAGCAATAAGGGGATCATGAGTACATGTTCATTCATTTCATTTCCTTTTCATATTCATGTTCAAGGTTCGTATTCATCATTATGTCATTCATGTTCATCATTCATGTTCATTGCTCATGTTCATAAGGACAAAGTCCTTCCATTCATATTCATCGTCATGTTCACAATGACAAAGTCTTTCCGTTCATATTTGATCATTCATGTTCTTTCATGTCCTTTCATAACATGGAAGAGCTATTCACTTTTTGGGAATATCATTGTAGGCACACAAGGGTGCAACAATCTAGACCATAGTGGGCTAATTGGGGATCAGTGTCACAGTCAACCCCGTCGAGCGAGATGACCTCACAAAGCGAAAACATCCATAGGGATAACTCCCATCTAGATAGGGCAAAATGGTAACTCTCCATCATTCATGAACCTCTCTTTCAATTCGAGGATTGATCAAGGTCGTATGGAACATGATATTATTTCATCTTTAAGTTCATATAATTCATCTTTAATCTGGTGGACAGAAGTTTATCAAATCAAGAGTTTTTAATTAAAAATCATATTATTTTTGTCAACATATCGGACGCTCGAAAGTCGAGCAGTCATCTGCTTTAGGTCCATTCAGCGATCATCTGAAAAAGGAACGAACACTCATTTATCATCATTTTTCGGTCGACCGAAAAAAGATTCTTGATAAGTTTCTCAATCGTAATCTTATTTGTCGACCGAGGGAGGTTTGGTCATTCATTTTCACATGAGTAAATCTTTGAACTGTTGGTCACGGGATTCGATTGATCAAAACTGAATCAGTCACATTATGAATAGTGTCATCTTCTTTCTCGATCAATCGGACGTCCCCATCGATTTTCAGAAGTTCTTTCGACATGGTAATCCAGATCAAGCGCCCAAAAAATTTTTGATCAACCAACTATCGTTATCATCGCCATTAACGAGTCTCGACATTCTCTAGTTCAATCGTCCGAAAGGATTTTGGACTTTCTTTCTGGTCTATATCGGTCAATCAGTTGAGTTTCAGTCGTCCGATATAGTTGTCGCTTGCCGAATTGAATCGGACGCCCGAAATGATTTTGGTCGACCGCTCCAGTTCGACAAAGCCGCATGTCATTGTGAAATCCTTGTGTTTTCAATTAGTTCTCCCATACAAAGAAAAATAAAACTATTTCCTACACATTCTTCCTATCATATGGCACAAAGCATAGCTATTTCACAATATAAATCCTTTAATTTACATGAAACATTTCCTCATACACATAACTCTGAGTTCATCATTTTTCCATACGATGTAATATATATTATTAAATCTTATAGATCAGACTATGAGCGATCATAAATAATATTCTCATATTAGAAGCATAACAAGGAATACATCTCTACCTATTCTATCACTCACATTCATTCAATCAATTGGCAAAAATCAAACATAACAGGTAATGAGCTCTGGAATTCTCGGCAAGATCATGTATGAGTAGGAAACTAAACATCTCGACATAATGACATGAACACTACCCATTCACATAACTTTCTAGTTCTAATCCCGTCCTTAAAGCATGCAGATTTCTTCAAGAACTATTCTATGATCTAGATCCTGAAAACACACCTTCTTCAACATTTTTCGATTGTTCTTCGTTGGCTCTAGTTCTGGCCATGCATTACTCCTCCTACGTTACTTGCATCAGTGGATGTCGCCGGTGCCGCTCCCTCACTCTCTGGCCATGCACAATGGTGGAGAAAGAAAAATGGAGATGAGAGAATGGCGAGAAAAATTGGGAGAGAGAGTGGGGGAAGAAATTTTATGGAGGTGTTGTTGTCCCTTGATCTCCCCCTATTCTTCCATTTCCTCAACGCTTGGTGTAGTGAAGAGGGGAGAGACACTACAAGAAATCTGTCCTTTAGTGAAAAACCATGCGATGCTAATTCGTCACTACTAACATTTCAGTAACGACGACGTTGGGTCGACAAGATGAGACGCTAATTGTCTCCTAGTAGCGTCGACTCAGGGTCGCATTCGAGATACAAAAAGTTGATGCTAAACCTGGCGCCATCACGATGCTATGTAAACACTATTATGACGCGCCAAGACTGAAAATTGTGTGGTAAATCGATGTATTGCGTTGTATTAGCGTCAACAAGATGCGACACAAGTTGGCGTCAACAATAGTGAGGCGCTAAATCGATGCTAGTTCAGGAGACGATTTTGGTGTCCGCAACTTGCATTGTATCAGGTGTGGCGCTAATTAGCATAAAAAAGTTTGTGTCGCTAAGTCGACGCTAGGTTCTATGCTAGCGTCAAGACAAGTCGACGTTAATGTGACGTTAAATACTGTGCGACGCTAATGTGATGCTAATGCGGGGCCAACATTAGAATTTTAATAATATAAAATTATTTATACAAGTAATGTTAATTATTATTCGTATTTAGGTAATCTTAATTTGTATAACTATATATGTTAATAATGCATATACATACATATATATATATATATATATATATATCATATGTACATATACATATATATATACATATACATATACATATGTACATATGCAATAGCCATCGCGACGCTACTTCGCAAACATATACATATACATACTATACAATACTATATACTATATTATACACCATACTATACTATATTATTCTGTTATATAATATATAAAAATTAATATACCATGCTATACATACATTATACTCTAATTTTTCAAATTACAAAATTAGGAGAATAGTGCTTCTTCATTTTTCATAGGATTCAAATGGTGATTATCGAAGATTCGACCATCGAAATCATCGTGAAATTTGTACCTCTTGTAAATCATGGCAACACAGATTTTAAGTATTCTTTCATGATTTTAGGAGTCCAGATGGAAGATTTAAGAACCAAGGAAAAGAAAGACTTCCAACGGTCGCCAACATGAGTCATGTGGGAATCAGTCAAAACAAAAATGTAACACCCCAAATTTTACTCCCAAATTGTCAAGGACAATTTCGTCATTCAGTTGTGTTAGCCCATTCGCCATCACATAATCATAAAATAATATGATTTTCAATTAAGTAAGCGAAAGCATAAAATCATTAAATAGGATAAAAGAATTTTTCAATAAAATGCGGAAAAACTTCATGAAACATCGAGAGTATGATTATAGAATTGAAAACATCTCTAAACATCATCACTAATAGCAATTAAAACATCTTTAAGCCATAATCAAAACATCTCTTTAAAAAACGTAGTTAAAAGACTCTAGAACATAATGACTCAACATCCTAGACCAGTGCACAATCTTTATTATCATGAGTTGAGCCATCATCCATCCACTCATTATGCACCTGCACGGATCCAGGGTGCAGAGATTTTCTTGTTAGAATATGTAAATGTCATGATATGCGATGTCATGATCCTAAACACGATACTACATTATATGCATCATCTTTTTATAAAAGAAATAAACCATATGCATGTCATGCTCTATACATGACATCTACATGTCAGTCATCAATAACAATCTATCATCACGCAATAATATAAAGCATGAAAACATGTAATCAATTTATCATACATATAGTATGGACAACCATAACAATCATCGTCAATCCATAGGCGCATAAGTGAAGTACACTTACCATAACCATCGCCTCCATAACTTTTCTCAGGATTGCTTTATAACCCTTTCGGACTTCCACTTGCGTGAGACATCATTCCATTCGATCGATCATTGGCCCTTTTCATTAGATTATATATTTTGATAGCTGGAATTTATGTCATTGCCCTCTCAATAAGCTATCTAAGCCGTGAAGACAATGCTCCCCTCTCATCCGGAGGTGACATAAGAATGCACACACCATTGTCGATGTATATGACGATCATTCTAAACTCTCGCCCGAGGGCGACATCGGAATGTACACACCGTTGCTAATATGTGTAACGATCATTTCGGGTAATTATTCGATAAAGGGCCATAGAGGGTCGACATATAACATCATTCACAACTGGGTTCATTATGCATTTCAAACAACAAACATTTACGTCGCTCAAACTGCATATTTTACCTTAGTTTCATGGGAAGCATGCATATACGTGTATCTAGGTTCATATAAAATCATCAAACATCAATACATAATATAAATACTTTGAAAAAAATATTTATAATACCATAATGAATTTTTGCAACGGTCATGACCGTGAAATAGGTCGTCATGACCTTAACTGAACCTTTAAAATCTCCCTTCTGTCACGGCCGTGCCAAGAGGCAGTCACGACCATGCCCAAACTTCGTCACAGCCATGACATTGTCTGTCACAGGCATGATAGAAGTCCAATTTTTGCCAAATTTCGATTGTTCTACCATGGCATGACGGGAGGCGTCACAATCGTGATAGAACATTGGAATTACGTCGTTAGCCCAATTTTTACACGATTTTTTATCCAAAAATTATCGAAATGATTTATAATATTTAGAATCAAAACATGTGGATTTCCTAGGCATTCTAGAATCAAAAGAACATTGAAAAAACATAATAATCCATGAATTTCTAAGATCTAGGGTTCATCCCTAAATCTTGAACAATAAGAAAAGCATGAATCCTAACTATTATATCTAATAATAAAAGTCTATACTTGCATAGATCTAATGTTCTCAACAATAAACACCCTCATCAAAATTCAATCTGAGGACAAAGAATCCTCATGCTCTCAATCCAATCATGAAAAACTATTGAGAGAGGAGAGAGGGGTTTGAATCCCCTTTACATATCTTGATCAATCCTTCTTCTCTTTTTCCCTCTTCTTCTTCCTCCTCTTGGTTCTTCTCTAACTCCTTTCTTAAGCCTTAGCTGCCAAAATGTGAAAAAAGAGGTAAACAATAGGAATAGAGGGCTTTATATAGAGGAGACAATGAGGGTTTGGACAAAATACCCTTAATGGAAAATAAGGGGTATTACATCCTCCCCCCTTAAAAGAAAATGCATCGTGGAATTTTAAACTATAACTAGAACACTTACCAAATAATCTTGGAAACTATTCTTTCATTTCTTCTTTTAGTTACCATGTCGCTTCGGTTCCATTGTGGTGCTTCCATGCAATTTTTGCCATTTTCACCACTTTGTTCTTGAGTCCACATTCACCATATTCTAGTGTCTTGGTAGGATACTCCTCATAGGTGAGGTTTTTCTTGATGGTTGGCTCTTCAATCACTACCACATGGAAGTTGTCATATGTATGATTACGAAGTATGGGCACATGAAAATATTGTGAATTTTGGCATATGAAGAAGGCAATGCCAACTTGTATGCTCCTTCTTCCACCTTCTTCATAATCTCAAACGGGTCTATGTACCTAGGAGTCAGCTTGTTCTTTCTACTGAATCTCATGACTCCTTTGATAGGAGATACCTTCAGTAAAATATGATCTCCTACTTAGTAGATTTGCTCTCTTCTTTTCTTATCTGCATAACTCTTCGGGCGGCTCTGAGCTGCCATTATTCTTTCCTTGATCAAATCTACCTTCTCAGTATACTTTTTTATTAGTTCATGTCCTAATAGTCTTCCTTCTCCAATAGTACTCCAACATGTGTTAGACCTGTAAGGTCTTCCATATAGTGCTTCAAAAGGAACCATATTTATGATGGAGTGATAACTGTTGTTGTAGGCAAACTTAGCTAGAGTGAGATGGTCATCCCAGGTGCCTTGTCAATCTATTGCACATGCTCTGAGCATGTCCTCCAAAGTCTGGATCGCCCTTTCACTTTGCCCATTGTTCTAAGGGTGAAATGCAGTGCTGTAATGCAACCTCGTGCTAAATGCATGCTGCAACCTCTCCAGAACCTTGCTGTGAACCTGGGATCTCTATCCGATACAATGAAAATAGGAATCTCATGTAGTCGGATAATTTCATCAACTTACAATTTCATCGTATTTGCAGCTGACTGTCTCACATTATAGTGTAAGAAGTGAGCTGAGTTAGTCAATCTACTAATGATGACCCATATGGTATCATGGCCCTTTTGTGTCCTTGGGAGTCCGAAGTCCATTGTCATCTCCTCTCATTTCCACTAGGGTATAGGTAGTGGGTTCAGCAGTCCTAGTGACTTCTGATGCTAAATCTTGACCTATTAGCAGACCAAACATTTGGAGACAAACTCTGCCACCTCTCTTCTCATATCCCTCCACCAAAATGTTCTTTGTAGATTCTTGAACATTTTGCTAGTTCCAAGATAGATAACAATTCTGACTTGTGGCATTCAGTCAGAATTTCATCCTTGAGCTCTTTATCTTCGGGTACCCACAATTTGTCTTGAAACCTAATGGTTCCATCTTCATTAACCTTGTAATCTAGATGTCATTTCTCACATTAAGTCTTCACATCTTTGTACTCCAAGTCTTCTTTCTATGCTTGTGCTATCCTTGCCACTATCAAATTGAATGACACAATGCATCATCAACTTCCCCTGAGTGCTTTCTTCAATAAGAGTCCATTTGTAAACTCTTAAGCAAGCCACTGACCCTTCCCATCTTCTGCTTAGAGCATCTACTACTGAGTTGGCCTTCGCCGAATGGTTAAGAATGCCAAACTCATAGTTCTTTAAAAAATCTAGCCACATTCTTTGTCTCATATTTTATTTCTTTCTGGGTGAACAATAAAGACTTCAAATTTCACTCTATATAAGTAGTGCCTCCATATCTTTAGAGCAAACACTATTGCCACCAACTCCAAGTCATGAGTAGGATAGTTCCTCTCATGTAACTTGAGTTATCGTGAGGCATAAGCTACAACTCTTCCATGCTGCATCAACACACATCCTAGTTCAATTCCACTAGCGTCACAGTACACTGTGTAGCCTCCAACTCCTGTGAGAATTGTGAGCACCGGTGCAGTGGTCAATATTTTCTTCAGCTCCAGGAAGCTATCTTCACATTTCTATGTCCAATTAAACTTTTCTCCTTTTGATCATAGGGGCAATAATCTTTGAGAAGACTTGGATGAACCTTCTGTAGTAGCTGGCTAATCAAAGAAAACTTCTGATATCTGTCATCGTCTTTGGCCCTTTCCAACCGATGATAGCCTCTACTTTTCTTGGATCCACTGAGATCCCTTCCTTTGACACTACGTGGCCCAAAAACATAACATGCTCCAACAAGAATTCACACTTGGAGAATTTGACATACAACTGGTGTTGCCTTAATATCTCCAACACTATCTCTAGTGCTTCTAGTGTTCTTCTGGACTTGATGAGTAAATCAGGATATCGTCCACGAACACTATCACAAATGTGTCGAGATGGGGCTTGAAAATTCTATTCATCAAATTAATAAATGCTGCAAGAGCATTTATTAGTCCAAAATGCATAACAAAAAATCCATAATGTCTATAGCTGAACCTAAAAGTTGTCTTTGCGATGTCTTCATCAGCTACTTTGAGTTGATGGTATCAACTTTTCTAATCAATCTTTGAAAAGACTAACATTGTGGACAACTAATCAAACAGATTATCAATCTTGGATAGAGGATTGATCACTAGTTGATCATACTAAATTTTTACTTATTTTGCATCTTAATTCATGTGCATATAAAATTTTTACTTAATTATGCTTCATCTACATGCATTCATCTTCTCATCATAATGTTATCTTACATTTGTACATTTGAGCTGGATAATATACTAATTTAGTTCTTATTTGTCTAATTTTTATTAGAGAGTTTGATGCTTGTTGTTCATATTATTTCAGCCTCCAAATCAAGGATAAAAGATAAGCATTCCTGCTGGAAAAGGAGGAAGAACCATATGTAGCTGTTAAAAAGGTCGCAAAAAGGAATCTTTTCAGAGAAAAAATAATGGACTAGAGGACAAATGGCAAAATCAGATTGGAATCAAAGGTTCTGATGAAGTTCAAATGGTGATGATAGTATCATATAAAAGAAGAATGTGGAGGAGCAATAGAGGAGGATCTCCTCTCGTAGCCATTTTGGCTGAAGGCTGAGTTCTTGCTGGAGTCTTGGACCTGAGGGTTCTATCTTGCTAGTTTAAGATGTTTTTTTATTTTGTTCCTCATCTTTTTTTATCAATTTCATCAATCATGAAAGGTAAATCTTAGCTCTCTTAGGATATGATAGTAATTTAATTTTTGTTTATGGATGAATGATTGAACAACACTTTTGCCACTAATGTTAGTGTGGTTTCTCAATGCTTTTGAATCAGTTTTTTGTGAATGTGAATCATATTTTAGAATGACAATTGAGAAGTTGATGTTTGATTCATTTCTTACTCAGAAATGAGTAAAGAACATTAGCATGTTTTTTGGTTGTAATCCATGTCAAGATCTAAATATATCATTTTACTTCTTATTAATGTGAATCTCATCTTATAATGGCAGCTGAGAGGCTGATTCTATATCCTCTTGTTGTTCATGAATGAACCAAGAACATTAATAATTAGTTTAGAGATTTGATTTCATCTGTGATTTTCTATTGACTTGGTTTTCTGGTTCTATTGTTTCCATGCTGAGAATTGATTCACCATTTGGCTTTTGTTGATGTGAATCTCATATTGAAATGGCAACCAAGAGGTTGATTCTAGATTCCTTTGATGTTTAGAAATAAACCAAGAACATCAATGGATATGATTGTATTTATTCATTGAGTTAGAAGTTTCATGATAATCTAATATCAGTTGAAACCTTTGTTGAATCAACCTAACTGACATTCATATGAAAGTATGATACTTAGTTCTTAAAGGTTAAATCTGATTTGATTTGTATTGCTAAGCTGTTCTAATTCATTCCATAATAGAATATTAGATGAACCCCATTCCTAAGAGAACATTTCATTATCTATTAGTATCATCTTATATCGGCCACTTAAAAACACCAAGGAGCGTTAACTTAGTTTAGGATTAATTTAGATTAGTTAGCGAATCTTAAGTTTCAAATCACTGTTGATACGATATTTGGGTCTACTACTCTGATCCATACACTTACAATTTATAAGTGAGGAGTTTAGGCCATACATCATTCTGTTGCATTTTCAATTCTCAATTTCTAACTGTGCATAGTCTACGCTTACATCTTGTTCAGTTTTCACTTCTACATAGTCTACGCCTAAACTTTAGTCTTTTGCATTTTGTGTTTAGACCAATAAATTAGTCAGCTAAATCACATTCCCAAAATTCACATCAAGTTTTTGGCGTCATTGCCGGGGATTTGAGGCTGATTAGATTCACTTTCTATAGTTTAGATTAGTCTACTTTTTAGCAATTATTTTCTTTTTTTTAGATTAGCTTTTGTTTATATTTGCCTTTGCTTTTTTTAAGTTATTACTGTTTATATCACATTCCATTTTTTTCATATTCAGTCTTATTTTTGTCTATCATTTTTGTGATTAGGTTAATCCTTTTTGTAATTTTCTTTTCTGCTATGAATCTTATGTTAATCTATGTTTCATTTCATGTTTACTCCTGCTTTTGATATCTTTGCACTTAACCTCATTGTATAACAAGTTACAAGAGTGCAGAAAATTTTGAATTTGACTTCTGAGATAGAAAGAAAAATAGATGGATATGAGTTGGCAGACTTGGCCTCAAGACTATTATCAATCAAGTGAAATGCCAATTAGCCAGGATGAATTATATTCTTAAGTTGAAGATATCGCGTTCAAAACTTTTCAGAAATATAGTTTTGATGTTAGAGAACCATCACAAGTTCACTGCAACCAAGGTGATGGTTTGTATTTTATACCTATTTTAACATGAAAAAAGCGCCACATTTTCTCTAATAATGAATTAAAACAATTCGCACTATATACATTTACCCTCTTTTTCCGACAGTCCAAGCCATCTGATCACTTTTCAGACTATATTTGCATATTCCCCTTATGTTTGCTTATAATTCCCTTATTTGTCGCATAGGTGCAGGTGGCCCCATCAGATGATTGAAAAGACAAGCGGACATGGCAAAAAGGGGGGAGCACGCAGCCTAATCAGACCCATTTGGACCACAAGACATGTGGCACCATCTGTACACATAGTCTGACAAGATCACAAGGGATCAAGAGGACAAATCCTCATATGGAAACCTGTTGAAGATCAAACGATTGAAAGGATTAGTGAAGACAGGTGGCGAAGATCGAAAAAGGAAAATTAGAAGAAAGAGGGTATTAAAAGGAAAAGCTAGAAGAAAAACGGAGGGGTTTTTTTGGGAGGAGAGATCACCAAAAAGAAGGAGAAGGAAAGAGCTCGGAGGCAATGATGGAGGGATCATCTTCGTCATTCCGATGAGCAAGATGAACATTCATTTTAGTTTATGCCTTCGTTTCCGCACATTATCTTGCCGCATTAACTTTTCTATTAGCTTGAAGTTTAAGTTCATTATGTCTAACTAATTAGCTCTTGAGGTTGAGGGATCATTCAATGGATTTAGATTCGGTTTGATGTTTATATTTGATTCGAATGATGAGCTTTCATGATGTTTGATCTTAATGCTATACCTGTCAACATTGTGACAAAAAGTTCTTCTTCATTCGATGGTTTTCCTAAGAAGGGAGCATATGTCGATTAACAACATGCTATGAGCCGATAGGTTAGCATGATTGTAGAGAAGAAGAACTATAACTATTGTTTTCACCTCTTTATGTAGAACGAATCGAGAGAGGATTTCTATCAACTTTCAGTTTAATATCACCTGATGGTGAATCGTCTGGGTTCAAATACGAGAGTAGGAGAACCTAAGATTATCTTTCATGAGAATTAAAAATACCCATTGTGTCATCATCTGAATGTAATCTTTAAGGAAACAATATCTATTTGCCAAAGTCTCCTTCATGAGAATGATCCCTCGTGCCTCTGCTTCCACATATCGATTTAGTAACGATACTTATTCCAGATTTTACTTTGCTCGAGTTCTTTTAGTTAAATACAAAAACTACAAACAAATTACAAAACTCAAAATGCAAAACATATTCTTACTTCTTAGTCAATTATTTCTCTTAGTCGTCCCTTTTTAATTCAAGACATTTCCTTGGTAGTATTTGCGAAATATAATCTAAATTCTCTCCCTGTGGATCGACCCCAACCTATACATCAACGATGGTTGTATACTTGCAATCCGAGAAGTGTAGTTGGGATTACAAATTTTTAAAACTTATTTACATTCTAGTAAAAGGGAATCCGATCGTCACATACATGTATCTAGTACGCAAATACCGATTATTTCTCATATCTGCACAGATTTCTCACAATAATTTTTTGGCACCGTTGTCGGGGAGTGTTTTTAAATTTATTTTGCAATACTGCTAATTACATCACACATCATTGTTTTATACACATCCCTACATTAGTATACCTAGTTTTTCACACTCTTTTCCTGGACTAATACCTCTAGTTTCTGTGGATTGTGCATGTCAAATTCCGCTAGTAAAGATGACGAATTCTTAGATTTTGAACCAGAAAGAGATCGAAACTAGAAAATCTGCAGAGCACAACAAGAGCATTTAATAAGAAGGGCACGAGTAGTCCAGGAGGAGCTAGAAATGGCGAATAACCCCGACGCATTACGACTCTTACAGGAGTTTTGTACGCCGAATGCCTTAGGTCTGGCCTCTGGGATTGCCAGGTGGATATACAAGCTAACAACTTCCAACTGAATTCAGCATTACTGTCTATCTTGAGCAATCACACGTATGCAAGATTACCCAACGAAGACCCGAATCAACACTTCATCACATTTATGGAGATCTGCGACATTTTCAAGTCTAACGATGTCACTACAGATGCTATCAGGCTCCGGTTATTTCATTTTTCCCTAAGAGATTGAGCCAAAATTTGGATAAGGTCTCTAGATTGCCATCCGAACGTGGGACGAGCTCTTATCAACTTTCCTAACCTGTTTCTTTCCCCCTAGGTGAATCATAGCCATGAGAAACTAGATTGCATCATTTTACCAGTGGGAGACGGAGTCAATCTATGAGGCATGGATGATTCAAAGATATGTTGAGAAAATACCCACATCACGGATTCAGAAGTGGATGGTGGTCTAAACATTCTACAATAGCCTTACCCGTCAATGTAAGAGCACTATGGATTTTGCTGCAGGTGGCACATTCATTTGTAGAAATCAGGAAGATGGATACCGGTTGATTGAAGAAGTCAGTACCAATCATCACAATTGGATGCTGGACAGAACGAATCGTCAACAACCAAATTTTGAGAAAACACCGGGGGTCAATAGCTGGGATGAGTTCTCTTCTAGAATGGAAAGTATTATATAAAGGGCTATGAATCAGAACAAGGCGATGCAACAAGAAATTTCCAATCTCTGTTCAATGGAAACCACGTCCACCAACCTAAACCTTCGCCCCACATGGTGTGATAACTACGGATCGCCAGATCACATGATGACCAATTGCACAGCAATCCCTTATTAAGTGCAAGAAGCATCAGGTGAGCAAGTAAATACACTTGTATTTTATGGTTAGAATCAACATCAGTACCTAGAAGGGCAACAACAACCCCAACAGAGACAGTGGAAGCCTTTCATCAAATCCAATCCACTTCTTTCTTATGGTGGCAACAACTATCAAGGAGCACCTCAACAACCTCGACCACCGCCATTTTTAAAACCTACCTCAACACCACCCAATAATCCACTAACATACCTAGCATTATCACAACCACCGCCATTTAAGCTTGATGTACCCGTCCAAGAAAAATCTAACCTTGAGATCTTGGTAGAAAGCCTGATGAAGCAACAAGAACAACAAAATGAATTTATCCAACAAATGTCTTCAAAGCTGGAAAACCTTGTGGCGCATAATAAGATACTTGAGAATCAGATAGCCCAGCAAGCTAGTTCATCCTCACGTACCCCTGGAACCTTTCCAGGACAACCGGAAGTAAATCCTAGAGAACAGTGTAAAGCAGTGTAACTTAGAAGTGGAAAGAAACTAAAGGAACCGATGAAACTAGAGGAATCTCAACGTTCTGATCTACCAGATAACCTGAGAGATGAAGCACCTGAAGGGACACTAGAATAGAAGCAAGAAAGTAATTTCAACCCAAATACCATTCCTTTTCCGCAAAGGATGTCCAAATCCTAGAATGATCGAAATGGAGATTATAAAAAAATTACACATCAACGTCCCATTTGTAGAAGCTATTTAGCAAATGTCGTCAAATGCTAAGTTCCTGAAGGATATCTTATATAAAAAAAGGACGATAGATGTTCATGAAACTATAGCTCTGACTGAAGAAGCAAGTGTTGTAATTCAAAATAAGTTACCGCCAAAATTAAAAGACCTAGGGAGTTTCTCAATACCTTGTGAAGTTGGAAATCTTCAAGTGAACAGAGCCTTATGCGATTTCGGGGCAAGCATCAGCTTAATACCTTTATCCCTTTGCAAGAGATTAGATGCCGGTGATTTGAAGCCAATTAATTTAACTCTTCAGCTTGCGGATAGATCAATCAAAAGACCCCACAGCATTCTAGAGGATATTCTGATCAAAGTTGGAAAATTTTATATCTATGCAGATTTTGTGTTACTAGACAAAGAAGATGATGTAAATGTGCCCTTGATCTTAGGATGACCATTTTTTGCCACAACTGGAGCAGTTATAGATGTGAAGAATGACCGACTCTCGTTCCAACTAAGGGTGGATCGGATTGAGTTCAATTTACCACAAGTCATGAAATCTCCAACATACAAAAATTGTCACGAAACCTCTGATGTCATTGATGAAGCCACTAGAGAAGTCATTGCCCTGATCACCACTCTGGATCCTCTCCAACGATGCTTAACCTTTGAAGTGAACAAGCAAATCGATGATCCACAAGGAGAGATTTGTTCAGTCATGATGGATTCTCCTGATACTTTTGCTCAAGAATCAAACGTACCTCAACCTGATGATCTGCCCAATAAAGACTCCCTGAATGAAAATATCCTGCCAAAGGCAGACATGAAGGAACTTTCCTCCACCTTGAGGTGTGAATTTCTAGATGAAAACTTTACATTGCCTGTATCATTAATTCTGCCTTAAGGAAAGAACTAACAGCCGAACTACTCACTGGTCTTAGACAACATAGAAAAGCCATTGGATATTCTATGGCTGACATTAGAGTGCCTTAGCCCTTCCCTTTGCATGCATAGGATTTCCCTTGAAGATAATGTGAAGGCCTCTAGAGAAGGACAACGAAGACTAAACCCCATCCTACAAGAGGTAGTTAAGAAAGAGGTATTGAAACTTCTAGATTTAGGCTTAATCTACCCTATTTCTGATAGTCAACGGGTAAGTCCAATTCAGGTGGTCTCAAAAAAGGATGGGATGATAGTAGTTGAAAACTGTAAGGGGGAAATGGTAGTGACCCACGCGAATGTGTGTCGATTTCCGAAAACTAAATAAGTCCTCAAAAAAGGATCATTTTCCTTTACCTTTCATTGATCAAATGCTTGAACGACTTACTATGCATGATTATTTTTGCTATCTTGATGGTTTTTTTGGTTTTCTACAAATACTCATACACCCCCTGATCAAGAGGAAACTACTTTTACTTGTCCTTATAGTACTTTTGATTATCGACGAATGCCATTTGGTTTGTGTAATGCTCCAACTACTTTTCAATGTTGCATGACTGCCATATTCTCTGATTTCATCGAAAAAATTATGGAGGTGTTCATGGACGATTTTTCTATTTATGGATCCTCCTCCTTTTCTCAATGTCTAACAAATCTTGACCAAGTATTACAAAGATGCGAGGAAGCTCATTTAGTTCTCAATTGGGAGAAGTGTCATTTCATGGTCCAATAGGGAGTTGTTCTAGGTCATGTCGTATCCAACGGAGGTATTGAAGTCAATCCAACAAAAATTGAAGTTATTGCTCAACTACCCCCACCTATCAATGTAAAGGGTATTTGCAGTTTCTTAAGACACGCAAGATTCTATAGGCGATTTATCAAAGACTTCTCTAGAATTGCAAGACCCCTTACAAATCTTTTGCACAAAGATACGAAGTTTGTTTTTGATGTCGAATGTCTTGCCGCCTTCCATCTGCTTCAAGCAGCATTAACTTCAGCTCCTGTCATGAGACCTCCAGTCTGGGCGCTGTCATTTGAAGTCATGTGTGATGCTAGTGATTCTTCCGTCGGAGCCGTACTAGGGCAAAAAGTGAACAAACTTATGCATGCCATCTATTATGCAAGTAAGACACTTGACTCGTCCTAGCAAAACTACACCTTACCGAGGAAGAACTGTTAGCTGTGTGTGTACGCTATGAAAAATTCAGACAGTATTTGGTGGGGTCCAAGACCATCATACACACAGATCATTCTGTCTTGAAACATTTATTTTCGAAGAAAGAAGCGAAGCCTCGCCTGATACGATGGATCCTTTCTCTGCAAGAATTTGATATTGAAATCATTGACAAATGTGAGTCTGAGAATCAGGTAACAAACCACTTATCCAGGCTAGAGCGACCATTGAACACCAAGGACGTAAACCACCAATACGAGAAACATTACTAGACCATCACCTTTTGTCAGTCACTCCTATACCCTGGTATGTAGATATTGCTAATTACTTGGCAGGGGGAGTAGTACCACCAGATGTCACGAGGTATGAGAAAGATAAATTGTTCAGAGACATCAAGCATTATTATTGAGACGATCCCTTCCTGTTTAAAGAATGCTTTGATGGTATGTTACGTCGATATGTAGCAACTAAAGAGACTAGGGATATTATCGAATCTTGTCATATGCCAACCTATGGTGGACATGGGGGTACTCAGCGCACAGCTACTTGTATTCTCCAATCAGATTTTTTCTGGCCAACTCTTTTTCAAGATGTTCATTAATTTGTTTCTTAATGCGACAGTTGTCAACAGTCGGGAAATATCGAACGACGACATGAGATGCCTTTGCATGGAATTCTCACAGTAGAATTATTCGACATATGGGGGATAGATTACATGGATCCCTTCCCGAATTCTGGACCCTATAAATAGACACTAGTTGTAGCAGACTACTTCTTTAAATGGGTTGAAGTTGTTCCCACTCTACGATGTGATTCACATTCAGTCCAAAGGCTCTTTACTAAGATTATCTTCCCTCGGTTTGGTATGCCATGATTAGTCATTAGTGATGGAGGAAAACATTTTATTGAACGATAGTTCAAAAGTCTTCTAAAGAAATATGACATTCTCCATAGAATTTCCACACCTTATCACCCACAAACTTGTGGACAGGTGGAAGTATCTAATCACCAGATCAAGAGTATCTTGGAAAAAGTAGTTTTTCGATTCAGGAAGGACTGAAGCTCTAAGTTAGACGATACACTGTGGGCTTATCGGACGACATTCAAAATATCTCTTGGAGCAACACCTTATAGATTAGTCTATGGAAAAGCCTGTCATCTACCAGTTGAACTAGAGCACAAAGCGTTATGGGCAATCAAATCAATCAACATAGACATGAAAGTGGCAGGTGAATAACGCTCATTGCAATTATCAGAGTTAGACGAACTACGATTTATGGCTTACGAGAATTCTCTCATATATAAGGCAAAAACAAAGCGATGGCACGACAAAAAGATCCTCCAGAGACGTTTCAGTATTGGTGATCAAGCACTATTATTCAACTCTAGATTCAAGTTTTTCCCTAGCAAATTAAAGACTAGATGGTTTGGTCCCTTCACTATTACGCGAATTCATGATTCAGGGCCATTGAGTTAGAGAATGATCGAGGAGAACGTTTCACAATAAATGGATAGTGTGTGAAGCATTATATCCCACATGATTTTCATGGACCAGTGGAGAACCTCATGCTCTCACCTCCCACGTACTCCCTACCTGATGGGATGTGCAGTTGTCTGGCTGAAGACATTAAAGTTAGCGCTCTTGAGAGGCAACCTAGCAATCTACCTTTTGATTCTTCCCTTTTTCACCTTCTTTTGTTTTTCTTTATCGACCAAATAATTGGCATACCGCCAAATCCAAAATTTCCCTTTTTGCTCATCCAATTTATCATATATATCACCTCCTGCCTCTACAATTTTTGCCGAATTTTGCATGTGCACCACATGTCACTAACCGATTCCTCTGCCCCATTCCAACATGTATCCCATTACCTCCACACCAGTTACTTCACTTCATTCCTCTTTCTCACTTCGCTAACATTTCCCTTCTTTTCCATTTCCATCACTCTACAACATCCATCTCTGTACTCCGGCGAGCATGGTGTCTACATGTGGCCAATCGTCCGGCAAGAGGAAGAAACCAACCCCTCAGTATGCACATGGTCCTTCCTCCACTGATCCTTTGGAGCTTGGATCCTCTCCTTCACCTACCCTCACCCTTAAGCGTAAGAAGGTTGCTTCAAAATGTAGCGGTATTCCTTCCTCCACATCAGCCGCCTCAGTTCATCCTTCATCCTCTCCACTGCAAATACCCTCAACAAAAAAGGAAACCAGCACTACGCCTACCTTGCACGATATGGAAAGGAAACAATGCGTTGCTACGACAACACCATCTTCATCCACATCACAAAAAGGAAAAGCACCTTCCAACGTGCCAGTTCCCATTGCCCTCCAAGTTCATCAACTCTAGATAATGTCAACCTACAGCTCCTCACAAAGCCCACAAGCATCATATTCTGCACAAACACACAGCAAATTAGCACTCCAACCTTGTCAATCATTTTTTTCTGCCACCAAATACTTGGACATCATCGCTTTGGAAACACTAGGATTTTATGATGACTTCGATTTCTTGACCTCTCTCATTCAAGCGTGAAAGTTCTTTTTCTCTCATTGGCATACTTACCTCGAGTTAGCTCGGGAATTCTTAAGCTCTATTATTATCGAACATAAGAAATAGATGATCACATTTTGACCGTTTAACGCAAACTTTCACTGGACATTTCGGCATTTTTATGATGTCATGGGAATTCCCTATTGTTCTACACCTTTTGTTACCCCCAGTTATGATGAAATATGGAAGACTATCACTGGAGAGCACACCCTGATCCGCAACAAAGCTAAGTTTGCATCTATTTCCAATCCTATTGTTCGATACTTTCATCGCATCTTAGCAAATAACCTGTTAGGATGAGGGAACACTGAGTCTAGGGTGCACGAACCTGAACTCCTAATCATTTGGTCCTTTCTTACTGGTAACCCCATCGATATTGGTTGTATTTTCCTTAAATTTATGTCCCGCATCACTACACAAGAACGAGGCCCTGTTGTCCTAGGTGGATTAGTCACACTAATCGCTGAGGCTGCAATGTGGATTTTAGCCAACTGGATTTCCTAGCGCGAGGAACTCTTAACCTTCGTACCTTTACACATATGCATATGGTTAAGTGCATCGAGGATACCTACTACCTTCATATCGCTCCCACCAACGAATTGGTACCTTTGCCTAATCCCCCTCGCACTTCAGTGATCTCCAGCTCCAACTGGATACTCTCCATTCCTGTCCCAAAAATTCATCAAGCTCCGAGTGCTTCTACTGATCAGTAGCCCTTTAGATGGTTCCGACGACCACGATTTCCAGCATGCCCCCACTACTTCTATTTGCAAGTCGCCAGAAGCATCACTAGTGACGAACACGCCATTCACTGAAAACATTGCCTCATCACCAGCTGCTGAACGACAGTCGGAACCATAGGTAAGTCCTCCCCAACGTTCTACTTCGCCATTAATCTCATCCCCTCTTGTGCAGGCAGAACCCCTTGTTTCTGATGATGAGGAAGTCATGGGTTCCAAGAAGACAATTACCAGCTCCGTAGTCACTCATCAATGTCAACAGAAGAAATCTTTGATACGCCAACTCAAGTTACTTCTCAAGCGACAGAGGAGGTAGACAGCTCTTTTACAGGATATCAACGCCAAGTTGGAGGTTCTACTGGCCTCCAACCTTTCGCCCTCCAATTAGTGTCTCTAGCCTCTCCCATTCTTATTCTGACACTGAGGACGCCAATGATAAGTTTGGGGGAGCCAGTGGTATGGTCCCTAAACTCTTATCCTTTAAATTTTGGACAATCCTTTAAAAGAACCATACCATTCTTTTTTATGAGCATCATCATCTGATTTTTTAATTTTGGATCCTCATGAACTGAATAGCCCCCTCAACTTATATGGATATCAAAGAACACTTCCTTCTGGTTAAAAGTACTTGCTTGACATTTTCTTTTCCATTACCGAAATAATTGCAAAATCCTCCAAGGAATAGTTTGAGAGCATGAGGAATTAATTAGCTAACTGACACAAGTCCCTATGAGTAACATGATTTAGACACCCCTTCACTGAGAACTACCAAAGTAAATAGAACTCTCTAGATCTAGTCAAAGTAATGATTATCCATTCGGAACATGCTATCAATTCTCTAGTTTTAAGCATCTACAAGTAACTGTAGTTTTAAAATCCCCAAATAAAGTGAAATAAAATTGCATAAAGCTGAAAAAAAATCCGCTACCCCAACTTAAAGTAATAGTATCAGGAGGAGTAAAAAAAAATCTTTTTAAAAAATCTCTTGAGTCTGCTGCATGGAATATGCGCAGCCACTATGTATAATTACAGAGTTGTTGAGCACATTTTCATCCAAGTGTTACTCTTACTCTAAGTTTGGAGGATTTTTAAAAGAAGAGAGAAAGGGGAAAAGTGAAAGTAAATTTTGAATGAAATGAATTTGGGAATAACTGTATGTCTAAACTATGAAATGAATGCTTAAACCTAGAGAGATCTATTATGGAAATCTTGGGAAGGATGAGATTGGGAGAAGTGAAAACCCCCTTAGAATCATTTCTTCAGTGACTTGATCTGGAGTGTAAATCTAAATCATATTAAAATGGATTAATTGGTGTATAAACCCTTATGCATAAGGGATTTCTTGTTGTCACAGCTACTTCTTTTTCCTCGCGTGGCCAATTCTTACTGAATACCCTGCCCTAAATCTCTAACTTTTTGCTTGAGCACAGGCAAAGACTTAAATTTGAGAGAATTTTGATGGTTTGTATTTTATACCTATTTTAACATGGAAAAAGCACCACATTTTCTCTGATAATGAATAACAATTCGCACTATATAAATTTACCCCCTTTTTTCGACAGTCCAAGCCATTCGATCACTTTTCAAACTATATTTGCATATTCCTCTTATGTCTGCTTATAATTCCCTTATTTGTCGCATAGGTGCAGGTGGCCCCCATTGGATGATTGACAAGACAAGCGGACGTGGCAAAAATGGGGGAATGCATAGCCTAATCAGACCCATCTAGACCACAAGATAGATGACACCATATGTACACACAGTTTGACGAGATCACAAGGAATCAAGAGGACAAATCTTCATATGGACACCTGTCGAAGATCAAACAATTGAAAGGATTAGTGAAGACAAGTGGCGAAGATCGGAAAAGGGAAACCAGAAGAAAGAGGGTATTAAAAGGAAAAGCTGGAAGAAAAGCGGAGGGGGCTTTCACAAAAGGAAGGAAAGATCTCAAAGGCAGTGAAGGAGGGATCATCTTCGGTCATTCCGACGAGTAGGATGAACATTCATTTTAGTTTACGCCTTCATTTCCGCACATTATCTTGCCGCATTAACTTTTCTATTAGCTTGAAGCTTAAGTTCATTATGTCTAACTAATCAGCTCTTGAGGTTGAGGGATCATTTGATGGATTTAGATTCGGTTTGATGTTTATATTTGATTCGAATGATGAACTTTCATGATGTTTGATCTTAATGCTATACCTTTGAACATTGTCACAGCATGTTCTTCTTCATTCGATGGTTTTCCTAAGAAGGGAGCATATGTCGATTAACAACATGGCTATAGAGAAGAAGAACTGTAACTATTGTTTTCACTTCTTTATGTCGAATGAATCGAGAGAGGATTTCTACGAACTTTCAATTTAATATCACTTGTTGGTGAATCGACTCGGTTCAAATATGAGAGTAGGAGAACCTAAGGTTATCTTTCATGAGAATGAAAAATACCCATTAAGTGTCATCATTTGAATGTAATCTTGTTCGCCGAAGTCTCCTTCATGAGAATGATCCCTCGTGCCTTTGCTTTCACATATCGATTTAGTAATGATACTTATTCCATATTTTACTTTTCTCGAGTTCTTTTAGTTAAATACGAAAACCACAATCAAATTACCAGACTAAGCATTTGAAGAATAAGATGGTACCTATGGTGAAAGTGGCATGGACACATCATAGAGGCGAAGACACTACTTGAGAATTGACAGATGAAATGAGGAAGGATTTTCTAGAATTATTTAAATAGTTGATGTAAATTTTCCTTAAGCAAATTCGGGGACGAATTTATTTTTAAGGATGTTATGATGTAATGACCCGGATTTTCAGAAAATAGATAAATGATATTTATTTTTATTTAATGGATCTGAAAATTCCAATGTTAATATTATGAAATTAATTAATTCTGAAATTGATGGAAATTATGAGATAAGATGGAGAAAGATGATAGAATTTGAATAAAGATAGAATTGTTATGGAGATAGGTATGGATTTATGAAATAAATTCGGATTTAAATAAATCTCCAAAGCGCAAAACGTATTCTTACTTCTTAGTCAATTAATTCTCTTAGTCGTCCCTTTTTAATTCAAGACATTTCCTTAGTAGTATTTGCGAAATATAATATAAATTCTCTCCCTATGGATCGACCCCAACCTATACATCAAGAACGATTGTATACTTGCAACCTGAGAAGTGTAGTTGGGATTAAAAATTTTTAAAACTTGTTTACATTCTAGTAAAAGGGAATATGATCGTAACATACATATCTAGTATGCAAATACCGACTATTTCCCATATTTGCAGTCTAATTCAGAGGTAAAATTGGAAATTGAGATAGAGATAAATGAAGAAAAAGAAGTGATCACGGAGGCTGAAGTTGAAAAAGAAGTTGTTACACTTAAAGTACAAGCTAAGAAATAAGATGATGTTGTAGAAGTTACTAAAAATGCTACTCCAATCATACAAAGAAATTTCTTTCCAAATAGAGGAGGTTATAGCAGAATTCAAATTTGTGGAACAAATGGAACATCCAATGAAGGAAGATCAATGTTTACCTACTGAAAGTTGGGATCAAGAGTTCAAAGATCTTCCAACAATGCTACATTTAAAGAGACCTTTGAAGAAATAACTGCTTAAACAAGATGGCGACCAAGGAGATTAAGTTATCATACATGAGAGTTTTGGGAATAAGAAGTTAGTAAATTTTTGGTACAGTGAAGGAGGGATACATCAAACTAAAAAACAAAGGTCAATCATTGACAAACTAATAGATACATACTTGATTAGTGAAGTTGTCCACAGATTGAGGTCTCTACTTGATCACATGATACTATTTAAACCTCATTGAAATGAAGAAGTTGTAACAATGTCTAGCCTAAGACATTAAACAGGGCGCTTCTTGGGAGACAACCAAAGCCTTTTTACATCTAATTTCCCTTTGTTTTGCAGGAATAAATCAGAGAGGAACTTTATTTAAATTCAACTCAGCTCAGGGAGTACCCTTAAACTCACAAGTTTAATTTTTCACTGAAATGCAATTGATAACTGATTATCTTAATTGTCCTTACTTAGCTCATGTTATGACCATCATAATGATAATTGTGATTTCTTGTTCATATCAGTTGTCCAAATTTGACTTTGCCAAATTTCAGTGAATTTGTTAACCCTTACTGAATTTTACTGATTGCTAGATTGATCATTCTCCAATTAATTGCATATTTGATTCAATATCTAGAAGAGTTGATCAAGACTTCATTCTATTAACAATTGTTGATATCAAATTCTAAAATGATAAACCCAAAGAGGAAGTGGAGCAAGACATGCCTACCTCTCATTTCAAAAGTTGAACAGCCACCCAATCATCTCCCTTGTTTTGATGATTCATCACTGAGGACAGTGCTGATGATAAGTTTGGGGGAGGAACTTGGTACTTTTTTTTAACTCAATTATCATGTTTTAGCTCTATTTTAATTTTAATATTATGTCTATAGCCAGGTTATCACTATTATCATTGTAGTTCAGCTCAATTCATGTTATCATTTGTACTTATCATTGTTAAGTAGAAATCCTTTAGTATAACAGCTAGTACACTCCAACACCAAGTAATCAATAATTTCATTGTTAATCTTTTTTACTTCAATCAGTTCATATTCAGATGCATTTGATCTCAATTTAGCTAAAATTTTTCTTTTTGTGGGTAACATTAGCTAACACTCATGGATTGGTCAGAAATTAGAATATGTCTAGAATGGAATCAAGGCTTTTGCGACTATGTTAAATAGAAAGCTTGACTATTTGGATTAAGGAATCTAAACTTTACTTGAATTTGAACTGCTGCTCACTTCATGAATAGAAAACGAAAAAATAAAAAAAAAGAGAAAACCAAAAATTGCATTTTGCATTGCATGCATGCATGAATAAAGAGAGCAAATCCAAAAAGGAAGCTCTCTTGAATAAAATCAGGATTTTTATCCTGTTGACCAGCATGAATAAAAATCAAGTTCAAACCTATTTATTTGCATTATCATGAATAAAAGTCAAGTTTCAAACATGTTTAAGCTATACCAAAATCTATTCATCAAGAGATTAGCAGCTCAAATTTTTAGTAAAGTTGAAGATCCCTAAAATTCAAATCACTTATTATTAGTGCTTCTTTCATGGCTTAAATTTGCTTGAGCCTCTATGATTCCTCAGCTAGAATTTGGGAATTAGAAAGAATGACAGGGAGTGTTAGCAAACTGGGAAACTCATTTGATTCCAAAAAGCTGATTCTGAATTTATTTGTGAACTATTTGATTCAATCCTTGTTCTTAATATGTGAATGTTTTGCTTGAGGACAAGCAAAAAACTGAGCTTGGGGGAGTTTGATCACTAGCTGATCATACTGATTTAGTTCTTATTTGTCTACATTTTATTGGATAGTTTGATGCTTACTGTTCATATTATTTTAGCCTCAAAATCAATTATCAAGGATAAGCATTCTTACTGGAAATGGAGGAGGGACCTTACGCAACTACCAAAAAGGTTGCAAAAAGGAATCTTTTGGCAGAGGAAAAAGAAAGGACCATAGGACATATGACAAAATCAAATGGAATAGAAGGTTCTAATGAAGATCAAATGGTGATGATAGTATCATATAAAAGAGTGATGTGGAGGAGCAATAGAGGAGGTTCTCCTCTCGTACCCATTTTGGCTGAAGGCTAAGTTCTTGTTGGAGTCTTGGAGCTGGGGGTTTTATCTTGATAGTTTAAGATGTTTTTAATTCTGTTCCTCATCTTTTTTGTATCAATTTCATCAGTCATGAGGAGCTAAATTTTAGCTCTCTTAGGATAGGATAGTAATTTAATTTCTGTTTATGGATGGATGATTGAACAACACTTTTGCCACTGATGTTAGTGTGGTTTCTCAATGCTTTTGAATCAATTTTTTGTTGATGTGAATCCTATTTTAGAATGACAATTGAGAAGTTGATGTTTAATTCATTTCTTACTCAGAAATGAGTAAAGAACATTATCATATTTTCTGGTTCTAATCCATGTCTAGATCTGAATGCATTCTTTTACTTCTTGTTAATGTGAATCTCATCATGTAATGGCAGCAAGAAGTTGATTCTAGATCATCTTATTGTTCATGAATGAACCAAGAATATTAACAATTAACTTCTAGATTTAATTTCGTCTGTGATTTCTGTTGACTTGATTTCCTGGTTTTAATCTTTCCATGCTGAGAATTGATTCATCCACTATGTGAATCTCATATTGAAATGGCAACCAAAAGATTGATTCTAGATTCCCTTGATGTTTAGAAATAAACCAAGAGCATCAATGGATCTGATTGTATTTATGCATTGAGTTAGAAGTTTCATGATAACCTAATATCAGTTGAAACCCTTGTTGAATCAACCTAAGTAACATTCATATGAAAGTACAATACTTAGTTCTAACTTTAATGCACTATGAGAGCGGTCTTTATAGGTTGAATCTGAGTTGATTTGTATTGCTAAATTGTTCTAATCCATTCCATAACAGAATATTAGATGAGCATCATTCCTAAGAGAACATTTCATTATCTGCTAGTATCATCTTATATCGGCCACTTAATAACACCAAAAAGTGTTAACTTAGTTTAGGATTAATTTAAATTAGTTAGTGAATCTTAAGTTTCAAATCACTGTTGATACGATATTTTTATCTGTGCACTTCCAGTTTAGTAAGTGAGGAGTTTAGGCCATACAACATTTTGTTGCATTTTCAATTCTGTTCAACTTCTAATTATGCATAGTTTACGCTTACACCTTGTTCAGTTTCACTTCTACATAGTCTACGCCTACATCTTGTTCATTTTTCGCTTCTACATAGTCTACGCCTAAACCTTAGTCTTTTGCATTTTGTATTTAGAACAATAAATCAGTCAACCAAATCACACTCCAAAAATTCACATCAAGTTTTTGGGGCCATTGCTGGGGATTTTAGGCTGATTAGATTCACTTTTTGTAGTTTAGATTAGTCTACTTTTCAGCAGTTATTTTCTTTTCTTTAGATTATCTTTTGTTTATATTTGGGTTTGCTTTTTCTTATGCTATCACTGTTTATATCACATTCGATTTTTTTTTCATATTTAGTTTTATTTTTGTGATTATGTTAATCCTTTTTGTAATTTTTTTTGCTATGAATCTTATCTTAATCTCTGTTTCATTTCATGTTTACTACTGCTTTTGATATCTTTGCACTTAACCTCATTTTGAGATCTCTCCAATGCTTTTGATATGAAAAAAAAATCGAATGTGATATAAACAGTGATAGCATAAGAAAAAGCAAAACCAAATATAAAAAAAAGCTAATCTAAAGAAAAGAAAATAACTGCTAAAAAGTAGACTAATCTAAACTACAAAAAGTGAATCTAATCAGCCTCAAATCCCCGGTAATGGCGCCAAAAACTTGATGTGAATTTTTGGAGTGTGATTTGGTTGATGATTTATTGTTCTAAATACAAAATGCAAAAGACTAAGATTTAGGCGTAGACTATGTAGAAGTGAAAAATGAACAAGATGTAGGCGTAGACTATGTAGACGTGAAACTGAATAAGGTGTAAGCATAAACTATGCATAATTAGAAGTTGAATAGAATTGAAAATGCAACAGAATGTTGTATGGCCTAAACTCCTCAATTACTAAACTGGAAGTGCACAGATCAAAATGTCGTATCAACAGTGATTTGAAACTTAAGATTCACTAACTAATCTAAATTAATCCTAAACTAAGTTAACTCTTTTTGGTGTTTTTTAAGTGGCCGATATAAGATGATACTAACAGATAATGAAATGTTCTCTTAGGAATGAGGTTCATCTAATATTCTGTTATGGAATGGATTAGAATAATTTAGCAATACAAATCAACTCAGATTCAACCTGTAAAGACCGCTCTCATAGTGCATTAAATTTATAACTAAGTATCATACTTTCATGTGAATGTTATTTAGGTTGTTCGAGGTTCGATCACAACTTGACCTATGTCTTCGCTCCGACTTCTCATCCTCGAGACCGTCTGAGATTCCACTAAGCTCTTCCTTAATTCCAAATGGAGCAAGGAAGAATGCCCTTTACATCAACCACAGTTTCTCCGCTTCAAGAGTCAAGGAAGGAAGCTAATATTTTCTCTCGCTCAAGGGGTAAGGTATGAAACATCTTTTACACATGAACTCTCCCAATTTTTTTGACAAAATTTTTCTCTCTTTTTTACAAATACAAACTCACAAGAATTGAAAAGAGAAAGAAGAGAAAACTAAAATGATAACTTTAAGAAAATTATCTTCTTTTGATAAGTTGAAGTTTTTCTTCAATGCTTGGATGGATGTTTTTGCTTCTGATGCATGCAAAATATAACATATTTTAAATTATTATTTTAGTTAATTTTTCTATAATTTGATCATGGCATGCATCATTTTAGATCATTTTTAGTCATGATTCCGAATTTATCGATTTTAATTATTGGTTATTTGAATATTTTAATTGTGAATGGATTAACTTCATTTTTTTAAATATTCTGCAGATAAGTCGAATTAACGCTGATGAAAGTTATCTTAAGAATAAAAAACGAGAAGATTTTGAAGTGTCATGGCTGAAGATTTATCATTACGGTCTGAAATCATTAGGCGAAATAGGAATGAAAGAATAATCTTTACACCCAAAGATTTTACGGCCGAGATGATCACATGAAGGCGTAAAATTGAGTTTATCACTTAATTAGATAAATTTTACATGACTTCCTTAGGGGTAAAAGCTTTGCAATTTGATAACTTTTGGCATAATCCACAAGTTTTGGCCGAGATTTGCATAAATGACTTATCATTTTGGCCGACATTTGAAGAAATGATTTATCATTTTGGGTGTAATGATTAAAGGGGTCATCGTTTTGGTCGAGATTAGAAGAGAGAATTTATATTTTGGCCGAGATTTGAAGAAGGGAGTAAAGATAAAAAGAGTTTATCTTTTTGGGCGTAATGGTTAAAAGAACTTATCGTTTTGGCCGAGAATTGAAGAAACCGTATTAAGTTTTATTGAGTAAATTTAAATCCAGCCGTAGATTTACGGCCATAATCAACATGAAGACCCTCGTTCGCACCTATAAATAGAGAACAAAACCATCGATCCAATTCGTGCCTTGAAGTTTGGTTTTCTTCCACAGCGAGTCATGAGCTTCGCGGGCTTCGACTAGAGAGAGAGATTTAATCGGATGGCTGTTCCAGACGCTCCGACGACATCCGAGGATCCGAATTATTTCTTGGTGTAATTCTTTCGATTATTATTGTTATTGTGTTATTATCTCTCTACAATTCTAGGATGAACTCCATGTTTTTAATTATTTTATTTTAGGAGATTATTATTGAAGGGAAATTCTATGAACCCTTATTTCATTATTATTGAATTTCTTTTGATCAATTTTTAATTGTGTTTAGTGCTTTTGATTTAATTATTTAAATTTCTGAGTTAAGTAATTACCAGTTTGTGGACTACTTAATTTTAGATTTTATTTAGTTAACTTAAATGATTTATTATGAAATTAAAAATTGACATAGGTCTAATAACTATTGTGTGGAGAATTAGATCTGTGTAGTCTGTTAATCTATATCAGTTTGTGGAGTGATTAATGGTCTAGGATTTTCATATTAATGCATCTTAATTTCAATCTCATCTGACGAATACCGGTTTGTGGGATTTCAGGTTTGATTGAATTTAAGATAATTTGATTTGCCGGATTAAATAACAGAATTACCAGTTTGTGGACTCTGTGATTTTAATTTTGTAAATTAATAACTTGGAAAAATTCCTAATCCATCTTAAGTATTTTAATTTATCTTTTTTGGTTCATATTTTTATCCTTGATGCATTATCATCCTAAGACCAACTTTAACACCATTATCTTATTTTTATCTTATTTTCTTTATTTTATAATTACAAAACCCTTTTTCCAAAATTCTATATTTTTCTTCTCTCTTATTAATTTTTAAATTCAGAAATTGAATTAATAATATTCCTCATGGGTTCGACACTCTTTACTCTTTTTTACTATATTACTTGAGAGATAGTGCACTTGCTAGTGATTTTATTTTGCTACATCATTTTACCATCAAGTTTTTGACACCATTGCTAGGGAATATTTTATTAATTAATTTATGATTTTTATGGATTATTAAGATATGTAAATAAATTGCAAATAATCTTCTGTAATTTCTTATTTTCTGTAAATACACATTATTACTCTTTATTTTAATTATCTGTGTAATTAATTTAATATTTTTTTCAAGATAAATGTCACGATATTTTTAAATTTGTTGACTTTCAGCTTAAATTATGACGTCGATTGGATTTTTAATATCACATCATGGACTTATGGATTTATGATCCCGATTCATTTTGTCAGCTTTACTGGTTTACAGCCTCGCAACGTATCGGTTCTCAATTCTAAACTTTTTGTTTTGCGATCGAAAAATTTTAATCTTCTGAACGTTGGATTTGACCACGTTTCGGCCTGTTTGACTTCGAAAAAAAAATTACTCCCGCAAAACAAACTTTTATCCTTTACGGCTGAAAATTCACTTTATCGATTATATCGAATTGATTTCTTTCTTTGCGCATTAGATTGATTAAGAATTCGATTAATGCATGATTTTGCAGCCGATATTTTTGTGAAATTTTATTTTCGACATGTACGACCTTGTTTCGGCCGGTTTATATGTGGTTATGTTTTACGCCCTATTCGAATCACCTTTCGACTTAATTCACATTGCTTAATGTCTGATTTATGCCCGACATGAATTTTATTCTTTCTCGGCCGTAATGATAGATTTGTCGACTTCTGTTATACGTAATGATATATCCCTTTTTGGCCGTAATGTTAACAGTTGAATTCGTATTAACCGACTAGCTGATACAATTTTTATTTCGGCTGAGATGTAGATAGCTTTTTGTTTGGTGGTCAATAAATCGAATTGTCGACATCATTTTGGTTCTTACACCGAGGGTTTGTTTACAGGGATTTAATTAATTTTTACGCCCAGCAGTCAATTCAATTTTCTTTTAGCCGAGATGATTAATTGTTAATATTTTTCGTTGTGCTTACACCTTATCTGATTTTGGGGATTATCCGATAGTATAAATTTATATAATTATTTTTGGATACGGTTAGAGGACACTACGGAAAGTTTTACGTCTCTTGCGATTAATTTTCTTTAAACATTTTGGTGTTATTTTTTATTCATGAAATTTATTGAACTTATCTCATTCTGTCAAATTTCGGATAATTTATTATGACATTTCCTCTTTATTCTAATATGCATGAATTTAAGTCCATCAATTCATATTGATTTTTTTTTCATATTTTCGACTCATTTGTATATCACGAAAATAGTCAATGCCAACAAGTAAATCTTTATTGATTAATTGTGACTCTTTATTTGCATGTATTATATTTATGTATATATATCTATTTTTTATTATTTTTATTTTTTTTGACAATTAGTTGTTGCGGGTACCATTGAAGATCTAATCACAACTAATCTTGGAATCTTCTGATAGTTACAGACATCGCACCAGGAGTTCAAATCCTCTTTTGGAATTTGATCCTGAAATTGAAAGAACTTCTCGTCGATTAAGAAGAAATATCAGAAGAATGGCTGAACAAGCACACAACAATCAGAGACTGGAGCAACAAAATGAACTAGTTCCACCGTAGAATAATCGACGGAAAGATGAAGCAGAGCTTTCTATGAGAGAGTATCTCGGCCAAATATAGTGACCGAGAATCATGCATCGTGCTGCCAGATATTAATGCAAATAATTATGAGATCAATCCAGCAATCATGAGGATGATACAAGCATCCCAATTTGGAGGTGGATTTCATGAAGACCCTCATGATCACCTTGACAAATATCTTGCCACTCTGAGCACTTTTAGAAATAATAATGTTTCTTATGAAGTTATTCGTCTTTTATTATTCCCACAATCTTTACGTGACAAAGCTTCCACATGGTTTAAAACTTTATCTGCAGGATCGATTCACTCATGGTTGGAACTGGTAGAAAAATTTGTTGGAAACTATTGCCCACCACAAAAAGCAGGCAAGTATCGAAAAGAATTAAGGGCATTTGTTCAAGATGACAATGAGACTTTATATGAAACCTGGGAACAATATAAGGAATTGTTAGCCAGAGTTCCTGATAATAGGATTCCAAAGTGGCAAGTGATGGAAGATTTCTATCAGGGATTGCGAGCTACAAATCAAGATAAGCTCAACCAATCAGCAGGAGGGACAGTGCTGAGATCTAAACGCCCTAGTGAGATACAAGATATTATTGAAGTTGCAGCCCTTAAATCAAGCCAAGAAAGGAGATCATCTCGCCAAACTCATGATGTACATGCTGCACAAGGAGTACAATCTTTTGAAGTAGTAACTCAGCTAGAGTCAATAAAAAATTTGAGCAGATGATGTCATTAATGGTGTGCAACAATTGTGGAGGAGGACATGCGAGCAATTATTGTCCTCAAGGTAACACGTCTAATCCTAATCAAATTGAAAATGCTAACTTTGTCTCCAATCCATTTTTCAGGAATAATGACTATGGTTGGAGGAACAATCAGAAGTTTCCTTACAGGTCAAATCAAGAGCAAGTTTTTGAGAAATTTCAGAATCAAGCTCATCCACAAAACTATACACTTTTGAGAAGGCAACATGAAGCTCCTGCTCAACAATCGACTAATCCCATGGAAGAGATGATTGCAAGAGTTATTGACACTATGCAAACCATGCAGAAGACAATGGATACAAGGACAAACAATCAAGATGCTACAATTAGGAATATAGAAATGCAAATAGGGCAGATATGATGGTAGGTCGTGCACCAGGGCTCTTCCAAGCAATACAGAGGAAAACCTTAAAGAAGAGACCAAAGCTGTAACTCTTAGAAGTGGGAAATTATTGAGAAGTTTGGCATCAGATCCCCCGCCAAGAGTAATTGATCATAATGAAGAAGCTGAAGCATCAAAGACACAAGATCAGGCCACTGAGGATATGAGTATGAAGAAAAAAGAAACTGACAATTCAAGAAATACCAATAACATAGGGGACCTGCCATATCCACATAAATTTCGCAACGAACAACTCGATAAACAATTTTCTCGCTTTCTTGATATTCTGAAACAATTATCTATTAACATTCCTTTTGATGAAGCCTTACAAATGATGCTGAGCTATGCCAAATTCATGAGGGATATACTATCTTCAAGAAGAAAGCTTGAAAACATTGGGAGAGTAATGTTGACATTAGAATGTAGTGCTATTTATGATCGTGATATGCCTAGAAAAATGAAAGATCCTGGAACCTTCACCATACCTTGCACTATAGGAAAATTCTTTTGTGAACAAGCTTTATGTGATCTTGGTGCTAGTATTAGTTTAATGCCATACTCTATATTTGTGCAGCTAGGTTATGGAGAACTTGAAGAAACAAGCATGACTCTTCAATTTGTAGATTCTTCATGCAAGAGACCCCGAGGAATATTAAGAGATGTTTTGGTAAAAGTTGATAAATTTATTTTTCCTGCAGATTTTATTGTTCTGGACATGAAGGCAGATGAAAAAACTCCCATCATTCTTGGGAGACCATTCTAGCAACAGGGAATGCACTCATAGATGTTCAACAAGGGATGCTCACACTTCGCGTCAACAATGAAGACATCACTTTCAATATAAAAAAATCTCTCAAACAACCTTTTGATTTCTCATCTTGTTATGCATTGATTCTTTAGAAAATGACACGACTAATGCTTTTGATGATATTATTGCAGATTTTGTTTCAGATCCATATGCTAAGAAAGCTTTGGAAATGATGGAGGATTCTAGAGAAATCGTGGAAGAGGATAATGCACCAATAACAACAGAGACACTTGAGGAGGAAATCGATAAATTGGATTGTCCTTCAAAATTTGAACTAAAAGAACTTCCCTCTCATTTAAGATATGCCTTTCTAGAAAATAACACTTACCCAGTTATTATATCTGTTGATTTGACAGGTGACATGGAAAACAAACTTTTAGAAGTGTTGAGGCAACACAAAAGAGCAATCGCCTGGTAGATCTCAGACATCAAGGGAATATCGCTTACTATTTGCATGCATAAAATTTTGATGGAGGAAAATGCCAAACCAGTTGCTCAGTATCAAAGAAGGCTCAACCCAACTTTAAGGGAAGTTGTGAAAAAGGAGGTCATCAAACTCCTTGATGCAGGTATTATATATGCCATTTCTGATAGTTCATGGATAAGTCCTATGCAGGTAGTCCCTAAGAAAGGAGGAATCACTGTAGTAAGTAACAAAAATAATAAATTGGTGCCTCAAAGAACAGTTATAGGTTGGAGAGTCTCTATAGACTATACCCGCAAAGATCATTTTCCGTTACCTTTTATTCACCAAATGTTGGAGCATTTTGTAGGTCATAGCTATTATTGTTTTCTAGATGGCTATTCTCGATACAATCAAATAGCAGTAGCACCTGAGGATCAAGAAAAGACAACGTTCACATGTCCATATGGAACGTTTGCCTATAGAAGGATGTCATTTGGTCTATGCAACGCTCCAGCAACTTTCCAAAGATGCATGATGTCGATCTTTGCAAATATGAATGAGAAGATACTCGAAGTTTTCATGGACGATTTTACACTTTTTGGTAGCTCTTTTAATAACGGTTTGGATAAGCTATCTCTAGTTTTGCAGTGATGTCAAGAAAGGAATTTGGTCCTTAATTGGGAAAAATGTCACTTCATGGTTAAGGAGGGTATAGTGCTTGGTCACAAAATCTCAGCAAAAGAAATTGAAGTGGATAAGGCCAAGATAAATGTTATTGCAAATCTGCCTCCTCCAACCAATGTGAAGGGCATTTGAAGCTTCCTTGGGCACGTAGGATTTTATTGCCATTTTATCAAAGATTTTTCAAAACTGGCTAAACCCTTAACTAATCTTCTTGCTAAGGACACAAAATTTGATTTTAATTCAGATTGCCTTGTTGCCTTTAATTTGTTAAAAGAAATGCTAATTTCTACCCCTGTTGTTGTAGAACCATACTGGTCTCTACCATTCGAGCTAGTGTGTGATGCGAGTGATGGTGCTGTAGGAGCTGTTTTGGGGCAAAGAAAAGATAAAACCTTTCATGTTGTATATTATGCAAGCTGAACATTGAATGTTGTCCAACTAAATTATGCAAAAATAGAGAAGGAGTTTCTTGCTGTTATTTTTGCTTTTGACAAGTTTAGATCATATCTAATTTGTTCAAAAATTATTGTCTACATAGGTCATGCAGCCATCAAGCACTTGATGAGCAAACAAGATGCCAAACCTAGATTAATTCGATGGATACTACTTTCGCAAGAGTTCGATGTTGAAGTAAGAGACAAAAAAGGGACTGAGAACTTGTTAGCTGACCACTTATCCCATTTGGAGCCATCTCTAAGAGAAGTCACATACATACTTGAAGAATTTCCAGACGAGAAACTTTTTTTCTATCTTTATAATTTTTCAAATTTCTTACACTACACCATGGTTCGCTGACTTTGTTAATTATCTTGCAGGACAGTACATTCCAAATGGCATGACCACTCATCAGAAGTCAAGAATTATCACTGGGAAGATCCTTACCTTTTTAAATTATGTGCAGATCAAATAATTCGAAGATGTGTTCATGAAGATGAGATTGAGAATATCCTAAGTCATTGCCATGATGGACAAGCTGGAGGTCACTTTGGACCCAATCGAATAGTGGTAAGGTACTTGAAGGTGGACTACATTGGCCAACCATTTACAGAGAAGCAAGAAACTACTGTAAGCATTATAACAAATGCCAAAGGGCAGGTAATATTTCTCGTCGAGATGAAATGCCACTCACAAATATTTTACAATGTGATATTTTTTATGTGTGGGGCATTGACTTTATGGGACCATTTCCTAAATCTTTTAACAATCGATACATCTTAGTGACAGTTGATTATGTGTCTAAATGGGTGGAAGCTGTAGCCACACCAATAAATGAAGCTAAGGTAGTTGCCAACTTTCTAAGAAAAAATATTTTTACTCGATTTGGAACACCTAGGACTATAAATGACAATGGAACACATTTCTGTAATAAAATAATGTCAACTCTTCTTAACAAATTTGGAGTCAAACATTTTTTGAGCACACCTTATCATGCCCAATCTTGTGGACAAGTGAAAATTTCAAATAGAGAGATTAAAAGGATTTTAGAGAAAACTGTGAACTCATCCCGGAAGGATTGGTCCTTGAAACTTGACGATGCACTTTGGGCATATAGAACAGCTTTTAAGACACCCATAGATACCTCTCCTTATAGATTAGTTTTTAGAAAATCATGTCACCTTCCAGTGGAACTAGAACACAGGGCTTATTGGGCAACAAAATTTTTAAATATGGATGCAAAATCATCATAAGCAGAAAGGTTATTACAATTAAATGAGCTAGATGAATTTAGACATCATGCATATGATAATAGCAAACTATATAAAGAACGCACTAAAAAGTTACATGACCTGCATATTAAACATAAAGAATTTTTACCTGGTCAACATGTGCTTCTTTACAATAGCAAACTCAAATTATTTCCTAAAAACTCAAATCAAGATGGACCGGCCCTTATGTCATAGTCAATTGTTCACCTTATGGAACATTTGAAATTGAATCATTGGATCATAAGAAAAAATTTAAAGTTAATGGACATAGACTTAAACTCTATCATGATGACACATTATCAAAATTTATCTATGATTAATCTGTTTACCATCTAAATCTCGATTCGACTAAGTCAAGCTGATGACTATAAATCAGAACTATATTTTTTTCTCTTTAGATTAGTCTTTAATTAGTTGTTGATTAATAATTTAGTTAGATAGAATTAGTTTGGGTGATATTTTTAATTTTATTTTTTATGGAGTCATCTGATTGATATTTTATTTTGCGAAGAGAACTTCGGATAACTATTAATTTAGAACACATTACGACATTGGTGCTTTACGTACTTCGGAGTAGGCGACATCACGATGATGCAAAGGCGTAAAATCCCACACTCGCCATGATCACACATTGGGCGACAAACTCCACGGTAGGATGTCGAACATGACATGACAAGGCGAGACGACCTAGTTCCACTATTATGCCTTTCCTCCTTGCGGCCGAGCACCACCTGACATCGACATGCAATGACTCATCAAGGCAGCTATTACGCCCTGCCACCCTCATAAACGCCACCAATTCTTTTTACGACCGAGCTGCCACACAAAAGCTCGGACATGACAAGACGAAACAGACAAATCACCTTGGAAATTGGCTGATCACATGAATACTGTTCATTTTTGTGCCCCAATTCAAACTGAGATGACTCGTCACTGCATGCGATCACGTCGGAACAGGTATTACCCCAAAATTTCATCTATAAAATCTTACCCCTTCTCGTGTTTTGCAGATCAAGGACCGCCGTCTCCGCCCTTTCTTCCTGACGCCCGAAGTCTCAACGCCTTCTCCACCGCCCCTTACGGTTGAAGTCTCACCGTCGGTTCTACCCTGTTTCTTACGGTCAAAGTCTCACCGCCGCTCTCTTACGCCCGGACCGCCGCTCCCTTATGCCCAAAAGCGCACTGCCACCCTGTTCCTTACGGCCGCAAACTTCACGATCATTGACTCAAGCCAATATTCCACCGCCATAGACCGGACGTTGTTCATCAACTTCTTCCTTACGAGATCCTCTCTCTGCCTTACGGTCGACTCACCTCCGACTTTGAGCTCTTCATCGAATCGGCCGACACTCCGACTTCGGCCGAAACTTCAGCCGACCGAGCCGCCAATGTTCTTGATTTCTCTTCCTATCAACATGAGGCGATTTGCTAATATATGGAGGGGACGACACGAATGACGACATCCGAATGCTCAGCCGGTCCCACACCCCTCACAACTAATCTCCTACCCTAGAGGCTACTATTGGACCAAGCCGGAGTATCAAGCTCGATATGAACAGATGTTTGAGATTCGAATTCATGCCACCAGATTTTCAGATACCGAATTGCTCAGGGAGTATAATTTACTTGCAGATATTCATCTATTATTTTCTCAAATTGGACTCTCTGACTTTGTGCATTCCTGGTGGCCAACTTATGAAGCACTAATTATGAAATTTCTCTCATCCTTGGAGGTCTTTAATTTAGATGGTAGGAATTATGATCATCCCCGCATTTCATTCTAACTTTATGGGCGACCCTTTACTCTCACTCTAGGAGAGATTAATAATATTTATGGATTCCCCAACCATGGATCTCCTTCTGTGCCTGTTGACTTTGATGCTAAAACTTTTTGGAAACAGATAATAGAAGAAGACCGATTGGTTTGGAACACAGCTAAAGATAGCTCAATTCAGAATCCTATTCTGCGCGACGTCCATCGCATTATAAGCAACACATTAAGTGGGCGCAGTGATAATGATGGTGCTGTCTCAGAGGGAGAGTTATACCTCATCCACAGCATGCTCCACAGAACTCCTATTAATGTGGGCGCCTTCATCATTCGTCGATTTCAGCGCCGCACTACTCATCGTGGCGGTAGCATTAATATGGGCGCCCTTCTCACACCTATTGCTCAGCACTTATAACTTGACTTGGATGGTCTCAAAGCTGTGCCAGGAAACACCCACCTCACTCATAGGACCATTCATGCTATGGGTCTTGAGAAGACCAACAACTCAGGGATCAACGCTTTTATTTTTAAAGGCCATAATAAGGAGGTGCCTTGCTCAGATCGAGATGCTTTTAGCCAATTAATCCAAATAATTTGCTACTTTTTAGGCAGGTCGCAACTCCCTTAATCTCACATTCAGGACCATCTGTCCGAGTTGATCAGCCAAACCAGGATGAAGCCTTCTCCTGGTTTGATTCTACTGATTATGCGGCGGCTCAACAGTACTTTCAGCAGCCACAAGTCTTCCAGGCTGTATCATTGGCAGCTTCCCGACATGAGGCATCTGCCCTTTCACCCTATATGCCAATGCCTTCTCCGATTCCATCTCCAGCACAAGAGAGCTCTTCAGATTCCTCATTCATACCGGCCACTCCTTATGAGAAACGTGATCCGATGGAAGTATCTGCCCCTTTACAGGAATCTATGTGAAATCACTATATAGCACCAGAGCCTACTTACACTTCAGCCCTAGAGCAGACTTACTATCTACCTCCGCCACCTCATCCTGACTATGCTTCCATGCAAAACTTATGGGAATCAATGTACGATGAGCAACTTCGTCAGGCAGGGGAGTTCCACGCTTTTTAGGAAGAGCAACTTCGTCAAGCAGGAGAGCTGCACGCTATTCAAGAAGAGCAACTTCGACAAGCCCAAGAGTTGATCAATATTCGAGCTGACTTTAGAAATATGGATGATCGTCAGAGTCGCTTCAAATCCCTCCAGAATCAGCATATTCGCATGATGAGGCGCATCCATGAGTATTATATGCGCCAAGGACATCTCAGCTACCACCCACCATCGCCACCCCATAGACAGTAAATCCGATTGTGTCTTTTCCCTTTTCTTTATTTTCATTACTTTATTTTTCCTTTTTATTGAGTATGTATCGCTTTTCCTTGCTGGCTTAACACTGAGGACGGTGTCTGGTTCAAGCTTGGAGAAGTTTGCATTTCATGCATTGCATTTTCCCTTATTTTTCTTTTTTATTTGCTTATGTTTGCATGTATTTCTAAAAATCCAAAAAAAGTGAAAAATTGAAAATTTTCCCAAAAAAATACCATTGCATGCATTTATTTTTGCTATCATCTTACAAACTCGTCTTACTATTTTAATTATCTTTAAGTAAAAGTTCAAAGACATGTCATTAACTAATGAAATTTGAATGCTTTTCTTTCTTATCACTTGTTATTTTAGTATCAAACTTATGGACTATGTGCCTATGCTGAGTAGAATTATGGATGTCTAGACTACAAGATCATGTTCATGCCTTTTTTATTTATTTTTGTTAAGTCTTGATAGTAGTAGCCTTCTTATTGATTAGGGATAGGCTTAGTAATCTTGTAAAACGTTATCAACTAGATTTTGTAATTATGTTAGAATCGCATGTCGGCTCTGTAAAAGCTAAACAGGTTATCCGGCGTTTGGGGGCTGCTTGGGACGGCATTTTTTGTGAAGCGCATGGTGCTGCTGATGGCATTATCCTGGCCTAGCGGGTCCAGGATACTCAGGTGACTTCGCTCCTTAACTCTGACCAAATCTTGCATGCTGTGGTTTCTCATGACGGTTTTACCTTTTTCCTTTCTTGCGTTTACGCTAGTACTACCCCGTTGCTTCGTAACTCCCTACGGAACTCACTACGTAATATTGATACGTCTAATATTCCTTGGGCACTTGTTGGCGACTTTAACTGCATTATCTCTTCTACTGATAAGATGGGGGGAACCCCATTCTATCTATCCAACTCAATCAAAACCCTTAGAAGCCTAATTGATCAACAAAACCTCATTGATATCGACCCAATAGGAATTAGATATACTTGGTGTAACAATCGATCTAGTATGGCCCGTATCCATTGCTGGCTGGACCGCCTTCTTGTTAACCATCACTGGTTGAATTTCTTCTCGAATGTCTAGTTGCACACCTTACCTAGGTGTGCATCGGATCATGCACCTCTTCTGTTTCAGACTGAATCCAAAACTCTTCATTCTCGATCTTTCAAATACGAGGCTTTCTGGCTACCCTGCCAGGAAGCTCGAGACATTGTGGCCAAGCATTGGATCATGGATCCAGATGACTCTTCTCCTCAATCTATCACCAATGCCCTAAACAACATTAGGAAGGACACTCTCTATTGGAATAAACACACTCTCGGACGTCTGGAAATCCATGCTCAGGAGGTCCTCTCCCGTATTTCTGATCTTGAGGCCCTAGATGCTGCACGGGGCCTCACCCCTTGTGAGCTTCAATCCCTTAGGTCGGCCTATCATCTCCATGCGGCCATCCTTAGGCAAATCAGCCTTAAGTGGTGGAGCCCGTCATGGTGACCGAAATACTAGATTTTTCCACCTCTCCATTATCATCAGACAACGCCAAAACACTATTTGTGAGCTTCACGACTCGCATGATAATCAAATCACGGACAATAGGGCCATTCAGAACCTTTTTGTTTCCCACTACAAAGACCTTTGGAAACCTTCAACCACACACAACATTGACCCGGATACATGGCCTGCACTCCCATCCCTTGACCTGCTTCATGCTGCCTCCTTGATATCTCCTATCACTGCAGCAGAGATCAAGCAGATCATCTGGAATATGCCGGCGGGCAAGGCTCCCGGCCCAGATGGCTTCACCATTGACTTTTATCGTCATTTCTAGGTTATTGTGGGACCTATGATTACTCGCACCATCAGTTCTTTCTTTCAAATTGGCTCCTTCCCCTCTTCTTGGGCTGACACGTCCCTAATTTTTATACCCAAAATGAAGAACCCTCGAAAGGTCACTGACTTCAGACCCATCACTTTGTGTAATGTTTTGTATAGGGCCCTTTTGAAAATTCTTCCAAACCGTTTACGGTTATGTATCGACAGTCTCATTGATCAATCTCAGGCCGCTTTTGTTCCGGGGAGAAGTATCCAGGAAAATATATTCATTACTCATGAGCTTATTCACTCCCTAAATTCTGGTAGGAAAAAACACATGCTTATCAAGACGGATATGGAGAAAGCTTTTGATCGTGTGTCCTGAGAGTCTGTTAACACTATCCTGAATCGTATGAATTTCTCATCAAGCTTCATTTCCTGGATTATGTTTTGCGTCCGTTCCCCAAAATTTTCATGTGTCATAAATGGTAACCATTCCCCACCTTTTCATGCCTCGAGGGGCATCCGGCAGGGAGACCCGCTGTCCCCTTACATCTTCATACTAGTCTCACAAGTCCTCTCCTCACTTATCAACACCGAGGTGTCGTCCGGGAACATCCTCCCTTACCAAATAGGGTACTTTTTCCCTCAGTCATCTCCTCTTTGCTGATGATCTCCTAATTTGTATTCCCGCCACCAAACGTAATTGTCACAATCTTAAAAAGATCTTAAAGCTTTACAACTATCTTACAGACCAAAAGCTAAATCCCCATAAGTCTGAACTTTTCCTACCTGACAAAATCTGTGGTAGGCGCAAATAGCTCATTAAAAACATCCTCAACATTAACACTGGAACATATCCTTTCACATATTTAGGTGCTCCTACTTCACCCAAACGTATTCCTCTCCAAAAATAGCAGTACATTATTGTTAAGGTGTCCGGTCATCTTGTTGGTTGGCGGAAGTGCACCTTAAATCAAGCTGGTCGCCTTACGCTTATTAAGTCAGTAATCTCCTCAATGCCTATTTATGCACTTGGGGCCAGTCCGCTTGCATCTGGCACTCTGAGATCCTTGGAGAAACTTTCGCGTACGTTCCTTTGGGACAATGGTTCCGGATGCCCTTGCGCCCACTTGATCAGTTGGCATATGTCTCAACTTTCTCCTTCCTTTGGTGGTCTCGGTATCAGAAATCTTCGGGCTACTAGAACCGCCATAATTGCTCAACGTATCCTCAACCTCTTGAACAAAACAAACTCCCCCTGGAATAACCTCATTTCTAGCAAGTATGGCAACCTCAATCTTTGGAATCTCCATCCTATCACTAGAAACATCTCACATTCTTGGCGGGTCATCCTGGACTCTCTTTCGGATCTTCGCCTCGGATTTTCTCGAAGTATTGGCTCCGACAATACCACATCAATTCTACTGGACCCCTAGATCTTTGACATTCCCCTGTTTTGGAAACCAACCTTCTATAACATTCACTACCCTCTCGAGAATCTCACTGTTTCTCATCTCATCTCTAATGGTAGTTGGAACTCTTCCACTCTTCAATCTATTTTTCCTAACAAAATCTTGACGTAATTAAACGTATTTACATTCCGTGCAACGCCTATGATGACGCCTTGGGTTTGGATGACTGATACCCATGGACGTGCCAATTACAGCTCAGTTTATAGTTTTGTTTATCGCCACTCTTTACCGCTCCATCCTCCTGGTGAGATGCCTTGGAAAGTGTTATGGCAGATTCCGGTTCCACCTAAAATACACATTTTTCTTTGGAAACTCTTTCACCTTCGTTTACCCACACTTGACTCCATCTTAATCTTTGATAACAACATTAACCCTAGTTGCCCCCTTTGTGGGCATACATTAGAAACCAATATCCACCTTTTCTTTGAATGCCCCACGGCTTCGCAACTCTGGTCGATTATGCAACATAGGCTGGCAATCACGTTCCGACATGTCTCCTCCTGGCACCTGGGTTCCTGGGTCCACGAGGGTGACCACCTTGATAGTCACTCCAAAAAACTTTTCCTAGTGATTTTTGCCCTCACCCTTTGGGAGATTTGGAATCTGCGTAATAACACTTACTTCCATAACAAGCATATTAGCGTGGATGTGGCTTGCCAGAGGATTCTGGTTGGTCTTCATGACTACTCTGAGTCCCACGCTCCTGAGGCACCTTTGAATCACACGCTTCGCCCCCATGACCCCCAACAGGACAAGTGGGAGACCCCTCCCCGTTACTGGGCTACACTCAGTACGGATGGCTCTTTTTTGGAGGCATTCGGGGTTGGTGGTTCAGGTTTCTTTCTCAGCACTAACACTGGCGATTTTTTGTTTGTAGGTTCCTCTTGGCATCATTCTAGTTCTGCTTTGGAGTCAGAAGCGTGGGGACTACTTAATGGGCTGCGTCATTGCTTAGGACACGGCTTTCGAGGCATCAACATCTTTTTGGACTCTGTGAAGCTCATCGACATCATCTGCAGATACCTCCATTGTCCTTGGCGACTGAAGGGCGTAATCACTGATATATGGGCCACACTTCCTACACTTGCGCCAACTTCTATTTCATACTATCCTCGCACTAGGAATTGGAAAGCGGACTATCTTGCATCTCTTGGCAGAACAACTTTTTGTGATCATTTTTGGGAGGGACAACTACCTCCGGGTCTCGCCCCTTTTATGTATGATTCTACTGTTACTTAATGAAAAATTTTCCTTAAAAAAACCATATCAAGTACTTTTTGAGCTTATAAATAAAAGAGAATAAAAAGAAGGGTTAGTTAAACCCCAACAAAAAAAAGAATAAAGTTATGTGTAGGTACAAAAGTGTTATCTGGAAACAAGGTGTGTCCGGATAATTAGATCCGTAGGGGTTCATGCCTGGCAACCTAAGGGCATCTGCTCTGGGATCTGTCAATCGAAAGCTTGCTACAAGGACCATCTTGTGGAATATGAATAAGCACAAGAGTACTTAATCATGGCTAAGTTCAAACTCTTCATTCAGAACCTTGGTTGTTCAGGCAAGTAAACTCGAGGGGTGCCTTATCACCTGTTGCCCTAAGGCCATCTGGTCTGGGAGTCATCAGTCCAAAGCTCTCTACATGGACTTCCTTGTGCAATCCTGCTTGAAGATTAGAACTTTTAAAATGATTGAAAATAAAAGTGAAAAAAAAGAGAAAGAAAAAAAGTTTTAAGCTCAATTAGTACTTATGTGTTCAATATTAATGCTAGTATTTGACAGACAATTTATTTTTCTACAAGGTTGAATTTGAGATTGTTTAAACTTTTGTAGCATTCAGAACCTTTATGAAGCTAAGTACATGGAAAGTGGTAAGATACTGAGTGGTAGGTGTGCAAAAGAACTGTGTGAGAAAATTAGTCAGTTGACAATGTCGAGGCTATGATGGAATTTTCTTGAGCCTTGCTTTGAGTTTTTGCTTGGGGACAAGCAAGACTTTAAGCTTGAGAGAGTTTGATGCATGCAAAATACAACATATTTTAGATTATTATTAGTCAATTTTTCTATAATTTGATCATGGCATGCATCATTTTAGACCATTTTTAGTCATAATTTTAGATTTATCAATTTTAATTATTAATTATTTGAATATTTTAATTGTGATTGGATTAACTTTATTTTTTTAAATATTCTGTAGGTAAGTTGAATTAACACCGATGGATGTTATCTTAAGAAGTAAAAAACGAGAAGATTTTGAAGTGTCACGGCTAAAGATTTATCATTACGGCTTGAAATCATTGGACGAAATAGGATTGAAAGAATAATCTTTACACCCAAAGATTTTATGGCCGAGATGATAACATGAAAGCATAAAATTGAGTTTATCACTTCATTAGATAATTTTTATGTGACTTCCTTTGGGGTAAAAGCTTTTCAATTTGATAACTTTGGGCGTAATCCATAAGTTTTGGCCTAGATTTGCATAAATGACTTATCGTTTTGGCCGAGATTTGAAGAAATGATTTATCATTTTGGGTGTAATGATTAAAGGAGTCATCGTTTTGGCTGAGATTAGAAGAGAATTTATATTTTGGCTGAGATTTTAGGAAGGGAGTAAAGATAAAAAGAGTTTATCTTTTTGGACGTAATGGTTAAAATAACTTATCATTTTGGTCGAGAATTGAAGAAACCGTATCAAGTTTTATCCAGTAAATTTAAATCCAGCCGTCGATTTACGGCCGTAATCAACATGAAGACCCTCGTTCGCACCTATAAATAGAGGATGAAACCCTCAATCCAATTCGTGCCTTGAAGTTTGGTTTTCTTCCATAGCGAGTCGTGAGCTTCGCGGTCTTCGACCAGATAGAGGTTTGATCGGACGGCTGTTCTAGATGCTTCAACGACATCCGAGAATCCGAATTATTTCTTGGTGTAATTTTTTTTATTATTATTGTTATTTTGTTATTATCTCTCTACAATTCTAGGATGAACTCCATGTTTTTAATTATTTTATTTTAGAAGATTATTATTGAAGGAAAATTATGTGAACCCTTATTTCATTATTATTGAATTTCTTTTGATCAATTTTTAATTGTGTTTAGTGCTTTTGATTTAATTATTTAAATTTCTAAGTTAAGTAATTACTAGTTTGTGGACTACTTAATTTCATATTTTATTTAGTTAAATTAAATGATTTATTATGAAATTAAAAATTGACATAGGTCTAATAACTAGTGTGTGGAGAATTTAGTTGGAAAATTCCTAATCCATCTTAAGAATTTTAATTTATCTTTTCTGGTTCATATTTTTATCCTTGATGCGTTATCACGTAAGACCAACTTCAACACCATTATCTTATTTTTTTTATTTTATAATTACAAAACCCTTTTTCCAAAATTCCATGTTTTCTTCTTTCTTATTAATTTATAAATTCAGATATTGAGTTAATAATATTCCTCGTGGGTTCGACACTCTTTACAAATTTTTACTATATTACTTGAGCGACTAGTGCACTTGCTAGCGATTTTATTTTGCTACATCATTTTACACATCAGCTTTTGGATTGGCACTCCTTTTATAGGCTTCAGCATGTGAAAAATTCGTCCAACAATTATTCCACATTTTTCTCTTTGAAAAATAGCTGTTACTGTTCATTCCAGCCGGAAAAAGGTGGACCGCATTCATGGACCGATCGATCGGTCTATATGACCATTGCGCTTATTTGTTCACTGACCACGGCTGGTCAGTCGACCGGACTATCGACCGGTCAATCGATTGGTATAGTCTCGATGTGAATCTGGCCAGCTCATGTATTGACCAGTCGTCTAGTATCTTAGATCGGTCGACCAGCCTTGATGACTTCGACCGGCAAGTTGACTGCCCTGCACTGTTTTGATCATAACTTTTTACACAGTTATCCAAATTAGATAATCTTAGATTCCATGGATAGCTAACGAGATTCTCTACAATGTTGATATTTATCATTCTTTCGAAATATGATAAGACCACAGTCAATTATTTAATCAAAGTTTAGTGCATAAAGTTATCCCTTTTTCTTTAAACTTTTTTAGCATTTAACTTTAATCTTTCGAGATTTGTATCATCAAAATATCATTTATATGGCATTAAAACTTTGCTCCAACATAGGACAGGTGCACCCCATGGCGACACACTTGGCCATATGAAGCCTCTGTCTAGCAATTCATGTAGTTGAGCCTTCAACTTCTTCATTTTTGCTGGAGCCATTCTATAGGGAGGTTTTGAAATAGGAGCCGTCTCTGGCATGAGATCAATGTGGAAGTCGACTTCCCTCTCCGGAGATAATCAACAGGAGCTCATCGGGGAATACATCGAGAAAGTCCCTTACCACTTCAAGTTTTTGTAGTGGTTTGGGTTGGAAATCACTTTTACGATGCTTGCTAGAAATCCTCAACAGCACTTATTTAGCATCTTGGTTGCCTTCATTGAGGAGATCATCATCTTCTTTTCCTTTGATGGGATTTCACGAAAGATCATAGAATTACATCTTTCCTATCTATCTGCACTTTCTTCTCTCGGCATCTCAAATAGGCATTATGGTAAGATAATCAATCCATGCCTACAATAACATCATAGTCTACCATAGGTAGCATTACAAGATCAGCATAATAGTTCACTCCTTCAATCATAATTGGTGTCTCTATGAGGTACTGCCTCGTGGAGACTCTCCTAGGTGGAGTTGCTATGTTCAGCCGCCACATCATATTCACTCTCTCGACATTCAACAAATCAACAAATTAATTCAGATGATATGAAAGAGTGAGTAGCACCGGAATCGAACAATACATTTGCATAGTGATCTACAATAAGAAGATTACCTTGGATCACATCATTGGACTTCTGGGCCTCATCCACTTGCATGGTGTAGACCCTTCCAGGTGCTCTATATTGGCCTTCTGCTTTGCCCCTACCTTTGTCTTGGTACTCGAACTTCTTCTCAGTGTAGTCTCTTGCAAAGTGACTCATTTTGCCACAGTGGAGACATGCTCCTGACTTCATCCTGCACTCACCAGGATGAAACTTGTGGTAGAATGAACAAGGCTTGCGTCCCTATCCACCGTCGCCTCTGAAATAAGGTTTGGAGTCCTTGTACTTTTTGCTCTCGTCTTTCTTCTGGTCCTTCCTGGACTCCTTTCTTCGTTCATCTTTCTTCTGTTCATCAATCTCCCGAGTCAGGTTGGTTGCTAAGGATATTGCATTTTTCATAGTTTCAGAGTCCCCACACTTAACATTTATCCTCAGACGAGGATTCAGCCCCTTTAGGAAGTGGTCCACCCTAATCTTCTCATCTTATTTCAGAGGAATATACCTCTCAAGCTCCAGGAACTTGTTGAGATACTCTTCCACTGTTATGCTGCCTTGTTGGAGGTCACCAATTCAGCAACCTTCTTCCCTTGCACATGTGGGGGAAGGTAGTGGTCCTTGAATGCCTTTTTGAACTCCCACCATGTGATCTCTTCTTCATGATTAAATTGGCTCCTGGTGACAGACATGCACCAGTGATGCTCTTGATCAGTCAATTGGTGAGTGGCCAAATTGACCCTATGCCTTTCAGACTTCTGGATGATCATGTCCAGCCAAGCCTCTACCTTGTCTAGATCTTTATCCCATTGAAGGTAGGGGGATGTATCTTCAGGAACTTCTCGATTCTTGAACTTGACTGGCTAGAGTGACCCGAGTTCGCATTTTGCTCCATTGCCTGCACCATGCGGGTCATGCTCCCAATGAGCTCTCTCGAAGAAGTGGAAGGACCGTCGTGTTCCGTCCTTCACATAATAATAATTAACCAACATTAGTTAGTTAATTTAACAATACAATCAATGGCACAATACTCACATACTCAACTTTGGATGGCTGCTCATGACGATTGCACACGGACTTATCAATTCTATAAATACTTACCATAGGTCTTAAGTATGCTTTAATACCAAACTGTAACACCCCGAATTTTACTCCCAAATTAGCAAGGACAATTTGGTCATTCGACGGTGTTAGCTCGTTCGTCATCATATAATAATAAAATAATATGATTTTCAATTAAGTAAGCGGAAGCATAAATGTCATGACCCCGATTTAAACCTTGGTCTAACCCGCAAGCCGCGACCTAATACGATCGATCAAATTCTTATAGCGGAAGCATCATATTATTATGTAGAAACATGTGAAATAAAGTTATCACACTACTGTTCACACACACTTATATTTAAACTCATGGCAAGTACACACTCTAATTCAAACTCATACATTCTAAAAGATTTCTAAAACACTTGGCTTTTACACACAATATAACACATTAAGAGGAGTCAGACATCCTCACAAAAAGACATCAAGAGACTAAGTCTTCAAAAGTGCTTCTAATCCGATAGGGGATTTCCAAGCATGGCCACATGACTAGTCTACTCATCTAAAAAGTTTAAAAACAACATTATGAGCAAACAACAACTCAGAAAGTTAAAAACTCATAACATATGTGTTACCACCTATTCAATTCAAATAAACTAATTTAGCATTTTAAAAAACTTATAGGAAACAAGCTGACATCTTATTAGTTATGAACAATTATCATATTATGAAGGATACTACATCAGCTAGGCTCAATGAAATAACATCTTTAGAATATCATATAGTGCCTCACATATTTGTTTCACTTCATATAACATTTTATATATCATATCATGTATCATGTCATATCATGTATCATGTCATATCATGTATCATTTCATATAATGTATGCATGTATGCATAATGCACATATTATATTACAAACTGGTCAAAGGAACATATTACGTCGTAGGATTTCATATCATCCCAAATCATGGAGTATATTTCCTGCAAAAGGCATATCATCCCTGATCAGAGGCCACATATCATCCCATAGGACATCATATCATCCCTGACCAGAGGCCTCATATCGTCTTGTAGGACATAATATCATACCTGCCGTGGAACATATATTATTCCGTAGGATATCATATCATCCCATGAAAATGGGGTACATTCTCTGCATATGACATATTATCCCGACAGAGGAAATGCAATGCATAACAGATAAGATGCATAATGCATACATTAACCATATCATATCACTTAGAACATATATCATGTAATTGCATTAAAAGTAATCCATTCATTTTCGATCATACATAACATATAGTCATATCAAATGATATCTCAAAGGCATAACAATGATAAGTTACTTCTAGTGCACCTTAGTACACTTAGAGTTAATGCGGTGCTAAATTAATATGCATAGCAATTAGTAACTATCTAATATTAACACAATTCTAATTCTGTATTGGAACAGACTTTACTAAACCTAATCCTCTCAAAATTTCTCATTTAAGGTTTATTGTATAAGGGCTCTATAAATGTCATCAATACAACTTTATTCCACACCTTCCCAGCTTGCTGACAGATTGAGTGGTGTCGGGTGTAAAATTCATAACCTTTGAAATACTTACGATAATTAGCTAATTCTGATTTTGCATGAAACTAGACTCCCAAAGGTTTATCCCGTATAAATATCATAATTTTATTGCTCATATATGATTCTCAGAAAATCTAGAGAATTGTCTCAGTTTTCTTCCACTTTTCTGTTTTGACAAACTGAGTGATGTTTGGTTGAAAACTCATAACTTTCTCTGTACATGATCTATAAAGATGATTCCACTTGAATTACAAATAGGACTTTAATATCCTCTAGACATATAAAATTCATTTATTAAGGATAAGTATTTAAATTACAAAGTATTTACAATTCGGGCTACTCCACACAGAAAATAGAAAGGGTGACTCGGAATAATCGATCCATAACTTTTTGTACACAGATCCAATTAACTAGATTCTAGGACCTATGGAAAGTATACTAAATTAGGGTTCATCCTACAAAATGTCATAATTTTTAAGTACTTTAAGATGCTGAGAACATATTGACAACTTTCAGATAGGGTTTGGTGTCCAGCAAAGAGGAAACGTCATATAGGTGAACTAGGGTTTGATCCACACCACAAGAACATGGACATGGAAGTAGAAGAAGATCTTGAAAACTCAAAAGAACAGATTTTCATCTGAATTTCATAGGGATAATTCATAAGGAAGGAGTAGACAACTTACCCAATAAGGAGCCCTAACAACTAACCGTTGATTTCCTCTTCCTTTGTTCTTATTCTCCTGGGCCTTGGTTGCTGCCTTGCTGAAGTTGAATGGGTGCTCAAATGGGGTAAAGAGATAAGATTTAGGTTATATATGTGTTAGATACCGACCTAAAGTCGGTTGGAAGTGAGTGTCCAACTTTGCCCTTGGAGTTCACCTTATTTAGAAGAATATCATTTAAGTAAATGACTTGTCATTTATCCTATTATTTATTTTATTTATTCATTTACTTAATACATTAATGTAAATAAGAAACTACCCCCCACTTGAATTCAAATAAAATATTTATAAACTTAAATTCCAAAGGAATCGAAATCCGATTTTTTGTCCGAAGAACAAAATCGATGGTTTTTCTATTTTTTTATTTTTCGCTATCATTTAACCTAATGAAGACTTTACCTAAATATTATTAAAAATCATATTTAGGATATATTATCATAGGAGAACAATTATCGGGACTTTAATTTTCTTAATTCTAATATTTTCGAAAAGTCATTTTTTCTTGTCCTTAGTCATTTGTCATCAATTTCAGATGTTGAATTTTGTGGAGTCGATGCACATATGCTAACACACTTATCATAATACATTTCAATCATGTAATCCATGATTAATTTGTGTAATCTTACATGAAGCAAATCATGGATATTACAATAAAATCATTAAATAGGATAAAAGAATCTTTCAATAAAATGCGGAAAAACTTCATGAAACATTGAGAGTATGATTGTAGAATTGAAAACATCTCTAATCACTAATAGCAATTAAAACATTTCTAAGCCATAATCAAAACATCTCTTTAAAAAACATAGTCAAAACACTCTAGAACATAATAATGACTCAACATCCTAGACCAGTGTGCAATATTTATTATCATGAGCTGAGCAGTCATCCATCCAATCATTATTCACCTGCACGGATCCAGGGTGCAGAGGTTTCCTAGTTAGAGTATGTAAAGGTCATGTTATGCGATGTCATGATCCTAAATAGCATACTACATGATATGCTTCATCTTTTTATAAAAGAAATAAACCATATGCATGTCATGCTCTATACATGAGATCTACATGTTAGTCATCAATAACAATCTATCATCATGCAATAATATAAAACATGGAAACATATAGTCAATTCATCATACATATAGTATGGGCAATAATAACAATCATCATCAATCCATAGGCGCATAAGTGAAGGACACTTACCATAACCATCGCCTCCATAACTTTCCTCAAGGTTGCTTTATAACCCTTTCGGACTTCCACTTGTGTGGGACATCATTCCATTCGATCGATCTTTTACCATTTCCATTAGGTTATATCTTCCGATAGTTGAGATTTATGTCGTTGCCCTCTCAAGAGGCTAGCTAAGCCATGGACACAATGCTCCCCTCTCATCCGAAGGTGACATCAGAATGCACACATCATTGTCGATGTATGTAATGATTATTCTGGACTCTCGCCCGAGGGTGACATTGGAATGCACACACCATTGTCGATGTGTGTAACGATCATTCTGAGTAATTATCCAATAAATGGTCGACATGTAACATTATCCACAATTGGGTTCATTATGCTTTTCAAACAATAAACATTTATGTCGCTCAATCTTTAGATTTTACCCTAGTTACATGGAAAGCATGCATATACATGTATCTAGGTTCATATATAATCATCAAGCAGCAATAGATAATATAAATACTTTGAAAATAACATTTATAATACTATAATGAATTTTTGCAATGGTCATGACCATGAGACAGGTCATAATGACTGTGAAATAAGTCGTCATGACTGTGGCAGAACCCTGAAAATCTCCCTTCTGTCACGATCGTGCCAAGAGGCAGTCATGGCCGTGCCCAAACTTCATTACGGTCGTGACATTGTCTGTCACGGGCATGACAGAAGTCTAGTTTTTGCTAGATTTCAGTCGTTCTGTCACGGGCGTGATGGGAGGACACTACCATGACAGAACGCTAGAGTTCCGCTGCTAGCTCGATTTTTACACAATGTTTTATTAAAAAATTGGGGAAAATGATTTATAATATTCAGAATCAAAACATGTGGATTTCCTAGGCATTCTTGGATCAAAAGAACATTGAAAAACATAATAATCAATGAATTTCTAAGATATAGGGTTCATCCCTAAATCATGAACAATAAGAAAAGCATGAACCCTAACTATTAGTTATAAACATAAAAGCCTGTACTTGCATAGATCTAATGCTTTCAACAATAAATACCCTCATCAAAATCCAATATGAGGACAAGGAGTCCTCATGTTCTCAATCCAATTATGAAAAACAATTGAGAAAGGAGAGGGGTGTGGATCCTATTTACATACCTTGTTCAATCCTTCTTTTATTTTTTCCTCTTCTTCCTCCTCCTGGTTCTTCTCTTTCTCCTTCCTCAAGCCCTAGCCATCAATATGTGGAGAAAAGAGGTAAGCAATAGGAATAGAGGGCTTTATATAGGGGAGACCATGTAGGTATGGACAAAAAGTCAAAATTACCCTTAATGAAAAATTCGAGGTATTACAGAAAATTACAGACTCGTAAAGATTGACGCAAGCTCTTCGAACGCACAAGAACTGTGGAGATCGGAGGTCGGAAGAAATTTAATAAAATGAGAAAAATTTTGGAATAGAAACAGTCGGTTCTCTATTTTCCTCGCTCGGATTGACACAACAAATAGGCATTTTGAAGGGCTCGAGAAGATTGGGCGGCGCAAATATTTCACATTGCATGTCTTTTCCGTTTCCTTCGATTCTCAAAATACCTATTTTTTGTATTATAAAAGTTCCCCAAAACTTCTGACCTACCTAAGAAAACTAAAAATGTCCATTCTAAAAATCGGACCTTTCAGGAGCACTTGTCCTTTCAAGAGTTTTTATTTATTTTTTTTGAGAAATGCTGATTTTCTTAGAATTTTTTTTGTATCCAATTGTAAAAAGAGTATTTAAAATGGTCTATTTTTTCGTGCGCCTAAAAAATATTAGAAATTAATTTTCTTGAAAATCGGACATTTTGGAACTTCGTAGAATGACCTCATTCAATCGACATATGGCTTTCAAATTTTTTAGACGACATTGATAAACATATACATATACATATATACATATCCATATATACATATACATACATATATGCACATGCATATACATACATATACATATACACATACACATACACATACACATATACATATATACATACATACATATATATATTACATACATACATACATATATACATAGTTAATAACTTTATAGTACTTTAGCGCCACGATGGCTTCACAATAGCCGATAGTTCCGTTGCTACTTCATTTTAGTGTCAGAATAGTGTCACCGTCTTGTGATGTGAATTTAGCATCTCAAACTGTTGATGCCAATGCGACACTATATTCCATCTTAGCGTCACAATATCTGGGTCACTAATATGCTTTTCCTGTGTGCTTCCTTCAAATATATCCCATTTGTAGACCCTCAGACATGCCACTAACCCTTCATATTTCCTGCTTAGAGCATTTGTCACTAGTTGGCCTTACCTGGATGGTAGAGAATGCCAAACTCATTGTCACTGAGTTGTCCTTACTTGGATAGTAGAGAATACCAAACTCATAATACTTCAGAAACTCTAGTCATCTTCTTTACTTCATGTTGAGTTCCTTTTGGAAAAACACATACTTGAGACTCTTGTAATTAGTGTACACTTCAAATTCCTCACACCACAGCTGCTAGTTCCAAATCATGAGTGGAAAAGTTCCTCTCATGAGTTTTAAGTTGCCTTGAAGCGCATGTAACCACTCTTATATGCTACATAAGTACACAATCCAGTCCAGTACCACTAGCATCATTGTACACCGTGTAGCCTCCAATTCCAGTGGAAATTTTTAGCACTGGTGCAGAAATTAGTCTCTTTTAGCTCCAGAAAGCTTTCTTTACATTTATGCTTCCAATTGAACTTCTCTCTTTTCCTGGTCAGCTTGGTCATTGAAGAAGCAATATTAGAGAAGTCTTGTATGAACCTTTTGTAGTAGTCGGCCAATATAAAAAAACTCATGATATCAGTTACTATATTTGGCCTCTCCCAGTTGACATCTGCCTCAATTTTTGTTGGGTCCATAGAAATGCCTCCCTTTGAGACAATGTGACCCAAAAACATAACTTACTCTAACTAGAATTCACACTTGGAGAACTTTGCATACAATTGATGTTTCCACAAAGTCTCCAAAACAATTTGTAAGTGCTTTTTGTGTTCTTCAGAACTTGATGAATATATCAGGATGTCATCCACGAATACTATCATAAACATATCCAAGTGAGGCTTGAATATTCGGTTCATCAAATCCACAAATGCAACAAGAGCATTTGTCAGTCCAAAAGACATAACAAAAAATTCATAATGGTCATGACCTCAAGGTTGTCTTCGCTATGTCTTCTGAGCTGATGGTATCAACTTCTCAAGTCAATTTTTTAGAAGACTAATGCAGAATAAAATTGATCAAAAAGATTGTATATCCTTGGCAGTGGGTACTTATTCTTGATGGTCACTTTGTTGAGCATCTTGTAATCAATACATAATCTCAGTGATTCATCATTCTTCTTCACAAATAGGACAGGTGCTCCCCATGGGGACACACTTGGCGTAATAAAACCTCTGTTCAGCAACTCCTGTAATTGGGTCTTCAGTTCTTTCATCTCAGCTGATGTCATCTTGTAGGAAGGTTTGGAGATTGGGGTCGTCTCAAGCATCAGCCCAATATGGATATTGATTTCCATTTCCGGAGGTAATCCTGAGAGCTCATCAGAAAATACATCTCGAAATTCCTTCACTACTTCAAGTTCCTAGGTTGAAAATCGCCCTTGACAACACTCGCCAAGAATCCTCTGCAACCATTGTTCAACATCTTTGTTGCTTTGGCCGAAGAGATCATTACCCCTCTTTCCTTTGATGAAATTTCGCAAAAATCACATAATTACCATCCTTCTTATTAATCTTGACCTTCCTTTTCCAACACATCATGTAGGCATGGTATGATAACTCATACCCAATATGACATCATAGTATGAGATCAACCGAGTAATTATCTCCCTTTATCATTACCAGTGTCTCTAGGAGGTATTGTTTGGTGGAGACCCTTCCTAGTGGTGTCACTATTTCTAGTTGTCACTTCATATTTTCTCTCTCAACATTCAGTAAGTTAGCAAAAGCAAATGATATAAAGGAGTGAGTGGCACCAGAATCAAAAAGAACATTTGCATAGTGATCAGCTACAAGTAGATTACCTTCGATCACTTCGTTGGACTTCTGGCCTCATCCACTTGTATGGTGTAGACCCTACTTGGTGTCCTCTATTGAGTCTGCTTATTTTCTCTTGCCCTTGTCCTCAGGCTTCTACTCAGGATAGTCCCGGACAAAGTGGTTAGTCCTGCCACAGAGCGCTCCAATCTTGAATCTGCACTCGCTTGGATGGAATCTGTCACACGAGGACATGCTTTCCTTTTTTGTCCCCCTTTAGTCTGAGTAGGGTTTGGAGTCTTTGCTCTTTTTTCTTTTTTCTTTCCTTTGTTCTTTCTACTTCTTCTGTGTATCAATTTCTTTGGCCAACTTAGTTGTTAGAGAAATTGTCTTGTCCATAGTCTTGGGGTCACCACATTTAACATTAATCTTCAAAAGAGGATTCAGTCCCTTGATGAAGTGGTTAACCATCAACTCTTCATCTTCCTTCAGAAGACTATACCTCTCAAGCTCTAGGAACTTGTTGAGGTATTCATCTATAATCAAACTTCAATGCTGCAAGTTCATGAACTCAGCATGCTTCTCCCCCTTGACATGTGGAGGAAGGTAGTGATCCCTGAAGGCTTTCTTGAAATTCCTCCATGTGATCTTATCATCTTCATCAAACTAAGCCCTTGTCACTAACTTCCACCAATGATGAGCCTGGTCAACTAGCTTATGAGTAGTCAAGTCGACTCTATATCGGTTGGAGCTGTCTATGGCTCTGAAATTCTCAGTGATAATGTCCAGCCAAGCTTCAGTCTTGTCTAGATTCCTCTCTCCATTGAAAGTAAGGCGATGCAGTTTCAGAAACCTCTCTAATATGGAACTCGAGTGGCCAGAGTGCCTCGAGTCCGCGTTCCATTCCATTACACAAGCCATGTGGGTTATGCTCTCAATCAAATCCCTTTGGTCCCCTGAAGTGTTCGAAGGACCTGGCTCCATCCTTCATAGAATAATTATCAACCAACATTAGATGATTAATTTAAACAGTCTGACACAAAACATACATACTCTTTATCTTGAATGGTTGCCCATGATGGTTGCATATGGATTTAGACACTTAATACTTCTATAGCATACTCAATATAGATGCTAAACTTGCTCTGATACCAATTGTAACACCTCAAAAATCCACCCTAAAAGCTAGAGGGCAATTAGGGGAATTCGGTAGTGCTAGCCTGTTCGTCATAACATAGTCATAATAAAATGATAGACATAATTGAAACTAATGTCACAGATCAAAATAGAAGTTCATTATTCAGGAAACATTTCTAAAATAGTAGTCTAACAGACTCAACATCATGACATTATTCTTAGCCTAGGCCATATGCAACTTCACCATCATGAGTTGAGCCAGTGATCCATCCATGCATATCAATTACCTGCACGGATCCAGGGTGCATGGTTTCATAGTTAGAGTATGTAAAGGCCAAAGCAGTGAAAATGCATCTTAAGTGGGATACTACATGACATGTGTGTAACAGTTTCATAATAAAAAGAAACATGTATGCATTCCATGTCATAATCATATAATGTACATGTCATTTAATCATTATGCATCAATATTAGTAAAATAATTGACATGTAAACATTAATATCAGTCAGTACAGTAGGCATATCAAGTGACTAACACTTGTTCTTACCTTGTCTCAGTAATATCCTCAGGGTTGCTTTATAACCCTTTGGAACCCACTTCCGTGGTCATCAATTATTTCAGTTTAGATTTTTATCTTAATAGTAAGTGAAGAATCAAGTCGTTGCCTTTCAGTAGACTAGTTAGGCCTTAGAGCGGAGGTTCCATCACCCGAAGGAGAGTGGGAATATACATACCATTGCCGGTAAGATATAGTTATTCTCCCAAGAAATGCTAACTGTAAGGTGCAGGACACAGTAATTTTCCGAGAGGAATTCTAACACAATGGAGCAGAGCATAATATTTCTAGTCATCAGTTTGAGGGACGACAAATAATTAGATAATTTACGTCTCCTAATCTTCAAATTTTAACCTAGTTACAACTGTCCATGCAATTCGTATATCTAGGTTCATATACAATCATTAATCATCAATACATAGTAATAATACAATGAAAATAATTTAATTATATCTAAAAACCTATTTCTCATACGGTCACGACCGTGATAGAACCCTAAACATTTGCGCCCTATCACGATCGTGACCGGTGAGGTCATGGCCGTGCTTGGCACTGTCACGGCCATGACAATAAGTCTCACCGGCATGACAAAATGTTGTACGGACGTTTTTCAGCCCTTCTATCACGAGCGTGATGGGATGCATCACAGTCATGACAAAAGTCGTAGTTTCATCCACTCAGCACAACTTTCATGAATTTTTGATAAAAAACATTGGGAAAAATGATATCAAACATTCCAAATGATTCATACACAATTTACAGACAATAAGACATCACAAAATATATCAGAAACATAATAAATCATTCATCCATGGAGATTTAGAGTTCTCCCTCCAAATCATATAAGAACATCTTAAACATGAACCCTAACATGTAGATCTAAGTATGGATCTTATCTAAACTATTTCAGATCTCATAAATCGTATAAACCCCCCTACCCCCCCCCCTCCCCAATCAAATTCAGCAGGGAGAGAGAAGTTTGGATCCCATTTATGTACCTTAATCTTCCTAATTGTTCCTCCTCTTCTTCCTTTTCATCTTCTTCCTCTTCTTTGTTCTTTAGGATTTCTTTCATCAAGCCCTAACCGTCATGGATCCAAATGAAGAAAATAAAAAGACTATAGAATTTAGGTTCTTTATATAGAGAGCTTAGAGATTTGGACCAAATGACCTAATTATCTCTGATTATAAATCTGAATTGTTACAATTAGCTTCAAAACCAACTTGCTTCATAAATTCAATCTGTAGACGGACGATTGTGTCGAGGATGAGACGTTAGGAACCGGCAACCTTGGTATCATTTTGATTTTTGAGGACTCCAAAGGTGCAAAAAATCATATTTATTTGTGACCGGGGAGACTCATAGCGAGTCAACATTGTTGAGAAGGTCCTTAATCCTCTTAACAATTAATAAACTGTGAACTGTTCGAATGTTTCTATTTCCTAAAACACCCATGGCCTTGGGCTGCCGGGCTGTGGCCAAGTTGATGAGGTGAGCGTCCTCTTTCTAATAAAAGATCAAGGTTCATGAACTCCATTTCATTTTAAGTGTAACACCCCGAAATTTACCCCCAAATTACCAAGGACAATTTGGTCATTCGGTTGTGTTAGCCCATTCGCCATCACATAATCATAAAAATATGATTTTCATCTATTATAGAGGAAGCGTAAAACCAATTAAATATGATAAAGTACTCTTACAATAAAAATGCGAAAAACTTCATGAAACATCAAAAGTATGATTATAGAATTGAAAACATCTTTAAACATCATTACTAATAGTGATTAAAACATTTCTTTAACAATATAGTCAAAAGACCCTACAACATGACGACTCGACATCCTAAATCATTGTGCAATCTTATTCGCCATAAGCTGAGCCGCCATCCATTCAAATCACTATGCACCTGCACGGATCCAGGGTGCAGAGGTTTCCCTGTTAGAGTATGTAAAGGCCATGCATGCAATGATATGATCCTAAATAGGATACTACATAATATGCATCATCTTTATATAAAAGAAGTAACAATATGCATGTCATGTCTTAATATATGATCTACATGTCAATCATTAACATCATTCTATCATCATGTATATAAGTAGTTGTGAGGAAGACATGTAATCATCATCAAACTTATAGTATGGACATTCATAATAATCATTCGTTCAATCCATAAGCATATAAGTGAGATACACTTTCCATAACTATTGCCTCCATAACTCTCCTCAGGGTTGCTTTATAACCCTTTGGACTTCCACTTTCGTGGGATCATTCCATAACTTTCCTCGGGATTGCTTTATAACCCTTTGGACTTTCACTTTCGTAGGACATCATTCCATTCGATCTATCATTGGCCCTTTTCTATTAATGTTATATCTTCCGATAGTTGGGACTTATGTCGTTTTCCTCTCAATAGGCTAGCTAGGCCTAGGAGCTAATGCTCCCCTCTCACTTGAAGGTAACATCAGAATGCACACATCGTTGTCGATGCATGTAACGATCATTCTGGACTCTCACCCGAGGGTGACATCAGAATGACACACCATTGTCGATGTGTGTAATGATCATTACGGACAATTATCCGATAAAGGGTTATAGAGGGTCGACATGTAACATCATCCACAATTGGGTTCATTATGCTTTGCAATCAACAAACAATTTACGTCGCTCAGTCTTCAAATTTTAACCTAGTTACATCTGTCCATGCATGTCATGTATCTAGGTTCATATACAATCATCAATCAATAATACATAATAGTAATACCTTATAAATAACATAAATAAAACCTATCCGAATAATTGTTACAAAATAGTCACAAATTTAATAGATTATGCAACATAAATCATGAAACTTTCAATCATGCAAATTCCTATTTATGCAACCCTCAATCAAAATCCCTACAAGAACAGGGTGTCCTTGAATCTCTCAATCCAAACAAAACAAAATTGAGAGGGGAGAGAGGGGTTTGGATCCCCTTTACATACCTTGATCTTAAATCTTCCTCCTCTTTCTTCCTTTTCTTCTTCCTTCTCCCTGATCTCCGCTTTCTTCTTCCTCAAACCCTAGCCGCCAATGTTGGAAAAATGAGAGAGAGAGAGAGAAAAGAGGCCTTATATAGGGAGAAACCTTGAGGGTTTGGGCAAAAAGCCCAAATTATCCTTTTAGAAAAAATCAGGATATTACATCCTCCTCCCCTTAAAAGAAAATTCGTCCTCGAATTTTAAACTATAATAAAGAACATTCACCAAATAGTTTTGAAAATTGTTCTTTCATTTCTTCTTCCAATTCCCATGTCGATTCGGTTCCATTGTGGTGCTTCCATGCAATCTTCACCATCTTTACTACTTTGTTTCTCAATCGACATTCACCATACTCTAATATCTCGGTAGGATACTACTCATAGGTGAGGTCTTCCTTGATAGTTGGTTCTTCAATCACCACCACATGTGAATTGTCATATGTTTACTTGCGAAGTATTGACACATGGAAAACATTATGAGTTCTGGCATATGAATGGGGTAATGCTAACTTGTATGCTCCTTCACCCACATTTTTAGAATCTCAAAGGGGCCGATGTACCTGGGAGTCAACTTGCCCTTTTTGCTAAATCTCATGACTCCTTTGGTAGGAGGTACTTTTAGCAATACACGATTTTCAACCTGATAGATTTGTTCTCTTCTTTTCTTATCTGCATAACTCTTTTGATGGCTTTGAGCTGCCATCATTCTTTCCTTGATCAAATCTACCTTTTCAGTATACTTTTCTACTAGCTCAGATCCTAATAGTCTTCCTTCATCAACTGCACTCAAACATGTGGGAGACCTACAAGGTCTTCCGTACAGTGCTTCAAATGGAGCCATCTTTATGGTGGAGTGATAACTATTGTTGTAGGCGAGTGAGATGATCATCCCAGCTACCTTGCCAATCAATTGCACATGCTCTGAGCATGTCTTCCAAGGTTTGTATGGTTCTTTCACCTCGGCCATCACTCTGAGGGTGAAATGTAGTGCTGTGGTGTAGCCTTGTACCAAATGCATGTTGCAACCCTCTCCAAAACCTTGCTATGAATCTTGAGTTTCTATCTGATACTATGAAAGCAGGAATCCCATGTAATCGGATAATTTCATCAACATACAGTTTCACCATACTTGCAGCTTACTGTCTCACATTGTATGGTAAGAAGTGAGCTGACTTGGTTAATCTATCAACGATGATCTAGATGGCATCGTGGCCTTTCTGTGACTTTAGGAGACCCACAATGAAATCCATTTTAATCTCCTCCCACTTCCACTGAGGTATAGGTAGTGGGTTCAGTAGTCCTGATGGCTTCTGATGCTCAATCTTGACCTGTTGGTAGACCAAGCATTTAGAGATAAACTCTGCTACTTCTCGTGTCTCTCCACCAAAATGTCCTTTGCAAGTCCTTGAACATTTTAGTGGTTCCAGGATGTATAGCAAACTCTGACTTATGGCACTCAGATAGAATTTTTTTCTTGAGCTCCTTATCTTTAGGTACCCATAGCCTGTCTTGAAACCTGATAGTTCCATCTTCATCAATCCTATAGTCTGGGTGTCCTTTTTCACACAGAGCCTTCATGTCCTTGTACTCTGGATTTTCTTACTGTGCTTGTGCTATCTTTGCCACTAGATCAAATTGAATGATACAATGCATCATCATCAACTTCCCCTAAGCACTTTTTTCAATAAGAGTCCATTTATAAACTCTTAAGTATGCCACTGATGCTTCCCATTTCCTGCTCAAGGCATCTGCTACTAAGTTGGTTTTCCTTGGATGATAGCGAATACCAAACTCATAGTCTTTGAAGAATTCCAACCACCTTCTGTCTCATATTCAGTTCCTTCTGAGTGAACACATATTTGAGACTTTTGTGGTCAGTCAAAACTTCAAATTCCTCTCCATATAAGTAGTGTCTGAATATCTTCAGAGCAAACACCGCTGCTACCACCTCCAAGTCATTAGTAGGATAATTCCTCTCATGAGATTTTAGTTGTCTAGAGGCATAAGCCACAACTTTTCCATGCTGCATCAGTACACATCCCAGTCTAGTCCCACTAGCATCACTATACACTGTGTAGCCTCCAACTCCCGTGAGAATTGTTAGCACTGGTGTCAATCTTTTCTTCAGCTCTAGAAAGCTATCTTCACATTGTTGTGTCCAATTCAACCTTTCTTTCTTCCTGGTCAACTTTGTCATTGGAGTCATAATCATTGAGAAGTCTTGGATAAATCTTCTATAATAGCAAGCCAATCCAAGAAAACTTCTCATATCTGTCATTGTCTTTGGCCTTTCCCAATTGATCACAGCTTCTACTTTACTTGGATCCACTGAAATCCCTTCTTTTGAGACTATCTGTCCCAAAAACATCACTTGCTCCAGACAGAATTCACATTTGGAAAACTTTACATACAACTGATGTTGCCTCAAAGTCTCCAGGACAATTCTAAAATACTTTTGATGTTCCTCTAGACTCGACGAGTAGATCAAGATATCATCTACAAATACGATCACAAATGTGTCGAGATGAGGCTTGAAAATCCTATTCGTCAAGTCCATAAATGCTGCTGGAGCATTTGTTAGTCCAAAAGGCATAACTAAAAATTTATAATGGTCATACCTTGACCTAAAGGCCGTCCTTGCAATATCTTTATCAGCTACTCTGAGTTGACGATACCCACTTCTCAAGTCAATCTTGGCGAAGATCGACCCTTGATAGTGATATTTGGGTTTTCTAGTGATAACTTGCTGAAATTAAGAAAAGGGTCAATTTTTCATTTTTTTGGTCTCCCAACTCACTTGCTGCAAGTACACAGGTAAGTTGTAGTAGACTCAGGTTGTCGTATCCACAAGAATTTGAAGTCTAAGGCACCCTAAAACAATCTAAATTAGTTCTACTTTAATGGCTAAAAATAGATTTTCAAAGGGAAGTGAAAACAGATTTTTAATGGAAAGTGAAATGATAACAAATTTTTGGGTTTTGGAAATTTATCAAAACTGAATTATAAATGCTAGAATGAAGTCTAAAAAGGTTCAACTATCAATGAGGAAAGTTCTTCTAGAATTTGGGATTCATCTAAATTAATTAAGGAAGGAATGGAGCAAGTTATCATTAAATGTCCAACTTTTGATTCAACTTGAAAATGGCTATTCCCACAGCTCAATTGGCCTCTAACTAAGCAATATATGATTATATAGTTGTTAGCTAGGTTAAATCAAAAGAGGGTCCTCACTGAAAAATCAAGTTATCATTGGGCTCAAAAGAAAGTTCAATGCTGATTTTTGCAATTCAAGGAAGTTTGGAATGATAACTTGCAATTGCAATCATAAAAAGATGGAATCATTCCAATCAACCAAATCAGAATAAAATATACCCAATAATAGTACTTGTGTTCCATGATTCATCTCTGAATTCAAGGGACATTTAAAATCATCCTCAATATTTAAAATATACTCAATAATGGCTTTTGCTTCAATCTTGGGGCCTGAATTCCTGATTTCCACCTCAGGTTCTTCACTTGGCTCTTTAGCAACTTTTGAATCTGAATTGACTTGATCATCCTCAACTTTCTTCATTGGTTCCTCCATCATTCTTCCACTCCTGAGCTGAATAGCATGGACTTGTTCCTTTGGGTTCACTTCTGGCTGTCCAGGAAAGAATAAGGGAGGTCTAGTGGATGTACTAGCCTGTTGAGCGATTTGGCTTTCCAACAATTTCTGATTTGCATTCATGGCATCCAATCTTGAATTTATCTTCAATATCTCCTCTCCTTGGCTGTCCTGCTTCTTCAGAATTTGTTGAAGCATCTCCTTCATTTCATTTTGGAATTATGGTGTTTGGACTTGAGGTGGTGGTTCATACAGATTTCTTTGAATTGGTGCTCTTTGGCCTTGATTTTCATAAGGTGGTGGCTGATTCCTTGGCAGGATTTTGGACTGCCAATTTGAGTTCTGCATAGGAGCTCCTTGATAGTTGTTGCCCTTGTAAGAAAAGTATGGATGATTCCTATTTTCTGGAGTGTAGAACTCAGCAGGAGGTTTAATTCCATAATTGCCCACAGCATTGATTTGATCCACTGTTTGCTCCACTTGTTGCATAATTAAGTTGCAATTTTTTGACACATGGCCTTGATTCAGGATTAAATATCAATCCATAACAATCATTCATTCAATCCATAGGCATATAAGTGAGATACACTTACCATAACTATTGCCTCCATAACTCTCCTCAGGGTTGCTTTATAATCCTTTGGACTTCCACTTTCGTGGGATCATTCCATAACTTTCCTCGGGATTGCTTTATAACCCTTTGGACTTTCACTTTCGTAGGACATCATTCCATTCGATCTATCATTGACCCTTTTCTATTAATGTTATATCTTCCGATAGTTGGGACTTATGTCATTTTCCTCTCAATAGGCTAGTTAGGCCTAGGAGCTAATGCTCCCCTCTCACTTGAAGGTAACATCAGAATGCACACACCGTTGCCGATGCATGTAACGATCATTCTGGACTCTCAACCGAGGGTGACATCAGAATGACACACCATTGTCGATGTGTGTAATGATCATTACGGACAATTATCCGATAAAAGATTATAGAGGGTCGACATGTAACATCATCCACAATTGGGTTCATTATGTTTTGCAATCAACAAATAATTTACATCGCTCAGTCTTCAAATTTTAACCTAGTTATAACTGTCCATGCATGTCGTGTATCTAGGTTCATATACAATCATCAATCAATAATACATAATAGTAATACCTTATAAATAACATAAATATAACATACATAAGTTTTCTGGTCTGTCACTAAAATATTAATAACTTAACCTACTTGTTCTTTTCATATGATTCAAATTTTCACAAAAAGATAACACGGACCTTTAACTTGGAAATAAATTTTAATTCATAATTCAATATTTCCAATTTACTATACGTTTTACAATTTGTCTACAACTCCAAATCATATGAAACCAATTGCTATGGAAACTAGACTTCTAGAGCTTTCCATACAGATATCATTTTTAATTTTTGGATAAGTAAAACCTATGCAAATAATTGTTGCAAATACAGTCATGAATTTTTGAGACAGCATGACACCAGTACGATGTTTGGATAATAACTATTTGTATACAATTCCAAACCATATGAAATTAATTTTCATGGAAACTAGACTTTGTTCCATCCATATATCATTTGTAATTTTTGAATAAATAAAACCTATCTGAATAATTGTTACAAAATAGTCACGAATTTAATAAATTATGCAACATAAATCATGAAACTTTCAATCATGCAAATTCCTATTTATGCAACCCTCAATCAAAATCCCTACAAGAACAGGGTGTCCTTGAATCTTTGAATTCAAATAAAATATCATTAAGAGGAGAGAGAGGGGTTTGAATCCTCTTTACATATCTTGATATTAAATCTTCCTCCTCTTTCTTTCTTTTCTTCTTCCTCTTCTTCCTTCTCCCTGATCTCCGCTTTCTTCTTCCTCAAACCCTAGCTGTCAATGTTGGAAAAATGAGAGAGAAAGAAAAGAGGCCTTATATAAGGAAAAACTTTGAGGGTTTGAGCAAAAAGCTCAAATTATCCTTTTAGAAAAAACCAGGATATTACATTAAGTGATAAAGAAGCATACCCTCTCCTCTTTATTTCTTTGTTGCTGCAAAGATAATGCACTTCCTAAATGAATTTAACATAGTCCCATCACACTGTTTCCAAGTGTTTATATATTTTAATTCACACGATAATAAAATTCTCACATGATTAGCACTTTTATTTTTATTTTCTTATGCTTATTAGATAATCTGTTTTATTAAATAAGTTGAGCACAAATTTAAAAGGACCAAGCGAGTGGTATCCGATTGACAACTTTATTCTCGAGTGCCGCATCAAAATGGAAACTAGGAGTCTGAAGCCCACTGAATCATAATTCGCAATATTCGTCCAAGATTTTGATATCACACCGGGAAATATAAATTCAAGCTTGCTGCAACCTTCAACTATGATGTTACTTGCGAACTAACTTAAAAAAGGACAAATGGCTGATTATATTGAAAGGAAGCATCATCCTCCTCCCAACCATAAAGATCCTCTCTCTCTCCCCCCTCGAGAGGTCTGTTAATAAATAATTAAAAAAAGAAAAAATAATTGTCTCAGCTCATCAGAATGCGAAACCATTGTCCACCAAGTGAACAATCTCCTAAGTATTCAATATTCAATTGCTCTAGCTCTACCAGATATCTTACTTCTACTATCTGTAAGATGTTTAAATTACCATAAAAGAAAACAGCATGAGGGGAGTGCTCACAGCTATATATATATATATATATATATATATATATATATGGGAGCAAAAAAACAAACAAAAAAGAAAAGCTAATTCAACCCTGTCCAGGATCCAATAGAAAACTTAGCTGTAAACACGGTGAAGATCTAAACCTCTGGCGAGAGACAGAGAGAAGGGAGGGCCTGCAGCTGCCTTAACAATTCCTGTTCCATGTTGAGTCGCCCAACAGACAGCTAATCGGATTGGATGCGTTCGACCTCCAAAAATATGCTCTCCCTCTCCCATGGAGATAGCTGTATACGAAAATGACAACTTGCTGATCAACACAGCTCCAGCGTAACCTCTCTCTAACCACCTTTGTATCAATTTGCATCCTCTCTAATGGAAACTGTTAACTCCCAGTCTGCAACTGAGCTTAACATTCGCTAATAACTTCCGACGGGCATGATTAGTGTAACACTCTTAAATCGCACCTCTCCACGTGATAGAATACGTTTCGAAAATGTTACGGATCATTCTTACGTATATATCATATTGATCAAAAAGAAGATTTTGACTGATAAACTCAACATCATATAAAAGCGGAAGACTTAATCATTATTAAATAATAAAAAAGAGTATGACATCTTAGTATGCGAAAAATTGATAAAGAACTTTATGTGAATCCAAAGGAAAGCTAGTACATCAAACTAAAAGATTCAAGATATCCATGAGTAGCCACCTATGAGTTCGATCTGTCACCGTTGGTCACCTTCATCTTTAAGATCTGATCCTGCATTTAAGAACATGCAGGGGAAAAACCTCCTTATGAGTTTTGCAATTCAGTATGGAAGTAAGATAGAAATAATCATAAGATCATGATACTAGACAAGAATCATAAGGACATCATCATCATATAAAAATAAAATAAGCATCATTATGATATAAATAAAAGGATTCTTGTAACGTGTCATATGAATAGGAGATCAATAAGAAGATAAAAATTTCATAGATCAAGATGTTATCTTCTTGGGATCATATCAAGATAGATCATAATAAATCATCATAGAATGACAAGAGTCAATCATCATGATTATGAGGTCATCATCATACAAAGATTCATGAGAGATAATTATATGAAGATAGAAAATCATGAATTGTACCATCTTCTTTATATCATATTAATAATAGATCAAGAGATCATGGAAAAGCCATCATAGGAGTGACAAGAGCCACTAATCATCATAAAGAGATTTCGTTATTAATATATTTCATCTTCTTCATCATCTTATTATTCATCTTTGACTTATAGTGGAGTATATTTTAACTCACGGGGAGACTTGTCTTAATCCGTCTATCATCATCATCATAATTGGCAAAGCCAGCCCATAACTGATCGTACTTAGTCCATAACTAACCGAAGTCAATCCATAACTGGTCGTCACCAGTTCATCATACAAAGAGCTCTCTATTTAATATTTTTCATCTTTTATCTTGCAGTTTTTAAATTTATCTTTCATTAGGATATAATGATCATGATTAAGATTTGGTCATTATAAAAAAAGATCAACGAATCGTACTGATCAAGGGTCTTAATCATCATCATCATTGTATATATGACTTAATCAGGGCTACAAAATAGGATCATGGAGAGAAATAAAAAATATATGAACATCATAATCATCATCATTGTCATAAGATAGATCAAGATTGATGGATATGAATCAATGTCGTCATAGATATGATTGGATCTAAATTAAGTCATCATAAGATCATAATAGGCATAATCATCATCATGACATTGATTAGGATTATGTACATGAATCAGGAGCATTAATAGCATAATCATCATCATCTTCAAGTTCTAAATTAAGTACGTAATCAGGGATCAAAGGATTATAAAATAAACTGAATCGCCTTGGAACCCAGGCCGAGTTGGGTGAAACCCGGGCCGAGTTCGTAAGGGCATCATCGGAGGAAAATCAAGACATGGCCCGGGCCGGGTGTAGGTCATACCCGGGCCGGGTTCATACTTAGCAGCTCCATCGGCCGATTTGACGAATCGGTCGACCACTCGACAGAAGTCGTGGCCGAGCGTGACTTCGTCGTTGAACTGCCCAGGCCGGGTTCTTCTTCGTTGCAGAGCTTCGCGCTCGTGACAATGGCGGACTCGGTCGAGTTCCATCGAACTCGGTCCGAGTATGGACTTGCTCGGGCCGGGTTCTAGGGAACCCGGGCTAGGTTCTTCTTACGCAAAACTGCGTAGGCACGCAGTGTGTGTTCCATTCATCTTTTCCGACGACGACCGACATCCAGAATCATCAAAAAATCAAAGAACTAATACTATGCATAAACTAGGACATGCTTCGAGTCTAAAATCATAATTCTAGGAAGAATCTACCATAGTTTCATACCTTGTAAGTTTTTGTCCAAGAAACTGTTTACTCTATTCTTCTTCTTCTTCCTCTTTCTCTGGACGTTCGTCTCTGTCTAGGCACATTGTCGTCAGTGTTCACGTCTCCCAATTGCCCTCCTATTGGCAGCAGCAGCCCGACGCGAGAGAGGGGGAGAGAGACGCACAAAAATGAGAGAAAATTAGGGCCGGCTTGTGGGGAAAAATAAGGGGCTGGTTTGTTTGATTTGACCGCATATTTATAGGAGAGGAATAAGAGTTGTTGGATTTAAATTTCTTTCATATTTGTTTCCAACTTATCTTTCTCGATTTGGTTTTATCTTTACTCCCTTTTTCTTTCTTTTCTCTCTCTCTTCTATTCGGTTTCAATCTTTTATTTTATCTCTATTTTTTTCCAACAAATCGGGTGTTACAATTAGAGATTTTATTTAATTTCTGCATGAGATGTGAAACTAAAAGCCAAAACAGGTTGGTGGATGTTGATATGTAACACTCCGAATTTTATCCCCAAATTGCCAAGGACAAATTGGTCATTCGATTGTGTTAGTCCGTTCACCATCACATAATCATAAAATAATATGATTTCCAATTAAATAAGCAGAAGCATAAATAATTAAATAGGATAAAAGAATCTTTCAATAAAGTGCGGAAAACTTCATGAAACATCAAAAGTAATATTATAGAATTTAAAACATCATTGATAACCAATAAAAATCTAAAAATCATAATCCAACATATCTCTTCAAATCATAGTCAAACAATTCTAAGACAAATGACTCTTAACATCCTAAACCATTGTGCAATCTTATTCGTCATGACCGCCACCATCAATAATTTTATGCACCTGCATGGATTCAGGGTGCAGAGATTTTTCTGTTAGAGTATGTAAAGGTCATGCTATGCAATGTTATGATCCTATACAGGATACTACATTATATGCATCATCTTTATATAAAAGAAGTAACAATATGCATGCCATGTCTTAATATATGATTTGCATGTGAAACATTAACATCATTCTATCATCATGCACATAACTAATTGTATGGAAGACATGTAATCATCATCATACTTATAGTATGGACATTTACAACAATTATTCATTCAATCCATAGGCATATAAGTGAAATACACTTACCACAACTATTGCCTCCATAACTCTCCTCAGGGTTGCTTTGTAACCCTTTCCGACTTCCACTTTCGTGGGACATCATTCCATAACTTTCCTCAGGGTTGCTTTATAACCTTTTGGACTTTCACTTTCGTGGGACTTCATTCCATTCGATCGATCATTGGACCTTTTCTATTAACGTTATATCTTTCGACAGTTGGGACTTATGTCGTTGCCCTCTCAATAGACTAGCTAGGCTTAGGAGGCAATGCTCCCCTTCACCCGAAGGTGACATCAGAATGCACACACCATTGTCGATATGTGTAACGATCATTCTGGACTCTCGTCCGAGGGCACACACTATTGTCGATGGGTGTAACGATCATTCCTGATAATTTTTTGATAAAGGGCCATAGATGGACGACATATAGCATCATCCACAATTTGATGCATTATGATTTTAAAACAACAATCATTTACGTCGCTCGATCTTCATATTTTAACTTAGTTACATGGGGAACATGCATATACGTGTATCTACATTCTTACACAATCATCAAGCATCAATACTTACTATTAATACCTTGAAAATAATATTTAATATACTATACAAGATTTTTGTCGCTGTCACGGCCATGATATAGGCTGTCACGGCCGTGACAGAAGACAATAAAACTCGATCCCTCTGTCACAATCGTGCCTCCAATCGTCACGGCCATTCTTGCTCTATCACGGCCGTGGCAAGAAGTGTCATGGGCGTGCCAGAGGCCCTGCCTTAGCTATTTTTCGGACTTCTTGTCACGGGTGTGACATATGTGTCACGGTCGTGACCGAACGCTGGAAAACTACGCCGGTTCTTAATGTTTTCACAATTTTTCATAAAAAATTTTGAGAAATCGATATTACAACATTATGAATCAATACATATATGTTTCCTAGGCATTCCAAGATTGAAAGGGCACAAAAAACATATAAAAACATTCAATTTTTCAGATCTAGATTTCATTCCCAAATCATGAACAATAGGAAGAACATGAACTATAATAACAAATCTGATTCTAATCCTTGCACATGGGATAGACTAATCATAGAATCCTATTCATGCATAGATCTAGAGCGAAAAAATTCTCAATAAAAATCCATCATGAGGACAAGGTGCTTTCAAACACTCAATCCAATCACGAAAATCATTGAGAGAGGAGATAGGGATTTGGACCCTCTTTAATAGATCTTCCTCCTCTTTCTTCCTTCTCCCTAATCTCCTCTTTCTCCTTCTTGAGCCAACAAGATGTGGATTAAAGAGAGAAATAGAGGGAAAAGAGGCCTTATATAGAGAAAATCATGAGGATTTGGATAAAATGTCCAAATTACCCTTAATGGAAAAATCAGGATATTACATCTTCCCCTCCTTAAAATAAAATTCGTCTTCGAATTTTAAAATATATAAATAGAATACTTACCAAATAATCTTGGAAACTGTTCTTTCATTTCTTCTTCTAATTCCCATGTCGCTTCGATTCTATTGTGCTGTTTCCATACAATCTTCATCATCTTTACCACTTTGTTTCTTAAACGACGCTCCCCATATTCTAGTATCTCTGTAGAATACTCTTCATATGTGAGGTCTTCCTTGATGGTTGGCTCTTCATTACCACCACATGGGAGCTGTCATGTGTGTACTTGCGAAGCATTGACACATGAAAAACATTGTGGATCTTGGCATAAGAAGGAGGTAATACCAACTTGTATGCTCCTTCTCCCACCTTTTTCAGAATCTCAAATGGATGATATATCTAGGAGTCAACTTGCCCTTCCTATTGAACCTCATGACTCCTTTGGTAGGAAATACCTTCAGCAATACATGATCTCCAACCTGGTAGATTTGTTCTCTTCTTTTCCTATCTGCATAACTCTTTTGTCGTCTCTGAGCTGCCATCATTCTTTCCTTGATCAAATTTACCTTTTCATCATACTTTTCTACTAGCTCAGATCCTAGTATTCTTCTTTCACCAACTGCACTCCAACATGTGGGAGACCTGTAAGGTCTTCGATACAGTACTTCTTTATAGTGGAGTGATAACTGTTGTTATAGGAAGACTCGGCTAGAGTGAGATGATCATCCCAGTTGCCTTGCTAATCAATTGCACATTCTCTAAGCATGTCTTCTAAGGTCTGGATTGTTCTTTCATTTTGTCCATCACTCTGAGGGTGAAATGTAGTGTTGTAGTGTAACCTTGTACTAAATGCATGCTGCAATCCTCTCCAGAACTTTACTGTGAATCTGTGATCTCTATCTGATACTATGGAGACAAGAATCCCATGTACTAGGATAATTTCATCAACACACAGTTTCACCATACTTGCAGTTGATTGTCTTATATTGTAGGGTAAGAAGTGAGCTGACTTAATTAATCTATCAATGATGACCCGGGTGGCATCGTGACCCTTCTATGTCATTGGGAGATCCACAATAAAATCCATTGTAATCTCCTCCCACTTCTACTAAGGTATGGGCCGTGGGTTCAGTAATATGGTGGCTTCTAATGCTCAATCTTGACCTATTGGTAGACTAAGCATTTGGAGACAAACTCTGCTACTTCTCTTCTCATGTCTCTTCACCAAAATGTCCTTTGTAAGTCCTTGAATTTTAGTGGTTCTAGGATGAATAGAAAATTCTAACTTGTGGCACTTAGTCAGAATTTCTTCCTTAAGCTCTATATGTTCAGGTACCCATAATCTGTCTTGAAACATGATGGTTCCATCTTCTTCCATCTTGTAGTCTGGTTGTTCTTTTTCACACAGAGCCTTCATGTCCTTGTACTCTGGATCTTCTTTCTATGTGCTATCCTTGTCACTAGATCAAGTTGATTGACACAATGCATCATCGATTTTCCCTTAGTATTTTCTTCAATAAGAGTTCAATTGTAAACTCTTAAGCATGCCAATGATCCTTCTCATTTCCTGCTCAAGGCATCTACTACAGAGTTGGTTTTCCTTAGATGGTAGAGAATACCAAACTCAGTCTTTGAGGAATTCCAACCACCTTCTTTGTCTCATGTTCAGTTCCTTTTGAGTGAACACATATTTGAGACTTTTGTGGTAAGTAAAGACTTCAAATTTCTCTCCATATAAGTAGTGTCTAAATATTTTTAGAGCAAACATTACCGTTGTCAACTCGAAGTCATCAGTAGGATGATTCCTCTCATGAGGCTTCAATTGTCTAGAGGCATAAGCCACAACTCTTTCATGCTGCATCAACACACAACCCAATCCAGTTCCACTGACAGTGTAGTCTCCAACTCCTGTAGAAATTATTTGCACTAGTGCAGTGGTCAATTTTTTCTTCGGCTCTAGGAAGCTATCTTTATATTGTTGTGTCCAATTGAACTTTTCTTTCTTCCTGGTCAACTTTGACATTGGAGCAACAATTTTTAAGAAGTCTTGGATAGACTTTCTATTGTAGCCAGCTAATCCAAGAAAATTTCTGATATCTATCACTATTTTTGGCCTTTCCTAATTGATGACAGCTTCTACTTTACTTGGGTCACTGAAATCCCTTCTTTTGAGACTGTGTTCTAAAAACTTCACTTGCTCCAGCCAAAATTCATATTTGGAGAACTTTGCATACAACTGGCGTTGCCTTAAAATCTCCAAGACAATTCTCATATGCTTTTGATGTTCCTCTGGACTCGACGAATAGATTAGGATATCATCTACAAACACGATCACAAATGTGTCAAGATGGGGCTTGAAAATCTTGTTCATCAAATTAATAAATGCTGTAGGAATATTTGTTAGTCCAAAAGGCATAGTAAAAAATTCATAATGATCATACCTTAACCTAAAGGTCGTCTTTACAATATCTTCATCAGCTACTCTGAGCTGATAGTACCCATTTCTCAAGTCAATCTTGAAGAAGACCGACACTATGTACAATTGATAAAAAAAAAAGATCATCAATTCTGGGCAGAAACTACTTATTCTTGATAGTCACTTTATTTAACATCATGTAGTCTATGCATAACCTTAGTGACTCATCTTTCTTCTTCACAAACAGGATAGGTGCACCTCATGGGGACACACTTGGCCTGATGAATCCTTTGTCCAGTGGTTCTTGTAGTTGAGTCTTCAACTCCTTCATTTCTGCTAGTGCCATTCTATAGGAAGGTTTTGAGATGGGAGCCGTCCCTGGTATGAGAGCAATGTGGAAATCGATATATCTTTCCGAAGATAATCCTGGGAGCTCATCGAGAAATACACTAGGAAAGTCCTTAACTACTTCAAGGTCTTCTAGTGGTTTGGGTTTGAAGTCACTTTTGACAATGCTTGCTAGAAATTCTCGATAGCCCTTGTTCAACATCTTGGTTGCCTTTATCAAGATGATCATCATCTTCCTTTCTCTTGATGGTATTCCGCGAAAGATCACAAAACTACCATCCTTCTTGTCTATTTGAACCTTCTTCTCGCGACACCTCAAGTAGGCATCATGGTAAGATAACCAATCCATGCCCATAGGTAGTACTATCAAATCAGCGGAGTAATTTACCCCTTCTATCGTAACTGATGTCTCTAGGAGGCACTGTCTGGTGGAGACTCTCCCAAGTGGAGTTGCTATGTCTAGCTACCACTTTATGCTCACTTTCTCAACATTTAACATATAAGCAAATGCAGACGATGTGAAAGAGTGAGTAGCACCGAAGTCCAACAATACATTTGCATAGTGATATGCGATAAGAAAATTACCTTGGATCACATCATTGGACTTCTAGGCCTCATCCACTTGCATGGTGTAGACCCTTCCGGGTGCTCTCTATTGTCCTTTAGATTGATTGTCTTTGCCTTTATCTTCATAGTCAGCCTTCTTTTTAGTGCAGTCTCTAGCAAAGTGGCCCATCTTTCCACAATTCAAATAAGCTCCTGACTTCATCCTGCACTCACCAAGATGGAACTTGTGGTAGAAAGAACAAGGTTTTCGCCCTTTTCCACCATCTCCTTTTGAGTAAGGCTTTGAGTTCTTATACTTCTTTTCTTTGTCTTTCTTTTAGTCCTTCCTAGATTTCTTGCATGTTCTTGCTTTTTTTTATTCATCAATCTCTCGAGCTAGATTAGTTGCTAGGGAGATTGTCTTCACCGTAGTCTCAGGGTCTCCACACTTCACATGGATCCTTAGGTGAGGAATTAGCCCTCTCAGAAAGTGGTTCACCCTCAGCTCTTCATCGTCCTTTAGAAGACTATACCTCTCAAGATCAAGGAACTTGTTGAGGTATTTCTCTACATTCAAACTACCCTGCTGACATGTGGAGGAAGGTAGTGGTTCTTGAAGACCTTCTTGAAATCCCTCCAAGTGATCTTATCATCTTCATCGAACTGATCCTTATCACTGATTTCCATCAGTGACGAGCCTTGTCAATGAGTTGATGCGTGGCCAAATTGACCCTATGCCTTTCAGAGCAATTCATTGCTCTGAATTTCTCAATGATCACATCCAGCCAAGTTTCAGCCTTGTCTGGATCGCTATCCCCATTGAAAGTAGGGGATGCAGCTTCAAGAACCTCTCAATTCTTAAACCCGACTAGTTAGAGTGGCCCAAGTTCGCATTCCTTTCCATTGCAGGTGCCATGCTGGTCATGCTCTCAATGAGCTCTCTTTGGTCTCCCGAGGCATTGGAGGGATCATCGTATTCCATTCTTTACATCACAATAATTAACTAACATAAGTTAATCAATTTAATAATATAATCAATGTCGCAATACTTACATACTCAACTTTGGATGGCTGCTCAGGACGATTGCACATGGACTTAGACTCTTAACAATTCTATAACATACTTAGCATAGGTCCTAAGCATGTTCTGATACCAAACTGTAACACCCCGAATTTCACCCCAAATTGTCAAGGTCATTCGACTTTGTTAGTCTGTTCGTCATTACATAATTATAAAATAATATGATTTTCAATTAAATAAGCGAAAGCATAAATCATTAAATAGGAAAAAAGAATCCTTCAATAAAATGCGAAAAACTTCATGAAATATCAAAAGTAATGTTATAGAATTTAAAATGTCACCGATAACCAATAAAAATCTAAAAATCATAGTCCAACATATCTCTTCAAACCATAGTCAAAGGACTCTAAGATAAATGACTCTTAACATCCTAGACCATTGTGCGATCTTATTCGTCATGAGCTGAGCTGCCACCATCAATAACTTTATGCACTTGCACGGATCCAGGGTGTAGAGGTTTCCCTGTTAGAGTAAGTAAAGGCCATGCTATGCAATGTGATGATCATATATAGAATACTACATGATATGCATCATCTTTATATAAAATAAGTAACAATATGCATGTCATGTCTTAATATATGATCTACATGTCAAACATTAACATCATTCTATCATCATGCACATAAGTAATTGCATTGAAAATATGTAATCATCATCATATGCATATAATGGACATTCATAACAATCATTCATTCAATCCATAGGCATATAAGTGAAATGCACTTACCATAATCATTGCCTCCATAACTCTCCTCAGGGTTGCTTTATACCCCTTTCGGACTTTCACTTTCGTGGGATATCATTCCATAACATTTCTCAAGGTTGCTTTATAACCCTTTGGACTTTCACTTTCGAGGGACTTCATTCCATTCGATCGATTATTGGCCCTTTCCTATTAACGTTATATCTTTCGATAGTTGGGACTTATGTCATTGCCTTCTCAATAGGCTAGCTAGGCCTAGGAGATAATACTCTCCTCTCACCCGAAGGTGACATCAGAATGAACACACCGTTATCGATATGTATAATGATCATTCTGGACTCTCGTCCGAGGACGACATCAGAATGCACACACCATTGTCGATGCGTGTAATGATCATTCCGGACAATTTTCGATAAAGGGCCATATTGGGACGACATGTTACATCATCTACAACTGGGTTCATTATGCTTTTCAAACAACAATCATTTACGTCGCTCGATCTTCATATTTTAACCTAGTTACGTGTTGAATATGTATATAAGTGTATCTAAGTTCTTACACAATCATCTGCATCAATACATACTATTAATACCTTGAAAATAACATTTAATATACTATACAAGGTTTCTGTCGTTGTCACGACCGTGCCTCCAATCGTCACAGCCGTTCCTGCTCTGTTACGGCCGTGACAGAGGCCTTGCCTTAACCGATTTTCGGACTTCCTGAGACGGGCGTGACATATGTGTCACGACCGTGACCGAACGTTGGAAAACCGCCTCTCGACTTTTTCATGATTTTTCATCAAAACTTTGAAAAATCGATATGCAACATTATGAATATTTCCTAGGCATTCTAGGATCGAAAGGGCACGAAAAACATTCAATTTTTCAAATCTAGGGTTCGTCCCCAAATCATTAATAATAGGAAAAATATGAGCGCTAATAACAAATCTGATTCTAATTCTTGCACATGGTATAGATCTAATCATAGAATCATATTCATGTATAAATCCTCAATGAAAATTCATCACGAGGACAATGTGACATCAAACTTTCAATTCAATTATGAAAATCATTGATAGAGAAGAGGAATTTAGATCCCTTTACATATCTTGATCTTAAATCTTCCTCTTCTTCCTTCTCCCTGATCGCCTTTTTCTCTTTTCTCAAGCTATAGCCGTCAAGATGTGGATTCAAAAGAGAAAGAGAGAGAAAAATACCTTATATAAGAGGAAATTACGAGGATTTGAACAAAAAAATTCAAATTACCCTTAAAAAAATCAAGATATTACATGATAAGAGAGAGATGAAGCACCCACGAGTTCTGCAATTTAATATGCAGTGTTTGAGTGTTCACAGCCTCTTAATCTCTCAAATAAAGTTTAATTCTTTGTCTCACATCAGTGTCTAGCTCCAAGTTGTCTGTCCAGCCTACCACCAGGAAATATGCATTTAAGAACATTTATTCCTTAATAAATTGGTTGGAGATGAAAAAATAAATTAACCAGGGGCAGCATTGACCTAGACATTTATGTGGTGGCTGATTTATTTCAGGTATTAAGCAAGAGCTTTAAGCGAACTACACATTACACACAGGAAAAAAAAAAGAGCAAGTAGACCAGTCTGTTTGGTAATTTTATATGCATGAACATGTTTTTGGATGGCAATTCACCATAGAAATTGATGACTTTGTTACTTCGGCCAAAACCATCATAAATTATAAAAATTGATTACAAAGATGCCCTTTATTAACTATTTGCTAACATTAATTGGATTCGGCACAAACTGGATTCACATGATCAGCAGGAAACGATGGGGTAATAAGAAAACAAGTATTGACCCATCACTGTAAATGCCAACAATAATAAAACAATAGAATTATGCTTTTTTCTCATGATTAATTATTGCAAATTGTCATTTATCAAAAAATATAAAAAACAAATGTTGAGAAAATGTTAGACAAAAACATTTCTTCTATACAAGCTAATACAACTTGGAGGCCACTTAGTATCAACATTACAAGCACTCATTTTTTTCACCCAATCTCGTCCTCCTCCCCCTGGTATTATTATTGTACTTCCAAAGAATTAACGGGGGGGGGGGGGGGGGGGGGGGGGAGCATTGAATGGGTAAAACCCCATTTTGTTCTCTGCACATTTCCATTTTACCTTTTGACTTCTCGAGTTCCACCTCCAATTTTTCTCTCTCTATTATTGGCAGGTGGTGAATCGATGGCTTTGACCCAAAACTCCAAGCAAGTTGCATCCCACTTCCATCATTTTCCCTGCATTAAAATTGAGAACAAAATTAACAAAAGATGCTTAACTAAGTTTTAATCAATTACCAAATCTTATTAATTGCAGGAGAGAAATATGAAATAGTCGAACTGCCAAACATCTTAGTTAATCTTTAATTAAGTAGGTTGCAAAGGCCATGGCCATGACCACAAGAAAGAGCCAAAGGTTCTCTATGGAATACACTCAATGACAGCCTGTATTTTATGCACAAGTATTCACAGAGAAAAGGAAAAAAAAACGAACTAGAAAAAAAAACATAAATTGAAAGAAAAAGCCAATTTTATTTAGGCAATCACTTTCTCCAGTGTCACACTCTAATGAGACCCCAAAACAGACAGGTGATTAAAACACATATTTAAGTTAAGAAAAGCAGAATTAGTCGCACAGCTACAGCTACTAGAAAGAGTTGCATGATTATAAATATAATAATTAAAAAAATAGAAAGATAAAAAAATAACCCACCGACAACACCAGCTCACCAAACATAAAGATGTGACTGCACCCACACACGTTTCTACTTTCACTACTGACAACGGCTTATGCAAAGTAAACGACCAACTCCGACCTCAGAATAAAAAACGCCGGTGACCACACCCCAAAATTACAAAAAAAAAAGTAAATTAAGAATTGGAGAAGATGGGAAGAAAAACCAAAGTGGTTTATCGCCGGAGTATTGGCCGTGGAATTCGCCGGAAAGGTACTGAAGCCAAACGGCATTGAGATGTACAAGTCAGGATTTAAGAAAGTATACTGACCTCTTCTGTGCTTGGCGGCCTTGGCCTTCGCCTTGACCTGGGCGATCTCGGCCTTCCGCTCAGCGGGCGACGTGGTGGCCACCGGCGGCTCGCCCTCCGCCGCCGGGAAAAGCACGGCGTCGATCCCTTGGACGGAGATCCTGCCGTCGGTGTAGATATCGGGATCGAACAGGTACGCCGAGCCCTCGCCCGATCCGAACTTGACTGAGCCGTCGGCCTCCCGGGTCGTCACCTTGTGCGGCACCCGGAGCGTGTCGTAGCGGACCTTGCCGAACCTCCTGACGGCGTTATACATGCTCTCCTCGGTCTGGTACTCGGGTATCAGGTGGTAGTACATAATGGCCTCCGGCGCTCCCGGCTCGCTCAGCTGATCGGTCGTCAGCTTCGCCATGGCGTCGTCGTTGGGGGCCAGAACGGTAAGGACGTATCCCTCGGAGACCAGCCGCCCCATCTCCGTCGCCAGCGATGTTAAGTTGACCAATATGTCGGCCATCTCGTTGTAGCCCCCGTACAGCAGGAGAGTCTGGATGAAATCCTTCACCTGGCTGTGGCCGTCGAAATGGTGCTTCCCGTGGCCGGGACCGGGGGCCGGGGCCGGTGCGATGGAGGGTCCCGGAGCCATGGCGTCGAAGATGGGCAGCGCCGGCGGCGACCCTGCGGGAGCCGGCGGGGCGGGCTTCTTCAGCCGGTGGGTCCTCGGGTCCACCTCCGGTGCGCCAATAGGGAACACGGCGGAGATGGCAGCGAGGCTACGCCGACGATTAAAGTCCTCCTGGACGGACCGTGGAACGAGGAGCCTCTCGATGCCGTGGATGACGCCATCAGGGCGGACAACGGCGTCCGCATGGACGACGGCCGCCGCACCGACGCGCATGGCCGACGACGCCTCCTCCGCAGCCATCGAGAGGTGGAGGTGGTCGCCGGCGAGGGTGGGGTGGCGGCGCTCGGAGCGCGGCCAGGAACCCGCAACGATCCGGGAGGGAACGACGTGGTACAGTATGAGCGTCTGAAGGGACTTGACGTTTCCGGGCTCCAGGAGGAAGCGTTTGAACTCGGGGTCGAGGTTGCGGTCCAGGGCGTCGTTGCGGGGAGCTAAGATTGTGAGGTTGTGGGCGCCGACGGCGTCCTCCAGGATGTGGAGGAGGAGGGCCTTCTCCACCAGCTCCGCCAGCTCCGTGTAATGGGAGTCCAATAGAGCTACCAGGACTGAGTTCGAGTTGATCTGCCCCGACCCGCCGCCCACGGAAGCGGCCCCCGCCGCGGTACCGCCTACGGCGGAGGAAGGCAATGTGGCCTTGGTGGTCTCCGGAACGGGCAGTGCAAAGGCTGCCACAGACAAGAACAAGAGGGCGAAGGCGCCGCCGTGGATGGAGGAATCCATGGCGACGGTAGACGGGGGACTCCGGCGAATTCTTCTCTCGTCTTCGTGTTCTTTCTTTCTTTTGTTTCGCGTTACTTTTTTTAGTGGAATCGGCGGAGAGAAGTGGGAAGGGAGGGAATTAAACTCGGAGTGCTGCTTTGTAGTGCGTGGCAAACCGACACGTGGCGGTAAGGGGGGCCTTTTCTTCGGACAGCCTCGCGCGTGGGGACCACTGACGGGAATCGGTAAAGAGAGCCCCGTGATCTAACGGTGTCGTGTCCTCTTACCGCCGGTTAAAAGAAAGCATCTAAATAGATTCCATGACATCTTCACCCCGCGCCACAAAGATTATTGCATTTTTGCAGACGTTTGGAGTCGTCAGCCTCCACGTGTCGCATGGGTAAAAACGTAAATTATCGAGATGGGGTTACACTTTAATGAGTCATAGATCCTCGCTTAAATGACGGTTTTACCCTCGTTAGGTGCTTCGGAGCAACGCGGAAGGAAGGGGATCTAACAACACCAGTCAGGAAGCGTATCGACGGATTTACCCCTGACAAACACCGGCGTAGGATAACGCCTGAAAGGGTATTACGGACATTTGAGTGCAGATGGGGAGTGAGAGAGAGGAGCAGGAGATGGAAGATGAGGTGTCACTGTCCCCATGACTTCATCAGTAAAACACGTGATCTAATCACCTTCTCTTACTCGGTTTATATTACCAAAATCTGGCGATTAATAAGAAAAATGGACTATCATTATTGTGCATCAGTGCTAAAGTTCGATGCGGATGGTATTAATTAATAAAGAGATTGGAATATAAGAATTATTTTATAAAAAATGGTAAAAGTGTCATGTGAGACATGACTAGTGCAGATTTTATTATTCGACGATGCATTATAATAATAATATAATTGTCTCTGTGAGACGAATTAAGAGCATACAAAAATAAAGACTAAGATTGATAGATGTAGTAATTACGTTGATGGTAAAGAAGGGTGGAGACAGAAGAAGGGGACGTATGGCCTACCCGGGAAGCAGTGGCTGGTCTTCATCAATGTTTTTCTTGTGAACCACGGTGACGGGGGCGAGCAACGGAGGTGACAAGGGGTTGGTATTAGGTCACAAGCCAATTTCCTTTTTCTTAGTTATTATTATTATTATTATTATTATGGATGTTAGTGTCGGTGCCTTTCAAACGTGTTTGAAACATTTAGCTTGCGCACGACGCAATGATATTTTGCATAGTAAATTCATGGTCTTAATTTTAGATTTTGTGTTCCACCTTCGGTGTCTGGTCTTTCCACCTACTACGTACCGTTCGGCTCTCGGGCAGGAGTTGTGCAGAGATGACAAGAGTAATTTGAGGGTCCTTTGCTTGGTGTGTTAATGACCTAAAGTGTGTACATGTATGGCTAAGGGTGAGTTGGTGGTCTTCGTGGCCTCTTTAGATTAATTAATTTGCTCGGCTTTGCCTCCAATTAAGGGCAAGACCCATGAGGAGAGAGGCTTTAAGAGCCATGTCACTTTTTGGTTGTCCAACTTCACAAACATACACTGATAACCAAAAGGTGTAGATCAATTGACTTCCCGTGAAAAATATGCATTACTATAGTTCATGAATATTGCTAATGTGATTTCCTGTTTCCTACAAAGTTACTATTATCTTTCTTGTTCTATATATAGTATGTTCGGGTTTTATGTCAACATATAGTTAATATGCTAAAAAAATAGTGTTGCAGAGCTATTAATTATTTGTCGGCGGGAATGGTTAGTAGTAGTACCAAATATCATCAGTCTAAGCTTTAATTAATATGCAATGGTATATATAATTTGTTTTTTTTGGGGGGAAAGGAATATTGCCGTCTAAGCCTTTGCACCAATGAATGCCGAGGCAGGAACTTGTGAGAGTAGGTGGGGCAATGAATTCGAGGTCATGGGGTTGGTGAGTTCATAATGCACCAGTTGGTAATTCCAGGAGATGGATTGTGGGAAAAAGGACCTGCAGAGCCAAAATCTCGTGTGTCCAGTGTCCACTCTCTTTAATTTTTTCTTTTTCTTTTCCTTTTAGAAATATATACTTGAAGAGAAATGCTATTTGATTTGGCATCACAAAGATGAGCTTCACAAGTTTTGTTGGTGCTCCAACAGAAGGAAGACAAATTATTGTCAAGATGACTAATCAACATGCATGTAAAGCAGTCATTCGTGTTCTTTGTGTGTTGGGGACCTTGCGCCCCAACGGGCCTTTGTATCACTCCGCCGTTGGCCCATGTCTAAGTTATATGGGCAGCATAAAGTAGTTTAATTAACTATGGAAAGTTTTTTTTTAGGAAAAATAATTTTCATTACGATGAACTTAAAGATTCATTACATAAAAATTAGGCGACTCCCGGAGGAGGACGATCATCCCAAAAATACTCTCTATTTTGATCGCTAAAATTTACAAGAAAATTTGTAACCGCTTTCTCAACGCGGGAAAAAAAATATTTTTGATGGTGCCAGATTGCGCAAGTCGGTTCTAATGTCCATAATCATGCCACGAAGGCGCCAGGGGCAAGACTGGCATTTGGTAATGATGCTAACAAGGATCTGTGAGTCCGTTCAGACGCAGAATTGCAAAAACCCTTGAAGCTGACATTGCCTAGGACCCAAAAGGAGAGCCCAAGCCTCATAGTGTAAAGCCGACTGGAAACTTCAACATCCAGCCCCTGCAAAACAGAAAGAGCCAGAGTTAGAACGCAGTAAGAAATCATATCCCCAATACTACCGACTCGAGTGAAAGAATCGTCAGAATTGAGCATTGTCCAATTCTAGGATGGGAGCTCCCACCGGATCTGAAAAGGATCTTGGGGGCTAGTTGCCTCAGGGACGTGGGTATGCATTGTGTCAAGCTCATGAAAACATGCAAGAGCCTTTACCCAGAGCACATCGACGGTTACATGCTTGGACGTAAAGTGGATGTTATTTCGCAGGTTCCAAATCCCTCAAAGACAAAGCAAAAATGGATTGCACTTTAATACGAGACTGCTAATCCAAACTAGCTCCCTCCTCGATCTAGGAGCCAGAAGGCCAGAAGGAGAAGTACTGGATAGTGAAATGTAGTTTTTGTTGAAAACTATCCAAGAGCTGGTGTGCTATTGGGCATGAGAAAAATAGATGAGTAACGGTTTCGAGAGCAAGACCATAAAGGGAGCATGCCAGATTAACAGAGGGGTCAAAATTATGTATGAGGTCAAGGGTAGGTAGGCGGCCATGGAGATTTTTCCACAAGAAAAAATGTATTTTGGGGGGAACTCGAATGCACCAAAGTTTGGTCCAAGACAGCACTCCAGGAGGACGTGTCGACAAAGCCTGCATCCTCACGAAGTTGTACACAGACCTAGCAGAGGGGAGCCCATTCTCATCGGCTGCCCAAACCCATGCATCATCACAAGAAGACCACGGGATGTAAATGTCACAAATCATATCACAAAGGTTTTGCTAAAAAATTGAGGATAGAAGGGGTATTCCACCCAAATTTCGTAATTAGATCAAATACATTCAACGAGCTGATGTCAATGTCCATGTTAAGATATGACGGAAGGCGAGATAATGGAATAGCGAAGATCCATGGGTCATAGAGAATGGAGGTGGTGGCCCTAGAGCCAATTGCTTTCATTAGTCCAGAACGGATGTCGGGATAGCATCAAGGATCAATCTCTGCGACCAGGCAGTACCGGAACGAGTTTGGGGGTTCCATAAACGTAAGGGAGGATATTTGGCATAGATAAGGTTATTCCAAGGCTAATTTTCATAGTTTAGCAGATTGAGGATACAACGAGCAATGTGCGAACAACGGATCAATTTAAAACTATGTATCGCTAGCTCGCCCTGATCCTTGGGCAAGAGGATGGTTGACCACCTAATGAGGTGGAAGCATCGTCGATTACTAGACGACTCCCATAGGAATGATCGAGATAGCTTTTCCAGAGACTCAAGAGTACCAGTAGAAAGATAGGTTGTGCTGAGGTAGTAGGTAGGCATAGATGTGAGGGTGGACTTGATAAGTGTAGTCCAGCCCACCTGATTAAGAAGATGGCGCCTCCAACCAGAGAGATGCGGGGCGATACGGTTTACAACAAACCTCCGATCCTTAGATGTAATGTACTTATAGGAAATTGGGGCCCCCAGATATTGGAAAGGGTAGGAGCCAATGGAAATGTCTAGACATGTGGAAAGCTACTATTTGCGACATGAGGACATGTGTTCCGATAGATAAATGTCTAATTTTAGAGGGTTGATTCTCTGATTTGTGAGATACTTATAGACCTGGAGGACTTGCCGAAGACGTCGGCAGTTAGGTTTAGTGGCTCGGAGGCAAATAAGCAGATTGTCAGCATAGAGTAAGTGGCTTATAGAGAAAGAGTTTAATTGAAATGGAATAAGATCCCCTCTAGAAATGGTCTGATTCATTAGAGCAGAAAAGACTTGTGATGTTATGATGAATAGGTACGGAGATAGGGGATCGCAATAATGAATTCCCCGATGGGCTTGGAAATATTGGGAAGGCTGACCATTTATAACGTAGGAAAAACATGGGTTGCGGATACAAAGATCAATCCAACTGATAAAAGAGTGAAGGATAGTTCATTAACTGAAGTATACAAGTCACCGTCGACCAAGAGACCCGATCGAAGGCTTTATCCATGTCTGCTTTAATAAGCATCAATTTACGTCGGTCAGAATCAAGTGAGTCCGATAGCTCTTGAGCTAGAAGGATATTGTCTTGAATATTCCTCCCTGGTATGAAGGCAAATTGCACCTGGTTTATGATTTTATCAAGAGAAGGCCCGTAACGATTGACGATAATCTTAGAGACAATTATGTATAAGGTATTGCATAGGGAGATAGGCCGGTAGTCTTTAACAGAAGAGGGTGACTTAGTTTTAGGAATAAAAAGGGAGGTTAGCTTCTAATCCGATGGCATACAAAGATGATTGAAAAAATTAAGGATGGAAGAGGTGATTTTTTCCGGACGATGTCCCAGTACTCCCTATAAAATTTCGACATGAACCCATTTGGCCCGAGGGCTTTCCCGGGAAGCATGTTCCAAACGACCTCCTTGATTTCCTCAAGAGTGATAGGGCGGATAAGTGAAGAAACATATGTTGTATCCAGAGTCGAAAGGGCAGGCCAGCAATCGGCCGGAATGTCGACATTGGGAAGAGGTTCCTATAAGGTCTTGTAATGGTTGACGAATTGCTGCTGGATGGTGGTGGGGTTGTTCGTAAACATTCTGGATTCAAGCTGGATACGTTGGATGCAGTTTTGATTGGGCTGGATAGTGGTTTGTAGATGGAAAATTTTGGTATTTTTATCGCCATGGTGCAACCAAGAAATCCTGAATTTGCTCCACCACTTAATACTAATTTGCCTAAGCAGGACAGCGTGAGGGTGGTAGACATGCCGCAAATCAGCAAGGCCATCCTCAGTGAGCAAAGACAGGAATCCAACAATTCAAGGTGCATGATACGAGCAAGTGCCTCATCAGCGCGAACCTCAAGCCAGCCCAGGATATCCCGATTCCACTGTTGGGCTGCCTTGCGGATGGAATTAAGGGCATCAGGAATTGAGGACTGTGGGAGGGAAAAGTCTAGTGCTTGCGCACAATCTCACGGACCTCCGGGTAATGGAACAAAAAATGTTCATACTTGAAATTACAGTGTCATGGGGGTTTACAGTCAAAGGTGAAAAGGATGGGCGCATGGTCAAATGCACACCTCGGAAGGGAAGATAGATCAAGAGCGGGAAAAAACATCTAGCCAAAAATGGTTTATTAACATATGGTCAAGGCGACAGTGGACCCTGGCCCGGTGCGATTATTGCACCAAGTGTATGGGTTTCCAGAAAGTTTAATGTCAATCAACCCTTGATTATCAATCAGGTTTTGTAAGGTCCTAATAGATATATTAACAGTGAAAGGTGTTCCCCCCTTCTTGTCCTCAAGAGTAAGCAAACAGTTAAAATTGCCAATGAGAGCCCACGGGAAATCAATCGATCTAATGTTATTAATCATGTTCCATAAAAGGTTTTTATCAGCAGCAATATGACTAGCATAAACACAAGAGAGCATGAAATGAAAACCTTTGAAAGAAACGACAGCGTGCAAAATATGTTCAAAGGTGAGGATAGGAGTAACCTAGTATCTTGGCCACACTAGGCCAAGATACCTTTGGAAGCTCCCGATCCCTCACATGAAACCCCGTTCCAAGAGGGACCGAGCCACCGGATGATCTATTTAGATTTTACAAAATCAACATGGCTTTCTAGTAAAATTACAAAATATGGGGCATGAACTGTAATTAAATTCCTAAGTCTATCTCTAATTTTGGAGCGGAAAGCTCTCTTGCAATTCCATGCTAATATCTTCATGTTGATGAGTCGTCCCCGGACCGATCTTGCATAGGAAAAGCGTTCAATGAGTTAATAGTAGATGGACTCACTTTCTTCTTACCTTTGCCGTGAGACGATGCCGGTATTGGATGGGGATGAAATCAGTGCAAGCGGCCTTACGAGCCTCGTCTTCTTCTTCTCGAATTTTCCTGCAATCTAAGGATGAACCCTCCGGCGAGTGCTCTGGATCCTAGGCTTCCATGAGGCGCTCAGAGACCCCCGCCGCCAACGACTCATGATTTGTGACAGGGTTAGCTGGAACAGAGCTCCCCAGGTTAGGAGCTAATATGGGAAGGGTCCCGCACGACAAGGGAGCCCTAGTAATTGCACGGAAGGGGGGAGGAGTAGTAGTTGGGGCAACGAGGGTTCCAGAAGGGGGGACGACTGTCACCGGAGCGCCAAGGTGGGGGGAGAAGTAGGGAGGGGGATGAGGAGAAACTAGAGGGGTGGGTGACCAAAACGTCGGGGGCACAACTAGCGCAGAATGAGGGCAAGGAGGGTGATGACCAAGAGTTGTGTCAGGATTGTCGATGTGTGGACGGCCAAAATGCAGCGAGGGAAAAGTAGGCGATGTGCTTCTTTCAAGCGCATTCCGAGCATCCACCTGTGGCGCATCTGGTCGCAGCGAGGCGGAGTTGGGGATCGATGACATGCTACCCGGATGCAGTGGAGGAAGACAGACCAATGTGCATCTTTTAGGTGCATCCCGAGCGTCCACCTATCGCGCATCCGGCCCTAATGGGGGCAAGTTGGGATTGATGACATGGTAGAAGAGAGTGAGACCTTTGAAGCGATCAGGCGGTCTATTCAACGTTGTGAGCCATGTGGCTAGCATCAGTGCACACAAGCAAACTAGCGCTACGGGCCCCGTGCCGAGCGGATGGCACCGATGATCTGGTTGGAGGGACCAGACGGTCAGCGCTAGGGAAATTGAGGTCCGACAACGAAGGTGACATCGCGACAACCACAGGCGAGCGAGCGTCAGGGTGAACGCCCACCAGCGACTGACGGTAGCCAAGCAGAGGCACAGGTCGCTGAGGTGGAGGGGCATATAGCCAGGGGCCAAATAATAGGACTCCCGGAGTGACCTCCTCCATCGCCTAGCAAACCTCAAGCCGATGACCTACAACACCGCAACGAGAACAGAAAGTAGGAAAATTATCGTAAGTTACCTGCTGCAGGTATCTCTCATCGGACGACAAGGAGATCCAGGTGGCCTGCTTGAGGGGGGAGGAGAGTTCTATTTCAACGCAGGCCCTGATCCACGGGGAATCAACATTCAAAAGCCCTGCCTCGTTGATGCATAATAGGGATCCAAAGACTATAGCAATACGCATGAGAGAGCATGGGTTCCGTAGGCGTATTAATCACTCAAGGGGTATTACCATTGAGCAATACGCCCCGGAAACTAGATCCACAAGGGGGCGACGATGGTGGTAGCTTCATCAAGATGGAGGAAGGGAGACACTAAGGCAATGCGAAGAAGATGACCTCCGAACTCCCATGGACTATTAGTGAGAACCTACAAATGATCCTCAACATTGTCAAACGCGAAGAGGAAAAAATGATTACCTAAATCATATTTTGATCGAGTGAAAAAGGAGCCCCAGAGCTGGCGAAGGCCCTCCCTAAGGGATCCGATATCACCGATGAAGTGGCCGATCAAACACTATTGAAGACATGAAGAGGATATTGCAGCATCAGATGTCGGTATAGCAATTTCATCTAAGGTGGCCGCTTGAAGAGCTTGAAGTTGCCTCGGATAGATCTGGGCAGCAGGCAACTGGCGGCCCCTGCACGGTATCAGACCACAACCTTGCACGTGGGCGAATCTGTGAGGTTGGAGGACCAGATGGGTTGGGAGGAGCAGAGGGAGGTCAAAAGAAGACCATCAGGTGGCGGAGAATGGTCGGGGGGAAGGCGTGGGGAGAAGGAGTCTAAGGATGGAAAACCTCCCTTTATGCCTGGAGGGGGTGAGGGTCTTTGGTGGCGCTTCCAGCGAAGGCCGCCAAAAACGGATAGGTCGTGACACCTCCGACGGGGAGTGTCGGAGATAGGAGCGTGGTGCCTCCGGCGGAGAGTGCCGGAGACCGAGGTTGGTAGAGACAAAGGAGGGGGTCGGGTGGAGTAACGACTAGTTTCTCTCCAAGAGAGTCATGCTCCTGAATTTCGTCTATAAATATCCGTGTGTGCAGGATAGATAGTGCATTTTGACTCTTGCTGCTAACTATGAAATTCTCTTCATGATTTCAACACCGTTCTTCGAACTTGGATTGTAGATGTGTGGTTCTTATTCGTATGTGATTAGATCTTTACGATAAGTCCAAAATAACATAGAAAAGTTAGTCAATGGTAATTCTTTTTCGATTGTGAGGTATTTCGGTAATACCCCTTTAACAATCTTAATTTCTATAAAAGGGCATGATGGGCTTTTGGGCCCAACATGATGACTCCCCCATATAAAGAGCCTAAAAACTCTTATTTTTCTCTTTTCCTCAATTGGATTCGTGACGGCTAGGGATTCTTGAGGAAGGAGATCTTGAAGAACAAAGGCGAGGAAGAAGAAGAATAAGAAAGAACACAAGTCTAGGAAGATTAAAGTATGTAAAGGGGATCCAACCCCTGTCCCCTCTCAATGGATTTGATTGCATGGATTGAGAGATCTAAGGACACCCTACTTCGTAGTTGGGATTTTGACAAGGGATTTACCGTAGTTCATGAGATCTAAATGTTATCATGTGTTCCATGTTAAGATCCATCATTAATAGATCCATGTGCTAGGCTTTTATTGGAAAAATCATGTTCTTATGCTTTTGGAAGAATGGAGCCCTATATATTTAAGAATGCATGATCTTACATGTTTTTTTATCTGATTTATGATACTTTACTGCATGTAAAAATGTAAGAATCACTTATAATGTTCAAGATTATTTTCCCCAAAAGTTTGATAAAAATCTAGGCAAAAATCAAGCAAAATCGGTTTGTAGCGAAGTGATCAGCAACCTTTGTCATGGTCGTGATGAATCACATCACGCCCATGACAAAAGGCTGGGAAAAAGTCAACATTCTGTCACGCCTGTGATGAACCACGTCACTCCCATGACAGAAGGACGAAAGGGCTGAAATGGAGTGTTCTGTCACGTCATGACACCCATTGTCATGGTCGTGATAGGGTCAGCACGGGCGTGACCATGTGGTCATGACTGTGACAGAGGGGCAAAGTCATAGGGTGTTCTATCACGGACGTGACTGATGTGTAAAATGATGTAGCAAAATAGAATCGCTAGCAAGTGCACTAGTCACTCAAGTAATATAGTAAAAAGGAGTAGAGTGTCGAACCCACGAGGAATATTATTAATTCAATATCTGAATTTATAAATTTATAAGAGAGGAAAAACATAGAATTTTGAAAAAGGTGTTTTGTAAAATAAAATAAGAAAAATAAGATAAAAATAAGATAGTGATGTTGAAGTTAGGCCTTAGGATGAAAATAGATCAGGATAAATATTTGAACCATAAAAGATAAATTTAATCTTTAATGATGGATTAGAGTCCCCTTAAATCATTAACTTGACATGATTAAATTGCGGTCTCCACAAACTGGCATCCCCTCAATCTAAGTATGCAAATTAAACTATCTTAATTTAATAAGAATTGAAGTCTCCACAAACTGGCATCCCATCAAATCATATTAAAATTAAGACGCATTAAATTGGATTCCCTAGACTATTAATCACTCCACAAACTGGTATAGATTAATAGACCATACAAATTTGATTATCCACACACTAGTTATCAAATTTATGTCAATTATTAATTTCAAATAAAATTAATTAATTTAATTAATGAATTCTGAAATCAAATAGTCCACAAACTGGTAATTACTCAACTCAAAAATCCAAATAATTAAATTAAAAGCACTAAGCATAATTAACTAATTGATCATAAAAGATTAAAACAAATAATATAGGGTCCAAATAATTTCCCTTCAATAATAATCTCCTAAAATGAAATAAATAGAAATATGGAGTTCATCCTAGAAATTCTGGAGAGATAATAACAAAATAACAATAATAATTGGAAGAATTACACCTAAAATAAAAGTAGAGCTCTTGAATTGGGCAGAGAGTTGGGTAGCCTCTCGGACTTGATCAGGGTCGCGATCAACTTCCAGCCGTCGCACCTCTCTCCTCTTGGTCGAAGCCTGTAGACTCTCGACTCGCCGTGGAAGAAACCTGAACTTCAGAGCACACCTTGGGATGACGGCTTCTTCACGTATTTATAGGTGTGGACGGCTTTCAATTTGATCACGACCGTAACATCGTACGGTTGACTTTAAATTTAGTGAAACTTGGATAAAACTTGATACGTTCTCAGCCAAAAAATATATATCATTACGCCCGATATGTACGGAATCTCGGCCAAAATGAAGTTCTTTTATCTTTACGCCCAAAAAGATAAAAGAGTTTTCTTTCTTGAGTTTTCGGCCAAAACATGGATCAAAGATTTGACTTATCGGCCGGTACGAATAAACTTCTTCGATTTTGCGGCCGATAACATGATTGAATTGGATTTCTCGGTCGTAACAACTCGTTTGCAACTACGATTCTCAGCCGACAAACTTTATTCATATGTGTTCAGCCCAACTTGAAGTTCTCGGCCGATACAGATAAATCTTTGGTGATTTATCGGCCGATATGATCTTTGGAGTTGGAATCCTCGCCCGAGACGCCCATTCTTGATTGGATAATCATGTATTTGATTTTTTCTGCAAAATAATTATCAAAATTTAGTTAATCCATCCATAATTAAAATATTTAAAGAATTAATAAATAAATTTGATAAATTCATAATTAGGACTAAAATGACTAAAAATGATGCATGCCATGAACAAATTACATAAAAAATTAATTAAAATAATAAAACTAAAATATGTTATATTTTGCATGCATCGGTGACCAACCCAATCACGATCGTGACAGTATGAAAATTTGAAATTATGTTATATTTAAGTTATTTTTAAGGTATTTATTATATGTAATGATAATTGATGATTGTATATGAAACTAGATACACAAAATACATGGACCACCATAATTAGGTTAAAAATATGAAGACTGAACGATGTAAACTGTTTGATAATTGTGATAATAATGAACTCAATTGAAGAATACTATTACTTATCGCCCTTCAAACTAATGACAAGAAATATTATGAATTTTCCTCGAAAAATTACTGTGCCTTGCACTTTGGAGTTAACATTTCCTAAGGGAATAACTGTATCTTACCGGCAGTGGTATTTATATTCCCATGGAGCCTCGGCTTCAAGGCCTAGCTAGCCTACTGAAGAGCAATGACATAATTCTTCAATTATTGATAAGATCAAAGACTGAACTGAACTGAAAGGATTGATGCCTAAAAAAATGGGATAGAAAGGGTTATCAAGCTACAGTAAGGATATTAATGAAGCAAGGTAAGGACAAGTGCTAGTTACTTGGTACGCCTACTATACTAAGCAACCCTGCACTCTGGATCTGTGCAGGTAATTAATATGTTTGGATGGATGACTAGCTTAACTCATGATGGTGATGTTACACATGGTTTAGGTAAGTCATGATGCTAAGTTTGTTAGACTACTGATGATGAAAATGTTATTTATAATGACTCAGCCTTATGTTCTATGACATAAGTTTTATTAGTGTTAATTATAGACTTTCGCTGAAAGGATAATGACTATTATATTTTATTTTATTAAATGAAGATTTCCATTGTATTTATGTATATCATACTATTAATTATGTGATCGCGAACGGACTAACACAGTCATAATGACCTAATTGCCCTAAGCTCTTAGGGTGGAAATTTTGGGGTGTTACAGTTGGTATCACAACATGTTTAGGACCTATGTTAAGTATATCATAGAACTGTCAAGTGTCTAAGTCCATGTGCCAACCATCATGAGCAATCATCCAAGGGTAAAGAGTATGTATATTTTGTGCCATATGTTTGACTATATAAATTAACCTTCTAATGTTGATTGATTATTGTTCTGTGAAGGATGGAGCGAGGAGGTCCTTCAAACACTTCAGGGGACTGATTGAGAGCATGATCTGCATGGCTCGTGCTATAAAAAGGAATGCAGATTCGAGGCACTTTGGCCACTCGAGTTTCAGGATTGAGAGGTTTATGAAACTGCACCCCCTACCTTCAATGGTGAGAGGAATTCAGACAAAGTTGAAGCTTGACTGGATATTATTATTGAGAAGTTCAGAGTCATGGACTGCTCCGATCGGCATAGGGTCCATCTGGCTACCCATCAACTGGTTTAAGAAAGGCTTTAGGGATCACTACCTTCCTCCACATGGGGGGGGGGGGAGGCTGAGTTCATGAACTTACAACAGGGTAGCATGACTGTAGAGGAATACCTTAACAAATTCCTGGAGCTTGAAAGATATAGTCCTCTGAAGGAAGATGAAGAGTTGAGGGTTAATCACTTCATCAAAGGACCTTGCTTGAGGATGAATGTCAAATGTGGTAACCACAAGACTATGGCTAAGGTGATCTCTTTAGTAACCAAGTTAGCAAGGGAGATAGACTCATAAAAGAAGTATGAACAAAATAAGGAGTCCAGGAAAGATAAAAAAGACAAAGACAGAAAGAACATGGACTCCAAGCCATATTCAAAGAATGTAGGGGAACAAAAGAGAAAAGTGTGCTCTCACTGCCACCGATTTCACCCTGGAGAATGCATATTCAAGACTAGAGCATGCCTGCATTGTGACAAGACTGACTACTTTGTCAAAGACTATCCTGAGCAGAAGCCTGAGGACAAGGTCAAGAGAAAGCAAGCAAAGAACCAACAGAGGGCACTAGGCCGGGTCTACACCATGCAGGTGGATGAGGGACAAAAGTCTAATGAAGTGATCCAAGGTAACCTCCTTGTAGCTTATCACTATGCAAATGTTCTATTTGATTATGGCGCCACTCACTCCTTTATGTCATCTGATTTTGCTAACTTATTGACTGTCGAGAGAGAAAACATGAAATGACAGCAAGAAATAGCAACACCATTAGGGAGGGTCTCCACCAAACAATACCTCCCACAGACATTAGTGATGATAGAGGGAATAATTATCCGGCTGACGTCATAGTGCTACCTATGGTGGACTATGATGTCATATTGAACATGAATTGGTTGTCATATCATGATGCCTACATGATGTGTCGACAAAGAAATGTCATGATCAATAAGAAGGATGACAGTTTCGTAACCTTTCACGGAATTCCATCTAAGGAAAGGAGGAGGATGATTTCTTCGGCCAAGGCAACCATGATGCTGAACAAGGGTTGCCGAGGATTTTTGGCAAGTATAGTCAAGTGTGACTTCCAACCTAAGCCACCACAAGAACTTGAAGTAGTGAAGAACTTTCTAGATGTGTTTCTCGATGAGCTCCTAGGATTACCTCTGGAAAGGGAGGGAGATTGATATTCATATAGAGTTGATGCCAAGGATGACCCCAATTTCCAAACCTCCCTACAGGATGGCACCAATAGAGATGAAGGAATTGAAGGCACAACTAAAAGAACTACATGATGCTCAATAAGGTGACCATCAAGAACAAATACCCTCTGTCCATAATAGATGACCTATTTCACCAACTATCTACAACATCGATTTTTTTAAAAATTGACTTGAGAAGTGGATACACCATCAAGTCAGAGTGGCTGATGAGGATATAATTAAGACAACCTTCAGATCAAGGTATGACCATTATGAATTTTTTATTATGCCTTTTGGATTGACAAATGCTCTTGTAGAATTTATGGATTTGATGAATAGAATATTCAAGCCTCATTTGAATAGGTTTGTGATAGTATTTGTGGATGACATCCTGATATATTCATCAAGTCCCGAAGAACACTTGAAGCACTTATAGATCATTCTAGATACTTTGCGACAACATCAACTATATGTAAAGTTCTCCAAGTGTGAGTTCCGATTGGAGCAAGTCATGTTTTTGGGTCATATTGTTTCAAAGAAAGGCATTTTTGTGGACCCAACGAATAAGGAAGAAGGCTCCATATCCAACAAGGATCCACATGCATATGAAACAAATGAATATGATGCACCAAAGTCTAATAAAGTAGTCATATACTTCTTATTGATGAGAATCGAACCTATAACCACCTCAGGACTAGCGGCTACCTCTTCATGAGTCATGGCATAAACCCTAGGCTGTCCCTTGCACTAACTCTTTGTCCACTGGATGCACCGGTAATAGCTTTTCCCTAAATCTGGGAACTAGTCGATGGGGTCCTCCCTGTAGTACCAAACCTGCCATGGAGCAATCCGCGGTCCACCACGAGCATCTGAAATCTATGTAGCAGCTGCTAATTTGGTACATTCAAATTTCTTATGCCCTTTCTCACCACAATTAAAGCATGTAGGTACTGTGCCCGTATCCGACTAGCATTTACCCGGGTGACGCTTTCCATAGGTGCCATACCATACTGCATCCATACTATGATCTCTCATCTGATATCCCCAGTCATGAGTCCTGAAATCAGCCCTCTGATTATCTCGTCCTCCAGTCATGCTAGGTATCCCTCTAAATGATGGTGGCTAAAAGTATGCATTCACTCTTCCCCTCTTTGGATTGAAGTTACCTTGACCCATTTCTTGTCACTTTTTGTTGCGATTTGCCCACATTTTGCTTTCCTCCACTTGTTCCTCAGCCTTAAGTGTCAAATTCTTTGCTTCCACATATGTCCTACATTCAGTGCAAGCAATTTGAGTTTTGATTCTATGTGCCAGCTTCTCCATGTAAATGATCTTTTTCTCCTCATCTGTGGACACCAATCTTGTACTAAACTTACACAATTATTCAAATTTGATAGTATAAGTTGTCACTGAATCATCCCCCTATCTCAAATTTATAAAGTCTCTGACCTTCTTAGCACCATGTGAAACTGAGATGTAAAAACTGTAGAATTCTTTTTTTGAACTCATCCCATGCCCAGGTGGGTCCATATTCTTTATGTTTCTCCTCCCACTAGGACAAAGCACCCTCAATCAGTAAAAACTCAATGCATGACATCTTCTTATCATCATCTAAACCCATCACCTTGAACACACGTTCCAATTATTTTAGCCATGCCTCAGCCTTAGCAGGATCTTGCTCTCCTTCAAATTTAACCACACCATTCAACTTAATTTGGCGCACAAGTAAGTCAATGCGGCTAGGCAAAGCCTCAACATTGGGGGCAAGTGGCATAGATCCTTTAATCTATTTTTGTGGCTCGACTCGGATCTCATCGCGAGTTTCTTCCGCACGGGAGCCAACTCTAGTCTCAGATCCTCTTGAACCGTCCACTCCAACACGACCTCTCTGTCGGGTCGCGGGCGCCATGTTGCATTTGATACACAAACTTCCTTATTGAATCCCATAAAATCTAATCACTAAAATCATTACTTAACAACTCATTACAACAATATATCTATCCATCATACCTCCTGGCACGATGGTTCCCTTAAGCATTTAACATATAATTTCATTCATATCAATATCCCATTAAGTTTACTCACTAACAACAATCTTATAACATAACATAAAATAATTCAACATAATATTGTCCCTTATGTTCTAGTTCATATATCTATGCACATGATATAAATTTCACTATGCATTTTTTTTTCATAAAGATTTCAAATGCAATAATATATACACAAGCATAACATGCAACTACCCATTTCTACCCACACTCCGTGATTTGGATCTAATCCCTAAGTTCTGATACCATAACTTGTGACGCCCTTCTACTTACTCATTTTGATGACACAAGGGGTGAAACCGGAAACCAATCGTTTAAATTCAAATTCAAATCTTCAATGGAAAACCAACGTTTAAAAAATAAACTAACTCTGAAAATTTTCAAATTTTTTCGGCATGACGTATGCATAAATTTGTCATATACAACAATTCATATATATCTCATTTAAACAATTAACTTCAAAATTTTATTCATCACAGGCAGTTATAAGGACATTACCGGCAATTCATCAGATAGCTAAAATGGTGGGACACATGCCCAAAATAGTGAGTCTCAAGCTCACTCTCGAATCAAAATCACGAGCCAGATGCTCGTAAACCATATAACGTGAGCGTCCTTCGCTCCACGCAATTATCCAACATTTTTAAAATATTTTAAAACATTCATCAAGTAATAAATTCGTATAAAAAACTCAATGAAACGCAAAGTTAGCTATTCAATAATCATGCGTCTCACACATGCTCATTTTCTAGCCCCTTTACATTCCTTATTTTATGCTTTGCAAGCTTTCATTCATTACCTAAAAAGAATTAAATAAGAGCAGTGAGCATAAAGAGGCTTAGTGAGTAAAACGACTAACTCAAATATTAAAACAGTGAAGGAAAAACCAACCTTTTAATTTCCAGAAATTATTCCAAACCCTTCTTATTTCTCCAAGAAAATTCATTAAAGTAATGATCATACTGAAATTGAATGCTATAGATGCACATGCATGATAATAAGATAACATAATAAAACTTGGGGAAACATCATCAAATATGGATATCCATTCTCCTCAATGGAGGAATCAATCTCACCCCTCGTATCTCATTGACACAGGGTGGTGTTCTAACTCCGTTCCTCATATCCCATTGACACAGGACATTGAACTGCCATTCATATTCTATTGACATAGGGCTTCTTATCTCTTCTTTCCATCCCTCGTATCCCATTGACACAGGATGATTGTTCTAATTCCACCCTTCGTATCACTATATTGACACAGAGTGTTGAACCTGCTCTTCGTATCCCATTGACACAGAGCATACCGAGCCCCAAATCGGTGTACTCAGAGTTGGGCAATCCTCCGAGGTGAAAAGACTCCACCTTATGCGGATTTTACATGTAATGCATGAATGCAATTTCAAAATGAAAATCTAAAACTTGAAATCATTATACTAAAAAAATATTTCATTTCAAAAGTGAATCCTTCATTTCAGGTGACAAGAGAAACTTCTATCAATTAAAGACTTCCATAATTCATAATAAAACATCACAAGTCATATGAGAGCACATATAAGAAGCGTATGAATAAATGATTTTTACATGGGAAAAAACTATCACGAAAATTAGTCCCACGTCGGATGGGACAATGTTATCACTCAAAGGAATTAAGTGGTTCATATCAATTGAGACAAGTTCCCCCACCTTGGATTCATCATGTGCCCAAATTATCCCCTGATTTGAATCCAATCAAAAGTAAACACAACTTATCACAACTATTACTTGATAAATTAATATTATAAAAAATTAATTGATAATTCACTCTTCGCAATAACTCAACATACTTATCATAAGCCAAGTCATATTATGGATTTGCTAAAATACTTACCAAGAAGGAAAAGAAGGCCTCATCGTCTACTAACCACCTAATCGAATCTAAACAATCGAACCGCCGCCTCCGATTAACAAACCCTATAAGCGAAGTTCAAATTAATTTTTTTAAGACAACTTCCAATTAGGACTTTCACTACATTATAAAAATTCTCTTCTACTTATCTGAGCACTCGTACCACAACCACTATAGCCACCGCTCCCAAAATCACCGTCGCACTTGTCAAAATGTCGAAAAGCCATTGAACGTCTTCTTCATCAATAATAAAATAAAGTTACTTTAAATTTGTCCACATAGCTGAAATCCAATCACATGCACATTCTTATTCGTTTATCAACCGTGATATGTGAATGAGTCGGCAGAAAGGTCGTCGGAGAACGATTGGAATCCGAAACCTATGAACCTAAAAAAAAGATTAGCATCTAATTATTATATGGATAGCAATCTGATTTCTTTTTGCCTCATGTGTGCACCTACCAAAACGTCGAGATGAGCTTGGCCGGAGTTCCCCGTTGGTTCGCCGAAAAGTTCTAATTTCGGTCTCCTACATGATTTGGAACAAAGACATGATTAAAACCCCTCAAAATGATCCTAATCAATCTGAGAATGATGTACAACTCACCAGGAGAAGGATCGGTGCGAATTAGAGCCGAAATTGTCACCGGCAAAATTTTCATCTACTCGCGTTCTAAGCTCGCTGCGTCATGCACATTGGACCGATCATCTCCTAACCCATGTCAAAATATTTGTCTTGTTGTCCTCTTTCCAAAGACACCTCACACGTGAAAAATGGTGATCGGACGGAGGAGAAACAATAGCCGAAAGGGGCGGCGACTGGAGCACTTGCGAGGGGTACTATAGCAGTGGGGTGGGGAAGATGACGATCATTTTTTTCTCTTTCCACGTGGTCACTTTATTATTATTTTTCTTAATTGCTGTCAGTTCCTGCAAAATGTCGAAATTGCCCTGAACTTTTAAACAAATAACACCTTTTTTTTTAAAACGTTACACAACATGAGAGAGTGGTTGCATATGCTTCAAGGCAACTTAAAACTCATGAGAGGAACTATTTCACACATGACTTAGAATTGGTAGCTGTGGTGTTTGCCTTGAAGATGTGACGTCACTATATGTATGGGGAAGAATTTAAAGTTTATACTGATCACAAGAGTCTTAAGTATGTGTTTTCCCAAAAAGAACTTAACATGAGACAAAGAAGGTGGCTAGAATTTCTAAAGGATTAAGAGTTTGCTATTCTCTATCATCCAAGGATGATCAACTCAGTGAGAGATGCTCTAAATAGGAAATATGAAGGCTCAGTGGCATGTCTGAGAGTCTACAAATAGACTCTAGTTGAAGGAAGTACATAGGGAAAGTTGATGATGTATAGTATCATTCAACTCGAGTTGGCGAGAACGATTGCACAGGTACAAAAGGAAGATGCAGAATATAAAGACATGAATGCTCTGTGTGAGAAGGGACACCCAAACTATAAGACTAATGAAGATGGAACTATCCGATTCCAAGGTAGACTATGGATACCTGAGGACAAGGAACATAAGAAAGAAATTCTGACTGAGTGGCATAAGTCAGAATTTGTTATTCACCCAAGGACTACAAGAACCTTCATTTTGATTGAAGGACATGAAAAGGGAAGTGATAGAATTTGTGTCTAAGTGCTTGTTCTGCAAAAGGTCAAGATTGAGCACCAAAAGCCACCTGCTAAACCCATTGCCCATACCTTAGTGGAAATGGGAGAAGATCATAATGTGTTGGAGTAAAATTTTTATGCCCTATGTAATTATATTTTGATAATACAAACTTTGAAAGATTATAATTATATTTAAAATGCCAAAAAATCTAAATAAGAATGAGTTGCTTCATGTACTAAACTTTTGGTTAGTATTTGTCTATGTTCTCACGAGTTTTACATTAATAGATAAATATAAAAGTTATAGATAATATTGACAGCTTTTCATAAAATCAAATATCATCTCATTTGGATACTGGTATGAAAAGTTATATATAAAAGAGTAAAGGTCTAAAATATTTTATTTAAAATGGATAATTTTTTGTACTGAACTTTGAATCAATATTTGACTATGATCTCATTAGATTTTGGATGAATGATAAATATCAAAATTGTAGATAATTCCTTTAGATTTCCATAGTATAAAAAGTCATCTCACTTGGATAATTGTGCCAAAAGTTATGCTCAAAAGAATGCAGGGCGGTCAACCTGATGGTTGAAGAATCGGTCGACCGATGCAGAAAATGCAGAATTCAAGTAGCAAAATGTCGAGTCCATGCCGGTGGAAGCACCAATCGATCGATCGGTCGACCGGTCAACATAGAAAATGCAAAAAACTCACCAATGGTTAGATTTTTCAACGGTCGACCGGTCAGCGCGCAAAGTGCACTATAACGGTCATATTTTGACCGCAAAATTAGGAAACAAGCCCCAACTGTGAAACAGAGTTAAGAAGGCTATAAAAGTGGACCCAAAGGTGTAGAAAAGATCAAGACTTCCAAGGAAAAGTGAGAACAACATTTGAGAAGTCCATTTGAGCTCCAAGTTGTAAAATTTTCATTTCTTTCTCTCTTACTATTGTGTCAGCTTATAACTTGCTGAATTATGGGTCAGAATTGAGATAGAGTGAAATTTTTCAAAATTTGATCAAACTCCCCAACTCACTCTACTGCAAGTGCACAGATCATATGTAGAAGACTCAAGCGTCATATTAACAGTGATTTAAAGGTCAAAGACTCACTATCTAGATTAGAGTAGTCCTAGACTAAGTTATCTAAAACAAGGAAATGGAGAAAAGTAAAAACAAATTTGAACTACGACTAAGAAATAACTATTTTTAGTGTTAAAGTGATTAAAATGAAATCTAACTACTGAACTGAAAACTTAAAGGGGAATAACTATTAATGTAAGATTCTCCTAGGAATGAGGTTCATCTAATTTTGCTATGGATAGATTGGAACAATTCAACAATGCATGCAATTCTGATTCAACCTAAAAAAAGGGCTGCTATCACAGCATAATTAAATCAGGACTAATTATCATATTCTCATATGACTGTTAGCTAGGTTGAATTAGAAAAGGATCCCCACTATTGTTGAGTTATCATTTAGCACATGATTTGGCACTTCACTGATATTGCCAAAATCCTCTCAGATTTGGCAATATCAGTAAGTGTAAATTTGCTACCACAATTAATCCACATTCATAATAATGGAACAATTAACTCAACTAACCAAATAGAAATGTAATTTATTCCAACACTAATGTTAATGCTCTTGGTTTATCTCTAAACATCAAGGGGACCTAAAATCAACCTCTCGGTTGCAAATGCAAATGAGGTCCACATTAACACAAGTTGATTGGATGCATTAAATACATAATCACATATTGGAATCTAAGGATTAATCATTACATCTTGATTCATTTCTGAACAAGAAAAAAACCATAAATCAACCTCTCGGTTGCCTTTATAATTAGGATTTCATAATGACAAAGCAGATTCCACAAAAATCAGAATCAAAATATTAGATTACATCAAAATGATATCAATATCAGTGAAGGAAAACAACATGTTCATCATCCATATGCTTGAAAGCTTTTAGCTTGTCGAGCAATTGTTGAAGTTGGCTTGATTTTAAATCTGTGTTGACAATCACTGAATAGGTAGAGTCTTCTCCTAGAAATTCATATATGAGGTTCTAAGGGAGTTTCTTCAACTCGAGTTTAGGTTGTTTCTTCAAAGCAGAGTGTAGTCCGAGCTCAATAGGTTGAGTCTCTTGTGGGCTGTCTGGGTGTTGTATTAGTACTAGTGGGAGCATGTGGCTTGTGAAAATTTTAGATCCTTCTATCCATAATGATGGTTCCTGAGCTTCGAGAGAAACTTCTAAGGGATCAAATATATGAATAACTGGTGCAACCTTCTGAATTAGAGGAGCTATGTGCTCAGGTTGGAGATAATAATCCCCCATGTTCGGACAGTTGATAATCTGATTCAATCGAAATTTCATTATGTCATCACCTATTTGCAAAGTGAGATGACCTTGTTTGACATTACTGCTCCTGCAGTGGCTAGATAAGGTCTTCCCAAAGGAATGGGATTCTGACTATCTTCATCCATGTCTAGGACTACAAAGTCAGTTGGTATGTAGAAATTTCGTACCTTGATTGGTATGTATTCTAGAATTCCTTGGGGATTTTGATGGACCAATCCGCCAATTGGAGGGACATATTAGTGGGCTTAATATCACCCATTTCATATTTTCTGCATAATGAGAGAGGAATGACACTGACAAAAGCGCCTAAGTCGCATAAAGCCCTTTGGATTCTTCTGTTGCCAATTTCACAGGGTATAGAGAAACTCCTAGGATCTTTGAGTTTCAGAGGTAATCTATTTTGAATTACAACACTGGCTTCAGCGGTTAGCGCGACTGTTTTATTTTCTTGTATCCTTCTTTTCTTTGATAAGCTATCCTTGAAGAATTTTGCATAGGCGGGCATCTCTTGAATAGCTTCGATAAAGGGTACGTTAATATAAAGCTTCTTTAGGATTTCAACAAACTTGCCAAACTATTAATCTTGTCTGGATTTTTCGAGAGCTTTAGGGTGTACCCGTGTAGAGTAGCTGGGAGGTCCTTCTGAGGTCTTTGGCCGTTTGGCTTCATTTTGCTCCTTTAACTTAGCCTCTCATTGAGCTATTTCATCATGTCCTGAAGTCTCTACGTTTCTAGTGTCGAGACTTCTGAACTTGTTCTCTTAGTGTCTTTGATTACATTCCCACTCCTCAGTGTTACAGCTTGGACTTGCTTCTTCGGGTTTTGCTGGGGTTGCTTGAGTAGAATTCCTTGTTGTCTTGAGGATGATGATGCTTGTTGAGCTATTTGTGTTTCCAACATCTTATTATGAATGGAGAGGCTTTCAGTTTTCTCGAACATCTTTTGCATGAGGGAGTCTTGTTTAGACATGTACTTTTCCATCATTGATTCAAGCTTCCATGTGGAGGATGGTCCTTGATCAAGCGAAGGGTTCTGGGGTTGTATTCTTTAATTAGATCTGTTCTGTCAAGCAAGAGCTTGAGCTTGTTGATAGTTGTCTCTATAAGAGAATTTTGGATTATTTTTTCATTCAGGATTAAATGTGTTGGAATATGGGTCATTGTTAGAGGGGTAAGAACCTATCGCGTTAGCCTGATGTTGATGACTTTGCTGCTTCAATAATTTGCAATGTACATATATATGATCGGATGAACCACATATTTCACAGCATCTAGTTATCATATTGACAATAGGAGTAGCTTCGTTGAGTCCTAACTTGTTGATCGCCTTCTGAACGATGTACTCCACTTTGGAGGAAAAGTCTTCACCATCCCGCCTTGTTTGAGTAGAAGCAATGGACTCGCTAGATCTTGAGTGAGCTAAGAAGTGCTGGTTTCTTGCTATTTCTTCTATAAGTTGGTATGTTTTATCTACATTTTTCTTTATGAATACACCAGCTGCAGCATTGTTGAGTGCCATCTTTGAAGCATAGTTAAGTCCATTATGGAAGGACCGGACTAAAATCCACTTGCTTAAATCGTGACGAGGACACAATCATAATAATGTCTTAAATCTTTGCCAAGCTTCATATAGTGTTTCCTAATCCTTTTGAACAAATTCGATGGCTTGGTTTCGGATCTTAATTGTCTTACTTGAAGGAAAGTACTCTGATAAGAAAGCTTTTACAACTCTTCCCAAGTAGTTAATTCTCGTGGTTCAAGTGACTGTAGCCATTGTTTAGCTTTGTCTCTTAGCAAAAAAGAAAAAAAACTCTCAATCTTGATGCTTCTAGTGAGACTCCATTTAGCTTTGTTGTTTCGCATATTTCTAGAAAATCTTATATGGAGTTCCTCTAAAATGGTTTTGTTGAATCGTAGAGATCAAATAAGATTTCAATTCAAAGTTGTTAGCCTGAATAACTGGTTTCAAAATAGCGGACTCCAATCCATCTGCAGTGGGAGTATAGAGTTCCTCTAGAGAAGGAATCAGAGGTTGGGGTTGTTCTTGTTCTTGAGCCATCATTTCTTTTCCCGAATCAGAATTCAGTTCGCTTTTCGTCGATTGAGTGCAACTAGTTTCTTCAGTCAGAGGTGTTCTACTCCTATATTCTCGCACTCTTCTTTTGAAAGTTTGTTCAATCTCAAGATCTAATTCAAGCAATTGCTTGCGAGTAGTCCTGGGCATATACAAGTTTTCTAAAATCAAAGAATTAAAGATGAATTATAAAGGCTATAATATTAAGAAAATAGCAAAAGATATAAATAGAGAGCAACGATCTAAATCCTCGGCAACGGCGCCGAAAACTTGACGTGAACTTTAGTAGATGTAATTTTCTCACACCGATCAATATAGTTCTATCGTATTTAATTTTACTCTAGAGTCCACACAACTGCAAGTGCACAGGTCGAGTAGAAACCACGAGTGTCGTAACCCCATTGATTTAAATCAAATATCAATCTATTTATATCTCAGAAGTTGTCACAATAGATCCAAAAGATAAAGGTAGATTAGAGAAATAATAATCAACTAAAACTAGAATGTAAGAAAATAGACTCCCTGAGGCTATTGTAGTTCTCAGTTATGAGATAAATGATCTCTCGGTCTTTACTATGTGAACCAATTACCCTCCTTGTAAACTCGCCGTTCTCTCTTTTGAGCTAGAAGGGGAATAAACCGTTAATAAATAGATTAGGAATGACTGATTAGTTGATCTCTTGTCCTAACCAAAAAAGAAGCTTATCTCTCGATCTTTAATTATCAATTCTTTTATCCTAGTTTGAACGTCAAAATGAATCTAACGCATCTAGTCACTGTTGTGGACTCTCGCCTCACAACAGAGAAAAGTGGGCTTCTCAGCCGCTTGAAGTTAACAACTATTGTACTAATGAGACACTGAAAAGTAAAGTATCCTATCCCTTCTCTCGAATGGAATATGGTGATGATAATAAATAGATCTCTCAGTCTGATAGAAGTTAAATGCAGGTAATAAAGTTGCAACACATCAAAAGTACAAGAAACTAGATGTTAGAAATGGTATTAGAGAACTTAAAACAATAGCGTCAATATAATATCACCACAAGGAAATTAGAGTTTTTAGCCATACATCGACTCCAACATTTTTCTTCTCTTCCTTGCTCCCGCTTCCTCCTTGATAGTGATATTATAGGAGTGTAGTGATAACTTGCTGATTTTGTGGTTAGAATTGAGAATTTTCAGTAATTGGATCAACTCCCTAACTCACTCTCTACTGCAGTGCACAGGTCAATTGTAGTAAACCCAAATGTCGTATCCACAGTGATTTGAAGCCAATGACTCCCTAAAACAATCTAGACTAGCCCTAACTAAAGTGATAAAATTAGAAAATTAAAGGAAAGTGAAAATAGATTTTTAAAAGTGACAAAACGATAACTATTTTTGGTGTTTTGATAATAGAAATGAACTGAGTTCTAATTACTAAATTAAAGACTAAAAAGGGCTTATCAATCAATGGAAAGGTTCTCCTAGGGCTTGGGGTTCATCTAATTCAGTTATGGATGGAATGGAGAATTTTAACCATTTTAAATCAAATCTAATTCAACCTAAAGTATGGCTACTCTCACAACTTAATTAATCCAAAACTAATCATTATATTCTCATATAAATGTTAGCTAGGTTGAATTAGATAAGGATCCCTACTGAATATCAAGTTATCATTAAGCACAATCTTGAGTACCTCACTGATTTTGCCATTTCCTCTCAGATTTTGGCAAAATTTAGTTTTGGCACCACAACCAAACCAAGCATTCACACATCAAGTAATCAGAAATGTAAAGAATCCAATCCTAATGATAATGCTTCTTGATTTATCTCTAAACAACAAGGGAATTTTAAATCAATCTCTCAGCTGCAAATGGAAATGAAATCCACATTAGCACTAATGAATTGGAAGCATTGAGCACATGATTACATATGGGAATTCAGCAAATGTCATTGCTTCTTGGTCCATCTCTGAACAGCAAGAAAACCTTAAGTTCACTTCTCAGTGATTAATGAAATCAGGGGTTTAACAATAACAAGGTAGATTCCACAAAATTCAGAAATTCAGAATTGGAAATCAGAAATCAGAACTGAAATTTGCAACAATCAAGGATTGAAATCTTAAAAATACCATTATCTCTTGATTCATCTCTGAACAAGAATGAAGCCATAAAGCAACCTCTCAGTTGTTAATTCAATTAGGGCTCCACAATGATAAGAACAGACTTAGCTAAATTCAGGAATCAGAAATGGAAAACAGATTTCAGAAATCAGAAAATCAGATTCCTAATTGGGATTGAACCTAGAAACTTGCCATTGGTTCTTAATTCATTTCTGAACAAAGAGTAGATCAAAGGACAACCTCTCAGTTGTAAATACAAATAGGACCTCACAATGTCAAGAACAGATCCATAAAGATCAGAATTTCAGAAATCAAAAAATTAGATCTTAAATTTAGTGCAGGAAATCAGATTTGTTCTCATCCATCCATAACTAAACTAGATTACTACCCTATCCTAGGAGAGCTGAGATTTATCTCATCATAGTTACAAGCATTGATACAAGATAAAAAGAATTGATACAAATCATCCTGAATAATAATTTGTCGATAGGAATTGCAGCAGGTTGCAGCTCTTCAGCTCCTTCCTTCAGCTCCTTTTTCCAGAAACCCTTGCAATGGCCACCCCCCTTCCTTCTCCAGGTTTCTCAGCTTTTATATGATCTTTCCTCACCCTAGGATGCAGATATGAAGCTTTCATCACTCCTTGATTGTGCCATGTGTCCTGTCCAGAAAATATCAGCAGATGCAGCAGCTTTTTGCACAGCTTTTGGAGTGGTCCCCCCTCCTTTTCCAGCTTGTGTAGCCTTCTTTTCCTGCTAGAAGAGTCAAAACAGCAAGCATCAAAGTCCTTGAATAGGATTTAAATAAATACGGATTAGGACAATAATAATTATTAGCTCTATTATCAAATGGGACTTGGTGTTGTGCAGGAAGGAAATTCATAATTAGAAATGATAACTTTCAAGCCCGGAATGATAACTTTGCACCATATCATGAAGATTGTCAAAATATGAGTGGTTCAGGGCAGTGAAGTCATCAAAGGAATTAGAATGGAAAGTGAATGAGGTCAATTATCAAGTGTGGATAATATTTCATAGGAATGATAATTTTGTGCTCCGGAATGATAACTTGGTGCCATAAAATGATAACTTGTTGTAAACTTAGTTGTGGTTATCCAAATGTGATCAAATCAGAGCAGCAAGGAGTTACACAATATCATCTTCTAAATGCTTAAAAAATAATGTAGTATCAACTTTCCCTTTTTGAAAACCATTTGCAATAAAAAAGTACTTAGTCTTTCATACCAAGCTCTAGGAGCTTGTTTAAGTCCATAAAGAGCTTTAGAAAGTTTAAATACATGATTAGAAAAATCTGGATTTTCAAAACCTTGAGGTTGCTCAACATAGACTTCCTCATTTATAAAATCATTTAGAAAAGCCAATTTTACATCCATTTGAAAAAGTTTGAATCTTTCAAAACCAGCAAAAGCTAAGAGCATTCTAATAGCCTCAAATCTAGCAACGGGAGCAAAAGTTTCTTCAAAATCAACTTCTTCTATTTGTGAATAACCATTTACTACAAGTCTTGCCTTATTTCTTATTATGATGCCATTTTCATCTAGTTTGTTTCTAAAAACCCATTTAGTACCAATTATTGGATAATCTTTTGGCCTTTCAACAAGTTTCCAAATTTGATTCCTTTCAAAATTATTTAATTCTTCATGCATGGCATTTATCCAATTTGAATCATTGAAAGCTTCATCAATGTTACTAGGTTCAAAATGTGCAAGAAATACTAAAAAAGCACAAGTTTTTCTAAGAGTTTCTAGTCTTTATACCTTCATTGATGTTACCTATAACTTGATCAAGTGGATGTGATGATGCATGTTTCTTATTCCTTGGAATAATTTGATTATTTTCCACTTGTGGTTCTTCTATTTGTTTCACATTTGAGATATCCATTCTCTTTTCTTTCAAGTCTTTATTTTGGATTTGCATGTCTTCAAGATGTCTTTCCACTCCAACTATTTCTTCCTCATCATCATTCACTTGCTTGCTTATCAAAAAATCATTAGTTTCATTGAATTTAACATTAATAGATTCTTCAACAACTAATGTTCTTTTATTATATACTCTATATGCTTTACTTGTACTAGAGTATTGATCACTAGCTGATCACTATATGTTTCTAGCCCATTTTAGATGCTTTTCATACATATCGAGTCCCACTTTGCCTATATTTGGGCCAATTATACTTGGAATGCATACATTGTGATAACTAGTTGATATTCATCATTTCATACTTAATTCCATGTGCATAGAAGTTCTGAAATGTCAAAATCCATTAATATTTAAATTCTATGCCAAGTTATCATTTTGAGGACAAGTTATTATTCCTATATGTCAAGTTATCATTATTTTGAATGAACTGATTTTCAATGGTTTTCTTGCCCTAAATCCATCATTATTGTATAATCATATTTGTATAGTCACATCTCAACTTGTGCAAAGTTTTAAGTCCATTTGAACAAGTTATCATTTTTCAAATGCCAAGTTATCGTTAAAGGGCAATTCTATCATTTCGACATGCAAAACCATAAATTCTGCACAGGGAACTTTAGCAATCATCTTGTTATTGTTTTAATTCACTGCTGGTCAAATTTCATCACATTTGGATAACCACAACTCAAGTTATCACAAGTTATCATTTTTAAGTCATACAAGTTATCATTTTTGGGCACCCAAGTTATCACTTCTTAGAAATCTCATTCATATTTGATTTTTGGATGCACTCGCTTGTTACTCTAGTCCATTTAATGCTTCTAATGCTTTGAATCACTTGCATTTGAATAATTTCCATGATTTGTGACAAGTTATCATTTCGGGCCCCTAAAACCATTAATATCGACATAAGTTATCACTCCTGCACAACACTCAATTTCATTTGATATCTGAGCTAGCAACTATCATCATTTTAATCTTTATTTGTCAAAACACCATTCAAGGACTTTGATGCTTGCTATTTTGGGATTTATAGTAGGGAAAAAGGTGGCCAAAAAGTGGAAAAGTAGGGGGGGACCATCTACTTTTTCCCTGCACAAAAAAGAATCTGCAGCTGGAATTCTGGTAGTGGACAGATGTCTTAATCAGGGTTTCGAAGAACATTCTGATGCTGATCCAAGGGTGGATAGGAGTCATATAAAAAAGGGAATTTCTGGAGAAGAGAGGGGAGCCTCCATTTTGGAGGGCTACTGGACATTGAGGGTTTGGAGCAAGGGGAGCTGTTGCTATTGCCGAGACACTTCAATCAATGATTTGTATCGGTTTCTCAATCCATTTGATGTCAAGCTTTGTAATTATGAGGAGCTAAACTCTATTTCTTCTAGGATAGGGTAGTAGTTTAGATTAGTTTTGGATGGATATGGACTGGTTTATAATCCTGCACTGAAATCAATCCTGATTTTCAAATTTCAGAAATGTTCTATATTGATTCATGCTATGTTATCATTAGATCCATTTGTAATTGATGACTGAGAAGTCTTGTTTGATCTAATCATCTTTCAGGAATGAATTAAGAGATAGTATTAGATTTCTGGATTTCATTTTATTGCAATCTGATTTCTGATTTTCAGTTTTCTAATTTTCTGAATTTCTGGACCTGATTTCCTGAACATTCTGATTTTTGTGGCTGTTTGAACCTGTTCTTCACTCTCAATCTGATTAGTTGAGTCATTGGGATGTTGCTATTATTCCTATCTTGTTCAGAAATGAATCAAGATGTTTGGACAATCATTTTGACTCAAATCAGATTGTTCCTCTGATTTCTGAACTAAAAGCCTGAATTCTGATTTTTTTTTTTATTTTTTGTTGGAACCTATTTTGCCAATTGAATCCCCTGAATCTAATCTATCACCGAGAGGTGAATCTTAGGGATGTCTTGCAGTCCAGAGATGGGTCAAGAATCAGTTGGCAAACCAGAATTCCATTGGTTTATGATTCTGATTTCCTGAATTTGCAGAATTCTATTTGCTGATTTTTGTTTCTGATTTCCAATTGAATTCTGATTTCCTTTGTTAAGCCTCAACTTAATCCATTGCTAAGAGATAGTCATTAGGTCATCCTTGAGATCCAGATATGGGCCAAGAAGCAATGGAAATTGTGAATTCCTGTGGTCATATGCTTTGCACTTCCAATTGAATTGTGTTTGTGTGGATTTCATTTTATTTTGCAACCGAGAGGTTGAATTTAAATCCCCATGGAATTCAGAGATGAATCAAGGAGCACAAGCACCATAATTGAGTAGATTTCATCCTAGTTTGATTGATTGGAATGATTCCATCTTTTTATGATTGCAATTACAAGTTATCATTGCAGAATTTCTTTGAATTGTAAAAATCAGCAATGAACCTCCAATTGAGCTGAATGATAACTTGATTTTCAGTGAGGACCCTCTATTGATTCAATCTAGCTAACAATTATATGACAATATGTTACTTAGTTAGAGGCCAATTGAGCTGTGGGAACAACCATTTTCAGATTGAATCAAAAGTTGGACATTTAATGATAACTTGATCCATTCCATCCTTAATTAATCTGGATGAACCCCAAATCCTAGAAGAACCTTCCTTATTGATATTTAAACCTTTCTAGCCATTAATTTAGCATTTATAATTCAGATTTGCAAACATTTTCAAAATCCCAAAATTTGTTATCATTCTGCATTTGATGAAAAAACTGTTTTCACTTCCAATTAAAAATCTATTTTTGCCACCTTACTTAGGATTAATCTAAACTATTTTTAGGTAGTTTAGGACTTCAAATCTTTGTGGATATGACAACCTGAGTCTACTATAACTTACCTATGCACTTGCAACTAGTGAGTTGGGAGACCAAAAATTAAAACATTTGACCTTTTCTTTAATTTCAGCAAGTTATCACTAGAAAACCCAAATATCACTATCAAGTATCCAAGAAACACACCATCATCACATTTTGCATCAAATTTGCTTAATTTATCTTTAATATTCAAGATATAACATTTACAACCAAACACTTTGAAATATGAAATATTTGACCTTTTCCATATAAAATATTCTACTACTCCATTTTGTTGAGGTGTCCTAGGTGTAGAAAAGTTGTGTGTAATTCCATTCTCTTCACAAAATAATTCAAATTTGTAATTTTCAAATTCACCTCCATGGTCACTTCTAATTTTTGCAATTCTTAACTCAAGTTCGTTTTGTATTCTTTTTACAAATTTAGAAAATATGCTTATAGTTTCATCTTTACTTGTAAGAAAGATAGTCCAAGTAAAATGAGAGAAGTCATCAACAATCACAAATACATATTTCTTTCCCTCTAAACTTACTACATCAATAGGTCCAAATAAGTCAAGATATAAAAGTTCTAAAGACCTATGTGTACTAATAATATTTTTTAATTTGAAAGAGCTTTTGATTTTTTTACCTTTAAGACATGAATCACAAATATTATTTTTTCTCAAATCTAATTTTGGGTAAACTTCTAACTAATTCATGACATGAAAGTTTGTTTAACAACTTAAAATTTACATGTCCTAATCTTCTATGCCAATGATTTATATCATCATGCATAACATAGACATTTTTCACTTTTCAAATTTTCAAAATCAATCTTGTATACATTATTATATCTAAAACCCATATGTAGAACTTCCTTGTTTTCATCTAGAATCAAACATTTATCATTTTTAAAATTTACTAAGTAGTTTTTATCACACAATTGACTTATGCTAATGAAGTTATGTTTTAAGTTTTCAACTAGTCAAACATTTTCCAAGTATACTTTGTCATTCTTACCAACATTACCTATACCAATTTCTCTTCCTTTGCTATTATCTCCAAAGGTGATTTTTCCTCCATTTTTCTTTTCTAATGTAATGAAGTTTGATGGGTTACTGATCATATGTCTTGAGCATCCACTATCCAAATACCATTTGCCTTCATTATCCTTTGAAGCTCCTTGCAAGAAAGACATTAAGATTATCATCTTTTTGGTACCCAAACTTGCTTAGGTCCAATTTGGTTAGTGATGATCCTTTTAGAAACTCAAATCTTCTTCATACCACTATTTAATCTCATTTTAACTTTATATTCATAAGAGTAATGTCCTTCATAACCTCAATGACAAAAATTGATATGTGATTTTGCATGAAGATTTTATGATGCTTTAACAAATAGAATCCTTTTATCCTTCTTAATATCAAATGAGCTAAAGCCAAGTCCATTTTTTTTAATAGGTCTTCTTTGTGTTGATAGCATTGCATCTAGCATTTTTCCACCATTTGCAAATTTTTTTTAAGTTTACCTTTTAAAATAATATTCTCATGTTTCAATATTTCAACACTACAAGTTTGTTTTTCATAAGATAATTTTAAGGTATTATTTTCCATTTTCAAAACTTCAATCATAAATTCTAAGCTAGAGTTCTCATCATCTAGTAAATTACAATTTTAACAAACTTTAGAATCATGTTCATTTTTCAAATTTTCAAATCATCATGTTTCTTTTTAAAGCATTTATATTTATCTATAAGAATTCTAAACTCATCATGCATATCAAAAGATTCGCTATCATTAGATTCGGATGAGTTAGATAATACCTCATGGCTATTTGCCATTAAACATATGTAGGCTTCTTCATCATCATTTGAGGAGGTATTAGAGTCATTTTCTTCATCTTTACTTCCATCCCAAGTAGCTTGAAGAGCTTTCTTTTTCTTCTCCAAATTTTCTCCCTCCTTTTCTTTCTTAGCTAGATTTGGGAACTCATTCTCGTAGTGTCTAACCTTTTTGCATTCAAAGCAAGTTACTTGATTTTTATTTGTTGATGATCTTCTTTTGGAGAAGCCACTCTTTTTCTTTTGCTTGGCAAATCTAAGATATTTGTCAAGCTTTTTGGCATACAAGGCTAGCTTCTTTTCATCTAGATCTTCATCTTCTTCACTTGTTTCACTTTCATCCATCTTTGCTTTCAAAGCCAAAGTCTTCATTTTGGAAATACTTGTTTCTTCATCTTCCTTGATTCAAATTTCATAGGTCAAGAGGGATCCTATGAGATCATCAAAATCTAGTTTGTTCAAGTCTTTCCCTTCAATCACGGTCCTCTTTGTGTGCCACTTAGAAGAAAGAGACCTAAGAAATTTCTTCGCCCTCTGAGAGTTAATCCGTGGCTTGCCCAAAGAGGCTAAGCCATTCACAATATCATTAAAATATACAACCATTTCATTTATAGACTCATTTTCATGCATCTTAAAAGAGTCATATTAATGATTCAAAAATATTTAATTTAGACTCCTTAACCTTATCAGTACCTTCATATGTAATGATAAGTTTTCTCCAAATTTCATAAGCACTTTGATAATTAGAAACACGATTAAATTATGTTGCATCTAAAGCACAAAAAAGATGATTTTTTGCTTATTAATCTAATTTCACAAGTAATCTTTCACCTTCGGTGCATTCCAAAGGTGACTTTCCATGCAAATCAAAATCATTTTCAATTATAGCCCAAATATCAATAGAGCATACATAAGCTTGCATTCTAATTTTTCAATAGGCAAAATTTGAAGCATTAAAAAGTGGAGGACGATTCATGGATTGACTTTCACCCAAAGTAAAACCATTTGATGCCATAGCTCAAAAGATGTTTAAATCTTTAAAAAAAGAGCAACTTAGCTTTGATACCAATTGTAGAATCGAAAGCACCAAGAGAGGGAGGTGAATTGTTGTATAAAAATCTAATCGAAAAAGCCATAAAATTTGATTTTTCAAAAATACGATCACAATTAAGTAAAAGAGAAGTAAGAAGAGCAAGAGAAGAGAAAGACGCAATATGTTGATGAGATTCGGCCCAACTCCTTGGCCTACGTCCCCGCTCTGACTTTCCGACTTCGAGCTCATCAGAGATCCACTTGCCTTCTATTTTCTGGTAAGGCACAATGCATTCTTTTTTGCTCAAGAGGTAAGGCACACCTCTTCTTACAAGGAGCTCTCAAAACTATCTAAACAAGAACACAAAAATTCCCTCCAATTCTCTCTTCTTACAAAGAATACTCACACTTAGAAACTAGAAGAGGGAAGGGATGATTTGCAAAATTTAGCTCAAGAAGAATGCTTTGGACTTGAAGGAAGCTCTAGAGTGATTTGCCTTGCTTGGATAACCTTTCTTCAATCTTTTGAGTCTCTTGAAAAGTGGCCGTTCTAAATCAATTCGAAAAGTGTTGTGCTGTCACGTCTAAAATGATCGCCCATTTCAATATCGGTCGTCCTTTTTGTACAGTAACTAGTCGTTATGACTTTTGTCGCATATTTAGCAGTTGCCCATTATAGTATCGGGCGTCTGTTTAATGTAAAATTATATCTGTTGCATTTGTCTTTTCTTTGTAATTTTTCGTTGATCGTAGTCCTATAGCCATTTAATTAATTTTGCTTCCATAACGGTCGCCCGAAAGAGAATTGATCGATCGATTTAGAATTTCTGTGCTTTCTGTAATTTGTGGTCATCCATGCAGCGAGTTTCACTACAAGAAAATTGCCTTTTATCGACGGTCCGAACCGTCGGTAAAATGGCCAGATCCGTCAAAAATCACGATTTTCGACGGTTCTTTCGACGGACTGTGTTCGTGCGAAAAAGGGGCGTCACAAACAATTTGCGACGATTTATTCCGAACTGTCGGTATTACAGATGGTCTAGCTGGCGGACGCGACAGTCGAACGTTGAGTATCGATGGCACAAACCATCGATAATATCGACGGTTAGGACCGCCGATATATATCGACGGTTTACACCATCGATAGTATTGACGGTTCGTGCCGTTGATATTTATCTGCGGCTTAAACCGTCGATAGTATCGGCAGTTCGTGCCGTCGATATCTATCGGCGGCTTGAACCGTGGATACTATCGACGGTTTTAACCGTCAATACATATCGGCGGCTTTAACCATCGATAGTATCGACGGTTCAAACCGTCGACAATCTTGTATCGACGGTTTTACTCGTCGGCTATGACCGTCGATAATACTGTACCGACGGATATAACCGTCAGTAAGTACCAAAAAAATCCGTTGAAGATTGCAAATATTTCAACTGTTTCCGACGGTCAGGACTGTCGGAAACATAACAAATTTTTTAAAAAAATGGTGAATTTTAAATGTCCGAACAGATAATACAACACATTTGATTCACAGATAATAGATTTCGCAAATTCACAGATAATAGATTCACAGATTCACATCACAGATAATTCAATTACATCACATCACAGATAATTCACATAATCCAAACATGAAACAAATTGAACATCACATAATCGAAACATTTGCTAAAAATTCGGCATAACGTCTTGGGCATGATGAAGAGCTGAAGTTCAATTCGCATAATGTCTTGGTCGCAAAACATCACTGCACAAAATTGAAATAGAGTAACATCACTGCAGAAAGTTATAACATATGAAAATGCAAAAAAAAAAAGAATTCGGATTTGAAATCTATTGAAGAGTAAAAGCTAAATTGCGCACTAATTTGAATCTAAAATCTAAAATATAAAAACATAATTTGAATCTAACATCAACATAATTTGATAAATTCAATAGAAGATGCGTAAACTAACAAGCTAACGCCGAATCTCAAAATTGAAGCAAAATCAAATCTTGCATCCAAAATAATAGATATGCGCATATGAGTTTTAATCATCATTACCATTTAAATCCAAAATGACAAAGTTATCATTAAAATAAGGTTGCTAAGTTTTTTTCCTATGATTTCATGCGGTGATCAGGAAGTATGTTGAAGTTCATGGCCAATCAGGAAAAAATAGGAAACATAAACTACAAGTATATTTATTTATTCTGAGTACTGACATTTACATAATCCAGCTGTCTGCACTCCATTTCCGATGAAAACTTTGAAAGTCTATAGATTTAACTAAAAGGGATGAAGAGTAAAATCTAAGTTAGTGCCCATGTTGATGTCAAAGTGCATATGAATCTAACGAGTATAATGAATCTACAGATTAAAGCAAATTCCAAAAATAATTATGTATAATGAATCTACCTCAGCGTCGTCGTTGTTCAATTCACCATGCATGAAGGCACGCATCATTTTCTTCATTTCAAGCCTGTTACGACGTTCACGTTCTTCGAATTTGTTTCTGACCTCTTCCCTAATCTTAATGGTCACCTCATCCACAATTTCTTGCATACCAGGAGGAGATGAACCTGAAATAGTTCGTCGACCATAGCCAATATCTGTGTCACTCACAGAAGATCCGAGGCCTTAAATGCGACCCTTCTTCACGCCAACGTGGTCCGTCCAAAGTTGTCTTGGGGTCAACGGTGTGGTCCTCTCCTGCGTGGCTTGCGTAATATGATCAACTTCTTTTGTTTTATAAGACTCCTAAAATATAAAGAAAATACAAAGAAGCGGCAAAAATAGTTAACTACAAACGACGACTAGGTAATCGACTTCAAAGTTTTGTTAATTAACTATTAACTTGCAATTTAGAAAAAAATAAAGGCACAAAAATTTACATACATGTCTCCCGGGCATAATCCGAAACCCATTCTCTTTCTCCTGCAATGAGATAATATTTTAAAATTTGTAACTTGTATAATATTCTCTCGACACTTACCATTCTCTTAAAGTATAATATTTCGTCCTGAGTTCGGAGAAAGACCTTACCATTTTCTTAGCAATCGTGCTCGTGAATACACATCCGCCTGAATGCAAGCACGCTCCCTGGTCGGACTCTCGACTGGTTTTTGCTTTTTCGTATTTCAATTTGTACTCCTCGGTGGACCACTTTCCTAGCAAATCGATCCAAACGGCCTCGAGGATCCAATTAGGTCATTCTCCGTCAGCTCGAGCTTTAGAAAGCATCGCGGACAATCTCTTCGAGCACCGAGAGTTAAAAGCCTTCCACATTTTTTCCGTATGCTCGAGCTCCCACCACACATAAGCCTGTATGTGTTTAAAAATAATTAGTGTATTACGAAGAAAAAATTTAATGATCATGTTGGCTTCTAATGATACCTGAAATTCATTAAATAGCATCTGTCTCGTGGCATAAGGAACTTCCCTCCATGTAAGCCACGCTTCAGTATACCTATGTCGCAACACTTTAGTAACTGTCGCAAGCGCTGGTTTCGACGGTACAAACCTGGAAGGACACAGAATTATAAAATGTCATGGCTGAATCAAAGCATGAATAAGGATTCGATATACAGAAAATAACACTTACCCTAAATTCTCATCTGGCTGCACGTATGTTTTGTAAACACGATTTGACGAAGCCTGGTCCGAGCCTTCCATGGAACAATGAGCTCTGATGGGTTGTTGTGGCAATTGTGTATCCAACTCCGCAATATCAGCGTGAGAGGAAGGACCCGGCGGAGGAGAAGAACGTTCTATTATGCGAATGCCCGTGGCTAATCTAGGAGCTGACGGAGGAGAAGAACGCTCTCTTATGCGAATGCGCGTTACTGATATAGGAGCCGACGGAGTACTAAGAGCTTTAGGGATGACCGACTCCTTTCCTTTGTTTTTACTTTTAACAAATCGATACATCTGCATAGTACAAAATTTATTCCAAGTCAAATTCACAATTGATAAAAAATTCAAATGTCACAATGTATTGACCTGACTATGTTCGGCTACGTCTTGTGTTGCATCTTGAGGAACGGAATTGTACGTATAACTCGAGAACCAAATCCTAATATCCGGAGGCGCTTATAAAAAATAAACAAATTAATTCGAATAAACTTTTGCGTAAAATTATTCTGATCATTATTTCAAACACACGAGATGGTAGCGAATATAAGAATGCATCGTCTGCGTCAGGCATCTGTCGATCCGATTGTTTGTCCACATGCATCGCTAACGCCTCAAACAAACTATTGCCTCAAATAAAATGAAAATGAGTCGTAAATGAACAATCCATAAGATGACAACAGTCGTAATAAAATATCCTAGTCGTAAGGTAAAAAAATGATAATTTGTGACGACAAGTAATAATACCATTACTCATCATCTGAGTTTCCACATGACTGGTACCCATCATCAGAAGTCGTCGTTGTTTCAAATTCATCTTCGTCCGAGCCGTTTTATCATTTTGTATGTCGACGTTATCGAAGTCTTCAAATACGTGTTCCCAATCCTGTAGATCGTCGACTAATTCGATGTCGACAATAGGGGCCACAAAAGTCTGCGCGTCATCTTGAAAGGCACATTGCAATGCTACATCAACTTCTATCCTGCTTCTTGCCTTCGTCTTTGTTACAATCCACCATTGTGCTTTGTCCCTAGTCTTCTCCGGATATGGCACATAATATACTTGTCTTGTAGAAGACGGAATAATGAAAGGATCAAAACGATCATAACACCTATTGTGACGTATTTCAACTATTTTGAAATCTTTGTGAACTTGCATCCCTCTCCTTTCCTTTGGATCAAACCAATTACACTCAAATAATGTGACTTTATTACCTCCGGTATATTGCAGCTGAATAATGTCCTTGAGAACACTGTAGTAGTCATGCTCATTTTCTCTGTCCTTGGATCCCACGACACATACTCCACTGTTCACGGTTTTCTCCCCGATCGACCAAGTTTCAGTGTGAAACTTATAACCATTCACAAAATACACCGGCCAACTTTTCACCTCTCGAGCCGGTCCCCATGCCAAATTATGGAGACCAGACGCCGTGCCCCTACTGAGAATCTAATATGAAAATAAATGAGTATAGTAGACGCTGAAGACATCAAATTGTTTAGAATATTTTGAGAATTACCTGTTCCTTAAACTACGGTGCGAAGTCATTCTCGATTCTATCTTGTACATGTTCGTTAGGGACATTGTAGTATTGCAAGAAAGCACTACATACAAAGTGATGGCTAAATCAAAATGTTGTTTGGGAAGACGTTAAAGAAAAGAATGCATGGATATTAAACTTACTTAATGTAGCCTTGCACCTCCGGCGTGTTTAGAAGGACATGATTCGTGGCAGACTTGAATTCTGCATCACTGAGCCATCTACTCCTTGGCTTCCCAAAATGTCATCCTAACTGATTGAAGAGCGACAAAGATGCCACATCAGACTGTTCTTCTGGAACTTCATCATTTCGATGGACTCTGGTCCTCGCACACTTAACATGGGTCTCGAAATAGTAAGAACAGAAGTATGAAATCTCCTGAATCATATACGCTTCACATATGGATCCTTCGACACGTGCTTTGTTCTTAATCGTCCTTTTTATTCGATTGAGATATCTTTCAAAAGGATACATCCACCTATATTGTACTGGTCCATCTACCCTTGCCTCATATGGCAGATGAATAGGTAAGTGCTCCATGGAATCAAAGAATTCCGATGGTAAATATTCGTTCCAACTTACATAATATTATCGGAATATTACGTTCCAATTGGGTCATATTTTCCACCGTTAATGTTGTAGAACACAATTCTTTGAAGAATTGACTCAACTCCATTATCGGCTTCCAAATCTTGTCCGAGAGTGAAGATAAAGCAGTAGGAAGCAAAGTTTCCATGAATATGTGGCAGTCGTGACTTTTTATGCCAAACAAACGCAAGTTATTCATGTCCACACATCGGGTCAGATTTGATGCATAACCATCCGGCATTCTCAGCTCTTGGATCCAGCGACACACTTGAGTCTTCTACTCCTTAGTGAGAACATAACTTGCTTTTGGTTTAGATAATCTTCTGTTAGGTAAAGTCACTAAGTGCAACTCTGGCCTTCGACAGTACTCCTTCAAATCTAGTCTCGCCTTTAGGTTGTCCTTTGTTTTGCCCTTGACGTATCAAACAATTAGACCAATAAGGTAAATCCCATAATATACTTCGTTTGGACCAGTTATGACAAACACCATACTCATTGTATGTGACATTTGGGTCATCGACAATTCTGCATAAAGCATTGACAATGCGACGTAATTGAGCTCCTGAGCGTCTGACCGGAGGCATGTCTTCTACAACCCTATTTCGTCGAAATGCATTTCGGTTATTTCTGTACGGATGATCAGCTGTAAGAAACCGTCTATGGCAATCAAACCAACTATTTTTACCCACATTTCTCAAAGTGAACGCATCTGAGTGTTCCATGCAAGATGGACAAGCTAATTTCCCTGCGGTCATCCAACTAGACAACATCCCGTAGGCTGGAAAGTCATTAATGGTCCACAATAAGGCAGCTCTCAATGTGAAATTTTGTTTGGTCGACACATCATAAGCGACGACACCATCCCACAATTCTTTTAGCTCGTCTATTAGAGGCTGTAAATACACGTCTATCCTCTGTTTAGGACTCTGAGGACTAGGAATAATGCATGTCAAAAACATATAAGGTGCGGACATACAAATCCCAGGTGGCAAATTATAAGGTGTTATTATGACCGGCCAACATGAATAAGGAACTAAAGTCTGACCATATGGTGTAAAATCATCTGCGCATAATCCGAGCCTTATGTTCCTTTCGTCCCTAGCAAAATCAGGATGCTTACGATCAAAATGTTTCCACGCTTCACCATCCGATGGATGAAGCATGACACCTTCAGAAGTATTATGCTGTGCATGCCACTTCATTTGCGACGCTGACCCTATAGATGAGTATAGTCTTTTAAGCCTAGGAATAAGAGGCAAATAATGCATTCTTTTCACAGCCACTTGAGACTTGTTAGTTACTCTATATCGTTCGGCCCCACAAAATTTGCATTCATTTAGATTGATGTCCTCGCCGTAATATAACATACAACCATCACGACAACAATCTATTTTAGTTGAGCCAAGACCAAGTTTACTGACCAATCTTTTTGTCCTATAAAAATTTTCAGGAATACGAGCCCAGTTGGTGTGACCTCTTTTAAAATATCTAGAAATGCATCAAAACATGCTTGTGAAATGTTGTGGTCGGCTTTCGGATTCAACAATCTAACAGCAAGTGATAGTTCCGAATGACTTTCACACTCAGGCCATAAGGGTTGGCTCGATGCATTTAGTAAGTCATAAAAATCTCTTGCTTCTGGATTTGGTGTCTCTTCATTCTGCTCAAATATAATATTGCCATACTCAGTTGCAGCTGCGTCATAAACTAATTGTTTATAGATTGAAGTAAATGTTGGTTCAGGATCGACAAAATGAAGACCTGGATTTGGAACGCTTGTCGAAGGCGCTCCTTCGCCTAAATCATCCCATTGCCAATAATTGGGTTTGAAACCCTTTCTATATAAGTGAACTTTGACAGTCTCTATCGTCTGTAACTTTGTGCTAGCACATTTCAAACAAGGACACCTAATTGTTCCCTCCCGCTGATGTTGTAAAGATTGACAAGCCACGGTAACATAATAGTCAACGCCATCGATGAATTCTTGTGTCAAGCCTCTACGACCGGGATTATTTCTATTGTACATCCATCGACGATCGTTCAAGTATGACATAATGTCTGCATTAAATAATTTCTTTAGAAAAAAATTAGAAGGAAAGAGACAAACAAAGTAGAAAATATATACATACATGTACATATTTATATATATGTATGTAAGATGTTGCGGCTGATGATATGAAAACCTTACACACATACAAGATTACAAATTTGAAGTCAAGGGTGCAACATTAGGTGGACTCTGCAGGACAACAGATCTATAACACCTAATTCTGAAAACTTTACTTTTATATACCATTATAAAAGTAATTTCTCCTATCTTTTCAATTCTCTCTCTTGGAATTGAGTTGAAGGCATTACTGTAGTCACATAATTTTCAAATGACTTCATAAGTATCTACGTCTAGCTAGTATGAATTAATTAAAACTAGATTAACATTGTTGAAGTCGACCATACTGAGTAAAGTCTTTAGATGTTTTTTTTAAGATGTTAGTCTCGGTCACTATATAAAAAAAACTATTAATTCGTAAGAAGAAAGTTGTGGCTCCCAGTTGAGTTTCAATAAAAAAAATATCACAAGATTGAATTTCATAAGGTTCGAAATTAATGGTTCCATAAAGAAGGAATAATTATCATCTCTTTTAAAATTAATTCTTTCATAAGTATCTACGTCTAGCCAGCTGAAATTAATTAGAGATTGAATATTACGACTCATGCATCATACCAAAGTGAACATCGAATAGAGATAATTCAATTACACAAGCACGCATTAATACATATTGCAATCAAGAGAATAAATTCATCAACAACAAGTCCCTTTTGGAGTTTGATGGATCCCAATTTAAACGTACTGAAATTTTTTTCTCCGGTCGCCGGGCGGAAGGTGGCCGGGTCTGGCCACCGGGCGCGGAGAGTGGCCGGATCTGGCCGTCGTGCGAATTAAGGGCGGCCGGATCTGGCCGCCGCGCGCGGAGGGCGGCCGGATCTAGCCGCCGCGCGCGGAGGGCGGCCGGATATGGCCGCTGCGCGCGGAGGGCGGCCGGATATGGCCGCCACGATCGGAGGTTGGCCGGATCTAGCCGTCAGAGAGAGTAAGGAGGGCGGGGATCGGAGCCTACCTTCGGCGGACAAAATGCGACCTGATGGCAGCGACTTGGCGGCGGAACCTTCGGGCGGCGGCGAGGGACGGTAATGCGCGTCGGCCGGACGAAATGCAGAGGGCGGTGTAGAAATGCGGCCGGACGATATGCAGGAGCAAAAAGGGGAAAAGTGACAGTGGGGTCGGGTATTTATATAGGCATTTCGCGACGGTTGTAACCGTCGGAACATTGATAAATTTAATATAATATTAATTCCAATTTCGACGGCTTGAACCCGCTGGAAAATCTGTCGTAACTTTCGACGGTTTCAACCGTCGATATATATAATATTTTAAATATCCCAACTGAACAAAGTTGGGTAATTTAATTAATAAAAATCTCATAACGTTCTGACGGCTTTGATCACCGAAATATCGACGGTTGCGTAGAACGTCGCAAATATCGACGGTCAAAACCATCAAAAATTAAAATAATAATACGCTACCAACATTGAAATGTTTTGATGGCTAAGACCGCTGGAAGTTTCGACGGATAGGTAAAGCATCGAAATTTTCGACAGTTTCAGCCGTCGAAAAACCAAGATTTTCGACTGAAGCTTTCGACGAATTCTGGACTGTCGAAAGTTTAGACGGCGAGAACCGTCGAAAAGTATCCGACGAAAATTTCGACGGTTTAATTAATCCGCCGAAAATACCGTCGAAAATCCGGCTTTTTCTTGTAGTGTTTGGTCATCCGATTTTCACATTTTTCTTCTTTGTTTCCCATAACGGTCGACCATTAATGTTTCGATCGTCCGATTTAGAAGTGTCCGTGCTCTCTGTAATCTGTGGTCGTTCATGCGCCAATTTCGATCGTCCGATTTATACATTTTTGACCTTTACAACCCGAATGGTCGATCATTATTATTTTGATCATCCATTTTAGAAATGTTCGTGTTCTCTGTAATCTATGATCGTTCCATCCGTCACTTCAGTCGTCCGTTATGTACTTCGATCTTTCATGTAACATATAACGATCGACCAAAAATAAATCGATCGCTCGATTTGGGAATGTCACTTCCCTTTGGAATTAGCGATCGTTCCAGCTCTGTTTGGTTGTCCATTATAAGTCAAAACGGTCGCCCATCATACTGACGATCGATCGTTTATACTGTAGAGAAATATTTCGACTCTTTTTCTCCGAAAAATATTTAACCTATTTACACTAACACTTCAAGCATAATTAGTACGTCATCTTCCTTGTCTGCTATCATCAAAATACTTAGAATATGGTCTTTGGACCAACACTCATTACCTTGGATGGCTGCTCATGATGGTTGCACATGGACTTAGACACTTAATAGTTCTATGATATATTTAACATAGGTCCTAACCTTTGGCTCTGATACCAACTATAATACCCTAAAATTTCACCCTCAAATGCTAAGGCCAATTAGGTTATTTCGGCAGTGCTAGCCCGTTCGCCATCACTTAATTACAATAATATGATTTAACAATAATGCAGCGAAAACTAATATTCATATAAAATAAAATAAGATCATCATTCGTTTAACGAAAGACTTTAACTTAAAACAACAATAAAACTAATGTCATAGAACATAATGAAAGCACTATTCATATTCATAACTAGAATAGACTCTAGTGTCTCATGACTCCATCTATTCTTATGTCATCTGCAACTTCGCCGTCATGAGTTGAGTCAGCCATCCATCCAAGCAAATCAGTCACTTGCGCAAATACAAGGTGCAGAGTTGCCCAGTTAGAGTATGTAAAGTGGGAACTAATATTCATATAAAATAAAATAAGATCATCATTCGTTTAGCGGAAGACTTTAACTTGAAATAGCAATAAAACTAATGTCATAGAACATAATGAAAGCATTATTCATTTTCATAACTAGAACAAACTCTAGTAACTCATGACTTCATCTATTCTTATGCCATCTGCAACTTCGCCGTCATGAGTTGAGTCAGCCATCCAATCAAGCAATTCAGTCACCTGCACAAATCCAGTGTGCAAGATTGCCCAGTTAGAATATGTAATATCCCAAAACTAATCCCTATGATTTGATATTTGTTAATGTGGTTTTAAGTGATTGATATGCATTATGATATGAATGTTATGTTATAAGTTCCAACTATGATCGTCGGAACGTCTTAAGCGCTGAAAATTTCGCTTAAGGCATGAAAATGTGATATCGGAAAATAATAGAATTAAGAAAAATAAAGTGCCGGTAATTGTTCCTATATATGAATGTATGCTAGATATGATTTTTAATAATTTTTAGAAGATGTTCTAGTTAGGTAAAAATGATGTGTAAAAACGGAAAATCTGAAAAATCGTCGTTTTTGTTCTTCGGACCAAAATTTAGATTTTTATTCTCTTGAAATTTATGTTTGAAAATATTTTGTTTGAATCCAAATGGGGGGTACTTCCTTATTTACATGTAATGTCTTAAGTAAATGAAAAATAAAATAAATAAATAGAAAACCAAAGCCATCTACTTAAATGGCTTGGAGCGTAAATAAGTACCAAAATCCAAGGGCAATTTTGTACCTTAGTTTGACCACCCTGAAGTCGGTTATTACAAGATCTTATCCACCTATTGTCGGCCCTTAGTTCATCCATCCGAAACTTGAACACAAAGAAAAGCAAAATTCAAGGAAGAAAGAAGAACTTGGAGAAGTAAACAAAAGTGAATTTTGGTCATTTTGTGGTAAGTATTACATAGATCTTGTAATTATGGTCATACTCTGATTTCACATAGTTCCTCTGGCTTTTTCTTCTTTTTTTCCATTCCAAAATCTCAGTGTAGTTAAGGGGTATACTTAGCTTGATCTCTTTTGATCAAGAACAAGCCCTAGCTACAAGCAATTCTATGCCCGAGATTTGCTAGGTCATCTGGATGCCCTAGTGACCTCCTAAAATTATGAAATTAATTCTAGAACATCCCTTATGAGCTAGCTTTCGTGTGTCTTTGGAATTAGCTTAATTGGATTGGTGTAAAAAACGTTATGCCCTCATGTTTAAGGGTCTATCAGACTGTTTTGCAGAATTGCTCACTCGAATTGTAAATTATGTAGAAAATTCCATATTATATGATAATTCTTGATATTTAAGGTTCAGATATATGTTGAAGTTAGGATTCGTCTCCAATTCGAATCACCTTGAAATCAATTGTGTTCTGAGAGTTATGAATTTATTATTGCACCTTGCCCTGTCTGCCAGAACTAGGAACTATAATTGATATTATGCTAATTGTCGATTTTTCTGCGACCTAATTATGATGAAATAAAATATGAAACTTTTATTAGTCATTCCTGAGGAACTCTAGGTTCATAACAAATTATAATATGAATTTTGGCCCTAAATATTCGGAGTTATGAATTTTCTTGCATTAGGTTGTTAATCTGCCATGTGCAACATGAACACTTCTAAGGATTCAAGTAGTTGAATTATTTGAGTGAAGGGGGTAAATGATATGTATAGTTTATCTGATATGTTTTTCATGTATATTATGTTAGTTCTCAGATCATAGTATTTAAATGGACATATGTTATTATTTTAGGATTAAAGGAGTAAGTAAGGATAAGAGGAGGCGATTAAAATTTTCACATCACTTATATAAGGTAAGTTGGTTCCTCCTATTCTTTGTGATTTCTACATTGACATTTAGATGGAAAGTATTTTGAACTATTCATTGTTCTCTAAAGAGTATTATTGAGTGAGACAGTGATTTGTATGAATGATGTATTTGTGTGAATGACTGATTCGAACGATTTGTCAGAATATCTGAATGTGCAATTTGTGTAAGGAATCATTCATTTGCATATGTGTGTGTCATGCATTTGCATGAGTGATGATTGGAGCGAAGTGCTACATCGTGAGTAGTCACGGTGGGAGCCACCTCTCGAATCCATCTATCGACTATACAAACTGGCCAGTTGGTGATCTGTGCATTCATGTGGTTGCTGCATCATTGCATCTGTTAAGTGATTTGTCTGATTGATCGGATTTGCAAATTGTATATGATTTTGCGCTTATGATACTAAAGGTAACTTATCATTTTGCTTCTTACTATTGTATGTATTTGATATCCTTCTGAATTGAAAGGTGGTTAACACATTGAGTATGAGTTATCAATTTACTGAGCTGTTGGTTGCTCATTACGTTGTTTCAACATGTTTCAGATCATTAGAGCTTTTGAGATCGTGCACGTGGACTACCTTAGCAGAGTCGCAGACTCTTTCTGTTGCTAAGGTATTGGAGAGTTTTGGCATCTTCGTGGTGACATAGATAGAAGACTTGTACTTCTTGCATCCTTTGTTGGATGTCAAAGGAGTTGTGTTTGTAAAATACATAAACGAATATACTTTTGTATCCTAAAAGAATATGGTTTTGTGTGATGTAAACCTTAAGGTTTTCTGTTATGCTCTGATGATCAAATATATGAATTGCGTGGATTGTTATGTGTGTTATCCTTTAATGTTTTCTAGGGGAACTATTGCACATTTCCGCAAAATTTTATTTGATCGTCCGTAATTACGTCGCGACTTACGGGTTAGGCCGAGACTTAATTCCGGGGTCGTGACAGAATATGTAAAGGTCATGTAATGATATGCATCCTAACAGGATACTACATGCACATGTCTACTGTTTCATAATAACAAGAATATGCATGCCATGTCATATTCATAAATGCACATGTCATTGATTCATATCATAAGGTCATCAGTAAAATAATTGACATGTAAACATCATCATAACCAGCCAGTCAGTACAGTAGGCATATCAAGTGACTAGCACTTGTCCTTACCTTGCCTTAGTAATATCCTCAAGATTGCTTCATAATCCGTTGGATCCACTTTCGTGGTCATCAATCTTTCAGTTCAGTCAGTCAGTTCAATAATTTTTAATTTTATCAGTAATTGAAGAATCAAGTCGTTGCCCTTTAGTAGGTGATGTCATCATCTGGCGGTGGCGGTTCTTCATGTACAGCAACTTTTTGATATGAAATTTGAGAGGTGTGTTGTTGATGAACTTGGATTGTCGAGCGGTTCTTTGGTCGCCACTGGAGTGTTGTAGTTGGAGAAGATCGTGTTGATGTCGGCAAAGTACTTTTCTTCTTCAAAGAATTTACAGATTACACGAAGGGCATATGCCGTGATTTGCACCCAACTATAAGTGATTTTCTCTTCTCCTCCGACGGTGGCTGAATTGGAGACAACAATGTAGGCGTGACAGGAACTTCCAAAGGCGGGCCCCTCCTTTGAACCTTCCCATCTTTCATGATGTATTTACTTGTCTCCTTGACACGCCATTGAGTCATCGTTGTCCTTGCTGAAAAATTTATTTCTAGATGCCAAGAATATTGATAATGGCACGAGCATAAGATGACCTTCGAATTCTCTTCGATGTGCCTTGGACATTCATAAATTAGAGAACTCAATTTTGCAACTTCACTCTCCAGTGCATGAAATTTTGATTCTAAAGCCTTGAAAATGAGGTCATTGTCGAATAGTCGAAGAGAATCGTCGACTTCAATTTGCTTTTGAAGTTTGGATAACTGAGACTTCAAATTCTGGATGTATTGGTCTTGCATTGTCAACTTCTTTTAATTGTTGTGGCAAATTGACCAATCATCTTTACGAAATCAGAAGTTGATGATTTGAATTCAAGAATTGATGCCGCATCCTCATCTGACTTCTTATTGTGCTGCCTCATATTATGAATTTGTCCTTCCAAATTTTTTATTTGATAATTTTGTGTGGAGAGCTTCTTCAGCAAAGAATCCAATAATTCTGTGAGTACAGCAGATGGATCTCGAGATATATCTTCTTCTTTTCTTGTTGAGGCTTCTTCTTTGTGCATTGTTTTGATGATGATGCCTCAAATTGAATTTCATCTTGTTGGACAGCAAGGATTTTTTCCTCAACTTGTTGGTTTGTTGTCATTTTATTCATGTGCGTTGAGGTGTGTAGATGTACTCATGATGATTAGGTTGTGTACAAAAGATATTACCTGAAAAGCTTACACAACACTAGAAGAAAAAATTAAAGTAAAACAGAAAATAAAAATTCTCAAAGTAGCTTATACAAGATAGACTAATAATTATATACAATAGTTTTCCGGCAACGGCGCCAAAAACTTGATGCATTAAATTTGTAACAATAAAATTGATAGCAAGCGCACTAGTCGTATCAAGTAATAAAGTAGAGAGTAGAGTGTCGAACCCACGAGGAACTAGTTAAATTTAATCTCTCATAATAATCTACTAGGAGAAGAGAATGGTGTTGTGATATAAAATTAGAAAATAAAGATGTTGAAAATTAAATAATAAAAAATAAAATAAATTGGTGTTGAGCCTAAGGATTATGAATGATTAACTAACATGAATCACGATGATGATTGAATTATAACAATGATAAACAAGTCAAGTTCTTAGGACGGATTAGGATTACTTAAATTAATGACCTCTACGCTGAGTAAGTCAAACTATCTTAATTCCCGCTAAATTTAAGAACAAAAATGATGAGTTAATCTTCAGTTAAGAGAGATATTAAGATGCATTAAGTTGTAATTCCTAAACTAACAATTATCCTCGCTGGGTAAAAACTGATAGACCGCACAGAATCTAGCACAAACGATGAGTTACTAATTTTGTGTTATGATTGCTTCAACTTTAATTTAAGAATCCTAAAACTAACCACCCCAAATCTGTTTTGTAGTCTTATCTCAGAATATAATAATCTCAGTAAAAAGCGCATTAAGCGTAACAATCATAATCAAAAGAAATTGAAATAACTATATTAATTCAAATCTAACAGTCGAGTTCATGCAGTTTTCTCGAAAGATTAATAATCTCTATTACAGAATTAACTAGCATAAAAAGTATGGGTAAAGAGCATCCAAACAATAGGTAGAAGACAGAATTCTTTGCCTTCGATGATCTCTGGATCGTTGTATAGTACACGCGCTGAGTTGCACTGCAGTTTCTCCCGAACAAACACCGAAAATTCTGAAATTCTTTTTCTGCAATGTAGCATGGCTCTTAGGTCTCAACCACCTCCAAGCACCCCAGCACCAAGCACACATTTCTCTGCCTTCTAGGGCCTCTATTTATAGCCTCTAGGTGCCCCAAGGATTCTGGTAGAGTTTTGATTTGATTCGAAGTCTTTTCATGTTAAAATATTTAAATTTATAATAGACTTTGATAGGTCTTTAAAACCATCTAAAACTCCTTCAAATTTGAGTAAATATGTTTCCTAATCATCCCTGAGGCTTTAGGATAAAGTTTGAGTTTGATTTGGACTTGAAATCCCCAAGAAAAGTCAAAGAAATATCAAAATTAGCCTTCGTTACGGCCCACAATAGCTCAGTAATGGCCCTTACAGTGTCTAAATCAGATTCTGACTCAAAACTGGGCCTTTTAACGGGCCGTAATGGGTTGTTCATGCCCCTGTTGTTATGGCCATTACGATCATATAACGGTCTGTTATATTCACTCAGCACTGGCAATCTTCACTAATTCGCACTTTTTGGTTTCCTTTTAACTCTGATTTGAGTGTCGTTTGTTTCGATGGATTCCTGACTCGATTCTCTTGTTGTTTCTGCAATAAAACATACAATTTGGATAGATTTCCATTTTTATAAAATTAAAGAAAATAAGGTCAGAAAATTATGCATGCAATATGAAAAGGAATCGAAATGTAATTAAATGCATGACTAATTATATGTTATATTTTGCATGCATCAGTAGGCTAGTTAGGACTTAGAGTCGAGGCTCCGTCACCCGAAGATAAATGAGAATATACATACCATTTTTGATAAGATATAGCTATTCCCCTAGGAAATGCTAACTCGAAAGTGCAAGGCACAATAATATTCTGAGGGAAATTCTAACACAATGGAGCATGGCATATTATTTCCTATCATCGGTTTGAGAGGTGACAAGTAACACTATTCTTCAATGGGTTCATTATTATCACAATCATCAAACAATTTTGTGTATCGAGGTTCATATACAATCATCAAACATCAACACATAGTATAAGTACTTTGAAAATAACTTGAAAATATATCATATACACTATTTTTTGTCGGTCATGACCTACTTGCTTGGATCCCTTTTATATACTTTGATTTCTCTAGTTGATTCTCCGCTTCTTCCTCCTCCTCTTTGTTCATCTAGATCTCCTTCCTCAAGCCCTAGCCGTCAAGAGTCCATATGGAGAAAAGAGGTAAATAAGGGAGTCTTGGGTCTTTATATAGAGAGGTTAGGGATTTTGGCCAAAAGACACAATTACCCCTGATTAAAATCTGGGGTGTTACACAGAAACTTATTATAGTATTTCAAAAAGTTATTTTGAAGGTATTAATAGTATGTATTGATGTTTGTTGATTATATAATAACCTAGATACACGTATATGCATGTTCCCCATGTAATTAGGTTAAAACCTAAAGATTGAGCGACATGAATATTTATTGTTTGCAATGCATAATGAACCTAGTTGTGGATGATGTTACATGTCGACTATTTATGACCCTTTATCAGATATTTGCCCGAAGTGATCGTTACACACATCGGCAACAGTGTGTCATTCTGATGTCGCCCTCGAGCGAGAGTCCAGAATGATAGTTACATATATCGGCGATGGTGTATGCATTCTGATGTCACCTTCGGGTGTTACGGGGGAGCATTGTCTCCACGACTTAGCTAGCCTTTTGAGAGGGCAACGACATAAATTTTAACTATCATAAGATATAACGTTAATAGGAAAGGGCCAATGATCAATGAAATGAAATGATGTCCCACGACAGTGGAAGTCCAAAGGGTTATGAAACAACCTTGAGAAAAGTTATGGAGGTGATGGTCATGGTAAGTGTACTTCACTTATGCACCTATGTATGCTGAATTGTCTACATGTTTCCATGCTATTGATAGATTATTATTGATGACTGACATATTGTTCATATGTTAAGACATGGCATGCATAGTGTTTACTTCTCTTATATAAAGATGATGATGCATCATGGATCCGTGTAGATGAATAATGATTGGATGTATGGCGGCTTAGCTCATGACGAGATAATTGCACGCTGGTCTAGGAGTCGTAGAGTCTTTATGTTATAGAGTGTTTTGACTATGTTTTTCAAGAGATGTTTTGACTATGGTTTTAAGATGTTTTAAATTACTATTGCTGATGATATTTAGATGTGTTTTCAATTCTATAATATTACTTTTGATATTTCATGAAGTTTTTTGCATTTTGTTGAAGGATTCTTTTATCCTATTTGATGATTTTATGCTTCCGCATATTTAATTGAAAATAATATTATTTGTGATTATGTCATGACGAATGGGCTAACACACCAAATGTCCAAATTGTCCTTGGCAATTTGGGCGGGGTGTTACAGCAAAACCTAAATCCACCAACATTATCTTAATAAATATAAATTTTCTAATCAACTACAAGCTAATCACTGCTGGGTCAAGGGCAAAATTATTATTTATTAATATTCTTACTATTCAATTCTGAAATTAATTTATGATAAATGTGCATGTTATTTTTTAGAATTAATTTTATTCTCTGTACTTTAATTACTATGCACCAAAATTATAATGAATTGAATGTGTGTGTGCATATATATGAACCACTCTATTTTTTCCAATCTCAACTTACCGCGTGATTTTTAATCAGTCGTCAATCGTAGACCAAATGGCCGTGCGCATGAGTAGGACACCCATTAAAGGATTTAATGGGTGTCCTACCCATGCGCACGACCATCTGGCCCTTGATCAGCCACTTTATTGGGTGTCCTACCCATGCGCGCGACCAACTGGCCATGATCGATGGCTAATTGAAAATTGTGCGGTTAAGTTGAGATTGGAAAAGAATTGAGTGGTTTTGGATTGGAGAAAAATGTTTGTGACGTCTCCTCCTGAATCACCAACAAACTATGTCGTCGACATTCACATCGCCGATGGCATTAGCCTTATCGTCATCGGTGTTCGATCTTCACCACGCCATCCTTGGGGTGTTTGTTTTGAGAATAAACAACAGAATACCACAATATCCTCGGAATAGCCAATCATCACGTAGAATAAACATAAATTAGTCAAACTTCAATTTTCTAAACACCGTGTTGGAAAGTGTGAAACCGCTAGTTATATCCCATGAAAGAGAATACATGTATTCTTTCAAAACAAAAGAATATAGATATTCTTATCTTTTAACATTTTTTTCAATCTTATTTTATTCATACATTATTATATTATTATTTTTATTATTATAATACTAATGGATATCAACTATTCATAATAAAATATTCTAAATATAAAATATTATATTTTTAAATTATATTCTCGTCGAACGAAACACCAAAGGGAATAAGAATATACTTATTTAAGAATACGATATTACCTTAGTTTATTCCATTAAAATATATCCCTCAACCAAATGGCCCAATGAGTGTCCTACGCATGCACATGACCATCTAGTCCATGATCGACGGCTGATTAAAAATCGCGCGGTTAAGTTGAGATTGGAAAAAGTTGAGTCGTTTCGGATTGGAGAAAACCCGTGTGACCTCTCCTCGAGAATCGACCAACAAACTATGTCTTCCAAGGCATTCGCCTCGTCGTCATCGGTGTTCGACGTTCACCATGTCGTCCTTTAATGGGTGTCCTACACATTTACGCGGCCATCTAGTCCATGATCAACGACTGATTAAAACTTGCACAGCTTAAGTTGAGATTGGAAAAAATCGAGTGGTTTCGAATTGGAGAAAGACCTGTGTGACCTCTCCTCCCAAATTGCCCAACAAACTATGACCGGCATTCACATCACCGACGTCATCAGTGTTCGACATTCACCACGCCGTGAACATTCACATCGCCATCATTTGCCTTCCCCTCATTGACATGAGATGTGATGTCGGGAGGCAAAGTTTGATGATGACCGCAAGATCGTTTCGATCGCCAAAAATGATAGCCTCCTTTAGGTTGTCAACATGAAATCATCAATCGACAAATCATTAGAATGATACGTGAGACCAGCAAGATCATGCACCTCGATGAGGCGTGGCGAATGTCGGGAAGTGGTGACAAACGTCGTGCGAGAAAGTCAGGAGAAGAGAGAATGTCGTGTGAGTTAGTCGTTGGGAGAGAGGAGGAGAGGTGGAACTTAGGGCACACGGCAACCACGATATGAACCGCTAGGTTTTTTTTCCAATTTCAATCAAATCGTGCGATCTTTGATCAGCTATGGATCACGGATTAAACGGCCGCACACATGAGTGGGACGGTCCACTCCATTTGAATGGGTGGAACCCAATTAACTCTTATAAATCTTTCAACTATTTTTCATGCAATCAGCATAAATCTTTCTTCTTTAGCACAAAAGTAGTATTCCAAATTATTTTATTTTTATTAATTTAAAAAATTCATATTTGATATTACAATCTTATTATCCATTTTCTCGATATTTGTCACAATTTTTCGCTCATAATAAATTAACTCTTGATAGTCTTCTTTGTCATTCAAGATTAGCAAGAGAAAACAAAGGAAGAAAAGATATAATGATCCTTTTTTTTTTACTTATATGTCAAATTCGACCGAAAAGTTTAATGAACAGAAGGGGAGAAAAGAATGGAGAAATGTAACGGTTAAAACATAGTGATACAATGACAATGTTATCGGTTACTGTTACAGTTATAGTAACGGAGATTTAAACGCGCCGCCACAGTTCACGATTACCGCGCCTCGTCCCGCTGCGACGGACTCCGCCAAAACCCCGTGCCGGCGGCGGCCGATATCTCCTTCTCAATCTCCGCCACCTCCGCCGCCCACGGCCTCTCCTTCGGCTCTTGCAAGCCGCCGCCGCCGCCTCCTGTCCCCGCCGCTTCCTGGTGCAACTTCTCCATCTGACCCACTGCAGCAACACCGGCCGCTCCGTCCGCAGCCGCCGGGGCCTCGTTCTTGGACCCGAGGAGGGCTGCAGCCTTCCGCTTCTTGGCCGCCTCTCGCCGCTTCTTCCGCTCCCGCAGCGCCCGGCGGCAGAGGCCCGCCGGCAACCGGACGGTCGCCAGGACGATGAGGCTCAACAGCCCGCACGGGCAGCAGCAGCACACCGCCGCGCAGCTCGCCGCAGTGCCGCAGGCGACCTCGGCGCACCGCGCCTTCAGGGGCACCGGATCCTTCAGTATCACCGGCTGCCGCTTCCTCGGAGGTGGAGGAGTCGCCACCTGCGCCGACCCACCGTTGCATTTCGTGGGTGACGCCACCGGTGGACTCGGATCTCCGTGGAGTTTCGTATTCAACGCCATCAAATCGGGCACTCCATGGAATCAAAACCCCATGGCCGCCGTTCTTGGTTGTCTTCCCAATAGTTCCAAGACGTGAACTCTTCGCACCAACTGCATGCGAGATTCCAGAAGAAGGGGTGACGGAGAGGATTCCTGCGGTAGTGGACTTTATCCTGCTGAGTGCTGCCTGATTAGTTCCACAAGTCCCCGGCGACGACGGCTTTCGAGGTTATCGCCGGCGAGCCCGCTTCGAGATAACGACGAGGAAGAGCCAGGTACGTAAAGCGTTGGCAGGAAGGCGCGATTGGGATGGGCCACGAAAGGAGTGGTTTATTAGAGTACTAATTATAAATTAAAATTAAAACCACCTGTTTAACCCAATCCGCAATTAGCAAGTAGTACCTGCTCCCTTGCTCCGCGGGATCAAAAAGATAATTGCGGTGGAATCTACGTGGAGCCATCCGAGAGGATAACGTTTCCATGTTATTGAATGGCATTAATTCAGTTCTTATGTGTGAATGTGATCAATAAGTAACTCTCGCAATAATATAACGGCTTACAAGCGGCACCATTCACAATCACGCCCCATTCATTAGCTAAAGAAAGAATTTACTTCATAAATAATAAATAAACATTATAAAGACAGAAGAATATTTGTCAAATGCCAGTGCATTCTTTCCAGCAAATAATTTTTTGGCATACCTTCCAATAATTAATTTTCTTTCCCTGCCTAGAAGGGCAACAACACAAAAATCTGATCATTTTTTTTGTTTTTACAATACAAGATTTGTTTGTTCTTTTCAGCCATCTTAGAAATTTTTTATTTTTGTTTAAATAAATAATATATTTATAATTATAGAAAATAAGTACACATTTATTATATATATATATATGTCAATTTTAATTCAATTATCTCTTTTCGTGATCATTTATGGCTATTTTTTTCAAAAGTAGAACAAAAAATAAAACCTTCAAGGTACAATAAAATAATTAAATACAAAATGAGAAGAAATCACTAAGTCACTTTATACACGAAAAATAACTAATATGTAACGCCCCCAAATCGACCCCCGCCACGTGACGAAGACTAATCTGGAGACGCTACAGCATGCTATGACTTTGACCATAATATTGACCATATCTCAGTCGAGAATCAAGACACGTCAACGGAAAGATAATAAAATAAAAGAACATAACATAAATATGCGAAAGTCTAAAAGTGACTATATCATTGCTAAGAAAATAAAATAAATTTTACATCATGAATCTGGAATATGGAAGGTAAATAAAAATTAATAAACACTCTAAAAAGCCCTATGATTCATGTGTTGTTCTATCATCAGAGCTTCATCATCACACGCCTACTCCACCACGTCACTGACCTGGTCCTATGGAAATCAGACACAGGGGAGGAGATCCTCCCGTAAGCTTTACAGCCTAATGAGGAACCACATAATATACAATGCATGACATGAATATAATAATCAATAATAAATAATCATGTTTAATTTGAATGTGAAAGGATAACATATATAAATCATAATAGAGTAATAGTCAACATATATCCTAAATCATGAGAATCAAATAATACTCAGTAAACTTGGAATCATGGTATTCTCGACTTGACTTAAACGTGCTTCTTGATCTTGAATTATCATTAGAAATTAGGATGACTTTAGGTGCCTTTAATTCTTGGGAGTATGCCGAGCAAGTGATATGGCCTTGTGCGGGTCAGTGGGTGATCAAACCATGACCAAGGGAGCTACCCTTATCTTGCTGCACTTGGCTTGGTCTGGCAACCCATGATTAATCTTTCATCTGAACTTATTAATCGCTTTTAACAACTTGTGGCTCTTTGTTCTTGATTTAATAGATACGATAGAATCAATGAGAAATAAATCAATAAGAGAGTAGATCATGTAAATCAGTGAGGAATCTCTGTGAGGTCAGACAATATGATCAATTATATATATAAGTAAATATCTGGATAAAAAGAAAATAATTAATAAATATAGTAAAGGTTTTCTGGGGAATCGGTCGACTAGTTCAAGGGAATGGTCGACCGGTTGTCTGCGGGATGGTCGACCGGTCTATTAAGATCGGTCGACCGGTACGTCAAGTCGGGTCTAAATAGATCGGTCGATCCGTTCAGTTGAACGGTGGACCTACTGGGTAAGGATCGGTCGACCGGTGATAGGGATCGGTCGATCAGTCGACGTATACAGAAAAATGATGGTAAGCAAGTTATCGGTCGACCGGTTGCCACAATGCCTACGGACTGGTCGATCGGCGTCCAAAAAATTAAGGAACTCTCGAATTTCATCAATTCTTCCATGTAATCTCAACCTAACCTAGTTCCTATCTCCTAGCAAGTCAATCACACAACAATAGGACAATAGGAAATGAATTATGCATGCAAACAATCAACCAATCAAAGAATTCAAGAAATCAAACAATTAAAATGATAACTTGAACCCTAGTCTTATTCTTTTCTTTTCATAATGATTAGGGCATGAATTAGGATGATTTAGAGGTCATGCAAGGTGATTTCGATTCACCCACCTCTATTTGCGATTAATTCGTTCCTCGATTCGTCGAAAAATCAATCAACGACGCCCTCCCTTGTTTCCTCCCTGTTAAAACGTTCTCCTTCTCGGTTCTCTCGTTGCTATTCTTCCCTTGACAGATCAACTCCTGCATTTTGAATCCAGTAAATAGGATTGAGGAGAGGGGCATGAGAATCGTATAATTGCAGCAAGGAAAAAGTCCGGCTACATTTGCACCTGAGTCGCCCGAGGGAGCCCTGCTCCTTTGATTCCCGCACGAGAGAAGGACCAACTAGGTAGAGGGAAGAGGTCATGAGGTTTAGAAGCCAAGGGTTTATGCCCGATGGATTTCTATCTATTTAGTTCCTCTCTTATTTAATCTTGTGTATTTATCTCATATGATAAGATTCCTTTCCTACTTAGATTTGATCTACTTCTCCTATTGGTCTAAACCTTATGTTTCTTACCAGCGTCTCCTATTTCAAGTCCGATTTCATTTTTTTCTTCTTTGTGTCGGTTGTTACATTCTTACCCCATTATAAGAAAATTCGTCCTCAAATTTTGCACTAGGTAGAGGGCTTACCGAAAAGATGAGAAAATTCTTGGCGCATTTCCGACTCGAGTTCCCATGTTGCATCATCTTCGTTATGGTAACTCCAAGCTACTATGATCATGGGGACATCCTTGTTCTTCTGACGTTGCACCTTGCGCTCCACTAAATGTGTTGGATACTCAGCAAAGGTCAAGTCTACGAATTCTTAACGTCATGCATCATCATCTCATAGGATTTCTGATGTTCTACTTTTTCCATCTTGACATGCTGGGTACTTAGGACATATTTTTATATCTCCATGTTTCATGTCATTACTATTTATTCATCCTTATACATCTGTGTACTTCCCAAATGGATCGCAACCCAGACTTATAATATTCATCTAGTATTGCTCTCTTTAGGACTTCATCATTTCATACGCAGCCTCATGAAGCCTAGCGAGTATCACTTGTGTCTGAGTGTATGTGTAACCGAGTTCATTTTTACCAAAATGGTACTTCATGGAGAACTCAGAATCTTTCAAACTTCATGTCATCTTCATTGTCACATATTAGCGTACTACTAAAAGAAAGCATACCTAAGACTCTTTTGATCGATAAACACTTCAATCTTTTCTACCTAAATGTAGGCATAGTTTGAACACAATGTTCGTGAGAACCTAAAAGTTTGAGGGGTTTTCTTAGTCCAATGGCATCGCTCAATTTATAGTGATCATTCATTGTCAGAAAAATTATCTTCATTACATCTTCTTCAACAACTTGAAACTGATGGTACTCACTTCATAGATCGATTTTGAGAACACCCAACCTTAAAAAGGTCATCTTTGCATGGTAACAGACACATGTCTTGATGGTTATTTTATTTAACAACTTGTTAATAAGTCTTTAGATCCATAGAGTCATCATTCTTCTTTACAAAAGAAGTGGAACATCTAGAAATGAGACTCTCGGACTCATAAACAACTTGTTTTGAAGTTATTAAATTTGTCTTTTCAGTTCATGTGTCATGGGGCCTTGGAAATCAAAGTCATGCTTGAAAGGAGGTCGATATGACACTCAACTTCTAACTATAACTTTTAGATATTTGAATATTGGTAACTATCTTCTTCTTTTTGCATAATACTTATACATCTTAGGAGGAAGAATCAAATAGGAATCCCATCACAATCTTCCTAAGAAGTTTCTAATCGATGTGAATAAAAGATCTTATATTCAATCATCATTAGTATTACTAGCATGGACTTTATGGTATGAAGTTATTTCCATAAGGTCATCGTCCTTATTGGGTAGCATATGTCGTGCAAGGATCAATAGGCTCACTAAGAACGTTGTCCATCATCGTAAATAATGGAATCATCATATGATTCGATAAAATTGATAATGGAATCATGTCAATTTAGATCAATAACTTTCACGATGACTTATGTTTGATGTGACCTTACTCTAAACATCACCATAAAAAAAATTCTTCTTTGATTGATGATCAGATCAATGACATAAAAGGGGATCACATATAAGATGAAAAATAGGTATTTGATTAAGTAATCAATACTTCATCATCTTAGCAGTATGAATAATGTAAGTGTGATATGAAAAAAATATGAAGAGGCCATATGAGGTATGTCAATGGTCACATCCTTGGATCATCCTATATTCATAGAATACTTCATCCTTAATCATTATGAATTTTTGGATCATTTAGAAAGAATCCTAAAGATCTAACATAATCGCATATCACGGTTTAAGAGTCATCATCATAATCATTTAGCTTTTGAGTGGAAGACATAACTTACTTGACTTACATTGATCTATTTCTTGCCATGTCAGATCATATAATTTCATAGGAGGCCAGCGGTTATATATTACCACAACAAGTTCTTTCCTTGAGTACCTTGAAGCACTCTGAATTAATGTTAAGGTCGAATGATATCTACGATGAGGGGTCGATTATGTAGTACAATCTAGTTCTTAATGAACAAAACCATTTGTGTGACATGAAAAGAAAAACAACAATGGAGTTGAAATGAGTTGGAGGCATAAAAGTTTGCGTTAAAAATATTTTGGTATATGGAAATGAAAATTTAAACTCAATTTGATATGATTCATATTTATGTCTTGAATTTGTCAATTTATTATCATGATATATGCATAAAGATAATATTTAATTATGATTCTTGTGCATACTAGAATTATGTTGCTCGTTTAATTTTGAAAGTGTCTATATTGCTCATGTTACCTAAATACGTTTCAAGGGAATATCTCACATGCATAATGGTTGATAAATTAACATTTTTGGACTATCTTACTAATTAAATGTGAAAATCATATTTATGAAAATTAAGGACACTCATATCAATACTAAAGTTTGCATGCATGATTCTTTACATTCAAAATATGTTGATTTTGGCATTAAGCATGTATAATTGATTTATATATATATATATATATATTGTGTACTATTTTGCATCTTGATATTTGTGATTTAATGTGATTATATTATGCCTATGATTTTAAAGTATAAAATATTCATATTTTTATGAGTGAAAAAAAGTAAATGACTTTGTTTGATTGAAATTTGATTCTCACATACTTTTTGTTGATGACACTTGATCTTTTAAGATCTTGATATAAGAATTAAATATCTTTTGAATATTTTGAAATAAAAATTTATGGAGAATTTTGAAATTAATATATAATATCTTCTTTTGACTTGTGATAATATACTTAAAAAATCTATCTTGTTCACATGCCAAAGAAAGAGAAATATATGTCTATTTTTACCTTTGATATGCTTATTATCATGACTATTCCTTGAATTTGACAAAAGAAAAAGACACATGAAAATATGAATGCTAAATCTTCTAAACTTGAATAATTCTTGATTATTTATAAAGAAGACTTCAAATTATAATAAATATTTTTGGCACAAGATTTATATGACTCTTGTGTTATGAGCCTTAGTGTATAAACTTATTGTGAATTTTGACTTATTACACTATATCATTTAGACACACATGCACATTATGATTTGGAATATGATTGTTGATCGTATTGATGTGCCATTTGAAAATTATTGCATATACATCTAATTGATAAACTCTATGCTTATGCACATGTTTGAAATAAAGCATATCATTAAAGAGATCATTTTTAACTTGATGTATACATCTTCTATCAAAATTGATTTCTATGCTCATCTTCATGAAATATTTTGTCATGAATTTTATTCTTTCATATTTCAAATTATCACAGTATTTAATGAAAGTTATTTCCTTTATCCATAATTTAAAATAGTTATTAACATTTTAAGAAAGTGCAAAAGACTAAACTTTGAATACTTTTGTTTCATTTCTTGTCACCAATTTTGATTATTATCTTGTGACAAAAAAAAGAAAAGGAAAAATGGATTTGAAGGAGTGCAAACACAAAATTTATGGTAAAAGTATTATTTTGAACATATAAATGAAAAAATTAGATATATTTGTGTGTCACAATTATTTGTGCTTTATATTTGTCTACTGGTTATCATAATAACTTATGATTGTTCAAAAGTTCATTTTTGGACATATTTTAATATGTTAATTTGGAAATGCTATTTATCACGTTTATTTCTTAAAAATTATGAGTATGCATATTTATTTGAACTTTACTACTTATCACATTTGATGCTTTTTGAGTTTGCAATTGAAAGAAGATAAACTTTTGAAATTTTAATCAAAATTTGAAAAACATTTTTTTCATATGTTTCTTTTGTAGTTGTCTTTCCATATGGAATCTTATGCTATAAGATTAATGTGCATAAATTTATGTGGTTATAACTTGTTATCATTTGAATATTCCTATATCATATGACATTTGACTATCAAATTTGGAATAATGCTTAAATGATATCTCTCTTGCACAAATGAATATTTATATATGTATTTACATTTCAGATGTTTATGTCATACCATAAAATATATTAATTATTTGACTTACATGTGCATGAATCTACATTCTCATAATTTACAAAACTATTTTATCATATCTTGGCATGACTTTTATACTTTAAGCTTAAAATCTTATATTATGAAAATCAAGCTTTGACTTCTCATTCATAATATTATAGTGTTATTGGTTTTTTGAAAGAAAAAAGAAACATATAAAGAACTAAAGAAAGATAGAAAGAGGATGAAAATTGGTCTTAGGGAGAGCTTGTTCAAAAGTTCGAAATATCATTTCCTCTATTCACTTGTTACACTTATTGTCAAATCATTGGTTACTTGATATTATTCAATTTAAATTTGATATACCATTGTTGTCCCAAAGTTTTATGCAATATTTTGATTACTTATATAATCTTTTGAGACGTGTTATTCATTTGATTTTATGTTTTGCTATTATAAATTAATCATGACCTTAGGGGGAGTTATTATACATGAAACAATTCTTTAAAATGTGATAAAAGAATAAAAATTATCTTCATCTCTCTTATGACACTTTACACATTGTATCTTATATGACAAAAGGGGGGAGAATAAAAAATTTAAGAAGATGACATGATTAAGAAAGAGTTACATATTGCATCTCATATTATTTCTTATATGCTTCGTGTGCAAACTACTTTTTGATGAAACAAAAAGGGGAGAAATATGATAAGAACATAATAGAAAATTATATAGGAGAAATATATATAATCCCTGATTTATTACATGGATCTCATGAATATAATTCTATATGAAAAGTGCCTTACAATTAAGACTTATGTGCATATTCATAATTTTAAAGAAAGCTTAGTTTTAGGGGGAGTAAGATTTATTTTAATATTTTTCATATTTCTTGATTTGTATTCATAAAAAAGGGGGAGATTGTTGGAGCAAAGTTTTTATGCCCTATATAATTATATTTTGATGATACAATCCTTCGAAATATTAGAGTTATATTTAAAATGTCAAAAAAAGGTTTAAATAGAAATGGGTTGTTTCATGCATTAAACTTTCGATTAATATTTAATTATGTTCCCACGAGATTTACAATAATGGGTAAATATAAAAGTTATTGATAATTCTCTTATATTTGTAGAGAATCAAATATCATCTCATTTGGATGCCGATTGATGCGTGTAGAATTGATAGCAAACGCTAGCAAGTGCATTAGTCACTCGAGTAATAAAGTGAATGAGTAGAGTTATCGTTCTCATGAGGACGGTTAATAACTTAGATTTTATTTTAACCTTGTTAATCCTAAATATTAGTTGTTTGACAAAAATAAGCGTACTGCAACAACATCTCCATGATCACCGTGACGAAGTTCTTTATGAACATGGAAAGTGTCTTGTAATTAAGAAATTAAGAAAATATATGATTTTCAGAGGTGAATAAAAAGAAAATAATAAAATAAAGGAAATGATCACCTGTAGAAATAATGATTTGATTATTAAGGCACCTAATTATCACCACTAAAATGTAATGAATTTTCTCTACTTAGAATTAGTTGAATCAATAACAAAGTGAATTCCCAAAATCAATTAACCAATGTTTCAGGCTTTAACTACTATCTTATGAATAATTAAAATAAATCAATCATTTCGATTTTTAATTTACTTAATTAAATCATAAGATGCATTCAATTGGAATTAATATTAAGGACTTTCTCAAGTCACCTTAATAACTACACAAATTAGGTATCTTTCGATTTCCCTAATTGTGGCATGCAATAAATAAGATCAATCCTAGAAACTATTATGAAAATAATCGCTTATTCTGAGATAGCAATTAAATCACAAATCATGAAATCAAAGGAAAGCATTGAACATGAAATTGCAATGCTATTAATGACTCAAACTAAATTAATATTAAGAAGAATCCAATACATAAATAGGGTTCAACTAGGATGACCCCAATGAAAGAATAAATTTGAAATAATAACATCAAATTTGGAATAAAAATGTAAGGAAAAGAAAACAAAAACTCTAGCATAGGCCAAGCGCGTCCTCTCTCGAGTTTCCGGCAGAGCTTCGTTGTTGTTCTTACACTTCTCCTCTTTCTAAACTTCAAATCTATGCTCCAAGAATGCTTTTCCAAGTCCTCTTCTGCCTCCTTTTATAGGTTTTCTCGTCCCCCGAGGAAAGAAATCGAAAATATATCCAAAAAGTGGATAAAAATAGCTTTAAAACGGTCTAACCGACCACCGGCATGACCGTGAAAGGCTTTGTCACGGTCATGACAGAAGGCTGTCAAGGCTGAAAAATAGCTAAATTTTTGCTGGAAAATGTCTGTCACGGCCGTGACAGTAACTTAGCCAAATTTCTTATTATTGATCTTTCTGTCACAGCCATGAAAAGAACTGTCACGGTCGTGACAGTCTTCTGAGCTGTTTTAGGCCTTTTCTTGCCTTGATTTCGACGTTTTCTCATATCCTGTCATAAATAATTTTCAGACTTAGATAGAAATCAAATCTAAATGAAATTATATGAAAACAAATGAAAAATCCTCTTTTCTAAACATAAGAACATTCTAAAATGCTAATCAAATAACTTAAACTAATGCATGATTTTTCACGCATCAAATATCCCCAAGCTTAATATTTTGCTTGTCCTCATGCAAATTTCAGATAAGGCATAGAGTTCCATCATAAAAATAATACTTTTCTCCCACTGTTCTTTTACACGACCATTACTAGAGTATCTTTTAAACGTCTTTCCTGCATATCTACAAATAATATTAGTCAATCTCAAAGAGTATCAATATTGAACCACAAGTCTTTAAGGAGCTTATTTTCATACTATTATCATTTCATATTTCAGCATTAAGATTTTTTCACTTCAAGAATTTAGTAATCCTCCATATTGCACAAAGTGGTCCACGTAACAGACTTTCGATCGACGGATCCCAGAGCAGATGCCCTTAGGTCGCCAGGCAAGAAATTATCCGGACACACCAAGGTTCCAGAGGATACTTTATACTTTTCATTTAACTGTTGGGGCTCAACTAATCCTCTTTTCATTCACTTTAACATTAAAATTAATTAGCATAATTATAAGCTCCAAAAAGACTTAATGCTTTCAATAAAGATGCAATTATAAACAAGACTAACATCATAGTAAATAATAGAGAAATTCATCATTTAAAAACTAGTCCTTATGCTCAACAACAAACTCAATCCAAATTCCAATACTTTGGTGATACCCGATAAAAAGAAATAGTGATTGAATTTCATAGATTAAGCGATGTTCTGAAAATATACTTAAAAGACAATAAAATAATAAACAAAGAGAAATGAGATGGCATAATTTTTTTCTAAATTTTCACAACTAGATGCATGCTAGACAAAATAAGATGATCGACTCAAGATGTTGAAAATAGACATGTCATGCAAATGAAACAAGACTAAGTCCCTCCCCCAAGCAGTCAGTGCGCAGAATGCAATATAACAGTCATATTTTGACCTCAAATTAGGAAACAAGTTCCAACGGCTAAATGGAGTTAAGAAGACTACAAAAGAGGACCCAAATGTGTAGGAATGATGAAGACTTACAAGAAAAAGTGGGAAGAATATTTGAGAAGTTTATTTGAGCTCCATGTTGTAAATCTTTCATTTCTTTTTCTTACTCTTGTGTGAGGTTCTAAATTGTAAAAGAGAGATTGTGAAGTGTTCTTGTGATATTTTAATAGTTGTTTAGCTCTGAGTGAAAAGAGGTTATGTCTTACCTCTTGAGCAAAGAAAAGACGAGCGAGAGTTTACGAGTGAAAGAGGTGTGCCTTACATCTTGAAAAGGAGAAAAGACAAGAGTTGTAAAGAGTTTCTTCCTTGCCCCATTTGGAATGAAGGAAGGAAGTTAGTGAAATCTCCGGCGGTCTCGAGGTTGAGAAGTCGGAGCGGGGATGTAGGCCAAGGTGTGGCCGAACCTCATCAACACATCACCGTGTATCTTGTGTTTATCTTTTCTCTCCATGTTCTTCCTACTTTAATATGAATGTGATATGATTACTATTGTGTTGGTTTAAACATTAACAAATCGATTTTAAGCTTCCGTGACGTATTTCGTGAAATCGATATTTTCGACTTTAACACCAATTCATCTCCGCTCTTGGTGCCTTGTGATCCAACAATATGACATTCCATACTTGAAACTACTCAATCTTCCAAAACTTGACTAGGTGTTGTCTCATCATTTCAAACTTGATGTTTGCGAATGAATAATTTAAAACTTCTTAACATAAGTCAAATCATACGATTCTGGATGAATTAGAAACTAGACATACTAGGTTTCAACCTATAAATATCATAACCCAATTCTCAAGGAGTAAATCATAAAAGTTTAGACAATTAGACCTAAGCTTCATGTTTTGGCAGACCGTGTGTTGCAAGAGAATAATTCGTGTCTTTATCAATACTTATGTATTTGAAGAGATACTAATTTTTACAAAAAGTAGACTTTCATAGTATTTACAGATAAAAATTATATAATTTGACCCTTTTTATGCTCTTCTAGAAAAATAGGTAATTTGGTTCATGTTTTGTCAATATTCTGAAACCTAATAAAAGAAATTAGACATAATGAGATTCATTTCAACACATATACACGTTCAAATTGGATTATTCCACTTCTCACCAAAGCATTGTAAAGTCAAATTAAACTTATCCAAATTTCCTTAATTCAGAATATCCTAATCGTTCCCTAATTTACGATGTGAATCCATATCTGACTCGGGATAGAAGCGACCAGTAAAGATAGATTTAACTTACCTTACAAAAATCCTTTTTAAGTGATTCCATTGGAAATGGTGAGCTAACTTTGAACAGATTTCCCATATGAAAATTCAGAGTTTATGGAGCAAGAACTACAAAGAGTTGATCATCTAAATGAGAAGGTCAATTTTCGATTAGGAAACCCACCTTAAAAAATTGACCTTCTTGTATTTCTCCAGTCAATTTTGCTAGGTTTCGACCTTTGGTATTTTTTCGGCCATGAAGTCAATTTCTCTTGGAGCGAACAATAGTGGCCTCAGGCTCTGGGATACCTGGAGTTTCATGCAAGAGAAAGGGAGGACGAAATTCAAAGATTATAGGAGGGTTTGTTTGATGAAAAGGAGTTTATATAGGTGGGTTTAAAAGATAAGTTTTGTTGTAACTCTTCCCATGGACTCCTCAAATTTGATTCCAACCATATCTTGGTTTTTTTAGCTTTTGGAATAGATCTTCTTTTCTACGTTGACCGGATGTTACATTATAAACCTCTTAAAAATAAAATTTATCATCGAATTTAGGAATGAGGTAGAGGCTTACTGAAAAAGGTTGGGAACTACTCACGCATCTCTAACTCAAGTTCTCAAGTAGCCTCAGCATCTCGATGGTGACTCCATGCAACTATGATCATTTACATCTCTATTCTTTTGCCGTTGAATCTTATACTCTAATATCTCTACCGGTTGCTCTTTATATGTGAGGTCTTCCTTCGGGTTTGGCTCTGCATATCTTATTATGTTGGTGTCATCATGATTATATCTTCTTAGCATGGACACATGAATAACATTATGCACACACCCATAAGAAGGGGGTAGTGTCAATCTACATGTTGTGTCTCCAACAAGCTCAAGCACCACAAAAGGTCCTACATACCGAGAGCTCAACTTTTCTTTCTTGCTGAATCTCACGACTGCTTTCATAGGAGAAACCTTCAGTAGTACCTTATCGCCAACTTGGACGTTTTGCCCATGTCTACCTTTGTGCGCATGACTCTTTTGCCGGGACTAAGCAAACTTCATTTTCCTTGATCAACTCCACTTTATCTGCATACTCTTGTGCTTCTAGTATTTCTTCCTTATCCATTGCCTTTCTCTCCCGGCATCATTCCAATGAGTTGGTGAACGATATGACCTCCCATAGAGCACCTCAAATTGCCATGTCGATGCTCGAGTGGAAGCTATTATTATAGGCGAACTCAATAAGAGGGATGTGATCATCCCAGCTACCTTGCCAATCTAATGTGCAAGCTCTAAACATATCATCAAGTGTCCGAATAGTGTGCTCTGACTGCCCATCTGTTTGTGGGTGGAATTCAATACTGAAATTTAGCCTTGTGCCGAAAGCCCTCTACAAACTTCTCCAAAATCTAGCTATGAATTGAGGTCACAGTGCGAGATGATGGATTTTGGGATTCCATGGAGTCAGATTATCTTCCTAACATATAGATCCAATTTCCTACACTGACTGCTTCCACTTGTTGGAAAGGAAGTGGGTTGTTTTTGTCAATTGGTTCACGATTACCCAAATGGCATTGTGACCCTTTTGCATCCACGGCAAGTTGGACATAAAGTCCATAGTAATCTTCTCCCAATTCCATTAAGGGATTCCCAAGGACTTCAGTGATCTTCACTTGCTGGCACACAATGCATTTGAAAACATAATTAGCTATCTTCCTCTTCATGTCATTCCACTAGAAGCTACGTTGTACATCTTTGTACATCTTTATACTGAGTGTATGGAAAATTTTGATTTATGACACTCATCCATAACTTCTCACTTGAGAGTTGCATCATTGGGGATCCATAATAGTCCCCTGTACTTGAGTCCTCCATCAATGGAAACTTTGAAGTCAGCTTACTCATGTTGTCATTTTTTTATTAAGTGGGGGTACTCTGCGTCAGAGAGCTGAGCTATGATGATTTTGCCTGTCAAGCTGGGGTGAAGCTAATGTACTATCCGCAATATATGCCCCATTGTGCCCAATCCTTGGATTCCACTGGCAGAGTTCTTCTAGCAACTCATGCTCTCGTAGTCCCATGCAAGCCAATTATCATTCCCACTTGCCACTTAGTGCATTTGCTATGAAGTTTGTTTTACCTAGATGATAGTTGATTGCAAATTCGTAGTCCCTTAAAAATTCCATCCACCTCCACTACCTCAAGTTCAGATCCTGTTGATAAAAAATATGCTTCAAGCTCTCTTGGTTAGTAAAGACCTGAAATGTCTCTCCATAGTGATAGTGGTGCCATAACTTCAATACAAATACCACTGTAGCTAGCTCTAAGTCGTGCGTGAGATAGTTGACTTCATGCTTCTTGAGCTGCCTAGAAGCATGATAATGATATTGGGGGGTTGAATGATAACTTGCTGATTTTTGGGTCAAAAGTCAATTTTTTCAATTTTTGTTTCAACTCCCTAACTCACTCTCTACTACAGTGCATAGGTCAATTGTAGTAACCCTAAATGTCATATCCATAGTGATTTGAAGTCCTAGACTACCTAAAAACAATTTAGACTAATCAAAGTTAAAGTGGCAAAAGCAGAATTTTAAGTGGAAATGAAAACAGATTTTTCAGGAAGGTTAAATGATAAATGTTTTGAGGTTTCTAAAAAGTTAACTAAACTGAGTTGTGAATGCTAATCTAGAGGCTAAAAAGGGTTTATCTATCAATAAGAAAGGTCCTCCTAGGAATTGGGGTTCATCTAATTTAATTATGGATGGAAATGGACAAGTTATCACTTTTTAGTCAAATCTAATTCAACCTTCAATATGGTTGTTTTTACAGCTCAATTAGACCAGAACTAAACAATATATTGTCATATAATTGTTAGCCAAGTTGAATTAGAAGAGGATCCCCACTGAAAATCAAGTTATCATTATGTTCAATCCAAGTCACTTTGCTGACTTTTTTTTGGCAATTCAATAAAATTCTGAATGATAACTTCTAGATTGCACTTTGAAAATGAAAGGAATGCATCAATCAACTAAACAGGGATGAAATCAATCAAATATTAATGCAAATGCTCCTTGGTTTATCTCTAAACTACAAGAGGATTTGAATTCAACCTCTCGGCTGCAATTGAAAATGAAATCCACACTTAACACTAGATAATTGGAACCAATATGCATAGAATCACAAGTTTGGAAATAAGGAAAAATTGAAATTAGCAACAATTAAAATCAAGAAACAACCATTGGAAATCACAGATTTGAACCATGGAAATGTCATTTTATCTTAATTCATTTCTGAATAAGTTTGGGGCCAACAATCAACCTCTCAGTTGCTCAATTAATTCAGCTCCCAAGTGACAAACATATTCAATAGTTCTGAAAATCAGAAATCAGAATTCAGGAAAAATCAGATTCAGGAAATCAAATTTGTAATCAAGATGGAATCCAGAAAACTTGGCATTGGTTCTTAATTCATTTCTGAATAAAAGATTAGATCAAATGACAACTTCTCAGTTGTAAATACAAATAGGACTTACAATGACAAGAATCAGGTTCATATCAATGCACATTTCAGCAAACAGAATTGATATCAGTTTAGGAAATCAGAATTGTCCTTAGTCCATCCACAATTAACCTAGACTACTATCCTATCCTAGGAGACATAGGATTTAGCTCCTCATAATTACAAACTTAGATACAAAATAGAGTGAAGAACATAAGCTATCCATCCTGGAATCAGATCTGTTGACAGAAATCAGCTTCTTCAGCTCAAGAATAGCTCCTCTCCAGCATGAATCCTTGCTCCAATCTGCTCCCCCATGTAATGGCCGACCCCCCTCCTTTCTTCCTTAGGGTTTTCATCTTATATCTGACCTTTAATCACCCTTAGATCAGCATCAGGATGTTCCATGGTGATGTGATTGTGCCATGTGTCCTGATCCTGCTTGCAGCTACAGAAGACAGCTTTTCTGGACAGCAAAAGTAGTGGTCCCCCCCCTCCCCCACCTTTTTCCACGTTGTTTGCAACATGTTTTTCCCTGCTAAAAGAGATAGAACACCAAACATCAAAGTCTTCAAATAGAAAATGAACAAATAAGGATAAGGAAAGCCACCAGGGTCAGCTCAAACATCAAATAAAATCTGGTGTTATGAAGATGTGAAATCAGTAATTAAAATGATAAGTTTAAGAACTCGGAATAATAACTTTGCATAAATCTTGGAAAATGATCAAATATGGATGGTTCAGAGCATTGAAGGCATAAAAGGGAGTAGGATGGCAAGTGAATGAGGTCAGAAATCAAATATGGATAAGATTTCATAGGAATGATAACTTGGGTGCCAAAACGATAACTTAATTGCCTTAAAAATGATAACTTGTCATAACTTTGGTTGTGGTTATCCAAATGTGATCAAATTTGAACAGCAATGAGTTAGGACAATAATATAATTATTGCCTAAGGCCTTTGTATAGAATTGATAGTTTTGCATGTTGAAATAACAATTTTGCCCGTTAACGATAACTTGGCGTTGGAAAAATGATAACTTGTTCAAATGGATTTAAAATTTTGCACAAGTTGAAATATGATTATCCAAATATGATTTATTCATGATAGTAATGGATTTAGGGCAAGAAAATCATTGAAAATCAGCTCACTCAAAATAATGATAACTTGGCCTATTGGAGTGATAACTTGTCCTAAAAATGATAACTTGGCATAGAATTGAATTATTTATGGATTTTAGCATTTCAGAACCTCTATGCACATGGAATTAAGTATAGAATGAGGAAGATCAACTAGTTATCACAATCCATACATTCCAAACACAATTGGCCAAAAGTTGGGAAATTTAGGGGCTCAATAGGGGTGAAATCTATCTAAAATGGAATAAAAGACTATAGTGATCAGCTAGTGATCAAAGCATAAGCAACCACCTTGCCATATTTCATGAGTAGATAGTTGAGACCTATGCCGCATGTGTCACTATACACCACGTACCCACCACTGCCAAATGGAATGGTAAGTATTGGTGCTATCGTCAATCGGGTCTTCAGTTCTTGAAAACTCTGCTCGGACTTCTGGGACCATATGTACTTAACTCATTTCTTTGTCAAATTCGTCAATGGTGCTGATATCTTTGAAAAGTTTTAGACAAATCGACGATAGTAGCTGGCCAATCCCATGAAGTTGTGAATTTTGGTGACGTTCTTCGATTGTGACCAACTTGATACTATTTCAACTTTGGCCCTAGAAACATTACAATGTGCCCTAGAAACATTATCTCTTTCAACTAGAATTTGCATTTTGATAACTTGGCATATAGTTTGTGTTACCTCAATGTCTCCAACACTATCTGAAGGTGTTGTCGATGTTCCTCTAGGCTCGATGAATAGATCAAAATGTCTTCGCTGAAAATAATGACAAACCAATCGAGTAAGTCCTAAACACCCTATTCATGAGATTCATAAATGTCATGGGGGCATTTGGTAGTCCGAAAAACATGACTAGGAACTCATAATGGACATACCTGGATCGAAAAGTAGTTTTCGGTACATCTCTCTTAGCTACTCTGAGCTGATTGTAGTTGCTCTGTAAATCTATATTTGAAAAAATTGATGCTCTGGACAAATAATTAAGGAGATCATCAATATGTGTAAGCGGGTATTTGTTCTTGACGGTAGCTTTATTCGACAGTTTGTAGTTGATGCACAGTTTGAATGAGCCGTCTTTCTTCTTTAGGAACAGGACCAGTGCACTCCAGGGTGAAACACTCTTTCGGATAAATCTTTTCTCAAGTAGCTCATGCATCTTTGTCGATGCCATGGATATAGGACCTGTCCCAGGCAGTAGCTCATTTTTTAAGCCGATTTCTCTCTCAGGTGGTAATCCATAAATGTCCTCTAGAAAGACATCGAAAAAATCGTAGACAACATCCAGCTAATGCAGATCCTTAATAGTGAAATCTGTGCTGATAACATTGGCTAGGTACCTTCTGCATCCTTTTCTAATTATCTTCTGTGCTTGCATTGACGTGATAAGCATTTTGCACTCCCATAGGGGATTATCTCTGACTATGACTCGTAGGTCATTTTGTACATTTATAATCAACTGCTTCTTCTTGCGTAATAGTGAAATATCGTGATGAGATGGTCAGTCCATACCCAAGATGAAATCATAGTCCACCGTGGGTGTGGCTATTAAATTTGCAAAAAACTCTTTGCCTTCCACTGTGACAGGAGAATTAGCAATATAGTTCACGGAATAAAGAGTGTCAATTGGTGTGGTCACACTCACATGACAAGTCATAGTAGTAAGTAGAAGATTCAATGTCTTGGCACAGATATCAAAGAATGTGTGGTGCCTAAGTCAAATAAAATAGTGGCTGATAGTCCAGAGATAACGAGGATACCTCTAACATTTGCATCATTGTATTTCGCTTCATTCTGTACGTGGCCTTGCATGAGGGCATTTCCTCCTCTAGGACCTCTCAAATCGTGACCACCCCACCGACAGTCTGGGAACAATCGCAGATGTAATGGTCGAATCTGTCGCAATGGTTGCATGAACCAGTCTTCCTCCTTCGCTATCTAAGATGGTTCAACCCAAAGAAGTTGTAGGTACCTTCATTTTGAGCAGATGCTTGCCGCTGAGGTGGCGGTTGTTTTCGTGGCAAAAAATAGTTTTCACCTACTGAGGACGATTTTGTGATTGCGGCTGAATCCACCATTGACGAGGTCTCTGTGGTTGTTATTGTTATAGCGGAGGAGCATTGCGAGGATGATAGGGCCTCTAGCGATTATTGGGACAATTATCTCATCATTTTGGTCCTCTGGCTGGGTGGCAATCATACCACCTCTGTTTGTACTGCTCAATGGGGCGTATTGGTGCTTTGCCTCTGAGTGCTTTGAGCTTCTCTTTCTCTCTTTACTAATCTCTCTTCATCTTTGTGGCCAGCTCCATGGTGTCTTTCAAGAGTTTTGCAATGGCCTTGCACGAACTGATATGTCCTTTGGGCCCCACTCATGTGCAGACTGCTATACCTTTTCTAGTTGCACAAACCTGATGCAGTAATCTTCAACTGTCATTTGACCTTGATGCAGTGCCAAAATTTCTTATTGCATCTGGATATGTTGATATTCAGGGAAATAACGTCCCCCAAATGCCTCATAAAAACTTTGTCAAGGAAACACTTCCTAGTCATTAAACTTTGTTGGTCTGATGGCTTTTCACCAATATAGGGCATGGTCAGTTAGGTGGCTTGCAACATATGTTCATATAAGCACAAAGACTTTGTTCTTGTTTTGCATGAAATAAACTGCATAATGTATAACATAAAATACATAACAATTAATGTATAACTTCTATTCAAAATAAATTTTCACTTTAATAATCATAAAATTCATAATTTCACTCATTATGAAATGTCCTCATAAAATTATAGAATTGAACTTTATTCTGCTTCACTTTAGAACCTTGACAGACAACACAATGCTTGTATAAAATACATTCCCTTTTGAATGTACATCCTATCACATGAAGTGAAATTTCTAATAAAACTAGACTTCCTAAGCTTGAAATAATACCAACCTTATAATTTTTCTCATTTTATATTAATGTACAAAAATTTTTAGATCCGTAGATGTTTTGTTGAAATTCTTAAAACTTATGAAATTTATAACTTCTTCATGAAATTCCAATTTATATAGAAAGTTTACAGCCTTATATTTCTATACCTTAAATTACAATATGAAATCCTGATTGTGAATTTTATGACCAAATTATCATCTCGGCCTAACTACTTTGTGAAACAACCTGAGTGACCCCTAGGCTTTCATACATAACTTTCTATGTAAGAATCCAATCAATTCAACTCCAAAGTCCGTGAACAGTATAATTCTACAATTATTTATATTTTTTATTTTATAATTTTTGAAGGTGCAGAAGGTATGAGAACATAATTTAGAAGTAACGGTTTCAAATTTCAGCCTAGTTAACATTTGTTCTTCATCTTACAACTCACTTTTTCTTAATCATATAAAATAAAGGATTAGGGAAAACTAGCAGAGATCAGGGAATTTTTTTAATACAATTTAAAATGGATAATTCGTAGGAGAAGAGCCTTTAACTTACCTATATGAAACCCCAAGGATATGTTGTTAAATTGCCTCTTTTTTTTTCCTTTACTGTTTTCATCTTCTCTTGCCGTCTTCTTGAGTTGGAAGGGGGTGTTATGTTATGTTAACATGTGATAAGCAATTAAGGTTTGAGGGTTTATATATGAAACTTACCGAACTTAAGTCGATTGGAGGTGAAACTCCTAGAATGCCGTTGAAGTAAATGTCTTATTCTTTTTCCTATTATATATTTTATTTATTGATTAACTTAAGACACTATATGTAAATAAGAAACTACCCCTCCCATCCATTTGGATTAAAATAAAATATTTAGAAAATTAAATTCTGAAGGAATAGAAATCTATTTTTTTGTCTCAAGAACAAAATCGATCATTTTTCTGATTTTTCAATTTTGCATTACCATTTAACCTAATCAATACTTCACATAAAAATTATTAAAAATCAAATGTAACATACATTGACATATAATAACAGTCGTCAAGACTTTAATTTTCTAAATTGTAACATTTTTTAAAATAATCATTTCATTAATTATCGAATTTCGTCACTTTTTGTGCTATGTATGTATGCAAGTATGTATGTATATGTTTATATCGAGACAATAAAACCATCATATAATATAATATTAACACATTTAATCATATATTAATGGCTTGTATTTTCATACCTCTTTTATCATGAAAAAAGGCATTATATTTCCTCTAGTAGTATACAAATACAATTTGAACTATATGTATTCATCCTTTTTTTCCAGCTTTTTAGAATATCAAGCCATCTAATCATTTCGAGCTCATACTTATGTATTCCCGACATTTCAGTTGATAATCCTCTCTCTATCACACAGGTGCAGGCGATTCTTCACAAAGCATTGGCTATAGGAAAGAGCATAAGGGATGCAATATAGTGGAGGGAATGTATTTGGACAAAAAGGCTCTGGACCACAGGACAGGTGTCGCTTGCCTACATGTACTGCTTGACTGATAGAATCAGCAGAGAATCAGGAGGCAGGGTGCTAGCTAGACACCTGTCAAGCATTGGAAGGCTGAAGATTACTTCAATTCAGGTGTCATGAATCGAAGGAGGGATCACAAGGGAAGGAGTATAAGAGAGCAGAGGAGACAATGGGAAAAGGGGCTAAAAAAGGCTAGATCATGAAGGAGCTTGAGCAAGAAGGAGTATCTGCACTGATGAGGAAGGCTAGATCATGAATCTTAGTTTTAATTTTCATCTTGGTTTCCGCACTTTGTCTAACACCATTAAGTTTACTCTTAGTTTGAAGCTTAAATTATCAATTGTTCAGTCCTGCGGGAACGCGCAGCGCAAACGAACGTGAGCTGCTAGAGTCATTGATGGATTCGAACTTTGTTTTGATGTTTCTATGGATTTTGGGTGTTTGTTTTGCAAAACACTAATTCTATTGCTTATATATATGATGAATGTTGTGTTTTAGGGTTTCCTTCCTCATGTGATGGTTCCCCTGAGAAGGGGCATATGTCATAAACAATCTAGCTATGACCCAAGAGGTTAGCAGATTGTAGAAGGGGAAACTCTTGAGTATAATCGTTATTTGTCCAAGGGTGAATCAAGAGAGGAACTCCATGGGTTTCTAATGTAGTTTCGCTTAGATAGCAAAATGACTCGGTTCGAACACGAGAGTGGGAGAGCCAAAGGATGCCTTTCACTTTGAATGTTATCATCCAAATGTGGATTATAAGGAAGTAGCATCTATTCACCAGGTTCACCATAAAATGATCCCTCATGCCTCTACTTTGCATATTGTCTAGTAACACAACTTTTGATCCTTAGATTTAGTTTACTTTAGATCATCAAAGTTAAACACAATAACAACAAAACAAATTATAAACCCACAAATACAAATATACATCATTCCTTTTCAGTTGTTTACATTCACTTGTCGCTCATTTCCACAAGACCGATCTCTTTCACCATGAATAGCGAAACATAATCTGATACTCTCCTTGTGGTTCAACCCCGATCTATACATCAACGACGATTGTATACTTGCATCCTGAGAAGTGCAGTTGAGATTATAAATTTAAAACTTGTTTACATTACTATAAAAGGAAATCCGATCTCCACATACTCATGTCTAGCGTGTAAATGCCAATTACCCTATAGTTGCATTATCTTACACAACAAGTTTTTGCCGCCATTGCCGGCGAGAGTTTTGAATTTTTTCTCTAATACTATCGATCGAGTCGGACCCAAATCAACATCTCATTACATTTATTGAGATTTGTGATACCTTTAAATGTAATGACATCACCAAGATGCTATCAAACTCTAGCTATTCCCTTTTTCACTAAGAGATCGAGCCAAAATATGGATACAATCTTTGGAGCTTGAAACTATCTGGACATGGGATGAACTTCTATCAGCTTTCTTGACCCCTTGAACCTATCTGGACATGGGATGAACTTCTATCAGCTTTCTTGACCCATTTCTTTCCACCTGGAAGGATAATAGGAATGAGAAATCAGATCATGTCGTTCTACCAGTGGGAAACAGAGTCAATTTACGATGCTTGGGAAAGATTCAAGGATATGTTAAGAAAGTGTCCTCACCAAGGATATGGTAGTCCAAGCATTCTACAACGGTATCACTCCTCAATGCAAACGCACCCTGGACTAGTAGGTGGCACATTTATGAGCAGAAACCAAGAGGATGGATACAAGTTAGTATTAATCATCATAATTGGATGTGGGACAGAATGAATCATCAACAACTGGATTCTGAAAAGACACTAGAAACGAACAACTGCGACGAGTTTTCTGCCAAAGTTGAAGGGCTTATACAAAGAGCGATGAATCAGAATAAACCCACACAACCAAAATTCTCCAATGTATGTTAGCTGAAGACGTGCCTATCAGTTTAAATCCTAACCCCACTAGATGTGATAGCTGTGGGTCACCAGATCATATGACGACCAATTGCACATCGATTCCCTACCAAGTGCAGGAAGCACCTAGTGAGCAAATGAATGCACTTGTACCTTATGGTCAAAACTAGCATCAGTATCAATAAGGACAGCAGGAGCCTCAAGGGGGACAAAAAATATGGAGGCCTTTTATCAAATCCAATACGCTCCTCTCTTATGGTGGCAACAACTATCAAGGAGCACCTAAACCTCGACCATTACAACATCAAAAGCCTTCAACGCCACTTAATACACAACCACCTTACTTGGCACTACCACAACCCCCATCATTTAAATCTAAAGTACTTGTTTAAGAAAAATTTAGCCTTGAAACCCTGTTGAAAACCTGATGAAGCAACAAGAACAACAAAACAAATTTATGCAACAAATGTCTTCGAAGTTGGAGAGTCTTGCCACACATAACAAGATACATGAGAACCAGATAGCTTAGCAAGTCAGTTCATCCTCACGCACCCCAAGAACCTTTCCCAGACCAACCAGAAGTAAATCCTCAGGAGCAATGTAAAGCGTTTGAGCTATGGAGTGGAAACAACTAAAGGAGCCAATGAAACTCAAGAAAGTTCAAATACCGAATTCTTCAGATAGTCCGAAGGGTGATACACCTCAAGAAGTATTGGAGTGGAATCAGGAGAGCAGCTCTGACCTCGACTCCATTCCTTTCCCGTAGAGGCTTTCTAAATCTCAAACTGATCGACAATTTGCCTGATATATGGAGATAAAAAAGAAACTGCATATCAACATTCCATTTGTTGAAGCTATTCAGCAGATGCACTCTTACGCCAAATTTCTTAAAGATATCCTATCCAAGAAAAGGAAGATAGATATATATCCATGAGACTATAGCTCCGATCGAGGAAGCGAGTGCTGTCATTCAAAACAAGTTATCACAAAAATTAAAAGATCCAGGGAGCTTTTCAATACCCTATGAAATAGGGAATCTCCAAATGGACAGGGCCTTATGTGATCTTGGGGCACATGTTAGTTTAATACCCTTATCCCTCTACAAGAGACTGGATGCTGGTGACCTAAAATCGACCAACCTAACCCTCCATCTTGCAGACAGATCAGTCAAGAGACCCCATGGCATCTTAGATAATATCCCAATCAAAGTTGGCAAATTCTATATCCCTACTAATTTTGTAGTACTCAACATAGAGGAAGACATCAATGTACCTCTGATCTTAGGGCACCCATTCCTTGCCACATCTGGAGCAGTTATAGTTGTGAAGAGTGGTCGACTCTCATTTCAATTGGGAGAAGATTGAATTGAGTTCAACCTTCCACAACTCATGAAATCTCCGGTGTATGAAGACTGTTGCAAAGCATATAACGTGATTGATGAAGCCACTAGAGAGGTTGTTGCATTAATTGCAACTCCAGACCCTCTTCAACGTTGTTTAACAGCTAAAGCGAGTGAGCATATTAATGATCCTCAAGGAGAAATCTAATAAGTTATGATGAAATCTCATGATACTCTTCCTCAAGAATTGGAAACGCCTAATCCGTCCGGTCATGTTGTCGAGACTTCTCCAACTCCTAATGTCCTTCCGAAGGTGGAAATGAAGGACCTTCCCTCCACTCTGAGATATGAATTTCTAGACAAAAACTCTACACTGCCTATCATTTTCAATTCTGCTCTAGGGAAAGAATAGGCTACTGACCTTCTTGCTATCCTTAGAAGACACAGGAAAGCCATTGGATACTCCATGGCCAACATCAAAGGTATTAGCCCTTCCCTTTGCATGCATAGAATTCCACTTGAAGACAACATAAAACTGTCTACGAAAGGACAACGGAGACTAAACCCTATCTTGCAGGAAATAGTTAAAAAAGAGGTCCTAAAGCTTTTAGATTCAGGTTTAGTTTACTCCATCTATGATAGTCAATGGGTGAGTCCAATTTAAATGTTATATACACTCGTATTATTCCCCTATGTTGTACTTTTATTTCACTCACTTATCAAATGATTGTTGCTCACAGTACCCCTTTTAAAATTTGTCAGACTCTTGTAAGTTCTTGAATTGAGTCAACTCGGAGCGTATTTTGCTACATATAGAAGAGGTCGAGCCGCTGAAGCACTTTTATTTCCCCCCGTCACTTTGGTTTTTTTTGGAAGAATGCATGTAATAGGTAATCCTAAATGTTGTAATTAAGTTTGTGAGGAACTTTTTGTAAGGTTTATAAAACTTGATCCTATGGGGTGTTATATGTGAAATAGTTTGTGAAACAAAAATCACAATATGTGGACATTATGTCTTATATCTCTTGAGTAAACTTTGATTTGTATATATGCATCTATTGTATGTATTGACAAATAACACAAGATAAGTAAGGGAGGGATTTATTGCCAATTTTATTCTTAGAATTGCTAAATATAATTAAGGGATGCTATAAATGAGATTAGAACTTAGTCACGGAATTGGATGTAATATTTTTTTTGTATCAAAGCTTACGTTATAAGATTCTATAGACAGTATAACCTAAGTTTAAGGTAGGTGACATTATCTGCATTAGATTGATAGTGCATGCTTTTGACTTTCTTTTTATTTTTATTTTGAAGGGGTAAAAATGTCACCATGTAGGCATCGTGGCAATGATCAATTTGCTATTATTGACCCAAGTCATTCTGCTCCACTAGATGGTCGACCTAATAGGAGTCCATTAGTTTCATCTCATGCATCGGTACAAGGTGTGGAATGATATGTCAATGATAACCCTCACATGTTATAATGAGATCCCAACAGATCCATGAAAACTATTGAGAATCAGAGTGCTGCTCAAGTTCTTGCACAAGCTTCAAGGGCTACAATTGACCCATCGGAGGCAGAGGCATGGTTAAAACCATATGGATAGATGATGCATGCAAAATATAACATATAATTAGTCATGCATTTAATCATATTTCGATTTATTTTCATATAGCATGCATCATTTTTTGGCCTCATTTTCTTTAATTTTTTTAAAATAGAAATTTACACAAATTCTATGTTTTTTCGTAGAAAAATAAAATTGAATTATAAAGTCTCCGAGGAAAACCGCGCTCAAATCGGATTTAAAATGGAGCCAAAAAATGGAAAATAGTGAAGTTGACAATTATCACAGGTTGGCAGTGAACATGTTCGGGCCATGATAGAGGTCGTGACACATCCGTAACAAGCCATTAAAATGCCAAATTTTATATAGAATCTTTCTCGAGTTACAGACCGTGAGCAGAATGTTATGGGCCGTTAAAATCACACTTTTACTCCTATTTGGACACTGTAAAAGCTATTAAGTCAGTTTTACGAGCCGTGAAATTCATGTTACAAACCGTTAAGGAGCTCTTAGGGGGCGTTACGAAGGCTGATTTCGAGATTTCTTCCACTTTTCTTGAGAATTCCAATTGTAAATCAACTTCAAATCATATAAGTCCCACTGATCATTAGGAAACATATTTACTAAGATCTGAAAAAGTTTTATATGGTTTCAAAGTCCAATCAAAGTTTATTCCGAATTTTTATTATTTTGGCATAAAAAGACTCCCAATCAAAGCGAAACTTTACCATAACCCTTGGGAAACCTAGAGCTATGAATAGAGGTCCTAGGAGACATAAAAATGGGTGTTGTGTGCTTGGGTGGTTGAGATGTGCTTGAGACCTTGGGAGTCATGCTTACTGCAGAAGAAACAAATTCAAGTTGAAGAAGATTGCTGGAGAAAGAGGAGCAACGCTCCGAGATCGTATAAAGCAATAATTCTTATTCTCTCCTTATTGTTAAATGCTATGTTACTTCATCTGTTTTATTCTAATACTTTAATTTGTGTTAGAGTTTTTTATTTTTTTTGGAAAACTACAAGAACCAGTTTAGTATTGGATTAATATAGTTGTTAGTTCTTTTAGATTATGATTGTGACTTTTCAATCTTATCTGAGAACATCTTGTTGTGGATTTAGATAACAAACCAGTTTTGGGGTGATTAATTTCAGAGCATAATAGTTTTCAGCAAATAAAATCTTAACTTGTAGGTTAACTCAATCATAATAGAAATCATGTAATTCAGTGTAATATTTGATTATTTGCATCTAATAAATTATATCCAACAAGAATAATTATTAGTCTAGGATTTACAACTTCATGCATCTTAGTTCTCTATTAATTAAGAGATTTAATCAGCGTTAGAAATCTTTTAAGCTTCGATTTGATCAGCACATAAATTTGATAACCCATGTGATCATAACCCGTCTTAAGAACTAATTTGATTCTTCTTGTCAAAAAGTTCAATCCTCTCTGTTACATGCAAGTTGACCTTACTTTTAATCATCCAAAATTCTTAGGGCTCATCATCACTTTAATTTTAATCTCAATTATTCAATTATCGACTTTTATCTTCTATTTTTATATAGCACAAAACCCTTTCCTTCTCCTAGTAGTTCTTTAGGACAGAATTAATTTAGATAATTCCTCGTGGGATCGACACTCTACTTACTCTTTTATTATTTGATACTACTAGTGCACTTGCTAGCAAATTTATTTGTACAAATTTACTATTTTTAGTGTCGTTGCCATGAAACTATATTCATAATTTTTAGTCTATCTTGTATAAACTACTTTGAGATTATTTTTTATTTTACTTCACTTTTTCTTTTAGTTGTGTAAGCTTTTCAGGTGACATATTTTGTATACAACTCGATCATCACGAGCATATCGACATCCTCAATGACGAAGAAGAAAATGACCACAAACCAACAAATTGAGGAAAGCAACCTTGTTGTCCAGCAAGATGGGATTCATATTGAGGCATCGTCAGCATGACAAAGAGCAAAGAAGAAGTCTCAAAAAGAAAAGAAGGAAGATATTTTTTGATATACATCTCGTGCATTCACGAAAGTTTTAGATTCTTTGCTGAAGAAGCTCTCCACTCAAAATTATCAAATTGAAAACTTGGATAGACAAATTCACAACATTAAGCAACACAATAAGAAGTCAGATGAGGATGTTGCAGCAATTTTCAAATTCAAATCATCAACTTCTGACTTCATAGAGATGATCAGTCAATTCGCTAGAACAATTGAAAGAAGGTTGACAATGCAAGATCAAAACATCCAAATTTTGGAGGCTCAATTGATCAAAATTCAGAAGCAAATTGAAGTCGATGATTCGACACTAAGCTCAAGTTTGAGGCGGTGGAAGCAAAGGTACACGCACTAAAGAATGAAGTTGCAAAATTGAATTCTCTAACTTCTGAATCTCCGAGCCACGTCAACCAAAATGTGAAGTTCATTGTATACTCATGCCATTATCAATATCCATACAAAAAAAGATGGCACCAAGAAACAAATTTTTCAACAAGTACAGACAACTCAATGGCGTGTCAAGGAGACGAGCCAATGCATCATTAACCTTTGAAAGTTCCTGTCATTGTGACATTGCCGTCTCCAATTTAGCCACTGCCAAAAGATATTGTCAAAGCATCAACTGTTGGTTGCATTGCTGTTGGCTGCACAACAATGCACATCTCCTCCAACATATCAACACAATCTATAACATCTGTGAAGAAGAAAATTACTTTGCTAACATCAACGCGATCTTCTCTAGCTATAATAGTCCTATGGCAACCGAAGAATCACTCGACGATCCATGCTCATCAACAATGTACCTCTCAAATTTCACATCGAAAGGCTGTTGTCCATGAAGAACCACCACTAGATGATGACATCAAACTGAAAACATAGGCGTCATCTAACAAAGCATGTGTTGAGCCTCACTACTACGAGTATTCACGATCACAATAAGCCCAGTGAGATCACTCCATATCTACTTATATTATTCATATGATACTTTCTCATTAGCCTTAGCATATGCCATATCAAAGTCGAGCTAGCGACTTTAAACTTAGAACTACTCATTCTCAATCCTTAAACTTACAATTTAGATCTTTCACATAATTTAGTTTAGATTCATTTAGTTCATGTTAGATTTATTAGTTTGATTTCCTTAGTTGTTTAGATTTTTATTTTAATAGGTTTCTGCAGGTCACATGCCAGATTTCACATGTATTTAAATTTTCACGGGTCATTATTTACTTCTCATGGGCATTATACAAATCTCACGGGTCGTCATCTATATTTCACGGATCTCACAGTGGGAATTGATGGAACTTTTTGAGATTCTTGGGTCGTAACCTCTCATCACGACTCGTAATGTTAAGCCATCACCCACACATTCATGGAATCATAAATATCACGAGCCTTATTGGATTATTATGACACAATCAATGCTTTATTCCATATATTTCATATTTCACGAGTCGTTGGCATTTGTTCACGGGTCTCACACTAGCTTGTATTTCAAACTTTTAATTTTCACGGGCCGTTATGTATTCATCACGGGGTACCTTCAATATCATGAACCATCACTAGGTTATCACGATGCGATCAGTACCTTGTTCCATGCAATTTTTTATTTCACGAGCCGTTACACCATGGTAACTCACTCGCATAAAGTGTATATATCACTAAACACAGAAAAATGTCAAATAAAGTTTTAAATTTATAAATCATCTACACTATTACTACATGAATCGAAAGTATACCACATAACATTGTAGTGCTTGAGGGTCGATCCACAGAGACAGTTGAAGTGTTCACACTTAATTAAACTATTTGAAGGAAAAGCATAAGTCTATAGGTGTTGTTCAAAATGAGAAAGTGAAGGACAGAGAAGTGTGTGGCTAAACACTAAGGCTGGGGGAATATTTTCACTTGGAAATTACGTCCTCTTAACTTCATTTAGGATAAAAGTGATTGAATGCCCCTTCACGTGTGTTTATAGTCATTCATGATGGGGAAGACAAACGACTTACCTGCGACACTCTCGTGCTCGCAGGATGTCTATGTTGCACATGTGAAGGAGTTTATAAAATGGGTGCAATCATCACTCTCACGTATGATGCATGCATTTTACAACATATAATTAGACTTGCATTTAGACTTATTTCGTATAATTTGCTCATAGCATCCATCTATTTCTTTGAATTCTTTGAAGTAGACATCTACTTCTAGTTGGTGTGATTTTTATAGAATTGTGAATAAAAATGGCGGAGGAATGGAAGAAAAGAAGAATAACGCAAAACAGAGTCTAAACAGCTTCTAAAAATGTCAATTAGCCCTCTTCACGGGCTGTTATAGACTTATCACGACCGTTAAAGGTTTGGCTCATGTCCCGTACTCTATCGTTTACGCCGCTCATAGAACAGGCTGCACAGAAGAAATGAATCTCACGGGCCGTGACAACTATCTCACGGGCCATGAGACACTGACTCACGCCTCAAATGTCCATCTTCACGGCTCTGGCAGAAGCATTCGAACAAAGGACTGTGATCTCATGAGCTGTTAAGCACTCATCACAGGTCGTGAAAATCAAATCTCATGCCAATAACTGCAATTCACAAATCAAACATCAATTATTTTACCCACATAGAACTTACGGGCCGTGACAAATTTCTCACAGCCATTATATTAGGATTCTCACGGATCGCAGAAGTCTCATGGCTCATAGAGCGAATCGGATTTTGAAGTATTTTAACGGGCCGTGAGACGTTGATAACAAGCCTTACACTTCCTAGAAATTATCATCATCGGTCATTACATTGTTTTTACGGATATCACATAAAATATGGATAGGCAACCATTAATTAACGGGCCATGAGTTACGCTTCACAGGCTGTTACACACTCAAGAAATTGCAAGGTTTTATTTAACGGGGCGCCACAAATTGTTAACAGATATCACAAAATGACCAAGGAAGTTAAACTTGAGCTCACGCGCTGTTAGCAGGTTGTTAGGGGCCGTGAAAGAACGTAAGTCACACGATTGAAGAGAAAATTGTCCGAATCACGAATGTGATATCCCTCTCATGTCCCGTGAAGGCAAAGAAAATTTCAACTTCAACTTTGATTGAGCTGTTAAATCCGATTGAGGGGCGTGACGGACACCTAATTCGACACAGAAACATATTTTCGAAAGAATTCTCCATGTATGTACAAGGACTCCAACTCCTATTGTATGTCCTAAGGATCAATTGGAAACTAATTAGGATAGAAATCTCAGAATTTACAAGGCAAAACTTTCAGAACCAATGGGACTCTGAATTTATCTTATTTCACATGGAAAATATTTTCATTTGTTCCTAAGCCACTTGGAAACTAGAGACCTATGAAAAGAGACATTTGGCAGCTAGAGATGATCATGCTAGGGCCTGCAATCAAAGCTTCCAAGCCAAAAATAAAAGAGCACTTCTGAAGAACGAAGGAGAAGACTTTTGCACAATAGACTCGTGCGAGGATTGTGCAACGACTTGTCATCGTTTCTGCAGAGTATTACTTGTTCTACATTATGTTGGGATGATACTTTAGATATCCATGTTTTATCTACATCTTATTGTTCATTAGATTATTAGTTATAATTTACCTTTCTGCTTTAGTTGAAAGAGTTTTACTATAAGAACAATTTCTGACTTATGATTAATCAAATAATTAATTTAGTTTTTATGAACATGATTGTTGTGCATAATGCTTTGCTTCATAATTTAATGATTTTTAGGATGATTATTGACTGTGTAGTGTGATCAATCCTTAATTCATCATTTTCTACTCGAATCGATTCTTAACTTTATGTTGAAGCAATGCATGTCGTAATCTAGTAGAAACCTTGCAAAATATTAGATTATGTGGTCTGCATGAATTGACCCGTGCGGGCGATTTTGTAGTTTAGGGATTACAACACATTGCATCTTAATTTCAATATAACTAGAGGAATATCCGTGCGGAATACTTTCATATTATTAATGTCTTAAGATAGTTGATGTACTCGTGCGGGAGATCATATTATTAGTGTCTTTAATCCATCTGAAAAACTAAATTCGAGCTTTACACTTATGCATGATTTTACAAAAAATACAGATGGTTCTTTCATCATTAGTTTTAGAATTTACTTCTCTGTTAATTTTACTTTCTGCACCACTTTTACACAGAATTTTATGTCATCTCTTATTAGACTTTGAGATTTGATAGATAAGTAAATTAGTTCCTCATGGGATCGACAACTTATACTTTTCACTTTATTACTTGATCGACTAATGCACTTGCTAGCTTTATTGTTATCAATTTTCGCATCAACATACGATGTCCCAAGATCCAGAACGAGCTTCCTTTCTTTTTGGATTTGAGTTATGGTCTCGTGTCAACTGATTATCAAGCATTCAAGTGAAATACCCTCAAGGCCAGATGGCTACGGTAGGCTCATGCTCGTCTTATAGTAGAATACGAACAACCCTCTCGAATAGAATGTAAGAAACTAGTGTATCACCGAGACTATTTAGACGATTTGAAAGGGGAGAAAAGATCGATGTAGAAAATACGGATAAGGATTACTGGATGCTCTTGAGAATAACTCATTTTTCATCCGCCCTACTTGGGTCATCGATTACAAATGAGAATCATAGATGCTCCCTCTCGAGTAGAACTTTCTGGAATAAAAATGGAATCGAAAATAGCAGTGACGAAGAAAGAACACATGAATACTCTTCGAATTCTTCTAGGATGATCTGAGTCCCCAACTCAATGCGGTAATTTATTGCCAAAAACTTGGAATAAGCATAACCTTCTCAGGCCACCGCAGATCAAAAAATGAATGACGTCTAAACCAACCATGAAGAATCGTCATTGTCAAATCTGCAAAAATTCGAGCTATGAACCATTGCATACCAAAGTTTGATTTCTCTAATTCGGTCGCGTAGAGCCTCTAATGTCCCTGCGGTCTGAGGTGAAAGGCAGTAATAAATCAATAACTCCCCTTGACTTACAACTGCGAGGCAAATCAGGAAACCGCGCAAGGAATCATCTTCACCAAAGATCGATTTCTCTACGTTCGGTCGCGTAGAGTCGTTAACATCCCTATGGTCGGGGGTGCAAGGTGAAGATGATTCACGAGCTCAAATCCAAATACATATCAGAAAAATAAAGAGTTATACGATGAAACAAGGATCAAACTAATATCATTAAAACTATAAGAAAACTTAACATTCAGTTAGTCATCAAAGCATCAAAGAACAATAAAGATAGAGTACGAAGTCATGATCAACATCCCCTAGCCACTAGTTGGCTGATTAGTTACACATTATGAAAACTAGAAAAGAAGAAAAAGAAGAAAGAAAAATACAAGAGAGAAGGGAGAAAGGAGGCTACTGGTGCAACCTCCTCTCCAACCTCCTCAACAAGGGTTCAAAACTCAATCAAAATTTAGACCAAATTTGAATCCTCTTCAAGGTTGCCTTCAGCCCCCTTTTATAGCCTCACTCCTACTGCTAATTCTCAGTGGCATTTTTGACATTGGGTATCTCCAGAAGCTTTGTAGGAAGCTTCCTTCATGTTGTAGATGAAACAATTGTTAGCTGGTCCCTGCTTGTGCTGTTTGCTAGTTTGGGACAATGCACTCAGCTGGACTCAATCCTTATACCTACTTTTCGGACCACCTCTCTCATTTTTCAGTCAAAAAAATTTGTTGTGGTCCCTCCCGCCACTTGGTCTATCACCTGTCTAGAATTTGCCAGTGATGCATATGAGATGATGTAGCAAAATAAAATCGCTAGCAAGTGCACTAGTCGCTCAAGTAATATAGTAAATAGGAGTAAGAGTGTCGAACCCACGAGGAATATTATTAATTCATTATCTGAATTTATAAATTAATAAGAGAGAAAAAACATGGATTTTGAAAATGAGTTTTAAAAGATAAAGAAAATAAGATAAAGATAAGATAGTGGTGTTGAAGTTAGGCCTTAGGATGAAAATAGATCAGGATAAATATTTGAACCATAAAAGATAAATTTAATCTTTAAAGATGGATTAGAGTCTCCCTAAAGTAATCTAACATGATTAACTTATGGTCTCCACGACTGGCATCCCTCAATCTAATCATATAGAACTATATTAATTTAATAAGAATTGAAGTCTCCACGACTGGTACCCCCAAAATCATATTAAAATTAAGATGCATTAAATTGAATTCTCTAAACTATTAATCACTCCACAAACTGGTATAGATTAATAGACCACACAAAATTGATTCTTCACACACTAGTTATCAAATTTATGTCAATTATTAATTCCAAATAAAATCAATTATAATTAGTATAATGAATTCTGAAATTAAACACTCCACAAACTGGTATAGCCTAATTCAGAAATTTAATTAACTAATATAAAAGCATTAAGAACAATTAATAATTGATCAGAAAAGATTAAAGCAAATAAAATAGGGTTCAAACATTTCCCTTCAATTAATAATCTCCTAAAATAATAATCTTAAAAACATGCAGTTCATCCTAGAAATTTTGGAGAGATAATAAAATATAAATCATAAAAATTGAAAGAATTACACCCAAAATAGAGATCTCGAATTGGGCAGACAGTCGGGTAGCCTCTCGAACTTGATCAGGGTCGCGATCAACCTCCAGCCATCGCACCTCTCTCCTCTTGGTCGTAGCCTGCAGAGCTCACGACTCGCCGTGGAAGAAACCTAAACTTCAGAGCACCCTTTGGAATGACGGATTCTTCACGTATTTATAGGTGCGGACGGCCTTCAGTTTGATCCCGATCGTAATATCGTACGGTTGAAATTAAATTTAGTGGATAAAAGTTGATACGTTCTCGGCCAAAATGATAATTTCGCCCAAGGATAAACTCTTTTCATCTTTACACCTTCTTGGAATCTCGCCCAAAACGATAGGCTTCTTATCTTTACCCCCTTCAAATCTCGGCCAAAACAAAGAGGAGTCCTTATCATTACGCCCAAAGAGATAAATATCATTTTATCTTTACCCCCTTCATATCTTGACCAATTGATAAACAATTCATATCTTTACACCTTTCCATTATGCCTAAAATGATAACATCTTCTAGTTTTGGCCAAAACGATGAGTTTTCTTTCCGTTGCCCCCTCCAAATCTCGGCCAAAACAAAGAGGAGTCCTTATCATTACGCCCAAAATGATGAGTCATTTCTTATCTTTACCCCCTCCAAATCTCGGCCAAAATGAAAAGTCTTCTATCATTACTCCCTTTGAATCTCGCCCAAAATGATGAAATCTGATCTCATTACGCCCAAAATTCAAGTTGCATTCATTTTTACCCCCAACGAAGTAAGATGTAATTTATCCAACCATGAGATCATCTCGGCCGAAATATAATTCGTTACGGCCGATTCATTTTACCTGCAAAATAATTATAAAAATTACGTAAATTCCTCTTTAGTTAAAATATTCAAAACATTAATAATTAAAATTGATAAATCCGAAATTACGACTAAAAGTGACTAAAAATAATGCATGCCATGAACAAATTACAGAAAAATTAATTAAAATAATAATCTAAAATATGTTGTATTTTTCATGCATCAAACTCCCCTAAGCTTAAAGTCTTGCTTGTCCTCAAGCAAAAATTCAAAGCAAGGCTCAAGAAAGTTCCATCATAGCCTCCACATTGTCAACTGACTAACTTTCTCACAAAATTCTTCTGCACACCTACTACTCAGCATCTTATCATTTTCCATGCACGTAGCTTCATAGAGGTTCTGAATGCTACACAAATTTAAATAATTTCAAATTCAGCCTTGCAGAAAAATAAATTGTCTGTCAAATAATAGCATTAATATTGAACACATAAGTACTAATTGAGCTTAAAACTTTTTCTTTTTCTTTTCATTTTTATTTTCAATCATTTTAAAAGTTCTAATCTTCAAGCAGGATTGCACAAGGAAGTCCATGTAGCGGGCTTTGGACTGATGACTCCCAGACCAGATGGCCTTAGGGCAATAGGTGATAAAGCACCCCTCGAGTTTACTTGCCCGAACAACTAAGGTTCTGAATGAAGAGTTCGAACTTAGCCATGATTCAGTACTCATGTGCTTCTCCATATTCCACAAGATGGTCCATGTAGCAGGCTTTTGATCGACGGATCCTAGAGCAGTTGCCCTTAGGTCGCCAGGCAAGAACCCCTACGGATCTAATTACCCGAACACATCTTGGTTCCAGATAACACTTTTGTACCTACACATAACTTTATTCATCATTTTTTTTGTTGGGGTTTAACTACCCCTTCTTTTTTTATAAGCTCAAAAAGTACTTGATATGGTCAATAAGAAGGCTACTACTATCAAGACTTAAAAGAAATTAATAAAAAGGCATGAATATGATTTTGTCGTCTAGTCATTCATAATTCTATTTAGCATGGGCACACAGTCTATAAGTTTGATACTGAAGTAGCAAGTGATAAGAAAGGAAAGTATTCAAATTTCATCAATTAACGACATGTTTTTGAACTTTTTACTAAAAGATAATTAAAACAGTAAGACAAGAGTTTGTAAGACGGTAGCAAAAATAAATGCATGCAATGGTATTTTTTTAAAAAATTTTCAATTTTTCACTTTTTTTTTGGATTTTTTTTTTACAAATAGATGCAAACATAAGCAAATAAAAAGAAAGAAACATGCAATGCATGAAATGCAAACTCCCCCAAGCTTGAACTAGACACTGTCCTCAGTGTTAGGCCAACAAGGGAAAGAGTAAAGATAATATGGAAAAACTAAAGAAAAGGGAAAAGATACAACCGAATTTATTTTCGGTGGAGAGATGCTCGGCCGATAATTCTCGTGGTGTCAGTGTTATGAACTTCATGGCCGCAAATGGTGTCGGTGAGAGGAGATCTCGTCCGATAATTGAGAGTCTCGGCCGTAAAAGCTTGTTGATGAAGATCTCAGCCGTGCAATCTCGACCGTAAGAGCTGGTTGATGAAGAACCTCGGCCGTAGTTGATGAAGAACTTCGGCCGTAGTTGATGAAGCTCGGCAGTAAGCAGAGAGCGTGGTGTGAGGATCGGCCGTAAGGAATGGGTGGTGGCGCTGGTGTTCGGCGCTCGTCCGGGCGTAAGGAGTCAGCTCCGATGGAAGCTCAGCCGTAAGGAATAGGTGGAACCGGCGATGAGACTTCGGCCGTAAGGGCTTTTTGGAGAGAAGCGTTGAAACTTCGGCCGTAAGGAAGAAGGCTCGAACGTAACGAAGAAAGTTTGTGCAGGTGTCGGATTTTATGCCCTGTTGTCATGTCCGAAGTTCTCTCCTTCCGCAGATGACTGAACAAAATAAAAACTATTACCACAACTAAAGATATTAATCAACAAACTAATGAAAGACTAATCTAAAGAAATAATAAAAAGGATAAAAATAGTTCTGATTTATAGTCGTCAGCTTGACTTAGTCTTGATGATAATCAAGGCCTATTTTGCTCTTCTCCCCTTGGATTTTTCTCTGTGTTGCTTGGGAGAGAGCCCGGTGTACGTCCAGTCAGTTGTGCCGCCATCTGGCCCAATTATCTTTCTAAATTTCGAATTGATGCATCCTGATTCGTGGCTCTAGATTCCATATTCTTTTGCAACGCTTGCATGGTGTCTATGATCTGTGCCATCATCTCCTGCATGTGATTTGATGATTGATATTGGGGAGTATCAGGTTGCCTTTTCAGTATATAATCTTTTGATGGACCAGAAGGTTGGCCTTGATTCTGATTATAGGCAAACTTCGGATTATCTGTCCAACCATAATCGTTGTTCCTGTAAAATGGATTGGAAATAAAGTTAGCATTTTCAATTTGATTTGAATCTGAAGTGTTACCTGTAGGGCTATAATTGCTGGAATTTCCCATTAGTGACATCATCTGCTCAAATTTTTTATTAAGTGACTGCAGTTGAGCCACTATTTCTGAAAATTGTATTCCTTGTGTAGCATGTACATCATGAGTTCGGCGAGGTAGTCTCCTTTCTTGGCTCGACTTGAGGGCTACAGCTTCAATTATATCTTGTATCTCACTAGGGCATTTAGATCCCAACACTGTCCCTCCTGCTGATTGGTCGAGCTTATCTTGATCTGCAAGTCGTAATCCATGATAAAAATCTTCCATCACTTGCCACTTTGAAATTCTATTATCAGGAACTCTGGCCAGCAGCTCCTTATATCGTTCCCAGGCCTCATATAATGTTTCATCATCGTCTTGAACAAATGCCCTCAGCTCTCTTCTATATTTGCCTGCTTTTTGTGGTGGGCAATATTTTCCAACAAATTTTTCTACCAGCTCCAACCATGAGTGAATCGATCCTGCAGGCAAAGTTTTAAACCAAGTGGAAGCTTTGTCACGTAAAGATTGTGGAAACAATAAAAGACGAATAACTTCAGTAGAAACATTATTATTTCTAAAGGTGCTCAGAGTAGCAAGAAATTTGTCAAGGTGATCATGAGGGTCTTCATGAAATCCTCCTCCAAATTGGGATGATTGTATCATCCTCACGATTGCAGGATTAATCTCAAAATTATTTGCATTGATTTCAGGCAGCACAATGCATGATTCTCGGTCATTATATCTGGCCGAGACATATTCTCTCATAGAGAGTTCCTCTTCATTTTCCCATCGATTATTTTGTGGCGGAACTAATTCATTTCATTGCTCATTGTTGCGTGCTTGTTCAGCCATTCTTCTTGTATCTCTTCTTAATCGGCGAGCAATTCTTTCAATTTCAGGATCAAATTCCAAAATTGGATTTGAACTCCTAGTGCTATGTCTGGAACTATCAGAAGATTCCAGGATTAGTTGTGATTAAATTTTCAATAGTACCTGCAACAACTAATTTTCAGTAAGATAAAAGAATAAAATAAAAATATATACAAGAACAAAGAAATGCAGATAATAGGTCACGAAAAAATAAGATTTAAATTGATAAACATAAAAAGTCTTTCGACTATTATTGAAAATTCATTAGGTCGTCAAAATTAATGTCCGAGAGAAATTAACCTAATTACTGCCACCAAAATTCACAGAAAAAATTATCAAATACGGCGAAAAATCAAAACTCGAAAACCAATTCAAATGCCAAACATTAATATCGACCGAAAGTAAATCACTTAGATGGTCGTAAAAATCAAGCACTCGTTCGGCCGTAAAACTTGGAAGAATTAATGATGATGTAACAAATGACACAAAACAAATCAGAACTAATTTGCGGCCGTAAAGTTAATAATCAGACATAATCAAAAATTATTTTCAGAGAGGAAATAAGATTGATCGGCCGCAATACAGAAACAGATTTACGGCCGAAATTAAATTAGTAATCCGAGGCTCGTTCGGCTGTAAAAATCATAAAATAGTGTCGAAAGGGATTAATCAATGTAAGATGGCGTAAAAATTATTATGGCCAAAACATATTCGTAAGGTGGCGTAAAAATTAGCACAGTGATGAATCATCTCGGCAATCAACTCCTCACATATAAGATCCTAGGCGTAAAGAACCGAAGTTGACAACCTTTGATCGTAAAACAGAACAGGGTTTCGGCCGAAATAAAAATCTAACGAAACGTCGATAAAATGACTCATTACGGCCGAGGAAGAGTATAATTCATATCGCCCGTAAAACAATGAAAGTTCAGTCGAACGTGAGGTAAAACATCAATACATATAAATTGGCCGAAATGAGATTAAAATCAAACTTATACGTTCAGAAATATATTACGGCCGAATTGAAGTCGACAACCTTTGGCCGTAAAATAAAACTAGGTTTCGGCCGAAACAAAAATAGAATTAAACTTATTCTTACGTCAACAGAAGAATCATTACGGCCGAGAAGGAGTAAAATCCATGTCGGATGATCCATTACGGCCGAGACAGACTAAATCGCTTTGGCCAAAACAAAGTCAAATCAAAAGTTCAAACTATTAAAACGTTACGGCCGAGAATGAAAGTCGAAACTGATTCGAATAGGGCGTAAAAAAAATTTAAACCATAGATAAACCGGGCAAAACAAGGTCAAATCAATATCCATTACTCATGGCGTGAAACAACGTTCGGATAAAAACATTACGGCCGTAAAATAGAAGATTAGAACTCAATCGATATTGCGAGCCGTAAAACCAGTAAAGCCAACAAAATAAATCTCGGTCGTAAAACCATAAGTCCACGTAATCGACGATAGAATTTGAGCCTAAAGTCAACAAATTCAAAATGTCGTGACCTTTATCTGCAAAAGAAAATTGTTAGTTAATTCACAAGAAATAAAAATAATTAAAATAGTACATGTTTACAGAGAATTATTTACAATTTATTTACATCTCCTAATAATTCATAAAAATCAGAAATTAATTAATAAAATATTCCCCGGCAATGGTGCCAAAAACTTGATGTGTATGAGATGATGTAGCAAAATAAAATCGCTAGCAAGTGCACTAGTCGCTCAAGTAATATAGTAAATAGGAGTAAGAGTGTCGAACCCACGAGGAATATTATTAATTCATTATCTAAATTTATAAATTAATAAGAGAGAAAAAACATGGATTTTGAAAATGAGTTTTAAAAGATAAAGAAAATAAGATAAAGATAAGATAGTGGTGTTGAAGTTAGGCCTTAGGATGAAAATAGATCAGGATAAATATTTGAACCATAAAAGATAAATTTAATCTTTAAAGATGGATTAGAGTCTCCCTAAAGTAATCTAACATGATTAACTTGTGGTCTCCACGACTGGCATCCCTCAATCTAATCATATAGAACTATATTAATTTAATAAGAATTGAAGTCTCCACGACTGGTACCCCCAAAATCATATTAAAATTAAGATGCATTAAATTGAATTCTCTAAACTATTAATCACTCCACAAACTGGTATAGATTAATAGACCACACAAACTTGATTCTTCACACACTAGTTATCAAATTTATGTCAATTATTAATTCCAAATAAAATCAATTATAATTAGTATAATGAATTCTGAAATTAAACACTCCACAAACTGGTATAGCCTAATTCAAAAATTTAATTAACTAATATAAAAGCATTAAGAACAATTAATAATTGATCAGAAAAGATTAAAGCAAATAAAATAGGGTTCAAACATTTCCCTTCAATTAATAATCTACTAAAATAATAATCCTAAAAACATACAGTTCATCCTAGAAATTTCGGAGAGATAATAAAATATAAATCATAAAAATTGAAAGAATTACACCCAAAATAGAGATCTCGAATTGGGCAGACAGTCGGGTAGCCTCTCGAACTTGATCAGGGTCGCGATCAACCTCCAGCCGTCGCACCTCTCTCCTCTTGGTCGTAGCCTGCAGAGCTCACGACTCGCCGTGGAAGAAACCTAAACTTCAGAGCACCCTTTGGAACGACGGATTCTTCACGTATTTATAGGTGCGGACGGCCTTCAGTTTGATCCCGATCGTAATATCGTACGGTTGAAATTAAATTTAGTGGATAAAAGTTGATACGTTCTCGGCCAAAATGATAATTTCGCCCAAGGATAAACTCTTTTCATCTTTACACCTTCTTGGAATCTCGCCCAAAACGATAGGCTTCTTATCTTTACCCCCTTCAAATCTCGGCCAAAACAAAGAGGAGTCCTTATCATTACGCCCAAAGAGATAAATATCATTTTATCTTTACCCCCTTCATATCTTGACCAATTGATAAACAATTCATATCTTTACACCTTTCCATTATGCCTAAAATGATAACATCTTCTAGTTTTGGCCAAAACGATGAGTTTTCTTTCCGTTGCCCCCTCCAAATCTCGGCCAAAACAAAGAGGAGTCCTTATCATTACGTCCAAAATGATGAGTCATTTCTTATCTTTACCCCCTCCAAATCTCGGCCAAAATGAAAAGTCTTCTATCATTACTCCCTTTGAATCTCGCCCAAAATGATGAAATCTGATCTCGTTACGCCCAAAATTCAAGTTGCATTCATTTTTACCCCCAACGAAGTAAGATGTAATTTATCCAACCATGAGATCATCTCGGCCGAAATATAATTCGTTACGGCCGATTCATTTTACCTGCAAAATAATTATAAAAATTACGTAAATTCTTCTTTAGTTAAAATATTCAAAACATTAATAATTAAAATTGATAAATCCGGAATTACGACTAAAAGTGACTAAAAATGATGCATACCATGAACAAATTACAGAAAAATTAATTAAAATAATAATCTAAAATATGTTATATTTTCATGCATCAGCCAGCAAAAAGGAATCTTTGTTGTGGTCCTACATGGCTGCCTCCCATCAGCTCACCACCTGTCCACTATCCACTATCCTACAGCCTTTTTGTTGTCCACATCTACCCACAAAGGTGTAGAGAAAGCTTCCTTCCCTAGTGCAAGGGATCTGTAGGCTGACATGGAAAAGTGTCATTTTCTTTGCTATTTGCTTCTTTGGACAGTTGAGCTAGTGAACTGCGTCGTTTGCCTTCAAATTTGTCTAAGTGTTTGAATTGGGGGAACCCACATGTGTTCCTCATATGCGTGTGTATGGAGGCATACACGTGAATACCCCTATGAATTATCAATTGAGATTTCTGCATGGAAAATAATCAACACAAGTAATAATATCCCAGAAATACAGTATTTAAAAGGTGGATGTGGAGAAATAATAAAACTTGCATTTCAATAATAATAAAGCATGTGTTCAAGCATGAGAATATAGTAAAACATGGAATAGATGCATATTGAACATAGATGAAAAGTATGCATAATATCTCCACATCAACTTCCCCAAACTTAAAGTTTTGCTTGTCCTCAAGCAAAATTAGGAACTTAGGGTCATGAGTTTTCAAGTTTTCATGACTACATTTCCCTAGCCCTCACACTTGACCTATCTAAACATCATTTACACATTTAAGCCCTTTAACCCCTGACTTAGTAATCACTAAAACAAATGTCTATGGGTGTCAAATGAAATCACACTGCGGGCTGAACATTCACATAATCTCACCCAAGAACTTGCACATTCACATAACATGTATTAACACTAAAAGATGATCTGCACATGTAGGGACACTTACTTGTCCCTTTATTAAACAAACTTTCTTCTCATTTGACCTTTTTTATTTTTTTTTTCTTGTTGCTAAGACCTTCTCTTCAATTGCATATTGAGAAACTGAAAATAAAAAGAGAGTTTCCACTTAGCATTTTCCTTGCCTTTCTTCCAAGAATACTCTGTTTGGGTGCTAGTGGTGCCATGCATAACATACTCTTATCTTTCTCAAGTGAGATGACAGAGGAGTAGTTATTCAAGATAGAAAAGTTGCTCATAGTCTTCCTCACATTTTCTTCTTAGAATATTCATGTGAGTCACTTGGGACTTTTATTAAAGAAAGAGCAAAAACATTTACAATATACAAAAGAAGAGAAGTGCAGAAATGAGGACTTACAACTATGTAATTTACTCTTATTACACTGTAGCGGATCATAGTTTAGTATCATACAAATAGTCGAGTGCAAGATCCTAGATGGGATTATGTGGAGGGTCAATCAATTTATCATATGCTTTGATTTTAGGCTAGGATCATTTATATGTTTATTAGCCATGAAAGCTAAAAGATCAAAACCGTTATGCATAATGCTTCCTAATATGTGATTGATTATATGCAAAAGTCTAAGTGGGATTTTGAGAGCTACCATAAATAGATTTTCAGAAAAAAAAAAGTTTGAAAAAATTTCAAAACTTTAGTAACAGTGGTAGATTTCAAAACTTTGGCAACAATGATAAATTTTAGAACTTCAAAAAGATTAGAAAACATCACAATTAAATCACAATGGTATGTTCTATGAAAAATAATGACAGTTAGGTTCAAAGAAACATGCCATTGGACTCCCCCAAACTTAAGCTTAACATTGTCCTTGGTGTTGGTTAAGCTATGAGAGACTGAATTATTAGGCGGGGAAAGTGGGTGCCCAGGGGCAGACATCTGTGCCTTCAGTTGTTCGTTTGCGGCTTCAACACTCCTTTAAATGTGAATTAGTGAATTACTCTACTTGCCTGCACAGAAAATTTGAACATTGTCAGATTTCATAAGTAACAATCATTAAAATTGACAAGGAGAAGAGTGTGAAATCAGTGGCATTTCTATAGTTGGAGGCAGGTTCAATAATTGTGGTTTCAATAGAGGTGGTGTACTCCCTATTAATATGTTGAGGCTGCTTGATTCCTACAAAACAAAGAAAAAGAAAATACACTTATTAGGTTAGGTTGCCTCCCAATAAGCGTCACTATTTATAGTCCTAAACTAGACTCAGTTATTTCAAACCCATATCTTCAGCTGGTGGGTCTACAATTGAGTCCAGCAAGTTTGGACATCTTTCCGCTATCAAATACAAAAGTTATTGGTCCATGTTTCACCCTAAACAGTTTGGATCAAATAGAATTCAGCTTCTTAAAAAATAGCTTGAGTCTTGTGTTGAGTAGTTCAATTTTAGTTTCAGCTTGGTTCTCTTTCTTCAAGTTGTTCTCATGGCAGAATACAACTACTATACTTTGTTGTGAAGCATCAGCTTGAAACGAGTTTTCTAACTTAAGAAATTCTTCCTCTTGATCTTCAGGATCTCCATCTTGTTTCAGCAACCACTTCTTGATTTTCCTTTTTAAAAGTGTGGTTATTGTCATTTCTGGAGGTACTTGATCCTGCATCATGCTGCTTTCTTCAACTTTTGGTTTCTTCATTTCCTCTAGGTAATCTTTCTCATGTATCTTCATAAGCTGACATTCTTCAACTGGTGGAGTCTTTTGATGGTTTCTGCAAAAGGTGTCTTCAGCCTCAAGACAGGTGTCTTAGCATGTCTGGTTGCCTGCTTCGAATTCAGCTACATGGTTCTCCTTTGGCATTGACTTTATGTGTTGACTTGCAGCCTTCATCACTTCATCATTAATTTTGATCTCTTCAGCATCTTCATTATGGAATTCAATAGGGGGAGTTAGTCTTGGTAGCTGAGAAGTCTTGATTACTTACTTTAGATTTGGGTGCAGACTTCTCCTTTTTAATGGCCTCTGTATGTTGAGTTGTTGCCCCCTTTCAACCTTCTTCATTGTATTATCAATTTTGAACTCTTCAACTTCTTCGTTCTGGATTCCAATGAAATGTTTAACTGTAGAGATCAGTTTGTCTTTCACTTTTAGGTGGAATAACTTGAGTTTGCACCTTAGACCTAGCTTCAATTGGTTCAGAAAGAGTGTCAAATGATTGCTGAAATATTTGTTCTTCTAAGATTCATCTTTCAACCGCTAGACCTTCAACTTTCTCGAACAACTACATCATTGATGCGTTATGTACTTCCTGTGTCTAATAAACTTCTCAATCATTAGCTCCATGTTTGTCTTTGCTTTAGGTGGGGCTATATGAATTTGAGGCTCCAATATTTGTGCTTACTGATTTTGATATGTAACTTGTTGAAACTAAACAGCTAACATCCTTGATTGTGCATGAAGTCCTTCTACCCTAGTAGATAGTTCTTCCATCTCTTCATTCTGCTTCTTTTGTCGGTCCATCATGTTTTGCATCATAGGTGTTGTTGGCTGTTGAAATTCAGGTGGAATAACATTATGATATGCAGCCAAAAAAAGTGATTCCATTTTATCATTCAATTGAGAGTGTGTATCTGCCATTTGGTTTTGATAATAAGTTGTTGGATAATAGTGTTGTCCAAAGAAATATAGATTGTCTTGATAACTCTATGGACTTGGATTTTGGGAATATGAACTAGAAATCTGGTTACTCCATTGGCAGCTAGGATTATCCATGTGAAGCTTCTCATATGACTCATCATGATTGTAGGACTCTAGTTGGCTGTAATAAGCCTGTGAAGTTGTAGGAGGTTTCAGTTTGAACTTTGCAATTGCATTTCCTACTATGTCTTCAATTCTAGAAGTTAAGCTATTTCAACTTTCAAACTTTGACATTTCAGTTGAATGATAAGAATTATGCTCATCTGGTGACCAGTTTTGGAAATTCCAATCCATCTCTGAAATCTGAAATGTTTTATGCACAATTGAAACTCAAGAGAAAGTTGATAGAGTATGTGTAGAAAAATTGAAATATGAAATCTGAATTTTGAAATCTAAGATCAAACTGAAAATATCAAATCTGAAATGTTGAAATCTGAAATTTGGAAGATGAAATCTAAAAGTTTGAATTCTAAAGTTTGAAATTTGAATTCTGAAGTTTGAAATCTAAAATCTGAATTCTGAAATGTCAAATCTAATGTGAGCATTCAGGGATCAAAAGAAAACATGTTCAAATATGTTTCAGCACAATAGGAGCTTAGGATCACATGATGAGTATGAAAAATTGAAATATGAAATCAGCAATCAGAAATGAAAAGTCTAAAACTAACAATTAGAAATCTAATGTGAATGTTCAAGGATCATGAAGCTAATATATTCAGCAATGCTTGTGCACAATTGAAATCTGAAAAGTAAATCCCAAAATTTGAAATCAAATATCAAAGATCTAAAATTTGTAATATTAAATTTGGAATTTAAAATCTGCAATATGGTATCTGAAATCTAATTTAAACATTCAAAGATGAAAAGTAGGCATACTTAGTGATATTTCTGCACAATGACAACAACAAAGAAGTTCAGGATTATTTGAACAAGTGCATAAATTTCAAATTCTAAAAATCCAAAATCTGAAATATGAAATATGAAATCTGAAGATGGAAATCATAAATCTGAAAACATTCAAAAATCTGATCAGCAATATTTACCCACAATAAAAGCTTAGGATTACAGAAAATTTATATCTTAAATCAGAAATCAGAATTCTAACAATAACATTTGAGGATCAAGTTTTAAGATGTGAAGAAAACTGAAATCTGAAAATTAAAAGCTGAAAACTGAAATCGGATATTTGATCATAACACTCAATGATCAAGAAACTGTTAGATTCAGCAATATTAAGAAAATAAGAAACTGTCAAGTTCAACAATGTGTATAAGAATGCATGTTAGCAATTTCATGACACAATTGTTTAGCAATTTCAGCAGCTATAAATTATAAATCAGTAATTTCAGGACACAAATGTTCAGCAGTTAGAAATTAGAAATCAGCAATTTTAGGACACAAATATTCAGTATTTTCAGCAATGAGAAATCAGAAAACTGGAAATAGCTGGCTTGTTCAGCAGAGTGTATTCAATAATGTTTAGCAAGATTTTGCACTATGAAAACAGAGTAGACACTTTGTAGCATAAGTGCATAACAAGGAACTCAAAATCTGGAATACAAAATCATGATTCAGCAATGTTTCTGCATTATAAAAATTCAAGAGATACCTTGTAGCATGTGCAGAATATGAACTTTAATAATCAGAAATGCAGGAATAGAGTATCAAAGATGACAACTACATGATCTAACCGAAGGCTTCTATAAACAAGTAAAGAAAAGAAAATTGAAGAAACTAACATCTACTTTAAGCAAGAAAAAAAATTTACCTAAACTATAGGCAACTAGGATATTCACAACATGATGAAATATAAATCGTCACTATAAACAATACTTATCTAGATCAGAAAATCAAATGTGACAATTCAAAAATTAGTCACTGGCAACAGTGTCAAAAACTTTGTCTCGCATAAAGTGTGTATATCGCTAAACACAAAAAAATGTCGAATGAAGTTTTAAATTTATAAATCCTCTGCACTATTACTATGAGAACCGAAAGTATATGGCATATCATTGTAGTGCTTGAGGGTCGATCCACAGAGACAAAGTTGAAATGTTCATACTTAATTAAACTATTTGAAGGAAAAGTATAAGCCTATAGGTGTTGTTCAAATTGAGAAATGAAAATGCTACAAACTAGAAATCACAACAAATAAGATTATACTTAATTTTTAGGGCTGGGGGAATAGTTTCACTTGGAACTTACGTCCTCTGAACTTCATTTAGTCACGTGTGTATATAGACAATCATGATGGGGAAGACACTCGACTTACCTACGAAACTCTCGTGCTCGCAGGAAGTCTATGTTGCACACGTGAAGGAGTTTATAAAATGGGTCCAATCATCGCTCACACGTACGATGTCCCAAGATCGAGAACGAGCTTTCTTCCTTTTCGAATTTGAGTTATGGTCTCGCGTCCACTGAGTATCAAGCATTCAAGAGAAATACACTCAAGGCCAGACGATTATGGTCGGCTCATGCTTGCCTTAGTGAGATACGGACAACCCTCCCGGGTAGAATGCAAGAAACTAGTATATCATCGAGACTATTTAGATGATTTGAAGGGGGAGAAAAGATCGATTCAAAAAATACGGATAAGGATTACTAGAACTTCTTCAGAAGTAACTCATTTGTCATCCGCCCTATTTGGGTCGTCGATTACAAATGAAGATCAGAGATGCTCCCTCTCGGATAGAACTTTCCAAAATAAAAAAGGAATAAAAAATAGTAGTGACGAAGAAAGAACACGCGAACACTCTTTGAATCCATCTAAGATGATCCGAGTTTCCAACTCAATGCAGTCGTTTATTGCCAGAAACTCGGAATAAGCATAACCTTCTCAGGCCGCAGATCAAAAAATGAACGACGTCTAAACCGAACCATGAAGAACCGGCATTGCCAATTCTGCAAAAATCTGAGCTACGAACCATTGCATGCCAAAGCTTGATTTCTCTACGTTCGGTCACATAGAGCATCTAACGTCCCTACGGTCAAGGGTGTGCAAGACAGCAATGATTCAAAAACTCCCCCTGACTTACATCTGCGAGGAAAACCAGGAAACAACGTAGGGAATCATCTTCACCAAAGCTCGATTTCTCTACGTTCGGTCGCGTAGAACCTTTAATATCCCTATGGTCAGGGGTGCAAAGATGATTCACGAGCTCAAATCCAAATACATACCATAAGCAAGCTCAACATTCAATTAGTCATCAAAGCACAAAGAAGAATAAAAACAGAGTATGAAAGTCATAATCAACATCCCCAGCTTCTAATTGGCTAGGTAGTTACACATTATGAAAACTAGAAAAGAAGAAAAAGAAGAAAGGAAAATACAAGAGAGAAGGGAGAGCAGACTCCTCTCCAACCTCCTTCAACAGGGATCCAAACTCAGCTAAAATTCAGACCAAATTCGAACCCTTTCGAAGATGCCTTTAGTCCCTTTTATAGACTCACTCCTACTGCTAATTTCAGTGGCATTTTTGACATTAAGTGCCTCCAGATGCTTTATAGGAAGCTTCCTTCCTCTTGTGGATGAAACAATTGTTAGCTGATCCCTGCTTATGTAGTTTGCTGGTTTGGGACAATGCACTCAACTGGACTAAATCGTTATGCCTACTTTTTGGACCACCTCTACCATTTTCTGGACTGAATCTATTGTGGTCCCTCCTGCCACTTGGTCTGTCACCTATCCAGAATTTTCCAGCAAAAAGGAATCTTTGTTGTGGTCCTGCATGGCTGCCTCCCATCAGCTCGTCACATGTCCATTGTCCATTGTCCTACAGCCTTTTTATTGTCCACATCTGCCATAAAGTTGTAGATGAAGCTTCCTTCCACTAGTGCAAGGGATCTGCTAGGCTGACATGGAAAAATATCATTTTCTATACTGTAAGCTGCTTTGGACAGCTGGGCTAGTGAACTGCGTCGTCTTCCTTCAAATTTGTCCAAGTGTCTGGGTTGGGGGAACACACACCCGTGTGCCCCATATGCGTGCGTGTGGAGGCATACACTTTAATACTCTTATGGGATTTTTGCATGGAAAGCAATCAACACAAGTAATAATATCCCAGAAATACAGTATTTAGAAGATGATGTGAAGAAATAATAAAAGTTATATTTCAATAATAATAATAAAGCATGTGTTCAAGCATGAGAATATAGTAAAACATGGAATAGATGCATATTAAATATAGATGAAAAGTATACATAATTTCTCCACATCAGTAACGAGTCATAAGTTGTCTGGTCACCCCGCAAAGAGGACAAGTTTCATGACTCATGGATATTTTATCTTTTCATGGGGGATTATCGTTCTTTCATAGTGGCCGATCTTTTGTACTTTTGGTTTTCATGGGTCATTACCCACTGGTAACGGGTCGTAAGTTGTCTAATCTCCCGTGTGAAGATGACGACTTTCACGATTCATGGGGCTTCATCTTTCATGGCTCATGAGAATTTTCATTATTTCACGGGTCGTTACTTGTGAATCATGACTTGTTAGAATCAAATTGTGATCCTAACACCAAAGCCATCTAATATCACAACTTGTAACACTCGTGTAACGACCCTTCTTTTCTCTAATGTTTATTTGTTGTGGGTCCTCCACCTTCAATGGGGACCAGTGTACTTCTGCCTCAACAAACCTTTTGATTTCTCTTCGTTGGTGACTACTCTTGCGAAAGCAACGGCGAACGTCCATCAACTTGATCCGTGACACCACCCTTCCACACGCCCATCGCCCAACAAACACTGGCATGCCATCTTCTTCTCCGAGGGACACACCTACTTCGTTGGCGATCATTGATGACAACTAGGAGGCAGATCGAAGCACGCACTCTCATCAGCATCACTAGGGCCGTAAGAGGCATTTCACGCCATTACCAATTCTCTTCCTCTCCTGATGCGTGCAAATGAAGCGCATATGTACTAGCAAGTATACAAGATCGTATCAAGTAATAAAAAGTGAATAGAGTGTCGAACCCACGAGGACTAATCTAGATTCTTATCTTTCTAATTTAAGTTTATTAATTGAGAGAATAATAAGAATTAATTTTAGATAAAAGTGATTGAAATTGATGACACTCTGGGATAATGATGCCCCTTAATTAATGTGAGAGAAAGTTAGAACTCAGACTATGTATCCATATCGGATTTTCTTAATTAATAAATAATCAAATATTGACTTCTTGTAGAAAATAAATGGATAAAAGGTATAGGACTCAAAAACTTGAAAACCTTACTACCATAATAAAGAATATAATCAAAGCACGTTGAAAACTCAATCAACTTCAATATACTCTAAACTAAGATGCATTAATATGAAATGTTGCTTAAAGTAAAGGACTCAAAAACTTGAGAACCTAACTATCTTAAATAGAAGTAAAATTAAAGATGTCGAAAACTTGATTAACTCCAATCTACTTTATTTAAGATGCTTTAAGTTGCAAACCTCCGCTTAATAATACAATTTAGCAATTAAAACTAATTTACTAATAAGAATATCAAAATAACAGAACTCGCCTCGGGTTGTATAAAAAAAATTCAGTTTATTGGAAATAAAGGAGGAATCTGGCCCGGTTTGTACCAACTCGCTTGGGATTTCACACATAGGTAATTTTGAACAATTTTCTCTTGCATAAATTATGCAAATTTATACGAAAATAATGTAAGAAACTATTCAAATCAGATCAAGCATGAAACACACATCATAACCATGTTCTTAGAAGTCTAAATAATAAAATATATTAAGAGAAAACCAAAGTTTAAGATAGTCTTTCTATAACAACTAAACTAATCCATATTCGAAAGAATTAACATCAAATTCGAGGGTGAAATATAAAATAAAGATTATAAATTATAAATCAAACTCCCAAGAAGTGGTGGGCATCTCTGAAACAAGCTTTGGCCAAAAATATGCTCTAAACAATGAACAAGCTTTGGCCGAAACTATGCTCCAAATGATCACCCAAAACTCAATCTCTAGTTCTTCGATTGATTTGCAGTGGCGCACAGTAGAACTTCGTCTCTCATTTTAGGTGGGGATAGGGCTTCAAACTTCGTGATTGCATCCTCCTTGGGTTTGTGGTACATCCATATTTATAAGGGTGTTTGCCTTCTAGGGTTCCTGATTGAATTCGCGACTCAATTTCAAGTGAAACTCGCCCAAAAAACCATAGTCGTCCATCAATTTGGCTGATTGTACTGAACTCGGGCCGAGTTCTCTTCAGATTTTATTTTCGGACAAAAATCAATTTGAGATGGGATTTTAACGCCAACCCAGTCCCAGTATGATTCCAGCCCAGTCCTGGTACGATGCCAGCCCGACCCGGGTTCCTTGAAACTTGTCCATATGCCCTCCTCTCGTTCTAATTTTTATGCTTTTCCAATCTGATCACTTTGCACCTCCAAAAAATGATATCTGAGAATAAAATAGAACACAAGTGGGTAGCTTTGGACTCAAAAGAATTTAAGAAATAAATAAGAAAATATATGCATGCAAAGATAAAAACTACGAAAAATAGACTAAATGATATATGCAAATATGTATAAAATGCATGCATCAAATTTCCCCAAGCTTGAACTCTTGCTTATCCTCAAGCAAGCCTCAAGGCAAGACACAAGAATCATAAATGAACCATCATAGTCTCCACCCATGACTAGTACTTTTCTAGTACAGTCATTTTTAAAGTCCATCGCCAAAGTATCTAACTTCAATTCAATTTCCCAGCCTCATAAAATTTCTTGATCTTAAATAATTTGAACTTCTTCTAGTTCTACTCCATGCAAGAAATCATACAACCTATCACATAATAGCATTAATGTTGAAACCAAAAGTATAGAGTGAGCTTATACTTTTATTCATCATATGTTTTTCACATTTTTTCCATATTTGACTATTCATGTGCTTTTCTATTTTATTTGAGTACTGACAACTATATTCTTTTTCTTGCATAATACTTATACATCTTAGGAGGAAACTCAATTGGCATTAAGAATCCCATCATAATCCTCTTAAGAATTTCTAACTGATGTGAAGAAAAGATCTTATCTTTCATCGTCATTTGTACCACTAAGACATACTTTATGGTATGAAATTATTTTCATAGCATCATCATCCTTAAAAGTAGCTTATGTCCTACAAGAATCAATAGGCTCACTAAGAGTGTTGTTCATCATCGTAGATAATGACAACATATGATTTGATAAGATTGATAATGGAACCATGTCAATCATCATCTTTATAGGATCAATAACTTTTACTATGACATATGTTTGATATGATCCTTCTCTAAACATCATCATAAAAAGAATACTTCTTTACTTGATAATCAGATCAATGATAAAAAGGGGATCACATATTAGATCAAGAATAGATATTTGATCAAATCATTGAATCAATACCATCATCTTAGCAGGATGGACAATGGAAGTGTGATATGAAAACATATGAAGAGGCCATATGATGCATGTCAATTGTCACATCCTGGGGTCATTCTATATTTATAGAGTACATCATTAATCATCATGAATTTGAATCATTTAGGAAGGAATCCTAACGATCAATAAGATTCTATATTAGCATGATCAAATATTATGAGTTAAGGGTCATCATCATAATCATTTAGCTTCTGAGTGGAAGACATAACTTACTTGGATTTACATCATGTGGCGCGGTGACTGCTCGTGGCACTTGCACATGGACCATTACATCATACATTAGGACATGAGAATGCCCTAACTTTAGGCTCTGATACCTAACTATAATGCCCACAAATCGCACCTCATCACGTGGCAGAATATGCTTCGACGACGTTACGGGTCATCCTTATGTGTACATCATATTGACCAAAAAGAAGACTTTGACTGTACAACTCGACATCGGTAAAAATGGAAGACTAGTCATCATTAAATAATAAAAGTGTGACATCATAATATGCGGAAGACTAATAAAGAACTTTATGTGAGTCCAAAGAAAAACTAGTACGTCAAACTAAAGGACTCAAGATACCCATGTGCAGCCACCTACAAGCTCGATCCATCACCATTGGCCACCTTCATCATTAAGATTTGGTCCTACATTTAAGAAGATGCAGGAAAGAAACCTCCCTATGAGTTTTGTAACTCAGTATGGAAGTAAAGTAAAGACAATCATAAGATCGTGATACTAGACGACAATCATAAGAACATCATCGTCATATAGATGGAAATAGGCATCATCATCATTTGAATAAAAGAATCCTTGTAACATATCACATGATTAGGAGATCACTAAGATCATAAGAAATTCATAGATCATGTCATCTTCTTGAGATTATAAGATCAAGGATAAAAAAATCAAAATAAATCATCATAGAATGACAAGCGTCAATCATCATGATTATGAGGTCATCATCATATAAAGATTCATGAGAGATAATTGTATGAAGATTGAAAATCATGAATTGTATCATCTTCTTTAGATCATATTAATAATAAATCAAGAGATCATGGAAAGATCAAGTGTGATAAGATCCACTAATCATCATGAAAAGATTTCATTATTAATATGCATCATCTTCTTCATCATCTTATTATTCATTTTTTACTTATAGTGGGGTATATTTCAACCCACGGAAAGGCCTACCTCAACCCGTCCATCATCATCATCATCATAGCTGTCAAAGCCAATTCATAACTGACCGAAGTCAGCCCATAACTGACCGGAGTCAGCCCATAACTAATCAGAGTTAGGTCATACTTTGTCATCACTAGTCCATCGTAAAAAGAGCTCTCCATTTAATATTTTTCATCTTTTATCTTGCAGCTTTTATTTTATCTTTATTAGAATTTATGGATCGTGCTCAAAATTGATCATCATAATAAAGGATCAACGAATCGTACTGATCAATGGTTCTAATCATCATCATCGTTATATATGATTTAAGCAGTGCTACAATATATGATCATGGAGAGAAATCAGAAATATATGAACATCATAATCATCATCATCATCGTCATAAGGTAGATCAAGATCGATGGATATGGATCAGTGTCGTCATAAATTTGATTAGATCTAAATTACATTATCATAAGATCATAATAGACATCAGAAATAAAATGACTATCATTTTGGGTATTCACTTAATTTTGTTAGGTTTAGGTGCTTTTCTTCTAGTATTCAAGGCTCTTTATTTTGGGGGTATCTATGATACTTGGGCTCCTGGGTCATGTAGCTTGGCAAGGAAATTTTGAGTCATGGATACAAGACCCTTTACATGTAAGACCTATTGCTCATGCAATTTGGGATCCGCATTTTGGTCAACCAGCCGTAGAAGCCTTTACTCGAGGAGGTGCTATCGGTCCAGTGAATATTGCTTATTCTGGTGTTTATCAGTGGTGGTATACAATCGGATTATTATGGATAGCCTAAAGAAGCTTCATTCATATTCTCCAATTTGAAAAAGAGGCTAAGGATTTTCCTTTGGACTTCATCAGAATTATTCAACTTGAGTTCTAATGGATCTTTCCGTCCTAATACTTTATCCGAGAGTTATCAGTGGCATAAATAACATAATCATATCACGATTTACATCATGTTTGTACACATGAACGGTAGCATTAATAGCATCATTATTATCATCAAGATAAGAATTAAGTACGTAATTAGGGATCAAATTATTATAAAAATTAACTTAATCGCTTCGAAACTCAGGCCGAGTAGGGATGGAATTCGGACCGAGTTTATCGATCATCGTTCATGAGAATCTAGGATAAACCCGAGCCGGGTTCGGGTCACACCCGGGCCAGGTTCGAGTCGCACCCACGTCAGGTCGGGCCGGGTTCGATCAACTTTTCGGTAATGGTCGGCATCAATAATCATCATAATTCATAGTACTATAACTAGGGATTAAGTAGAGCATGCTTCAAGTCTAAAATCATGATGCTAGGAAGAATCTACTCTAGTTTCATATCTTGTAAGTTTTTGTCCAAGAAAATGTTTACTCTATTCTTCTTCTTCTTCCTGCTCTTCTTCTTCCTCTTTCGATCCGGACGTTCCTCTTTGTCCAAGCACATTATCATCAGTGTTCACATCTCCCGATTGCCCTCCTATTGGCGGCAGCATTCCGGCGCAAGAGGGGGAGAGAGACGCACGAAAATGAGAGGAAATTAGGGCCAGCTTGTGGGAAAAAAATAAGGGGCTGATTTATTTCATTTGACCTTATATTTATAAAAAAAAAGATTCGGAGTTATGGATGAAAACAAAGTCCGCCTCAAATCTGATTTTATCTTTTTCCCTTTTTAGTTTTTATTTTCTTTTTCTTTTAATCCTGATAAAATCTCGGACGTTACAATAAGCGGTAAAGTTTGATCACGTAAATTATTAGAAACGGCGTGCACTCTGTTTGGATAGAAGGCTGGCTTATACCCAAGCAATAAAACAAATTGGATACTCTCTTATTATAGGGAAGGAGATAGTGAGAGAGAAGGCAAACTAGGGAAAGAGAAAGGAAACTAATGGAAGGAAAAAAAATTTATTTACTTTGGATAGATGCTCATAAGGAGAATGAAGGGAAATAGATGATAAAACGAGGACATTCATGTAATTTAAAAAAGTACCATGTCTAAAACATGTTTCCCCTTCTCTAACCTTAGTTTTCGGGTTGAAATAAAATAGACAAAATGAAAGGAAATTTGTTTTTCATGTCCCCTCCATTTCTCTCCGTTATCAAGAAGGGTAAATAAGTTCCAAACGTACTAAATAAAAAATAAGAACATGAACCGTGTCTCCCTCTTTAAATTTCCAATGTGCTTCCACTTTAGTCAGCATCTTCTGAATATATATGAATATATACATATGAATATATATATATATAGCCCATTAATCACGATTCACGAGCAAGGTTATTAAAATTTATTGTGCAAAAAAATCAGTGAGGGAACCAAAGGTGCCCCATCTAAACTTTTGATATATTACTATACATTATTCAAAGAAATGTACTCCCGCATTCTCTAAATTATAGATGTTTAAAATATTTTTAAAAAATCATGTCGACACTTATGTTTTTTGAACTTTTAAAATATTTTACCCTATCCTCAATCCTTGACCTTTTTTTTGTTAGTTCATATTTTTATGTTTGTCAAATTACTTTTAATTTGTTATTCTTAAATAATAATAACATGGAAAAATAGAAAAATATATAATGACTGAATAACCTTTGTTTTTGTTGTTTTTATTTTCTTATTGTAAAATATTTTATTGTTCAAGTATGAAAATAATAATAAACAGATTGTAAGACATGGAAAAGTTAATTGTGTTAAAGGGTTAGGGTTAATTGAACGTAAATAGTCTTGCATGCAAATTTTTCATTGTGGAAAAATTAAGTCACAAAATTTTGACGGAAGAAAAATTGATCGACCTTCTTGAAAAATAGGTGCCATACTCTACAAGATGGCTAAATATTTAAAAATAAACAAGAGCAACCTTTCTCTAATACCAATTGTTGGATCACAAGGCACGAAAAGGGGGCGAATCAATGTTTTACCGAAAAGACCGATTTCACGAAATACGTCGCAAAAGTTTAAAATCGATCATTAAACCTTAAATCAATGCAATAATAATCAAATCAAATGCATAATAAGGTAGGAAGGCGAGGGAGAGAGAAAGCAAATACAAAGAAGCACGATGGTTCGTTGACGAGGTTCGGTCACACTTTAGCCTACGTCCCCATTCCGACTTCTCGCCTTTGAGACCGCTGGATGAAAATTTTAGATGGCTATTGAAGATTAGGGGTTGTTTTGGAAAAGTCTATAATTTAGGCGAATAAGAGGAAAATTCTTTAGTTAAATACATAGTTTGTATATGCTTGTATATATAGGTTGCCCCCTCCCTTATTTTTCAAGCCGGTTATGGTGACATAGAGTGAGCCAAGGGCCGATCAGTTTCAGCTTACTCATGGAGCTGCCATTACTTAATTAATTTGTAAGCATATAATTAAGTTGAGTTCTTCGTTAACTGATGGATTCATCACCAAAACTAACAAATGCTTATTAATTCCGGCTTATAAAATTTAAGACGTGCAGTCATCACAACCGCTAGTTAATGATAAAAAAAACAGGCATATTCATCGTGATCGAATCAAGGCCTTGAGGAGCATTTAATAGTTAATACAGTGAAAATGAGCTAATTAATAATTTAGCAAGAACAGTATTTTCTAATATCCATCAATTCACGTACAAAAAATTAAACCCTGAAACGAGGGACATGGATCAGGAAGTTGACATGAAACAGATAAAAAAGAAAGAAAGAAAGAAATGGGAATGACGTAACACTACGATCAAAAAATCGCAAGTGCAGAGGAGATCGAATTCGACATCCATACATGCAGGCTTGCAGCATGCACAGGAAAAACTTGCACTCCGCCGCAAGAGGGTATCTGTACGTGTAAGGAGGTAATTAACTAAATCTGCATGCACCCGGGCAGGCAAAAGGTAATCTACGTACAAGGGCTCTTCAACATGCAGCTTGAGGTATACATATCTACGTAAAACGATCGGTGGAGTACGTATCAACTTGAATGCTGCACGCAACTCCTCTTGGCGAGCGTCCTCGACCAACGCTTCCTGTACTCTTCGTTGTTGCATGACGGCTCCACCACGTCCGCAGCAAACCTCACCTTCTTCTTCTTGATCTGGGGCTTCTTACTCCGTTGATCACCACCTGATTAATTTTAAGAAGCTTAATTTGATCATTAACTAATCGTAAGAATCTAGGGTTAAAGAAAGCATTGAGCAAGTACGTAGGTGATCTAGTAGTCAGAAACTTCTAAATGTACCAAGTCTTTGAAAAAGTCCAAACTCTTCAAAGTAGTCGTGGAAAAGTCGCTAACTGGAAGATAGAAAAGCGAAGGCGCGTACTCAACGAGAATTCTAAACTTTGAATGTTTCTTTCTTTACTAATTTCTTTGGAATGATAATTAAGTAAGAAGATTGTAATGGAAATAAGAAGAAAAATTGAAATATAGAATAAAATATTTAAGGTCGGAACCTAAAAGATTGATATGGAGTACGTGTACTCGAAGAAGAAATTAAATTATGTGTAAGATGATCGGTTTAGATGTACGTAAACGATACATACCGCCATTGATCTCCAACTGGACCTTCTCCAAGAAATCTGCCGTGAGATGGTTGTGGATTTGAAGTGCGACGAGGGCGACGCTGCTGGAAACAGCAAAGACCGCCATTAATCCCACATAACCGGAGCCTGCCATCAGTTATCAAGATCCCTGTTGATCTTTCTTTTGTAATCCGGTGTTAGATCACTTGGAACTCTTTCTCACCCTTTGAAAATTATAATTATCAATCGAGGGGGAACTGTATATATGTGTATATATATGAAGAGAGAGAGAGAGAGAGAGAGAGGATGCAATAACAGGGAAAACAAAACCAGGCCGTTAATTCATATTGAGGCCGAGGAAGAAAGGATGAGAAAAGCAAATAGATGAGCCTAAATGTGTTGGACTTAATACAATTAGGCAACTTCTTAATTTGGACGGTTGACCAATTTGATACCTTTGGTCATCATTTTTCTCATTGGACTTATCGAGACAATGCCTTAAAATAACTCACACCTTTTCACGTAATAAATAATTTACCACAACACCTATTATAATTTAGTCCTCTTTTTATTTATTTTAATTAATGAAATTGTTTAGCTCAGTTTTATGATTCTTTTGATAATATATATATATATAAGATCCATGCTTCTGCATATTTCGTGAGTTAAATTATACCAAATATTCTCGGACTTTGATCTTTATTAAAAATAATAATAAAATAATAAAATAATAATTAAAAAATTATTCACCGGAGGTTACCTCCTGCGGACCTTCTTTGCCATCCTTTGGCACCGGTATCGTGCCCTCGCCAGCTTCTTCTGCCACTCCGCCCTTATCTGCATGTCCTTTTTCTGGCTCGAGTTCTCCCACTTTCATCGGGGTGGGGCTTGCACTACCACGCGCCGGCAAAGGGGTCGCCCCCCCCCCCCCCCCCCCCCTCCCCTCCCCCCAACAAACACCCCCACCCGGGGGAGGCTTCACAGGGGTGGGCCTAAAGCCTCCATTATTTTATTTTGTTAATGTTTGCCATGTCTACAAATTGTTAGTAAGTATGAGTAGTCACGTCTGAAGTTCATTTGAGTAGAAGAGAGAGAAGCGTCGCGTGGACATCAAATCGGGAAACGGGCTATAAGTGATGAAAAAAGTATTTTATGAAATAAGTTTAAAGATGGAGATTAATTTTATTAAAAATTGAAGTTGGAGGATAGCGTTGGAAAACGTCAAAGTTGGAGAGTATTTGATAAAATTCTTTCATATTTGGTGTTGTTCAAATAACTTGCTCCAGTCTTTTTTTTTCAATGTAAACTAAATTTAGTATTGATTACTGATTAACCAATCAATGTAGTCTTACTATTAGGAAAAGAATCAATGTAGTCTTACTATTAGGAAAAGAGGAATTAAGAGAGCCCGCACAATACAAAAGAATACATGAGATTATAAGTTTAACGACTGAGCTAGGTCCTCTGATAGTGACTGCTTTATTTATTATAGAATATTGATTATTACAAGAATATCAAATAATCTAACTTTCATAAATTTTATATAAGAAACTTCAATACAAAATAGGAAATAAAAATTTTAAAATCGTCTAGCATTATATTAAATACGATGGAAAGACATTTCACCATGGAAATACGACTACGAAGAACCATTGATTAATATAGAAATGATTGATTAAATGCCGAAACATATACACTCACATGCATAGAACTTTAATCGAACCGATTATTTTTCACAAAAGGAAAGTGTGGCGCTTAATTTGTACATTTAAATAATTTTTTAAAAATTTGTTACACTAGACAAATGAATAATTTGTTGTCTTATTGTTTGTATCACTGCAGGAAAATAAAATATCTGTGACGGATAATTTCGTCACAGGATAAGTGTATTCCGTTACAGATGCTCTTCTATGATAAACTTGTAACAATCTGCATTCGTCACTGATTTTTTACCCACAAATTATGTTGTGACGGATTATTTTCGTCACAAAAAAATTGTGACGACTACAATCGTCACAAGATTAAAATATTTTTGTCACAAATGTTTGATAAAATAATTAATAAAATGTGTATTCCGTCACAAATGTGATGATTTTTTTATGGATTACTTACTATTAATTTGTGACGAATATATGTTGTGATAATATTTATGACAGATTTGTGATGATTATTTGTGTTCATTTTGTGAGGATTATGATTGTGATAGACTTGTGACAAATTTCATGTCGACGTTTTGTGACAAAATTGTGATGATTCGTTATTAATTATTTTGATGAAGTTGTGACGAAATTTTATGTAATTATTTAATATAATAAATTTATAGAATTTTTAGTGAACCAACAATAATGTGACAATTCATTTTTCGAATGTACTACTACACATAAATAATTATATAATAAAAATAATAAATGCAAGATATTCATTTCTAAACATGCCAAAGATTCAAACATTTGTAATTAAAATATTCAAAATTTTGAATTCACTACATAAGTTTTGATTATCCAAATTTAAGAATGAAACTTTAAGCAAATTGTGGCCACACAATATATCTACTTTTTTCCTTGATGAATTGTGATCACATCTCCATATAAAAAGTTGAAACCTATAATCAAATATATACATAAAATATTAAAATCCAGTGATTTAAATAGAGAAAGATTAAAATAATGAAGAATCGTAAGATAGTAATATATAAATAAGATAAATTACCTTACTGACGTGGAACAAAATCTCCAGAAGGTGATTGACTACTTGTTTGTTGAGTAATTTGTAATACAAGTGCAAGAACACGTTCTTCCATTTCAACATTCACTTTTTCAATGCGATCATTTAATTCTTGTTGCAATTCTTGTCGCACTTCTTCACGCACTTCTTTTCTTATACGTTGCAAATCATCCTCAATAGCAACATTTGAAGAAGAGTCACCCGTGTGCTTTGATATGCCATAACTCAAATTATTTACTAGTGATTGAGCATATTTTCCAGCACCAATCCATATACTCTTTCTTTTGTTGGAACTTCTACTACATCAATCCACATAGCAGCATCAAATCCTGGTTGAGAGCTAACATCTGAATCATATTTGGTGTTAAGAGATGCATTGTAATCTTCCTCAAACATAATATGTTAGAAAAAGTAACACAATATATAAGGTGGATGAAAAAATATTTTTTTATATAAAAACTTACACAAACTTTTTTTTATTTTCCATCAACATATTCACCAGTTTTTTCTTTGCCTCGACGCTTATGACAATGCTCAAAGACTTCATAGTCAGCTGGTTGTCTGCCTAACTTTTGCGCCTACAAAAAGAAAATAAAGCATATGACTAGAAAATAGTGCACAACTTGAAAAAAAAAATATTCAAATATTGTAGTTAATATGCAAGTCTTATCTGATACTCTGTCATAGGTATGGAACCAGTGGTATGCTTTGTGATTCCACCCTCTTTCTCAGTGAGCTTATTTTGTTTTGCAGCCTCTGATTTTTGTTGCCACTCATCTTTCATCCACAAATCAATCATGACATTCCAAACATCTCCTCTCATCCATGATGATCCAAATCCTTTGGTTTCACTTATATGCATCTTATTATGTCTCTTCATCACATGACATCTTGCATGATACAGTGTGGGAGAGTAGAGATCACCACACTTCTTAATAAATGCTTCCTTGATGAGAATATTCAATTGCTCCCACACATATCTTGCCTGAAAAATAATCAAATTAATGTTAAAACATTACAAAAATTTCTTACATGCAAATCACATTATTGACCTTGATTGTTAAATAATACCTTAAATGCATTCCACATCCTTTCACGAGTTTCTTGTGACACTTTTTTCCAACATATACAGGCAGTTTGCATAGAATCTTTCACTATCATACCAATTGTCCGAGTAATCGAATTAGGAATGAAACTACATGATATAATAAAAAAATCATTAGATGTACAAATGTGAAAGATATGTATAAACTTTAAAAAATAGCACTACATAGTTAGGGATGTTCACGGGTCGGGTTGGACCCGACCCATGAACAAATCTGACCCGATCCGACCAAATTCAACCTGACCCAGTTCGGGTCGGGTCGGGTGGTCGGGTCACCCGACCACCCTTTTTTCTTTTTTTTAATTTATCTTACTTTTTACATTTATTTTAATATAAAAAATTAATAATTATTATAAAATATAAAATATGTTTTTTTGAATATCTGAGCATTATTTTCATTATTAAAATGTTTTATTTTAATGTTTTTTTTCATTTTAAATCAACTATGGGACTAAAATTAAGTAAAATAGTAAAACAAATTAAAAATAATAATAAAAGTCGGGTCATCGGATGGGATCGGGTTGACTCGGGTTGGGATTTCCCAACCCCTACCCGACCAGAACCCCCATCAGGTTGGGTTCGGGTTGGGTCGGGTCGGGTTGTCAGATTCATCGGGTCGACCCGACTTGGTGAACACCCCTATTTGTAGTTGACGAATTCCAATACTAAATTTTATATATAAATAAATATGACCAGACAAAGAAATTAATTGTAACATCAACGTTAACAATATATTTTTCCAATATCACTTTCAATGAAAGTTTGTTAAAACTTCTCATTAATAATGATTTCAACAAAACATTTCTTCAAATTTCATCTTGATCACTAAAGTTATCGCTTTAATAGTGCCGGATCCCATTGAAGTGTGCTCAACTCGATTCATAAACTCTCATTTAAATATTTTCACTATCACTTACTTTGTCATAAAAATAATGATAACATATATCGTTACTATGCAGATATTTTAAAATTCAAATTAAATCAGGTATAGAGAAAGATATATATAAAATTAATTAATTAGGTCAAAAATGAAAAAAATAATTCCCATTTTTGTATGTGAAGGTTTTAATACAGAAAAATCAACCTTTGCAGCGGAAGTATTTAATTGATTCTTTTACGTTGTACAACACTCTGAGTCGAGACGATAATCTCCAAAGGAAGATAGAAATCCAAATACCTATATAAACATTCAACAAATCTTTTGACAAAGGGGATAGAACTTACCCAAGCATTTATGTACATGAATCTGCAATGTCACAACTGTATTTATAGAGTTGTCATGCAATTCACTTAACTGCATGCATGATCAGTTTCCCAAACTGCTTATTGTAGTCATCGTCATGATTATGGGCCATGGCCCATATGTGCGGATGTATAGCCATCTCCCACTCGCACATAATGGGCAATCTGTCATATCTTATTCTGTGAATATCAATGCATAGTAAATGGATCGTGCAACCCACGAGTACATTCACAACATAATACAAGAGAATTGTGACCTGTTAAGAATACACAATTACTCAATCACTTAAGAGCATATACCATGACCTGTTAGGGATACATGGTGCTCAATCAACTTGAGAGCCAAGACTTATAAAATTCGTTCAATCAATATGTGAGCTAGAACTATATATTCTCATATAGTCGCCTAAGCAATCATATTACTCGCTTTGCCTTAGAGACACCTTGCTTGCACAGTTTAGATGACACGTCCAATTCTGCGATTATTCAATTTTATACGTATACTTTATAGTTGGCCAACGACATAAAAAATTTATGGAGCACCAGTGAATCTTTCTCTCGCTCTCATATTTCTCGATTCTAAGTTAGTTGCTTTCCTAGACGTGGCTCGACGTGTCGCATATAATTTTAACATTTGAGTACCTCGCTAAAGTAGCAACACTAACATATTACTTTGAAATATAGTCGAGAGTCTAAAGGCAATCTATGGACTTATTAAGTTCTTAAAGACTCACACATGTGATGAAGACTCGACAATTATTCATCACATCTTAGGATCAACTTAGCATACTCGGTGATACACTCAAGTATTGCGGTGGAGACTCCTACTGAAGGAGTGTATGCCATTGTTCAATAACACCGCACAGACTTAAGTCCAGTCGCCTATCTATAGTGCCTGGCCTTAGTCCTCCCATTAGTTGTCCATAATTTTGGCGCCCTAAATGAGGTTTCATATCTGACTCCCCTTGTCAGGTTACACGGAGTTGAAGTAAACTCGTGTTCAGAAAATTTTTCGAACAAATCAGGATGGTTTTAGATCATATTATGATTCTAAATCATTTCTTATGCGCTTGTTATACTCTAAGCGCCAGAGGTGATTATCCGTATAATTAGATAATCTCTTGCCTGACTGACATACTCTACTTGTGTATAACAGCTCATAATAACTTAAACAAAGAAATGAAAATACTTTCATTAAAACATAAGCGTTTAAGTACAATTAGGATTACGTAATCCTATAGCTTTTATATGTCTAATAAATACATCTCTCGGAATAGGCTTCGTAAATGGGTCAGCCACATTCTGATGTGTAAACACATATTGAATCATGATCTTTTTTTGAACATCTTTATTTCGTACAAATTTGTACTTAGTGATCGATATGCTTCCCTTTATAGTGATATTTCTCATCTTTGACATGTGCAATGGCAGCTTAATTATCACAATATAGGTTAGTGTTTGAAGCATCATCAGCTACTCTCAGATGGCTAAGGAATTTGCCTGACCAAAGGCCTTCTTTTGCAGCTTTGGTATATGCCATGAATTCAGCTTCCATTGTTGACAATGCTATGCAATCTTGCTTCTTACAGCTTCACATCACTGTGCCATTGCTAAGCAGGAAGACGTAACTGGAGGTGAACTTGCATTCATCAACATCGCCAGCCCAATCAGTGTCTATATATCTAGCTAACTTTAGGCTTCCTCTTTGATAACATAGTGTGTAGTCAACTGTTCTCTTCAAGTATCTGAGAATCCTTTTGACAGCCTTCCAATGTTGGTGTCCTAGATTAGATTGATATCGACTGACTAGACCAATGGCATGACATATGTCTGGTCGAGTACACAACATGACATACATCATACTTCCGACTGTGCTAGCATAAGGAACAGAGGCCATAGTACTATTTTCTTCTGAAGTCTTAGGACACATGTTAAGACTTAAAGCTTCACCTTTCGCTATAAGAGTGTCAATGGGTTTACAATTATTCATTCGTTAATGTTCGAAGACTTTTTTGATATAGGTTTCTTACGAAAGAGCAATGAATCTCTTTGAACGATCTCGATGAATTTTTACTCCAAGTATATATGTTGTTTCACCATGTCCTTCATCTCAAAGATAGAGGACAACCATTACTTAATGGAATTTATATACTCCTTATCATTAGAGGTGTTCACGGGTCGGGTTTGACCCGACTCGACCCCCGATCCGACTCAACCTGCCCGATTTTGATCGGATCGGGTCGGGTCGGTCACCCCATTTTTTAAGTGCGGATCTGATCCAACCCGATCCGGTTCGGGTCGGGTGGTCGGGTTACCCGACCACCATTTTTCTTTTTTTAATTTTTTTTACTTTTATCTATTATTTAATATAAAAATATTATATAATATTTAAAAAGCATAAAATAACTTATTCAACATTTAAACATTATTTTACACATTTAAAATATTTTATTCTAATATTTTTATACTTTTTTATACATAATATAAGCTTAAAACTAAAAAAATAAAAAAAACGGGTCTTCGGGTCGAGTCGGGTTGACTCGGGTTGGAAAATTCTGACCCGTATCCAACCCGACCCATGGTCGGGTTGGGGTCGGGTCGGGTCGTCGGGTTCGCGGGTCGACCCGACCCGCTGAACATCCCTACTTATCATTCCCAACTAGTAAGATATCGTCGACATATAGAGTTAGAAATGTAAACTTATCTTTGGAGCCACATATATATACACAGTGGTTTTCATCGATCATAAAAAAATTGAAGGAAATTATTGATCAATGAAACTTTAAATACTACTATCTAGATGATTGTTTTAGTCCGTATATGAACCATCGCAATTTACGTACTTTGCGCTCTTGACCTTTTACAATGAAGCCTTTAGATTGCTTCATGTAAATTTCTTCATCTAGTTCTCCATTTAGAAAAGCAGTCATTACATCCATTTGATGTAGTTCTAAATTCATATGAGCAACTATAGCTAGGATTAAGCGAATTGAAGAAAATTTTGCAACCGGTGCAAAAGTTTCATGATAATCTATACCCTCCTTTTGGGTATATCCTTGTGCAACAAGGTGGGCTGTATATCTTTCTATGGATCCATCCACATCGCATTTGACCTTGAAAACCCATTTATTCCCTATTGGTCTTCTATTGGGTGGGAGATCAACAAAATCCTAGACTTGGTTATCTTTATAGACTTCATTTCTTCTTCCATTGCTTTCATCCATTTTTCCTTCGCAGGGCACGAGAGAGCCTTCTCAATTGTTTTAGGCTCATGTTCATCTTTCGGACCAACTATAAAAGTTTCACCTTGAATCTCAAAATGACGACGTGGGATACTTTTTCGATTAGTCCGATGTATTGAACATTCTGATATATCTCATTCTTGAGTTGGTGAGGATTCTCTCCCACTCGGATCAGTATTCTGAGGTAAGGAGACATACTCAGCAAATTGATCCATTAGATGAGCCGACTCATGATCTTCTTCCTCGTCCAGGTGAAGATCTTTATCAATTTCGCCTCGCTTAGGAAAATCATCTTCCAAGAATGTAGCATTTCTACTTTCTATCTCTGTTACAATTCCATCGTCCTTTTCGCTTATGAAAACATGAAGGTCTCAAAATATCTTATAAAGATACACTTTTTCTCTATGACCCAAATTTCCATACTTTTGAGAAGTTTGAAGTACATAGACTGTGCATCCCCAGGGTCGCAAATAACTAAGTTCAGATTTTTGGCCTGTCCAGAGTTCGTAAGGAGTGGAATCTACAGACTTTGATGGAACTCCATTCAATATATAGACTACAGTCAACAAAGAATCACCCCATAAAGAATTAAATAGGAAGATTTGCTTGCGCCATCATTGATCGAATCATATCAAGTAGAGTCCGGTTTCATCTTTTTGCAATACCATTTTGTTGCGGAGTTTCAGAAATTGTTAGTTGTCTAACAATCCCTTTTTCATCACATAATTCTCTAAAGACATCAGATAAATATTCACGACCATGATCTGTACGCAAGACTTTAACCTTGTGATCCAATTGATTCTCAGTCATATGCAAGAATCTTTTGAAGCACTCTAATGTCTCATATTCGTGTGTAATTAAATATATCACACCATATCGTGAATAATCATCGATAAAAGTGATGAAATAAAATAAATCGTGTCTGGCTTTAACATTCTTAGGACCACAAATATGAGAATGAATTATTTACAAGGAAGAATCTGCATGTTTGCCTACTCCAAATGGTTTTCTAGTTGCTTTACCAGCAAGGCAGTCTTTACACGTGGGCAGAATCACTTTAACGAGATTGTCTAAAACGCCTGCTCTAGTTAGTCTTTTCATATGATCTTGCCCAATATGCCCAAGTCTAGCATGCTAAGTTTTAACATCAACATTTTTATCAAAAAATGATATAAATGAACAACTAAATTTTTTAAAATCTTTAAAGATTTCAAGAACATAAAAACCATTATACTTGTAAGCAATATAAATACAAATATTGTTTAACATCACATCTTCCAGATGACATGCAACATCGATAAAGGTTTTGATGTTATCGTTATGAGCTAAGTTCAAAACCATTTGTTCCCAATGCGTCGGAAGGGAACGAATGATAGCCTGCACTTGTTGTTCTTCAGTAAATGAAACACCAGCACTTTTCAACTCACGAATCATGTTCGATAATTCATGCAAATGCTACCGCATGGTGTAATTTGGGCGCATACGATATGAATCAAACTTAAGATTAAGTAACCTTAATTTCATGATTGATATACCGGCAAACTTCTCATGAAGGGCATCCCACATGATTTTGGCAGTTTCATACACCTCATACTCACACATTAAGGAATTGTCCATACTGCTCAGCAACATAATGGGAGCTCTTTTGTCTTTCCTTTTTCATGCATTGTAAGCTTCCAAATTCCTTCTGTGTTGAGGTGTAATGCCAATTTCTGGTTCAGGCATGGTGTTTTTATGCATTCAATAACTTCCTATTCTTTGATGTTGTATTGTACTTTCCTATGTCAAATGTCATAGTTATCACCATTGAACTTGTCACCTTTATTCAATTCAGCAATTATTTGCTTGGTTGCCATTTGGTCTAAGATTGTGTTAAAAAATAAATGAGTGTAATAACGTTATACACAAGTTTTTCTGTCGCATATATTTCAAAAATAATAAAATGATAATATTTGAGGATAGTGACATCGAGTTGGTAACAAAGCTCCCACTCATCTTCCACTATTCCAAAATCATTATCAAGTTATTAAAAAATAATATAATTACGCTAAGGTACTATTCTAGTAATTTTGGAAAAAATGAATATCCAAAATTATTTAAAATATATAATGTGATTAACATATCATTTTCAAAAAATTTGAGCTAGACAAACATGATGGGGGCTTCCTTGTCTATGCAAGGTGCTAATTAGGGAACCATCACCCCTTCTCCTCGACACCAAAATAATTGAAAAAATGTTATCGTGTCACGTGAACATAGTAATATTTAGAGACTACGTTAACTGTACACTAGGTAAGTCCATTGAGAAAGAGGATACTAAATTTTTCATTTACAATCTTTGTTCGGTACTTTTCTAGACATGCACATGTCATGCATCACTCAATAAAAATTACTACTGTGACCATCATATAATTTAAATGTCTTAGCCCTATTTGAATTACCTATGTTTCATTATGAAAATAATTAACTTAGGTCCAATTTATTAAATTTTTAAGTTCATAAAACATGTCACATTCATAATTGGCATATTTACGCATAACACAAATATAGCATAAAAAATATTATGAATTACAAAGCATAAAAATAATTTTACAATTCATTTATCACATAATGAAATTATTTGTCACATGCTTTTAACATAATATATGCATAAAGCATGGTTATTATTAATTCATACATTTACATAAAATGTAATAAATACATTACATGCTTATAAGACATATATGTATAACACAAGGCATTTAAATAATTAAAATATTAATTTTCATAAAAAAATTGAAAATTATTTTTCACACATGCCTTAACTACATATATGTAGTGAAAATATTCACACAACAAAAAATAATGTTGTCATATCATACATATATTATTAATTGCATAATTTCAACACAAAAAATGCAATGTCATGTGAAAATACATTTGTTACATCAAAAACTAATTTTGGTAACAAAAAATATATGCACTTCAAAAAATTTTCTTACAAAAGAAAAAATATTATTTATAAGTTCCATATCATAAAATGAACCTTTAAAAAATAATGTGCACGAAATATTTTATTTTCACACATATAAAATAACATAATGTAATATAATTATGTTCATAACATAATATCAAAAAACATATTACAATATATACATGGCATATTCAAATTTTGTACACATGACATATCAAGAAATGTTAATAATCATGTCATACAGATTTCAAGAAATTTTTTGTAAATTTTCAAATTATCATAACGTAATTACATGCAAGACATTTCATATAAAAACCATGTCACATTATAATATGTCACAAAATTTCTAGCATGCATAATAATTGCAAAAATTAATTAAAAATGCATAATATATGTCAATCATCAATACAATTTCTGAAAATTTTTCAGAATTTTTTGAATCATAAAATAAGCAATTTTTAATTTTAATATAATTTTCCTAAAGTTTCCCTAATGCCCTATTTTTTTTTAAAAAAAAGGTAACTAATTCATCATCTGGGCTGCACTGCAGCCCATGGCCAAAATCCGTCACTATGTGGCAGCCCATGCACTGCACTACAATGTGCAGTGCAGCGGACCAGAGGCCTGCACGTCTGAACGCACGCTGCGCCGCGGGACTCAAGCCCGCACGCAATGCTTGCAACAGTGCCGTGTGGCACTGTTCACAACGACAGCGTGCACTGCGGGCCTCATGCCCGCGCGTGCGTGCAGTGCCGTGCCGCACCATTGTTCACATAGAACAAATTTTTTTAAAAAAAATTATGGGAAGAATCGTATTAAAACTTGTACCAGACCTAGGGGCTCATCCGACCAAAAAGAAGCAATAGTGGTACATCTATTGTGATTTGCAATAAAATCAGCTCCACCATTTAGTAGTTTGGAGATATGCTTAATTATAAATTGATCAAAATAGTTGGATAGATTCCGAATATCTAGCATAACATTTCTGATTCTCCATGGACAAATAGCTGGATTGTTGTAGATCTGAACCAGCAACAATAAGTCAGTGTGGCAAATAATTCGAATGTTTTCCCAAGTCAGCACATTTTGAGATCCCTAGCTTCAATGCCCATGCTTCAGTAGCTAACACAGACTGGAAATGATCGGGAGAGGAACCTACAAAAAGGAAATTACCATTAGAATCTCTGAGTAGGTAACCTACTCCTCCCACCTCTTCAGGTCCAACAAAGGAATCATCTGTGTTGAGTAAGACCCAACTTGGAGGTGGGGGATCCCACCTTATCCGTGTAGGATCAATATGTGGGCTCTCTGGGTAGTGGATATTGAAAATTTTCTCAGTATTAGCCTACACTCTAAGCCACACAACAAATATGATGAGGGTAGATGAAGAGAAGAGGATATTATTTTGATGGTTCCAAATATCCTAGAAATAGAAAGAGATGTAAGATAATAATTTGAGTCTAGATTGCACTTGAAGGTGGGAACCTTTATGGATTCAGGTGCTTGAGGACCAAGTAGGAAGGTGAGAAAAGTTAGTTGAAGTGTATCCTATGCTAGTGTCTAGAGTTGGAGGCTGACAGGACAACAAAAGAATAAGTAGTATGAGGTTTCTAAAGCTTGTTTGCAGAGTGGGTAAAAATTGCTTATTGTAGTCATCACGACATCGTCGTGATTATGGGTCATGGCTCATATATGCGTATGTCTAACAGTATGTAACTATGAAAATGAGTGGAGGACATTAGCACTACAATATTATATAAATACTGAATAGCATGAATTTTTATACATATAACTTAACTATATATATATATATGTATATATATATATATATATATGGGAGAGGGAATTAGAAAGGAAAAAACAAGTAATATTATTCATGAATGAAGAAACGATACAATGAAGAAGAATATTCTCATACTATTGAGCTCGAACGCCAAATATATAGTTTTAATTGTATATATATATATATATATATATATATATGTAACGCTCCCAAATCGACTAACACCACGTGGCGAGGATCTATTCGAAAGCGCTACGAAAACACTTACATAGACTTAAACTTGATCAAATCTCAAATAAAAATAATGACATGCCAATAATAAGAGCAAAGAAGGAAAAATAGAAATATCATAAAAGTGAAAGTCCCAAAATATTACAAAGTCCATGATAGCCATAATGTCTGAATTACATCAAGCTCATAATGCGAAAAATAAAGATAAAGATAACTAAGCCCTCTCTTAGTTCATGTTCTTTAGCATCGCTGGTCGCGACACACGATCTCGACACCATCACTGACTTGGCCCTGTGAAAATCAGCACAGGAGAGAAGATCCTCCCGTAAGCTATACAGTCTAGTAGGGATCCATAAGTGCACAATGCATAACAATAAATAGCAATTGGCAGAATTAATAATCACTTGCAATAAGATCATATTCGAGAGCATAAGATCATTCATTTGAGATATCAATGAATAAAAAAGATATAGATCATGAGTCAATCTTATAATTATAAAAGATTCCAGAGATCATGCTAGATCAATAATCATGCTTTGTTCATCATGTTCATGTTACTTGTCCATGTTCTTTGTGCTCTTACTTTCACTTAACATTAAGTGCCTTTGGGTGTCTTCATCTTGGGAGATTTACGCCAGATCGACCAATATAGTTTTGTGCAGCCAATAGGGGATCAAGCCACGCCAGATATGACCCAAACATGAAGCATTCAGCATAAGCTCTGACCACCACTCCCATATACATTTTCATGTCTTTCTTACGTAATCACTTTATCACTTTGTCATACTTGCATATCATGATAGGATTGGATGTCAGATCAAAATAAGATCAAGAATTCAATCACATAACATTCCAGTCAGTAAGGAGTAGCACAACACAAGCATAGAAATAATATAGATCAATTCAATAATCAATCAGCAATCAAATATGCAATCTAGACAGATATCGGTCGACTGGTCCTCATTGGGCGGTCGATCGTTTCTCGGACACCGGTCGACCGATATCTCTGGATCGGTCGACCGGTTGGTCTGTATGCAATACAATAAGTTCTGCTACACCGGTCGACCGATATCTCTGGATCGGTCGACCGGTTGGTCTGTATGCAATACAATAAGTTCTGCTACACCGGTCGACCGATGTCTCTAGATCGATCGACCGATAGTACTTAATAAAAAAGTGCTTCGATCGGCCGAACGATACAAGACTCGGGAGGATTGATCGGTCGATCGGTCTCCAAGGATCGGTCGACCGATAACCTCATCACCGGTCGACCGATATCGGTCGACCGGTCCTCATGAAAAATAGAAACGGGCAGAATTAATTTAACAGCAAATTTCAATCCAAAAATGCAATAAAGCATACAATCAATCATCTAAGTCTAGATGGTTAATACAGAACATATCTAGGATAAAAATGAATCACAATCATGAAGCAAACATGGTAATACAATCAATCCATCATTTACCATATCATTTCAATCATCAATTACACATCAAACGATAAAAATCTAAATCCAATCAATTGCTATCATGTTATACAAGAAAATTTTAGTATCACCCATCTTATTTCGTGCTTGGTCCTAGCTTGGCCCTTTCCGAACACCAATAGTCACTTTTTTCTATCGTTCTCCTCCTACGAAGCATCCAATTGTGAAAAGGAATAAAGGAATGATTCTAAAATCAAAAGAAATGCAGAATTGAATAAAAAAACTAGTTGAACTTTGCTATATTCTTTCTTCTTTGCTAGATGAATGGTCTTAGAGAGAAAAAGAGAGGAGTGAGAGAGAGGAACGAGGGTGGCTAATGAGAAGCTTGAGGGCAGTAGCCCTTTTTATAAGTTAATTATAAGGCTAATTATACTAATGAGCTTATTAATTAAACTGTTGTGTTGATCTTTTCAATTGAGTTTTATTTTCTATTTTTTATTTATTTTATATATATATATATTTTAAATGGACTGAGTATTACAATATATATATATAATATTCAACAGCTGCCTGTAACGGTGTGGCCCTTTTTTTTTTTAAGGGAACTTTAACCATTCATATGAACAAGACACGCGGCGGACGCACTCGAGCTCGCCCGCCATGCACGCAAACGAAGTGCGCATTTCCCGGCACGCAGACAACCTTTTTCTTACGATTTGAGTTGACTGCGATCTAGTTTTTCTATATATAGTTCCTATAGTTCTACTTGTAGCGAACTAAGCTAACCCCTCAAGTCATCCGACACGTGCGACGCATCTCCTGTCATACACTACACGTGTACATGTTGTGTTTGAACATTCCTTCCACGATACCTTTTTGGGATGGACAGACTCAGAGGCTCTCTGTCTCGGTGGAAAAACGACTAAACGAGGGTCATTTAATAAGTCAACATTTAACAAAATCATTGTCTACAATTATCTATACATTTCCTTCTTTATCTACTCAAAGCGGAGCATCCAGAATTACTTATATATATATATATATAATTGTCATAATGTCATTCCTAAAAAATTTAAAGTCTGTTTAATATTAAAATTAGATAAGAACTAAACTCCTATTCTATCTATGCATCTAAACAACATAAGAACAGGGATTAATCAGTCAAATGCAATCATTTTTATTTTGTTCCTAGTCAGAACTTTGAAATTTGAAAAAGTAAAAAAAAAAATTTCCAGCCCATAGTAAAAAATAGCTAAAGAATAATAAATGTGCAGAAAACAAATTTATTCTTATATAAAAGTATTCTTATTTCAGGGATTCATAAACTCTCCCTCAATGTCACTTCAAAGTGATAATTTTATCCTTAAGTTTTGAGTACCATTAATATAATATTATTATCTGTTCATCTTTCACCCATTTATTTTAATGACATATGACCAATTTTTACTAAATATTATTAACACATTCTCTTACCTCTTCGTCTTCCATCCAATCTATATTAATTTAATATATTATAATTTTTATTTCTTTCTATCTTTTTATGTCTCGTGAACTCTTAGCCATCTTATTAAATATAAATAATATTGTATAACATGCGATGAAGAAATATTAAATTAATGTAATATATTATAATATACATATTAAATTTTTAAAAGAATTCACCAATAAGGTATTTCAGAAAAAAAAACTCACTTTCTTTTTTATCTAAGTAAATTATTGTTATTTTCACTATCTTTATTTTCATTTTATTTCATATACTTTTGAATATTTTATATACATTTAATGTAATTGCACTTATGATTAAATATATATATATATATGTATCATATCTCATATAATATAATATTAATATTACATTTTTTATCATGAAAAATGATAATACTGACATTTGGAAGACAGATAATAAAGAAAGAAAAAAGTTACTAGAAGATTAATTAAGAAAAAGTTGGGTGGAAATCAAAATTGCAGAGGTAAAAGAAGAAATATTAAAACTAAATAAAGAGTAAAATAAAAAGTTTGAAGTGACATTAAGTGTTTGAAAAGTAATATTAAAAACAATATATATATATATAAGAATGTGTTATTCTATAAATGGCTTATTTATCAGTATTTACGCTTAAGGCTTGTAGCTTCTAGATCATTCTTTTAGCACGAATGACGAGCCAATACGCATTGGTTAATACATCACGGATAGTTAGTTGGAGATAAATAAGATGAAAAATAAAAACATGTTGTAAAACTATAAAATATAATTATCTTTTGCCTTGTATCTCATTTCAAACTTCCATCTGGTGATAAGTTGATATTTGATCATATTCAATATCTTCAATAATAATAATAATAATAATAATAATAATAATAATAATAATAATAATAATAATAATAAGTTGAAGACATAAAAATTCCTAATTTAACTTATTATTATTATTATGGCAAGATAGTTTTTTTAAATCAAAAGAACTTGTTGGATGTACAAAAAAAAAAAGCAGAAAGCTGACTGGCATGTCTCAAGGAGGTAACTTCACGAGAAGGTCACCGGAATGCGTCCCAAACATAAAGTGGCCCAAGGCGGTCTCTCGTTTTGTTGTTACAGCTCTCTCTCTCTCTCTCTCTCTGCCTGCTCCCCACATACATAGGAGAAGAAGTTGAGATGGATCTTCGAATGGTGTACTGAGATGGATCTTCGAATGGTGTACGGCCTGGTATTCGTGTCAGCATCCTGTACCTTCTTTATGATGCTTTATCTCTTCCTCCACCCAGTTTTCTACCTCGAAGGATTTAATTCATAGAAAAGGGTATGTGGATTCAATTCAATTGGGGTCCGAGGATGCTTGCCAACCAGGGACAAGCATTACTGTAATTATGTGCCCGCAGGTCTCATATCATTCATGCATATTGATGGAGGATGATATCCAATGATGTTATGTATCTCGGCCAATGATGTTATGTACTAAATTTCGAATCTTTCGTATCATGTCTGTAAGTTTGTTTTTGAGTTTTAAGGTGCTGGGTTGCTCCGATTTTGACGATCTGCATGCAATCATACATAAACCAAAGATATTAAGAAAGATTTGTAGTTATCCGATTGTATTTCTTCTTCCTTCATTTTCTAGATTCTCTTTGTTGCAAGGATGCATTTATGATGCTTCTTGTGTTAATTACAATCGGCTACAAGTTTTTTCATGCATGGAATCTCTGCAGATACGCGCTCTAATTTGCATCAGACTGTCAATTAATGCTTCAGCAGTCGCAAAGTCTACAGATAGCACCACTTTTTCCACATATTATCTATCTGCTTATGTAGCTTAAGGAAATGTAAATGCTAGGTTTAATATATGACCACAGTATGCAAAAATAAGTGCTAACAACCTGAGGCAATCGATCTTATCCAACTGAATACAAAGGCCTGGAATTGATCGGTGTTTCAAATAGCTTTGAGAGTATGATATTTACCAAAGATATGAGAGCTTATAGATGTGGAAATCTCAAAAGAAACTAACTCGCTTCCATATAAAATTAGGAACAATAGAATAAATATTTAACATTATGCAACGCTTATGCCATGAAGATTTGGAATGTTAATTTAGTTCCCATCGCGTATCATTGCCTTCTTCTGGACATCCATCGAGCATGCAATTGGAGGAACATGACATGATAAAAAATATCAACCAGTTTTCGAGAAATTCAGTGGTAAATAAGTGTTCATACAGCATCTCTAACAGGTAGTTTCACAGAGAAGAACGCGAAACTGGGCGTACATGGGTAGACATTCATCACCATATAACGTTTCCACTCTCAAGACTTTCCATAAGTATATAGATCAACCGTCAATTGTCCGTGATTCAAAGAATTATAAAAAAAGAAGAAAAAACTTCAGGGCACAACCACGACCAATCATGGGCATGATCAATGAAAAGAACCTCAGTGCACGGGTACCTATCGCTTGCAAAAGATGAAGACTCCATTTGCTGATGTTTCTGGTTGGTAGAAGTAAAAATAATGAACACATGTACAGCTAACATGGGACTAGTTATACTAGTACAGGATTGGTGTATGTAATGTGGCCTGCGTGATCAATGGAATCTCAGGACGCCGGAAATAGAAGCTTCCGGCAGCTACTGATATGCATATAAGCATGCGCCTTGTTTGGAGTTTGAATAAAATAGGCAATTCGCATCTAGATCGTATCGATCCAGCAGTCTTTGACTCTTGAAAACTGTTGGCATCGGAAGGCAAAAATTCACAGCTTGGTGATACCTTTTGGCTGTTTTCTAACAACGCACTTGTCGGCGTACTAGATCCTGTATAACTAGCTCACAAATTTGATATGTACACCTACACATTGACACAAATAAGAATAGGACTACATTAGTACTAATCCGAGAATAAGAATCAAATCAAGTGCATCAGCAAAAAAAATGGTAATATATTTTGATACTGCATACGCAGTGCATGCATTCCTGAAAAACTTCCAAAAATATGAGTTTCAAATTTCAAAGTTTCAGTTGAATTACACCGTGATGAAGATGCACTTAAATAAGTGTTCCAGTATCTATCAGTTGCATCACGCATCTGCATGGGACAAAGGTGAATGTTGATCCAAAGGTTTGTACAATCGTAGTTGTTGGTTAGTAAATGAAGATCATGTCCGGTTTCATTATCATAAAATCTTATCTGAATGTACCAAAAGTTGGGCCTACTATGACAATACCCAGAAATAGCATGATTAGCCGTGTCAATCTTGCAAGCGAAATGGAAGAGAGTAGTTATGGCGTTTTGGGTTGCTCCCAAGGTTTTAAAGGATGTTTCCCATAAAGGTTATCAGAAACTAAAAATAATTGCACAAGAACGTATGCACCATTGTGACTGCAACCATTGTATTTGGATCTAATAGATAAGCAATTATCAAACAGAAATCAGAACAAATTACCATTAACCAATCCTCAATGCTTCCCTCAGACCAAAACTGTAGTTGTGCTGATTCTTCTTGCCAAAACCAGCATTTCCTTTGTGCATCATTTCCACAAACTCATTATAATCTATCCTTCCATCCTGTAAACAAAAATCAAGAATTACATGTAATCATCACATTAAGAGTCCTAATTCAGAATAAAAGCATTACATTGTCCTGGTCTATTTCTTGAATTATCTCCTCTACATGGATATCCTGTATGCCAAATTCTTCGCATGTCTTTTGGAGCTCATCATGTGTGATGTAACCACTACCATCTTTGTCAAAATACGAGAAAGCTGCAAACAGATTATCTTCCCTCTCTATTTTGTTTAGATGCATTGTTGCAGCAATAAACTCTCCGTAGTCTATAGTGCCACTGTTGTCAAGATCAGCCTGAAAGTACAAATAAGTAAATTTCATGGTGGAAAAGCATAAGCACACATAAGTTTGTAAATAAAAGAAAAATATCAGTGTGGCTTGCAATCAACAAAGGATATGCAAACTTTTTGGGCCTCGTATAAACATTATCCCTTTTTCGAAGGCCATTATCCCTTTGTTATGTGTATTTAAGTTATCAATCTTCTAACAGAAAAGACTCTCTTCTGTGCTAAGGCACAACCAGACCTCAACCATGACATGCCTCTGAGATACTCTTTACTACCTTCATTGGCTTTTTAGATATTACACTTTGCAAATTGCCATTTCTGAAACCAAGATGAGGTATAACTTTGGTTCCAAAGTCATTTTGTTTCCCAAAATTAAACAGTTTACATTCAGCTACAATGCAACATGAAGATTGTCAGCTATTAGAAGTGTTCCTGATTTCACTTCAAAAAAAAAAAAAGAAGTGTTCCTGATTTGACCCATTGACAATCATGAAAAAGTTCTCAAGCATATCTTCTTCCAGGATTCATAATTTTATACTTCCCATTATTTATGCACTGTGTGTTCCCTCTGGTGATATAAGACTGCATTCCATACTCCCATGCTTATTCTGTTGTGGTATCATCAGAAACAGTATTTTTTTGGTCTTTCGTCTTTTTTTCCTGATATTATGCTGTCATGTCAAGGGCAAAATATGCATACATAATGACCAAGATGGCACCTTAAAGAGAATTTCCAGAGCTTAAAGTACATATATAAACTAAATTAACATACATTTTTTGGCGTAGTATCCAAGATATGGTTATGATGGTTGAAATATATGGTGGCAGGGATTTTATGCTTAACTGAAATTAAACATAAAAGAGGAATACTTGTTATACTTACTGCCTCCATTAGAGCCAAAATCTCTGAATCTTTCAGTTTGGCGCCAGCCCTTTCCAAACCAGATTTGAGTTCCTCATATGTGATTTGGCCACTATTATCAGTATCAATCATCTTAAACAATTCTTTAAGGCCTGCAATTTCGTCTTCTGACAAACTCTCAGCAATAACCTACAGAGTGCATTCAGTCAAAAGTTTAAAAATAGCAAAACATATTTTCTGAAATACTTGAAGATTCAACTGTTTTTGTTTTTCTGGCTGTTATGAGGAATATTAATCCAAATATATCTAATATTCAATTTGCTCACAAGAATTCTCAACAAAATGGCAAGCACTTCCAAAATTAATGATGATAAACTTGATACAAGTAAGAATTGACTATACAGGCACAAAGAAAGAAACTTAGCAAACAGATTGAGTAGAATGAGATTTGACATAAAAATAATAATTTAGAATTCAGTATAATAAATGTCCTCATATAGTGAAGAAAAAGCTGACATAAAGAAAAAAACACATCATAATTTTCATCAATCCTGTGCTGAATGGTTTATTGACTGCAGTTGGTCATGTCAAAGACAATATCAAAAGCTAAAATAGCCCCTGAATGAGAAATAATAAAGCTAAAATACAATTCCAAGGTGCTGGTAAGATAATTGATTACTAATAATCAGGATCTAAACCAACATTATTAGTGTAATACGCAATACAACATGCAAGGATAAGTATATGAAAAAGAACACAACACATTGAATAAACAAATCATATATTCATGTGATAAGTGGGATATAACTATGCTCTACACAAAACAGAAGTGCAATTTTGATCATGTTATAAAAAATATTAGAGTTTGTACAAGAACTTACTCTGATGGCAATTTTCTTTAGCTTGTTCATTGCAGAAAATTGTTTCAACCGAGTCAGCACAGCAGAATCTAAAGGCTTGTCAGGAGCTACACCATCAACACGTGCCCAACGGTGACCTGCAAGATATTACGGATCCTTCATACCTTTTTTGAACATACAGTGAAGCTGAAAGCTAGCTAGCAAACAATCCTATCTAGTATCCTTCAAACTTTTTTACCACAATGGAAAGCAGAAAGCTAATATATGCAGAGTCATGAGTATTTAGCATCCTTCAAAGCTTTTATTTACTGAAAGGGAAGCACGAAGCCAAATAAGCACAAGCCATGACTATCTAGTATCCATCAAATCATCAACGTAAGCGGAAACAAACCATTGACACACTTTTTCTTAGTTATTTAACAACAACATGGGACTTTAATGTATGAATTTTAAAAATCCTAAAGAAATTCACCTTTCCGTACTATGATGTGATTAAGTATTCAACAAAAGATGATTTAGCAGTAACTTTCTGGATACTCAAAAGTCATTTTGAATTTTCATTAAGATCAAGTGACAAAACATTGACTGTTCAACATTGCAGATTTTTGTAGTCATCCTTAGGATTATATTTTTTTGGTGAATCCAAGTGAAAAAATTGTATTCTGATTAATATTCAAGCAAGAAACTAAAATGATAAAGGAATGGGGCAAAAACAACTATGCTAATTCATGACATACATAGGACTTCATGGGCTGTTAAGCGCCTTTTGGGATCTCTAACAAGCATCCTCCGAACCAAATCTTTAGCACTGTCGGATATAGCAGGCCAAGGATCTGATGTGAAGTCAAGTTCTCCCCTTAGTACTTGCTCAAAAATCCCCTGTTCTGTTTCTGTTTTCCAAAGAAAAAAGCCAGAATTGAAATCCATCTATGTTCATATGCACTATACACGGATAGTGAAACAGGAAGGATAATCTAATATGGAGTTATCCTAACCATCCCAAAATGGGGGGATCCCACTTAGTAATATATAAATTATCACCCCAGCACTCCAAACATCTGCTTCAGGACCATAACGCTTCAGCAACACTTCTGGGGCAACATAATATGGACTTCCAACAACATCTGTGAATACATCACCTGCAACAAAATATATCATTTTGTACGTCAGACTTAAAAAATTAATATTCTCATTGTAAGGAAAAGAAATGGGCATTGCTATATGTGGGACAAAATAACAAGTGAATAAATTATTGAAGTGTTCTCCTCAGTCTTTTGCAGAAGTTGAGTAATTAGGTGTAATACTTAACACTGAGCAAATATCTATAAGTATTTCAAACTAATTTCCAAGAATTGTGACTTGGCCTAAAGTTTTTCCTATTAGCTAGGGAAAACAAAATTATCATTATGTTTGAATTTCAACAAATGCATCTTCTATTCAGCTACAAGTGTCAGCTTATTTCAACAAGACTTTTGGTGAGCAACAAGACCACATCTTCAGATAACTGAAAATGTGAGAAGTTGCCTACATGGGACAGGCAAAGCAAAATCAACTTAAGGAAGTTTGAAAACTTTTAGGCAAAAGGTTAATTCCAAAGTATTCTAGGGCCTCTATTGCGTGTTCATGAGATGCACAGATCAAAATCATTCATCTGCTGAATAGAAAAAACATTGCTGACATAAGAGATTCTGAAATTTCTAACAGGCTGAACTGAGTTTGTACTTGAGTTCTGAAAAACTAATCAACCAAAATTAGGTAACGTCCCTAGCGCAGAAATTAAACCGTATAATGAACGCATTAAATTTCTTTTCTTTTATCTAACACGAGGGGAGTCTACCAAACACATTGTCTTCGCAAAACTTGTAACTGATGGAATGTGAATAGACTAGACATGCAGATTTCTTGATTAAATGGCAAAACTTAGAGATATCTCACAGCAAACGGAATTGTCCAACCTGGCTTCAAGAATATCGATAGCCCGAAATCGATAGTCTTGAGCGGCGACTCCTCCTTCTGGTTGACGAAGAGAAAGTTCTCCGGCTTGAGATCCCTGTGCATGACCCCTAGGGAATGACACGCTTCCACGATGCCCACAATCACCCTCGCGAGCTCAGCGGCGGCCTTCTCCGAGTAGTGCCCCCTCTGGATGATCCTGTCGAAGAGCTCACCGCCTGCGCAGAGCTCCATGACCAGATGGACGGCGACCGCGTCCTCGTATGCCCCCACAATGGTGATTACGTTAGGGTGCCCCGCGAGGTGGTGCATGATCTGGATCTCGCGCCGGACGTCCTCGACGTCCTCTTCGGTGACAAGCTTCCTCTTTGCGATCGACTTACAGGCGAACTCCTTCCCGGTGGCCTTCTCGATGCACAGGTACGTGGTACCGAATTGACCTTGCCCGAGCTTGCGCCCTAGGCTATAGATGTCCTTGAGCTTGTCCGTCTTGCGTCCTAGGACGGAATCGGCCATGAGGCCAGCGCTCGACACCCGCTTGACATGGTGCGGTTTCTTCGCACCGGCCCCCGCCGCGGGCTCAGAAGTAGGCCCAGCTGCCGTCGCGGTAGACCGAGAGGTCTCCGGCGGCGGTTGAGACGGAGACGACGGAAGAGGGGTCTTGTGGAGGTCGGTGTCCGGGATGGTAACGGGGTCCGGAGCCTTATCAGGGGCGGGGAGTTGGGGCGCAGGGGAGGAGGCCGTGAGGGCTGTGTCGTCGGCCGAGCGGCCGGCGCGGGAGAGGAACCCGGCGGATATGGCCTGGAGGAAGCCGCTGCGGCCGATGGTCGGACCGACGCAGTTGTTACCCATCCGGGAGAGAGAGGGAGAGAGCGAAGAGACCTCAAGTCTGACGCATTGGGTCTCGGCGGCTTCCGGCCACAAGGGAATCAGAGATCAGTGGAGGATCGCCGGCGGGACGACCGGCGGCAGGAGGAATGGCCAGAGAAAAGAAGAAAGGCTCCGATTTGGAGCAGGTAGCTTGATGTGCACCGCCCCGGGGTCTCAATCGATACGAACGCAAGTATGAACTCGAATCATTCCCTTTTTTTTCCTTTTCGAACCAATTATTACTACTATTGTAATGTTTTCGTATATTAGCCATAAAAAAGTTGTAAATTGTGATGTAGAAAATTAAATTGTGTGACTCTTTAATATAATATAAATATAATATATATATTATGTCAGCAGATTTGAAAATCGATATATAAAGTTAAATTACACTATATTAACAAATAATTGATTTAGATAATCGAACCTATTATTTTTTTCTTCTTCTTCTAAAATAAATGTTCAAAAAGCCCGTAGTTTCTTCTTCCCCTTATTAATTTCCATAAGAAATATTTGTAAATGATAAAGCCTAGCAGCGGTCACTTTTATCTAGAAAGAATAAAAAAAATAAGTAGACAACAAAAAAAAGTATATGTTTAATGACTTATATTAATGAAAAGTAGTTTCTCTTACATAATTAATTCTGTAGAAAAGCATGTGGATTAATTCCTCCTATATTTATTTATATCTGCTACATTTATTGAAGATGATGATTGACGAATGAAATGGCGATTTGGGCACATGGGCGAAGTTTGCGGAGTTGGAAAGCGGTGGACATCGATCAAATTTTGATCCAAACCAAAATGGAACTGAATTAACTAATCCGTCAAATCAGCAACTTTCACTACGCCCATATAGATTTTCTTTTTTTTTCTTTTTTCGTTTTTCTTTTTCTTTTTCCGCATACAATGTTGACTTCATGAGTGGAGGTATTATTAAAATTTATTTCCCCACGAAATTTAGTCTGCTCGGTGTTTACTGGACTTTTAGTAGTTTCGATCAATCAAATTTTGATCCAACATTGAACGGGTTTGATCTATCGGACTACTTAGGTCTAATAAATCTTAACGGGCAGAATGGCTAGCGAACACATCGGATAAATCTATTAATTTTTTTAAAATAATAATTTATTCTTTTCATTATTTTTAAATTTGACATTTCTTTTGTCTAATTTTATTATATTCTTTTTTTATGTATTAATATAATAATACAATAAATAAGCTATCATTATTTTTCCTTCAATCTTCTCATAATTTTTTTAATATTTTGTATTTTTACTCATTTTGTTTTTGTTTATTTTTCCATTGATAAGAACGAATCAAATTAGCAATGAATAAACTACTTATATTTTATTATTAGGTAAATATTATTATATAAGCATACTAGCTATTAATTACTAGGCACTAAATAAGCGTAAATATGTTTAAATGCTTAATATTATTAATGGATTAACTGTGACAATTTGTTAATTAAAAGACGGATACTGAACTATCGGATATTGGGCAAACAGTTAAAATATAATGTTTGTCTGAGCCTGATAACTTATTGGACGGCTTCGGATCGAGTATAGACAAACTTACCCATTATCATATCGGGACGGACAACGGATGTATCCAGCTATCCAGTCTAATAAACACCACTGGACTATCCATGTTTTTATATATGTTTATCTTGTATGTATAATACATGAATGTAATGGAGGTGTCCCTTAATTAAATAGGGAAATCTAAAGGCTGGAGTGTGAACCAATTATTTAGGTTCAAATTTATCTCTAAAAAAACATTCACCCCAAAGACGGTTTTTTTTTCTTTCGATTCAATTGACGTTTGACGGCCGTCTTCAACTTGTAGCAGGATAAGCAAAGAGGATTGATACATAACATTCGCGTATGGATTGTACATTATCTTCTAGGTTGTTCGTTAAAGAGCAATGCTTTCAATTCAAATCATATTAATGGAATCGTTCCTGATAATTAAATCACACTTGCACTTAATCACTCATTATAAACACTTCAATCTTCAAGACACTACGATCTACACTTCCTCATAAACTGCACACTTGTGCAAAAGAATACCGCCATGAAATTTCTATTGATCAAAGGGTTGTTACAACTTTTTTCTTTCAAATTTTGAGTAGATTTCTGAAACAAAGAAATAACAAAAAGGTAATATTTTACTTCTCATCACCAAATCCCTATAAATCTGCATAATTTTCTGTAGCAAAATGACTAACTTAATTAGATAAACACCGGGGGTGATGGTGAGCGGCTATGAAATAGGAATAAGGGATAAGGACGATCGAGAGAATGGAGGTAATTGAATCATGGGTGAGAGAAATTGACATTATTATTGAATGGTTTTTTCTATTTTAATTTTGGTTAAACCGAACCTAAATATTCAATTCTCATAAGATCCTCTTGACTCTTCTCATGATATATATAAATAGGAGTAATATAATTTCATATAATCATTCAGTTTGAATGCTACATAAAAGAGAAATTTCATATCTATCGTACGACCTATATTATTTCTCTCGAGTCGAGAAATAAGAGGATCAATTTTGTTATGAATAGTTTTTATCATACATATCTTGTTCTTTATCTTAAACATTTTTGTTTAATATATTTCTTTGCATAAAGAAATTAATTTCATCATGTAGTTCGTATAATATTATTAATTAAATAATGTGCATGATTATCTTCTTTTGTTTGTGTCACGAAGGTAGTATGTCAATTAATTTCATATAAATTTATCACTAAAACAGTCTTCTTTATATGGACATGTTCTTTTCATAATTATGTAAATTTACATAAATCTCATATTTAAATACAATTCATGTAAATATCACAAAATTATGCATGAATTTCAAATTTTCACTCGGGAATTTAATTAATATGACATAATATGATTAAAATATCATATCTTATGCGTATCAAATTTTATTTTTAATTAATAATCATCAATTTTGCATGCCAACTAACATGACATTTTCATGCAATGTCTTAAATTGCATGTTGTTACTAATATACATAAATCATATGTTATACAATTTTGAACTTATAAAAAGAATATTTAAACTTTTTTTATTTTATCATTACAAAACGTTTTTGTAAATTTCATTTTTTTCATTTTCATATCCATGAAATAATTATTATAATAATAGAAAAGGCATAATAAAACATACTGTGCTCAATTTTATATTAATTAAGTACATTTCATTCCCAACTAGAGTAAATGCGGCGTTATAATTTACATAAACGTCAAAAAGTATCAATATCATATAGTTACATTGCATAGTACGAAATTTCATATGAACACATGCATACACATTTGGTATGCATAAATACATGTCACGTAAGTTGCAAATTTATTCATTTTTTTAATATGGTAATGTGCATAAAATAGAAAATAATGTGGTTCCTCATCATATGCTTATCATTACATAAAAACAAACAAAAAAACATCGTTTATATCATACATACAAAAAAAAATCAGAATTTTCTGTCAATTTTCCCATTTTTTATATTAGTTTCGCCGACTTTCCAAATTTTGTATTTTAAAAACAATAAACTATTTTATTTAATCATGTGGCATAATATCACATAAACCTTATTTGGGGTGCTCATCAAGTCGAAATTGGAAGTTCTCAAGTAATTGTAATAACCCGTGAACCCAACGATCTGACCCGACCCAAACTCGAGTCTTCGATTTGCAAAAAAAAATTCTTTTTGTACATTTATCTATAATTCTTTGATTCCTCGTGTTTGGCCTTCTATCAATAAATTTGGAAATTCAATATAGATTATGACCTTGATTAAATCGATTCATTTTTTAAATTTTATGTGTGATTCCTTCGAAACTTGTACTGACACAATAGTTCTTTTCATGTTTGATTATTCCAATTATTGTCATATAAGTTACACATTTCGTCACCACTTTGTGAAATTGGTATGAATATGTCAAATATCGATGACTTGATTGGTGAAATAGTCTCTCTCTCCAAAAGAATATGTTTTGTTTACCGACGTACAAAGAAAATTTTTTATTGTGAATGAACAAGATAGTGAGGAATTGTCCTAAGATCCATTATTATGCTAAAAAATCCAACTCGAGTCAACTCGACGATCAAAATTTTTTTATTTTTTATTAAAATTTGATCAAAATTTGATTAAAATAATTTAAAAAATAAAATAAAATATTTTAATAAAAAATATTTAAATAGTTAAAAAATTTATTTTATGATTTAAAATAAATATATAAAAAGTTATATTAAATAATTAGAAAAATTTTAAAAAAATAGGTGGTTGGATAACCCGATCATGACCTGAATCGGATCGGATTGGATCGAATTTGACCTACAAATAGCCTTTGACCCGAAGTCAGGTTGAGTCGGATTTTATTGTATCTACCTGCAGCACTACAAACAAGTATGCATGATGCCATGGGTTGAGCCCTCTTTGCTAGGCGTGTTGGCCAGCCCATGCGCCAGCTTGTGCAGACTTGTGCCCACTGCAACACCTCTTTCCACAACAATAGCTTTGAAAAAAAAAAAGGATAAGGGAAAATAATGTTGAATAATGGTACAAAGTTTTTGTTGACTATTTTACCAAAAGAAAAGAAACAACAAATCTTCAATATTCCTCGAATATGTTTATATAATTGAGTGAGCACTCATAACAATTGAAGAAGGTAAAATGATTAACAAGGTAATTAGTGAATACCTCACCGCAATAAGATAACACAAATTTATATATCCAAAATTCTGGGAACATCATTGGAGTATTACCATTTGCCATAAGAGGACTATACTTGTTTTATGTATGAACAAGTTGATAACTTCACATCAGTGTTTTTTGTTTATATTCACGTTTAATGTGCATGTAAATGTGCCTTGTCCACTCTCATAGCTCATAAAGGCGTTTAGTCCACCTTTATGAGCATGTTATCCTAACGCTATTGCATTTGACGTCATATAAAAATAATATAGTAGGGTTATACTATCCATGATCTTCACATAATTAATTTATAATGCCCCAAAATTTAATTCCGTCATGTGATCAAATCTTCTCTCAGTGTACTACTTTCTTCGATACAACTTTGACCTTTTGTTAACTTAAATGCTCAATAAGGACGACACATCAGACTAAAAATAAAAATATTACAAAGATTAAATATCAAAATGTGAAAGCTAAATAAAAATAAAAAAGCACATCACATCATCCAACATCAATATTAGGCATATAAAAGTCCATGTCATAAATTAACATTTGTAGGTCCCTCATACAACTCGATAATTAAGAAAGATTAACCATGACTCTAGGATAATCATGTGCACACGTCACTCAAGTTGAAGTCATCGCACACACATCAATCGGACTCATAGATAACTCGTATACCTATGGAGGTCAATGAAGGAGAGCAAGCTCAATCGTTAGCATAACTTAGATAAGTGTGAATTCAAATTGATCATAAGGACATTTTCATAAGAATAAGAACAAACAAAATCATCCCCAAACTTTAAGTCAATATCTTGACGGTTCTTAAACTATAATTTGTAACTTCCTCAAACTTAAATTTTCTTGCATGCATTACATAGAGGGCCCGACGCCCCCTCTGTCACACCGACGAAGGGGGGCATCGGCCCCTGTGTGCCGGCGAGGAGCGCGAGCTCACACAAGTGGCTAGCACCCCCCTTTCTTCCTCTTTGATGCCGGAGAAGATAGGGGGTGGGGCTCCGACCCACTTAGTCCCCTCCGACGAGAGGCGGCAGGCAGCCTACTGCTGTCTCTTTTTATTTTTTAGTTAATTTATTATATTTTATTACGTCACATTAATGAGGTAACTTGGGAATCACCTATTATCAGTCAGGAGGACAATGTGTGCAAGAAAGTCGAAGTTCAGAGACAATCTAGTTATAAATTGAAATTGGAGAATTGTTAGGATATTGACATAAAGTTGTGGGATGATCTGTGTAGTTATTGCAGAAGTACTATAAATCATAGGGAACAATGGTATGGAGTGTTCATTTTCTTATTCATCTTTATTACTTATCACCTTCCACCTGGAAATGCATCATTGTTTCATTTCATTTCATATTCATAAGGACAGTCTTTAGCCATTCATTTTATGTTGTCTTGTCTATAGATTGGAAGAATTCTTTACTTTTAGATAATAACATTGCAAACACACAAGTGTGTAATGATCATGGGCCAATGGAAAATCAGTGCCACGATAGGTGCCCATAAGGGGAAGGATGACCTCACACGAGAATAAACATTTTGATATAGTAGGGAGAGTGCCTCACACAAAACTGTCAATGAACTCCTTAATGGAAGTGCTTCTCACAAGTTTGTCAAGAACTTCCCATCTAGATAGGAATAGTAACCCTCATCTTTTATAACTATGAACATATCTTTTGACCTCATGGATTAATCAAGTTTGTATGGAGTAAAGGTAGCTCCTGATCATCATATAAGATCATACCAAATGGGAATAATCAAGTGGATAGAGGTTAATGAAATCATAGTTGTTAATTAAAGACATGTTCATCCTCTGTCTATGGATCAGAAGCTCTAAAGCTCGAGTGGTCATCCGTTCTAACATATGTTCATCCATTGTCTGTTTGTCACACCCATTTATCATAGTACATTGGTTACCAATTTGGAAATCGGACACCCATTCTAGTTCATCTCTTGACTCTAAGGTTGAGTACAGATCAGACGCCCGAAAGGCTGGCGATCGTTCATTATCCTTCGGACAAAAACTACAAACTCTCGATCGAGTTTCTAGCAGCCGAAACATCAATCGATCGTCCGATCCATGTAAGGTACAAAACCCTTGTCTGATTCATGATCCTGGGTCGACCGAAATGGGGGTCCAGATCAATCACATGATCATGTTCATGACTGTACATTCCAGTTCGGGCACCCGATCCGTGGATCGATCATCCGATCTGGGTGTTTCTACATTCGACCGGGAAGAATCGTCATCCATTTCAATCAACAAAATCATAGGATATTGCAGGATCCTTATGTTTTCAATCAATTTTCCCACACAAAACATAGATCTAACACTATAAAATGTATCCAATCTTAAAGCATAATTCGGAAGATCATTTGTAGCATAATCATGTTCAAACCATACTAATCATCCATAAGTAAATCTATATCATTATAAATTTATTGTAAGCATTTGAATGTCTACAATGTAACCACCTTAATCTAAACTTTTCATTATCACATAATTGATCACTAGCTGATCACAATAGGTTTTTATCCCATTTTCTATTCAAAACACTTATATCGAGCCCTCATTTTGCCTAACTTTTGGCCAATCTTGTTTGAAATGCATGGATTGTGATAACTAGTTGATCTTCCTCATTTTGTACCTAATTCTATGTGCATAGAGGCTTTGAATTGCCAAAATCCATAAATATGTTAATTTTATGCAAAGTTATCATTTCATTGTGCTAGTTATCATTTTTCTACTTGAGCTGATTTCTAGTGATTATTTTGTCCTAAATCCACTGCCATCATGAATGAATCATATTTCGATGATCATATTTCAACTTGTGCAAAATTATTAATCCATTTCACAAGTTATCACTTTTGAATGCCAAGTTATCGTTTAAGGGCAAAACTATCATTTCGATATGCAAAGCTATCAATTCTGCATAAAGGCATTAGGCAATCACTAAATTACTATCTTAACTCATTGCTGTTCAAATTTTATCTCATTTGGATAACCACAACCAAAGTTATAACAAGATATCATTTTTAAGGCAACAAGTTATCATTTCCGGGTCACCAAGTTATCAATGTTATGAAATCCTATCTACATTTGATTTTTGACATCATTCACTTGCCACATTAATCCTTTTGATGCCTTTAATGCCTTGAACCATTCATAATTGGACAATTTCCATAATATGTGCAAAGTTATCATTCCGAGCCTAAATACTATTACTTTTGATTTTGGGTTTTCATTTCTGCACAACACCCAATCCCATTTGATGTTTGAGCTGATATTACTAGCTGTCCTCATCCTTATTTGTTTATTTTCTATTTGAGAACTTTGATGTTTGGTGTTCTTTCTCTTCTAGCAGGTGGAATGGGACTGCACAAAGGAGAAAAAGGAGGGGGGACCACCTACTTTTTGCTGTCCAAAAAGCTGTCACTAAGATATTTTCTGGTCCAGAGGACACTTGGCACAATCAAGGCATAGGAGAACATTCTGATGCTGATCTAAGGGTGGAAGGAAGTCATATATAAGCTGGAAACCCTAAGGAAGAAGGAGGCTGGCCAGATGGCAAGTGTTTCAGGATAGAAAGCAAGGGTTTGGAGCTGAAGGCTGCTGCTGCAATTTCTGTCGAGAGTCTTCCAATCCAGGATGAATTGCCTCTGTTCTTCATTCTATCTTGAAATCTAATTTTGTAAATATGAGGAGCTAAATCCCATGTCTCATAGGATAGGGTAGTAGTCTATATTAATTGTGGATGGATATAGACAAGTCTGATTTCCTGAACTGATTTCAATTTTGATTTCTGATTTTCTGTGTTTATATGAATCTGATTCTATCATTGCAAGATCCTAATTGTATCTACATCTGAGAAGTTATCATTTGATCTATTCTTTGTTCAAAAATGAATCAAGAATCTGATTTCTAGATTCAATCCTAACTAGAAATCTGATTTCCTGAATTCTGAATTCTGATTTTCTTGACTTTTGATTTCTGAATTGTTAAATTCTATTTTCATCATTGTGGACCCCTAATTAAATTGATAACTGAGAGGTTTCTTATGGTTTCATTCTTGTTCAGAAATGAATCAAGAGGCAATGATGTTTCTAAGGTTTCAACCCCTGAATTATTGCAAACATTTCACTTGCTTATTTTTGATTTGTAAAATCTGATTTCCTAAATCTTTGGATTCTGTTTTGCTGTTGTAAACCCTTGATCTCATTAAATCACTGAGAAGTGAATCTTAGGGATACTTTGTTGTTCAGAGATGAACCAAAGAGCAATGACAAGTCTGAATTCCAATGAGTGACATGTGCTGAATTCCAATGTTTGCTAGGTGCTGATTTCTGAATTTTCTGGTTGTTGATTTCTTGAAATATGTGGAATCTGCCTTGTTATTGTTAAGCCCCTGATTTCATTTAATCACTAAGAGGTGTACTTAAGGTTTTCTTGCTGTTCAGAGATAGACCAAGAAGCAATTGCATGTGCTGAGTTCCCATATATAATTATGTGCTGATTTTATTCAACTCATTAGTAAAAATGTGGATTTCATTTGAATTTGCAGCTGAGAGGCTGATTTAAAATCCTCTTGTAGTTTAGAGATAAGCCAAGGAGTATTTGCACTAATGTTGGATAGATTTCATCCCTGTTTAGTTGATTGAAGTATTCCCCTCATTTTCACAGTGAAATTGATTATTATCATTTCAGATTTCACTAAATTGTCAAAAATCAACAAGGGACTTGATCTTGAGCTTAATATTAACTTAATTTCAGTCAGGACATCTTCTAATCCAACTTAGCTAATCAATCATATGAAAATATGATAATTAGTCCTGGTTTATTATGTTGTGATAACAGCCCATTTCCAAGTTGAATTGGAAGTGATACATATTGATAACTTATTCCATTCCATCTATAATTAAGTTAGATGAATCCCAACTCCTAGGAGAACTTTTCTCACCGATAGTTAAATCCTTTGAGCCTCTAGTTTAGCATTTACAATTCAGTTTTGGTAACCTTTCAAAAATCCAAAAACAGTTATCATTTTAGTCATTTATAGAAATTAATTTTCACTTTCTTTTAATTTCTTGGAATTTTAACTTTAGTTAAGGCTAATCTAGATTGTTTAGAGAGTCTTAGGCTTCAAATAACTGTGGATACGACATTTGGGTAGACTACAATTGACCTGTATACTTGCAATAGAGAGTCAATTAGGGAGTTGAACCAAAAATTAAAAAATATCAAGTTTGACCCAAAAATCAGCAAGTTATCACTATACCCCTCAATTTCACTATCAATAATCATAATCATTTCAAAAATCATGATTAAACCTAGCTAAACATATTGATAGATCCTCTACATCATGGCATATAAATCCTAGAGAAAAACATTCAAAAACAAGTTCTTTTGCAATTAAATATATCAAATCATCTAGCAAAAAAATCATGTTATAATCTCTACCCCTCCTAGCATGAGTTCTAACCATAAAATAGTCCTTGAAACATGCAAAATCTTATAGGAAACGCCCCCTCCCTCCCCCCGGCTTAGATTCTGAATTACACACCTTTTAGGTGCATTCTTTGATTCTTTCTTCGTGGATTTACGCCCTAGGTTTGTCCTCTTTGTTCTCCTATGTTCTCCACCATCTCAACACCTACAAATGGTCCTCCAAACTCCTCTGGCCAAGACCAACTAGAAAGAGACACTAGAATAATGGGGGGGGGGGAGATATGAAAAATGAGGCAATAGGAAATCAAAAAGTAGTCTTTAGGGCCAAGATCATGGGGATCTCACCCATAACTCTCATGATCCATGGGCAGGGAGAGTTATTCCAAATCTCCCCAAATCCTGGCTAGTATGGTCATAGAAATCGTAACCAATCCTATTTTAATTTGTCGTGTTACCACTAGACGTCCAATTGAGTTTCGATCGATGGATGGGACAATTGGTTGTTTTTGGCATCGATTTTAATTTTGGGCACCCATTTTGGCTGATGTAAAAAAAAAAAAGGTAAAATATTTATAACTAGGTGAAATTAGACCCTGATAAATTATGTTAAACACCGCTACTTTTTGGCATCAACATCACCACAACTTGAGGTATAGTCAATGCCCAAAATCCTCTTGAATTCGGGGATTTGATTTCTCACTCAAGATAAGAATTCGTCATCATCAACTCATGTCAATTTTTTTCTCTCTTCTTTATGTCACGTCAATTAATTATTTGTGGAGTTCTTGCCTCTAAATGCTAAACCAAAATTTATGTTTAATAACTAGATAGAAATTTAATCATGTCAAGTTATGGCATCCAAACACATAGTGTACTTTGAATATAAAGAATTAAATGGATAACTAGTAATAAGATATTGAGATAATAATTATGAAAATTATAAATTCAAGAAAATCACATAATTTTTTTTAAATGTGAAAGAAGATAGGAAGATTTTTTATTCAAAATTAGTCTTGAATGAGAGAAAACAATGTAATGTTTTAATTTATTGAATGCATAATATTTTTCATTATGAACAAAAAATTGGGTGCATAATATGAATTATTAAGTTATTTATTGTGAAATTTTAATATTTTGAAAATTTAGACCTTATCTTAATAAATAATATATATTAAACAAGAATACATTTATTTATTTCCATAGTAAATTGTTAAAATTTATATGAAATTTTATAAAAACATTATTTGATTTTATATAAATCAAGTTAATGCTATTTTACATGAAAAACATTATTTGATTTTTCACCTTCTATTAGCATAGAATAATCATATTTGACTTTCCATCTTCTCATGCCTATAGAACTTTAGGTAACTCATGAATGCCAATACAATTATAGAATTATATTGAAATGAGAGTAAGTGATTGGATTGAGTTTTCAGAATTGAATTTTCATCTTCATGTTATTTTCATCTTTTTTTATTTCATTGAAATGAATCCGTGGGCATTTATTTTTATAGAAATTTTGGAAACAACAAAATTCAAAGATATAGCTACTCAACAATATTATTGAATCGTTTAAGTAATTACCCTTGCACTTTGCACTAATCCAATTTAACATGTAAAAAAATGTACGACATCTAAAATTATTTCTATTTTTGTTTGGATGTCCGAACTTGGATGAAATTAAAAGTTGTCAGCAGCCTACACATGAGGAGGAGTGTTAAGAATATAAAATCATAAACGTTGCTCTTCCTAACGGCTTAAGCTTTTAGAAAAATTGGTTAGCACATCAAATTTAACACTTTTTCCCTTCCCACTATCGATTTGCTCATTTCTCCATTCTAATCGCTGTCGGGAAGCCACTGACAAAGATAGTATTCATTGTTCCATCTCAAGAAGCTCTCTGTAGCCCAAAAGAAAAGGAGAGAGCAAAGGACACATGGCAACATGGAGAAACACAGGATATTATGAGCATCTACCGCCTAAAGCAAACAGGATCCTGAAATCAGTATAACTCAGTACTACTTGAATATAAATAAGAACATATAGCAAGAGATTTGGGAGGGACATAAATCTATAAAAATGATGTGCATCCTCAACAAATGAAACACATGCAGGCTCTCTGAATTTAGAATCATGTGCCCAAAGATTTTGAAGAAAAATCAAAGATTGTAACAACTCAAAAAACCACCCTAAAAGTTTTGGGCATTTAGGGTAATTTTGCACCGTTAGCCCATTCGCCATACATCATTTAACAACGAAGACTTGACAATTTAGAGAAAATCATAATAAATAAAAATTTTCTATTAATCATATCATAACTGATACTTCAAAAAACATTAAATGCCTAAACCTTCAGTACATCATTAACCTTATAGTTCAAATAGAACTATAGGACTTATATAAACCTAAGCATGTGCAACACTTCGTCATGAGCTTGAGTTGTCATCCATCACTTAATTTTGGTTACCTGCATGGATCTAGAGTGCAAGGTTTCCCTATTAAAGTATGTAAATGTCATGTATGCCATGATATCTTATCACATGATACTACATGCGATGCATCCATAATAATAACAATAACATATAAACATGCATGTCATGAACTATATCATAAACCTTATATAACAATACATCACGCTTACATTCATTCATCATACAACATTCACATAACATAAACATCATGTCATACCTGCTTTGCTTCGGATCCATCATTTGCAAGTAGCATGCAATATAAACATACATTCATATCATTCATCGTATACATAACATATCATTTCATTTCGCATTCATTGTCATATTGTACATTCTAGGAGTTTCTTCATAACTCCTTAATCCTCACATCTTGACTTCTTTTATACTTTACATTTCTTTAGGGTTACTTTATAACCCTTTGGATCTTATTTCATCCTTCTTTTCTTTCTTTATTATGTGATCTTTCATGTGTCATCTTCATCATTCATCTTTATCACATAATACCATCTTGACTTTCATTCCATATCATAAGTCATATTTAGGAGCACACACATTATAATAGTGAGGGATTTTATTCATAATCATCTTTAGCAATACATACACAAATGCAGGACTTTACTTCTCAAGCTTGGATTCCCTTGAAGTACATACATAAATGCAGGACTTTACTTTTCAACTTTACTCCATCATCATCATCTTAACCTTCTTTCTTTGTTATAAGATACTTTGAAGTTTACTTCACTTCCATTCTTACTTCATCTTATAACATATTTGATCTTGACATAGTTGCAGAATCATATCACATCATCACATTGGCACGCTAGGTCACATCCTTGGGAACACGCATATCATAATAGTGAGGGACTTTATTCTAAGGAATATACACACTATAATAGTGTGAGACTTTATTCCGAAGAATACACACTATAATAGTGAGGGACTTTATTCCAAGGAATACACACATTCTAATAAGAGACTTTGTTCTCTGAGAAGCACATACACAAATGCAGGACTTTACTTCGCGGGCTTAGGTCCCCTTGAAGTACATACATAGGTGCAGGACTTTGCTTCTCACCATCGATGAGTGATGAGGACATTCTTCTTCAACTTTATGTGCATTATATTTTACAATACAACAATCATTCATATCAACCATTCTTCATATTTTAGTTTAATTATGGCTTAACATGCATTAACGCATATCTATGCATTATATACAATCATCAATCATCAACACATAGTAATGATACCACGAACATAGTTAAAATATATCATAAAACCTATTTTTCATACGATCACGATCGTGATGGATTGGTCACGGCCGTGACAGACCCCTGAACGATTCCTCCTTCTGTCACAGTCATGACTGGTGTAGTCACAGTCGTACTTGGTTCTATCATGACAATAAGAGTCACGGGTGTGACATAACGCTATTTCCCAGCCTTACATTTTTCCTTCTCACTCACGGTCATGATGGGGAGTAACACGGTCATTTTTGGCATGTCACGGTCATGACAAGACATGTCATGGTCGTGCCAGTGCCTTAGACGATTGGTCGATTTTAGCCTTTCGGTCACGGCTATTCCGATAGTCAGCACGACCGTGCCAGCGGTCCAGAATTTGATCTTTCATCCCAAATTCTCAATTTTTGAGATTAAAATTCTAATAAAAATAATAAAAAATTTTATAAATATTTCAGGTATGATCTCTTAGTATCTACGCATCATAGAACACATTTAAGCATGCAATTTTCATTCATTAACAAGATTTCGTGCTTTTTTCTAGAAATTCATACAAACACCAGAATTTATTCTCTGCATAATATTCTAGCAGCAGTCGCTAAAATATTAATATAAAGATAACACAAACCTTTAACTTCTGAATATATTTCAAACCCTAATTCAGTATTTTCAATTTATTATACTTTTTAGAATTTGGTCTCGCTTGTTACCCAAGATAGCATGATAGTAGTCAGATATTTGGATGACAACTATTTTTCTACATCTTCAAATCCGATGAATCTTTGGAAACTAGACTTCGAGAGCTTTCCATCAATATATTATTTGTAATTTTTGGATAAATAAAACCTATCCAACTAATTATTACAAAATAGTCATGAATTTAATATATGTAACATAAATCATGCAACCCTCAATCAAAAATTCCTTTCAAGAATAGGGTGTTCTTGAAACTCTCAATCCAAATATTTGCTTTTGTATGTGTCGGGTCAAACTAGTTGTCATGTATAAACCCCTTATTTTTTTAATCCATGTTGTTGGCATGTTTTGAATATGCACGAGTTAATGTATCTTATCATATATATATTTGTTTGTATTCTCTCATGTCGTCAAGGAATAGTGCATGTTATCAAGTATGAATTAGGAAACATTATACATGACAATGTTGATCCTCTAATCCACATGATTGATTTATTTTGAACATTCCTGAAAAACAACATAAAAACATAAATGACTTTCACCTGGAACTAAAGCGAGTGACATGTAGCCTAACCTTGCACATAACTTTGTCTGGGATCTTACATTTGCACCCACTTATATGATGCTCAATTTTGATATGCTACATTGTAGAAATAATAAGTTACATAGTTAATACATGCCTCATAATTGTACTTCTCTTCTCGAGTAAGTTGAGGAATGTTTTTTTATTCTTTATTTAATAAAGGTCCCAAGTGCCTCACCCAAGCATATGAAAAAAAAAACAATAAAAAAAAGAAGGTGAGGAAAATTGTGGGCAACTTCTCTTCTTTATAAATAACTACTCCTTTGTGCCCTCACTTGAGAAAAACATGAGTATGCCACTTATGAAACCGCTAGCAACCAAGCCAAGTATTCTCGGAACAAAGGCAAGGCTCGTGCCCAGTGGAAGTCTTCTTTTTCTTTTTAGTTCCCCAATTTACAAAAGATGAGAAGCGGTTAAAATAAAGGGCAGATGAAAAGAGGGTTAGTGGAACCCCAAGGACAGTTAATTGTCCTCTACATGTGCATATCAACTTTGAGTGTTAATGTAAGTTGGGGGTTAGTGCAAGTTCTTAGGAGGTAGTTATGTGGAAGGTCACATGCTTCAATGGTTCCAAGTCAAGGGTTTAACAAGTCTTTAATGTGTAAATAATATTCAAGTAGAGAAGTCTGAGGGCTAGGGAGATATAATGTCACCTATAATGTGGTCAGGAGAATTTGAAGATTTTTTTGTTGACCTTAAGTTCCTAATTGTTGCTTGAGGACAAACAATGAAATAAGTTTGGGGGAGTTGATAATCGAGTAGTTATTCAATTATTTTAATATAATTATCGTCAAGATTGATGTGTTTTATATTATTTCATCTTTAATCATCAAAGATTTCAGAATCTACATTATTGTTTGATTTGTTTCAAGAACCGTGAAAATCTGGCAAAAGTTTAGCAAAAATACATCTATAAAGACTCAATACGGGCAGCCAGTATTAAAGTCTTCTAGCTAGTATTAAAGCTCTTCAGGTCGTACTGAGCTCGTAGTGGAAAATACGGGCTGACCATATTTTTACGACTTTGCCCATATTAAAGTCAGTCAGGTCATATTGATCTCGCACCAGAAAATACGGGCAAACCGTGTTTAAGCCACTTTGCTTGTATTAAAGTCCTTCAGACTGTATCGCACTCCAGAATCAATACGGCTTGATCCAATAGACCATAATGCCTCATCCTAGGCCATATTGGACCTATTTTGGTCGTATTGGGCTAATTTTTGGGATATTTTGGGTATTCATGTAACTATAATTTGAGGGGACTATAAAAGTGATTTTTAGAGACGAAAATAAGGGTCCAGACCTTGTTTTGGAAGAGATCAAGACGATTGAGATGAACTATTATTTTTCTCTGCATCTATGTACTTTTCTTAGACTTAATCTCATTATCTTTTTATGAACTCTTACGTTTCGATGATGATTTCTTTCTCTATGCGTGGCTAAACTTCTTTTTCTCGAGTTTGATGAAACCTAGGGTTGATCTTTAGGGAATATTTTTATTTGATTTAATGTGTTCTTTGTCTTTCATGTGCTTGACGAAATGCTTATATTAGATTGGCCACCTAATTAAGCAACCTAAGATCTTCTTGATTATGAAAGTATTTTATCAAGATTAGTTTAAATGATGACATGAAATGTATTATTTCTTAGAAATAAGGATAATCATTTTACTTATGAATCTTGGCTTATAATGCTATTAAAATAATTTAAATGACCATGAAAGCAGACGTTTATTATTTTAATTAGAATTATTTTTGCCTGAAAAAGAGATGCATGACTTTTGAAGATTGAGTAGAACACTAATGATTTTATTTTTTGAAATTCCCTATTATCACTACCCTAGGTGGATTCAAAATCCGAGAACTTTTATTCTCATTTGTTTCTCGTAATCAATTCTCATTCTTTCTCATCATTTTCTGCACTCATTTCGACACTTCACTTTTATTCAGTTTTTCTTATTATTTCACCTCTTTTTTACCGTTTAAATATCATTTAAAATCATATAATTCTAATACTTAAACTCTTCCCTATGGGACGATATTTTATATACTACGATATTGACTCCGTATACTTGCGGGAGATTTGTCAGGTACGGGTTGAATTTTTTCAACCCGATCAACACAAAATTTTTTTTATTTAAATTTAATCTTATATTTGATTTAAAAGTTTTAAAAAATTAAAATAAAATATTTTAAGTGCAAAAATAATATTAAATAGTTAGAAAACTTATTTTATGCTTTAAAATAATATTAAATAGTATTTTTATATTAAATAAAATATTAAAATAGTAAGAAAAAATAAAAAAAAGAAAATTGTGTGGTCGGGGTGGGTCGGATTCAGCCCTCTCCAGCCCCTTGATCCGACCTGACCCGACTTGATGAAATTTGGTCGGGTCGGATTTGTTCACGGGTCGGGTCCAACCCGACCCGTGAACACCCCTATTTACCAAGACTAGGAAGAGGACAATGAGAATGATAGCTTTATATTGGAATGAAGTTTGATACCTAAGATCATGTATATAAATCTTACAATGCATATGCTAGATCAATAGGGTTTTCGATAATGAGAGAATATTGTTACAAATAAAAAAACAAATCAACTTGTTCGTAGAAAATTAGTTTGCTCAAAAGGACATAAGGATCTCAATAGAAAAGACCAAGACAAAGATGTGAAAAGAAGAATGGATGTGAGAGAAGATTGTGGTGCACAAGTATTAGTGAAGGTTGTAGAAGATTGTAAATGGGTGGTAAAAAGATTTCATGAAGAGCATACACATCCTCTTGTTTCCTCGGTGGACATTTCAAGATTACTTTCGCGTAATAAAATTTTAGATTCTTCAAAGCAAACAATGACCGATATGAGAAAAGCTGAGATTGGTCCTTCAAAGATAGCTAAATTTCTCAATATGTGGGGGAAGAAATTTATAGCATCTCAACATTTTATTGACAATATCAAATCATCAAAGAAAGATTGCGTCAGTAAAGAATACATGGCAGTGCCTTCCTATTTTAAGAAAAAAATAGAATATGATGAATCCTTCTTTTTCAGAGTAGTGGCTAATGAAAAACAATTGCAAAGATTTGTTTTGGCAGATGGGAGATCACAAGACAATTATATTACTTTTGATGATGTCATAGTGTTTGATACAACTTTTTGGACCAATAATTTTAAAATTCCATTTGCACCTTTCATAGGTATTAATCACCATAGGTAGTCTATATTGCTTGGATGTGCTCTACTAGCCGACGAAATTGAAGACACAGCTAGAATGTTTGGTTAAATGAAATTGTTTGGTTATTTGAAACATGGCTAGAACGCATGAATGGAAAGAACCCTATATGCATCATATCTGATCAAGATATGGCAATGGGACAAAGATTGTTTCTTGGTACATATCATATGTTCTTTATATGGTATATCACGAAGAATGCTATAACACATCTCTAGGATTTATACACACGTGAAAACTTTAGAAAAAAATACAATAATTAGTTTTTTGAGTGTGTGATCATACATGAATTTGAAGGAAAGTGGTTGTCTCTAAAACATAGATATGACATTTGATCACTAGCTGATCATACTATAATTCTGCTCCTTTTCACTCTAATTCATTTGCATATAAGCCCTAAATGGTTCATATTCTCATGATTATGATTAATATACCTGCATTTATCTTTCCAGCATAATATTATGTTGCACTTGCACATTTGAGTCGTTTGATGTGTTGTTTTAGTCCTTATTAGTTTAATTTTCACTTGAAGAACTGATTTTTGCTATTCTTATTAATCCAGTAGCTTAATCAAGCATATAAGACACACATCTTTGGTGGAAAAGAAGACGGGACCACAATGCAGGTGGCCAAAAGCAAGAAAGGAATCTTTTTTAAAAGAAGAGGGAAAGAGGACAGATGGCATAAATCAGAAGAAATAGAAATTTCTAGTTGGGATCAAAGGGTGATGAAGTACCATATAAAAGAGGGGATTCCAGAAGAAGAAAGGGGTCTTGCACCATTCTCCACATTATGCACCTTGGAGTTGAAGGAAGGGGAAGGAGCCAAATAGAGATTTCAAGCTGATTTTGTTATTTTTATATTTCAGAATATTTTTTTATTCTGTTCCTCATCTATTTTATATTGATTTTATCGTCTATGAGGAGCTAAATCTTAGCTCTCTTGGATAGGATAGTAGTTTAATTTTTGTTATGGATGGATGATGGGACAATACTTATTTTATCACTAATGTTATTATAGTTCTGAATGTCTTGGAATCTGTTCTTATCAATGTGAATCCTATTTTGTAATGACAACTGAGAAGTTGATTTCAGATTCTTTTCACTCAGAAATGAGTTAAGACTATTGATATTGTTTCCTGATGCCAATATGTTGTTGTGAGGTTTGATGCATCAATTTAGCTTTTGTTAATGTGAATCTCATATTTAAATGGCAGCTGAGAGGTTAATTATAGATTCTCTTGATGTTTAGAGATAAACCAAGAGCATTAGCATTAGTTTGTGGATTTGCTTGAGTCTGTGTAGTGAGCTAAATGTTTATGATATTCTGATATCACTTGTAATCCTTTTTTGAAATAAACCTGACTAACATTCATATGGAAATATGATATTTAGTTCTACTTTAATATACTGTGAGAGTAGTTTTTATAGGTTGAATCTTGCATGATTTATATTGATAAGTTGTTCTAATCCATTCCATAACAAAATATTAGATGAACCCCATTCCTAATAGATTATTTCATTATCTGTTAGTATCATCTTATATCAAGCCACTTAAATACACCAAAAAGAGTTAATTTAATTTATGATTAATTTAGATTAGTTAGTGAATCTTAAGTTTCAAATCACTATGGATACGACATTCGGGTGATCTGTGCACTTGCAGTTTAGTGAAGTGCCACTCAGAAATGAGTTAAGATTATTGATATTGTTTCCTGATTCCAATATGTTGTTGTGAGGTTTGATGCATCCATTTAGCTTTTGTTAATGTGAATCTCATATTTAAATGGCAGCTGAGAGGTTAATTATAGATTCTCTTGATGTTTAGAGATAAACTAAGAGCATTAGCATTAGTTTGTGGATTTGCTTGAGTCGGTGCAGTGAGCTAAATGTTTATGATATTCTGATATCACTTGTAATCATTTTTTGAAATCAACCTGACTAACATTCATATGAAAATATGATATTTAGTTCTACTTTAATGTACTATGAGAGTAGTTTTTATAGGTTGAATCTAGCATGATTTATATTGCTAAGTTGTTCTAATCCATTCCATAACAGAATATTAGATGAACCCCATTCCTAAGATATCATTTCATTATCTGTTAGTATCATCTTATATCAAGCCACTTAAAAACACTAAAAAGAGTTAACTTAGTTTAGGATTAATTTAGATTAGTTAGTGAATCTTAAGTTTCAAATCACAGTGGATATGACATTCGGGTCTACTGCTCTGATCTGTGCACTTATAGTTTACTGAAGTGAGGAGTTTAGGCCATACATCATTCTGTTGTATTTTCAATTCTGTTCAATTTCTAGTTGTGCATAGTCTACGCCTACACCTTGTTCAGTTTCCACTTCTACATAGTCTACGCTTAGACCTTGTTCAGTTTTCACTTCTACATAGTATATGCCTAAACCTTAGTCTTTTACATTTTGTGCTTAGACCAATAATTCAATCAACAAAATCACACTTCCAAATTTCACATCAAATTTTTGGCGGCGTCGTTGCCGGGAATTTGATGCTGATTATATTAACTTTCTGTAGTTTAGATTAGTTTTAGATTTTTCTAGTTATCACATTTGTTTAGTTTTCTCTTACTGTCACAATTACTCTGAATTGTTAATTTCGTTAATCTTTCTTGTTTGAACCTGATACTTTTGATTTCAATTTATGCAGGATTTATATAGTCAAGAAGAACTATACTTGTCTAATCCTGAACTTGAGAGAAGATTCAATAGAAGAAGAAGAGTGCAAAGAGAGACAAGAAGAAGAAGGAAAAGATAAACAATCGAGACACTAAAAACAATCGAGTCATGACTGCTCCAAAACATTGAAAGACTGTTATTCACCAAGCAATGTTAGAGGACAACCAGTTGATGGAGTCATTGCACCTGCTACTACAGTTGAATTGAATCCATCTCTAGTCACTATGATTAGGCAACATCAGTTTGTAGGACTAGATATTGAAGATCCAGCTTTGCATATTGACAATTTCAAAGAGATGTACAGTACTGTTCACTTTTACAGTACTCCCATGAATGTTGTCTACATGAGATTGTTCCTATTTTCACTCAATGATAGAGACAAGGTTTGGTACAAGTCTCTCACTCCTGAAGAAATTGTAACTTGGGATTCAATTGTGCAATTATTTCTATCTGAATTCTTTTCTCCTAGCAAGACTAATAACTATAGAAATCAAATTACTAGATTCTATCAATTAGATCAGGAGAATATATATGATACTTGGCAAAGACTTCAAAGTTTGTTGAGGGCATGTCCACACCATGGATTTGTGAAATGACAATTGGTGAACTACTTTCACATGGACTGAATTATCCTTCTAAAGTAGTTTTGGACATTGCTGCTGATGGAATTTTTTCTTCCAAGAACATTGATGAGGCATATCAGTCGATAGAAAACATATCAAAAATCATCATTTCTTAACTCATGACAGAGTAAGAAGGCCACAATATGAAAGTCAAGTCAACAATATTTGTGCCCAAGTAGAGAAAACTCTACAGAAAGCTTTGGAGAAGCTTAATTTATCATTCAATGTGAACAAGATAATCACAACTGAAAGTAAATGTAATGTTTGTGAAAATCAAGGGCATATAACAAAAAATTGCAATTTGATTATGCAACAATATGAGCAAACTATTGATCAAGTCAATACAGTGATGAATTATGGTGTAAAACCTCCTCCTGAGTATTGCACTCCTGAGAATAGAAATTATCCTTATCTTTCATACAAGGCAAATCACTATCAAGCCTCACCAATTCAGAATTCCAATTGGCAACCCAAGATTGTGCTCAAGAATCGACCACCTCCATATAATCAACCAAATGTCCAACTGCAAAGGCCATCAATGAGCAACAAGTTCAAATTTCATAAATATCTAAGATGGAAGAGCTGCTGGAAATAATCTTAAAGAAACAAGAGAAGCAGGAAAGAAGTGATACTGAAATTTTCTTCTCAAATTGAAAGTTTAAGTGCTCATACTAAGATGCTTGAGAATCAAATAGCCCAACAAGCTAGTACTTCAACTATAACTCCAGGGATTTTTCTAGGACAACCAAAAATCAATCCTAAAGAGCAAGTGCAAGCTGTTCAACTCAGAAGTGGTAAAGTTATTGAGGAACCAACAAAACCTGTTGAAGGCAATTCAACTAGAGTCAATCCAATATCAACAACTCCAGAAGAGGCTATGGAAGAAATTATAGTTGAGACAAGACTAAAAACACTCAAGAGAAAGTCAATGCAAGGATTTATGAACCTATACCATTCCCACATAAGCTACTCAAGGCTAGACAAGATCAACAATATGATAGATTTCTGGAAGAAGAAGCTTTACATTAATGTACCATTTGTGGAAACCCTTCAGGAAATGTCATCCTATGTCAAATTTCTTAAAGAGATCTTGACTAATAAGAGAAGGATTATGGAGCATGATACTATAGCCTTAATTGAAGAAGCCTCAGCTATAATTCAAAACAAACTCCCTCCAAAATTGAAGGATTCATGAAGCTTTTCAATTCCTTGTGAGATTGGAAAAAAGAAGATTTAGAGGGCTATGTGTGATTTAGGAGCCTCTATTAGTGTGATTCCTATATCACTATGTAGAAAATTAGAAGTTGGTGATTTGAAGCCCACTAACATGTCTTTGCAGTTAGCTGATAGATCAACTAAGTACCCACATGGAATCCATGAAGACATATCATTAAAGGTTGGGAAGTTTTACATTCTTGTAGATTTTGTTGTTCTTGATATGGATGAAAACTTGAAAACTCCAATTCTATTGGGTAGACCTTTCTTAGCCACTGCAAGAGCTATCATTGATGTCAAAAAAGGTAGATTGACATTTCAGATTGGAGAAGACAAGATAGAATTCAATCTGGCTTAAGTTATCAGTAACCTTAATTTTCAACATGAAGATTTTAAAGATAAACAAATTAACCAACTAATAGAACAAGTCTCTGCAATAATTCCAACTGAAGATCATTTACAAAGATGTCTTGTATTTGATCATTTGAAGGAATTAGATGATCCTGAAGTTAAGTCTTGTCATTCTATTATGAATTAATCTAAATCAGTTGAGAAATCATAAATTTAGAATGTAGTACAAGAAGTTTTTACTACAGAAGTTGAGATAAGCTCTACTAAGGAGAATTTTCTCAAGTTGGAGTTGAAGCCACTTACTAGCAATCTGAAGTATGAGTTTTTAGGGGAAAACTCCACATATCCAATGATAATCAATGCCAAGTTACTTTAAAATCAAGTTCAAGAGCTATTGAAAAGACTAAAGCTATATAGATAAGTAATTGAATATTCGATGGATAATATTAAAGGAATCAACTCCTCAATTTGCATGCACATAATTCCCATGGAAGACAACTATAAGCCTATAATTGAATGCCAAAGAAGATTGAATCTAGGTATGAAAGAAGTTGTGAAGAAAGAAGTGCTAAAGCTTTTGAATGCTGAAATCATATATTCAATTTCAGATAGTGAATGGATTAGTCCAATTCAAGAGGTGCCAAAGAAAGGTGGAATCACAAATGTGAAATCTGATTCTAATGAGTTGATTTCTATTAGGACAGTAACTGGATGGAGAATGTGCATTGATTTTAGGAAACTAAATAAGGCAACAAGGAAGGACCATTTTTCACTTCCTTTCATTGATCATATGCTAGAGAGACTAGCCAAGCATTCTCATTTCTACTACTTAGATAGTTATTCAGGATTCTTGCATATTCCAATTCACCCTCAAGATCAGGACAAGACAACTTTCACATATCCATATGGGACATTTGCTTATAGAAGAATGCCATTTGGTTTATGCAATGCCCCAGCTACATTTCAGAGGTGTATGATGTCAATTTTTTCATATTTCATTGAAGACATTATGAAAGTTTTCATGGATGACTTTTCTGTATATGGAGATTCCGTTGAAAGTTGTTTAGAGAATTTGACAAAAGTACTAGAAAGATGTAGGGAATCCAACCTCATTCTTTATTGGGTGAAATGCCACTTTATGGTTCAAGGAGGAGTTGTTCTAGGACATATTGTCTATAGCAGAGGAATTGAAATGGATAAAGCCAAGATTGAAGCTATTGAGAAGTTACCACCACCCAAAAATGTCAAGGCGGCGAGAAGTTTCTTAGGTCATGCAGGCTTCTATAGAAGATTTATAAAGAACTTCTCAATGATAGCTAGACCCCTCACAAAGTTGTTAGCAAAGGATGCTGAATTCAACTTTGATGAAGAATGTTTTAAGGCTTTCAACCAGCTGAAACAAGCTCTAACATCAGCCCCAATTGTACAACAACCAGATTGGTCTTTGCCATTTGAAGTGATGTGTGATGCCTCTGATCAAGCAGTAGGGGCAGTTCTAGGCCAAACCAAAGATAAAAAGCATCATGTTATCTGTTATGCTAGCAAGACTCTTGATGAAGCTCAAGTCAATTATGCTACTACTGAGAAAGAGTTATTGGATGTGGTATTTGCTTTTGATAAGTTCAGATCATACCTTGTTGGAGCCAAAGTTATTATGTACACTGATCATCAAGCTGTGAGGTATCTTATTAACAAGAAGGAATCAAAGTCAAGATTGATAAGATGGATTCTACTATTTCAGAAATTTGATGTGGAAATCAGGGACAAGAGAGGCATTGAAAACTTAATAGCTGATCATTTGTCTAGACTGGAAAGAGGTTCTGAATCCCCATAATTCCTATTAATGATTCTTTTCCTAATGATTTTCTAATGGCCATCTCAGCTAATCAAGCTTCATGGTATACTGATATTGTGAATTATTTAACTTGTGGAATCATTCCAATTGATTACTCATATAAGCAAAATAAAAAGTTCTTTCATGACATCAAGGATTACTATTAGGATGATCCATTTCTATTCAAGAAGTCCCTTGATGGAATGTTTAGAAGATGTGTGCCAGAATATGAATTCCAAGACATTCTACATCAATATCACTCTTGACCTTAGGGAGGGAATGGAGCAACTCAAAAGACAAATGCCAAGGTACTTCAATCAAGATTTTATTGGTCTTCCTTATTTAAATATGCTCATTTTTATCTGAAGAGATGTGATGTATGTCAAAGAGCAGGGACAATTTTCAAAAGAAATGAAATGCCCCAAAATGGAATTGTAGAAGTTGAAATCTTTGATGTATGAAGAATTGATTACATGTTTTGATATAAGTTTATCTTATTAGCTATTGATATGTGTCCAAGTGGATTGAAGCAATCCCAACAGTTGCTGCTAACTCTAAGGCTATGATTAGATTGTTCAAAGATATCATTTTCCTAAGATTTGGAGTTCCAAGAGTGGTTATCAGTAATGAAAGAAGCTACTTTATTGAGAGGAGTTTTGAAAACCTTTTGAGCAAGTATGGAGTCAAGCACAAGGTCTCAAAATCTTGGCCAAGCTGAAATCTCAAATAGGGAAATTAAAACCAACTTAGGGAAGACTGTCTCATTGACTAAAAAGGATTGGAGTAGTAAATTGAATGATGCACTTTGGGTTTATAGAACAACTTATAAATCCCCAATTGGTGTCTCTCCATATAAGTTGATCTATGAAAAAATATGTCATTTGCCAATTGAGCTTAAACACAAGGCATATTGAGCTGTTAAAGTTCTAAACTATGATATGAAATCTTTTGGACAGAAGAGACTACTTCAGCTGCATGAATTAGATGAAATTAGACTCAATGCTTATCACAACTCTGAATTTTATAAAGAGAAAATAAAGAGGTGGCATGATAATAGAATTTTGAAGAAGAAATTCAAGGAAGGAAACTTGGTTCTATTGTACAATTCAAGACTGAAATTATTTCTTGGAAAACTAAAATTCAGATGGTGTGGACCATTTAAAGTTCACAAAGTTTATCCTTTTGAATATGTGGATCTTGAGAATGAAAATCAGACATTTTCAAAGTGAATGGTCAAAGATTGGAGTTGTACAATCCCAGAGAATTCAGCTAAGGAAGTGCTCGTGCTATCAAATCCAAATGAATTCCTTAGCTGACACTGAGTTATAACAATGTCTAGCCTAAGACATTAAAGTAGGGCGCTTCTTGGGAGGCAACCCAAGTATTTTACATATAATTTTCCTTTGTTTTGCAAGAATAAATCAGAGAGGAACTTTATCTAAATTCAACTCAGCTTAGGGAATTTGATTCAATACTAGGAAGAATTGATCAAGACCACCATTGCTAATATCAAATATTGAAATGATAGACCCGAAGAAGAAGTGAAGCAAGACATGCCCACATATCATTTCAAAAGTTGAACGCCCACCTAATCCTCTCCCTTGCTTAGATGATTCATCACTGAGGACAGTGCTGATGATAAGTTTGGGGGAGGTACTTGATAGATTTTTGAACTCTATTAGCATGTTTTAATATCATTTTAAAAGTTCATATCATATCTATAACCAGGTTATCATTGTAGTTCAACTCAACTCATGTTATCATTTGTTCTCATTATTGTTAAGTAGAAATCCTATAGCATAACAACTAGTACACTCCAACACCAAGTAATCACTAGTTTGGTAATCTTTTTGCTTCAATAAGCTAACTTTCAGATGCATTTGAATTCAATTCAGTTGAAATTTTTCTTTTTGTGGGTAACACTAGCTAACACTCATGGATTGGTCAGAAATTATAAGATGTCTAGAATGGAATCAAGGCTTTTGCGATATGTTAAATAGGAAAACTTGATTATTTGAATTAAGGGATCTAAACTTTACTTGATTTTGAACTACTTCTCACTTCATGAACATAATAGAAAAAAATGAAGGAAAAGAGAAAACCAAAACTTGCATTTTGCATTGCATGTACACATGAATAAAGAGAGACAACTCCAAAAAGGAAGTTCTCCTGAATAAAACTAGGATTTTTATCCTTTTGACCAGCATTTTTATCCTTTTGACCAGCATGATAAAAATCAGGTTCAAACCTGTTTATTTATATCATCATGAATAAAAGTCAGGTTTCAAACCTGTTTAAGCAATATAAAAATTTGTTCATCAAGAGATTGGCAGTTCAACCTTTTTAGTAGAGTTGAAAATTCTTGAAACTCAAATCAATTATTGTAGTACTTCTTTCATGACTTAAATTTGCTTTAACCTCAGCGATTCCTCAGCTAGAATTTGGGTTTTGGAAAGAACGACAAGGAGTGTCAGCAAAGTGGGAAACTCATTTGATTCTAAACAGCCGACTCTAAATTCATTTGTGAACAATCTGATTCAATCCTTGTTGTTAATATCTGAATGTTTTGCTTGAGGACAAACAAAATACTAAGCTTGTAAGAGTTTGACCACTAGCTGATCATACTATAATTATGCTCCTTTTCACTCTAATTCATGTGCATTTAAGCCCTAAAATGCTCATATGCTGATGATTATAATTAATATACCTGCATTTATCTTTCCAGCATAATATTATGTTACACTTGCACATTTGAGTTGTTTGATGTGTTGTTTTAGTCCTTATTTGTTTAATTTTTAGTTAAAGATCTGATGCTTGATGTTCTTATTAATCTAGTAGCTAAATCAAGCATATAAGACACACATCTTTGCTGGAAAAGAAGGGGGGACCACAATGCAGGCTGCCAAAAGCAAGAAAGGAATCTCTTTGAAAAGAAGAAGGGACCAGAACAAATGGCATAAATCATAAGGAATAGAAACTTCTAATTGGGATCAAAGGGTTATGTAATACCATATAAAAGAGGAGATTCTAGGAAAGGAAAGGGGTCTCCACTATTCTCCACATTCTGCACCTTAGAGCTAAAGGAAAGGGAAGAAGGAGCCAAGAAGAGATTTCAAGCTGATTTTTCTATTTTATATATTTAGAATGTTTTTTATTCTATTCCTTATCTATTTTGTATTGATTTCATCATCTATGAGGAACTAAATCTTAGCTCTCTTTGGATAGGATAATAGTTTAATTTCTTTTATGGATGGAAGATGGAACAATACTTATTTTATCACTAATGTTATTATAGTTATGAATGTCTTGGAATATGTTCTTATTAATGTGAATCCTATTTTGTAATGACAATTAAGAAGTTGATTTCAGATTCTTTTCACTCAGAAATGAGTTAAGATGATTGATATTTTTCCTGATTCTAATATGTTGTTGTGAGGTTTGATGCTTCCAATTAGCTTTTGTTAATGTGAATCTCATATTTAAATGGCAGTTGAGAAGTTGATTATAGATTCTCTTGATGTTTATAGATAAACCAAGAGCATTAGCATTAGTTTGTGGATTTGCTTGAGTCTGTGCGGTGAGCTAAATGTTTATGATATTCTGATATCACTTGTAATCCTTTTTTGAAATCAACCTGACTAACATTCATATGAAAATATGATATTTAGTTCTACTTTAATGTACTGTGAGAGTAGTTTTTATAGGTTGAATCTAGCGTGATTTATATTGATAAGTTGTTCTAATCCATTCCATAACAGAATATTAGATGAACCTCATTCCTAATAGATCATTTCATTATCTGTTAGTATCATATTATATCAAGCCACTTAAATAAACCAAAAAGAGTTAACTTAGTTTAGGATTAATTTAGATTAGTTAGTAACTCTTAAATTTTAAATCACTGTGGATATGACATTCCGGTGATCTGTGGACTTGCAGTTTAGTGAAGTGAGGAGTTTAGGCCATACATCATTCTGTTGCATTTTCAATTCTGTTCAATTTCTAGTTGTGCATAGTCTATGCCTACACCTTGTTCAGTTTCCACTTCTACATAGTCTACGCCTAGACCTTGTTCAGTTTTCACTTCTACATAGTCTACGCCTAAACCTTACTCTTTTGAATTTTGTGCTTAGACCAATAATTCAGTCAACTAAATCACACCCAAATTTCACATCAACATTATGTTGGGTCAAAGTTTTAATGACATATATAATTATATTTTGATGAAACAAATCTCGAATGATTAAAGTTGAAAAAAAGTTTAAAGAAAAATGGATAACTTTATGCACTACACTTTGATTAGATAATTTTACTGATCTCATTAGTTTTGGATGAATGTGGAACTTCAGAGTTGTAGAGAATTCTGCTAGCTTTCCATAGACTCCAAGATCATCTAATTTAGATAATCGTGCAGAAAGTTATGATTAAAAGAGTGCAGGTCGGTCAACCTGCCGGTCGACGCAAAGAAGGCCGGTCGAAAAGATACCGGTCGACCGAACAGAAGATGCCGATCGATCGATAACTACTGAGCCTGCTCCGGACGATGTCGAGACAATACCAGTCGACAGTTCGGTCGATCGACCAAGAGCAGAAACTGTGAAAATGGCGCAATGGTCATATAAACTGATCGACCGGTTCAGAAGTGCGGTCGACCGACCTCCGAGTCAAATGAACAGTAACAGTCAAATTTGAAGGAGGAATTTGTGAAATGATTTTTGGACAAATTTTTCGCACATTGAAGGCTATAAAAGGATTGCCAAAGCCAGAGGTAAAGGCACCCATCCACTCATTGAAGAAAAGCTTTAAGTTATCAAAGAGATATCATTTTCTTGGAGTTTTCATTTTATAGATTTCTCATTCTTTCTCTCTTCTCTTCTTATGAGCATAGAATTGTAAAAGAGTGAAACACTTTTGTTCAGAAAAATTAGAGAGAGCTCCAATGTAAAAGAGGTTCTAAATCTTACCTCTTGAACGTGAGAAATAGACTAACTTCCTAGAGGGGAGGTGTCCTTGCCTCTCGAAGCGGAGAAAAGGTGGTTGATGTAAAGGGCTTTCTTCCTTGCCCCATTTGGAACAAAGGAAGGGATTAGTGGAATCTCCGGTGGTCTCGAGGTCGAGAAGTCGGAGTGGGGACATAGGCCAAGGTGTGGCCGAACCTCGTCAACAACCACCGTGTCTTTGTGTTTAATTTTCTCTCTCTCTCCCTGTTTATATTGTGTTTATAATATTTATTTTAAAAGGTTTTAAGAATCAGTTTTGTGCTTCCGCTACGAATTTTGTGAAATCGATATTTTCGGTTAAACACCAATTCACCCCCCCTTTGATGCCCTTTGGGATCCTACAATTGGTATCAGAGCGGGTTGCTCTTGTTTTGATCTTTTGAATCATCTCGGTTTTTAGATCTTCATTTTAGATCTAATCATTTTTAAGATTCAATCATTTTTTTTAAGATTTAATAATATTAAGAGATATGGCATCAGGTGCATTTGTTTTTGCCGAAGGACAATTAATTAGTCGTCCTCCCCTTTTAAATGCATCAAATTTTTAATCTTGAAAAATTCGGATTCAAGCTTACGTATGTTCTATCGATTTAAACATGTGTGATATTGTTGATAAAGACTATTATTTACATGAAAAATTACCTTCTGAACATGACGAAAGACAAAAACTTTTTTCGAAATTGGATTAGAAAGTAAAGAATATTTTCTATTGTGCTTTGGATTCAACGGAGTTTAATCGGATTTCAAGTTATGAAACTGCAACCGAGATTTGGGAAAAACTCATCACCACTTATGAAGGAACCGACAAAGTAAAAAATCTAGATTGAATATTTGAAATCATCAATATGATTCTTTCAAGATACATGAAAATGAGTCTATAAATGATATGGTTGGTCGATTTAATGATATTTTGAATGGCTTAGCTTCCTTGGGCGAGCCAAGATCTAACCCCCAAAAAGTGAAAAAGATTCTCAGGTCTCTTTCCTCAAGATGGCATACAAAGAGGACCGTGATCGAAGAAAAAAAATTTGAACAAATTGGATTTCGATGATCTAATTGGTTGACTTCTAACTTATGAGATCTCAATCCAAGAAGATCAAGAAGAAAGAGCCCCCAAGAAGAAAACATTGGCATTAAAGGCAAATGCAAATGAAGAAGACTCAAGTGAAGAAGAAGTGGACGAAAAAAGACTCGCCCGTTACACAAGAAAACTAGATAAGTATCTCAAGTTGGTGAAGAAGAAAGAAAAGAATGAGAAGCCTACCCGAAGATCAAATAAAAATCACAAAAAAAAGACATCTCGAAAAGGTAAGAAGAAAAAGTATGAAGAGTCAAGTGAAACAAGTAACTCATCAAGCTATTCCAGTGATGAAGCATACTTATGCTTAATGGCACACGACGGTGAGGTAACCTCTAATCCTTCAAATAATGACTCATCAAGCGCTTCCGAAGAAAATCTTTCTTTAGATATAAATAAAACTCCTCTCTTATAAAATGATATTTTTCAATTAAAGAGGAAAATGAAAAATTAATATGTGAAATTGAAAAATTAAAAGAAGAAAAAAGATATATGTTTTATGGAAAATGAAAATCTTAAAAATGAAATTGAAACTTTGGAAATTACACATGCATGCGAAATTATCAAACTAGCATGTTCATTAGAAAAAATAAAATAAGAAAATGCCCTTTTAAAAAATACACAAAATAAGACTATTTTTCAACTAACAAAAAATAATCTTATGAATCATTTTGGACATAAAAACTCTTATTGAAAATCCAATCATTCCTATGATAGAAAATCACATATTACATGTTTTACATGCGGATTTCATGACCATTATTCTTATCAATGCAAAATAAGAAAATTATCACCACATGCACATGGCATGATTTGGGTTTCGAAAGGAACATTATCTAACAAAATCGGACCCAAAGAAGTTTGGGTACTAAAAGTTACTTTATTACTTTTTCAGGTGTGCCTCACATGCAAAGGACATATGAAATTGAAAATGTGAAGGCACAAGGGTTATGGTAAAAGTATCATCTATTTTTTATGTCACTCAAAAATTCAAAACTACAATTTTTTTAAAAAGAGGAACATATAAATGAAAATTGGTAATAGTGATAGGGGAGGAGCATGATTAAACTTTATCGTGGATATCATTGTTGAATCAAAGTTTTAAAATCTTTCTTTTGATTCTTAATATATTTTTGTTTTGACTTTCATAAATTGGTTTTCATTGTAAAATAGCCATAAACTTAGGGGGAGTTATCTTTCAAAACCTTATGTTGCAAACTCTACATATCTATTATATGACAAAAGGGGGAAGAATAGATTTTTTGAAAAATTGATTAAGGGGGAGTTACGTATGGTTTTTTATATATTTCATTTACAAACAACTTTTTTATGAAACAAAAGGGGGAGAAGTATAGGAGAAATATGACCTGAATATATTTTATAAGAAAAGTTGTGTTAGGGGGAGTAAAATTGTTTTAACAAGATTTTACAACTTTTTTATATTTCTCGGTTTGTCTTCATCAATAAGTGGGAGATTGTTGGGTCAAAGTTTTAATGACATATAAAATTATATTTTGATGAAACAAATCTCGAATGATTAAAGTTGAAATGTTGAAAAAGTTTAAAGAAAAATAGATAATGTTATGCACTACACTTTGATTAGATAATTGTCACTGATCTCATTAGTTTTGGATGAATGTGGAACTTCAGAGTTGTAGAGAATTCTGTTAGCTTTCCATAGCTTCAAGATCATCTAATTTGGATAACCGTGCAAAAAGTTATGATCAAAAGAGTGCAGGTCGGTCAACCTACCGGTCGACGCAAAGAAGGCCGGTCGAGAAGATATCGATCGACCGAACAGAAGATGCCGGTCGACCGATAACTACTGAGCCTACTCCGGAAGACGTCGAGACAATATCGGTCGATAGTCCGGTCGATCGACCAAGTGCAGAAACTGTGAAAATGGCGCAACGGTCATATAGATTGGTCGATCGATCCAGAAGTGCGGTTAACCGGCCACCGAGTCAAATGAATAGTAACGGTCAAATTTGAAGGAAGAATTTGTGGAATGATTTCTGGACGGATTTTCCACACATTGAAGGCTATAAAAGGAGTGCCAAAGCCAGAGAGAAACACTTTTGTTCAAGAAAAATTAGAGAGAGCTCCTGTGTAAAAGTGGTTATAAATCTTACTTCTTGAATGAAAGAAATAGACTAGCTTCCTAGGAGGGGAGGTTGCCTTGCCTCTCGAAGTGGAGAAAAGTTGGTTGATGTAAAGAGCTTTCTTCCTTGCCCCATTAGGAACAAAGGAAGAGATTAGTGGAATCTTCGACGGTCTTGAGGTCGAGAAGTCGAAGCGGGGACGTAGGCCAAGGTGTAGCCGAACCTCGTCAACAATCATCGTGTTTTTGTGTTTGATTTTCTCTCTCTCTCCCCGTTTATATTGTGTTTATAATATTTATTTTAAAAGGTTTTAAGAATCGTTTTTGTGCTTCCGCTACGAATTTTGTGAAATTAATTTTTTCGGTTAAACACCAATTCACCCCCCCTCTTGGTGCCCTTTGGGATCCTACACATTCCATAGGAGCATTGGTTGGAACAAATGTGTAAGAAGTGTGAACATTAGGTCCTAGGTTATTTAAATGATACATTTTGTGCAGGCATACAATCCACACGAAGGGTTGAGAGTATTAATGTTTTTTTTATAGATTTGTCAATTCTAATACTTCACTTGATGATTTTGTGTATCAGTAAGACTTAGCTCTTTCTACTCGTCATGAAACTGAAGAACAAGAAGATTTTAAGAATTTGTACTCCCTTGTCGTCATAGCTTCAAAAAGTCCTTTGAAGATCCATGCTGAAAAAGTTTATACTCAAAAGTATTTTAGGAAGAATTCAAGAAAAGCATGCATTTGTGGCCACAACTTATTTTAGAAGATGAAGAAAAACTCAATGTACTTATCGAGTGAAAAAGATCAACAAAGAATTATTGTGGAGTACATTACACAACCAAAAATCCTTGTGAAATATTCTTGTAAAATGATTGAACATCTTGTGTGCACATGCATTATTGATTTTTAAATGAAAGATAAGACTTAGTTCTCACCAGAGCATTATATTCTTTATCATTGGACAATGAGTGCTCGATATTCAATACACGAAGAGAAGGACAAGTTGAAGGTTCTAATGTTGTCATACATGACCAGAATGCCACAAAACCAAAGGGAAGGCCAAGAATACAATGAATAAAATCAAATGTTGAAGTTTCCATGTTGCAAAATATAAAAAATGAACATGCAATTATTGTTTAACAAAAAGGCATTATGTGCTTGCTTGTCCATTGAAAAAAGCATAGGTATTAGTTTATACAACCTATCATGTATTTTTCTTTAAAATTCTTTACATTATATCACTTCTTGTACGTACATACATTTAGTTGCAGCAGTTGAATAGTACATAAGACGATTGTGAGAGAGTAGTCAATAATCAGATAGAACAAGGGGAGAATCCATGTTTTTAATACTGTTTTTATGCTTTCTTCTGTGTGCAGATTTTACATGGTAATAAGTTTTTATCCATGTATTCAGATTTTATATAGAGACCTCGGTAATCAGATTTTACCACCGGAAGATTTTTATCTTAGTGAGAGTGATGGTTACCAAAGTTTGAGATCTTGAAGAAATAGATGACATATTCTATGTTTGTGATTTACATGAATGTTTATGTGCCAAAAATGTCATTACAAATCAAAATGTATTATGGAAGTGAGGTCATGCCTCTTATTATGGAACTAAGTTTTTCTTATTATTATTGTCTGTAAGTTTCTTGAAAGCATAACATGCTTTGGTTGTTGCTCATTTCGGCTTTCTGTCTATTTTAATTTTAATTTTAATCATATTAGCTTTCTGTAAGTTCTCAGTAAGTCGTTTGCCTTCTCGCATAAAAAGGATTGGTATTTTGTCTATTTGTTTCTCAGCTCATCCAGAGAAAACAAATTGGTGGCAGTAAAAATAAATGCAGAAGTTATCAATAATGCATTATGCAGCAACCATGGATTTTGTGGATTCTGTATGAAGTGTAACGACCCAAAAATCCACCTTAAAGGTTTTGGTCATTTAGGGTAATTTCACGTCGTTAGCTCGTTCTCCATACATCCTTTAACAGAAGACTTCAATATTTTACTGAAAGTCATAATAAATAAAACTTTATTTAAGTCATATAAAATTCTTTTCAACTAATAAGTCATGGGACCTCAAATGACTAAAGACTTCAGTACATAGCATCAATGTTCAACTAGAACTTATTAGACCTAAGCATATGCAACACTTCGTCATGAGCTTGAGCTGCTATACCTGCTTAACTTCAGGTCCATTATTTGCAAGTACCATATAATGAAAATCTGCATTCATATCATTCATCACATACATGTCATAACATATCACTTTATTTCATTTTCATTGTCATGTACATTCTAAGAGTTTTTCATAACTCCTTAATCCTTACTTCTTGACTTCTTTCATACTTTACATCTACTCGGGCTTGCTTTATAACCCTTTGGATTTTCTTTCATTCTTCTTTTCTTTCTTTATTATGCAATCCTTCATATGTCCTCTTTGTCCTTCATCTTTATCACATAATAACATCTTGACTTACATTCCATAGCTTAGGTCATACTTAGGAACACACACATCATAATAGTAAGGACTTTATTCCTAGTCATCTTTATGAATACACACACTTTATGATGACGGACATTGTTTCTTGAAAAGTACATACACAGATGCAGGACTTTACTTCTCAAGCTTAGGTCCCCTTGAAGTGCATACATCAGTATAAGACTTTACTTTCCATCTTTACTTCATCATCATTATCTTAACCTTCTTTCCTTGTTATAAGATACTTTGAAGTTACTCACCTTTCTTCTTTTTTTATCTTATAACATCTTTGATCTTAACATAGTTGGGGAGTCATATCACATCATCACATTAGCTAGCTAGGCCACATCCTTTGGAATACACACATCATAATAGTGAGGGACTTTATTCCAAGGAATACACACATTATAATAGTGAGAGACTTTATTCCGAAGAATACACACACTATAATAGTGAGGGACTTTATTCCAGGGAATACACACACTTTCTAACGAGGGACTTTGTTCCCTGAGAAGCACATACACAAATGCAGGACTTTACTTCATGGGCTTAGGTCCCCTCGAAGTACATACATAGGTCCAGGACTTTGCTTCTCAACATTGATGAGTGAGACATTCTTCTTCAACTTTGGGTGCATTATGCTTTGCAATACATCAATCATTCTTCATTTTTAGTCTAATTATGAATTAATGATCACTAGCTGATCACAATAGGTTTTTATCCCATTTTCTATTCAATTCACCCATATCGAGCCCTCATATTGCCTAACTTTTGGCCAATTATGCTTGGAATGCAAAGGATTGTGATAACCAGTTGATCATTCTCATTTTACACTTAATTCCATGTGCATAGAGATTCTGAATTGCTAAAATCCATAAATATCTCAATTCTATGCCAAGTTATCATTTTTTGGGTAAGTTATCATTCCAAAGTGCAAGTTATCATTTTTCTAATTTAGCTGATTTCTAGTGGTTATCTTGCCCTAAATCCCCTGCCATCATGAATTAATCATATTTGGATGATCATATTTCAACTTGTGCAAAGTTATCATTCCATTTCACAAGTTATCAATTTTGGTGTCAAGTTATCATTTTTAGGGTAAAATTGTCATTTCGATATGCAAGGTTATCAATTCTGTATAAAAGCATTAGGCAATCATTAAACTACTGTCCTAACTCCTTGCTGCTCTGATTTGATCACATTTGGATAACCACAACTAAATTTATGACAAGTTATCATTTTATGGCACCAAGTTATCATTTTATGGCACCCAAGTTATCATTCCTATGAAATCTTATCCACATTTGATTTCTGACCTCATTTACTTGCTACCTTACTCCCTTTGATGCCTTCAATACTCTGAACCATTCATATTTAGACAATTTTCATGATATATGCAAAGTTATCATTTCGGGTGTTAAAAGTTATCATTTCTATGCAGGGATTTTCATTCCTGCATAACATCAAACTTCTTTTGCTAATGGAGCTGATATTAATAGCTGTCCTAATCCTTATTTGTTAAAATCCTATTCAAGGACTTTGATGCTTGTTGTTTTGGCCTTTCTAGCAGAGAAAAGAGGGCTGCACAAGGAGGAAAAAGGAGGGGGGACCACTTGCTTTTTGGCTGTCCAAAAAGTTGGCACTGCTGATATTTTCTGGACAGGACACATGGCACAATCAGGGAGTGATGGAAACTTCTCATCTACATTCAAGGGTGAGGAGAAGACATATAAAAGCTGAGAAACCCTGGAGAGGAAGGGGGCTGGCCATTGCAAGGGTTTCTGGAGGAAAGAAGCAAGGAGAGGAGCCTGCTGAAATTTCTGCAATCCTGATTCCTGTCGACAGCCTTCAATTCAGGATGATTTGTATCAATTTCTTCTTCTTTTGTGTATCAAACTTTATAATTATGATGAGCTAAATCCTACTCTCCTAGGATAGGGTAGTAGTCTAGTTTAATTGTGGATGGATTATGGACATTTTTTATTTCCTGTACTGAATCAAGTTCTAATTTCTGATTTCTATTTTTTGAAATATGTTTCATATGAATCTGTTCTTGACATTGTGAGGTCCTACTTGTATTTACAACTGAGAGGTTGTCCTTTGATCTACTCCTTGTTCAAAAATAAATCAAGAATCAATGCCAAGTTTCTAGATTCAATCCCAATTAGGAATCTGATTTTCTTATTTCTGAATTCTGATTTTTCTGATTTCTGAATCCTGAATTGTTGAAATCTGTTTATCATTGAGGGGCCCTGATTTCTTAGCAGTTGAAAAGCTAATCTTTAGGTTCCTTCTTGTTCAGAAATGAATTAAGAGACAATGGTATTTTTAAGGTTTCAATCCTTGAAATGTTGCAACTTTTCATTGTTGATTTCTGATTTTCAATCCTGATTCCCAAATCTGAATTCCTAAATTTGTGGAATATGCCTTGTTATTGTTAAACCCCTTATTTCATTAATCACTGAGAGATGAATTAAGATTATCTTGATGTTCAGAGATGGACCAAGAAGCAATGACATTTGCTGAGATCCCATATGTAATTATGTGCTGATTTTATCCAATTGATTAGTATTAATGTGGATTTCATTTTAATTTGCAGCTGAGAGGCTGATTTAAAATCTCCTTGCTGTTTAGAGATAAACCAAGAAGAATTAGCACTAATATTGGATTGATTTCATTCCTGTTTAGTTAATTGAAGTAATTCCCTCATATTTAAAGTGCAATTGATTGTTATCATTTCAGATTTCACTAAATTGCCAAAAATCAGCAAGGAACTTGAGTTTGAGCTTAATGTTAACTTGATTTCAGTAAGGACCTCTTCTAATTCAACTTAGCTAATCAACCATATGAAAATATGATAATTAGTCCTGGTTCAATTGTGCTGTGATAACAGGCCATTTCAAGTTGATTTAAAATTGACACATATTGATAACTTGTTCCATTCCATCCATAATTAAATTAGGTGAACTCCAATTCCTAGGAGAACCTTCCTCATTGATAGATAATCTCATTTAGCCCTTAGTTTAACATTTATAATTCAGTTCAGATAACTTTCCAAAAATCAAAAAACAGTTATCCTTTTTGCCACAATTAAAAATCTATTTTCTATTCTTTTTAATTTCCTATTTTTGCCACTTAAAATAGGGTTAGTCTAGATTGTCTTAGGGAGTCTTTGGCTTCAAATCACTTTGGATACGACATTTAGGGTTTACTACAATTGACCTGTGCACTGCAGTAGAGAGTTAGTTAGGGAGTTAAATCAAAAATTGAAAATTTTCAAATTTGACCCCAAAATCAGCAAGTTATCACTATACTCCTCAATTTCACTATCAATGAACATACATTTCGTATATCTATGTGTCATATACATTCATTAAGCATCAATCCATGGCATAAATACTTTGAAAATAAATTGAAATATATCATATGTTCCTCTGTCGGTCGATCACGTCCATGACGGAGTGGTCACGCCCATGACCGTGCTGTGAAACAATCCTTAAGTGTTGGTCACGGTCGTACCCACTAGTGTCACGGTCGTGCCAAGTCCCTGGCACGCCCTTGTCACGGCTACGCCGCTTCACGGCCGTGAGAAAGGGGTTTTAGCCCATCTGCGAGAACAATACAACATGCTCGTATTAGGCTCGCACCAAAAAATACTGGCAACCCGTATTTTTGCCTTATTGCCCATATTAACAGCCTCCAGCCCGTATTGAGCTAGGTTCGTCCTAGATCTCACAACATGGAATCCTAGCATATGAATTAAAACATGATGATTCAAAAAGATGACATACATATTAAAATCTTTCAAATATAATGCATTGAGTAACCCTCAGTCACAATCCATTATGAGGATAAAGTGCCCTCAAACTCTCAATCCATCATAATCAAGTCAAACTATTTAGAGAGGAGAGAGGGGTTGGATCCCCTTTACATACCTATGATCTTGTTCTTTAATGGTAATCCCCTTTCCCGTGTCCATGTCCTCTTCCTCTTTGCTCTCTTTTTCTTTCTCGTTCTCCTCCTTTTTCCTCTTCCTAGGTTGCAGCCATCACGTGGAAGAAATAAGAAAAAAGAGGAGAGGGAGGGTTTGGGAGTTTTTATAGAGTTTATCCTTGGATTTTTCTTAGGGTTTCCTCTAAATGAATTAAATTCCCCTATTCAAAAATTGGGGTTGTTACATGAAGTCTCTCCTTCCCTTTTTTCCGTTGGAAGGTGGACAATACAGTAGGGAAATGAGCGGTGGACTGAGCAGAGACAACTAAATAAATATAGTATACTCAATCCAGAGCCAAGAACATCATTCACAACATACATATGAATAGGATGCCTTTTGGCTCTAGAAAATCAAGACTACTGGACTGCTAGATCTAATCCAACAAGGATGCTGAATTCGCACACTTAACAAACTAATTTACTCTTTTGTGTATTGAGTTAATCATGGTTAGGGATTGCTTTGTGATGTCATATCACTTGCAGCTACTCGCCTTAGCTACGTGCACCAAGACCTGGCTGTTGAGGAAGATTTTCCTCATGATGAAGCAATTAGTAGTCAAGTGAGTGAAAAGGATGGCCATGATTTCGATAGTAAACAAACAAGTCCCGCATTCACAAACTTTTGTTAAAATGGAATTTGGATGAGTAGGGATTTGCATTGCCATTGCTTGATTTTTTTTTCTACATTATCATATGTCTTAATTTTCTAAATCTCTTTGTCACTGTGTATGTTCACTTCTTTTCTTATATTTTTGCAACTTTGTGAATTCTTAAATTTTCTGGACATATGGACGACAAGACAACTTGGGCAGATCAGTTGATGCCACTTGACACTGAGACATGACATATCACGGGTGCAATAGCAACCACCAAGCAGCATCAACAGCCCTGCACGAGTCATATCGAACACGTGCATACTACTTGGCGACTGGATTCCAATCGATGTGGCTGTTCAACATAGGTAAGTTCACGGCCCATGTCATGTATATATACTTACCCTTAAAATTGCCTTGCAGGTCGAACACAAAGCAATCTCGCCACTCTTCCTCCTTCCTTGCGCCACTGTGGATCACAACAGAGATAGTCGTCATCCTTTGTGCCACATTTCTTCTTCAACATCACCGATGATCAGCCTCTGCATCACGGCTGCTGAAGCACCAAGTTCATCGACATCCTTTTCACAATCGAGATTCCACCGACATAGACTACGGTCGAGATTCTTCATCGACATTTCTTCATACTGACCGGTATGGAGCAGTGCACCACACCGAGCCGCCACCTTTCTTCTGCGTACACAGTGAGAGTTTTCTTCATTTTTGAGATGAGGCGATTTGCTAATATTTGGCGGGAGCGTCGCGACCGACAACATCCGAACACTCAACCCGTGCCACAATCTTCACAGTTAATTTCATACCCGGGGGATTATTACTGGACCAAGCCTGCCTACCAGGACCATTTTAAAAGAATGTCTGCTATACGAGTCCACACCACTAGATTTCCATATTTTGAAATACTAGAGAGTACAATTTATTTGTTGTTATCACCATTTATTATTTTTTCAGGTCGGCCTTTCTAATTTTGTTCAGCAGTGGTGGCCGACTTATGAAGTTCTCACTATGGAATTTTTATCATCTCTCGAGGTCTTCAATTTAGATGGCAGACAATATGATCAGCCCTGCATTTCTTTTTAGCTATACAGGCGACCTTCACACTGACTTCAAAAGATTTTAATAATATTTATGGATTTTCCAACATGGGCTCATTCTGTACCTACTGACTTTGATATTGAAGATTTTTGGAAACAGATATATAACCAAAGAAGACCGATTGGTCTGAAGCACAACTAAGAAAGCACAATTTAGAATCCTGACCCACGCTTTGTCCATCGCATACTCAACAACACTCTTAGAGGACGAAGTGATAGTGATGGAGCCATCTCAGAGGGGTAATTATTCTTGATCCACAACATGCTCTGCAGGACACAGGTCAATGTCGACGCCTTCCTCATCCGCCGTCTTCAACGCCGTACTACTCATTGGAGTGGCAACATCAATATGGGCATCCTTATCACACTGATAGCTCAACACTTCAGACTTGACCCAGATGATCTTGAAGCTGTCCCGGGAAGCATCCATTTGGCCAGTGCAAGGGTTAAAGTTTTATTTTTAAAGGGAGTGATGGAAAATTAATGTTCGCCATCTTGCGTACCCTCTCTCGCGTTCCCTAATCTCGTATGCTGCGGGTTTAGGGTGCTAGCTCTACCCGTGTTCTCCGATAAGCGCGAGTACAGGTATTGCTCCCAACCTCTCTTATGCATCCTAAATCTCTCTCACTCACCGGGGGTTTAGGGTGTCGACTCTACCCATGTTCCCAGCGAGCACAAGTACAGATATTGCTCTTAACCTCTCTTTCATTGTCTCTTTGCGTCACCCTCTCTCTCTCTCTCTCTCCGCCTTTTCTTCCGACGGCTGAAGGGGGCTGACGATGGTTCTACCTTCTTCCCCAATGACCACATTCTCTGGCGAGCACGAGAGCACCTGCTCTCATCCTTTCCCTCTCTTTCTCTCGCTCTCTCTCACCTTGACCCCCTCTCTCTCTGTTGTCCTTTTCTCTGGCGACTATAGGGTTTACGATCAGTTGCTGATAAGGATGCAGAGAAGGCACCGACAATTGATAAGGGCATATAGAAGGCACTGACGGTAAATTTCTATTTTTGACATCAAACTTATTATGTTTGAATGCATGGTGTCCTGTTAAGTCCTTGTGATTCTTCTCCTTTTCTTTCTTCACTATCTTAATTCCTTGTGTCACATGCATGGTGTCCTGTTGCTGGTGCATCTTTTTATTTTTCTGTAAATCAACTCCAAATGGATTCTATAGTTTCTTTTTTCTGTATTGTTGGGAATCTGCCCAGTAACTTTTCATTTATTTTATATTCACAAAATAGAAACAATATAAACAAGAAACACAAGAAGCTTCATGATGAAAAAATTTTAATATCTTATGTGTCATTTTTCCCTCTAATTGATATTATTTCTCAATCCTAACTAATATGTTGAAGGATTCATCGCTCAACAAAATGGTGCTTCAATGCTATTGTGAAGAAGAAGCGAACGTTAAGATATCTTGGATAGAGCTCAATCTTGGTTGGAGGTTTTATGGTTGCAAGAATCAGAAGTAAGCCTTCATTTAGCACTGTTCTTTTGTTGATTACATGATGCTAACATCAATCATTTTTTTTTAATTTTTGAATATAATCGAAGGATGCCAATTTTTTTGCTGGATGGGTGGACCTCTTGAAGATCAATGCAGAAATGTCGTTAATGGATTACTATGCAAGATAAATAGGTTAGAGAGTGAAGCTGAAATCCTACACTTGAAGTAGGAACTTCATATGATGAAAAATCTAAGACATGGGTCTCTTTCATCATTCTCGAAATATTCAACTTTTTTTAGTTATGACAATTGTAGTAATGACGACAAAATAGTTATATGACTATGTTTTTAGGATCTCAACTACTGTTATGTACTATTTTATGGTTTTGTGATGCGAAAAAAAAGTAGGCACTATTTTATGTGGAATGTTGTATGACCATGTATTTTATGTGGACTGTTGTGTAATGGTGTTTGACTATTTTGTGTTGTATGATCAGATATGAGTATTTGATGTTGAATAGATCTAAAAATTTTTGTCTGTGAACTTGTTGAATTCTAGTATGTGTACTTTTTCGAGCATAAGATGAAGGTATACTGGAGTCCAAATTTTCAAATTTTTTTTTGCAACAATGTAACCTCTAAATCAATTTTTACAAAAGACCCCAAAATAGTATTGGCGTCCGTCAGGTGATTGGACTTGGCGGTCAAGCTGTGTTGTGCACTTGGCGCCCATGATACATCTTGCCACGTCAGGTAGTCAGGTGTTGTGATTTGGTCACGTCTAATGGTGCCTATGTGTCGACCGTGATAAATTTTGCATGTGGTCAGCTGGCCGAGTGCAATGTGATTTCATCAGGTGGGTGCCTTAATGTATAACTTCATGCAATTAGTCACGGAGCGCCCATGTCCCATTCTTCTAGTGTATGAAAAGATAATTATCCAATTTTCTCTCCTTGCACAAAACATAATATTATTCAGATGACTTCATAAAAATAAAATAAAATACTAAAATAATTAAAATGACAATTAACTAACTTTCTAAATGAAACTGAAAGACTAACTAACTTAATCTAAAAACCACCAGAATAAAGGATTGGTTGTGATATAAGTTTCAAATAATTTTTGCAACAACCAAGCAGATAAAAAGAAAAGAAGAATTAAATGTCTGATCAGAATGCATGAGATATCAATCTATCCAAAGGATTTAAAATTAGTAGATATTAGATTTTCACTCAAGTCCTGCAACAACTAAATCAGTAAGATAAGAGAGAAGAGAAAGAATATACAAAATAAATAAGAAGAAATACAAATAATGAGTCACGGTTAAACAATGTAAATGAGTTAAGAATATTTTGTTGACTAAGGCTGAAATGATTTCTTCGTCAAAAGTCAATAATTACAATTCAGAAGATATAAGTAAAGTTCATAATCAGAAAACAATACCAAAAAGTTTAGACGAAAATTTAGAAGAACTCTTCGAGAATGAAATGGTTGAAAATTCATTAAAGATTAGATCAGCATTAAAAATAGAATCAGTTAAATTCATAAATCGATCTGCCCAAATTTGATAAACAGACTTATCGATATAATAATCAGAAACTACAAAAAATAGAATTCATTGCGGCGCTAAAACTCTGACACACAAAATTAATCTAAATGCAATTGGGCACCAAAACTCGGATAATCACGGCCGCATTTTTTTTTAAAAAATATCAGCCACAAAAATAAATAAATATAAAAATTTTGCCAATAATTAACAGAATCTTTGTTGGGCGCAAACTCTCAATTTTTTTAGAGTCATTAACTTAATCAGAAACCTGTTGGGCATCAAACAGAAAATTTTAACATCACGGCCGATACACAATTTAATAAACATGTTTGAAATTAAATAGGATGATCACAGATAAAACCCAAAGCGCAAAACAAAAGTTCAGAAAATTAAAACATATCAGCGCCAAAGAGAAGACTATTAACATTACGATCGAAACTATTGGTGATAATTTCAATTAAGCCAATAAAGTAAAAAGTTCACCATCCATAATTCCACACAGAAATAGAAAAATCTTAATCTAATTTATCAAAAAAATCCACTCGATGTAGTAAAATCGACCGAAAGTCAACAAATTTTAATCCAAAAATAATTTACAATCCTGTGACCTTTACCTACAAAAAGAAAGATGTTAGATTATGTGCGAAATAACAAATTATTTGCAACAACAACAACAACAACAACAACAATAATAATAATAATAATAATAATAATAATAATAATAATAATAATAATAATTATTATTATTATTATTATTATAGATACATATTTACAGAAACATTATTTACAAATTTTATTTACATCTCCTAATAATTCATAAAAATCATAAGTTAATTAATAAAAATTTCTCCGACAACAACACCAAAAACTTATGAGTAAAATGATGTAGCAAAATAAATCTGTTAGTAAGTACACTAGTCGCTCAAGTAATATAGTAAAAAAGAGTAAAGTGTGTCGAACCCATGAGGAATAATATTAATTTAATATCTGAATTTATAAATTAATAAGAGAGGAAAAATATAGAATTTTGAAAATAGGGTTTCTAATTATAAAATAAAAAATTAAGATGATGGTGATGATGATGATGTAATAATAATAATAATAATCTAATGGTGTTGAAGTTAGGTCTTATGATGAAAATAGATTAGGATAAATATTTAAACCATAAAAAATAAATTTAATATTTAAAGATGAATTAGAGTCTCCCCAAAGTATTAACCTAACATAGTTAACTTGTGGTCTCCACAAATTGGCATCCCCTCAACCTAAGCATGTAGATTAAACTATCTTAATTTAATAAAAATTGAATTCTCCACAAATTGGCATCCCATCAAATCATATTAAAATTAAGATGCATTAATTTGAAATCTCTACACAATTATTCACTCCACAAATTGGTACAAATTAACAGACCACACAAACTTAATTCTCCACACATTAATTATCAAATTTATGCCAATTATTATTTTCAAATAAAATCAATTAAAATTGGTATCAAGAATTTTGAAATTAAACACTCCACAAACTGGTATAGCCTAATTCAGAAATCTAATCAACTAATATAAAAGGATTAAGCACAATTAATAATTCATCAGAAAAGATTAAAACATATAAAATAAGGTTCAAATAATTTTCCTTCAATTAATAATCTCCTAAAATAAAAAAAATCTAAAAACATGAAGTTCATCCTGTTGGAGAGAATATAAAACAACAATAAAAATTGGAAGAATTACATCCAAATAATAAAAGGTCGAAGCTTTAAATTTTGGTAGATAGCTGGCAGCCTCTTGGACTTGATCAAAGTCACGAACAACTTTCAACAATCGCACCTCTCTCCTCATGGTCGTAGCCTGCAGAGCTCACGACTCCACTGTGGAAGAAATTTGGACTTCAGAGCATGAATTAGATTGATGGTTTCTTCCTCTATTTATAGGTGTGGACAATCTTCATATCGATCGTGAATATCGTATGACTGAGTTAAATTTCATGGAGATAAACTTTACAACTTGAGTTGTTTATGAGTTTATCCACTTTGGCGCCTAAGTAAAACTCCATATAAGATAAAGTGTCGACCAATAATAACTTTGATTCTTCAACTTGGCGCCCAATTATGACAATGTTGGCCAATAATACTCAACTGCTGGTTAAGGATAAAAGTTTCTCATCGCTTTAATGCCCAATGATCTCTCCTCTTATATTTGACTTACGGCTGCTGTATCCATAAAGATCAATCTTGGAGCCCCATGATGGATATGCTTTTGGTTAGTGATAGTGAGTTTCACCCCCAATTATATTTCTTACACCCAATAAGACTCACCTTGGATAAGATTTCAGTCGATAATCTCCTTTTGCAATTGATTCTTGGTCGATAATGACTTGGCCCCCGATAACTCAACTTGATAAAATCAGTTGACCATGAACTTAGTGCCCGATGGTGAGGTGAATTTGGCACCTTGATCGAAGTTCGAAATGATAATCCACTTGATAATCATATATTCAGTTTTTCCTGCAAAATAGTTATCAAATTTTAATTAATCCATCCACTATCAATATGGAATTATAATTAAGAAATGACCTAAAATGATGGATCAAATTACAGAAATATTAATTAAAATACTCGACTAAAATATGTTATATTTTGCATGCATTAGTAACCAATGAAGCATAGTGATGAATTTATTTCTAATCAATATTTTAAAGGTCCAATCAGATCTCAATGGGCGTATAAATTGGATCATGTTTTGACTATTTTTTGGGTTCAATAGATTTTAATTTTTTAATTAAAAGATTAGTTTTTTATTATATTAAATATTATTCTATGAATAATACTACAAAAATATTGATAATGCAATTATTTACTCAATACTGGACATTAATTTAGAAATTTATTTGTTTTAAAAATTATATATATATACATATTTTTCAAAATATCGCAATAATATGAGTGTGCTCGACCTAATTATTTTCTTTTCTCTTTATTTTAGCCATTCCATTTTTAAAATTTTGTGTTTTTAAGTTAAAAATAAAAAATATAATGAAATTGATTCAATTTGTTGAACCAATCTTAGCCAGTTCAATCTGATTTATTTTGTTTTCTAAAAAGAAAGGCGGAGTGATGATTAGACCTATTGATCCAATCTAATTTTCAAAACATTGTTTCTAGCAAATTATATATCATGTTGAGATAGTTGATAGCTCATTTTTCCCTAGCATATAAACTATAAATATATAAATACTTGGTATATAGCTTACTTTCCAAATAGATTAATATATTTAATTTAATTTTGCCTCGGTCATGTAAAAAAAAATTGAGCCTGGCAAGAATTTGTAACCATAACCTTTTACGACTAATATGACAAAGTAGAATCTGTGTTTCAGTATTATAATAGATGTAACGCACGCGATTTTTGTAAACAAGGAAACGGTCCAATTCGAAATCAATTGGTAATTAATGCAATAAATTTGGAATTAAAAAAAAGAAATGAAGAAAAAGGAAACGGCCGACCATGGGAGGGATTTCCTCCCCTGATCGCGTCCAACGATCGGCCGGCTAGATGGCCAGCCGATGCTATAAAGAGGGCAAAGGGGAGCGCCCTACGACCCGCTTCGACACCCTAGCCAGTCGCCGCCATTTCCTCTTCGTCAGCTACAACACCGGCGAACGGAGCAGCGACGCACGAAGCAGAACAGAGATGACACGCCGGACAATTCGACACGCGATCATGTACGGTCGATCCACGACAAACTCCTAGCGGCACACACGAAGATCAGGCACTCCTTCCATCAGCGGAGGACGATCAGTGAATGAACGGACGACGCGCAGTTCGCCGATGAATTTCGAACGGAAAGGTACCTTAGCATCTTAAATCTCTAGATGAAGAAATAGTGATTGTTTAATGCATAGGAATAGTTCATTGTGATCCTGAGATGATTGTCTACATTTTTCGTATTATCATTGTCACCTTTTGAGGACCGGAAGGCCGTCGAAAATAAGGAAGAAGTCTGACGGCCTTGTTTTATCGCAGGGGCAGGTCGATCGATTTTATCAACGGTCGACCGATCCGCATAAAGAACCCTCACGAACTTCTATTGATCGGTCGACTGGCCTCACCATGGCGGTCGACCGATCTATCTGTCAACGGACAGATCTGACATCATAATTGATTGACCGGGCATCTGACCGGTCGACCGATCCGATGCGCAGTGCACGTCTTCATGACTGAGGGTCGATTGACCGATCCTAGAGTAATCGGTCGACCGGCCCTATGTGCACGGTCGACCGATCCACAGACATTCAACCAAGAACACGGCCAACCGATCCAAGAGGACCGATCGACCGGTGCCGGAGAACGGTCGACCGGTCCGGTAGTCAGACCCATCGGTCTAAACTAAAAGGATTGACCCACTCAAATCATAATCGGAGACACTAATCAGTTCACCTACGCTGGCTGAGTCCTATTGTATAGAGATTAGTGTCCAATGAGTCCTAAATCATAGATTTCATGATAAGCAAAGATAAATAAGATAAAGATGAAGACACGGGATTGCTATGTGCCGCCCCCAAAGCATGGAACAAAGATCAATGTATAGTACAGAGAGGGGCAGGTAGTTAGCTGAGGAGACAGCGAAGCTACTGGTCTTCGATGACCACTGTTCCTGAGATTTTAGGTTTTCTCCCACCTGTATCTCGAATGAAGGGTGATGCATTGGTCACACTCCTTCGTCCAGAGAATATAGAGTATTGAGCCAGAGGGACAGGTAGCTAACTGAGGAGACAGTGAACCTATAGGTTCTTAAATGACCACTGTTCTTGGGATGTAGGATCTCTCCCACCTACATTTCGAATTGGGTGATGCATTAACACACACCCCTTTCCCTTTATGGGCTTACTGGCTTCAGAGATTCAGAGAGACACCTCTGGCATCCCAATTAATAAAGCCAAGCTCACATAGGACAACAAACTTTAAGGACATTATAGTAATGTAAAAGACGTAGTGCAACTCATAGTAAAGCAATGTAAAGCAGAGTACTATAAGGTAAAGCATAGAGTATAGTAAGGTAAAGTATGATATAGTATAGAATATAGTATAGTAAAGCATGAAACATAGTATGGTAAGGATGATGCAGAGTAAAGACAAAGTATAGTCATAGTAAAGAACAAAGCACAGATATTGATATTGTCGACGAATGATGTATTGATTCATTATAGTCAATGCATAGGAATCAGAGTACAATATTGTTCATCATTGATATATTGATTATATGATTATCATTGATCTCTATTTCACTATCTATTTTGCTATTGTACTGGGCTTTTTGCTCACGGATATTCGATTCCCCTGCATTGGGATTTTGCAGGTGAGAATACTAACTGATGAGGTGATGAATGGCACAGAGCTTGGAGAATGTTGCACATGACTGATATTTTTGCTACAAGCTTTCAGCTACCCTTCTTTCAAGTTAATGTAGTTGTTCAGAGACATCATGTTATTCCTCTCGTTGAACTTCCTTCTTCGAAATTGAACTTGATGCAAATTATGTTCTTTCCGCATTTTTCTATAAACCACATTATCCGTTGTTTCCTTGATATTTGACGTTTGAACTTTCGCATTAAAGTCTTTGGTTATTTCTCTTATTATATTGATGTCACGTATGCTATTTTGTTGAATGGTCATGGTCAATAGTGTAGTGGGGAGTGTAGCGCTCATGGGGTCAACCTGACTGCCTACGTGGTAGGAGGGGTAATTTTGGGGACGTTATAGTTTGGTATCAGAGCTTAAGTTCTTTGCCCCCTCATCGATCATAGTAGAATAGATGTTCATGCATAGTATTTTATTGTTAATATTGTTTCATAGCTCAAAGTAAAGTCATGTGCAAGCTTCTTAAACATCTGCAGCTCCACTCCTCAAGTAAGTGCTAAGTACATTTTCATGTAAGGATACTTATGTTATTGAGCTAACTTGTTCCTATTGATGCCTCCGCGTCGCATAACGCCTAGAGTGGCACGTGGCGAAAGCCGAGTATTCTGGGTAGCTGAAGCAGTTATGCACCCTCCCACTGCAATAGCTCAAGAACAAGGGCAGGAACAAGCACTAGCGCAGGGTCGTAGACGTGGCCATGGCCGTGCGATCCCACCGCATCTTGCTCCAGAAGAACAGGAGCATTCAGATTTGAAAAGCGTGGGAAGTAATACCCCAGTGATGCCTTCCTCGCCAGTCAAGACATCTGTAGAAAGGGAGCGAAGGAGGCAGAGGCACCTACAGATGATAGGAGGACATATCAGCAACCCTATTTGCTTGTCTTCAGATGAAAAAGAAGAAGCTCCTGAACCAAGAAGAGAATTACAAAGCCGGGAAGCCAATCCCATAAGTCAGATAGATCCAGAACCATACTGTAGTCTCTGCGATCAAGATGGACACTTTGAAGATGAATGCCCGAATCCCCCTAAGTATGAGAAGGACCCCGGGAATGAACTTGGGGAACCTTCTCGACATAGTGATTAGTACAGAATAGTTCCCTGATGTTGAAGGCCTTAGTGTGCCTTAGACAAATATTTATTGTTTTGCTTTGACTAACTTTACCGTGATATTAACTTTTATTTTAGCGAATATTGAGCCGTAAGGTCTCAATTTTTATCTAAGATTTTTATTTTGATTAAAGATCTTTGATTATATGCCTTTCTCAAATATTGTCATGGTCTTTTTATAGATGTCTCCTCAAAGAAGGTCACAAGCGTCCACCAGTGAATATGAGATACCTAACGAAAGGGAGACCCCTTTCATTCCCCCACCTCAATCTTATCCACCTCCACTTCCACCTTCTCCTTCTCCACCTGAACCACCAATACAGCAAGGACGTCAAGCCCCTCTTCCCTGCACGTTACAAAAATTCTGGAGGTCAAAACCTCTAATGTTTAACGGATAAGGAGGCATAGAAGTAGCAGAACAATGGATGGAGCGATAGAGGACAAGTTCGACATTCTTGACGTCCCTGAAAATAAGAAGGTGCTGTTTGCTGGAGACACCCTCCAGAAGGATGCAAAGGAATGGTGGAAAGCCAAGAAGGCCACCAGTTTTTCGGAAGTAAGAATTGTTGCCTGGAGGACTTTCCACAAGGCATTTTAGACATGCTACTTCCCTAAGTTTCAAAGAGATTTAAAACAGAAAGAGTTTCTGGACCTAGAACAAGGGACCATGACAGTGGCCCAATACATGATGAAGTCTGTTCGACTGAGAAAATACTCTAGGTTAATTATGGATGAGCAGGATATAACAAAGCGCTTTGTGGACAGACTGAGCCCCGCCTTGAGGTCCCAGACGAGACCAGGGAATTGCAAAACCCTGGATGAGGCGGTCAGTTTGGCTACATTGACTGAGAAGGACCACCAAGACCTTCAGAAAGCCAAGAGGGTCCAACAGAATGTAGGGCAGGGTTCCCAGCACTAGCAACAATAATTTAGAGGGAACAACCGTCAACATCAACGACGGGATAATCGGCCTCGTCCTTATCCAGCACCCCAGCAGTACCACCGTCCACAACAACAGCAGCCCTACCGTCCTCCACAACAAGCTCCTCTACCACAGCAGCAACAACAACAGCAGTAATAACAGAAACTGAGGCCCCCTCAGCTGGCGCCAAGGCGCCCAGCCCAACAATAGAGGCAACAGCCTCCCAGAGCCCCTCAAGCACCATCCGCACAAGGTGAGCGGATTTTATGCAATACCTGTGGCAGGACCCATGCAGGAAAATGTCGCATGAAGTTTGGAGCATGCTACTATTGCAGTGGAATGGGCCACATCGCGGTGAACTATCCAAGACGTGGATAGCAATAGTTAGTGCAAGGAAGACTCTTCAATTTAGAAGAGGATGCTCCACAGAATGACGCTGAGGTCATTCGAGGTACGCTATTCGTGGCTGAATTACCCACTACAGTATTATTCGATTCCGGTGCCTCCCATTCCTTTATATCTGAAGAATGTGTCAATACATTAGGGTTAACTGTAATGAACTTAGAGCATAAGATGAATATCTTGATCCTACAAGGAATCCTGATAACCACAAAGTATCTCCCTAATGTACCCATAGAGATAAAGAAAAAGAACTTTCCTGCAAATCTTATCATTATCCCCATGAGAGATTATGATATAATTTTAGGCATGGATTGGCTAACCTTCCAAGATGCTTCTATCTTGTGCAAGCAAAAGAAGGTGGCTATAGGTACACAGAGTACAGATAAAGTCATCATCAGAGGCATTGCACAAAAAGAACCAAAAATCATAGTGTCTGCTATGAAGGCACATAAACTACTCCAAAATGGGTGTAGAGGTTATCTGGCAAGTGTTACCAAGACAACAGAGTCAGCCAAGACCCCTCAAGACATAGAAGTTGTAAGGGAATTTTCTGATGTATTCCCTGATGATGTTAGTGGTCTACCGCCCAGAAGGGAGATAGACTTCCATATTAAAGTGGCACCCGACACAGCACCTATCTTCAAAGCTCCATATCGCATGGCCCCAGCAGAGATGTAAGAATTGAAGAACCAAATTCAAGAGCTGTTGGACAAAAATTTCATTAGGCCTAGTGTCTCACCGTGGGGTGCACCAGTCCGTTTGTCAACAAGAAGGATGGATCGTTAAGACTTTGTATCGACTATAGGATGTTGAACAAAGTCACAATAAAGAACAACTACCCGCTACCTCGCATCGACGACTTGTTCGATCAGATGTCCAAAGCAAAGGTGTTCTCCAAGATTGATCTGAGGAGCAGATATCATCAGCTAAGGGTAGCAGAAGAAGACATTCCAAAGACAGCATTCCTATCAAGATATGGGCACTACAAATTTCTTGTAATGCCGTTGGGTTAACCAATGCCCCGATAGCATTCATGGACCGCATGAATCAAACTTTCCACGAGCATCTGGATAAGTTCGTAATCGTCTTTGTCGACGACATCTCATCTACTCACCAAGCATAGAGCGGCACAGGGAACATTTGATATTTGACGTTTGAACTTCCACATTAAATTCTTTGGTTATTTCTCTTATTATATTGATGACACATATACTCTTTTGTTGAATGGTCATGGTCAATAGTGTAGTAGGCAGTGTAGCTCTCCGAGGTTAACTTGACTGCCTACGTGGTAGGAGGGGCGATTTTGGGGGCGTTACAATAGAAGTATTTAAGAAAACTAAATTAATATTTAGTTTTAAAATTAATAAGTTAATATACCCAAATATTTTTTAAAAAATTGGAAGGACGTGATTGTAATGTCATAAAATTTCATCCTTTTGTTAGTTTACTTTGAACCACGTTATTTACATCCACTCTTTCTTGGATTTTTCCTATGTATAATGTAGAAGCAAAATTACTTTTAAATTATTCTTTAACATTGTGCGAAAGAGATTTATCTTTTTATCTTTCCTTTTCTACTAGTCCTCCAAAAATTAATTAACTTTTGAATGACTATTACATTAAATAATAATAAACAGTCTTAATGTAACACCTCCAAGTTTTTTGAATTAGATAAATGTAATATGTGTTTATTTTCAAAAAAATCTGTAAAATAAAGGATAATAAATGTTAAGAAGTGGAAAAGAAGAGATTATGTATAGATAAGATTTTGAATACAAGAAGAAAATGAAAAAGAAATAAATAGATAAAGTAAATAATATATTAATTAATTATTATTATAGATAAAGTTCAAAATTAATTTTAGAGGAAGTTAAACACCAAATCCTGGATTATATGTTAATCCACCCAAGCCCTTTAACCAATATAGCTCACCCGTTATCCGAAAAAAAAAATTTCTCTTCCACTTTGAGCTCTTATTTCTACTTTATCTGTGTGTGTGTGTGACTATTCTGGTCGTCCATCGAAAGCCTTTTAGATGCCTTCATTGAAAGCCTCGTCCTTGCGTTGAAATTCACGTAGGAAGTTAAGGGTTCCAAGTAGTTCTACCAAGGAAGGTACATGTGGATTGTGGGTTCACTTTTAGATGAAATTACTTCATCGAACGATTAAGTTATCTAAATATTAAAGCATGCTTATTGTTCTCTATTCATCCGAGAATAGATAATTTTTGTTCATGTCAAAAGCATGTCTAAATTGATCACAAAGTTGTGGTAAAAGTTTGGAAAATCAACAATGGAATTTCTCTGTATAGGAACCCTACCCCAGTTCTTTGAGAAATTCACAAACTCGATGCACGTAATTCACAAATTTACAAGCCTCTCTTCATAGGAAGCTAATTTTTTCTCTCGCTTAAGAGGTAAGATTTGGAACCTCTTTCACACAGGAGCTCTCACAATCTTACTGAAAAGTGGTTTCTCTCTACAATAGAACACTCACAAGAAGAGAAGAGAGAAAGAAAGAAAGCTCAAAATGATAACTTCAAGGAAAAAGATCTTCTTTTGATTTCTTGAAATTTTGCTTCAATGCTTCGATGGGCGCCTTTGCTTCTAGTTTTGGCACTCCTTTTATAGGATTCCGCATATGGAAAATTTGTCCAGAATTAATTCCATATTTTTCTCATTCTAAACTAGTCATTACTATTCATTCGACCCGGAGGCCGGTTGACCGCACATCTGGTCTATGTGAATATTGCGCGATTTCTTCAGCTTCTACGCTAGCTTGATCGGTCGACCGGTATAGTCTCGACGTGAACCAGTATAGTCTCGTCATTGAACTAAATAGCCCATCATTGATCGGTCAACTGGTATACTGGATCGTTCAACTGGTGTTGTCTTGACCGCCTTTCATTCTGTCGACCGGCAGGTTGACCGACCTACACTATTTTGAACATAACTTTTTGCAAAGTTATCCAAATTAAATAATCTTGAATTCTTTGGATTGCTAATAGAATTCTCTACAACTTTAATATGCGATCAATCCATAGTCTAATAAGATCATAGTCAATTATTTGATCAAAGTGTAGTGCATACAGTTGTCTATTTTTCTTTAAACTTTTTCAGCATTTAAGTTGAATCTTTCGAGGTTTGTATCATCAAAATATAAATTAATATGTCATTAAAACATTGCTCCAACAATTTTTATGAAGACAAACTGAGAAATATGAAAAATATATAATTTGTGAAAAATTGTAAAATATTGCAAAATCAATTTTACTCCCCCTAAAACTTAGCTTTCCTTACAATAATAGATATTTATGTAAATACAAATTTTAAGGCATATATATTTCTCCTATATTTCTTCCCCTTTTGTTTCATCAAAAAGTAGTTTGCACATAAAGGGCAAAAAAATATGTAATTCCGCCTTTGAAAAAAAATTATTCTCCCTTTTTTGTCATGAATATGTAAAGTATCATAAAAGTCATGAAATATGAAAAAATAACTCTCCCTAAATTTATGGCTATTTTAAAATGAAATTAAATTGATTTAGAGGTTATGAAATCCATAAGTCAAAAATTATATTAGGAATCAAAATATTACATAAACTTCGATACAATAATGGTATGCTAAAATAAGGTTGAGAATATGCTCCCCCTATCATTATGACTAATTTTCTTTTTCTATTTGGTGTGTTCCCTTTAATTCCATATTTTTCTCATTCAAAACTAGTCATTACTATACATTCGACCCGGAGGCCGGTTGACCGCACATCTGGTCTATGTGAACATTGCGCGATTTCTTCAGCTTCTACGCTTGATTGGTCGACCGGTATAGTCTCGACGTGGACCAATATAGTCTCGTCATTGAACTAAACATCCCATCATTGATCGGTCAACTGGTATACTGGATCGGTCGACTAGTGTTGTCTTGACCGCCTTTCATTATATCGACCGACAGGTTGACCGACCTGCACTCTTTTGAGCATAACTTTTTACAAAGTTATCCAAATTAAATAATCTTGAATTCTTTGGATTGCTAACAGAATTCTCTACAACTTTAATGTGTGATTCATCCACAATCTAATAAGATCATAGTCAATTATTTGATCAAAGTGTAATGCATATAGTTGTCTCTTTTTCTTTAAACTTTTTCAGCATTTAAGTTGAATATTTCGAGGTTAGTATCATCAAAATATAAATTAATATGTCATTAAAACATTGCTCCAACAATGTCCCCTTTTTTATGAAGACAAACTGAGAAATATGAAAAATATATAATTTGTGAAAAATTGTAAAATATTGCAAAATCAATTTTACTCCCCTAAAACTTAGCTTTCCTTATAATAATAGATATTTACGTAAATACTAACTTTAAGGCATACATATTTCTCCTATATTTCTTTCCCTTTTGTTTCATCAAAAAGTAGTTTGCACATAAAGGGCAAAAAAATATGTAATTCCCCCTTTGGAAAAAAAATTATTCTCCCTTTTTTGTCATGAATATGTAAAGTATTATAAAAGGTCATGAAATATGAAAAAATAACTCTCCCTAAATTTATGGCTATTTTAAAATGAAATTAAATTGATTTAGAGGTTATGAAATCCATAAGTAAAAAATTATATTAGGAATCAAAATATTACATAAACTTTGATACAACAATGATATGCTGAAATAAGGTTGAGAATATGCTCCTCCTATCATTATGACTAATTTTCTTTTTCTATTTGGTGTGTTCCCTTTTTCTTAAGAAATGATGTTTTTGAGCTTTTGAGAAGGATAAAAAAGTAGGTGATACTTTCTCCATAACCTTTGTGCCTTCACATTTTCATTCGTCCTTTACTTTACATGTGAGGCACATCTGAAAAATAATTAAGTAATTTTTGGTACCCAAACTTCTTTGGGTCCTATTTTGTTAGACAATGTTCCCTTCGGAACCCAAATCATGCCATGTTGTGATAAGTTTCTTATTCTACATTGATATGTGTAATGACCATAAAATCCATGTGTGAAACATTTGAGATGTGATTTTCTACCATAGGAATGATTGGATTTCCAAGAAGAATTTTCAACTTCAAAGTATTTCCTAAGAGTATTTTTCGTTACATGAGAAATAGCCTTATTATTATTTTGTGTACTTTTCAAAAACATTTTTTCTTGCTTTACATTTCCTAAGGAGCATGCTAGTTTTATTATTTCACAAGCATGTGTAATTTCCAAAGTATCAATTTCATGTTTCAGATTTTCATTTTCCACAATGCATCATTTTCTTCTTTTAATTTTTCAATCTCATGTATTAATTTTTCATTTTCCTCTTTAATTGAAAAATATCTTTTTATAAGAGAGGAGAGTTCTTTATTTATATCTAAAGAAAGGTTTTCTTTGGAAGAGTTTGATGAGTCATAATTTGAAATTGAAAGGTTAGAAGTTACCTCAACGTTGTTAGCCATTAAGCATAGGTATGGTTCATCACTAGACGCACTTGATGATTCACTTGACTCTTCATATCTTTTCTTTTTTCTTTCTGAGATGTCTCTTCTTTGTGTTGTTTGTATTTTCTTCTAGTTGGCTTCCCATTCTTCTCTTTCTTTTTTACCAACTTGAGTTATTTGTCAAGTTTTCTTGTGTAGCGAGCGAGTCTTTTTTTATCCACTTCCTCTTCACTTGAGTCTTCTTCTTTTGCATTTTCTTTTGATGCCAATGTTTTCTTCTTGGGGGCTTTTTCTTCTTGATCTTCTTGGATTGAGATCTCATAGGTTAGAAGCGAACCAATAAGATCACCAAAATCCAATTTGATCATAACTTTTCTTCAATCATAGTCCTCTTCGTATGCCATTTGGAGGAGAGAGACCTGAGAACCTTTTTCACCTTTTGAGGGTTACTTCTTGACTTGCCTAAGGAGGCTAAGCCATTCAAGATATCGTTAAACTGAGCAATCATATCATTTATGGATTCATTTTCATGCATTTTGAAAGAATCATATTGATGATTTAAATTATTCAATCTAGATTCTTTAACTTTATCGGTTCCTTCATAAGTAGTGATGTGTTTATTCCAAATCTCAGTTGCACTTTGACAATTAGAAATCTGATTAAATTCCATTGAATCCAAAGAACAATAAAAAAAAATTTTGGCTTTCCAATCGAGTTTTTCAAAAAAAAAAATTTCTTTCGGCAGAATTTGTTGGTAATTTTTCATGTAGATAATAACCTTTTTCAACGATGTCCCACATGTCAATATCAATAGAAAAAATGTATGCTTGAATTCTAATTTTCCAATATGCAAAATTTGATGCATTTAAAAGGGGAGGACATTGTCCTTCAACAAAACTAAATCCACTTGAGGTCATAGCTCTTAAGATGGTTAAATCTTAGAACAAAATGATTAAATCTTAAAATGATTAAATCTAAAAACAAGAGCAACCCGTTCTGATACCACTTGTTGGATCCCAAAGGGCACCAAGAGGGGGTGAATTGGTATTCAAAAAATAAAGTTGTCGATTTCACATAAACACATCGCGGAAGCTTAAAATCGATTCTTTAAACCTTCTAAAATCAATACAACTTAGATCACATCAAACACAATATGAGAGGGAGAGAGAGAGAGACTTCAAACACAATGAACAACGGTGGTTGTTGACGAGGTTCGGTCACACCTTGGCCTACGTTCCCGTTCCAACTTCTCGACATCGAGACCGTCGGAGATTCCACTAAAACACTTCCTTTGTTACAAATGGGGTAAGTAAGAAATCCCTTTACACAACCACCTTTTCTCCGCTTCGAGATGCAAGGCAAATTTCTCCTTCTAGGAAGCTAATCTTTTCTCTCGCTCAAGAGGTAAGATTTGAAACCTCTTTCACATAGGAGCTCTCACAATCTTTCTGAAAATAGTTTCTCTCTTTTACAATATAACACTCACAAGAAGAGAAGAGAGAAAGAAAGAAAGCTCAAAATGATAACTTCAAGAAAAAAGATTTTTTGATTTTTTGAAGTTTTGCTTCAATGCTTGGATGGGTGTCTTTCCTTTTGGCTTTGGTACTCCTTTTATAGGCTTGAGCATGTGAAAAATTTGTTCAGAATTAATTCCACATTTTTTCATTCAAAACTAGCCATTACTGTTCATTTGTCCCGGAGGTCAGTCGATCGCACATCTGCGCCGATCGACCGGTTTATGTGACCGTTGCACGATTTTTTCAGCTTCTACGATTGATTGATCGATTGGTATAGTCTCAATGTCGACCAGTATAGTCTCGTCATTGAACTTAGCAGTTCATGTATTTACCGGTCTACCGATAATTTGATCGATCAACCGGTGTTGTCTCAATCGACTTTCATGCTATCAATCGACAAGTCGACCGATCTGCACCTTTGAGCATAACATTATGCACAGTTATCCAAATTAAATAATCTTGAATTCTATGGATAGCTAACATGATTCTCTACAACTTTGATATTTATGATTCATTCAAAATCTAGTAAGATCATAGTCAATTATTTGATCAAAGTGTAGTGCATAAAGTTGTCTCTATTTCTTTAAACTTTTCAGCATTGAACTTTAATCTTTCGATGTTTGTATCATCAAAATATAATTTAATATATCATTAAAACTTTGCTCCAACAGAGTATAGTTTTGTCCTGACCAAACCCGACCCGAGCCACCTCTGACCAGGCCTGAGTTGTTAACAATAATGTTGTCATGATTGGAACGGACTAGTTGGTTCGACTGAACCGATCAATTGCTAAAATGGTCCTGAATAACCCTCAAATTTTGAATCGACATTGGATTGCTTGAACCATTTTGAACCGATCAAAATTGGTCTAAGTCAACCGACTAAGATAAAAATTTATATTGGCCTATGGTCTAGATCCATTTTATAGAGGATGTGTTGCTTTCACTTTCTTAGTGTAATGCGGGACTATTCACTTTTTTATATTATTAATGTTTAACTTTCTATTGTAATTTTTTTTAAGAATTGATTTTTTCTATTTATTTATGAATGTTAAACTTGTTTATATACATATTTTTCTTTTTTCTCATTTTATAGCATTTAAAATTATAATACACTAATATTTTCAATAATTGCGACTTCATTTGTAGCATGAAATCTTGATATTACAATTATTAAATATTAATACAAATTTATTAAATATTAAGTTAATATGTATTAATTTTCAAAGTATAACTTATGATGTAATTTTGTATAATTAATGCAATATATGAGTGCATTGAGTATATCTTTTTAAAATATGATATGTTATTATTATCTTTTCTAATGAAATGTCCAATTGATCCGACCTAAAATGAAGATTTGCGGGTTGATGTTAGATTTGGTTCTCACAACATTGGTTAACAATAAATGATAGAATTTAGTTTTTTTAGCACCCGACTCGAGTTGCGTATAATCTGACTCGAGTTATGCTAAGCCCAGCCTAGGTTTGACTATGCCCAACTCGAATTATTCCCTAGTCACAAATATAATTTTGCAGTGATTTTTAGAGATGTCAAATCACCCTTTATCCCTATATTGATGCATGATGAATTGAATAGAACAGATAGAAAATAGAATAAGATAAAAGTTGTAAAATTGGATTCTCACTTGCATTGATTGTTATAGTTATAGTTAAAGAAAAGGAATCCTTATGATCCCACTTGAGTGACCTTGTGAAGCCCAAGTCATTTTGTAAGTAAATCCTCACCTAGTCCTAATTTGATCCATAATAAAGGAAGGCTACAAATCCTGGGATAACACATATAGAAATTCTTAGGAATTGTTTGAAGTAAATGATGTAGTGCAACACACCAAAAAAGTTGTTATGAAAAAAAAAGAATGGAAATGTATAGAAATAATGGAAAAGAAATGAAAAGTAGAGTATATAAATGCTATTATTTGTTGTATGATTATTTTGAGTTAAATGTCTATAATTATCTATTTAAGTTATTTCATCCATTTGTATTATTCCATGTACTCGGCGTAATTGTTAACGAAAATTTCATATCCCAGTGGTTGAACCACACAAATAATTGAAGTTAGAGTTGGGGATGCTTACAATAGAAGAGTTGGTGGTAACACAGTTACACATGAGAATCTGTCCTAGAAATTGCTATTTTGTTATATTGTTACTACTTTGACGCTATAGATGTTTTTACAGTTTATGATGGTTAGAGGATTTTCAGAACAAAAGAATTGTTAACTTTCACATTTATATCTTAATTTGATTATTATGAATTAGTCTACATCCACATTTTTATGAATTAGTCTACATCCGCATTTTTATTAAAAATGTTTATTATTGTTCCTTATTGTGTTATATGAAAAAGAGTTTGAGCTTTTTACGGATCATAAGAGTGTGAAGCACGTCTTCATTAGAGAGACCTCAACATGAGACAAAAGAGAGGAGATGGATTAAGTTGTTAAAGGACTATGAGATCTCCATCAATTACCATCCAAAAAAGAACACTCAGTAGTAGATGCATTAAGTAGGAAATGGGAAGGATCATTGGTCTTTCTGAGATTAAGAAAGCATGAGATGATAGAGGAATTGATAAAGTGGAAACCTAAACTTGAAGGAAATAGTGCATTCATGATGATGCAGTGAATTGACTTCAACTTGATGAACATGATCATCAAAGATCAACCCTCAGACCCAGAGCATAAAACTACGATGAAAGGATGTGAATCTGACAAAGGTCTTCGGGCATCAAGTGATGGTGGAATCAGATATAGGAACCACCTATGGGTCCAGTGCCCCTACTCAGGGAAGAGAAGTACTAGATGAATGTCATAAGTATGACTTTGCTATTCATATAGGGAGTACTAATATGTACAAGGGTGTTCAAAGAATCTTTTGGTGGCCATACATGAAAAGGAAAATTGCTAAATACATGTCAAAGTGTATAGTGTGTCAACAAGTCAAGGTGGAGCATCTACCTTATGGACTCAGCAAGAGCTTGGGCATTCCGTAGTAGAAATGGGAAGAAATAATCATGAACTTTGTAAACAGCCTACCTCATATCCAGAAAGGCATGAATCTGGGTCTTAGTGGACTGGTTGACAAAGGTGGCCCATGTTTTACGTATGTAGATGAAGTAGTCCATTATATGTGAAGGAGATCATACGGCTACATGACATCCCTATTAACATTATATAAAATAGGGATCCTAAATTCATTTTGAGATTTGGAAGAGTTTGCATGAGGCATTTGGCACAAGGCTGAATTACAGTATTATCTTCCATCTGTAGGAGATGGTGAGAGGATCATTCATTGTGCTCTACATTGGCGTGGAAGTTGAGATGATCATCTACCATTGATTGACTTCGTTTATCATAACAACTATCATTCCAATATAAGCATTACTCTATTTGAGGTTTTATATGGCAAGCCATGTTGGGCACCTACGTAATGGAATGAAGTAGGCAAAAAGAAGATAATGACTGCTAAACTAAAGCAGAAAATGGAGTATATCAATAAGGTGGAAGTGATAAATAACAAAATTAAGACAACTTAAAATTTGGCAAAAGACATATGCTAATAGAGGAATAAGAGAACAGATATTTCAAATAGGTGATAAAGTTTTGCTAAAGGTTTCTCCTACAAAAAGGATAATGTGTTTCACAATAAGGGAAAAATTGAGCCCTAGATATGCTAGGCCATTTGAGATACTAAATTTAGTTGGAGAAGGGGCTTGTAGGTTAGTGTTACATCCATCATATGCAATGTTGCATAATGTGTTTCAGGTGTCTCTACAAAGGAAGTAATAAGCATGATGAAGTGAATGCGATCTGAATTGAGTACTCAAATCTCAAGGATGACTTGTCCTATGAGGAACAATTAATTCATATATTAGAGTTTAGACACATAAGCAAGTGGCTTTAGTGAAGGTTTCATGGAGACATCATCGAGACATAAAGCCACATGGGAGCTCGAGGCAAATATGCATCAACAATTTCCTCAATTGTTCATGTAAAATTTGAGAACAACTTTTCTTTAAGGGGATAATAATGTAACACTCCCAATATTTTTATGAATTAATTAATTAGACAAATGTAACATTTTTATTTTTAAAAATTCTATAAAATAAATAATAAGAAAGATTATGAAATGGAAAAGAAGAGGTTATGCATAGATAAGATTTTGAATAGAATAAGAGAAATAAAAATAAAGAAATATATAAAGTAAATAATTATATTAATTAATTATTACTATAAATAAGGTTCAGAATTAGTAGAAAGTTAAACACAGTCTCAAATTAGATGTTAATCCACCCATAGTCAAAGTCCTCTCCCATTTAAATAAAACCCTTCAGCCAACATCCCTCCCTTTATCCAAATAACTATTTTTTTCCTTTCCACTTTGAGTATTTTTCCCTCGTCGATGTGTATGTGCGACTGTTCCAGACGGCCATCAACTCTCAGATCTACTTTTTGTCAAAGGATGCAAGAAGCTTCATTGGAAGTCTCATTCTCGCATTGAAATTTACAAATAAAGTTAATAGTTTCATATAGTTCAACTTATCTAATGATTAAAGCATGATTATTGTATCCCTTTATCCAAGAAAATATCCATTTTTTCACATCAAAAGCATGTCAAGATTGATCAGAAAGTTTTGAGAAATTGGCACCAAAATCTTTGTATAGGAACCCAGTCTAACCTCGAAAGAACTCGGCCCGAGTTCTTCAGTAAATTAGCAAATTCAGCACACATACCAAGTCCAACCAAAATTAGGTTTGAGCTTGACCTGGGTTCTAGAGGACCGACCCAGGTTCCTCTTTCCATGAGTCAAAAGTGTTGATTTCAACTGAATCAAAACCCAGCCAGAGTTCGGGTAACACTTGGCATGGGTTCCCAATTGGAGGAAAAGTATAGTTTTGGCCTGACCAAACTCGTCCCAAACCAACTCGACCCGAGTTTAAGTATTGTTTACGAGTTTCAAAGCAACCCAGTCTGAGTTTTGCCTAGTCAAGCCCGAGTTTAAGTTTATTTTAAGAAATATTGTCACATGATTTAATTTATTGTTAAACGATATTTTTACTCTTATTCACAATATGTTAAATTTGGACTCTAAAAGTTAGCTAATTAGGTAATCAGATAAAAATCATAATTGGGGATTCACCATGTGTAATAATAGCAGTATTAATTATAATTCATGGGTTAATAGCCCTCCTCAGGAGTGGCGAATACTTTCGCAAGCATTGATTCTTAGTACATAAGATAATAGATGGATATGATTGCTTAATAGAAGGAAAAATATGTTAAGCAATTGAGTCAATTATAGGTAATAATAACCTTTTTTAATGCAATTCAACTTTATTCAGTAAACTTTACCCTTTCCTCAATTGCCAATGAACTTTACCTTTTCATATATTGCCAATGAACTACACTTTTGCCAACGAACAATAGGTTATCAAGTACAAATGACTATTCTTCTTTAATGATTTACTTTCTTCCGTATCTACCATTTCAAAGAGGGGCATTCATTGGACCATGAATTTGTAAGAAGTATCTATCACTTCTAGATGGGGCTTTAATCCATGAACAATGATGGAAGTATCTATCACTCATGAGCAGGGCTATTAGCCCATGAACTATAATCAATACTATAATTAGTACACACGGCGAATCCTTATTTATGACTCTTTTCTTATTACCTAATTAGCTATTTTTGAAATCTTCAATTTAACATATTATGAATAAGGGTAAAATATCTTTTACAATAAAACAAATCATGTGATAATAATTTCAAAAACATAAACTCGATTCGAGCTAGGCAAAACCGGGACCAGGGTGCCCCAAAACTCGGGCCTGGTGGGACAAGTTCGATACTGGTCGTTCTTACTTCTTATTCCTCTAACTTTCTATGTAAACCAAGGATGGGTGGCTCGACAAAACATGTTTTCTCTACTTTTTTTAATATAGGAACATGGGTTGGGTTTCATGAAAATATGGGCTGGGTTTCATGAAAGTCCGGGTCATGTCTGGGTCAATCATAGAATGTCAGAATTATCCTTTTCTTAATTTAACCGAAACCTGGGCTGGGTCTATGGTTGATGTAGGCCGAGTCGTAACCCGAAACCTCTCAATCATACTCTAATTCAAAACCTCGGGGCATGTCACATGAAAACTGAGTTGGATTGATACCAATTGGGATCGAATTCATTGTAAAAAAATGTTGAAAAAATATCATCAAACCTAGGACAGGTTTTGGAAAAGTAGAATTCTAGTAGTTTTTCTTCAACTTTGACCATGATTTTGGATACAAAAATGAATGATATTGATGAATTATCTTATGGAACATACTCATAATTATAAGAGAACATAATCATATCTTAATCTTTCTTTAAGTTTATTTTTAAGAAAACACATGCAAAAGTGAACCGTACATATTTGTCAAGCCAGAACTATCTAAAACTCAAAATTTTAGGTAAGTTTTGAGTGATCATGCTTGTTTTCTGACAATGACTCCAAAGTCCTTGGACATTGGGGTGGCAGAAATCCCTGGAGGTCGGGGATTCCCCGTTCGCGGGGAATTTCCTCACCGCAGGGATGGGGACAGGCAAAAAGTTGACCCCTTAGTTGATTCCGAGGTAGGGGCGGGGGATTGTACCCGATACCCAAATAAAATTTTATATTTAATATATTAGTTGTCTGATCATTGTACAAACATTTTTAGCCATTAGATTTATTGTTAAACTCTAAAACCCTAATGTCCCGCATCTGGCCGAAGAACATCATCCATCACCCACATTGCTGCCTCCCTATTGCTTGTGCGTTCGTCCATCACCAGTCCTGAACATCGTCAAATCTCCCACAACATCACTGGATCTTGTACGGTATTTCATTTTCCCTTTACTATTTTTCTTCTCTCCTACAATTTTCTGCTTTCCTTTACTATTTTTTGGATCATGTCCTCCACAGTTTTCCTTTTTTTCTCCCTTAATGTGAAGCCTCTAAGTTGATCTTCCCCTCAGGACCAAGACAAATCACTTCTCCACCTCCCTGTTGTCTATGCCTTCATCCATCACCACAACATGGACGGATCTCAAGCAACATTGTCAGATCTTCTACGGTACTTCTTTTTTCATTTACTACTTTTCGTCTCTCCTACCATTTACTACTTTTCTTTACTATTTTCTTATCTTCTATGAATCTTCTACTATTTTTCACAACAATGTTAAAACTTCAAAATTTCCTCCATGGTTTCCCCTTCTTCTCTCCTTTAATGTGAAGCCTCTCAGTTGATCTTCCCCTCAGGCCCTCACATGACTCTACTAGCTTTCAAGAGAAGAGAACAGGATGCTGCTCAAGAAGAAGTTTTGAGGCATAGAGGAAGGGGAGTCCGAGTTTCAGAAGAAAGTGGACAGCATCCAAAGAAAATTTCCTATTTCATAAAGGTAGGAGGATTTGTTGGATCAACCATTAGATTAAATGATCTACTTAAGGGTGGCATGCAAGACATCTAATTAGTCAAATCAGCCTCAATCACTACTAGAAAATTGCAATTTTCCGACGGGCAATTTCCGACGGTTTGAAAACTGTCGCAATTTACGACGGATTTTATGACGGTTTCATTTCCGACGGATTTTTCGATGGTTACAACCATCGGAAATGAAAATAATAGATTATGTAATTTGTTATATTATTTTTTATTTTTCGACGATTAGGACGTCGATATTTCCAAAGGATATCTATCTGTCGTAATTTGCGACGGATTTTCTGACGGTTACGACCGTCGAAAATGAAAAAATAAATTATGTAATTTGTTATATTATTATATAATTTTTCGACGATTAGGAACGTCGATATTTCCGACGGATTTTCATCCGTTGGAATTTTCGACGGATTTTCCGACGTTACGATCGTCGAAAATAAAAAATTAAATTATGTAATTTATTATATTATTGTTTAATTTTTCGACGATTAGGAACGTCGATATTTCCGATGGATATCCATCGGTCGCAAAATCCCCTACAATTTTTTATGGTCGTAACCGTCGGTAAATGTATAATAATATCATTAATATAATTGTATTAATATAATTAGCGACGGTCGAAACCGTCGGTAAAATAAAACATAAATATTATATATAACTAAATATTTTTTCGACGGTCACAATCGTCGTAACTTTAAAAATAATTAATATTTACGTTTCCGACGGCCCGAGCCATCGGTAATTGAAATTTCGTTATCCCACTTTTTTTTTCATTTTCCCGCTTTCTCTCATCTTTACCCCCTATATATATATATATATATATATATATATATATATATATATAATACCTCTTTCCTCCTCTTCTCTCTCTCCCTCCTCTCCTCTCTCTCTCCCTCTCCCTCTCCCTCTCTCTCCCTCTCCCGGCTGGCGAGCCTCTGGTCGGACGTCAAGCGTCAACCGTCGGTGACCCTCTCCCACTGGCATCTCTCTCTTCGCCGGCATCTTTCTCTCTCCCTTTTTCTCTTTCTCTCTCTTTCTATCCGGCCGCTTGGCCGTTGGCGGCCAGATCCGGCCGCGGGCGGCTGGATCCAGCCGTGGGCATTCGGATCCAGCCCCCAGCGGTCGGATCCTGCCATGGGGCGGCCGGATTTGGCCGTGGCCTAAAAAATTCTTTGCGATAATTGCGACCGTCGAAAGATCGACGGTTGCGACGACCGTCGAAAGTATCGACAGTTGCGATCGTTGAAAACTTTCGACGGTTGGAACCGCCAGACATCTCCGACGGGTGCAACCGTCAAAAACTTTCGACGGTTGGAATGCCAGACTTCTCCGACGAGTGCAACCGTCGAAAACTTTCGACGATTGGAACCGCCTGTACTTTTTTGACGGTTAGAACCATCAGTCGGGATTTTTCGGATGGTTAGAACCGTCGATATTTTCGACGAATTTTTTTTTACCGTCGCAAATCGATTTGCGACAAGCGTTTTTCAGACGGATCAAATCCGTCTGAAAAACCATCGATAATTGCATTACCGACGGTTTTTGGACTGATTACCGACGGTTTTGACCGTCGGTATATCTTGTTTTTCAGAAGGTTGAATTACTATTATTGTTGCTGGTATAATGATTATATGCTTGTTTTGTTATTATCTTCATCAATATCATGTTGCCCATGTACTCTAAATCCTTATTCTGGTGCTAGTGATCATGCACTTGATGTTAATGACTCACACTATGAGTTAAGTAGACTTATATGAACATATTGGATGCTGCCATGTTCATAGATTTCTGATCATGCACTAAATTGAATATACTGAAGGATATGCATTGATCTTGAATGTTAATACTTCTAGATAAGAATGGACAAGTTAATGGGATGCATCTTTTAAGAGGATTATTTAAATATTAGGTGTTGTCTACACTCCTTTTTGTATAGTCCATGCTACTTAATCTTAAATATAGTATCTTAGATATAATATCTTGTTTGCCATTGATGGAAATTATGTGTGGTTTGGATCTTCCTCGAATGTTACTGTGGCGTGTCTAGAATTTATATGATGATTTTACTACTATACATGGACTTACACTTCCGATTCCTAAACAATGTGTGCATATCAAAATTAAACCAGTTGTTGTCCATTTCAAAATTAAAATGGCTTGTGTAGTTGCTGGTGTCCCTCACTTATGTATCCTGAATGAATAAACATGATTATTTGTTGTTGTTTTTTTATTGATTAATTTTTTACTTTGTCTAACAATTGTATTTTTATTTCTCATATAGAAATGGGAGGTGATGGTCAATTAGGTACTCCTATAGGAACTAGTACTCCTATAGGAAGCAATCAAGATGTAATTGCATGGACCCCTGGCTAAGAAGAGGATATACAAATCAAAATACTCAATCTCAAGTTAATGAGAATAATGAAAAAGTTCAGAAGTAGAAAATGAGGAGTAAGAGAGTCCAAATAAAAGGCCATAACTTCATGGGCATGGACACACTTTCACAAAATAAAAATTTTAGGAAAGTTTCGTGTTGTATCCAAATATGATAAAAGAAAGCTTGGTGGTGAGACAAAACATGGAACAAAGCACTTACATGATCATATTAGGGTATGTAAGCTTCGTACAATAAGAGGTCCAAATCAATCAACATTGAAAACACTTGCTGAATCACATTCTGTAGAAGATCATGGTAATACACTTGTTGTTGGAAAATACTCATTTAATCACGATGTCGCAAGGAAAGAATTTGCAAATATGATTGCATTATATGGGTATCCTCTTTCAACTATTGATCACATTGTCTTTAAGAGATTTTGTGGTGTGTTGCAACCCATGTTGAAAGTAGTTTCACGTAATGCTATAAAGAGTGACATCATATGTACACAATGCTGAAAAGATCATGATATAAAATCTTCTTGAAAAGAATTCAAGTCGCATCGCCATTACTACTGACATGTGGAAGTCAAGCAATCAGAACAAAGGTTTCATGTCCCTTACAGCTCAATTTATTGATGATACTTGGACTTTACAACATCGGTTTGTGAGGTAATCACTTAACCACTTAAGTTTGATATTATTTGATATTATTTTAAAATTCATAATGTAGTATGCTTTTACTTCTAATGTTTAGGTTTCTTTATGTGCCTACGCCACATTCTACAAGTAATCTTTCTCGTGTTTTGATTAAATGCCTATATGATTGGAACTTAGACCGAAAGTTATCAACTTTAACGGTTGACAATTGTAGCACTAGTGACGCCATGATTCCATATATTTTTTACAACATTCCATCTACTTCTTTCATTCTGGGAGGAAGCTTGTTTCGTATGCGATGTTGGCTCATACATTAAATTTGATTCTCAAAGATGGATTGTATACAATTAATGATTCTTTGCTAAAAATTAAAGAGAGTGTTAGTGATGCGAGAATTGATAACAATATATGCTAGCAAGTGCACTAGTCGCTCAAGTAATAAAGCGTAATGAGTAGAGTGTTGAACCCACGAGGGATTAACTTATTTATCTAAACTAATTTTAGGGGCTAATAGGAGAGAAGAAGAATTTGAGTAAAAGATGCACATAAAATAAAATTACAGAAAAGTAAAGACTAAAACTAAATTAATCTAATATAATCTATTGATGCATAGGGCTTGAAATGATAAAAGAAATTATACACAAACTGAATTGATCAAATATTACAAGTTAGGTTCTAATGACGGATTAAAGTCTACTCAAATTGCTGATTTGCATTTATGATCAATCAACATATCTTAATTCAACTTAGATTATTACTATTCTATCAAGGATCATAATCTAATCAAACTTGATATTAAGATGTACTAAAATGTAGTCTCTAAACTATTATCACCCATACCATGGTAATGTTTAATAGGAGTAGAAGGCCTGTATTTATAGGAGTTTAGGTTTTCATGTGATTGGAGAAGAAAGAAAACCTTTTTTATCACTACAAAAAAATTTTCATTTAGCAACGCAAAATAGTGATGCAAAACCATGCGATGCTAATTTGTCGCTACTAGCATCTAAATAGCGACAACGTTGGATCGACAAGATGAAACGCTAATTGCCTCCCAGTACCGTCGACTCAGCATCACATTCTTGTTACAAAATGTCGTCACTAAACTCAACGCTATGTAGACTCTATTATGACGTGCCAAGATTGAAAATTGCATGGTAAATTATAGCATTGTATTAGCGTCAACAAGATACGACGCAAGTTAGTGTCAAAAAATAGTGCGGCGCTAAATCGACGCAAGTTCAGGAGGCGATTTTGGCATCCGCAACTTGCGTTGTATTGGTGTCGACCAGGTGTAGCGCTAACTAGCGTCAAAAAGCTTGCGTCGCTAAGTCGACACTAGGTTTTGTACTGACATCAAGACAAGTCGATGCTAATGTGACGTTAAATACTTTGCGACACTAATGTGAAGCTAATGCGGTGCCAACAGAATATACAAGTATTTATACAAGTAATGTTAATTATTACTTGTATTTAGGTAATGTTAATTTGTATAATTATATATGTTATTTATACTCAATACAAACATATATATGCTACCTATATTAATAATACATATACATACATACATATATGCATATGTACATATACATATACATATACATATACACACATACGTATACATATACATATACATACATATGCAATAGCCATCGCGACGCTACTTCGCATACATATACATACTATACAATACTATATACTATGCTTAGCTATATTATACTATACTGTACATCATACTATACTATATTATTCTATCATATAATATACAAAAATTAATATACCATGCTATACATACATTATACTCTAATTCTCAAATTCCAAAATTTGGAGAATATTACTTCTTCGTTTTTCATTGGATTCAAATGGCGATTATCGAAGATCCGACCATCGGATCATCGTGAAATTTTACCACTTGTGGATCATGGCAACACAGTTTTTTTAGTATGACCATTTTAGGAGGCCGGATGGCAGAGTTAAGAACCTAAGAAAAGAAAGGCTTCCAATGGTCGCCAATGTGAGTCAGGTGGGAATTGGTCAAAATATAAATTATAGACTCGTAGAGATCGACGCAAGCTCTCCAGGCGCACAAGAATCGTGTCGATCGAAGGTCAGAAGAAACTCAATAAAATGAGCAAAGTTTCGGAATAGAAATGGCCGATTCTACGCGGTCCTCACTCGGATTGCCACAAAAAAAATAGGCATTCGAAGGGCTCGAGAAGGTTGGACAGCCCAAACCTTTCATGTTTCACATCTTTTCCATTTCCTCCTATTCTCAAAATAGCTACTTTTTGTAATTATAAAAATTTCTCAAAATTTTTGACCTACCTAAGAAAACTAAAATTGTGCTTTCTAAAAAATCAGACCTTTTGTGAGCGCTCTGAACGGTCCATTTAGTTGACATAGAGTTTTCAAATTTTTTTGAGGAATGCGAATTTTCTTAGAATTATTTTTTGTATCCAATTATAAAAAGAGTATTCAAAATGACCTATTTTTTCGTGTGCTTAAAAAAATATTAGAAATTACTTTTCTTGAAAATTGGACATCTCGATACTTTGTAGAATGCCCTCAGCTGATCGACATGACTTTCAAATTTTTTAGACGACGTTGATAAACATATACATATCCATAAATACATATACATACATATATGCATATACGTACATATACATATACATATATACATACATATATACATATACACATACAAATACACATATACATATATATACATAAATATATAATAGTTAATAACTTTATAGTACTTTGCGACTTATTAGCGTCGCATAGCTGTAAAGACACAATGGCTTCACAATAGCGTCGACAGTTTCGTCGCTACTCCATTTTAGTGTTAGAATAGCATCACCATCTTGTCATGCCAATTTAGCATCTCAGACTATTGACGCCAATGTGACTATATATTCCAACTTAGCGTCGCAATATCTGGGTCGCTAATTTGTGACATCATTTGACATATTTTACAATTAATTATCTATCTGAATTGAATTAACGTGGTGTCACACTAACGACGCAATAGTGTCCCCAAATTTGCGACACTAAATGGCGATCCATGTGCTCGTCGAAGAACAAATCCAAACTGTCCTTTCGTTTAATCCGATGGTTCCACCTCTCCGGATCCTTGTCTCCTCCTCCTCCTTCGTTGCTACTTGCTCGGACGCCGCCGTCGCGTCCTCCTCCTCCTCCTCCTCCTCCTTCGTTACTGGCTGGACACTGTCGCCTTCTCCTCCTCCTCCTCCTCCTCCGTTGCTTCCTAGACGATGTCGCCTCCTCTCCTCCTGTTGCTGCTGCACTGATGCCGCCCAAAGACCTCCGCCTCCTCCTCTTCTTCATCTCTCCAACGACCACACCGCTCCAATGCCCCCCAGATCCGGTGCCTCACCTCCGGCGAAGCGCCAGTGGCCCCGTCATCTCCACACTCTATGATGGCGACGACGATGATGATGCAGGGAACTCCAATGATTCATCACGCTAGGACTCCTATCCTCTCAGCGCGGAGGAGATCAGCTGGACGGGCCACTTCTTTGTGTTGCGTGACACATCCAACTCGCTGCTGGAGGACACGCGGCCGAGCGAGGAGTCATCTTTGCTACCTTCTTCTTCTATGCCATCGTCGCTGTCCAACTCCGCCGTCGGGCCGGAGTGGAGGAATGTAAAGTTAAGATTAAGATGTGAATTGATGTAAAATCGTTTGAAATGTAAAAAAATTGAATGTGAATTGAATGTAAGTTTAATATGTGAATTGAATGTAAAATCGTTCGAAATGCGTGAGGAGGATGCCGAGAACGTAAACTATGTGAATTTGAATGATGACTACGACGTGAATTTTGTTCTTAGCATCACTTTATCACGGCGATTGGAGTTCGAACATATTGTTCTTTGCATCTCTTTAGCATCACATTGGCGTCTCAATATTTAGTGTCATATTAACATCGCAGGAGCGATGCAGGAAAACTGAGTTATAGCACCATATTAACGTTAGATGAGCACGCATGCTAGCGCCAACATGGCGTCGGATGAATGTTGACATTTTTAATGTCACTTTAGAGTCAGAGTAACGACACATATTGGCGCTTCATGATGACACTCTTTGCATAAATATATTGTTGCATTAGCACCACCGTTCGACGATAATAGCGTCGACAAACCCGTGGGCGCAAAGTTGATGCTATTAGCATCGGAGAAATGGCATCGCCAAGTGTATGGCACGAAGTTGACGCTAATGCATCGCTATTGTCTTCAGTGCCGAGTTAGCGACGCATTAGAGTCTATATTGATGCGTCACTAATTGATGAATTTCTTGTAGTGTATGTCAAACTAAGTAAAATTCAGAGTTGATTTAGCTATGAAATTTTGGGCTTGTCAAATTTCGAAACTTGATCCCTACTATGTTTCCAAATCATCTAGAAATCATATAGTATGAGTAGGAATCCTTGTGTACTTGAAATCCCTTCAAAATTTGTCCAAAACTCATATTTGACCTTCATCATGGGCTATTATAAGGATTTAACGACTTAGACTGTGTCTGAATCGGATTAAAAATGGGTTTTCACAGCCCTTATAGTATCCAATTCACATAAAAAATGTGAATTTCATGCCCCGTGATGGGCTGGTCATGACCGTGCCTCCGGTACGTTTTTGGCATGGAAAAGTGCATTTTAATGGTATGTTCAAATGTTTTACAGCCCTGTTTCAACTCTAGTGAAGAGTCTTTCACGGCCCGTGAGATTCCAGCACTTCACAGCTCCATTGTTTTCATCTTTTTAACTCCGATTTGAGCGTAGTTTTCTCCAATGACTTCGTAATCTTCTTGCTTCCTACATAATAAAATACAATATTTGGGTAGATTTTCATTTTTATAAAATTAATGTAAATAAACTCATAAAATGATGCATGCTATTAGAAAATAATTTGAAATAAGATTAAATGCATGTCTAAATATATGTTTACTTTACATGCATCAGATAGTGACTGGGTTGCAACATTGAGAAAGCGAGGAAAAGTTTAAGGATACATGTACACAGCTAAACATTACATACGCAAAGAATTTTTTTCAAGATTGTAGAACCAGATGATATTCTACCTTTTTTATGCAGGCTTCTGCATTGCCATATCAAGATAACTTTTGTCATCTAAAGCAACGAGATTCTGAATATACTTCTTGTCCTAATGTTGAGAATTGGAAAATGGCTCTATGAAAAAATTGGAGGTATTTTATAATATAACTGAGTTATTCTCTGGCTCTAATTATCCAATTACAAATTTTTATTTTCCTAAAGTCTGTGAAATCAGATTATTTTTAATGAGTGGCTTTCTTCTTCTAGCCAAGTCATAAAAGTAATGGCTTTAAGTATGATTTCAAAGTTTGATAAGTATTGGAATGTGATTAATGGAGTGATTGTAATAGGAGTTGTTTTAGATCCTAGATATTGGATGAAGTTATTGAATTATTTCTTTCCGCGAATATATGGAAGTGAAAGCAACAATGAACTGTTGAAGGTCAAAAAATTATGTGAAGATATGCTCCTTGAGTACCAAGCTAATGACAAAAAAATACTTCTACTAGCAATGATTTTGCATCTTCATCTGTTATAGAAATGGGTTCTTCACCAAAGAAATAAAAGTGGGAATGTACTTACTTTCAATTTGTAGAAGAAACTTCTTCAAAGAATAATTTTAAGTCAGAATTAAAAAGTTATTTAGAGCCGGTACTATTTTGAGCCAACATCATAGTGCATTAAAACAAGATTGATGTGTTATAAAGATTAGTTTAAGAATACAATAAAAGGTAATGTACCTTTGCATGCATCATTATAGAGAATTTAACATAATCTTATCTTCCTCGTTAGGTTTTTCCAAAGTAAGTGCTCAATATTATACAATTAATGTTGATGGAGATGTGGATGATTAGAGATAAAAATGATGTAAAAAAATCATCTTTGTGATAATTTCTTAAGTCCTTTGTTAAATATATATTCATTATTTAATTTTTATTTTTGCAGGAAATTCATAAAAGGTGAAAGAGAATGTGGTAAAACAATGTTTTCAATGTATCTTTCAATTAATTTGTTTACTAAAATATATTTATCGAATTCTCTTTTCAAGCTAAAAATTATTCTTTCATTTTAAAATCAGTTAACCAATCTTTTCCTTGAGTCTCATGTACCATCATGTGTTAAAATTTACTTATCAAGTGTATACTTTTAGGAAAGTAAATGTGCAAGGAGGAAGATAAAAGGCATGAATATTTCAAATAATTGAGATTATTTATTTATGTTGTGGACGGAAACAATTATATTATTGTTGTAACTTTTATACGACTTTATATTCTATTCCTAATTAGCAATTGTTAGAACCTAATGCAATGAATCCTTTTGTATTATGATACTTTGAGTTAAATTAGTATTCTAAATAATTATATATGTGTGGGATGACAAATACATCAAATTTTATAGTGTACATTATAAAAAATTCAGAAATTCGGGCCCGTCAGAGAACGGGTATCTGCGGAGATCGGGGTTCAAGCTCTATCTCTTGATAATATAATTATTCTTAAATTTTTTAAAATTAAATAATTAATTATTATTCTTATTTTAAAATTTATAGAATAAAATAATATAATATTTTTTTTATTTTCTATATATTTTTGGACTTATTTTTTTTATTTAACTACCATTGGTCATGCATATTCTAAATTTATGATTAGATTCAAATTCAAATTTGAATCTCCTTTTCGAATAAGACATCTTTTCTTCTTTTTCTTATGTACTATCTATCTAAATTTTAACTCTGTTTTCAAACTTGTATTATATTATCTTTTTCTTCGTCGCTTATCCTTTCATATAATGGTACTTTTATTTCCTTTCACATTTTATTTTTTTAATAAATCTTACATTTTAAATTTATTTTAATTATAAAAATTAATTTTTAATTTGAAAAAAAAATTGAGGTGTTACATAAGTACTCCTTAATTTTCTTTTTGTTTTCCTTTTCCTTCTGACCTTGCAAAATGAACGCCGCATAATGCAATGTTCCAAGTTTCCAACATGTCGGTTGCTTGCTTGTTTGCGTGTATCACATATATTATATTCTATTATGTCATGGACTCATGATACATACGTACGGTGGGTTTTAGGCAACGCCTGGCTTGACCATGTACTTGCTCCACGTCGACGGTGCATGGTTTAATTTGTACCAAAGCATAGATTTCTAAATATTGCCTGCAGCTTGAACAAAAATTAGTAGCGGCGTTGACGTTCCACTAATTGTAAAGTGATTAATTCATGTTTGTATAATTAACATAAGAAATATCGATTAGCGAAGACTTGTTATCTTTTTTCTTTAAATGGATAAAGTACATGAGGGCAACAATAGATTCGAACTTTTCGCATTTGTTTAGTATCACCTTCGATTTTTTTTTCACATTTTAGCACTAAGTCTATATCTAAAAACAGGGAAATTTTCTTCTCAATATTTTGTTCTATTCGATATGATATCATATTATATCTTTCTATACTTATAATTGTAGAGAAATGTACGTACATTTTTCCCTTTTAAAAAAATATAAAATAAATGGTTAACAAAATAAAATTTTGGATCTTTTACGCGTTTGGCTTACTTATTATTATTTTTTTCAACACTAAAGTCCATGTTTTGACTATTATTTTTTATCGTTTTAAATCCTAGTCATTGACAAGCCGCTCCGTTTTTTTCTTTTTTTTTTGTTTATTGAGTTTAATTTGGTCAGAAATGGCGATGCAATTTTTAATGCAATTATGCATGCGATGGTTTGATTAAAAACTGGTGGCGGCCGCAAAAAGATTGAAATGCATACGCGTCAACTTGCATCGCATTTGGAGGGTATTTGGTTCGGAATTACTTATTCGATTAAGTATTTAGAAAAGTAGATGTTTTACATGTCAAACTTCTACTCCATTAACAACGGATTAAACTTTAAAAACGATCAAGTATAAAGAATAACAATGTTGGATGAATTAACTTGTTACTAAATTCAGTGAACTTCAATAGGCATATGGATAGTTAGCAGTAGGAAGAAAAACGATGAATATCCATACATATAATATACTATAAATTTTAAACACCATTTCCGATGATGATATTATTCACTGAGAAGTTGCTTCTTCAAGATAGATATTTTCATCAATTTCATATTATATTAGGGTCATTATTATATCAAATAATTGCATTAATCTTTCTTCATCTTTGACCTTGCATTACATGTATTTATGTGTCTTATACAATCAATACACATCCATACATAACTTTTATACATTAAAAAATAAATTTAATACATGTTAAAAAATTAAATATTATACACAAAATATATATATATTAGAAAATAGGTTTAATACATCTTAAAAGACATTTTCTAATGTCACGGTCATACCAAAAAATGTCATGATCATGTCACGATCGTGCCCAAAATTATCATGGCCGTGCTAAGCTTTTTCATAGTCATTCCCAACCCTAACCAAAATTTGATTGCGTCACTTTTGCTCGTGGTTGTGACCAAGTTGACCATGGTCGTGCTTGATCTTATCACGGACGTGATAGAGGTGTCACGGGCGTGACCGAAAGTCTTTAATCATTTCACTCTTTTGCTCGATCACGATTGTTCCTAGGGTTGGCACGATCGTGCACTACAACAGATATGGTTTATAACCACAAATTAATAATCACAATATGTTAGTTCGTGGTAATAATCATATCTTATAGTCACGATTATTTTTTTTGTAAGTATTGATGAGTTTGTTGTGACGACCTTATACTTCTTTTGGCGCCACAAGAGGTGAAATCCAAAACCAATCATTTAAATTCAAATTCAAATCTTTAATGAAAAACTAACGTTTTAAAAATAAACTAACTTTGGAAACTTTTAAAAATTTCGGCATGACGTATGCGTAAATTCGTCTATACGTCACATACAACAATTCATATATATCTCTTCATAGACAATTAACTTCAAAACCTTAACATCACAGGCAATTATAATGACATTATTGGCAATTCAACGAATAGCAAAAAGGGTTGGACACATGCCCAAAATAGTAAGTCACAAGCTCACCCTCAAACCAAAATCACGAGCCAGATGTTCGTAAACCATATAATGTGAGCGTCCATCGCCCCACATCATAAATCTAACATCTCGCAAAATCTTGCAAGCATTCTTCAAACTAGCAATTCGTATAAGAAGGCAAATGAAATACAAGGTAACTAAAATATCGACCATGCATCTCACACATGACCAATCTCTGCCCCTTTATATTTCTTATTTTATGCCAAGCAAGCAAGCATGTAAGACTTTCATTCAGTACCTGAAAAAAAATTAAACAAGAGGAATGAGCATAAAGAAACTCAATGAGTAAAACGACTATCTCAAATACTAAAACAACGAAGGAAAAATCAACCTTTTCATTTTTAGAAGTTATTCCAAACCCTTCTCATTTCTCCAAAAAAATTCATTAAAATAATTATCATACCGAAATGAATTCTATGGATGCATATGCATGATAATAAGATAGCATCATAAAACTTGGAGAAACATCATCAAATATGGATATCCAATCTCCTCAATGGAGGAATCAATCTCACCCCTCGTATCCCATTGACACAGGGTGGTTGTTCTATTTCCGTCCCTTGTATCCCATTGACACAGGACATTGAACTTCCCTTCGTATCTCATTGACACAAGGCTTCTTATCTCTTCTTCCCATCCCTCATATCCCATTGACACAGGATGGTTGTTCTAATTTCACCCTTCGTATCATTATATTGACATAGATGTTGAACCTGCTCTTCGTATCCCATTGACACAGAGCATACGGAACCCCAAATCGGTCTATCCGGAGTTGGCCAATCCTCCGAGGTGAAAACACTCCCCTTATGTGGGTTTTTACATGTAATGTATATGATGCATGAATGCAATTTTCAAATAGAAGTTTAGGATTGAAACCATCATATAAACTTTTCTTTCAAAAATCAAATATTCACTTCAATTTCACAAGGAATAAACTTTGATGGATTTCTAAAATTCATAATAAAATGACACAAGTCATATGATGACACACATATGAAGCATACAAATATATAAATATGCATGAAGGAAACTATCACGAAAATCCATTCCACATCGGGTGGAACAATGTCATCACTCCGAAGAGTTTAGCAATTCATATCAATTGAGATAAGTTTCCTCACCTTGGATTCGTCGAGTCCTCAAATTATCCCCTCGTCCGAATCTAGTCAAAAGTAAACACAACCTATCATATCCATTACTTGATAAATTAATATTATAAAATTTAATTGATAATTCACTCTTCGCAATAATTCAACATACTTATCATAAGCTAAGTCGTATTATGAATTTGCTAAAATACTTACCGAGAAGGAAAAGAAGGTCTCGTCGTCTAGTAATCGCCTAATCGAATCTAAACAACTGAACCATCACCTCCGGTTAACAATCCTTATAAGCAAAGTTGAAAGCAATTTTTAAGACAACTTCCAATTAGGACTTTTACTACATTATAAAAATTTACTTCTAGTTATCCGAGCATTCATACCACAACCACTGTAGACACCCCTCTCAAAATCACCGCCACACCAACCCGTCAAAATGTCAAAAAGTCGTCGAACGCCTTATTCATCCATAATAAAATAAGTTACTTTAAATTTGTTCACTTCACTAAAATCTAATCAAATGCACATTCTTATTCGCTTACCAACCACGATATGAGAATGAGTCGCCAGTTAGGTCGTCGGAGATGAACGGAATCCGAAATCTACGAACCTAAAAAAGATTAGCGACTAATTATTATCCAGACAGCAATCTGATTTCTCTTTTCCTCATGTGTTCACCTACCAGAATATCGAGATGAACTTGACCGGAGTTCCCCATTTGTTCGCCGAAAAAGTTCACTAGAAAGCCTCAAATCTCGGCCTCCTATGTGATTTGGACAAAGACATGATTAAAACCCCTCAAAATGATCCTAATCGATCTAAGAATGTTGTACAACTCACCAAAAGAAGGATCGATGCGAATCAAAGCCGAAATCATCGTCAAAATTGTCGACGGCGGATTTTCCATCTTGGTCACATTTTACCCTCACTGCGTCACGCACAGTGGACCAATCATTTCATACCATATGTCAAAATATTCGTCTCGTCGTCCTCTTTCCAAAGACACCTCACACGCGAAAAATGGTGGCCGAACGGAGGAGAAACAATGGCTGAAAGGAGAGGCGGCTGGAGAGTGGCACGGGTACTGTAGCACGTCGGGAGAGTGGGAGACGAGCGATCCCTTTTATTTTTTTTTTGTGCAGCTGTCATCTCCTGCAAACTGACCAACATGCCCTTAGTTTTTAAACTAATACCACCTTTTTTAACGGACGTTACATTTGTAGTCACAAATAATTTATATCGTGACAATAATGATTTAGCGATTGTTATGAAGATTTATTTTGTGATAAATAATATAAGTAATTGCCACAATTTTTATTTTCATAATAAAATATATTGTTTATCATCAATATTAGCCATAAAAAAATCATAGCTAATTGTTGAATGCAATATTATGTATTTGTTATATTTTTAAAATTCGCAACAAATTATATTTAAGATTTTTATAAAAACTTTGATATATTTTGTTGATAAAATTACATTAATAATTGTTCTTGCTTTATATTAAACTTAAATAAAGTTGTACGATTTAATTAATCACCTAAGTTTTTTGAATAATAATTATTAAGATTGACTTTATAACTTGAGGTTCGATAAGGGTTAGTAGCTAAACTAAGTCAATAACAAGTGAAATAATTCAAAGCATTTGATTAATTAAAGTTCATGCATTAGCCATGCCTTGATTAGTCTCACATGCACAGGTCATGGGAGAGATGTTGGGTATATATGGGAAGTCTTGACATGGTAGGATGTATTTTGGTAAAACTGTGTGGGCCGAGGCCCAAAGAGAACGATATTTTATGAAAGTATAAGATGTTACATATGGTATCAGAGTCATACCGTGCAGGCTAAGATCCAAAGCAGACCATACCCTATGCAAGTATAAGGAGCCGCCTCCGCGCAGCCACAAATATAATTAGCTATAATATGCTTGTGGAAACAAAATATACTAATAGCCACAAATATAATTAGCCATGAAAGTCAATTAATAACGCTTAAGAAATTTTTGTTGTCAATATTATTTGCCTCGAATGATGTCATTATTCATATTTGTTAATATTTCATACTTACATAAATATTTGTGGTTACTATGATATTTATAGTCATAAAAATGATATTTGTGGCTATTGATCAGTTGCAACGCCATCAATATCCATGACTTGTTACCACAATTTTATTCGTGACTAATAAGTTATAGCCACAATATTTGAACTTATATTCACGAAATAATTTGTAACTATAAATCAGATTTGTTAGTGGTGCTGGTGTCTTAGAATCTCTTTTAACTCAAAAGTCCAAATTTTTTAGGAAATTATGCATATCATCTTTAACAATCTTAAAGGTCATTCATATATATTTAATAGGCATATAAGGTGAATGAAATTATAGGAATTATAACATAAAGAATAACTAGGGTTCTTCCCTAAAACATACAACATTTTAGATCTAAAGTATGATCATCATTTTCTAGGCATATAAACATACAATTAGTATATAAATTATATAGATCTAAACATATGATCAATGCACCCTCAATCATGATTCCTATTAAGAACTATGGTGTTCTTAAACCTCTCAATCCAAATATAAAATCTATTAAGAGGTGAGAGAGGGATTGGATCCCCTTTACATATCTTTAGATTTTAAATCTAAAAAATCTTTTTCTACATTCTTCATCATCTAGATACCTCTAGATCTTCTTGTCATTTTTCTTAGAATCTTGTTCTTCTATTTATTGATCTTGCAACATAGCCACCATGATAAATAAGGCTTTGTATCTCTTAGCTTTAGGCTGCGTTTGGCATGAGAACTTGGGCAAGAATTTGCCCAAGTTCTGCCAAACACGGCCATTTTTTTGGGTGGGCCCTATCGGAACTTAAGTTTCGGTCAACGCCATTTGTTCACAAAAAAAAGTTCTTGCGTGCGTCCAGAACTTCGAAAGTTCACGCTGTGCGGTTGAACTTCCCCTCTCGCGTTGTAACCCACGCGTTGTTTTCATTCGCCTCGCAACACATGCACTGCTTCCTTCCTCACGTGAGTTCTTCTTTGTCTCCATGCTTCGAAGCCCTGTTCGTCTAGGGAGGGGAAGACGAGATCATTCTCCTCCGTGTTGAGGGACTCGACAAGGATGACGGTGTGCAGGTGGGAGATCTTACCACCATCAGACTCGCGCCATCACCATTCATCGGTTCACCCCTCCGCCGGGTCGCACCATGTCCATTGGTAGCATCACGTACATCGGCACCCCTTTCCTCCCCTCCATCGCCCCCAAGCCAACACGATCCCTCCTCCATGCTCCCTGATAGCCAGCTCGTCGCCCGTGGGGGCGGCTATGTCGGAGGCCTCAGCCACCAACTCTAGTCACACCACGGAGAGATCGGGGGCGCATCGAGGCCTCTCCCAACTTTGGCGACTTGCACGAGCTCCCCAGAGGCATGACCTGATCGAGGTCCCCCTGCTCGAGAATGCGCTGGATCTAGCACCTCCAGCTTGGGGCCGGTGGTGGCACTTTGGGGCTTCCATCTCCTGCAATGCAAATTTGGGAATGGGATGCGACACTGTCCGCTTATAAACAATGAAGTTCCAAAGCCTTTCATCCAAACATCAGGCAGAACTATGAAGGAGATATGTATCATGTCAACTGTCTAAGTTTCGCCTTTACAAGAACTATATCCAAACGCAACATTAGAACTTCCGTATCACATGAAAAAAGTTTCGGGAACTAAAATTCTGAAGTTCCCCTGTAGCCAAACACAGCCTTAGAGTTTTCTTGATGGAGAAGAAAAGAGAGAGGAGTAGAAATTGATGATTAAATTTTTTAGAGAATTGCTAGAGTTGTTAAGCCTTATATAGAATTTATTATCAAAAAATTCAAGTACTCTTTGCCCAAATTTCGGATTGTGACAATTATGTGTATAAAAGAGTTGTTGCTGTGTGTGGTCTCGTAACAAACGCGGATCCGCACTTTTAAAATTTGAGTACTCACATGTTACCATAGGGTACTAAAAACCAGGTATATATGCAAACTCGGAACATAAAAAATTATGATAGTTATTAAACATTGCCGAAGTTCAAATCGCAATGTCTAACATACAATGTATATATGTGTCTATATACATATAAATTATAATATAATATGTCATTAGTGATGAGCACGCTTAGTTTGCATTACCCAGATAAATCTATCATGTATGCATAAATAAAAGATATATATATATATATATGGGTTTATTTTAGTTGCAGATTGTAATTACTTGCCCCTCCTTTTGTAACCTGCTATTCTTGACCGTACTGAATGCATGCATATATGTGAACGGTGACTATGAATGACCCTGCAGCTTATTTGAGAAGTCGAACAGAACGCAACCACATGTGCCGCGGTTGACCGAGGACCTCTGAGTTTAACTGCCCTTACCGAATCCCGAGACTCTAGAGTCCATTCCATAATATCAACGCGCGCGCCCGCCCGCTTCCGCTTGCGCAGATGCATGGTCGAACAGTACATAAATATCCCTCGGCGGGAGGCGGATGATGGACAACACAACATGAATCATTTGTCGGCGGCAGGAAGAGCTGGAAGAGGAATAGAAACCAAAGGAAGAAGGAAGACACCTGAGTTGATTTTTAATAGCTTTTATATTTTAGAATGTTGTTGATTTTATTTCTCATATGTTTCGTAATGAATTTAATATTAGTGAGGATCAAAATATCTAGCTCACTCAGGATAGATACAAAAATCATGGATGGATGATGAACTTTATTTAGCTATCAATGCTAGTTTTCTGATTTGAGCCCAATGCAGTTAATGTCAATCGAACCATGTTAGATTGTTGGTTGAGAAGTCATTTTATGTTCTATCCATATTCAGACATGAATTATGGTGTCCCTATTGACATTAGTCTTTTCGGATCTGATTGCATATTGATAGTTGTATCTATGCATTTCTTTTAAATCCCTAATGGACATTGAGATAATTGAATGGTGACTTTTATGATATTACTTATATCTGAAAGGATATAAGTAATCATTTTTTAATATTAATAGCTGATTAATTATTTATTCCAACTAATTATCATTTAACACATGATTCTTAGTCCAAATTCAATTGTGCTGAGAGAATAGTGTTTTAGCGGATTGAATCAATTAACTGATTGTAATCACTGCTTAGAATCCTATATCGGTAATCAAATGAAATCTTCCCTGAGTGAGGCCTTCTATTGTTGATCCACATTGATGTGAACTTTATATGAATATGAATTTTTCACATTAAAAGTAATTCTAATCGTGTTTAAATTTTACTCTAGAGTTCACACAACTGCAAATGCACAGGTCGAATAGAAATCCTGAGTGTCGTAACCCCATGATTTAGATTAGTTATCAATCTACTTACAACAACAACAAACAACAACAACAAAGCCTTATCCCACTAGGTGGGAGTTATCAATCTACTTATATCTCAAAAATTATCACAAAAGAGTTGTGAAGAAATTAGATAGCACAGAAAAAAAAATGATTATAGGAAAAACAAAGAAAGAATTAAAGGGGATCAGAATATATGAGAATAGATACCCTTGTGATGAACTCGTTAAAGCTATTGCATCTTAGTTCTCATCTTATGAGTCGAATGATCTCTCGATTTTACTGTGCGAATCAATTACTCTGTCTCTAAATTCGTCGATCTCTTTTTGAGCTGAGAGAGAGGTAGCCATTAAATATTAGATTAGGATTGAATGAGTTAGTCGATCTCTCGTCCTAACAAAAGAAAAGAGTGATATCTCAATCTTAAATTACCAATCCTTCTATCCTAACCCGAGCAATTAGAATGAATCTAACACCACTAGTTACTGTTATGGACTCTCGCCTCACAACAGGTAAAATGATGGACCTCTCAGTCTCTAAAAATCGTTAACATAATATTCCTGGAGACACTACAAATGAACACAACCAGTTCCTTCTCTCGAATGGAACGAGTTTTGAACAAAAATAACATATCTCTCGATCTGATTGAAATTGGATGCAAATAATAAGGTTGTAGTCTATCAAGCAAATAAAAACTAGGAGTTAAAAGCAAAAGCACAACATCAAATCAATAATTCTCCTCTCTACATTCTTCTTCCTCTTCTTCCCTCGTCTCCCCCCTTTTTCTCCTCTTCCGGCCTCCTTTTTTTTCTCCCTATTAAGAATTCAAAATTGAAAAGTAGTTAGTCCCATTTTTACTAGTTCAACTCCACTACCAATAATAGGTAAAAAGTGTTTCAAATATAATAAGATTTTATATCAATCTAGTGGATTGAACTATAATAATTATAAGCAAAATAAGGGATGATCAAACTCCCCCAAGCTTAGATTTTTGCTTGTCCTCGAGCAATGTTCAAGACAAGAAGTTTAACTCTCCACCTTGCTTTCCAACTACTCTTTTGACATTCAGACCTTGTATTCTTTGCTCAAGTGCCTTCTCTCTTTTCCACACACCCCGGCTTTAATGAAGGTATTAGAAGCAAGACATTTTTAACTTCCTCCTAACTCAGCTCATAGTCAAAAAATTAAAATAAGATGGATTGATAATAGGAATGTTAATGCTAAATGCACTAGTGCAGCATGGGCTTTCTTTTAATTCTTGGTTCTTTTTATTAATCCAGTACTTATGTGATTATCCATAGTGCGCTGGGTGATCTATGAATGGGTTTTCGATCGGCACATCCTAGGGCAATTGCTTTTAGTTTGCCAAGTATGAGCCCCTACAGATCTAATCACCCAGATTCACCTAGGTTCCGGAGTACACCCTTTTTGTACCTTCTGGGCCTACACCAGCCCTCTTTTCTTTGTCTTTAACTTTCACTTTTTTCACTTTTACTAAGCTTACCACTGCACTAAAATGGTTAGCATTAACATAATTATTAACAGACTTCTTATAAATAAGAGTTGAGCATGAGTAGGATTAGTTGTCAGGCTTTTAAGGTTTCAATATAGCCACTTTCTTCAAGCCATAACCCCACACTTAGAGCATTCAATTAGATCATGAAATGCTTCAAATTTTGTTAGGTTGGCAGGATGTTCTTGAACATAGTTTCAAAAGTCACAAAAGAGGCCATAGTTATGGGGAAATAAAAACATCTCTTACTTTACTACCTAGAAGTGAAATGTTTCAATGTTGTTTCATAAAATAGTGAATTTGTTCATTGTTTAAAAAGAGGAATGTAACAAGAAAGGAGTAGAAATGTACCATGTCGCCCTCTCCCCCAAGCTTAGAATCAACACTGCCCTCGATGTCGATCATGCCAGGAAGAGGGACCAGGGGGTTGCAACTCAAGCAGATGGTCAGTGACTTGTTGTATGTCACTAAGGGTCATGAGAACAGAATTTTGCATCACTTCAATTCCTTGAATTTTTTCGTGATGAGTGAGGCCTTGTTGTTCCAAATTATGAAGTTGGTCCTTTAATGCTTGGATGTCTTCATGTTGGCGAGTTGTGGCTTCTGCAAGTTCGATTACTTGTTCCAGATAAGGTTCAATTTGGCAGGGGAGGTAAGAGGCGGAGATTGTAAAGCATCTGGTGCAGATGAAGAGGAAGAAGCGGCGACATGTCGTCTAGTTGTTCTTGGACCAAAAGGAGCTCGTGCAGATAGAGTGTATTCTATTGTTATGGGGAAGTGTTGGGATTGGTCTTGTGACTTGGATGAAGTCATTCATCCACCAATTCTGGCCTTCTAAGATGGAAGATTGTTGAGGATTAGGCAGCTAGAACAGTTCAGATTGTCGTCAAAAGTGTTGGCCATTGAACATAAGAAGGACTCCTTCGTGAGTTAGAAAATCCAGACCGAGCAGAGTTGTTGGTATTGGATTGGTGTCACCTAAGAAAATATAATATTCGACAATTGGTGTGATAAGATTTCCATAGAGTTGCGGGTGGATTCCTTGAGTATACTTTGCATAAGAAAAGATGCAAGTTTAACCTCTGTGTTAGATAGGAGACACCAGATAATGAAGAGCTCGTCGGCAGAGACTAGGTCCATCTCATAATTGTTTGGTCGGATTAAGATAGTATTGGTGACGAGAATGTGGAAGTATCGAAAAATATGGTTTTTGAGATGTTGGCCGACCAATTGAGAGATTGTCGGTACGTCATCCTGTAAGTTGATACCAGACGTCAAAGATGGGAAAAATAGGTGGAGGGGTTTTGTGGCCTATGTTGGGGAGGTTTAGAAAACAGGCAAGGTGTCGAGGCTCATGGAGAAGTCTTGATTATAAAGACGGAATTCGATGTGGTCAGGGACACTGTCGTTGTCAATGTTAGTGGAGTACACTATTCCGATGAACTTTGTTGCTATCTCATGAAGAAAGGTAGAAGGCGTGATCGATGGAGAAGAATTCTTATGTCGTCAAACAAATCAAGAAGCTCGAGGGTTGGAAAATCTAAAACCTTGGTGGAGGAGAAATTTCTACACCCGGTATTCAGCAGGCGTTGGGCTTCCTCGCTATTTTCCAGCTGTCGCATGTTGGAAGTTCATCGAAGGAGGCCATCCGGACGTAGACGACGTCTGATGGATTATGACAAGCTGTTGGTGTCGGAGTTTGACGATGTCCGCATTCGCTTCATGTTGCCGGCCGGCTCGAAGGTACTGCGGGCTTAGGGCGATTGTGGGACATGCCGAGAATGGTAAAAGAGATTCGGGATTGCGGGAACGTTATATGGGTAAGTTGCAATAGATGTTGGAAAACATATAATGGGTTATGTGGAGAATCGAGGTGTCGCTGGCGTGGTCATGTGGGATTGAAAAAGGTGGACAGTTTGGTAGATATGATACTAGATTCTGTTGGGATTCTCAACAAAATCTATGAGATGTACTTTTTAGGTGGTATTCTGATATTTTTAACCTTGTGTGAATATTGTTGTGGTTGATGACCGTTTATTTGGTTGGGTTGCCTCCCTATAGTGTCTTTTTTAAAGCCGTTGGCTCGACCTTGCGACTTCAATTTTTTTAGTGCTCTGGTTGCAGCTGCAAAACTTCCTTGAACATTTCTATGCCGTGATTATAATGTTTCAACCTTTGTCCATTGACTTTAAAACTTTATGAATTGCTATTTTTTATGTCCACCGCTCCGTGAAGGTATACTCTTTCAACTATGAAAGGTCCCGACCATCTAGACCGTAGCTTTCTTGGAAAAGTCATAATCAGGAGTTGAACAAAACTTGGTCGCCCTCCTTAAAGTCCTTTTTCAGTATGTGAATATCATGTGATTTCTTTGCTCATTCTTTGTAAAGGCGGGAGTTGTTGTAAACATCTAGTCTCAATTCATCTACAGTAATCGTTTGTTAGAGGCTGCTTGAAAGTCATAATTGAACGCTTTGATCACCCAGAAAGCTTTGTGTTCTAATTCTACAAGTGGGTGACAGTGCTTCCCGTAAATCAACTTGAATGGTGTCATTTCTATCGGTGACAGTGCTTCCCGTAAAGCTTTGTCTTGAGGATGATGCTGCCTGTTGGGCTATCCGTATTTTTAACATCTTATTATGAATGGAGAGGCTTTCGATTTTCTCAAACATCTTTTGCATCAGGGTATCTTGTTTCAACATGTACTCTTCCATAATTGATTCAGGCTTACTCATAGAAGATGATCCCTGATCAGACGAAAAGTTTTGAGGTTGTGTTCTTTGATTAAATCTGCTTTGCCAGGTAGAAATTTGGGGTTGCTGATGGTTATCTCTATGTGAAAACTTCGGATTATTTTTTCATCCAAGATTAAAAGTGTTAGAGTACTGATCATTATTAGAAGGATATGGACCTATCGCGTTTGCCTGATGTTGATGTCCTTGTTGCTTTAGTGGAACCACATATTTTACAACATCTAGTTATCATATTAACAGTAGGGGTAGCTTCGTTGAATCCTAGCCTACTAATTGCTTTCTGAACAATCTATTCCACCTTAAAAGAGAAATCCTCACCGTCCAGTCATGTTTGAGTGAAAGCAATTGGCTCATTGGATCTTGAGTGAGCTAAGAAATGATTCCTTGCTATTTCTTCTATAAGTTGGTATGCTTCATCTACATTTTTCTTTATAAACACACCATCAGCAGCATTGTCGAGTGCCATCTTTGACGCATAATTAAGTCCATTGTGGAAGGATTGGACTAAAATCCATTTGCTCAAACCGTGATGGGGGTATGATCTTAGCAATGTCTTAAACCTTTGCCAAACTTCATACAATGTTTCCTAATCTTTTTAAACAAAACCGATGACTTGGTTCTTGATCTTAATTGTCTTACTTTGAGGAAAATATTCTGACAAAAAAGCCTTTACCAATTGTTCCCAAGTGGTTAATTCCTATTGTTCCAGTGAAAGCCATCGTTTGGTTTTGCCTCTTAGCGAAAAAATACTCTTAATCTTAATGCTTCTGGTGAAACTCCATTCACCTTTGATGTCTCTCATATTTTTAAAAAATATTTAAGATGTTGATTTGGATCCTCATCTAGAGTTCCTCCAAATTTGTTCTATTGGATCATGGAGATCAAGGAGGATTTCAACTCAAAATTATTAGCTTGAATAGCTGGCTTAAAAATAGCAGACTCTAATCCATCTGCAGTGGGGGTATAGAGTTTTTCTAGCGAGGGAACTGGTGGTTAAGGTTGTTCTTGTTGATGAGTCGACATCTCTGCTCCTAAATCAGAATTCAGTTCGATTTTTGTTGATTGAGTGCTACTTGTTCTTATGTTCTCGCACTCTTCTATTCTTACTCAAGTAGAAACTCTGAGTGTCGTTACCTCGTTGATTTATATCGGTTATCAATCTACTTATATCTCGAAAATTGTCACAAAAGAGTTGAGAAGAAATCAGATAACACAAAAAAATGATTATAGGAAAAACAAAGAAAGAATTAAAGGGGATCAAAATATATGAGAATAGATTCCCTTGTGATGAACTCGTTAAAGCTATTGCATCTTAGTTCTCATCTTATGAGTCGAATGATCTCTCAATTTTACTGTGAGAATCAATTACTCTGTCTCTAAACTTGTCGATCTCTCTTTGATTTGAGAGAGAGGTAGTCATTAAATATTAGATTAGGACTGACTGACTAGTCGATCTCTCGTCCTAACCAAAAGAAAAGGGTGATCTCTCAATCTTAAACTACCAATCCTTCTATCCTAATCAGAGCAATTAGAATGACTCTAACACCACTAGTTACTGTTATGGACTCTCGCCTCACAACAGATAAAATGATGGACCTCTCAGTCTCTAAAAAGCGCTAACATAATATTACTGGAGACACTACAAGTGAACACAACCAATTCCTTCTCTCGAATGAAATGGATTTTGAACAAAAATAACAGATCTCTCGATCTCGATCTGATTGAAATTGGATGCAAATAATAAGGTCGTAGTGTATCAAGCAAATAAAAACTATGAGTTAAAAGCATGACATCAGAGAACTAGAATAGTAGCATCAACAGAGTATCATCACAAAGAAATCAGAATTCCTATAGCTCGACATAAGTTTGGATAAAATCAATAATTCTCCTCTGTACACTCTTCTTCCTCTTCTTCCCTCATCTCCCCCCTTTTCTCCTCCTCCAGCCTCTTTTTTTTCTCCCTATTAAGAATTCAAAATTGAAAAGTAGTTAGTCTCTTTTTTACTAGTTCAACTCCACTACCAATAATAGGTAAAAAGTGATTCAAATATAATAAGATTTTATATCAATCTAGTGGATTTAACTATAATAATTATAAGCAAAATGAGGGATGATCAACACTTCTACCTTATTAGTTATCTTGCCTAGTTTTAATTTCAATTCCGAAAAACTAGAAAACTAAAAAAGAAGATAACCCATTGGTTAAGTTTAATTTCTAGCCACATTCTGCCATTATCTTCTCCCTCTTTGATAGACTATTAGCCTAGCCTCTTGAGTCTAAAATTAACTTAGATTAATTAGTGAATCTTAAATTTCAAATCATTGAGGATATGACATTCGAGTCTATACTCCCAGTCGTGCACTTGCAGCTAAATTAGTGAGCATTTAACATTTAGATTTAAGATTTCTAGCTGAATTAAGTAGGATTAAGCTTTAGTTGTTTCATTTGTAATTAGTTAATTAATCACTCTCACAAGCTCATCAAGCATATAAAAGTAACTTGTATTTGTTGTGCATATATATAAAAGAAAATACATGTCTGATATAAGCTTAGCATATAAATATTTACATGTCAATCATAACATAACATTATTCGTCATGCATATTACATAAGAATAAATATTACTGCAACATAAATATGAAATAAACATCATCATTCATCAATCATCATGAGTACGTAGAAAGTGCTTATCATATTTTGCTTTCATATTTGCATCCTAACTTTGCTCCATTGCTTTATAACTTTTTGGACTTTATTTTGTTTGTCATTATCTTGCAAAAGACACTTTGAAGTTAAATTTCACTCTTGATTTTATTTTGTGATCTTAAACTTATTTGAAGAAATCAAATCACTATCATCATTTAGACTAGTTAAACCTTGGGAACACAATGCTCCCTGTGCTCGAAGACACTTAGGAATACATACGATTGTCAGTATGAGAATTTTATTCCCGAAAAAATACATACACACAAGGTGTAAGAACTTTATTTCCAAATTTCACTTTACTTTGATGGGTGATAGGAACATAATCTTCAATTGGTTCATTATAATTTTGCAAACATTAACAATCATTTATAGGTCTCAATTTTCAACTTTTAACTTAATTTACGCCTGAGCATGAATAACATTTTTCTATCATTTTTGCATCATTTAGTCACTACCACCTTGTCAGTCTCATAAAACATAGTTTTCACGGGCATGACTGAAAATCATTTTTCCTCCTTTTTATCACAGTCATGACTATGACCGTCATACGTTCAGAACTTCGATTCTTTGACGAGAAATTTATAATTTTTAGTTTACAATTGTAAGACTAAATACTCAAAACTTGGAGAACATCATAGGGCATAATTCATAAGCATAAAACATCTTTTTAACATAGTTTGAAACTTAACAATCATTATAACATCATATTCTAAGGTTTTTCCTTAAGAACATTAAATCTATGCATGATGCATCATCAATTAACCAAGAAATCTTTTCAAGGTGTATAAAACATATATATATATATATATATATATCGATATCTATGCATAAAAATACGGATCTATAAAAATATGGATCAACACATGGTAGGTGCAACCCTCATTCCATATGAGAACATGATGTTATCATTCTCTCAATCCATTACATGAAAAATGTTGAGAGAGGCAAGAGGAGTTTGAATCTTCTTTACATGCATTTTAGATCTTTCTTTTTTTTCTAATCATCTTGTATTATTCGTCTTCATCATCTAGATGCATCTAAATCATCTTATCCTTTCCCTTAAAACCTTGATATCCTTCTTAATCTTAAAAGTAGCCGCCCTGAATAATTGAACCCTAGATTTCATAGTCAGAGTGAGGGATAGGACGACTAAGTTTTAGAGAAATAACAAGGTTATTAGGTTTTTAAAGCTGGATATTTTAGAAACTAAATTATCCTTACTTACAAATTTGGATCGTTACATAAAACCACAATCGAATTAGATTTAATGATTAAGATTGCAAATTTGTTAACTGGAGTTTAAAAAAATGTTATCATTGAGGACTATTAAAAGGAATAAGATTAATCTAAGGCATATAACGAACCAAAAATGTGTTCAGATCTTCCTTTGAAAAACATACAACCAATACCAAGTAAACAGTTTGCATAAGCGAGAACAAATGAGAGAACCAATCCCCCCCCACCCCACAACAAAAAAAAAAAGAAAAAAAGGACCAACCCTAAACTCGTATAAAATATAAAATGAGAGAATAAATGTGTAGTCACACTAGAATTTCGTTATTCAACGCGTAGTATACTTACGATGTACATGTTCATAATTAATTGAGTATATAAATCGAACTGGTTAGATTGTCATATTCTTTAACACAAACTAATCAAGAAAACTTAATATTATGCTTGTCATCTTGCTTTTGCTAATGGCTCGCTCGCAGAATTAGGAGGACATTTGAATCCTATAGCAGCGAGCTAAACTCCTGCAGCAACCTTTTCGTAGTCGGCGAGCAAAATAAAAGGCTGGGAGAAATCACCGATGGATCCGAAGGCGTGAAGGGCACCTGGCCGAGAGTAAGAAGCAACGGATCCACTTCCACCTCGGCGCTGGAGTCACTGCTACACCACCCTACGTCGACCTGGTCGTCGCCATGCACGGCCCCATCATCATCGGCATGTGTGCTCACACGGCCGGATATACCAGAAGAAGAAGCAGGAGAGCAACTGTTATTGCGCGAACCCTTCCCCGTCAAGCTCTGCACCAAGCTCATGAACTCCTGAGGAGTAGCGTGGATGACTCTCGGGGTGCGCACGTAGACGATCACCGGATTCCTCCGGTTCCCGGTGGTGGCGGAGGTCGCTACTGGTGGTGCGATCTTCTTAACCTTCCAGGAATCCTTGTTCACTGTGAGCGGTGGAGGTTTTGGACCTTGGAGTTGGAACTCTCTTGATCTCGAGGGAGGCATGTCGACGATAAACTTGAAGAAGTTTTCCCCCTAGTTTCCTCCATATTCTCTATATATAAGGCATCCTCATCATCCCTTCATTCCCATCATAAGCTTTCATTCTTTCTAATTTGCCACTATCCTTTTAGCTCTTGTCTTGAGAAGGATTCTTTCCTCATTACTTTTTGGTAGCTAGCACATTGTGGTCCCCTTCTTTTTCCAGTTGCATTTTGTTTTTTCCTCATCAAATGAATCTTGTGGACAACAAGCATCAAACTCTTCAAATAGAATTTAGATAATTAAGGACCAATTTAAGATACCAAATTGCTCAATTGTGCAAGTTTAAGGTGATAATATGTGAAATAAAACATGCATGCAGATTAATTAGCAAAATATGAAGACGTCAAGACTTGAATGCACATGAATTAAATTGAATATGAGTAAAATTTCAATATGATCAGCTAATGATCAAACCGATGCATGCAAAATATAACATATTCTAGTCTATTATTTTAATTAATATTTATGTAATTTAATCATGGCATGCATCATTAAGTCACTTTTAGTTGTAATTCCAAATTTATCGATTTTAATTGTTAATTCTTTGAATATTTTAATTGTGTATGGATTAATTAAATTTTGATAACTATTTTGCAGGAAAAATCGAGTACACTGATTTATCAAGTTGAATTATCAGTCGCAAGTCGTTAGCTTATGTTTATCGATCGCAATTCCAATACAGAGAGATTATTGGCCGTAAAAAGCATTTAATTCTATCATACGATGCAAAATCATTAGGCGCAAAGCACACTTGGTTATAATTAGCCGATATTGTAATGCCCGAGATATTTCAGAAATAAAAGGAAAATAAAATAAAACCAAAAAGGGGAAAATATAAAATTTGAAGCAAATCTAGGGAAGAGTTTGTTTCCAACCAAAATTCTGAATCTTCTCCTATAAATAGGAGGTCAAATCAAACAAATCAGCCCCTTTATTTTTCTCCACAAGCCGGCCCAAATTTTCGTGTGTCTCTCTCTCCCCTCTCCCACGCGTGTTGCTACCGCCCAATAGGAGACCAATCGGGGATTTGGACACCGATGAATGTGGACGACGAACCTGGACAGAGGAGAATGGCCAGAATAAAGAAAAGAGGAAGAGGAAGAACACGAAGAAGAAGAGCAAGGATGTGAGGTTTCAATGGAAACTTCACAAGGTATGGAACTAGGATAAATTCTTCCTATAATAATGATTTTAGACTCGAAGCATGTCCTAGTTTATGCCTAGTCTTAGTCCTTTGATTTATGATGACTCTGGATGCCGGCCATCGCCGGAAAAGTCAAACGGAACATGAACCGTGCGCCGGCGCAAGTTCTACGTAAGAGGAACCCGGCCCGGACAGGTCCATGCTCGGACCGAGTTTGATGGAACTCGGCCGAGTCCACCATTATCGCGAGCGCAAAGCTCTACAACGAAGAAGAACCTGGCCCGGGTTGATGATGACTCGGCTCGGGCAGTTCCACAACGAAGTCGCGCTCGGCCGCGACTTCTGTTGAGCAGTCAACCGATTTGTTGAATCGGCCGACCGGCCTGATAAGTACGAACCCGACCCAAGTATGACCTACACCCGGCCCGAGTCATGTCGTGATTTCCTCCGATTACGAACTCGGCCCAGGTTCCGAAGCGATTAAGTTGATTTTTATAATCCTTTGGTCCCTGATCACGTAATTAATTCAAATCTTGATGATGATGATAATTATGCTATTAATGCTCCTTATTCATGTGCTTGGTCCTGATCTAAGTCATGATGATGATTATGTCTATTATGACCTTATGATGACGTAATTTGGATCCAATCAAATCTATGATGACACTGATCCATATAGATCGATCTTGATCTACCTTATGACGATGATTATTATGATGTCCATAAACTTTTGATTTCTCTCCATGATCATGTCTTGTAGCTCTGATTAAGTTATATATATAATGATGATGATGATTAGAACCCTTGATCAGTATGATTCGTTGATCCTTTCTTATGATGATCAAATCTTAATCATGATCTTTATTTCCTAATGAAAGATAAATTAAAAGTTGCAAGATAAAAGATGAAAAATATTAAATGAAGATATCTTTTTATGATGGACTGGTGACGACCAGGTATGGGCTGACTCCGGTCAGTTATGGACTGACTTCGATCAGTTATGGATTGACTACAGTCAGTTATGGGCTGACTCTACCAGTTATGATGATGATGGACAGGTTGAGGCAGGCCTCCCCATGGGTTAAAATATACCCCACTATAAGTCAAAGATGAATAATAAGTTGATGAAGAAGATGAAGCATATTAATAATGAAATCTTTTCATGATGATTAGTGGCTCTTGTCACATTTATGATAATCTTTCCATGATCTCTTGATCTATTATTAATATAATCTAAAGAAGATGATATAATTCATGATTTTCTACTTTTATACAATTATCTCTCACGAATCTTTATACGATGATGACCTCCTGATCATGATGATCGACTCTTGCCGCTTAATGATGATTTATTATGATCTATCCTGATCTTTCGGTCTTATGATCCCAAGAAGATAACATCTTCATCTATTAATTTCTTATGATCTTAGTGATCTCCTAACCATATGATACGTTACAAGAATCTTTTTATTTATATCATGATGATGCCTATTTGCTTTCTATATGATTATGACGATGTCCTTATGATTCTTGTCTAGTATCATGAGCTTATGATTATTTCTATCTTACTTTCATACTGAGTTGAAAAACTCATAGGGTGGTTTTTCCCTTGCATGTTCTTAAATGCAGGACCAGATCTTTATGATGAAGGTGGCCAATGGTGATAGATCGAGCTCGTAGGTGTTTGCACATGGGTATATTGAGTCCTTTAGTTTGATATACTAGCTTTCCTTTGGACTCACATGGAGTTCTCTATCAGTCTTCCACATATTATGATGTCACACTTTTTTTTTATTTAATGATGATTAGTCTTCTGCTTTTATCGATGTCGAGTTGACCAGTCAAAGTCTTTATTTTGGTCAATATGATGTACACGTAAGGATGACCCGTAGCGTCCTCGAAGAGTATTCTGCCATGTGGCGGGGTGCGATTTGGGGGCGTTATAGATATTATATCATGATAAAATTATTGTCGGCCGAAATACAAATAAGAAGTTTTATCATTGGGCGTAAAACATCATCCTTAACCATGGGAGATGGAGATTGTCAGCCGAGAACTCCAACGCCATTGGGTGCAAAACTCTATCATTAACCAAGGATGGAAAACTATCGACAGTGATCATCAACTGATCATTGGGTGCAAAAGACAATATTAACAAAGTTTGGTGGCCGAGAATCATCAAGAAATTTATCACCAGGCGCAAAACAGATAAAATTTTATCATTAACCAAAGTTTTATCGATGGCCGAGATTTAAAAGTCGTAAGGTTTATCTCAAGGTTAAACTCGTTCGTATGATATTATCAACCGTAATATTCATGAAGACCATCCGCACCTATAAATATGTGAAGAAGCCATCATCCCAATTCGTGCTTGGAAGTGTGGTTTTCTTCTACGGTGAGTCATGAGCTCTGCAGGCTACGACCGAAAGGAGAGAGGTGTGATGATTGAAAGTTGATCGCGACTCTGATCAAATCCGAGAAGCTACTGATTGTCTGTCCAGATTCGAGATCTCCGCTTTTGCCTTGGGTGTAACTCTTTTGATTTTTATCATTTGTATTTTATTATCTCTCTAGAATTTCTAGGATGAACTCCACGTTTTTATATTTTTTATTTTAGGAGACTATTAATTGAAGGGAAATGTTTGGACACTATTTTATTTGTTTTAAACTTTTCTGATCAATTATTAATTGTGCTTAATACTTTTATGTTAATTAAATTGAATTTCTAAATTTGGCTATACCAGTTTGTGGTGTTTAATTTCATAATTCATGATACTAATTTTAATTGATTTTATATGAAATTAATAATTGACATAAATTTGATAACTAGTGTGTGGAGAATCAAATTTGTGTGGTCTGTTAATCTATACCAGTTTGTGGAGTGATTAATAGTCTAGGGAATCTAACTTAATGCATCTTAATTTTAATATTATTTGATGGGATGTCAGTTGTGGAGACTAGAATTCTTATTAAACTAAGATGGTTTTGCATGCTTAAATTGAGGGATGCCAGTCGTTGAGACTGCAAGTTAATCATGTAAACTACTATTCTAGGGAAACTCTAATCCATTTTTAAAGATTAAATTTTTCTTTTATGGTTCAAATATTTATCCTAACATATTTTCATCCTAAGGCCTAACTTCAACACCATTATATTATATCATTATTATCTTATTATTATTTTTTATATATCTATTTTATAATTACAAAACTTATTTCCAAAAATCCATGTTTTCCTCTTATTAATTTATAAGATCAGATATTTTATTAATAATATTTCTCATGGGTTCGACACTCTTTACTCCTATTATTATATTACTTGAGCGACTAGTGCACTTGCTAGCGATTTTATTTTGTTACATCATTTTACGCATCAAGTTTTTGGCACCGTTGCCTTGGAATATTTTGTTAATTGATTTCTGATTCTTATAAATTATTAGGAGATGTAAATAAAATATGTAAATAGTCTTCCTATAAATAATTTTCTCATAAATAAATTTTTTGTAATTTCTTCTTTTCGATAAATACGTATTATTATACTCTTTATTTTAATTATTTGTAAATAATCTAACATTTGTTTTTGCAGATAAAGGTCACAGGATTATCAATTAATTTTAGATTAGAATTTGTTGACTTTCATCCAATGCTCTATTTTAAAATTTTGACGTCGAGTGGATTTTATGATTAATTTGATAAAGATCTTTTTACTTGTGTCGACTTATTTTTTTACGACCGTGATTAATTTTTTTCGGCTTTAATAGAAACATCGCCTCGATTTGCAAAGATGATCATCTCTATTTGGTGACCAAAACATTCTGAGTTTTAAACTTTATGTTTTTGCGACGGTCATGTTTTTATTTTTCTGGACTTTTGCGCCTTGGGTTTAATTGTGATCATTTTTTTTATTTAATTGTGTATCGGCCTAATGTTATATTTCTGATTGGTGCCCAAGTGTATGATCTAATTCACTTCGATTACTACTTGGTTCTGACATTAATTTATACTATTACTTTGGCGCCCGTAATCTTCTTACTTTGTTTTGCACCATGATATATGCATGATAATAAAAAAAAGTTGATTTTGATTTGTTTCGGCCGAGAGTTTAATAGCTTTCTATTTGGCGCTCGTAATTCCTGAATTTTCTTTTTTGTCTTGCGCCATATTTGGTTTCGGGTCGGATTTTATGGCCAGAATTTTTAAATCTTCAAATAGGTTATGTTTTCCCTTTTTGGCGGTAACATCCATTAATGATATTTGAGAACTTTGGCGCCCAACTATGATGACGTTGGTTAATACTTCTTTCATTTCTTTTGTGCCTTGGGTTTAATGTTTAAGTTGCTAATTCATTCTATTTCGGCCGAGATGTGGATAACCTTTTGTTTGGCGGCCAAGCAAATCAACTCGTGTCTATTAACCTCTCTAAAATTATTTGGTAACTTTGGCGCCCGAAAAATTATTAAATTTCTTACCTTTGTGATTAATATAGATTTGATGTTGTTTTGACCGTGATATTCTGAGCATTATGTTTGGTGCCCAATTGTTGGCATTGATCATGTTTAACTCCATTGGATGATTTCTTCTTGTCTATTTCCATATGTGGATTTGTATATTACACCTATAACTTATGATTTTTCTCTCTCCGTGATATGAGGCTGATTTACCAGATTATTCTCTTCTGATATTGCGCCTCAATGCCCGATTTTATCTCTTTATTGCGCTTGTAATTTTGGCTGAATTTTCTTCGCCACGTGATATGGCATAAAATTGAACTGATTTGATTTCTTTTCTCTATAATTTCGGAATTTGTTTATCCATGTTTGGCGCCTTCAATTTTTCTCTACGAGATTTTCTTATCATGATATCACCCTCATTATTTTCCTGATTATGTCTAGCATTTGTTTCTCCGTCTAGGGCGCCCAACTCAGTTTATTACACTGAATTTATCTTTCCTCCAAATATTGTGCCCGTAACTTCTTATTTTTACCGGATTATCCTTTTCTGATATTGCGCCTAGATTATATCTTTATCATATTGCTCCCCAACTCCTGGATTTATTATCATGATGCACATTCAATTACGGCCGCCATTCTGGATTTTTTTTCATGCTGATTTTTTTCATCATATGGCGCAAACTAAAGGATATGATTCCTATTTTTTGCGCCCATATTGCCGGATCTTTCACCTTTGGTGCCCAATCTAAGTATTGTTCTATCTATGGTAATGCCCCTTTAATTACGGTCATGTATCTTCTATGCATGGCGTAAAACTGAAGATTCATATTTCTTCTCTCTCTGTGGAATTGTGCCCAATGCCAATTTTGTTCTCTGTTTGTGATCCTCACCCTGATTTTTTATTTTTCCTAATTACGCCGAGCAGCGCTTATCTCTTTACGCCCGCAATTTTCTAATTTAATGATGACAAAGTACGTGAATCAAGTTCTATTGTTTACTCTCTCCATGATATCATGCCAATTTATTACCAAACACAATTCATCTACATCAATAATTTTGGAATTGTCTTTCTATCTATGGTGCCAATCCGATTTCTAATTGTATTTCTCTATGATTTTGGTGCCTAACTATTTTGTTTATCACCATCTGTTGGGGTCTCGATTTTTCTCTGCAAATTTCTGATATCACCCTGATTAAGTCTAGACTTTAGCTAATTTTCACTTTGGCTTCTTGATCTTATTCTGCCGTAAAATAAATACCCCATGTTTGGTGCCCCAATGATTAATTACGATTGATTATTATCCTTGAAGCTGTTGGTGCCTTAAAGTTTCATAGAAATTATCTTTTACGCCACTTTTAGTTCGAGATTCGGATTTTCAGAGTTGTTACGGCATGACATATCTCTAAATTTTTGGAAGTTTTTTATCACCACATTGACTTTTGGAAGTTTAACAATTGACGACAAGAGGACCTTTTCTCGAAATTTTTACGTCGTGTATGGAGACTAACATTTATTTTCCTCCTTGGACCAAGATTACGACCTGCGCTTCAATAATTTTTTTGAAGCAATGAATTTTTCATAAATGTGGCAACTTTCATTATATAATATTGAGACAATTTGATTAAACCCTGCAATATTGTTTTTTGATTATGAACTTCACTTATATCTTTTGAATCATAATTATCGACTTTTGAAAAAAAATCATTTCAGCCATCATCAACAAAATATTTTAAAAATAATAAAAAATAATATTAAAAATATTTCAGCCATCATCACTTATATCCATGGAGTTTTCTCTTTAATCCACATCATATAAAAATAATAAAATAATATTAAAAATAAAAAAATGGTCAGCACTCGTCGGAGCCGACAGAGGGGGCCGACGCCCCCCTTTCCTCTCTCACAGATGCCGTGCGAAAAAGGGGGCCCGACGTCCCCATTTCTACCTCGTGGCTAGCGAGTCCTCTCTTGTTCGCTCACCGGCACAAGAGAGAGGAAAGGGGGGCATTGGCCCCACTTCCCTCTCGCGGGTGCGGGAGAGAGGGAGGGAGGGGCATGATGGCTCCCTCTGGCCGAGCTTGCCGGCATAGGGGGTCCAACGCCACCCTTTCCTCTCGTGCGCCGGCGAGCTGACGAGAGATGAAAGGGGGGGCCGGCGACCCCTTTATCCCTCGTGGCCGGCTTCCTCTCATGCATGCCAATGAGATGGCGAGAGAGGAAAGGGGGCTCACCCACTGCGAGGGAGCCCCGTCTCCTCTCTCGTCGATGCCACGTGAAAAATGGGGGCTGGCACCCCCCCCCCCCACCTTCTCCCTCGTGGCCGGCAAGGGAGGAAAGGGGTTGCCGACCCTCCTTTCCTCTCGTGCTCACCAACGATCGCGCATGGGAGAGAGAGGGAGGGGGGTGTTGCCCCCCTCTAGTTGCCATGAGGGAGAAAGGGGGTGCCGGCCCCCCTTTTTCACGCAGCGCCAGTGAGAGAGGAGAGGGGGCTCCCTCGCGGCGGGCAAGCCCCCTTTTCTCTCTCATCGATGTGTGCGAGAAGACACTAGCCGCGAGGGAGATAGAGCCCCCCCTCTTTCCTCTCTCGCCAACTAGTTGGCACGCGAGAGGAAAGGGGAGCGTCGGTGCTCTATGCTAGTGAGCTCGACCAGAGGGGGGCCATCGCACCCCTCCCTCTCTCTCGTGCGCGTGCTCGCCGGCGCGAGCGAGAGGAAAGGGGGGGCGGTGCTCGCCGGCGCCCCTTTCCTCCCTCACCGGTTGCGAGTGAGAAAGGGGGGGCGGCGCTCACCGTTGCCCCCTTTTCCTCCCTCACCAACCGTGAGGGAGAAAGGGGGGCGCCAGCCCCCATTTTTCACACGGTGCCGACAAGAGAAGAAAGGGGGCGTCGAGCCCCCTCTGCCGTCATCGGCAAGTGCTGGCCATTTTTTATTTTTTATTTTAATATTATTTTATTATTTGTTTACATGATGTGGATGAAAGATAAAACTCCACGTGGCGGCCACGTACGTAAGGCAACTAGGAATCCCACTATTAGCGGTCAAGGGGACTAATCGTGAAAAAGTTGGGGATGTTCTAGTTACAAATTGAAGTTGGGAATCATTTAAAAATTGACTCAAAGTTGGGGGATGATTCATGTAATTTACCTCAATTTGGTGAGGTATAATTATCATTGAGAAGTTCTTTATAAATATTCTATAGAAACCTGCATGACCTAAGAAGCATCTTATTCCCTTAACATTTTTTGGTGGTGGAAGCTTCTCAATAGCTGCAATTTTATCCTTATCTATTTAACTTTTTCATTTAAAGACAATGTGTCCTAAAACAACTAAGGAACCATAAAGTGACATTTTCCTAATTAGAAATTAGGTTGGACTCCTTGCATCTTTGTAGTATCATTGTCAAATTTTCTAGACAGTTTTCAAAAAGAATCTCCATATATTAAAAATTTATCCATGGAAATTTTCATAATGTCTTCAATGAAATATGAAATAATTGACATCATACACATCTGAAATGTAGCTGGTGCATTACATAAATCAAATGACATCCTTCTATATGGAAATGTCTTATATGGACATGTAAAAATTATTTTGTCATGATCTTGAGAATGAATTAGAATCTATAACAATCTTGAATAGTCATCTAAATAACATAAATGAGAATACTTGGACAATCTTTTTAGAATTTGATCAACAAAAGAAAGTGAAAAATGGTCATTCCTTGTTGCCTTATTTAATTTTCAAAAATCAATGCACATTCTTCATCCACATTCTGTCCTAGTAGAAATTAACTCATTAGAATCAAATTTCACAATTGTGATTCCACCTTTCTTTGACACAACTTCAACTGGACTAACCTATTCATTATCTGAGATTGAATAAATGATTCCAAAATGAAAGACCTTCAAAACTTCCTTCTTCACTTCTTCTTTGACCTTCAATTGTAGGCTTATAATTGCCTTTCATAGGGATCCTGTGCATACAAATTGAGGGGTTAATTCCTTTGATATCATCAATTATATAATCAATTACTTCTCTGTATTGCTTTAGTATTTTCAGCAGTTCTTGAATTTAATTTTGGCGTAAATTGACATTGATTATTACTGAGTATATGGAGTTTTTTCCCTAAAAACCCATAATTCAAATTTTTCGATGGTGACTTCAACTATAATTTTGGAAACTTCTCCCTAGCAGGGTTTGCCTTAACTTCAATAGTAAAGACATATTGAATCACATTCTGAATTTCTGATTTGTTTACTAACTTAGTTGCACTAAATGACAAGAATTTTGAGTCATTCCTTTAAATGAAAAAATATCAGACATCTTTCTAAAGGATCTTCAATCTAAATTATTACAGAAACTTGTTCCACCTGTTGATTAAGTTGTATGTCTTATCAAACTTGTCCCACCTATTGATTAAGTTGGCTATCTTATCTTCATCTTGAAAATTTGGGTTACTGATAACTTGAGCTGGATTGAATTTTAGTTTATCATCTCCAATTAGAAATGATAATCTACCTTCTTTGATATCAATTACTGCTCTTGCAGTAACTAAGAAAGGTCTTTCCAATAGAATTGGAGTATTCATGTCTTCATTCATATCAAGAACAACTAAATCCACTAGAATATAAAATTTTTCAACTTTTAATGGTATGTTTTCAAGGATTTCATTTGGATATTTGATTGATCTTAGGTGTAAGGACATATTAGTGGGCTTCAAATCTCCAACTTCCAATTTTCTATATAATGATAAAGGAAGCTCCTAAATCACACATAGCCCTTTGAATTTTTTTGTTTCCATCTCACAAAGAATTGAAAAAATTCTTGTATCCTTCAATTTTGGAGGAAGCTTGTTCTAAATTATAGCTGAAGCTTCTTCAATTAAAACTATAATCTCATACTCCACAATTCTTCTTTTCTTGGACAAAATCTTCTTAAGAAACTTGGCATATGAAGGCATTTCCTGAATGACTTCCACAAATGGTACATTAATGTATAGTTTTGTTAGGATTTCCATAAATTCATCAAATTGTTGGTCTTGTCTAGCCTTGACAGTCTTTCACTACAAAAAAACTGGCAATTATCGACACAAAAAAGCGTCTCCATTACCAGTGACACTAAGTCGATGTCACGAGTGTCGGTATAGCATCTCAATTGAGTCACACAATGGCGACTCTACTTGCCTCCCAATAGCATCACTTTAGCGTTTACCTAGCATTTCGTGAAATAGACACTAAAGCGGGCATAGAGACGTCAATTAGCCGCTATTATTGCGCGTGATGGAGCGAAAATGTGCGGTAGAACTTAGCGATGTTGTAGAGTTGACAACGCTCGACGCACACATAGCATCGCAAGCATTGAGATGCTCTGTCGACGCTAGATAGGAATCAATATGGGCGTCATATATTTGCATGATTTTGGCATTGAGTTATGCGACGCTACATGGCGTCACAGATTAATTGGCACTATTTTAACTCTACTTGGCGTTTCATAACTATATATGTTTGAGGAACATATACGTTAATTAAGAAATAGATTAACTATAGGCTAACTATATTTATATAACTATATATATGTTATATCTATTTTGACGCAACCCCATATACTTTAATATATATTTATATGTGTACATTCAACATATATATGTATTCCTACATAATTACTTATATATGTCTCTCATATGTGTGTTCCTAAATATATATTTGTTACATACCTATATTATATATATATATATATATATATTACTTATATATGCATAAATATATATATCATATCTTAATTATACATATATTATTTTTATATTATTATAGTTGCCTACACGTAACACGTACAACGCTTAATTGACACTATTTTAACACTTACTTGGTGTCTCATAACTATACATGTTTGAAGAACATATATGTTAATTAAGAAATAATTAACTATGTGCTATCTATATTTATATAATTATATGCACAACCCATATATGTTAATATATATTATCTATACTATACTTTAATGAATAAATAAATTAAATATTATATGTGTACCTTCAACATATATATGTATTCCTATATAATTACTTATATATGCCTACATTTTTAGTAGTGTTCCTAAATATATATTTGTTACCTATATTATATATGTTACTGCATACAATATATAGCATATCTTAATTATATATATATATATATATATATATTATTTTTATATTCTTAATCATGAAATTATGATGGTTTGACATGACTTGTTACAAAATATTCCATTTTAGCGTCTACGTAGCACCACAATAGAGCCACAATGATGGTTGACGCTACAGAGGCACTATTGGCGTCTCCCTGACGTCGTGACTTTGAGACTCTAAGATAATTGAGATGCTACTGCGATGCTAGGATGTCACTAATATATTTTAGCGACTCATTAGCGTCTCTATAGCGCCGCATTAGCCGACTTTTTATTACCCTCACTTAATCGGGCACATATTGACATATAAATACACATATACTTATACTTATATATAACACGTACACATATACATATTATTATCACTTAATCTCACATTTATAAACATATACATACACATTATTGTCACTTAATCTCGCTCACATAGAGACATATACATACGTGTATATACTTATAATACATATTCATATACATACACATATATTGGATATACATATACACAATTTTGTCATATAAAGCTATTTCAATATAATCTTAATATAATATAAAGTTATAATGTGTAAACTTATAATATATAAACATATAATGCATAAACTTGTAATATAATCTAAAATTAAATCCCTAACTCCTCTTAAATTAGGAAAAATATTTGAAATAGTGTCACTACAGCCTCGAAATAGCGTCTCAAGGTAGGTGGCGCCTCCTTAGCATCTAAGTAGCGTCGTGTTTTAGGGAGGCGCTAAAAACTTAAGTTAAATCCCTAACCCCTCTTCTGCGTTTCAACTTTTCACTGTTACTCGTTCACATGGATTTTCACAGCGATCGACCAACGCCTGACGCCCTCTGCTCCGACGCCCGACGCTCGATGCTCAAAGCCTGACTCCGACCCCACCCTCGTCGAACCCCGCTGTTGTCCGCCCAATCGCCATCCTTCAATTATCCCTGTGTCGACCTCCTCCGCCCAACCGCCCTCCTTCGCCCTTCTCCGGTCTCCTCCACCTTGCGCCGACCTCCTCCACCCTCTACTGGTCTCCTCCGCCCTCCGTCGGCCTCCTCCACCCAATCACCGCCTGACTTGCTCCGTCGCCCTCTGCCCAACTGCCGCCCGACTTGCTCCGCTATCATGCGTCTTGCTCTGCCACCACCCGAATCACTCCGCAACCGGACACAGCCCTCGTCCGCTGCTCTCCTCAGCCACCGGACGTTATCCTCTTCGGCCGCTCCTCCACTGCCGCAATCAAACGCCGCTCCACTGCCGAACAGTAAGTCCCTTTTGGTTAATTGATTTTTGTTAACTTGAAATTGAAGATGGTCATGTTCTTAATTGCCTTAATTAAGATGAATATATGAACAAACTAAATTATTTTTTAAATATGCCTTAATTTAGATGAATATATGTTCTTAATTATGTTAACTTGAAACTCTACTTTCAACTATATGAATATCGTGACTTGAATAATAGATGAACAAACTAAATTATTTCTTAAATTTATGCCTCCAATTAGATGAACATAGTGACTTGAAAAATAAATGAACAATTATTATCAAATTTTGATGAGATTCAACTCCAAATCAAATACTGATAAATTATTATCAAATTTTTGGCTTTTTTATCATGTTCTCATTACAGTTAACAAGAATGTGGATGAACATTTTTGTTAATTAAAATGAGAACATTAAAAAAATAGACTAGAATATGATAATTCATTGATTAGTAACGACGATCAAATACTTGAAACATGTGATTTTAGACTTCATGACTTCAAAACCACATGTTTCAAGTACAAGAATTTATTGACATATGGCTTAATGTTGTCCATTACATAAATGACAAAGCCATATCGTAGTTGGATTCATCATTGGAGGGATAAACTTGACGTTATAACAGAAGATATAAGGATGGTGTTGATGAATTTATTACTGTGGCATATCAAAATAAAGGTGTTGCTTCTTCATATGGCGAAATCTTATGTTCATGCTGGAAGTGCAAATGTTATCAGTGGAAAGTAAGATATGATGTGTAGAAGAATTTATATTACAATGGTTTCTCACTGACATACACAAATTAGTTCTTTCATGGCGGAGAAAGATGGGCAAAAGAAACAACTAATGTAGATACCAATGTGGGCAAGTCGAGCAATCCGGAGGAGAAAATGTTGGTGAAACATTGATTGAAGAAGTCCTAAATCCTTCAGCTTCTAAATTTTATAATTTTCTCGAAGAAGCAGACAAACCTTTATGGGATGGTTGCGTGACGCAAACTATACTTTCTGCAGTGGCATAGCTAATGAACTTGAAATCAAAATTTAATATGAGCGAAAGTTATTTTGACCGAATGATTGTCATTATTAAGAGTATGCTTCCAGCGTCAGAGAAATTATCAGGAAATTTTTACAAGTGCAAAAGATTGATAAGAGATTTAGGATTGAAATATCAGAAGATTGATGTATGTCGCAATCATTGTATGTTGTATTACAAGGAGAACAACTCACTTATGAGTTGTTTTATTTGTGGCGAGCCCATATACAAGCCGAGAAATAATTCTCAAAGTTCGAAAAAATGTGGCGAATGCAGTATTCAGATACTTTTCCATTGTTCCAAGATCGCAATGGCTATTTCTTTCTGAGAAAATTGTGCCATTTATGAGGTGGCACAGAGAAGGGGCACGTGATGATCAAAATTCCATTACACATCCTTTAGATGCTGAGGCATGGAAACGATTTGATGCACTTCATCCGACTTTTCCAGCAGAATCATGCAATGTTAGATTAGGATTTTGCACCAATAACTTCATCCCATTTAGCTCATCAAGCACTATTTATTCATGTTGGCCGATTTTTGTGACACCTTATAATGCCTCCAAGCATGTGTATGAGACGAGAGAACATATTTCTTACCTGTATGATTTAAGGTCCTCGATAATCTAGTAAAAGTTTAGATGTTTACTTAAGATCTTTGATTGATGAATTCAACATGTTGTGGGAAGATGCCGTGATTACCTATGACAAATCTAAGAAGCAAAATTTCATTACGAAAGCTGCATTAATGTAGACCATAAGTGATTTTTCAGCATATGGAATGTTGAGTGGTTGGAGCACAAAAGGTAAACTTGCTTTTTCCATATGTGAAAAGAATATTTGAAAAATTGTATGAAAGATTGTTGGTTTGATTGTCATAGGATGTTTTTGCCATTGGAGAATTCGATGCATCGTGATCAAAACTCATTTAAAAAGAATACAACCAAGAACACATTGCCTCCCAAGTCATTTGACAGGACAAGAATTTCTAGAGCAAGTAAAGAAGCTTAATGAAGTCTCATTCTCATTGAAGGTCGGTTCTTGCAAGCAAATTGGGTTTTGAAGTGAACGTAATTGGGAGAAAAGAAGTATTTTTTTAGAGTTGCCTTATCTTCAAACTTGGTACATCATAACTTGGACGTCATGCATGTAGAGAAGAACGTATGACCACATCTTCAACAATATTATGGATGTTAAAGGAAAGAACAAAAGATAGCATACAGGTGCGCGAAGACATGAAAGTTATATGCAGAAGACCAGAGCTAGATATCATTCATCTTGAAAATAGTAAATGCAAAAAATCCAAAAGCTACTTATGTCTTGAGAAATGATCAAAGAATAGTTGTTTTCGAATAGATCAAGCAATTGAAATTCCCCGATGGATATGTATCAAACATATCTCATTGTTTGAACTTGGAAAATAGGAAGATATATGGGATGAAGAGTCATGATTGTCATATTTTTATGCAAAGACTACTTCCATTTGCCTATAAAGAACTTTTGCCAAAGGCCATCTAAGAAGTTTTAACAGGGTTATCTATGTTCTTTAAAGAGCTTTGTACATCCATCATTCGAGAAGAAGACATCTCTCAGTTACAGGCTTCTATTGTGATTACCGTGTGCAAGGCTGAGAAGATATTTCCACCTTCTTTCTTTGATGTGATGGAGCACTTGATTGTACATCTTGCATATGAAACAAAAGTTGTAGGTCCGGTTCAGTATCGGTGGATGTATCCTTTCGAAAGGTGCATGTTATATTTGAAAAGGAAGGCGAAGATTGGAGGCTCTATATGTGATGCATATTTCATTGAGAAGGTGTCAAACTTCATTTCAAAGTACTTTAAGCCACACATACAATCATGACACACCCAACTTCTAAGAAATGACGATGGTGGTGAAAGAGAAGTTAACATGAATACTTTATCCATCTTCAAGTATCCATGCCGGCTTCTTGGTACAGGATGCAAAGTTGTCTTGAATGAACAGAGATCTCACTGCCGTTGAGAATTATGTCCTTGCAAATTGTAGCGAGGTGACGCTATATCTCGAGTAAGATAATTTATTTTAATATGTTATATAATTTAAAATTAATTGTTGCTATGTGATTTCATTAATTGACAACATGAATTCAGGAAATTCGAAGAATTACAGCGAGATAAATCAATCCATCAGTTTCAGACAATGAATTATTGAAACTATGAGACGAACATTTTACCTATTAGTTAAGATGTAAAATGAGAATTCTTTCTGATTGTTTGTAATTATTACTGCTCATTTGTAACTTTTAATAAAGTTTTAGTTATTTTTCTTGTAGATTATTAATGGCTCAGTCACAGATTTAAAATTTTGATATTTGGGTAATGGACCGAAGAAACAAGTTCTTAACGATTGTGGCATCATAGTTAACGGATATAGATTCCATGTAGAAAAATATAGCCAACAACGTTCAACTATTAATAGCGGCATATGTGTTCTAGGAAGCATGTATGGGACAATGACTTCGATTATTATGGTGTTATAGAAGACATCATAGAATTGTCTTATTTGGAAAAATCGAACAAAGTCGTGGTGCTAAAATGTCATTAGTTCAATCCAGAGAAAGGAGTTTGGATCGATCAAAAATTTAAATTGGTGGATATTAACCCTCGATCGATCATACGATCCATTCATATTGGCAGAACAAGCACAACAGGTGTACTACATTAAGTATCCATCCAAAAAGAACCAAGGATGAATGGTGGGTGTCATGCAAAGTGAGAAGTAGACTATTCTTAGCAGAAACAATGGTAGGTGATAATAAAACATCATCCATATACAATGATGTGCCCGTAGATAATTACTATTAAGAAGATCGAGTGAATGAGACGATTGATGTAGCCAATGGAGTTGAGAATATTCAATTAGTCGATGATGCAGACCAATGGAAGAGTTCAATTCAAATGACCTCTTAGAAGTGAACTTTGACAATTTCATTGATGATGACTCGAATCAAGATTATAGCAATGGTGACAAACATGATGAAAATGAATCAGAATACGAAATAAGCGAATGAATCTCGTAGTTCTTCTAATGACACAAGCATGTTACTTTGTTCAGTTATATATGGTTACTAATAATAACACAAGTTTGTTACTTTTTTCAGTCATGGTTACTAGAGGTTAAGATTCTGAGTCATCTCGCTCATCTAGGCGTTCACTCCAAATGAGTGAGCCATCATGACCATCAGGTATTATATTTATTGTTAGTTGCTAATTTATAGTTGCTTATTTATAGTTGCTTATAGTAGTTACATTCATTTTTTTAATAATGTCAATTGCTCCACCATCGACAAGGCATGTAGCCGGATAAGGTCATCTCCATGTATCACTCTAGGTACATGTCACATAGTAGGCGATATAGTTTTCTAATTATTTTGTTTTTGTGATAGTTGCTACGGGGCACATAGTCGGGACATCTCGATCACACGACAACGATCGGCATGTAACACCAAGTTATTTTCTGTATATTCCATAAATTTAAATACATGCAAGTACTTTAAGTATTTTTATGATGGCAATTGCTATGCCACCGTCGAGATTACCGGACGTTTCACCTCATTCTAGCGTTGGCGAGTGACATCTTACCCTAGGTGATATATTTATTATTATTAAAATTATATTTCTAAATTAATTACATTAATAAATTTTATTATTATTAAAATTATATTTCTAAATTAATTACATCTTACCCCATGTCAGTCACTACGTTGCCGATAGCACAAGCACCCGGCTTATCACATTTTGACGGCGGACTGCCACGGATCATGCAGCATTAGACATCACTCGAGGTGAGAATTTTACTGTACATATATCAATTATCACTAGTTTAATTTGGTATGACACTAATAATTTATTTTGTATTAAGGCCCATAGATGATGTCGGTCCTTCTCAAGGGTGATGATTCATCTTCGACAGATGAAGAGGGATTAAACGATAATGGGGTAGTCATCGTGAATAATATTGCTCGATTGTAAGTTAAATAAGTTGAAGAAATTTTATTATAGTTTTGCAATAGTTACCCAATTTTCAAAGCCCAAGACCCATATCCACACAGGCGGGTCGATGCGATTTGATGAGCATGGACGGCGCATGATAATTTACATACAAATTCGATTAATCAAACTTTTAACTTATATTTATTTTATAAAATTTGAAACTTTATTGCAGGAGGAGAAACAAAGCAGTCCTATGTACTTTCGCATGGTCTACGAGACCATACATAAGAGTCAGAAAACCAACGACTTGGTCACGTCCACTGCTCGTAGGCTTCTGGTAAGTCTCATCACATGTTCACTTGATTGTTGATGTTAATGCAAATTATTTTTTAAATGTACAATATTTAATTTTTTTAGGATGAGTATAATGCAAATATGGCTGAAAAGTACGGAGACGATCCAAGTAATCAGCCACTAGGTAACGTTTCTCGAAAGCGATTCACATTTTTAATTTATGTGTTTTTTATGTAATGTAATTTATAATATTTACATAATTGTATATTTTTTTTCTATTTCATAGAGGATCATGTTGTTTGGGAGGAGGTGGCCGGCACGACACGAGGTGGATACTTGTGTGACCTCGGCACAACCGCTCAGGTACCTTAGGAAGAGCGAAGGATATGCAGGTGGCCCATATGCTCCAAGCTCATCTGCTGCACCTGATGTAACGCAGCTATCACAATAGATATCGCAGCAAATATTGCAGCAGCTGTCACAGCAGTTGGCTCCATTATTGCAGGTGATTCAGGGACTGATCCTGCCACAGAATCAATCCCCGCGAGGCCAAGAACCGAGGACGTTGGGACCAAATGTCCGAAATGACAACAACAACTCCCAAACTTAAGATATAAACTTTTGCAACTATACTTTTGTTACTTATAGACTTGTTATGATATACGTATAATAGTTATACTTATGTTAGTTCAGTTTATTACTTTTTATATTCTTATCTTAGATATTGTGTCTATGATGATTCCTCTTTGATATTATGCTTGTGATGGATATCAATGCATTTATTATGCCTGTGATGGTGTGGGTAGGGAAGAAAATATGGCTATAATGGAGCAAAAGAATCTAGCATTAGCGCCTCCGTAGCGTCACATTAATGTCGCATGCATAGTGGTTGCTACATTAAATATATCATTCTTCATGTCTCTTGAGCGTCAGAATAGCGTCGACATGTGGAACATCACCTAAGCGTCACATTGGTGACCCAACATACACGATGGTGACCTCACAGTAGCGCCAAAATCGCGTCAACTAATGCATAAACTTAGCGTCCCTTGAGCATCAGAATAGCGCCTCACCTTTCTATGCCACGTTAGCGTCACGTTAACCACGCCTGTCAACTGCTCACAATGAGACATTACACATCATCTGTAACGACCCGAAAATCCATCCTAAAAGTTTTGGGTATTTAGGGAAATTTTGCGTCGTTAGCCGTTCGTCATACATCATTTGATAACAAAAAGACTTGACAATTTAGAGAAAATCATAATAAATAAAAACTTTCTATTAATCAAATTGACTAATATTTCATAAGGCATTAAATGGCTAAACTCTTCATTACATCATTATCCTCATTGTTCATCTAGAACCTTACGATTTATTTAATTCTAATCATGCGCAACACTTCGTCATGAGCTTGAGCTTCCATCCATCACTTAATCTTGGTTAACTGCACGGATCTAGAGTACAGAGTTTCCTGATTAGAGTATGCAAAGGTCATGCATGTCATATTATCCTATCACATGATACTACATGCGATGCATCATCATAATAACAATAACATATAAACATGCATGCCATGAACTATATCATGAACCTTACATGACAATACATCATTCTTAACATGATTAACTTGCAGTCTCCACAACTGGCATCCCCTCAACCTAAGCATGTAGAACTATCTTAATTTAATAAGAATTGAAGTCTCCACAACTAACATCCCATCAAATCATATTAAAATTAAGATGCATTAAGTTGGATTCCCTAGACTATTAATCACTCCACAAACTAGTATAAATTAAGAGACCACATAAATTTAATTCTCCACACACTAGTTATTAAATTTATGTCAATTATAAATTTCATATAAAATCAATTAAAATTAGTGTCATGAATTCTAAAATTAAACACTCAACAAACTGGTATAGCCTAATTTATAAATTCAATTAACTAACGTAAAAGCATTAAGCACAATTAATAATTGATCAAAAAAAATTAAAACAAATAATATAGGGTTCAAGTAGTTTCCCTTCAATTAATAATCTCCTAAAATAAAAGATCTAAAAACATGGAGTTCATCCTAGAATTGCAAAGAGATAATAATAAAATAATAATGATAATAATTGGAAGAATTACACCAAGAATAGAATAAGGATCCTTGGATGTTGTCGGAGCGTCTGGATCAATCATCCTATCAACTCTCTCTTTTGGTCGTAGCTTGTAGAGCTCATGACTCACCGTAGAAGAAAATTAAACTTCAAAGCACGAGTTGGGACGATGGCTTCCTCGTCTATCTATAGATGCAGACAGTGTACGACTGAGTTTAATGTAGATAAACTTTACGTGCTTCAAATCTCGGCTGATAGATGAAACTTTGGTTAATGATGAAAACTTATCCGTTTGTCGCCGGGTGATAAACTCCCTTTGATTCTCAGCAACCAAATAATGATGGTAGTTTTGCGCCCAATGATTGGTTAATGACCGATGATACTTACTAAATATTGTTTAAGGATAAACTTCTTGGATGTTACGATCGATAATCTTGAATGTTGCTTAATGATGAAGAGCTTCTCAATACTTTATCGACTTGGTTAATGATAGAGTTTTGCACCCAATGATAGAGACATCACCGTGGTTAATGATAGCATATTGCACCCAATGATCTCTTCATGGTTCAATATTACAGGCGAGAGTCTCCATATATCTTGGTTGATGATGGTGGTTTGCGCCCATGATCACAGTCATTAAAGATATACTTTTTATGATTATATTGAATTGGCACCCCATGATGCCCTACTTCTCGGCCGACAAAAGATAAAATATCGACTTTGAAATTAAATCTTCATTTCACACCCCGTAAGAACTCTTCTAATCCGCTTCATGACTGAAAATCTCTTTCGTCGTGATAAAATATCGGTCGATGATAACCTTCAAAGTGTGTTTTGCGCCTAATAGGATAATATGTCATCATGCATGAATCAGCGTTGAATTGTAATCCTGCAAAATAATTGTCAAAATTTAATTAATCCGCCCATAACTGAAATATTCAGAGAACTAATAAGTAGAATCAATAAATCCAAAATTATGATTAAAAATGATCTAAAAGGATGTATGCCATGATCAAATTACATAAATATTAATTAAAATAGTATATTAAAATATGTTATATTTTGCATGCATCAAACTCTCCCAAACTTAATGTCTTGCTTGTCCTCAAGCAAAAATTCCAAAGCTAGGCTCAAGAGAGTTCCATCGTAGCCTCCATATTGTCAGTTGACTAATTTTCTCACACAGTTCTTTTGCACACCTACTACTCAGCATCTCACCATCTTCCATACACTTAATTTCATAGAATGCTACACATATTGAAATAATTTTAAATTCAGCCTCGTGGAAAAATTAAATTGTTTGTCAAATAATAGCATTAATATTGAACACATAAGTACTAATTGAGCTTAAAACTTTTTTTCATTTTTTTTATCATTTTAAAAGTTCTAATCTTCAAGCAGGATTGCACAAGAAAGTTCATTTACCGGGCTTTGAATTGATGACTCCTAGACCAAATGGCCTTAGGGTAATAGGTGATAAGTCACCCCTCGAGTTTACTTGCCCGAACAACCAAGGTTCTGAATGAAGAGTTCGAACTTAGTCATAATTCAATACTTGATGCACGAAAAATTATGCATTAATTTAGGTCATTTGAGAATGTTTTTATGTTTAGAAAAGGGGGAGTTTTGATTTGTTTTCATATAATTTCATTTAGATTTGATTTCTACCTAAGTCTGAAAATTATTCATGACAGGATATGAGAAAACGTTAAAATTAAGGCAAGAAAAGGCCTAAAACAGCTCATAAGACTATCACGGCCGTGACAGTTCTTTTCATGGCCGTGATAGGAAGATCTAAGTAGAAATTTGGCTAAGTTATTGTCACTGCCATGACAGTTTCTGTCATGGCCGTGACAGAGAGATTTTCAGCAAAAAATTGGCCAAGTATTTCAGTCTTGACAGCCTTCTGTCACGGCTGTGACAGAGCCTTTCACGGTCGTGACGGCAGTCTATTAGGCAGTTTAAAGCCATTTTTATCCATGTTTTTTATAAGATTTCAGGTTGTTAAGCCATGCTACGGGAAAAACTATTTAAGGGGACCCCAAATCAAATAAAAGAACATCTTTGGAGGGCAGAATTCAAAGGTGCCTTGGCGAAGACGATCCAGAGACTACAACGAAGTTCTACCGAAAACTCGAGAGAGGACAATTGAACTAAGAGTAGTCCTCTTGTTCTCTATCCTTATTCCTGAAACATTAATTAGATTGATGTACTCTAGTTTATTAGAGTAGTTCTTTAGGATTTTCTTGATTGAACCCTATTCTTTATGAATTCTTTGTACAATCAGTTGATGGGTTAATAGCATTATTTGATGATTTGATTAATTATTGTATGAGCTTCGTTCTTTGGAATCTTTTTATTATCTGGAAGGAAGTTTTAAGATTCTATAGAGTTTTTCTCTAATTTTCTCTTACATGCCACTTTTGGGAAAATCACAAGAGACCCAAATGTGTTGTTGTTAAGGTGACTTGAGAAAGTCCTTAACTTTATATTCCAGTTAAATACATTTTGAGATTGAATAAATTAGATTAAACACCGAAAGGATTACTCTCTTTTATTGATTTCAAAATAAGATTTAAAGCCTAAAACATCGGTTAAATCAATTTGGGAATTTTACTTTATTTATTCATTACCTTTTGTTTAAGAATTCATACATGATTAGTGGTATTAACCAAGATAAGTCCTATTCATCAAATCTATACTTTTAAAATCCATTGATCATATTTTTATATTTGTGTTATTTATTCATCTTATTTTCACAGTACACAACTTTATTATCTTTTCACAAGTTATAAGCAAGAGAAGTTCTTAATTATTTCTTATCCTCATGGGAACGATACTTACACTCACCATCTTATTACTTGAACGATTAGTGCGCTTGCTAGTGTTTCTAAGTCTGCATCAGTACTCATGTGCTTCTCCATATTCCACAAGATGGTCATTGTAGTAGGCTTTTGATCGACGAATCCCAAAGCAGTTGTCCTTAGGTCGCCAGTTATGAACCCCTATGGATCTAATTACCCAAACACACCTTGGTTCTGGATAACACTTTTGTACCTACACATAACTTTATTCAAACTTTTTTTTTCAAAACATTTTTTGAGCTCAACGAGTACTTAGTATGGTCAACAAAATGCTACTACTATCAAGACTTAATTAGAAATAAATAAAAGGCAAGAACATGATCTTGTAGTCTAGACATCCATAATTCTACTTAGCATAGGCACAGTCCATAAGTTCAATATCGAAATAGCAAGTGATAAGAGAGAAAATGACTCAAATATCATCAGTTAACATGTCTTTGAATTTTACTTAAAGATAAGTAAGACAAGAGTTAGTAAGATGGTAGCAAAATTAAATGCATGTAATGGTATTTTGGGGAAATTTTTCATTTTTTTTCATTTTTTTTAATTTTTGATATAAATGCATACTTAGGAAAATAAAAGAAAAATAAAGAAAATGCAATGCATGAAATGCAAACTCCCCCAAGCTTGAACCAGACATTGTCCCCAATGTTAGGCTAATAAGGGAAAGAGATACAAACTCAATAAAAGGAAAAATAAGGAAATGAAAAATAAAGAAAAGAGAAAAGACAACTGGATTTACTGTCTACGTGGCGGCGAAGGTGGGCAATAACCAAAATGATCGTGGTGCATATGGCAATCGTGGATGCACCTCATCTCTCCTGATAATGGCGGGACTGGAAGCAGTGCACTACTCCGAAGGAAGTGGTCTCGGCTATGAAAGGAATGGCATCATGGTTGTAACAGTTGGCCGTATTGTATGTCGATGCGATCTCGACCGTGTCTCGACTATGACACAAAGAGGGGAAGTTGGCGGACGATATGGAGTCAGGATGTCGGGTGCAAACGAGGGAGAAAAGAATGGCCCCGAAGCTGTGGCGATCGATAATGTGCTTGGTGAAGGATTGGCGATACCTGCGTACACATGCAACAGGTAAGCATTTATAGAAAATAAATGGCCATGAACTTACCTTAGCTGAATAGCTATGTCGATTCCAATGTTATCAAAACCGGACCGACCGGTTCAATCGGTCCAACCACGAACCGACCGATAATCCGGTACGGTTTGATATCAAAATCATTTTTTTATGTTGGATTCGGCCGGTTCAACCCGGTTCAAATCAAGTTTTGAAAAATAAAATTTAAAAAATGATAAAAATAGGAAAGTTGAGAAAGAAAAAAGGAAAGGAATATAAGAAAGGTAAAAAAGGAGGGAGTATGATATGTATAAAATTAAATAGAAATTGAAATAGAAAAGATAAGTATTCGAAATTCATTAACATTAAAATGGAAAATTATTAAAGGACATAAATAAAGGAAATAAAAAGGAAAGTATTAAAGAAAAAAGAAATAAGAATAATTTAGGCTAAAATTTATTAATACAGCATCTAGCATTAATAAATAATAGATACTAAATTAATAATAATCTATTTATATTTATATGTTAATCATTATTATTTATCATTATTAATTTTTTAATAAATAAAATTATGTTATATTAGTTTTAAATATTTTTAATAAGTTATTAGTACAATATTCATATAACTTATGTTATATCCTTATAATTATTGTAAATAATATTATTTTAATAAAATTTGATTCAATTTGATCGAATCCGATTGGACCGGTCCAACCACGACCCAGTAAGGAGTCCGGTCCGGTCGCCGGTCCGATTATGAAAACATTGGTCGATTCGAATAGGGGCCCCAAACTCTATTGCCCTATTTTGCCTATGATATGTCTTTTCACATCGGATAGTCAAGCGGTATCATGTCTACGATTGTTGTGTATCGGCCGTGAAAAAGACGTCAATGAATTTTCTACTTTAGAACGGCCGTGATGTGCGCAAGGGAGAAGGAAGACGACCGCAACAGTTGTTGGTGAAGTGCCTCATAAGGAGATCTCGACCGCAAAATAGAGTGGGACTTCAAGATGGTGAGTGATGTCAGCAATTCATCTTTTGCGCCCATGATACATCTTGTCCGAGATCGTTGAGGTTATGTATCGACCGTGATAAGTTAGAATATGATCCACTGGCCGAGGTGCATTGTGATGTCATCAAGGGGCAGTATGTATGATTCACGTAATCCAATGTAAATTTCATGCATGCAATGGCGGAGCGCTGAGTCGAAGTATTCGAAAATAATTTGCTTGTCCGAATTTCTCTCCTTGCACGAAAAATAGTTAGATGACTCCAAGACTAAAAGACAAGAACTAATAAATTATAGAAACTTAACAACTAACTAAAGTAATAACTGTAAACTAAAGAAAGAGATTAAAAGTTAACTAATCTTCATCTAATTAACTAAAATATCTAAAGCCTTATCTAAACTAATTAAATTAAATTAAAAGACTAACAAACTTAATCTAAAACAGCCAATAAATAATTGGTTGTGATATAATTTTCAAATAAATACTACAACCAAGTATCAGATAAAAAAGAATTAAACGTCGATATAAATTTATCCAAATTATTAAATTAGTTGTGATTAGATTTTCACTCAAGTCCTGCAACAACTAATTTTCAGTAAGATAAGATAGAGAAAAAGAATATACAAAAATAAATATGAATAAATACAAATAATGAGTCACGGTTAAATAGTGCAAATAAGTTTAAACATATTTTGTTGACAGTGGCTGAAATGATTTTTTTTCAAAAGTCGATAATTACGATTCAAAAGATATAAGTGAAGTTCATAATCAGAAAACAATACTTAAAGGTTTAATCAAATTGTCTCAATATTCGTTAACGAAGGTGCCGAGAATTTAGAGATACATCATGTCGTAACAACTCTAAAATTCTGAATCTCGAACTAAATGTGACGTAAAAGATAAATTATTTGAGTCAACAGAAGGAAATTAACCAATCCCAAAGGGTATTCATTTTACGGGCATAAATAAAATCAACAAGCGGGCATGAAAATTAGCTAAATCCAAGTCGTCAAACGTTGCATGAGGATAATCACGGCCGAGACGAAGTCAAATCAAAATTCAACAAATTATGAGTTACGAGCGCCAAATAAGGAATTGTAACATCTCGGCCAATACCCAATTGAATCAATAGGCATGATATCATGGAGAGAAAAAATAATACAAACTTGATTCATGTAATTTATCATCTTTAAATTAGGAAATTACGGGCGTAATATGATAGAGATACTAGGCATAATTGGTAAGGAAATCTGCAGAGAAAAATCCAAACTGCCAAACATGGATAAACAAATCCTAGGATCATCGAGAGAGAATAATGTTGTAATGGATGTCATTTCACGGAGAGAGAAAAATAAATGAATCAAATCAGTTCACATTTATGCCATATGATGTAGAGAATGCGTAATTGAAGGCGCATTATATTAAAAAACAAGGTGCCAACGAAGGAGAAACAAATGCTAGGCGTAATCAGGAAAATAATCAGGTGATATCATGGTAAGAAAGTTTGGAGAAAAAATTGAAGGTGCCAAATATAAATAAACAAATCCTGAAATTATAGGATCACAAAGAGAGAAAAAAATCAATTCAGCTCAATTTTATGCCATATCAGTTAGAGAAGAAATATCAGTCAAAATTGCAGGCGCAATAAAGATAAAACCAGACATTAGGACGCAATATCAGAAAAGGATAATCCGGCAAAAATCAGAATTTATGGACGCAATATTTGAAAAGATAAATTCAATGTTGTAAACTGAGTTGGGCGCCATAGATGGAGAAACAAATGCTAGGCGTGATCATAAAATAACGAGGGTGATAACATGGTAAGAAAATCTTGCTGAGAAAAATTGAAGGCGCCATGAATAAACAAATCCCCAAATTGTAGGATCACGTTGAGAGAAAAAGTTGGCATATAGAACAAAATGACCGCTATTTGAGACAATTCCAATACTTGGAAAGATAATTCAAAATTTTTTTACGCACAAAATCGGGAACTTTAGTTAGGAGAGACAATATAGCAGGGCATCGTGAAGAATTAAATCCCAAAATTAGAGGATCATAGTGACCCAAAAAGAATCGGCGCTCTATATCACGGAGAGAAAAAATAGCAATAATAAGGGTTGAATCATGTAATTTGTCACCAATAAAAAATTCAGATAACTAACACAATCCTAATACAGCCGCAAATGATTAATCTTGGAACTTGAGGCGCCAAATCTTATCAAGTATGACCGAAACGAAATTAAACACATGGGTGTCAAAGTCATGCACTAATCGAAGGCTTAAACAACCCAAGGCACAAAAAAAACAACACAAGATATTTCAGAGAGATTTAACCCGTGTCGTCATGAATTAATCAAGGCGCAAATCGAATTCAGGAGGTTAGGGGCGTCAAAGTAATAGTATAAATTGATGTTAGAACCAAGTAGTAATTGACGGAATTAGATCATAACTTGATATGCTTGGGCGTCAATCAGTAACATAACATCAGGCCGATACACAATAAGATTATCTCAGATTAAACCCAAGACGCAAAAGTTCAGAAAACTAAAACATGATCGCTGCAAAACAGAAAGTTTAGAACAAGGTTTCGGTCACCAATAAAGATGATTATCTTGACATAACGAGGCGCAAATCATGGCGATATTTTTAGTAAAGCGGACAAAAATTAATCACAATCGTAAAATAAGTCGACATAGATAAAAGATCTTTATCCAATTAATCAGAAAAATCCACTCGGCGTAAAAAATATAGAATAGAATATTGGCCGAAAGTCAACAAACTTTAGTCCAAAAAGAATTAACAATTCCATGACCTTTATTTGCAAAAAGAAAGATGTTAGATTATTCATACAAATAAAAATAAATAGTATGACAAAACATATTTACATAAAAGAAGGAATTACATAAAATTTATTTGCAAAAACTTATTTGCAAGAAAATTATTTGCATATTTTATTTACATCTCCTAATAATTCATAAAAAAATTAGAAATTAATTAATAAAATATTTCTCGCAGCGGTGCCAAAAACTTGATGCGTAAAATGATGTAGCAAAATAAAATCGCTAAAAGTGCACTAGTCGATCAAGTAATATAGTAAATAGAGTAAAGAGTGTCGAACTCATGAGGAATAGTATTAATTTAGTATCTGAACTTATAAATTAATAAGAGAAGAAAATATAGAATTTTGAAAATAAGTTTTGTAATTATAAAATAATAATAATAATATAGTGGTGCTGAAGTTGTCTTAGGATGAAAATAAATCAGGATAAATATTTGAACCATAAAATATAAATTTAATCTTTAAAGATGGATTAGAGTCTCCCTAGAGTTGTAATCTAACATGATTAACTTGCGGTCTCCACACTTGGCATCCCATCAACCTAAGCATGAAGAACTATCTTAATTAAATAAGAATTGAAGTCTCCACAACTGGCATCCCATCAAATCATATTAAAATTAAAATACATTAAGTTGGATTTCCTAGACTATTAATCACTCCACAAACTAGTATAGATTAATAGACCACATAAATTTGATTCTCCACACACTAGTTATCATATTTATATCAATTATTAATTTCATATAAAATCAATAAAATTAGTATCATGAATTCTAAAATTAAACACTCAACAAACTGGTATAGCCTAATTCATAATTTCAATTAACTAACGCAAAAACATTAAGCACAATTAATAATTTATAAAAAAGATTAAAACAAATAATATAGAGTTCAAATAATTTTTCCTCAATTAATAATCTCCTAAAATAAAAGATCTAAAAACATGGAGTTCTTCCTAGAATTGTAGAGAGATATTAAAATAATAATAATAATAATAATTGAAAAAATTGCATCAAGAATAAAATCAGGATCCTCGAATGTTGTCGGAGCATCTGGATCAACCATCCGATCAACTCTCTCTTTTGGTCGTAGCATGCAGAGCTCACGACTCACTGTAGAAGAAAATCAAATTTCAAAGCACGAGTTGGGACGATGGCTTCCTCCTCTATTTATAGGTGCAGACGACGTATGACTGAGTTCAACGGAGATAAACTTTACGTGCTTCAAATCTCAGATGACAGATGAAACTTTGGTTAATGATAAAAACTTATCTGTTTGTCGCCTGGTGGTAAACTCCTTTTTTATTCTCGGCCACCAAATAATGATGGTGGTTTTGTGCCCAATGATTGGTCAATGATTGATGATACTTACTAAGTATTGGTTAAGGATAAACTTCTTGGATGTTACGACCGATAATCTTGAATGTTGGTTAATGATAGCGTATTGCGCCCAATGATCTTTTCATGGTTAGATATTACAGCCGATAGTCTCCATAGATCTTGGTTCATGATGGTGGTTTGTGCCCATGATCACGGTCGTTAAAGATAAAACTTTTTATGCTTATATTGAATTGGTGCCCCATGATGACCTACTTCTCTGCAAACAAAAAATAAAGTATCGACTTGATGAAATTAATCTTCATTTCACGTCCCGTAAGAACTCTTCTAATCCGCTTCATGACCGAAAATCTCTTTCATCATGATAAAATATCGGCTGTTGATAACCTTCAAAGTGTATTTTGCGCCTAATAGGATAATATGTCATCATGCGTGAATCGGCATTGAGTCATAATCTTGCAAAATAATTGTCAAAATTTAATTAATCCTCCCACAATTGAAATATTTGGAGAACTAACAAGTAGAATCGATAAATCTAGAGTTATGACTAAAAATGATCTAAAATGATGTATGTCGTGATCAAATTACAGAAATATTAATTAAAATAGTAGATTAAAATATGTTATATTTTGCATGTATCAAACATACATAACATATATGACATAGATATATCATTGCATTTTATTTCCATTGTCATGTGTACTCTAGAAGTTTCTTTATAACTCCTTAATCCTTATTCATTACTTGACGTTATTTCTTTCTTTCTTTTCATTCTTTATTTTACATTTCCTCACGATTACTTTATAACTCTTTGGATATTCATCCATTCATCTTTATTTCTTTGATTTCCCCATGATACCATTGAGGCACATTATATCCTTGCATACATTAACATTATCATATAATATCTTCCATCTTTACAATAGGAAATCTCAAACACCGTTAAGGTGATGGCATTACTTTTCGAGAAGTCTGAATCACCGTGAGTGAAAGGCATTTACTTCTCCTCCTTCATGACTTATTTTTATTACATTCACAATATAACATACTTCTTCTTTGTCTAATGGTCAATACAGTTTAACATTCTTACATCAGTCAATCGGATGCTGGAAAATCTCAAACACCCTTTGGGTGATGGCATTATTTTCTAAAGAAGTCTTAGTCACCATAAAGCGAAAGACATTTATTTTTGAGAAACCTCAAACGCCTTTAGGTGATGGCATTGTCTCCCAGGAAATCTTAATCACTATAAAGTGAAAGACATTTACTTCTTACCTTCATCATTCATATTTACATCATCATTACATTTTTTCATAAGGCATTGGAAAATCTCAAACACCTTTTAGGTGATGGCATTTTTTCTCAAGAAGTCTTAATCACTACGAGGTGAAAGGCATTTACTTCTTGCCTTCATCGTTCATCATTACATTAGTTCATAAAGCACTGAAAAATCTCAAACACCCTTCCAAGTGATGGTATTATTTTCCAAAGAAGTCTTAGTCACCATAAAGCAATAGGCATTTACCTCTGGGGATCCTCAAACACCTTTAGGTGATAGCATTATTCCCCAAGAAGTCTCAATCACTATAAGGTGAAAGGCATTTACTTCTTACCCTCATCTTTCATCTTTGCTTAGTTGAAGGCTCAGGATAACATCATTACAACTAGGCCAATTGCCCCTAGAAAATCTCAAACACCCTTTCAGGTGATGGCATTATTTCTTGAAAAGTATTTACTTCTTAACATTAATGAGTACCGAGGCATTTCCTTCAACTTTATACTTTATTAGGATCATCAATACATCAAGTGTTCACATCAATCATTTCATCCCCTAGCCTAATTATGACTCAGCATACATTTCTTGTATCTCCATTCAAACACAATTAACCATCATCAATCATCAATCATGAATACATGTTAATGATATCATGAAAATACTTTAAATATATCATAGAACATATTTTCATTCGGTCACGATCGTGATGGGTTGGCCACGGCCATGACAGAACCCTAAAATAGTTTCCCTTTTGTCGTGATCGTGACTGGCGTAGTCACGGTCGTGCTTGACGCTGTTAGGCCGTGACAGTAAATGTCACGGGCGTGATAGCACCTCTTTCATTTTCCTTCTCACTCACGGTCGTGATTGGGAGTGTCACGGTTGTTCTTGACATGTCACTGTCGTGATAGAACATGTCATAGTCGTGCCGGTGCCTTAGATGATTGGCTGATTTATCTTTCAATCACAGCCATTCCGATAGTTAGCACGGTCATGCCGGCGATCCAGAATCCGATCTTCCACCCAAAATTCTCAATTTTTGAGGTTAAAACTCCAAAACAAATAATCTAAAACATCATAAATATTTCAGGTATTATCTCTTAACATTTATGCATCATATAACACATCAAAACATGCAATTTTTCATTCATTAAGAAGATTTATGACTTTTTTCCTAGAAATTCATACAATCAACAGAATCTATTCTCTACACCATTTTCTGGCAGCAGTCACTAAAATATTAATAACTTAACTTATTCTTGTTCTTTTTATATGATTTCAATTTTTACAGAAAGATAACACGAACCTTTAACTTGTGAATAAATTTGAAATCCCAATTCAATATTTCCAATTTATTACACGTTTTACAATTTGGTCTCGTTGTTAGCCTAGACAACATGATAATAGTCCATTCAATCATAACTATTTGTATACATCTTCAAATCATATGATGTGGAAACTAGACTTCGAGGGCTTTCCATCCATATATTATTCGTAATTTTTGGATATGTAAAACATATCCAAATAATTATTACAAAATAGTCATGAATTTAACTGATTATGCAATATAAATCATGAAACCTTCATTCATGCAATCCTTATTTATGCAACCCTCAATCAAAATCCATATCAAGAACAGGGTGTTCTTGAGACTCTCAATCCGAACAAAACATCATTGAGAGGGAAGAGAGGGATTTGGATCCCCTTTACATACCTTTAGGTTTTAGATTTAAAATTCGTTCTTCATCATCTAGAAGCCTCTAGGTCTTCTTGTCATTTTTCTAGAATTCTTGATCTTAAAACATAGCCACCATGAAGAATATAACTCTAGATCTCATAGCCTTAGCCTTTTCTTGATGGAGAAGAAAAATAGAGAAGAAAAGTTGACGACTAGATTTTTGAGGAATTAATAATTTTTTGGGTCCTTTATATAGGATTTACATTAGGGCTTTCTTCAAAATATCCAAATTCCTTTGACCCAAATTTCGGCATCCTTCCCCCCTAAAAGAAATTCATCCTTGAATTTCAATCTTACTTATGCCCTTTACAATTTCTTTCAAAAATTCTTCCACCTTAGATTTTTGTGAAGCTTGAACTTGTTGATCATATGGTGGACTTTGTTGTGCACTTGGTTGATTATAATGAAGTGGTAAAGCACAACTTTCGATTGCCAGTTGAAATTTTGAACTGGTGGAACTTGAAAATGATACGAAACAAAAGAAGGATTTCTGTTTTCAGGGGTCTGATACTTAGGAGAAAGCTTCACATCATAATTCACAACTATGACTTGATCAATGGTCTACTCAAATTGCAACTCTCTATCGCGTGACCTTGATTTCCATAAACATCACATCAATTTTCTTTCCTGAATATTTATGTTGACCTTAGGTAATGTTGAGTTTCTCCAAAGTTTTCTTTACGTCTTCCTCATCTTTAGCAGAAATGATCTCCATATTATTAACTTGCATATCATATTGTATTCTTCTTGCCTATCATCAGTCAAAAAGTGATGATTCTCTCTATCATCTAATATGCCGAATCAATATTCTTAGATGTAAAAGATCCCACCTACAGCTATATTGATGACATGAATTTCTTACTCATTATTGTTAGGGTATGTATAAACATGATTTATTGATTTAGGTTGCAATTGAATAACATAAAATCCACATTTTTAACATTTTACTTTCTCTATGAAGTTTTTATGTCATCTTAGTTCTTTTGCTAAAAACATAGATAAAATATTTTAAATTTATAAACTTTTATATTTCCAATCCAATTTCGAAAACTTTTCTGCCTTTCGTCATGTTCGGTAGGTAATTTTTCATGAAAATAATATCCTTTTTCAATGATATCCCACATGTTAATATCAATAGAACAAATGTATGCTTGAATTCTAACTTTCTAATATTGAAAATTTGATGCATTTAAAAGGGGAGGACGACTAATTGATTGTCCTTCGGCGAAAAAAATTCACTTGATCCATAGCTCTTAAGATGGTTAAATCTTAAAATAAGATAATTGAATCTTAAAAAGATTAGATCTAAAACTGATTAGATATTAAAACAAGATGATTCAAAAAATTAAAACAAGAGTAACCCGCTCTGATACCAATTGTAGGATCCAAAAGGGCACAAAGAGGAGGGGTGAATTGGTGTTAAATAAAAAATGTCAATTTCGCAAAGATCGTCGCGTAAGCACAAAACAGATTCTTTAAAACCTTTAAAATAAAGCAATTCAAATCATAAGCATAATATGAATGGGGAGAGAGAGAGAAAATCAAACGCAAAGACACGGTGGTTGTTGACGAGGTTCGGCCACACCTTGGCCTACGTCTCCGCTTTGACTTCTCGACCTCGAAATCATCGGAGATTCCACTAATCCCTTCCTTTGTTCCAAATGGGACAAGGAAGAAAGCCCTTTACATCAACCACCTTTTCTCCGCTTCAAGAGGCAAGCAACCTCTCCTCCTAGGAAGCTAATCTTTTTCTCTTGCTCAAGATGTAAGATTTAAAACCTCTTTTACACAGGATCTCTCTATTTTTTTTGAACAAAATGTTTCTCTCTTTTACAAAGCTAAGCTCACAAGAGTGGAAGAGAGAAAGAAAGAAAATTCTAAATGATAACTTCAAGAGAAATGATCTTTTTTTTATTTCTTGAAGTTTTGCTTCAATGCTTGGATGAATGCACTTTCTTCTGGCTTTGGCACTCCTTTTATAGGCTTCAGCAAATGAGAAAGTCATCCAAAATCATTCCATAATTTTCTCCTTCAAATTTGACCGTTACTATTCACTTGACTCGGAGGTCGGTCGATCGCACATATGGAACGGTCGACTGGTACTTTCTTTTATGAAAAAATATGACCGTTGGTGAATTCTGCAATGTCCGGTCGACTTGTGTTTTGGACTAGTCAATCGGTACCACGACCGGTACAGTCTCGACATTCTGTATGTTGAAAATGGACATTTTCTACACTGACCAGTCGACATATTTTTGAACCAGTCGACCGTGTTCTGGACCGGTCAACCTATGTTCCTGACCAGTCGACATGTGTTCTTGATCGGTCGACTTATTTTTCGGTCGACAGCTCGATCGTCCTGCACTATCGTAAGCATACTTTTTGCACAGTTATCCACATGAGATGATTTTTTATTCTATAGAAAGTTAACAGAATTATCTACAACTTTGATATTTATGATTAATTCAAAATCCAATAGGATCATAGTCAATTATTTAATCAAAGTGTAGTGCATAAACTTATCCATTTTTCTTTAAACTTTTTCAGATTTTAACTTTAATCTTTCGAGGTTTATATCATCAAAATATGATTTTATATGTCATGAAAACTTAGATCCAACAATCTTCCACTTTTTTATGAAGAGAAACCGAGAAATATGAAAAATATATAAGTTGAGAAAATGTTGTAAAATTTAGTTATAAAATCAATTTTACTCCCCCTAACACTTAACTTTCCTTACAATGATAAATACTCACATAAATATAAATTGTAAGGAACTCTTCATATAAAGTGATATTCAGATCATATTTCTCCTATATTTCTCCCCTTTTTGTTTCATCAAAAAGAATAATTTATATATGAAACATATAAGAAACCATATGTAACTCCCCCTTAATTAATTTTTCAAAAAATTTATCCTTCCTCCTTTTGTCATATAATAGACATGTAGAGTATTGCAAGTTTTGAAAGTTAACTCCCCCTAAATTTATAGCTATTTTATAATAAAAGCCAATTTATGAAAGACAAAAAAATATTAAGAAACAAAATATGGCATAAAGCTTTGATTCAACAATGATGTTCATGATATATCAAAATAAAGTTTAATCATGCTCCCCCTATCACTATTACCAATTTTCATTTATATGTTCCTCTTTTCAAGAAAAAATAATAGTTTTGAATTTTTTAGTGACATAAAAAATAGGTGATACTTTTACCATAACTTTTGTGCCTTCACATTTCCAATTTCATATTTCCTTTGCATGTGAGGCATACTTGAAAAATAATCAAGTAACTTTTGGTACCCAAACTTTCTTGGGTCTAATTTTGTTAGATAATTTTTCTTTCGGAACCAATATCATCCCATGTTGTGAATATTTTCTTATTTTGCATTGGTATGCATAATGACCATAAAATCTACATGTAAAACATTTGACATGTGATTTTCTACCATATAGATGATTGGATTTCCAATATGAATTTTCATATTCAAAATATTTCCTAAGATTATTTGTCATTACATGAGAAATAGACTTATTTTGTGAGTTTTTCAAAAGGTCATTTTCCTTTTTTACCTTTTCTAAAGAATATGCTAGTTTTACAATTTCACATGCATGTGTAATTTTCAAATTTTCAATTTCATTTTTGAGTTTTCAATCTCATATAGTAATTTTTCATTTTCCTCTTTAGTTGAAAAATATCTTTTATGAGAGAGGAGGGTTCTTCATTTACATTTAAAGAAACATTTTCTTCGAAAAATCTCGATGAGTCATTATTTGAAATTGAAGAGTTTGAAGTTACCTCATTGTTGTGTACCATTAGGCACAAGTATGCATCCTCACTAGAAGAGCTTGATGAGTCATTTGATTTATCTTCACTTGGCTCTTTATATTTCTTCTTCTTCTTCTTCTTCTTCTTCTTCTTCTTCTTCTTCTTCTTCTTCTTCTTCTTCTTCTTCTTCTTCTTCTTCTTCTTCTTCTTCTCCTTTTGAGATGTCTCTTTTTTGTTTTTTGAGTGATGTTTACATAATCTTCTTTTCATCTTCTCACTCTTTTCTTTAGATTTCACCAACTTGAGATATTTGTCAAATTTTCTTGTATAGCGCATGAGTTTCTTTTCGTCAACTTCTTCTTCACTTGGGTTATCTTCATTTTCGCTTGCTTTCAAAGCTAATGTCTTCTTTTTTAGAGCATTGGATTCTTCTTCTTCTTGGATTCTGATCTCATACGTTAAAAGTGAACCAACAAGATCATCAAAATCCAATATGTTTAGATCATTTTCTTCGATCACCGTCCTTTTTGTATGCCATTGGGAGGAGAGAGACCTGAGAATCTTTTTCACTTTTTGGGGGTTAGTTCTAGGCTTGCTCAAAGAGGCTAAACCATTCACAATATCATTAAACCGGGCAACCATATCATTTATGGATTCATTTTCATGCGTCTTGAAGGAATCATATTGATGACTCAAAATATTTAATCTAGATTCTTTGAGTTTATCCGTTCTTTCATAAGTAGTAATGAGTTTCTTCCAAATTTTGATCGCACTTTCACAATTAAAAATCCGATTGAAATCCATTGAATCTAAAGCACAATAAAAAATATTATTTGCTTTCCGATCCAATTTCGAAAAAAATTCTGTCTTTCGTCATGTTCGGTAGGTAATTTTTCATGAAAATAATACCCTTTTTCAACGATATCCCACATGTTAATATAAATAGAATAAATGTATGCTTGAATCCTAATTTCCCAATATTGAAAATTTGATGCATTTAAAAGGGGAGGACGACTAATTGATTGTCCTTCGGCGAAAAAAAATTCACTTGATGCCATAGCTCTTAAGATGGTTAAATCTTAAAACAAGATAATTGAATCTTAAAAAGACTAGATCTAAAAATGATTAGATCTTAAAACAAGATGATTCAAAATATTAAAACAAGAGCAACCCGCTTTGATACCAATTGTAGGATCTCAAAGGGCACCAAGATGGGGGTGAATTGGTGTTAAATAAAAAATGTCGATTTCACAAAGATCATCGCGGAAGCACAAAACTGATTCTTTAAAACCTTTTAAAATAAAGCAATTCAGATCAACGGGAGAGAGAGAGAGAGAAAATCAAACACAAAGACACGGTGGTTCTTGATGAGGTTCGGTCACAGTTTGGCCTACGTCTCCGCTTTGACTTCTCGACCTCGAGATCGCTGGAGATTTCACTAATCCCTTCCTTTGTTCCAAATGGGGCAAGGAAGAAAGCCCTTTACATCAACCACCTTTTCTCCGCTTCGAGAGGCAAGGCAACATCTCCTCCTAGGAAGATAATCTTTTTCTCTCGCTCAAGATGTAAGATTTAAAACCTCTTATACACAGGAGCTCTCTCTATTTTTTCTGAACAAAATGTTTCTCTCTTTTACAAATCTAAGCTCAAAAGAGTGGAAGAGAGGAAAATTCTAAATGATAACTTCAAGAGAAATGATTTTTTTTTATTTCTTGAAGTTTTGCTTCAATGCTTGGATGAATGCACTTTCTTCTAGCTTTGGCACTCCTTTTATAGGCTTCAGCAACTGAGAAAGTCGTCCAAAAATCATTCCACAATTTTCTCCTTCAAATTTGACCATTACCATTCACTTGACTCGGAGGTCGGTCTATCGCACATATGGACCGGTCGACTGGTACATTTCTTTTATGAAAAAATATGACCGTTGGTGAATTCTGCAATATCCAGTCGACCTGTGTTTTGGACTAGTCAATCGATACCACGACCGGTACAGTCTCGACATTCTATATGTTGAAAATGGACATTTTCTGCATGGATCGGTCGGCTTGTGTTTTGAACCAGACAACCTGTGTTCTGAATCGGTTGACCAGTGTTCCTGACTGGTCAACCTGTGTTCGAGATCGGTCAACCTATTTTCCCGTCGGTAGCTCGACCGCCCTGCGCTACTTTAAGCGTAATTTTTTGCACAATTATCTAAATGAGGTAATTTTTTATTCTATGGAATGCTAACAGAATTCTCTACAACTTTGATATTTATGATAATCAAAATTCAATAGGATCATAGTCAATTATTCAACTAAAGTGTAGTGCATAAAGTTATCCTTTTTTCTTTAAACTTTTTCAGATTTTAACTCTAATCTTTCGAGGTTTGTATCATCAAAATATAATTTTATATGTAAATAAAATTTAAATCCAACACAACTGTCCTTTTGACATAGGACATTTTCCAGTTGCTTGGTCGATGTAGCATCCACGCGGAGATTTTCTCTCTTTCATGCGAGCAATTGGTCGATGTGACTTCATTAAAAAATAATATTTTAAAAAATAAATTAAAAAAAGAAAATGGGGCGGTTCACCCCTGACCTCCGACGACTTTCCCTACGCCGATGCGTGCTGGGAAAAGGTGGAAGGTGGCTGAGGGAGAGGTGACCCCCTGTGTGATACGATGCTCAAGAATAATGCCTTGAATGATAGGAACAATATATGATAATCAAGAGAAACAAGATCAAACAATTTTTTAGGTAACAGAATATCAACCTCAAAATTACCAATGAATCAAGCAATCAATATTATAAATAGATGAATTTAATCACAAGATTACAAACCTTGTAATTAACAACAAAAGTTCTCGAAGAATGGGTTGCAACAATTCCCTCACAGCAAAAAGCAATTAAGCAAAATTTTAATTTGTAGTTGCATGCCCACTTTGTAAATAACTTTTTATTGTTTTCTGAAGTTGTTTTGCTCTTGATCTTGTAAGTGGGCATAAGGATTTTTTATTATATTCAGTTTATTCATCTCGAAGATCCATAGTACTATCTTGATCATCGAACTTTACTTTAACATCATTATTTCTATCGGTTGCATTTATTGAATCTTCCGAGTTCATATCATTCCCCTGCTCTTCAAAAGGATTCATCCTCGAATCTGCATTAAAATCAAAAGGAGACAAGTCAGTAACATTGAAAGTAGAACTCAATTGATACTTACCATACAAGTCAACTCTATAGGCGTTGTCATTAATTTTCTCGATGATCTTGAAAGGACCATCTCCATATTGATGCAACTTTGATTTTTGTTCTTGTGGAAATCTCTCTTTTCTAAAATGTATCCTAACGAAATCTCCTAACTGGAAAGTAATTTTCTTCTTCTTGGTATTCAAACGACTAGCAACTTGTTCATTCCTTTGAAGGATATGATCTCTAGTATTCTCAAGAATCTTCTTAACCAATTCAGATTTCCTTTTGCCATCTAGATTGACAACTTCTTTCACCCATAGAACACGCCAAAAGTGGTTCAGAAATTTGACATCCCTATCACTTACAATAGTTTTTGGAATGCCATGTAGACACACAACCTCCTTAAAGAATAAATCTGCAACATGAGTAGCATCGTTAGTTTTACGACAAGGAATAAAGTGTGCCATTTTTTAAAAACATGTCAACAACAACAAATATAGAGTCTTTTCTGCTTCTAGACCGGGGCAAATCTAGAACAAAATCCATAGAAACATCAGTCCAAGTATGACTAGGAATTGGCAAAGGCATGTATAATCCATGGGGCCTAATTTTAGATTTAGCCTTCCTGCATGCTATGCAATTATCGCAATTTCGTTGCACATCTCTCTTCGTGTGAGGTCAAAAGAAATGTTCTTTCAAAATTTCTAAAATTTTCAAAACTCCAAAGTGCCCCATCAATTCTCCCGCATGTGATTCCTTAACAAGCAATTCGCGCAAATAACGTTGAGGAATATATAGGTTTAATATATAGGTTATTCTTGTGAATCAAATACCCTTCAGGTTTTTCACAAGCTTTAAACATTACAGAGAAATCAAGATTTTTCTCATACATATCTTTCAAATATTCAAAATCTAGAAATTTTGCATCAAGTAATGAGATAAGTGTATACCTTTGTGACAACACATCAGCAACTATCTTTTCCTTTCCATGTTTGTATTTGATAACAAAAGGAAACATTTCAATGAATTCAAACCAATGACTATGTCATCGATTTAGCTTACCTTGTCCCTTCAAATGTTGTAAGGATTAATGGTCTGAATGAATGACAAATTCTTTTGACCACAAATAATGTTGCCAAGTCAATATATCTCTCACCAATGCATACAGCTCCTTGTCATATGTGGGATAGTTGAGAGCTGCACCATTAAGTTTCTCACTAAAATAAGCAGTTGGTTATCCTTCCTACATTAGAACAGCACCAATACCAACATAAGTAATATAAAAAGTGATGTAACTATCATACTCACTTTGATGAAATATCTTATGACCATGAGACAATATTATTTTATGAAATAAATTGCGAAACTTGGGGGACTTTCCTTTACACATAAGGATCCTGTCAAATAAGATGCACAATATATTCCAAAAAATGAGAAATCTAATATGGACATTGTCAAGTGATTCCAAGATAAAAATATAAGTTTCCACGAAATAAAATGAATCCTTAACATCTGAAAGTGAAATATTGTAAGATTCATAATCAAGCAAATAACTTGGCTTATTCAAGGAATCATGCAATCCCTGCAACTACTCAAAATATTACCAAAAATGATTAGTGAGTGATTGTTATAAATCAAAATATCTCCAAAGAAATTACTTTCAAATCTTCGATGAAAAATACACAAAAGTCCAACTAATGCAAATGTAACGAATTTTTCAATCATTATGTGAAAATTATATGAAAGATTGCAACCAACATCCACATAAATGGTCTTAGAAAAGCATAAAGGTGGATTTAAAGAAATGAATAAGATTCTAGGATCATCAGAAAATCTTGAAATCATAATAAACCAATCAAAAGTGTTTAGGATTAGAAAATATTCATTTCAAAATTTCAACATATGGCTCAAATAAAGTGTTTCAGCACTCAATAAAGAACAAAGTGGAATATAAAATTAAGATCTAATATTTGCATGCCATTCAATACTTCTCTTAATCAAAACCTGCAAGTCAGTCACATCTAGCAAATATAAACTTTCAAAAACAAAAAATCATCTCTTCAAACTAGTTGTCATAAATCCCTACAAGATAGAAATTCTTACTTCAAGTACTCCACTCTTACATGCCTCTGCAAGAAAATCAAAATCATAAGATAAAAGATGGTTAGTGTCAGAAAAATTACTGAATTAGTTTTCTTTTTTCCTCATCACTCAAGTCTTTTTGCTCAAAACTATCTGAAGGTGACATTTCTAAGCACTCAAGACCTAATATCTTTTCATTCTCACAACACTCAACACATAAATGTTACCTTACAATGCTTTCTAAAGTGGAATTTTTGAATACTTAGGATACCATAACTCTCGTAACACTCAACATTTAAATGTTGTATCTCAATGCTTTTAGAAGGTGGTCTTTCTAAGCACTCAAAAGTTTTGTGGCTCTCATTTTCATCACTTAAGTTGTGGTACTCATATTTTTCATCTTTGTCTTTCTCGCAACACTCAAGACCATTTTGAATTACAATATGACTTTCAACTTTTTCTTTCTTCATGTGATTTTGTGCAGCCATGCTCTTCCTCTCAATGTTGTAAGCTGCTACACACTCCTTAAATTGCACCTACTCTGTGTATGCTTCTTGAGGTGGCAATGGTGCTAAAGTATACTTTCTTCCATCTTTGTGACATTTGTAATGATTGGTAGCTCCATCATGTGTCACATCTCGATCATATTGAAATGGTCACCTCAAAAGATATGACAAACACGCACACCGCATCAATAATACTTCATCAATAAATCTTCCGATTTTAAATGACACAAGTACCTTTTTGGTCACTTTGACTTCTCTTTCATTGTTTGCCCATTGTAGCTTGTATGGGTTGGGGTGCTTGAAGATTCGTAGTCCTTCTCTACCATGTAATAGCTAGCAAGATTGACGCAGCTTTCACTATCAATAATCAGTCCACAATTTTTGTCTATAACACAACAACACACATAAAAAATATTTTCTCGATCATGACTTCTTCCTCCAATATGAACACGCCTATGCCTTCTCTAGCTTTCATCATCTTTTTCTTCCATATTTTCATCATGTTCATTAGGAGCACGCTGTCTTTGACAATCTCTTCTTTGATTTGGTTGTATAACTTGTTGTAGTTGTGCAATTTGCGCATCTACCTGATCATGAAGTTCAAGAATAATACTTTCAAGACGTTGAAAATGTTGTGCCATGACCTCCATTATTTTTGTTTGATTAATTTCTTCCTTTTTAGGATTAAGCTCTTTGTCATTTCCTTTTGACATATGAGAAATTTCTACAGCAAAAGTTAGTGGCAAAAGCAACTTCACGTGGTGACACTCGTATTTTACCTCAACTATATTAGATCTTTTTCCTCAATTGTACTCACGACTCAGCCTTTTTTCTCTCTCTTGAACCCACCAATAAGTTCTAAGAGAACTAATGCAACTCAACACAAGGTAATCGACAATTAAATCAATCTAATTTATTAATATGATTGCAAGATCAAAAGAAATACTTTGAAATTAAATTTGGAATAGAAATCAAGAAAATGTTATCAAATAAGGATAGACATCAAAGGTTCAGAATTGGAATGAAATCAAAGATTACCCTTCCTTGAGTTAAATTATTCTATTCTCAAATATTTCTTTTGCAGTTTTCTCTCCAGAAATAATCTTTTCTTTTCTTTCCTTTCCTTCCTCTTCCTTTTGAATCCTTCCTTTCAGTTGTTTTTCTCGGTTTTTTATTTCGAATTTATTCCAAAAATTTTCTTTCATGTTCTTCTCTTCTCCTTTCTTACATTTTTCTTTTTTCACTAATTTTTTTTGCACCTTTTTTTATTTTTTATTTTTTGAGATTTTTGTTTTGATACTACAGGAGATCTTGATAAGAACTATCAAATTAGAATTTGATATGGATGATAAAGAAGAAAAAAGTAGAGATAAGAACAAATAAGGAAGACGGCTAAGGTTTGAAGAACAAATATGTAAAAAAAATTTGTGGTTTTTTTACACTATAGCAGATTTTGAAGAATACAAGGATGACGACTAGGGTTTGTACAACAAATAAGCGAGATTTTTTTTTCAGAAATTGAAATAGGAAAAACATGAATAATGGAAGATAACTAGAAAATTGAATAAAAAAGGTGACTCTAATACCAACTGATATGATGCTCATGAATAATATCTTAAGTGACCGGAACAATATATGATAATCAAGAGAAATGAGATCAAAAGAATTTTCAGACAATAGGGTAGCGATATAAAAATTCTACATTATGACCGGTCGAGATGCAAAATAAAAATTCTATATTACGACCGATCAACCCATCGATCGATTGGCCCTAACAATCGGTCGATCGATATCAAGCAGGAGAAATGATGAGACTATATCGATGGTCCGATCATTGAATAGGTCGACCGAATTAGTATAGAGATAACTTCCAGAAATGATGAAACTATACCGGTGATGTTTCAGTCATTACACCAGTCGACCGACCAATAGAAGAGCGCATTCAAGAAATGTCAAGACTATATCGGTCGATTGTCCGATTGTTACACCGGCCAATCGGACAACGAATGAAATCGTAGATATGGCGCAGTGGTCATATTGACCAGTCAGTCGGCCTGTTAAAGCAGTCGATCGGTCACAGTGACAAATGAACAGTAACAACTATATTTCAAGTAGAATATATAGAAGAATTTTTTAATGAAATTTCCACCTGTAGCAGCCTATAAAAGGAGTGTCAAAGGCTGAAGAAAACTCGTTCAACCAAGCAAGATCATTCTAAAGCTTCTTTCAAATTCTTGAGCCCAAAGTTGCAAATTCTTCCCTTTTCTCTTCTAAGTTTTTTAGTGTGAGAAAAAATTTGTAAAAGAAGAGAGTTAGAGGGAAACATCATTTCTGATTTAGTGAAGTTGAGAACTCTTTGTAAGAAGAGGTGTGTCTTGCCTTTTGAACAGAGAAGAGCGTATTTGGTGTAAAAAAGGTTGTTCTCTCCCTAAAAAAAAGAGAAAGATAGTGGATCTCCAGTAGTTTCGAGGTCGAGAAGTCAGAGCAGAGACATAGGTCAAAGCATTGAGGCCGAACCTCATCAACTTATCGTGTCTCTTTGTGTTTTCTCTTTAGCTGACACTTACGCCTTATCGTCATTTGCTTGTGATTGTTTTTATTGATTTTTCGAAAATGATTTTACGAAAAGATTTTTATACACCAATTCACCCCCCCCCTTCTTGGTGTTTTCGATCCTACAATTGGTATCAGAGCAGGTTGCTCTTATTTTTAAGATTTAAAATATCTTTAAAGGTATGGAATCAAGTGGTTTTAATTTTTTTCGAAGGTCAATCGATTAATTTTCTTTCACTTTTAAAATATCAAATTTTGCATATTGAAAAATCAGGATGCAGACATATGTGGGTTCTATTGATATTAATATGTGGGATGTTCAAAAAATTTTGATTTACATGGAAAATCTCCTTTAGGATATACCGAAGGAGAAAGATTTTTGGTAAAACTTGATTGGAAAGCTAAGAATATATTTTATTGTGTTTTGGATACAACGGAGTTTAATCAGATTTTTAGTTGTCAAAGTGCTAATGAAATATGGAAGAAACTTATCATTATTCATGAAGGAACCGATAAAGTTAAGGAATCTAGATTAAATATCCTAAATCACCAATATGATTATTTCAAGATGCATGAAAATGAATTCATAAATGAGATGGTCGTCTGCTTTAATGATATTGTGAATGGCTTAGCTTCTTTGGGGAGCAAAGGACTAATATCAAAAGGTGAAAAAGTTTCTCATGTCCCTCTCCCCCAAATGGCATACAAAGAGGATGATGATTGAAGAAAAAGACTTGAACAAGTTAAACTTTGATGATCTCATATGTTCACTCTTAACCTATGAAATTAGAATCAAGGAAGATGAAGAAGCAAATGCTCCAAAAAGAAAAACATTAGTTTTTAAAGTAAATAAAGATGAGGAAGACATAAGTGAAGAAGATGAAGACTTGATGAAAAAAGCTTGCCTTATATGCAAAGAAACTTGACAAGTATCTCAAGTTTGCTAAGCAAAAGAAGGAGAATGGCTTCACCAAGAAAAGATCGTCATCAAGCAAAAATCAAATAAATTATTTTAAATGTAAAAAGGTTGGACATTATAAAAATGATTGTCCAAATTTGGTCAAAAAGCAGAAAGATGGAGAAAATTCAAGAAGGAAGAAAAAGGCTCTTCAAGCCACTTGGGATGAAAGCGAAGATGAAGAAAATGACTCAAACACCTCCTCAAGTGATAATGAAAAAGCCTACATATGTGTAATGACTAACAGTCAAGAGGTATCATCTAACTTATCTGACTCTAGTGATAGTAAATCCTTTAATGTGCATAATGAGTTTAAAATCCTTATTAATAAATATGGATGCCTAAAAAAGAAATACGATAATCTAAAATTAGAGCTTGAAAATTTGCAAAAGAAAAATAAGAATATTAAAACATGTAAAATGTGCAATATATTGAATGAAGAAAACTCTAGCTTGGAATTCTTAATTGAATAATTGAAAATGAAAAATAGTGCACTAAAATCATTATGTGAAAAATAAAATGTAAAATGTGCATGTTTGAACAAAGAAACTAAGAATTTAAAAGTTGAAATTGAAAATTTCTCTAATGAAAGTAAAATGTTAGATGATAATGATCTAGAATGTGTTCAAATAAAAAGGGACTTGGTTTTAACTCTTTTGAAAAGAAAAATGACAAAAGAATTTTATTTTTTAAAGCATCGCATAATTACGCAAGATTACATATAGTTTATTTTCATTGTGGATATGAAGGGCATTATTCTTATGATTGCAAAATTAAGAAATGAGTAAGTAAAGGAATGAAGAAAATTTGGGTCCCGAAAAGGAACATTTCTAAGCAAGATGGACCCAAGCAAGTTTAGGTACCAAAAAGATGAGACTCTTAATTTCTTTCTTGTAAGGAGCTCCAAAGTACAATGATGGTAAATGGTATTTAGATAGTGGATGCTCAAAATACCCTAGAAAAAAATGAAGAAAAAGTCACATTTGAAGACAATAGCAAAGGAAGTGTTATTGGTATAGATAATGTTGGTAAGAATGATAAAGTGTATTTGGAAAATATTTGACTAGTTGAAGACTTAAAACATAATCTAATTTGCATAAGTCAATTGTCACAAAAACTATTTAGTCGAATTCAAAAAGGAAAAGTGTTTGATACTAGATGAAAATAATGAAGCTTTACACATGAGTTTTAGATACAATAATGTGTACAAAATTGATTTTGATAATTTGAAAATGATAAATGTCTTAGTGCTATGCATGATGATATAAACTTGTGACATGGAAGATTAGGACATGCAAATTATAAATTACTCAATAAGCTTTCAAATCATGAATTGGTTAGAGGTTTGCCTAAGGTTAAATTTGAGATAAACAATATTTGTGATTCATGTCTAAAAGGTAAACAAATCAAGAGCTCATTTAAATTAAAAGGAGTCATTAGTACATATAGATTTTTGGAACTTTTACATCTTGATTTGTTTGGATCAATTGATGTAGTAAGCTTAGGAGGAAAAAAGATATGTATTTTTTATTGTTGATGATTTCTTCCATTTCACTTTGACTATTTTTCTTGCTAGTAAAGATGAAACGATAAACACATTTTCCAAATTTGCAAAAAGAATTCAAAATTAATTTGAACAAAAGATTTCAAAATTTAGAAGTGACCATGGAGGAGAATTTGAAAATCATAAATTTGAGTTGTTTTGTGAGGAAAATAGAATCACACACAATTTTTTCACTCCTAGGACACCTCAACAAAATGGAGTAGTAGAAAGAAAAAATAGGACTATACATGAAATGGCTAAAACAACTTTAAATGAAAGTAAATTACTAAAGTATTTTTGGACGAAAGTCGTAAACACATCATGCTATATTCTTAATAGGATTCTACTTAGGCCTATTGAGAAGAAAACATGTTTTGAAGTGTTATATGGAAAGAAACCCAATATTTCCTATTTCAAAGTTTTTTGTTGTAAATGCTATATTTTGAATTTCAAAGATAAACTAGGCAAATTTGATGCTAAATGTGATGATGGTATTTTTCTTAATTATTCTAGTACAAGTAAGGCTTATAGAGTGTATAATAAAAGAACATTAGTTGTTGAAGAGTCTATTAATATTAAATTCAATGAGACTAATGATTTTTTAATGAACAAGCAAGTGCATGATGATGAAGAAGAAATAGTTGAAGTGCAAAGACAACTTGATGGCGTACATAATGAGGACTTGGAAGAAGCCAAAATTGACACTCCAAATGAGGAAGAAAAGGAAGAATCTCAAAAAGAAGAGAACCAAATTATTCCAAGAAATTGAAGACATGCCTCATCGCATCCACTCAATCAAGTTATAGGTAATATAAATGAAAGTATAAAAACTAGAACTTCTTTAAAAAATTTGTATTTTTTCGGCATTTCTTGTTAATTTTAAGCCCGGCAATGTAGATGAAGCACTTAAAGATTCAAATTGGATAAACACAATGCATGAGAAATTAAATAATTTTGAAAGAAATCAAGTGTGAAAAACTTGTGGAAAGACCCAAGGACCATCCCATCATTGGAACCAAATGAGTCTTTCGAAACAAGTTAAATGAAAATGGTGTCATTGTGAGAAACAAGGATGGGTTAGTGGCCAATGGTTACTCACAAATGAAGGGATTGATTTTGAAGAAACTTTTGTTTTCGTTGTTGGACTTGAGGCAATTCAAATGCTTTTGACTTTTGCATATTATAAAAGTTTTAAACAATCGACTTTTTTAAATGACTTTATAAATGAGGAAGTTTATGTTGAAAAATCTCGAGGTTTTGAAAATCCACATTTCCCTAATCATGTTTTCAAGCTTTTAAAAGCTAGATTGAAACAAGTTAAAGATTGAATTCATTTTTAATTGAAAAAGATTTTCAAAAAGGGAGTTGACACCACGTTATTTTTAAAACATACGAAAAATGACATTTTAATAATTGACATTTATGTTGATGATATTGTTTATGGTGCTACTTATGAATACTTGTGGAAAGAGTTTGAAGCTCTTATACAAAAAAAAATTGAGATAAATCTTGTAGGAGAGCTCACTTTCTTCCTAGGCCTACAAGTAAAATAATCGAAGGATGAAATTTTTCTCAATCGAGAAAAGTATACGAGGGAGTTGCTTAAAAGATTCGGGATGAACGAATGCAAGCCAAGCACAATTCCTATTAGTAGTACTACAAATTTGGATAAAGATGAAAAAGGAAAATCTATTGAGAAAAAAGGTATAGAGGTATGATTGGTAGCTTGCTCTATTTAACGACATCTAGGTCGGATATCATGTTTAGTATATGCTTGTGTGGTAGGTTTCAATCCGCTCCCAAATAACCACATTTAATCGTTGTTAAAAGGATAATGCACTGTTTAAAGCATACATGTGAATTAGGCATTTGGTATGATAGAAATTCCACATTTGAATTACATGCCTACACCGATGCATATTTTGCTGGGTGTAAAGTTGATAAGAAAAGTACTAGTGAAATGTGTTGTTTTCTTGGTAGCTCGCTCATCTCATGGGCTAGCAAGAAATAAAATTCAATCACACTTTCTATCACCGAGGCCGAATATATAGCCATCGGTAATTGTTGTGCACAAATATGATGGGTAAAACAACAATTTCTTGATTATGGTGTGAACTGTTCCAATGTAACACGAGTACTATAGAAATGACCAAAAATCCAATTCAACATTTTAGGACTAAACACATTGACTTGCGATGTCATTTTATTAGAGAGCATGTGACTCTTAAGGATATTGTCATTGTTCATGTATCCATTGATGTTCAATTTGTAGACATATTTACAAAACCTCTGAGTGAAGAACATTTTTGTATGCTAAAAAAGGAATTAGGAATGATTGAACCTTGATTGCATATTAATTCTAAGTAAAAGTGATTTGGTTATACAATGTTACTTTTGACATGAATTGATTATTAAAAGTATTGCACAACACTTACATTTATTTTAAATATATTCCTAGAACAAGATTTTAATGGTTAAACTTTTCAAAAATAGTGAAAAATGGGTAAATAGGGTAAGATCAGTCGACCGGCTGGATAGACCGATCGACTGGTATGTGACTGAAATCAGTTGCCAAATATCGACCGATGGATTTTTAAAAAAAACAACTAACTAGTCAACTATTTGGCATGACCGATTGATTGGTATATACAAAAATCATGGACGTATAAGATTCGACCGTCAACCTATTTTCATCTTCTGCGATGTTGTCGCCAACCCTTTGGCCGTTGTCATCATCATCACATCTCACTGGTTGCCGACATCGTCATCTCTTACCGCATCCAACGATCACCGTCGTCGTCATTCTCTCCCCCCTCTATTGCCGTTTTCATCTTCCGCGACGTTGTCACCAACCCTTTGGCCATCGTCGTCATCACCCCATCTCATCGGTTGCCGACATCGTCATCTCTGACCGCATCCAATGATCACCATCGTCATCGCTCTCTCCCCCCTCTGCTGTCATTTTTTCCATTTCGGCCGCCCCCTTCTCTCTTTGTTGGTGATCCCAATCACCGTCGTCAACCTCCCACTAGCCATCATCGTCGCCGCCGCCAACCTCTGCGGCAGTCATCGTCACATCTTCTTCCTTTTGGCCACCCTCTTGTCACCTCCTCTTCCTCCCAGTCGTCGCCTCCCTCTCTCCTTATCATCATTGTCCTCTCCCTGTCACCCCTCTCACAGCCGCCATCAGTTCACTTCCGGTGCCCCTTCATACCACCGGAACAACAAATTGATCAGACCCCTTCAATTCTTTTCGACCATCATTCCATTCCTTTCGGCCACCATTGTTGAATCCATGGCCGTCGATGAAGAGACTCCACCTCTTCGGCTAGTGTTTCAACGTCGCCATCATTTTTTTGGCTCAGGTGCATGTAGCATTCATGTGATCGCCAATGAACCTGAACCTGACTCGAAACCCAAACTCGAACCCGCACCTGTCCAACAAGGACAAGGCCATGGATGAGGATGATTTCGTGGTCATGCTCGTCAGCCTTCTTCCACTGTCCCTACTGATTTTTATAGTCACCTAGGTCGTCTCTGCTTATTTTGATGCCTTGTACACCTCTCGCAAAGTCTAGCATGTCTTACCATTGACTGGGATGCTCTAAACATTCCAGATGTTCAGGAGATATTCGCATACATCGGTTGACTGCTTCTCTCTCTCACAAAATGTGTGTATCCCGGTCTTATTCGCCATTTCTATGTGATCATGATGATCAACTCAAGAGGCCATCATCATCCTTGGCGTACCCATTCATTTTGATCGTGACCATATCTATCACATCTTTGGTGTTCTGCGCCCATTACCTAGTCTCTATTCATTTGTCACCCATGGTTGTCCTTTCGATTATCTTCCGATCGCTGATGGCATTCGTATGGTTTTTGGTGGACGAGATATCCACTATACATCGAAACGGCCTATATATCGGCATCTTCATCCAACAATGAAAATGGATCATCACATTCTGAATTGTATCATTACTCTTCGAGCCGGGCACTATACAAAGGTCACTCACTTTGATCTATTCTTTATTCATTGTCTCTATATCCGTGATGTCTCATTTCTCCATTTTGACCATTTTCTTTTCTATCACATGGAGTACACCTTCTTGAAGATCTCTTTCGGTTCTCGTGGTTAGTACCACTTATATTTTGAACTTTTAATCACTAAAATCTTACTCCATTTTGTTGTCGACATCCCTGTAGGCGAGGAGTACATCCGACCCTCCCAACTTGCATCATCGATTTCAAGACTTTGCACCGGAAACACCTTAGGTTTGGAGGGTCGACACCAATAGATCCTGACGATGGAGATGATGCCACAGATGACGAACGAGCGCCGATGGACACTCAGAATGGACTGGAAGCTGGCCCTAGCTTCCCTCCGCCTTCGGCACCCGCTGAGCATATTGGATCTTCCCCGCACATTACCTCAGCTTCCTATGATGCTTATGATTTCACGGCCCTTTCATAGCAGGTGGATGCCATAGACCATCGCGTGATCTAGATGGATTGTCTATTCGACGGATGGAGCATGACTCCTGATACCTTGTTGGCTCGCTACATGCCTACCATGCATCGCAAGGATTTATTTCACCCGTAGCTCGTGATGATGATAGATGGGTTACCTCCCTCTTTGATGATGTCAAAATGGGGAGAAGTTTGGGAAGATGTTGTGTGTTTTTAGTTTATTTTAGTTCGATGTTCCCTAGTTATTATGTGTTTGTACCAGTGTCATGCACCATTTTGTAGTGACTATGGTCACATTTGTTAGTGCATGAACACATGATATATGTATCGAATATGGATATAATGTGATGACTTTTTCTTCATGATGAATGTGCTAAATATTTGATTTCATATTTATTTTGTGCCTTGTTGATGTCATATGTTCACATTGTTTCATATTATTATGACAATATAAAAGGCCACTTATTTAGGGGGAGAAAATGTGAAATATGCATGAATGTAGGGGGACTTACTCTTTATACTTATAATTCATTTTTTTCTCTCTATCGTCCAATTAGTTTGTCATCATAAAAAAGGGAGAGATTGTTGAATCCTATGTTTTGATGATAACAAATTAAATTGGATGTAAAAGTTACTAATTTATGCTCAAGTGATGATAATGCATGTGTAAGATTGATATGACTTCATTTGCAGAAGAAACCGCCGAGTTAATAAAAATTCTACATTACGACCGATCGATCGGCCCTAGCGATCGATCGATCGATATCAAGCGGGAGAAATAATGAGACTATACTGGTCGATGGTCCGATCGTTAAACCGACCGATCGAATTAATACAAAGATGAATTCGAGAAATGATGAGACTATACCGGTCGTTACACCGGTCGACCGACCAACAGAAGAGCGCATTCAAGAAATGTCAATACTATACCGGTCGATTGTCCAATCGTTACACCGGTCGACTGGACAGCGGATGAAATCGCAGATATGGTGTAGCGATCATATTGACCGGTCGACCGGCATTAAAGCGGTCGACCAGTCATAGTGATAGATAAACGGTAACAATTATTTTTCAAGGAGAAAATTATGAAAGAATTTTTGTATGAAATTTCCACCTGTAGAAGCCTACAAAATGAGTGCCAAAGTCTGAAGAAAACTCATCCAAGTAAACAAGATCATTCTAAAGCTCCTTTCACATTCTTGTGCCCAAAGTTGCAAATTCTTCCCTTTTCTCTTCCATTACAAGAAAATTGTCATTTTTCGACGGACAATTTCCGACGGATAGAAATCCATCGCAATTTGCGACGGATTTTGCGACGAAAATGTTTTCGACGGATTTTCTGACGGTTACGATTGTCAAAAAATCAAATAATAAATCATATAATTTGTTATATTATTATTTTATTTTTTGATCATTAGGAATGTCGATATTTTCGACGGATACCCATTCGTCACAATTTCTGACGGATTTGCCGACGGTCATGACCATCGGAAATGAAAATACTAAATTATGTAATTTGTTATATTATTATTTTATTTTTTGATGATTAGGAACGTCGATATTTCCGACAGATACCCATCTGTCGCATTTTTCGACGGATTTTCTGACGGTTATGACCGTCGAAAATGAAAATACTAAATTATGTAATTTGTTATATTATTATTTGATTTTTCGACGATTAGGAACGTCGATATTTCCAATAGATATCAATCTGTCGCAATTTCCGATGGTCGTAACCGTCGGTAAATGCATAATAATATAATATGAGGATTATTTTATTAATATAATTTGTGACAGTCCAAACCGTCGCAATTTCCAACGGTTCCAACCGTCGGTAATAATTAGCGACTGTTCAAACCATCGGTAAAATAAAAAATAAATAGTATATATAACTAAATATAAATTAAATGATTTTTTACGGTCACAACTATCGGTAACTTTAAAAATAATTAATATTTGTTTTTCCGATGGTCAAAGCCATCGGTAATTAAAATTCTGTTATCCCGCTTTTTTTTCGTTTTTTCGCTTTCTCATCTTTCCTATATATATATAACCTCTCTCCCTCCTCTCCTCTCTCTCTCCCTCTCCCGGCCTGCGAGCACTGGACGTCATCGATCGCCGACGACCCTCTCCCTCTCCCTCTCCTGGCCGGCGAGCCTCTGACCTGACGTCATCGACCGTCGGCGACCCTCTTCCACGCCGGTGTCTCTCTCTCTCACACTCTCTCTCCGGCCCAGACCGCCAGGCGACCGGATCCGGACCACAGCAGCCGGATCCGACCGCGGGCGTTCAGATCCGACCCCCAGCGGTCGGATCCGAACGCCCGCCGCCTGGCCAGGAGCCGGATCCGGCCCCAGCGGCCGGATCGGCCGCCTGGCCGGGGATCGGATCCAACCCCCAGCGGCCGGATCCGGACCCCAGCGGTCGAATCCGACTGCGGGCATTCGGATCCAGCCGTGAGCGGCCGGATCCGACCTCAGTCGGCTGGCGGTCGAGATCGTGGCGTTGGCTGCCGGCCGGCTAATTTTTTTATATTATAAAAATTCTTTGCGACGGTTTTGACTGCCGGACGACCGTTGAAATTTTCGGCGATAGCAACCGCCAATATTTGTGACGGTTGGCGAAACCGTCGGAAACTTTGGTGGTCACGACCGTCGAAGTTTTCGACGGTTTTATCGACCGCCGAATTATCGACGGTTTTGTTGACTGTCGCAAATATCGACGATCGTGACCGTCGAAAATCCGTCGAAATTTCCGGTGGTTCTTTCCCAACCGTCGGAAATGATTTGCGACGAGCATGTTTCGAACATTTCTGATTATGTCGAAAAAACCGTCAAAAATAGCATTTTCGACGGTTTTAGGGGAAATTACAGACGGTCGAAACTGTTTGTAATTCCCCTATTTCTTGTAGTGTTCTAAGTTTTTTAGTGTGAGAAAAATTTTGTAAAAGAAGAGAGTTAGAGGGAAACATCGTTTCTGATCTAATGAAGTTGAGAGCTCTTTATAAGAAGAGGTGTGTCTTGCCTCTTGAGCAGAGAAGAATGTGTGTGGTGTAAAGAGAGTTGTTCTCTACCTAAAAGATAGTAGATCTCCGGTAGTTTCGAGGTCGAGAAGTTGGAGCAAGGACGTAGGTCAATATATCATGTCTCTTTGTGTTTGCTCTTTATTTCTCACTTACGCCTTATCGTTATTTGCTTGTGATTGGTTTTATTGATTTTCCGAAAGTGATCTTATGAAAGGATTTTTATACACCAATTCACCCCCCCCCCCACCCTTCTTGGTGCTTTCGATCCAACAAAGTCATGATTTATTTGGCTCAAATTATGTTGACTCTTCATGCAGCCCAATTTATAACACATTGAAAAGTTGGATTTGATTTGTAGTTGCATGGCCACTTTGTAAATATTTTTCTATTATCTTCTGAAGTTGTTTTCCTCTTGATCTTGTAAGTGAGCATAAGGATTCTTGATTATATTCAGTTTCTTCATCTCAAAAATCCATGTACTATCTTGATCATCGAACTTTACTTTAACATCCTTATTTCCATCAATTGCATTTATCGAAGCTTCCCAGTTCACATCACTGTGTCGGTGCAGCCCCCCACCCCCCACACCCCCCTCTGTGACCTCCGACACGATGAGGCTTAGACACAAATGTCCCAGCTAACGAGCTCTTCTAGCACAGCTTGGACGAGTTTGGGAGAAGCATAGCTGTCACCACTCCGCAATACAACGCCATGACCTTGACCTCTCAATTTGACTCCTGCAATACCTCCCCTGCCACCACATGCTTTGCTAGCGGGGAGCTGATGGTGGGGGGGATGCATGAAGGAATGCACCATGGGCGAGCTTGTCAAGAAGTCATGGTCCAAGAAGCTAAAGGTTATTAAGCAATCCGCCATTACCCCCAAGTTGAAGGCTTCGAAGGCTTACCTCAAATCCTTCTTCACCAAGTTTGGTTGTTCGAATGCAAAAGTTGAAGCATCTAAAGCCGGGGTTGCCCCCCTTTCCTTGCGAGCGCTGATGCAAGGACAAGGGGGGATGTCTCCCCTCCCTCTATGACCTCCCTGGCAGAGGAGCACCGCCCCTCGCACCAACGACCTAAGGTCGTAAAGGGGTAGTGCCTTATTTTTTTACATTTTTTATTTTAAATATTATTTTTATTTCTTAATGATGTCACATCGATCAATTGCTCGTGCGGAGGAGAGAGAAAATTATCATTGGATGCCACATCGATCGAGAAATCAGTAAACAATCGATCATAGGTCAAAAGGATAGTTGGTGAAACAACTTAAAGGATGGAGGATAGTGTATAGTCTAGTTACAAAGTGAAATTGGAGGGTAGCATTGGGAAAGCGCCAAAGTTGGAAAATATTTAGTGATTATCCCAAAATGACAGCTGCCACAAATTTTGCATAAAGGGATAAAGGCATTAGGACAAGTGTCAATGATAAACTGAATGGAGGAAAAAGAAGAGAAATCATGATATATCAGGTGTGTGTGTGGGGCGGGAGGGGGGGAGCAACTAAGAGCGCCATTGTGAGGCAACAGGAGGAAACAGCTTGAGGGCTAGAGGAGGCCAACCAGAAAGGGGAGTAAGTCACTTTTAGGAGGAGAGAATCAGTCGAACTAAGAAGGGAGGCTGGAACTATGCTACATTGTTGTTGCCTTTTGCTATCTAATTTGTCATTTTACTATTTTTTGCCTTGTTTTCTTAGTTTAACAATGCTTAACGCTAGTAGGATGATGTTTGTGTTGTAATTCCCATAGTTATGTATAATGAATCAGTCATCTAGGTTGGGGATTTTTTGACGAGTTTAGACTCTTTAACAACATTGAGCTCAAAATAGAAAACTAGCATCAATATCTAAATAAGGTTCATCATCCAACCATAAATAGAAAATTAGAACGAATCTAACACCACTAGTTACTGTTATGGACTCTCGCCTCACAACAAATAAAATGATAGACCTCACAGTCTCTAAAAATCGCTAACATAATATTACTGGAAACACAGCAAGTGTCTCGAATGGAACAGGTTTTTTTAACAAAAACAACAATCTCTCGATCTGATTGAAATTGGATGCAAATAATAAGGTTACAGTGTATCAAGGAAATAAAAACTAGGGGTCAAAAGCACGGCATTAAAAAACTAGAATAGTAGCAATAACAGAGTATCATCACAAGGAAATCAAAATTTCTTTAGCTTGACATAAGTTTGGATAAAATCAATAATTCTTCTCTCCACATCTTCTTCTTCTTCTTCTTCCTTCCTTCCTTTTCCCTTCGTCGCTCCTCTCTCCTCTTCCTCGTCTCTCGGCCTCTTTTTCTTTCTCCTTGTTTAGAATTCAAATTTTGAAAAGTAGTTAGTCCCCTTTTTACTAGTTCAACTCCACTACCAATAATAGGTAAAAAGTGTTTCAAATATAATAAGATTTTATATCATTCTAGTGGATTTAACTATAATAATTATAAGCAAAATAAGAGATGATAAAAAATCAAACTACATCTATCCTGAGTCAGCTAGAGATTTAGCTGCTTATTAATGTTAAATTCAGAGAAATGAAATCAACAATATTCTAGAATATAAAAGCTAGTAAAATAAGCTCAAGTGTCCTCCTTGTTCCTCTGGTTTCCTTCCTCTTCCAACTCTTCTTGCAGCCAACAAATGATTCCCCCCCCCCCCTCTAGTTTCCTCCATATTTCCTATATATATAAGGCATCCTCATCACCCCTTCATTCCCATCATAAGCTCTCTTTCTTTCTGATTTTTCCACATGTCCTTTTTAGACATGATCTTGAGAAAGATTTTGTTATCAGTATTTTTTGGCATCTAGCATATTGTGGTCTTCTTCTTTTTCCATCGAGTTTTGCCTTTTCCTCATCAAATGGATCCTGTGAACAAAGTGGACATCAAGCATCAAACTTTTCATGGAAAATTTAGACAACTAATGACCAATTTAAGATGCCAAACCGTTCAATTGTGCAAGTTTGAGGTGATAATATGTCGAAATGTAAAATGCATACATATTAAGCATAATTATCAAAATATGAATACTTTAGAGCTTGAATGCACATGAATTAAAGTGAATATGAGCATAATTTCAATATGATCAACTAGTGATCAATGTTTATGAATGATGAGTGATGTATGCTCCACACTATGTTTGATGTGTGATGAAATATGTATGTTTATATTCATGATGAAGTATGCATGTAAAGTTATGCTTGACATATATAGGCTCATGATTAACTCATGTCATTCTTGCATATCTTATATATATATATATATATATATATATATATATATATATATAAAGAGAGATACATACAAATTCATAAGTATGTTGTATAGTATCATAGCATGCATAACATTTACATAATCTAACTGAAAAATTCTGCCCCCTCGATCCACAGGTAACTAAGAGTGAAGTTGGATGGTAGCTCAGCTCATGACATGGTTACACATGGAACATGACTTAATAAAGTCGTGATGTTATACACTACAAGAAAATTCACTGTTACAGACGGTCCGAACCGTCGGTAAAATGGTCAGATCCGTCGGAAATAACATTTTCCAACGATTCTTTCGACGGATAGTGTCCGTGCGAAAAAAGGGGCGTCGCAAATAATTTGCGACGGTTTTTACCGAACCGTCGGTATTATAGACGGTTTAGCTGGCGTGCGCGGCCGTCGAACGTTGAGTATCGACGGCACGGACCGTCGATAGTATCGACAGTTGTGACCGCCGATATATATCGACTTATTTTATTTCATAAAACCTCTTTCCAAAAATCCATGTTTTTCCTCTCTTATTAATTTATAATTTCAGATATTGAATTAATAATATTCCTCGTGGGTTCGACACTCTTACTCCTATTACTATATTACTTGAGCGACTAGTGCACTTGCTAGCAAATTTCATTGTTACAAATACAACGCATCAAGTTTTTGGCGCCGTTGCCGGGGAATATTTTATTAATTAATTTCTGATGTTTATGAATTATTAGGAGATGTAAATAAATTGTAAATAATTTTTTGTGCATATGTATTAATTGTTTTAATTATTTTTGTGAATAAACTGACTTTTTTTTTTCTTTTGCAGATAAAGGTCACAACATTTTTTTTATTTATCTACTTTCGGTTTAAAATCCGACGCTGATTGGATTTTTCCAAATTACATTGTCGACTTATGGATTTACGACTTTAATTTGAAATGTCGGCTTTATTAATTTTACGGCCTCGCAATGAATAATTTCTGAATTCTAAACTTTCAATCTTTACGGCCGTAATATTTTTATCCGAACGTTGTTTTTACGCCATGAGTAATGGATATTGATTTGACTTGTTACGCCCGGTTTATCGATGGTTTAAATTTTTTACGCCCTGTTCGAATCAGTTTTCATTCTCGGCCGTAAAATTTTAATTGTTTAAACTCTTCATATGATTTCGTTGTTTTACGACCGTAAGGAATTGCTTAATTCATTTTCGGCCGTAATGATTCAATTTTCGACATTTGAGTTTTATTCGAAATTATTTCGGCCGAAACCCTATTTTTCTTTACGGCCTCGTGTTGACATCATCTCGGCCGAAGTGACCTCATTGACGATTTAATCTTTTTACGGCCGAAATGATCTCATGTTTCATTTTTACGGCCGAGAATTAATCTCATGGTTTTACGGCCGTAAAATTTCTGAACACTTGTTCTTTTACGCCATCTTCCGACCCCAATTAATTTGTGATTTTTTTTTTCATTCTCGGCCGTAACATTATAATAGTTTGAACTGTTGATTTGACTTTGTTTTGGCCGAAGCGATTTAGTTTGTCTCGGCCGTAATGGATCATCCATGGATTTTACTCCTTTTCGGCCGATTTATATGTGTTGATGTTTTACCTCTCATTGTTTTACGGCCGATATGAACTATAATCTTTGTCGGCCGTAATGATTCATTTGGCAACATTTCATTCAATTTTTTTTCGGCCGAGATAATTCATCACCATGCTCATTTTTACGCCTTCACGTTGAATCCCTTTCAACACTGTTTTACGATTTTTACGGACGAACGAACCTCGGATTAATTACGACCGTAAACCCTTATTTTGATTATGTCTGATTATTAACTCTATGACCGCAAATTAGTTCGGACTTATTTTGTGCGATTTCTTACATCATCATAAATTCTTTTGATCGATATTAATATTTGGTATTCGTATTGGTTTGAAGAATTTCTGAAAAGTTCCTCTCGAAAATTAATTTTAATGATGAATTTTCAAATTCTATCGTGCCGAAAGACTTTATTTGTAAAAAAAACTCATTTTTCGTGACCTATTATCTGAATTTCTTTCTTCTTGTATATATTTTATTTTATTCTTTTATCTTACTGAAAATTGGTTGTTGCAGGTACTAATTGAAAATTAAATCACAACCAATCCTGGAATCTTCTGATAAGCGCACTAGGAGTTCAAATCCACTGTTGGAATTTGATCCTGAAATTGAAAGAACCTATCGTCGATTACGAAGAAATATAAGAAAAATGGCGGAACAAGCACGCGACAATCAGAGACTGGAGCAACAGAATGAACTGGTTCCACCATATAATAATCGGCGAGAAGATGAAGCAGAACTTTTTATGAGAGAATATGTCTTGGCCAGATACAGTGACCGAGAATCATGCATCGTGCTGCCTGATATTAACGCAAATAATTTTGAGATAAATCCCGCAATCGTGAGGATGATACAAGCATCCCAATTTGGAGGAGGATTTCATGAAGACCCTCACGATCACCTTGATAAATTTCTTGCCACTCTGAGCACCTTTAGAAATAATAATGTTTCTTCTGAAGTTATTCGTTTATTATTATTCCCTCAATCTTTACGTGACAAAGCTTCCACTTGGTTTAAAACTTTGCCTGCAGGATCAATCCATTCTTGGTTGGAGTTGGTAGAAAAGTTTGTTGGAAAATATTGTCCACCACAAAAGGCAGGCAAATATCGAAGGGAGCTGAGGGCATTTGTTCAAGACGATAACGAGACGTTATATGAAGCCTGGGAACGATATAAGGAACTGCTGGCCAGAGTTCCTGACAACCGAATTCCAAAATGGCAAGTAATGGAAGATTTTTACCATGGATTACGACCTGCAGATCAAGACAAACTCGATCAATCAGCAGGAGGGACAGTACTGGGATCTAAACGTCCTAGTGAGATACAAGATATAATTGAAGCTGTAGCCCTCAAGTCGAGCCAAGAAAGGAGACCACCTCGCCGAACTCATGATGTACATGCTACACAAGGAATACAATCTTCAGAAATAGTGGCTCAGCTGGAGTCACTTAATAAAAAATTCGAGCAGATGATGTCACTAATGGGAAATTCTAGCAATTATAGCCCTACAGGTAACACTTCAGATTCAAATCAAATTGAAAATGCTAACTTTATTTCCAATCCATTTTACAGGAACAACGATTATGGATGGAGACATAATCCGAAGTTTGCCCATAATCAGAACCAAGGCCAATATTCTGGTCCATCAAAAGATTATATACTGAAAAGGCAATCTGACACTCCCCAACATCAATCATCAAATCATATGCAGGAGATGATGGCACAGATCATAGACACAATGCAAGCATTGCAAAAGAATATGGAATCTAGAGCCACGAGTCAGGATGCATCAATTCGAAATTTGGAAAGACAACTGGGCCAGATGGCGGCACAACTAACTGGACGTACACCGGGTTCTCTCCCAAGTAACACAGAGAAAAATCTAAGAGGGGAAGAGCAAAATAGGCCTTGATTTTCATCAAAACTAAGTCAAGCTGACGACTATAAATCAGAACTATTTCTATCCTTTTTATTTTTATTTTTATTTTTATTTTTTGATTTTGATTAGTCTAATTAGTTGTTAATATCTTTTAGGTGATAGTTTTATTTTTAATTAGACATTTATTTTATTATGGAGTCATTTAATTTAATTAATATTTAATGTTTTGTAAGGGGAGATAAACTCAGGGGCGTAAATTTCAACAATTGATTCTCTCTACGGCCGAAGCTCGGACATTACGCCCTGCCACCCTCGTTACGTGCGCATTACGGCCGAGTTGTCACACATGCATCAAGCTCGGACATTACGCCCTGCCACCCTCGTTACGTGTGCATTACGGCCGAGTTGTCACACATGCATCAAGCTCGGACATTACGCCCTGCCACACACATTACGTGTGCATTACGGCCGAGTTGTCGCACATGCATCAAGCTCGGACATGACAAGACAAGCTGCCACCATTACGGCCGAGAATCACCTCGAAGATCACGCCCTACGATACTCTTTACGACCGAAGACATGACAAGAGCTGCGGGTTCCTATTACGCCCTGCCACCATTCCATTACGGCCGAGATGTCACATCAGCAGACCACGGACATACCTTGAAAAAATGCATGCCTTTACGCCCGGATTTGACCTTTCACTGCGCGCTGTCGGAGTGTTACCCCCATAAATTTATCTATAAAATACTTACCTCTTCTCGCATATTGCAGATCAATTACGGCCGAAGTGAAACTCCACTCGACTCCGGCCGAGCAACTCCTTACGGCCGAGCTTTCTCCAAGCCACCGCGCACCAAGACTTCATTACGGCCGAGCTTTCTACCATACGGCCGAAGTGAAACTCCACTCGACTCCGGCCGAGCAACCCCTTACGGCCGAAGTTCCAGCGCTTCCCTGTTCATTACGGCCGAGCTTTCTACCTTACGGTCGAAGTGAAACTCCACACGACTCCGGCCGAGCAACCCCTTACGGCCGAAGTTCCGGAGCTTCAACACTGCGCCGCCCTCTTGCATTACGGCCGAGGTGTTTCCACTACCCTTACGCCTTTTCTTCTCTACGGCCAAAAGCACCGCACCTGTTCCTTACGGCCGAAGTTCCAGCGCTTCCCTGTTCGTTACGGCCGGTCTTCCACCGCACACCGACATTTATTACGGCCGAGCCTCTTCTCCTTACGGCCGAAGTCTCACCATTACGCCCTGTGCGTTACGGCCAAGCTTCCACGCCGATTTCATTTTACGGCCGAAGAACCGACACCAGCGCCACCACCTATTCGTTACGGCCAAACTCCAATCTCCGGCCGAGCTTCATCAATTACGGCCGAAGTTCTTCGTCACCTCCGACCTTCAGCCGGTTCTTCATCGAATACTACGGTCGAAACCTTAGTCGCTTCCACCGAGCCGGTATCTTTTCTTTGTTTATTTTTGTCCAGATCAAGATGAGGCGATTTGCTAATATATGGAGGGGACGTCATGAACGACGACATCCGAATGCTCAGCCGACCCCACAGCCCTCACAATTAATCTCCTACCCTGGAGATTATTATTGGACTAAGCCGGAGTATCAAGCTCGATATGAACGGATGTGTGATATTCGAATTCATGCCACCAGATTTTCAGATACTGAATTGTTGAGGGAGTATAATTTACTTGCAGATACTCATCTATTGTTTTCTCAAATTGGACTATCTGACTTTGTGCATTCTTGGTGGCCAACTTATGAAGTACTAATTATGGAATTCCTCTCATCTCTGGAAATCTTTAATTTAGATGGCAGGAACTATGATCAGCCCCGCATTTCATTCCAACTTTATGGACGACCATTTACTCTCACTCTAGGAGAGATTAATAATATCTATGGATTTCCCAACCATGGATCTCTTTCTGTACCTGCTGACTTTGAGGTTGAAACTTTTTGGAAATAGATAACAGAAGAAGAACGATTGGTTTGGAACACCGCTAAAGATAGCTCAATTCAGAATCCTGTTCTGCGCTACGTCCATCGCATGCTAAGCAACACCATAAGTGGACGCAGTGATAATGATGGTGCCGTCTCAGAAGGAGAGTTATATCTCATCCACAGCATGCTTCACAGAACTCCCGTTAATGTGGGTGCCTTCCTAATTCGTCGATTCCAGCGCCGCACTACTCATCGTGGCGGTAGCATTAATATGGGTGCTCTTCTCACACCTATCGCTCAGCACCTACAACTTGACTTGGATGATCTCGAAGCTGTGCCAGGAAACACTCACCTCACTCGTAGGACCATTCAAGCTATGGGTCTCGTGAAGACCAACAACTCAGGGATCAAAGTTTTTATTTTTAAAGGCCACCATCAGGAGGTGCCCTGCTCAGATCGAGATGCTTTTACGCCAATTAATCCAAATAATTGGCTCCTTTTTAGGCAGGTCATAGCTCCAGTAATTTCACCTGCAGGACCATCTACCTCTGTCGGACAGCTACACCAGGATGAACCTTTCTCCTGGTTTGATTCTACTGATTATGCGGCAGCCCAACCCTACCTTCAACAGCAACAAGGATTCCAGGCTATATCACCGGCAGCTTCCCAATATGCCACATCCGTCCATTCGCCTTATATGCCGGTACCTTCTCCGATTCCATCTCCAGCACAAGAGAGCTCTTCTGATTCCTCGTTCATACCTTCTACTCCTTATGAGGAACGCGATTCGATGGAAATATCTGCCCCTTTACAAGAACCTGTGCAGAATCGCTATATAGCACCAGAGCCCACTTTTACTTCAGCTCCAGAGCAGACTTACTATCCACCTCCGCCACCTCAGCCTGACTATGCTTCCATGCAAAACTTATGGGAATCAATGTATGATGAACAACTTCGTCAAGCAGGGGAGTTTCACACTTTTCAAGAAGAGCAACTTCGTCAGTCAGGGCAGTTGCACGCTATTCAGGAAGAGCAACTTCGACAAGCACAAGAGCTGACCAACATTCAAGCTGAATTTAGAAATATGGATGATCGTCAGGGTCGCTTCGAATCCCTTCAGAATCAACATGCGCGCATGACGAGACGCATCCATGAGTATCATATGCACCAAGGAAATCTCAGCTACTATCCACCATCGCCACCCCACAGACAATAAATCCGGTTGTGTCTTTTCCCTTTTCTTTATTTTCGTTTCTTTAAATTTTCCTTTTTATTGAGTATGTATCACTTTCCCTTGCTGGCTTAACACTGAGGACAGTGTCTAGTTCAAGCTTGGGGGAGTTTGCATTCCATGCATTGCATCTTTTTGTTTATTTGCTTATGTCTGCATCTATAAAAAAAAAATTTGCAAAATTTGAAAATTTTCTAAAAAAATACCATTGCATGCATTTATTTTTGCTACCATCTTACTAACTTTTGTCTTATTGTTTTAATTATCTTTAAGTAAAAGTTCAAAGACATGTCGTTAATTGATGAAATTTGAATACTTTTCTTTCTTATCACTTGCTATTTTAGTATCAAACTTATGGACTATGTGCCTATGCTAAGTAGAATTATGAATGACTAGACGACAAAATCATATTCATGCCTTTTTATTTCTTTTAAGTCTTGATAATAGTAGACTTATTATTGACCATATCAAGTACTTTTTGAGCTTATAAAAAAGAAGGGTTAGTTAAACCCCAACAAATAATAATAATAATAATAATAAAAAGAAGTTGAATAAAGTTATGTGTAGGTACAAAAGTGTTATCCGGAACCAAGGTGTGTTCGGGTAATTAGATCCGTAGGGGTTCATGCCTGGCGACCTAAGGGCAACTGCTCTGGGATCCGTCGATCGAAAACCTGCTACATGGACCATCTTGTGGAATATGGAGAAGCACAGGAGTACTGAACCATGGCTAAGTTCGAACTCTTCATTCAGAACCTTGGTTGTTCGGGCAAGTAAACTCGAGGGGTGCTTTATCACCTAGTGCCCTAAGGCCATCTGGTTTGGGAGTCATCAGTCCAAAGCCCGCTACATGGACTTCCTTGTGCAATCCTGTTTGAAGATTAGAACTTTTAAATGATTAAAAATAAAGTTGAAAAATGAAAAGAAAAAGAAGTTTTAAGCTCAATTAGTACTTATGTGTTCAATATTAATGCTATTATTTGATAGACAATTTATTTTTTCACAAGGCTGGATTTGAGATTGTTTAAATTTGTGTAGCATTCAGAACCTCTATGAAGCTAAGTGCATGAAAAATGATAAGATACTAAGTAGTAGGTGTGCAGAAGAATTGTATGAGAAAATTAATCAGTTGACAATGTGGCGGCTATGATGGAACTTTCTTGAGCTTTGCTTTGAATTTTTGCTTGAGGACAAGCAAGACTTTAAGCTTGGGGGAGTTTGATGCATGCAAAATACAACATATTTTAGTTAATTATTTTAATTAAATTTTCTATAATTTGATCATTGCATGCATCATTTTTAGTCACTTTTAATCATAATTCCGGATTTATCAATTTTAATTATTAAAATCGCTGAATATTTTAAATGTGGATGGATTAACTATATTTTGATAATTATTTGCAGGAAAATTCAAATCTCGGCCGAAATTCAAAGAAATTCCTTACGGCCGAGATTTGGCTTTACACCCAAGTCGTTACGGCCGAGATTCAAAAGGAGTAACAAGATTTAATTCTTTGTTACGGCTAACATTTGAAGGCGTAAAGATAAAATGTTTTTATCTTTTGGGCGTAACAGGAGAAGTCCTTCCTTACGGCCGAAGTCTCGTCCTTCCTTACGGCCGAAATTCGGAGGGCGTAATGGCATGAAGATGAAGGGCGTAACAAGATAAAAATGAGTTTATCTTTGGGCGTAACAAGATATATGAAGGCGTAAAGATAAAATGATTTTTATCTTTTGGGAGTAATGGAAGTAAAGATAAAATAATTTCCTTACGGCCGAGACTCTTTGGGCGTAAAAAGATAAGAAAGATTTATCTTTGGGCGTAATGATAAAAGAATTTATCTTTGGCCGAGTTTATCTTATAAATTTAAAGTTAACCGTACGATGTTACGGCCGAGATCAAATTGAAGTCGTCCGCACCCTATAAATACGTGAAGAATCCATAGTTTCAATGTGTGCTTTGAAGTTCAGGTTTCTTCCACGGCGAGTCGTGAGCTCTGCAGGCTACGACCAAGAGGAGAGAGGTGCGACGGCTGGAAGTTGATCGCGACCCTGATCAAGTCCGAGAGGCTGCCCGACTGTCTGCCCAATTCGAGAGCTCTACTTCTATTTTGGGTGTAATTCTTTCGATTATTATTGTTATTTTATTATTATCTCTCCAGAATTTCTAGGATGAACTCCATGTTTTTAGGATTATTATTTTAGGAGATTATTAATTGAAGGGAAATGTTTGGACCCCATTTTATTTGTTTTAATCTTTTCTGATCAATTATTAATTATGCTTAATGCTTTTATATTAGTTAATTAAATTTCCGAATTAGGCTATACCAGTTTGTGGAGTGTTTAATTTCAGAATTTATTATACTAATTATAATTGATTTTATTTGAAATTAATAATTGACATAAATTTGATAACTAGTGTGTGGAGAATCAAGTTTGTGTGGTCTATTAATCTATACCAGTTTGTGGAGTGATTAATAGTCTAGAGAATCCAATTTAATGCATCTTAATTTTAATATGATTTTGGGGGTACCAGTCGTGGAGACTTCAATTCTTATTAAATTAAGATAGTTCTATATGATTAAATTGAGGGATGCCAGTCGTGGAGACCACAAGTTAATCATGGTAGATTACTTTAGGGAGACTCTAATCCATCTTTAAAGATTAAATTTATCTTTTATGATTCAAATATTTATCCTAATCTATTTTCATCCTAAGGCCTAACTTCAACACCATTATCTTATCTTTATCTTATTTTCCTTATTTTATTTCATAAAACCTCTTTCCAAAAATCCATGTTTTTCCTCTCTTATTAATTTATAATTTCAGATATTGAATTAATAATATTCCTCGTGGGTTCGACACTCTTACTCCTATTACTATATTACTTGAGCGACTAGTGCACTTGCTAGCAAATTTCATTGTTACAAATACAACGCATCAACGGCACGGACCGTCGATAGTATCGACAGTTGTGACCGCCGATATATATCGACGGTTAAAATCGTCGGTAGTATCGACGATTAAATATCGACGTTTAAAATCGTCGATACTATCGACGGTCAAAGCCGCTGATATATATCGGCGGCTTGAACCGTCGATAGTATCGACGGTTGAAGCCGCTGATATATATCGACGGCTTTGACCGTCGATAGTATCGACGGTTTTAACCATCGATATATATCGGTGGCTTCAACCGTCGATACTATCGACGGTTTCAACCATCGACAAACTTGTGTCGACGGTTTTAGCCGTCGACTACACAATCAATTTTCGACGACTACGACCGTCGAAAATGTTGCACGGACGGTTATAACCGTCAGTAAGTATCGAAAAAATTGCAATATTTCAGCTATTTTCGACGGTCAGGACTGTTAGAAACAAAAAAAAATAAAAAAAATGCTGAATTTTAAATGTCCGAACAGATAATACAACACATAATGTTGAATTCACATAATGTCCAAACCATGACATAATCCAAACATAATCCATCACAGATATAACTATCCAAACATGAAATAATTCAAACATCACATAATCCAACAAAATATAACTATCACATAATCCAACATCACATAATTTAAAGCCATTCCAAACAAAATGAAGTCTTGGTCATCACGAAGAGATGAAGAGCTGATGTTATGAAGTCTTGGTCGCAAAATAACTCGAACATCACTGCACAATAGAGATTTCAGAAAGTTAATTAAAATGCAAATAAAACATGAATTCGGATTTGAAATCTAAGAGTAAAATCTAAAGTGCAGATAATTCACAATCCATAAAAATTCTTAAACAACAATAGTGATCAGGAAGTATGTTGAAGTTCATGGCCATACTCAGAACAAAAATAGGGAACATAAACTATAGATCATTACACATTTACATGATCCAGATGTCTGCACTCCATTTCCGGTGAAAACTTTGAAACTCTACATATCTAACTGAAAGGGATGAAGAGTAAAATCTAAGTTAGTATGAATCTCATGAGTATAATGAATCTACAAATTAAAGCAAATTCCAAAAAAAATTAAGTATAATGAATCTACCTCGACGTCGTCGTCGTTCATTTTGCCACGCATGAAGGCACGTGTCATTTTCTTCATTTCAGTCATGTTACGACATTCACATTCTTCGAATTCTTTTCTGACCTCTTCCCTAATCGTCTTGGTCATCTGATCCATAATTTCTTGCATACTAGAAGGAGATGAACCTGAAGTAGTTCGTCGACCATATCCAATATCTGTTTCACTCACAGAAGATTTGAGGCCGTAAATGTGACCCTTCTTCACGTCGACGTGGTCCGTCCAAAGTTGTCTTGGGGTCAGCGGTGTGGTCCCCTCCTGCGTGACTTGCGTAATATGATTGACTTCTTTTGTTTTATAAGACTCCTGAAATATAAAGAAAATACAAAGAACCGGCAAAAATAATTAACCATAAACGATGAGTAGGTGATCGACTTCAAAGTTTTATTAATTAACTATTAACTTGCAATTTAAGAATAAATAAAGGCACAAAAATTTACATACATATGTCTCCCGGGCATAATCCGAAACTCATTCTTTGTTCTTCTTCTGATGAGTTCGGAGAAATATTTCGTCCTGAGTAGGTGGTCTACCCGTCTCTTTCTCCTGCAATGGTATAATATTTTGTAACTTAAAGTATAATATTTTCTCGACAATGTATTGAAAGACCTTACCATTTTCTTAGCAATCGTGCTCGTGGATACACATCCGCCCGAATGCAAGCGCGCTCCCTGGTCGGACTCTCGACTGATTTTTGCTTTTTTGCATTTCAATTTGTACTCCTCGGTGGACCACTTTCATAGCAAATCGATCCAAACGGCCTCCGGGATCCAATTGTGTCGTTCTCCGTCAGCTCGAGCTTTCGAAAGCATCACGGACAATCTCTTCGAGCACCGAGAGTTAAAAGCCTTCCACATTTTTTCCGTATTCTCGGGCTCCCACCACACATCAGCCTGCATGTGTTTAAAAATAATTAAAGTATCACGAAGATAAATTTTAATGACCATGCTGGCTTCTAAGGATACCTGAAATTCATTAAAAAGCATTTGTCTCATGGCATAAGGAACTTCCCTCCATGTAAGCCACACTTCAGTATACCTATGTCGCAACACTTTAGTAATTGCCGCAGTCGCGGGTTTCGACGGTACAAACCTGGAATGACACAAAATTATAAAATGTCATGGCTGAATCACAAAATGAATAAGGATTCGAAATACATAAAATAACACTTACCCTAAATTCCCATCTGCCTGCACGTATGCTTTGTAAACACGATTTGACGAAGCCTAGTCTGAGCCATCCACGGAACAACGAGCTCTGACGAGTTGTTCTGGCAATTGTGTCTCCAAGTCCGCAATATTAGCGTGAGAGGAAGGACTCGGCGGAGGAGAAGAATGTTCTATTAAGCGAATGCACGTGGCTGATCTAGGAGCCGACGGAGGAGAAGAATGCTCTGTAATGCGAATGCCCGTGATTGATCTAGGAGCCGACAGAGTACTGACTGCTCTAGGGACGACCGACTCCTTTCCTTTATTTTTACTTTTACCAAATCGATACATCTGCATAATACAAAATTTATTCCAAGTCAAATTCACGATTGATAAAAAATTCAAATGTCACAACGTCTCGACCTGACTATGTTCGGCTACGTCTTGTGTTGCATCTTGAGGAACGAAATTGTACGTATAACTCGAGAACCAATTCCTAATATCCGGAGGCGCTTATAAAAAATAAACAAATTAATTCGAAAAAGCTTATGCGTAAAATTCTTTTGATTATTATTTCAAACACTCACGAGATGGTAGCGAATATAAGAATGCATCATCCTCGTCAGGCATCCGTCGATCCGATTGTTTGTCCACATGCATCGCTAACGCATCAAACAAACTATTGCGAGATGATAATTTGAATAATGTGTTATGATACAACATGAAAATGAATCGTAAATGAACAATCCATAACATGACAACAGTCTTAATAAAAGATCCTAAACGTAAGATAAAAATACAATATGATCGTGACATTAAGGAATAATAGCATTACTCATCATCTGAGTTACCACATGACTGGTACCCATCATCATCATCATCAAAAGTCGACGTAGTTTCAAATTCATCTTCGTCCGATCCATTTTCATCATTTTGAATGTCGACGTTATCGAAGTCTTCAAATACGTGTTCCGAATCCTGTAGATCATCGACTAATTCAGTGTCGACAATAGGGGCCACAGAAGTATGCGAGTCATCTTGATAGGCACATTGCAATGCACCATCAACTTCTATTCTGTTTCTTGCCTTCGTCTTTATTACAACCCACCATTGTGCTTTGTCCCTGTACTTCTCCGGATATGGCACATAATATACTTGTCTTGTAGAAGACGGAATAATGAAAGGATCAAAACGATCATAACACCTATTGTGATGTATTTCAACTATTTTCAAATCTTTGTGAACTCGCATCCCTCTCCTTTCCTTTGGATCAAACCAATTACACTCAAATAATGTGACTTTATTACCTCCAGTGTATTGCAGCTGAATAATGTCTTTGAGAACACCGTAGTAGTCACGCTCATTTTCTCCATCCGTGGATCCCACGACACATACTCCACTGTTCACGGTTTTCTTCCCGATCGACCAAGTTTCAATGTGAAACTTATAACCATTCACAAAATACACCGGGCAACTTTTCACCTCTCGAGCCGGTCCCCATGCCAAATTATGGAGACCAGACGACGTGCCGGTATTGAGAACCTAATATGAAAATGAATGAGTAGAGTAAGAATAACCCTAACTGAAGAATTACCTGTTTAGAATATTGTAAGGATTACCTGTTCCTTAAACCACGGTGCGAAGTCATTCTCGATTCTTTCTTGTACATGTTGTTCAGGGACATTGTAGTATTGCAAGAAAGCACTACATACAAAGTGATGGCTAAATCAAAATGTTGTTTGGCTCCGAATTTAAAGAAAAGAACGCATTGATATTAAACTTACTTAATGTAGCCTTGCACCTCCTGCGTGTTTAGGAGGACATGATTCGTGGCAAACTTGAATTTCGCATCATTGAGCCATCTACTCCTTGGCTTCCTAAAATGTCATCCTAACTGATTGAAGAGCGACAAAGATGCCACAGCAGACTGTTCTTCTGGCATCATTCTGATGGACTCTAGTCCTCGCACACTTAACATGGGACTCGAAGTAGTAAGAACAGAAGTACGAAATCTCCTCAATCATATACGCTTCACATATGGATCCTTCGACACGTGCTTTGTTCTTAATCATCCTTTTAATTCGATTGAGATATCTTTCAAAAGGATACATCCACCTATATTGTACTGGTCCACCTACCCTTGCCTCGTATGACAGATGAATAGGTAAGTGCTCTATGGAATCAAAGAATCCCGGTGGAAATATTCGTTCCAACTTACATAATATTATTGGAATATTACGTTCCAATTGGGTCATATTTTCCATCGTTAATGTTGTATAACATAATTCTTTGAAGAATTGACTCAACTCCGTTATCGGCTTCCAAATCTTATCCGGGAGTGAAGAAAAAGCAGTAGGAAGCAAAGTTTCCATGAATATGTGGCAGTCGTGACTTTTCATGCCAAACAAATGCAAGTTATTTATGTCCACACATCGGGTCAGATTTGATGCATAAACATCTGGCATTCTCAGCTCTTGGATCAGCGACACACTTGAGTCTTCTGCTACTTAGTGAGAACATAACTTGCCTTTGGTTTAGATAATCTTTCGTTAGGTAAAGTCACTAAGTGCAACTCTGGCCTTCGACAGTACTCCTTCAAATCTAGACTCGCCTTTTGGTTGTCCTTTGTTTTGCCCTTAATGTCCATTACGGTGTTGAATACATTTTCAAACACATTTCTCTCAATGTACATGACGTCCAAGTTATGACATATCAAACAATCAGACCAATAAGGTAAATCCCAGAATATACTTCATTTGGTCCAGTTATGACAAACACCATACTCATTGTATGTGACATTTGGGTCATCGACAATTCTGCATAAAGCATTGACAATGCGACGTAATTGAGCTCCTGAGCGTCTGACTGGAGGCATGTCTTCTACAACCCTATTCCGTCGAAATACATTTCGGTTATTTCTGTACGGATGATCAGCTGTAAGAAACCGTCTATAGCAATCAAACCAACTATTTTTACCCCCATTTCTCAAAGTGAACGCATATGAATGTTCCATGCAAGATGGACAAGCTAATTTCCCTGCAGTCATCCAACCAGACAACATCCCGTAGGCTGGAAAGTCATTAATGGTCCACAATAAGGCGGCTCTCAATGTGAAATTTTGTTTGTTCGACACATCATAAGCAACGACACCATCCCACAGTTCTTTTAGCTGGTCTATTAGAGGCTGTAAATACACGTCTATCCTCTGTTTAGGACTCTGAGGACCAGGAATAATGCATGTCAAAAACATATAAGGTGCGGACATATAAATCCCAGGTGGCAAATTATAAGGTGTTATTATGACCGGCCAACATGAATAAGGAACTGAAGTCTGACCATATGGTGTAAAACCATCCGCGCATAATTCGAGCCTTATATTCCTTTCGTCCCTAGAAAAATCAGGATGCTTACGATCAAAATGTTTCCACGCTTCACCATCCGATGGGTGAAGCATGGCACCTTCAGAAGTATTATGTTGTGCATGCCACTTCATTTGCGACGCTGACCCTATAGTCGAGTATAATCTTTTAAGCCTTGGAATAAGAGGCAAATAATGCATTCTTTTCACAGCCACTTGAAACTTGTTAGTCACTCTATATCGTTCGACCCCACAAAATTTGCATTCATTTAGATTGATGTCCTCGCCATAATATAACATACAACCATCACGACAACAATCTATTTTAGTTGAGCCAAGACCAAGTTTACTGACCAATCTTTTTGTCCTATAAAAATTTTCAGGAATACGAGCCCCAGTTGGTGTGACCTCTTTTAAAATATCTAGAAATACATCAAAACATATTTGTGAAATATTGTGGTCGGATTTCAGATTCAACAATCTAACAGCAAGTGATAGTTTCGAATGACTTTCACACCCAGACCATAAGGGTTGGCTCGATGCGTTTAGTAAGTCATAAAAATCTCTTGTTTCTGGATTTGGTGCATCTTCATTCTGCTCAAATCTAATATTGCCATACTCAGCTGCAGCTACGTCATAAATTAACCGTTCATATTGCGAAGTAAATGTTGGTTCAAGATCAACAAAATGAAGACCTGGATTTGGGACGCTTGTCGAAGGCACTCCTTCGCCTAACTCATCCCATTGCCAATAATTGGGTTTGAAACCCTTTCTATATAAGTGAACTTTGACAGTCTCTATCGTCTATAACTTTGTGCTAGCACATTTCAAACAAGGACACCTAATTGTTCCCTCCCGCTGATGTTGTAAAGATTGACAAGCCACGGTAACATAATAGTCAACGCCATCTATGAATTCTTGTGTCAAGCCTCTACGACTAGGATTATTTCTATTGTACATCCATCGACGATCGTTCAAGTATGACATAATGTCTGCATTGTTTGCAAGTTATAGTAATTATAAAATGTGTAATAAAACCGGCAAAAAATTGCAAATCAATCCAACAGTTCACATATTTCTTCATTTAAAGAAAATACTAATTACAATTAATTACAACTAATCAGGATTAATATAGCAATAACACATGCAAAGCATAACAAATACAACAATCGATCAAATACAAGCATAACATAATAATCTACAACACAAGGGTTTTTATTTACCTTAAACTTGATAAATGAGAAAACTCAAATAAATTTCATCATAGCCAATCTATGCATTAAATAATTTCCGGAAGAAAAATTAGAAGGAAAGAGACAAACAAAGTAGAAATTATATACATACATGTACATATTTATATATGTGTGTGTAAGATGTTGCGGCTGATGATATGAAAACCTTACACACAGACAAGATTACAAATTTGAATTCAAGGGTGCAGCATTAGGTGGCCTCTGCAGGACAACAGATAACACATCACTGAATTCTGAAAACTTTACTTGCATGATGGAAACTTGTTTGTATTTGTTCCCGACATTGTATGCATTGCCAATAGAATTTTAATGTACAATTGTAGGCGGACATGAGGTTAGCACATGAAAAATATTATATACCATTATAAAAGTAATTTCTCCTATCTTTTGAATTCTCTCTCTTGGAATTGAGTTGAAGGCATTACTGTAGTCACATAATTTTCAAATGACTTCATAAGTATATATCTACATCTAGCTAGTATGAATTAATTAAAACTAGATTAACATTGTTGAAGTCGACCATACTCATGAGTAAAGTCTTTAGATGTTTTTTTTAAGGATTTGTGATGTAATTCTTATGCAATTAAGATGTTAGACTCTGTCACTATATAAGAAAAAAAATATTAATTTGGATATGACAATGTATTGATATTTTGAAGTTTGATGGATCCCAATTTAAACGTACTGAAATTGTTTTCTCTGGCCACCGCGCGGAAGGTGGCCGGGTCTGGCCGCCGTGCGCGGAGGGTGGACGTATCTGGCTGCCGCGCGCGGAGGGTGGCCGGATCTGGCCGCCGCGCGAATTAAGGGTGGCCGGATCTGGCTGAAGCACGCGGAGGGTGGCCAGATCTGGCCACCGCGCGCGGAGAGCGGCCGGATCTGGCCGTCGCGCCCGGAGGTTGGCCGGATCTAGCCATCGAAGAGAGTAAGGAGGGCAGGGATCGGAGCCTACCTACCGTGGAGATTGCAGTCGGCGGCGACCTGGCGGCGAAACCTTCGGGCGGCGGCGAGGGACGGCAATGTGCGGGAGATGGCCGCCGGTTGAACGAAATGCAGAGGGCTTCGAAGAAATGCGGCCGGACGAAATGCGGGAGCGAAAACGGAAAAGTGACAGTGGGGTCGGGTATTTATATAGGCATTTTGCGACGGTCGTAACCGTCGGAACATAGGTAAATATAATATAATATAATATTAATTTCATTTTCGATGGCTTGAACCCGCTGGAAAATCCATCATAACTTTTGACGATTTCCTAAATCGTCGAAATTTTTGACGGTTTCCTAAACCGTCAAAATTTTTGACGATTTCAGCCGTCGATATATATAATATTTTAAATATCTCAATTGAACAGAGTTGCATAAATTAATTAATAAAAATCTCATAACGTTTCGACGGCTTTGACCGCCGAAATATCGACGGTTGCGTAGAACGTTGCAAATATCAACAGTCAAAACCGTCAAAAATTAAAATAATAGTACGGGACCAACGTTGAAATGTTTCGACGGCTAAGACCGCTGGAAGTTTCGACGGATAGGTAAACCGTCGAAACTTTTGACGATCTCAACCGTCGAAAAACCAAGAATTTTGACGGAAGCTTTCGACGAATTCTAGACCGTCGAAAGTTTAGACGGCTAGAACCATCGAAAAGTACCCGACGAAACTTTTGACGGTTTACATGATCCGCCAAAAAAACCGTCGGTATTTCAGACGGATATCGTCGGAAATAAACCATCGGAAATCCGGCTTTTTTCTTGTAGTGATAGTTATATTGATTCTAAGAAATAATGATGAAGATCCTTCATGATCTTGACATTTTAGTGATTGCATGTTTTATGACAACCTTAATGTTGGATCGAAAGCACCAAGAGGGGGGTGAATTGGTGTATAAAAATTTAAAATCGAAAAAGACATAGGAGTAAATTTAGAGCGAATGCGATCACAAGCAAGTAAAGGATAGGTAATAAAAGCATAAGAGAAGCAAGAGAAGAGAAAGACGCGATATGTTGACGAGGTTCGGCCCAACTCCTTGGCCTACATCCCCGCTCCGACTTCTGAACCTTGAGACCGTCGGAGATTCACTAGCCTTCTCTTTTCTTATAGGGAGAGAATAACTCTTTCTACACCACAATGCCTTCTTCTTTGCTCAAGAGGTAAGGCACACTTCTTCTTACAAGGAGCTCTCAAAAACTATCTAAACAAGAATTCCCTCCAAGGCTCTTCTTCTTACAAATAATATTCTCACTAAGAAACTAGAAGAGGGAAGGAATGATTTGCAACTTTGGCTCAAGAAAAATGTTTTGGATTTGAAGGGAGCTCTAGAATGATTTGCCTTGCTTGGATGATCTTCCTTCAATCTTTTGGATCCCTTTTATAGGCTTCTCTTGAAAATTTGGCCATTGTAAAGTAACTCAAAAAGCTTATGCTGTCAGCTTTGAATCGGTCGACCATTTTAGTATCGGTCATCCATTTTGCACAGTAACTAGCCGTTATTCTGTCTGTTGAATCTTCAGCGGTCGCCCATTTCCAAATCGGTCGTCCATTTAATAAAAAAATATATCAGTTATTTTGTCTTTTCTGTGCAGTATACCGTTGATAGTAAGCCGTAGAAGAATTATAGCCGTTCTTGCTTCCATAACAGTCGCCCGAAAGTGAATCGGTCGACCGATACTGAAGTGCATTCCATTCTGTGATTAGCGGTCGATCCAATCTTCTATTTTGGTCGTCCATTCTCTTCATAACGATCGACCGCTATAAGATCGGTCGTCCATTTTTAGAGGTTGATCCTTTCTGTGATTAGCAGACGTCCTATCATCCATTTCAGTCGTCCATTGTCTTCAATAACGGTCGTCCGATAGTGGATTGGTCGCCCGTTTTTAGAGGTTCTTCCATTCTGTGATTATCGGACGCTCCATCGTGCATTTCGGTCATTCATTATCTACCATAACGGTCCGGTCGCCCGTTTTTACTGCAGATAAAAACTTCGGCTATTTTTCTTCGAAAAATGTTAACCTGTTCACACTATCACTTTAAGCATAATTAGTACATCATCTTCCTTGTTTGCTATCATCAAAATACATAGAATATGGTCTTGACACCAACAATCTCCCCCTTTTTTATGATGACAAACAAAGTGACGAGGAGGTAATCAAAATATCAAATTATAAATTCCTCCCCCTAAATTCATGCTTGCTTTTTTGTTTAAAATTATATTATTTACTCCCCCTTAATCAAAGCATAACTTCTTTTTGTAAATATCATGAATATCATATATAGTGAAAATAAATCATGATAAATCACAAATTTCAGTATGAAATATAATGCACATCTCATTAACATAAACAAGAACAGTGAACACATCACATAAATATAACACCAATGTCATACATAGTGATAAAGTCATACATAGCATCACATACATTTCTTCTCCCCCTTTTGACACCATCAAAAAGGAGGAAACAAAAAGATAACAAAAAGAAAAAACTAAGCATCCAGAGCGTCATCGGGTGGGGGCGCAACCTGCTCTTAGGGAGAAGTGTCGAACCCCTGAGATCGAAAAAAGGCAAACATGCAGTCCTGTGTGCGGCGCTGATCAAGCTCTATGCGGTCTATGTGTGCCACCATCTCATCCCACTCACCACGTGTCGGTACTGAGCCCCAAACTCTCGTCGGCTCATGTGGAGGAGGTATGTATTGCTCCCAAGAAGGTCCAGTATCTGCAATAGGAGCCTACGTAGGACCTTGTGTGGGAGCCTCGGTGCTCGCCTCATCATCCGAGTCCTGAGCATCTTGGGCTTGAGTAGAAAAAACTCATTCTTCATTAACAAACACAAGACCTTTCCGTTTCAACGTGCCTTTTCCAATGATATCGGTTCGTCTCTCAGAAAGTGACAGTTCAAACTCTGGAATAGGAATGTGTTTATGACGAAAGATGCGAGTGAGAAAAGAACCAAAGTGAAGAATCATATTATGGGATTTTCTAGAATCTATTCTCTCTTTGGTGAAGATAAAATGATAAATCATGTATGCACCAAAGTTAACCGGAGGAAAGTCATGTCGAAGAAGACAATAAAGAAGACGTAGGTCATGGACAGTCATATCAGTATAATGACCAGATCGAGGGAAGATGATATGACTAATAATATGGTGGGCAACAAGAAGTGGAGGAGACAACCTTTTTAGAAGGCCTTTCATGGGAAAGCTATGCACTTCACCCCGAAAGACAACTTCAAGAGCTTCATTCATAGAAATGTCAGTGGGCCACCACCTATGGGATACAATATTCTAGACTCCTCGGTTGGGGACACTAAAAATCTCACAAATCAAGGGATCAGTAAGTTTAATAGTATGACCTAGTACGTGAGATGTCACATTAGATTTGGACTCTGAAAATGACAAGTTTGCGTAAAAGAGTCTGACCAACCTAGGATAGACAGGCTCCTTAACATTAAGAAGTGGAATCCAACTTATCCTGTCAAAGAGACGATGAAGCATGTCCATATTAAGAGAGGACCAATCGACTCGCATGCCATGTGCTACTTCTCTAGTAGAATATAATGTTTCAAAGGTAGATGCAATAGAAGCATTAGCAAATAGAGAGGGATCAAAATCTAGAGAAGGTGGGGTCGGAGGGTCAGTTGATTGATTAGAAGAGGACCCTATTTCCTTCCTCTTGCGAGGACCAGAGACACATTTCTTCTTTGGAGGGCATGTGGACAATATCAAACTTAGGAGTAGAAGATGACAATTGACAAAATGACTTGGAATATAGAAACGGTCGACCACTATGAGAAACGGTCGACCATTTTTGTCCAAAACACACGATAAATTATTTGTTCAAATGGAGAAACGGTCGACCACTATGAGAAACGGTCGACCACTATGAGAAACGGTCGACCGTTTTTGTCCAGAATACAACAATATGTCGTCTATTCAGAATAACCGTTTTGATTCGATTACAGAATTGAACATTCACAGAACTTTGATACGACAGTGTTTGGACAGGTTCACAGGACTGGATGATCGGATTTAGAATCGAAGAAAGTTTGAGAGAAATCCCGATATCAAATTAGAGCACCTGTCAATTGATGAAAAATATTCGAATTTAGGTTATGAATTCTAGATATGAATCATAATTCCTTGTTAATGTTGTCTAACTCACATATGATTCGGAAAAACCTATGGATCATCCTTAATCGATTTTGCCGACGTTGAGGCGGCGGCAATTTCGGTCGGCGGCGACGGCGGCAATAGTTATGGCGGTGACAGCGATGGCTGCGGCGACGGTGACCTGGATCGGCGACGATAGCAACAGCTGCGGCGATGGTGATGGCGACCTGGATCGGCGATGAAGCAATGGCGATGCCGGTGATGAGTGTACGCCGGACGAGGAATCGATCACCGACAATGACGGCGTTCCACGGTGGCGAACGTCGGCGAAGGATCTTGCCGACGGAATCTGTAATCACCGATGTGAATCGGGCGACGGCACGGAAAAGTGGTCGACCGGTTTGCGATTTGGGGAAAAAAATTTTTATTTGGGTTTTATATCGCATTGAAAATGGTCGATCGATATTATATCGGGCGACCATTATCTTTCAGATATTTATAGTTAATACGTTCTGTTTGTATCGGTCGACCGAAATAGTTTCGGGCGACTGTCCTGGAAGTGAAACAGAATTGGTCGTTTACTGACTTAACGGTCATTCGATCAGAGGAGTAACGGTCGACCGTTACTATAATGGTCGACCTATTTGAATATATGTGTTGTGCAACACAATTTGATGTTCAATTCGATTCACAAATGATGATTGCATAACCAAGTCACTTATGAGTTGAATTGATAGGCAATTAGGTTCCTAACATTTCAAGTTCACGTCTAAGCATACAAAACTTCTCCTCACTTAAAGGTTTCGTGAATATATCTGCAAGTTGAATTTCGGTAGACACATGTTCAATAGCAATGTCCTTGAGTGTCACATGTTCTCTAATGAAATGATAACGCAAATTAATATGTTTGGTTCTAAAGTGTTGGATTGGATTCTTAGTCATTTCTATTGCACTTGTGTTATCGCACTTCAAGGGTACACTTGAACAACTTATACCATAATCAAGTAGTTGTTGATTTACCCATAATATTTGTGCACAACAACTACCGGCTGCAATATACTCGGCCTCAGGGTAGAGAGTGCGATGGAGTTTTGTTTTTTGCTAGCCCAAGAGATGAGCGAGCTACCAAGAAAGCAACACATCCCACTAGTGCTTTTCCTATCAACTTTACATCCGGCAAAATCCGCATCGGTATATGCATGTAAATCAAAAGATGAGTTCCTATCATACCAAATGCCTAGATCATAAGTATGCTTCAAATAACGTAATATTCTTTTAACAGCAACTAAGTAAAATTCCTTAGGTGTGTAATTGAAATCTTGCACACAAGCATACACTAAACATTATATCCGGCCTAGATGCTGTCAAATAAAGTAAACTACCAATCATACCTCTATACTTCTTTTGATCAATAGATTTACCTTGCTCGTTTTTATCTAACTTTGTTGTAGTGCTCATAGAGTTGAACTTGGTTTGCATTCATCCATTCCAAATCTTTTTAACAACTCCCTTGTATGCTTCTCTTGATTAAGAAATATTCCATCTTTGTTTTGCTTGACTTGCAATCCTAAAAAGAATGTGAGCTCACCTACAAGACTCATCTCAAATTCTTTTTGCATAAGAGATTCAAACCCTTTGCACAAGCTTTCATTAGTAGCACCATAAACAATATCATCAACATAAATGTGAACTATTAAAATATCATCTTCTAAATGTTTCAAAAATAGTGTGATATCAACTTTTCCTTTTTGAAAATCATTTTCAATCAAAAAGGTACTCAATCTTTCATACCACGCTTTAGGAGCTTGTTTAAGTCCATAAAGGGCTTTAGAAAGTTTAAATACATGATTAGGAAAATCTGGATTTTCAAACTCTTGAGGTTGCTCAACATAGACTTCCTCATTTATAAATCCATTTAGAAACGCCGATTTTACATCCATTTGAAAAAGTTTAAATCCTTTAAAACAAGCAAAAGCTAAGAGCATTCTAATAGCCTCAACTCTAGCAACGGGAGCAAAAGTTTCTTCAAAATCAATTCCTTCTACTTGTGAATAGCCTTTTGCCACAAGTCTTGCCTTATTTCTTATTATGATGCCATTTTCATCTAACTTATTTCTAAACACCCATTTTGTACCAATTATTGGATAGTCTTTTGGTCTTTCTACTAGTTTCCAAACTTGATTCCTTTCAAAATTATTTAATTCTTCATGCATAGCATTTATCCAATTTGAATCATTCAATGCCTCATCAATGTTACTAGGTTCAAATTGAGCAAGAAATGCCGAAAAAGCACATAAATTTTTCAAAGAATTTCTAGTTCTTATACCTTCATTTATGTTACCTATAACTTGATCCAATGGATGTGATGATGCATGTTTCCAATTCCTTGGAATGATTTGTTTATCCTCCACTTGTGGTTCTTCCATTTGTTCCACATTTGAGTTATCCATTCTATTTTCTTCTAATTCTTCATTTTGGATTTGTATGTCTTCAAGATGTCATTCCACTTCAACTATTTCTTCCTCATCATCATTCACTTGCTTGCTCATCAAAAAATCATTAGTTTCATTAAATTTAACATTAATAGATTCTTCAACAACTAATGTTCTTTTGTTATATACTCTATATGCTTTACTAGTGCTAGAGTATCCAAGAAATACACCATCATCACATTTTGCGTCAAATTTGCCTAATTTATCTTTAATATTCAAGATATAACATTTACAACCAAACACCTTGAAATATGAAATATTTGGCCTTTTTCCATATAAGATTTCAAATCATTTTTTTTCAAGGGGTCTAAGTGAGACTCTATTTAAAACATAACATGATGTGTTTACGGCTTCCGCCCAAAAATACTTGAGTAAATTACTTTCATTTAAAATTGTCCTAGCCATTTCTTGAATAGTTCTATTTTTTCTTTCTACTACTCCATTTTGTTGAGGTATTCTAGGTGTGGAGAAATTATGAGTAATTCTGTTTTCTTCACAAAACAATTCAAATTTGTAGTTTTCAAATTCCCCTCCATGATCACTTCTAACTTTTGCAATTCTCAACTCAAGTTCATTTTGCACTCTTTTTGCAAATTTAGAAAACATGCTTATAGTTTCATCTTTACTTGTAAGAAAAATAGTCCAAGTAAAAATGAGAGAAGTCATCAACAATTATAAATACATATTTCTTTCCACCTAAACTTATAACATCAATAGGCCCAAACAAGTCAAGATGTAAAAGTTCTAAGGACCTATGTGTACTAATAACATTCTTTAATTTGAAAGAGCTTTTGATTTGTTTACCTTTAAGACATGAATCACAAACATTATTTTTCTCAAATTTAATTTTAGGTAAACCTCTAACTAATTCATGACATGAAAGTTTGTTTAACAACTTAAAGTTTACATGTCCTAATCTTCTATGCCAAAGATTTATATCATCATGCATAACACTAAGACATTTTTCACTTTTCCAATTTTCAAAGTCAATTTTGTATACATTGTTATATCTAAAACCCAATGTAGAACTTTCTTGCTCTTATCTAAAATCAAACATTTGTCCTTTTCGAAATTCACTAAGTAATTCTTATCACACAATTGACTTATACTAATTAAGTTATGTTTTAAATTCACAACTAGCCACATATTTTCTAAATATATTTTGTCGTTCTTACCAACATTACCTATGCCAATTACTCTACCTTTGCTATTATCTCCAAAGGTGACTCTTCCTCCATTTTTCTTTTCCAATGTAATAAAGTTTGAGGGATCACCCGTCATATGCCTTGAGCATCCACTATCCAAATACCATTTGCTTTCAATTTTCTTTGGAGCTCCCTACAAGAAAGACATTAAGATTCTCATCTTTTTGGTACTCAAATTTGCTTGGGTCCAACTTGATTAGTGATGATCCTTTTAGGAACCCAAATCTTCTTCACACCACTATTTAATCCCATTCTAACTTTGCATTCATAAGAGTAATGTCCTTGATAACCACAATGAAAACAAGTAATATGTTATTTCGTATGAAAATTTTGTGATGCTTTAACAAATAGAATCATTTTATCCTTCTTAGTATCAAATGAGCTAAAACCAAGTCCATTTTTTTTGAAAGGTCTTCTTTGGGTTGATAGCATTGCATCTAGCATTTTTCCTCCATTTGTAAATTTTTCAAGCTTACCTTTTAAAATAATATTCTCATTTTTCAAAGTTTCAACACTACATGTTTGTTTTCCATAAGATAATTTCAAAGTATTGTTTTCCATTTTTAAAACTTCAATCATAAATTCCAAACTATAATTCTCATCACTTAATAAATCACAATTTTCACAAACTTTAGTATCATGTTTATTTTTTAGATTTTCAAATTCTATTTTCAAATCACCATGCTTCTTTTTAAGAGATCTATATTTATCTATAAGAATTCTAAACTCATCATGCATATCGAAAGATTCACTATCACTAGATTCGGATGAGTTAGATAATACCTCATAGCTATTTGCCATTAGACATATGTAGGCTTCTTCATCATCACTTGAGGAGATGTTTAAGTCATTTTCTTCATCTTCACTTCCATCCCACGTGGCTTGAAGAACTTTCTTTTTCTTCTTCAAGTTTTCTCCTTCCTTTTCCTTCTTAGCTAGATTTGGACATTCATTCTTATAATGTCCAATCTTCTTGCATTCAAAATAAGTCACTTGATTTTTACTCGATGATCTCCTTTTTGAAAAGCCACCTTTTTTCTTTTGCTTGGAAAATTTAAGATATTTGTCAAGCTTTTTAGCATACAAGGCTAGCTTCTTCTCATCTAGATCTTCATCTTCTTCACTTATTTCACTTTCATCTATCTTTGCCTTCAACGCCAAGGTCTTCTTTTTGGAAATACTTGTTTATTCATCTTCCTTGACTCCAATCTCATAAGTCAATAGTGATCATATGAGATCATCAAAATCTAGCTTGTTTAAGTCATTCTCTTCAATTACGGTTCGTTTTGTATGCCACTTGGAGGAGAGGGACCTGAGAAATTTCTTCACCTTTTGAGAGTTAGTCCGTGGCTCACCCAAAGAGGCTAAGCCATTCACAATATCATTAAAACGCACAACCATTTCATTTATAGACTCATTTTCATGCATCTTAAAAGAGTCATATTGATTATTCAAAATATTAAGTCTAGACTCCTTAATCTTATCGGTACCTTCATGTGTAATAATAAGTTTCCTCCAAATCTCATAAGCACTTTGACAATTTGAAACACGATTAAATTCCGTTGCATCTAAAGTACAAAAAAGATGATTTTTTGCTTTCCAATCTAATTTCACAAGTAGCCTTTCACCTTCGGTATATTCCAAAGGTGACTTTCCATGCAAATAAAACCGTTTTCAATTATATCCCAAATATCAATATCAATAGAGTATACATAAGCTTGCATTCTAATTTTCCAATAAGCAAAATTTTAAGCATTAAAAAGTGGAGGGCGATTTGTGGATTGGCCTTCACCCAGGGTAAAACCATTTAATGCCATAGCTCAAAAGATGTTTAAATCTTTAAAATAAGAGCAATAAAGCTCTGATACCAATTGTAGGATCAAAAGCACCAAGAGGGGGGTGAATTGGTGTATAAAAATTTAAAATCGAAAAAGACGTAGGAGTAAATTTAGAGCGAATGCGATCACAAGCAAGTAAAGGATAGATAATAAAAGCACAAGAGAAGCAAGAGAAGAGAAAGACGCGATATGTTGACGAGGTTCGGTCCAACTTCTTGGCTTACGTTTCCGCTCCGACTTCTCAACATTGAGACCGTCGGAGATTCACTAGCCTTCTCTTTTCTTATAGGGAGAGAATAACCCTTTCTACACCACAATGCCTTCTTCTTTGCTCAAGAGGTAAGGCACACTTCTTCTTACAAGGAGCTCTCAAAAACTATCTAAACAAGAATTCCCTCCAAGGCTCTTCTTCTTACAAATAATATTCTCACTAAGAAACTAGAAGAGGGAAGGAATGATTTGCAACTTTGGCTCAAGAAAAATGTTTTGGATTTGAAGGGAGCTCTAGAATGATTTGCCTTGCTTGGATGATCTTCCTTCAATCTTTTGGATCCCTTTTATAGGCTTTCCTTGAAAATTTGGCCGTTGTAAAGTAACTCAAAAAGCTTATGCTGTCAACTTTGAATCGGTCGACCGTTTTAGTATCGGTCATCCGTTTTGCACAGTAACTAGCCGTTATTCTGTCTGTTGAATCTTCAGCGGTCGCCCATTTCCAAATCGGTCGTCCATTTAATAAAAAAATATAGCAATTATTTTGTCTTTTCTGTGCAGTATACCGTTGACAGTAAGCCGTAGAAGAATTATAGCCGTTCTTGCTTCCACAACGGTCGCCCGAAAGTGAATCGATCGACCGATACTGAAGTGCATTCCATTTTGTGATTAGCGGTCGATCCAATCTTCTATTTCGGTCATCCATTCTCTTCATAACGGTCGACAGCTATAAGATCGGTCGCCCATTTTTAGAGGTTGATCCTTTCTGTGATTAGCGGACGCTCTATCATCCATTTCGGTCATCCATTGTCTTCAATAACGGTCGACCGATAGTGGATCGGTCGTCCGTTTTTAAAGGTTCTTCCATTTTGTGATTAGCGGACGCTCCATCGTGCATTTCAGTCGTCCATTATCTACCATAACGGTCGATCGATATACTATCGGTCGTCCGTTTTTACAGCAGATAAAAACTTCGACTATTTTTCTTCGAAAAATGCTAAACATGTTCACACTATCACTTTAAGACTAATTAGTACATCTTCTTCCTTGTTTGCTATCATCAAAATACATAGAATATGGTCTTGAGACTAACACGTAACTCATGTAGTAATTGCTAGATGAACTTATTGATCATTAATTCATGTTATAATGAATTTGGCTTATTCCATGAAGTCTTTCACTATAAGTTATGATAATATGATTTGTCATCTTCCATTGTAATGTAAGCCACATGATATTTATGTGGCCATGTGATGGCGAACGAACTAGCACATTGTGAATTCCTCCTAATTTTCTTCAGCATTTAGGGTAAATTTTTGGGGAGTTACACTTTCAATCCTTCATGTAAAATTCTAGTACTTATTGTTCAATAATAAAGAATTAACAATTCTACTTTTACTTTTTTATTAATAAAAAAGTGCCTATGTTGTGTGATAATGGATGCTAATGTGGTTGAATGACTAGCTCTGTTCGTTTTCTCCTCTTTGTTAGAACTCCTTGACGGAACAATCGTTGCATTTCTTCTTCAGGAAGGAGCACAATGATCCTTCAATTAGAGGAAAAGAAGTTTTATGTACATGATCACCAATTGATTGCCATAATTCCAACTTTGATCTATGCATTGTCTTCTATAGAAAAGGAGCTATTCAATTTATCGTGAGAGAGAATAAGGTAAAAAAAGGAGAATCGCTGATATTGTAAGATCATCCATCTTGTGATAAGAAAAAAATACAAACCAGCCGCACTGTGGACTTTACCGACATCTTGTTCATTACAAGTAATTTAAGGGCTTGGTGTCCTCCATTAACTAGATAATAGGAAATCAAATTTGTCTAAATATGTAAGACCACCAACGTGACATGGGTGTTATCATTTGATGGAGCTCTTCTCCATTATCACGAGCGAGAATAAGGTAAAATGCAATGATCTTTGAGTTCTTGGTGGGAACTAATTTTGATTCAACTCACTTGCCGAACCTTTTGAAATCTTACCATGATGGTCCCAATGGACATTTTCTTTGGGGGGATGAGGGTTGATTATTTTGAGAAAAAAATAAAAATAAAGCATAATAAGATATACATAATCCCCTTAATTTATGGGTTGGTTCTGCTATTGTTCTTTCCCATATTTAAAATGCTCTAATTCTAGCCCTAAAAGGAGTAGAAAGGCGGGAATGTCTATACGTACAAGTGAAATTGGGATAGTTCTTTGCTTGGAGTAGAACATAAACCTAAAATGATCGAATGGGATTTTTCTATAGTATACAAAAAAATGTTTCGTTCAATCATTTTAAAGAAAGTTTATAAACTTGATAGATAAGAGAAGGTAGGGTTTCCCCTACTAACAATTCACGCTAAAATAATAGGTCCCATTCTTCTAACATTTTTCAGAAACTAATAATCATTCGTAGTCATTACCTCAGCACTAAAGAGTTCTTTTCAACGCTTTTAAGAGGAAAAAGAGAAATGTCTCCTATTTTACATTCGGTCTTGTTTTCACTTTATCAGTTATTTTAGATACAATTGAGTGAGCAAGGTTGGCTCAAGCATAAGACCATCAAGGTCATGACTTCATATCCAATTAAACTATGACATCTCACTTTTGATAATTAATATATATTTACCAATCCAAACACAAATAAATTATTATCACTTTTTGGCAAGTGTATATCTTTGTTTACATTAAACTCATCGTTATAACTTTTTTTCTTATATTTATACATATTTATAGTGAATTCAAATAACTATTTATATAAATTTTTTCAACAAATTTTCTTTGACTAATTGAGCTCATAATTAAATATGAATCTTTCAACTATGTCTTCCAAAGTTAATGTAAAATCTTAATTTTATTACTGTGAAAAAAATGTTAACTCGTTATATTTTTTATTATAAAAGATATATCCAACACTATATTTTTAAAACTCATCGTTCATACTACACATATGTAGGCCTTCAAACGTATGGAGATCTCTCTTTGTCTGGAGTTCCATTTCCTTCTTCATCATTCCGATAAGGAGTGAGGACGAAGAGGTGGACTTTGCGGCGATACAAGAAGTAGGAATAAGATTATAGGAGAGAAGGCAAAAGAGCTACTGCTCTTGCATGAATGGTTAGCTAAGATCGTTAAAAAAGGTCTTTGCCCTGGTAGAAGAAATCGTAGTTGCCATGGAGAAACCTCCTGATCCCCTTCTCCTTCCCCCTCCCCCCTCGCAATCGGATCCGCTCCTCTCTCCTCTCGCACCTCCCCCTCTTCCTTCTCTGAACCCCCATCCCTCTCACCCTCCGGCCTCCTCTTATTCTCTGGTTCATGATCGAGTTGTCACGCCCAATGACCCCCTGGAAGTCGGATCTGATATGTTGCCATCAGTGGCTGCTCAACCCCATCCTCCTCCATCGTTGGCTCCTGGTGGCGGCTCTGCCTCTGTCAGCCTAGCCAAGCCCTCATGGGCGAATATTGTCAGAAGGAGCTCGTGCGGCCGTGTGCCGCCATCCATGTCGCCCAATCAGTTGTGCACCATCCGTGAAACCATCACTAATGAGGTGGAAATCTCGCTGGACGTGGTGCGCAGCCAATCTGAAGACTTGCAGCTCTGCCTCATTGCCCGTTTCGTCGGGGATGGGCAGTCGGTAGTGAATCTCCGTTGTGAAATTCCGCGCATTTGGAAGCTATCGCCCCCCTTGCGCATTATTCAAGTAGGCAATTTCCATCTTATGTTCAGATTTGATTCTAACGACGATCGTATGTAGGTTCTCACCGGCGGTCCTTGGTCGGGGGTCGGTCACATCATCAACGTTTCCATTCCGCGGCCTTTCTTCAGACAGGAGGAAGAGCTTATCTCTTCGGCGCCTTGCTGGGTCCATCTCCCTGGTCTCCCCTCTGAGCTCCGGAGCACCAGTGTTGTGATTTGTATCTCTAAGCAATTCGGGGCGCCGCTGCGTATCGACGACCTCAAGGACGACTGCGATTATGCGAAGATTTGCATCGATCTGGACAGATCAATTCCGGTGAAGCAGGGGGTGTGGGTCAGAAATTCGGGTGAAGCGATACTGTCACGGACGTGTCCTAGAAACATCATTTGTGCATAATCATGCATTTAATTAACATACTAAGTTAGTTTGGATGTCCATATAGTGATATTTGTATATAGTAATTAATATTTCGATTAGTGCATAATAATTACTTAATTATTGATAAACTTTACAAAGTAATTATATAGGACTATTAGGAATAAATCATAAAATTTCTAAATATTATAATATATATGTTTAAATAGGATTAAGTAAGCTTAATTAGGATTAAAACACTTAGTTATGATAAAAAAATGTGATTGGCCATCACTTAAGTTCCAAGCAGCTGAAGCAGACAGGTGAGAGCTGCTCAAAGGGATATTTTTTCAAACCACCATAAGACCTCTGAAAATTCTGAAAAAAAAATATAAGTCATTTAACATTATATTTTCACCGTAGAAAAATTACCAGAGGAAGAGCTAGAGCGAACCGACTGGGGAAAATCGGGAACGTCGGCTGTTCCAGATGAGTTTTGATCCGAAAATTTTTCTTCTGATTGAGAGAATCAGTACTTGGTGATAAACAAACCATAAATTATGTAATTTTGTGTGGTTCATCCATTCGAAGTTAGATTTCCATGGCCTCTGGAATCAACTAAAAAGAAGTTTTATAGAGGAAGTTATGAACTTACCTTCGCAAGTCACTCATCCTGTCCTGAGTCTGATATAAGTTCAATTTGTAAATTATGGCACGGTTAGAATAAGTGAATTAGGATTTGAAATTTGGATATGCTTAAATAGATATTCCAAGGGTTTGGTGAGAAGTAGAATCATCCTATTTGAACTTGTATTTTGGGAGAAATGAATTTTTCATTTCATAGTGATGCTTCTGTCAGATTCCAGGACATTGATAGATTGCGACCCGAATTAACTATTTGTGTTATAAGTCTATATAGCGTGTTAAATTCTCTAATTTTTATGACAAAATATTAATGAAGTCTAGTTTTCAAAAAAATTATGCCCTAGTTAAATGGACAAGTATTAAGAAATATATAAAACAATATTTTAGTGACATACAGTCTGCCAGGGCACAAACCTAGGTCAGATTGCTTGGGATGTCCTGACTTACTCACTTGGTATTTGATAACGATACTTAGGGATTGAAAACCTTAGTATGTCTAGTTTCTAATTAATCCATAATCATAAGATTTGCCCATGTAATTAAGAAGTTATGAATTATTGATTGACAGACACTCAGTCTGAAATCTTGAAACAGCACCTAGTTAAGCTTTGGAGAATTAAAAAGTTCTAAATGTAGAATAGCTTATGATATAAATGTCTTAAGTTAGAAATCAGTATTAGAGGAGGTTATATGCATTTTAGGGTGCATAAGCATTCATACATCATGAGCATGCATTGCATATTACCTTACTAGTGATTGGGAAGTAAGAAGACATTATTGTTTGTAGGAAAACATCAAGTTGCAAGTGAAAGGGAGGAAATCTAATAACCCTCCTTGAAGTGATAAAGTATAAGGTGAGTAGGTAAATTTACAACATAACAAAATGTTATATGTTAATTCTTTTATTTATGGTATTATCTCAAGCAAAGATTATTATTGTTATTATTGAAACATATCTTGCGCTATGAAAAGTAATTATGATATGTTTCAAGGATTTCATATGAGATGGAGTAATATTTTATACAAAAATATTTTCAGGGAACAATACTTGTGAAGTGAAAATAAGTTTTATTTGATAATGATATGAGATTATGACATGTGTTTTGATATTATTAAACTTCATGTGTTCATTAGCCATGTTATTTGAAAAAAGTCTTTGGGACCACATTCGATATACATGAAGCATTTGGGGCGTATATCGGGTGTCTTTGCCCTTTGGGGGCTGCTCTGCGTGCACATATTGACACATGATGAGTATGTGCAATGACACATGTGTGGAGTTTAAATATGAAAATTATGATATCTTGAGTTACTTTTACTTCTATGAAAGTTCATATGATTGACAAGTTATGCTATACGTGATATGCTTTAAATGTTTTCTCATATGAAAGAAATGTGGTTATTTAAAATGATATATGCACTCGTATTTGTTCCCCTATGTTGTACTTTTATTCCACTCACTGAGCAAATGATTGTTGCTCATAATACCCATTTTAAATTTTTTAGATACTCGTAAGTTCTTGAGTTGAGTCGACTCGAAGCTTATTTTTACTGCATATAGAGCAGGCCGAGCCGCTGGAGCACTTTAATCCCCCTTAACTTTTGTTTTTTGAAGCATGCATATGTAATAGATAGTCTTAGATGTTGTAATTAAGTTTGTGAGAAACTTTTTATAAGGTTTTATAAGACTTGATCCTGTGGAGTTATATGTGAGATGGTTTGTGAAAAAAATATAATGACAATATGCGAATGTCCTATCTTATAGCTTTTTATTAAACTTTGATGATTATATATGTGTCTTTTGTATGTATTGACAAATAACATAAGATAAGTAAGGGATGAGGTTTTGCCGATTTTATTTTTGGAATTGCTAAACATAGCTAAGAGTATGATAATTGGATTAGAACTTAGTCGCAGAGTTGGGTGTGACAGGTACTCCTTTTCGGCCCTTGGCTGCAGGTTCCCTCCTTGCCGCGTACTGATGTCATGAGGAGATGGTCCTCGGCCCGGGCATCGGCGTGGTGGGAGCACCTGCTGGGTCGTACACCAACGGATCTATGACGTCTGCATATCCTCTCATCCAACGGTCAGACGTGGCCCTTCTCGGTGGTGCGATCAGTCCTCACGCGGATGCATATCCGCCCCTTCATCTATCACACATGTACGGTAGTACGGGTCCTCACGTGGGATCGCGTACTGGGTCACGTGCGCAACATCTATCCTCTCCCACTATCTCTGGCAGCTCCCCTTGTCGCACTGTCTTAGGGTCTCCACGATCTGAGTTAGGGTTTCCGCGTACTTCACCGCCGCGGGTGGTCTCCTCTCCTAACTCCTCCTCCGGCGATGGCCAGGCAATATCCTCGGCTCTCCATGATCCGCAAGTCCAGCACCAGCAGATGGTCCAGCAAGTACTTTCGTGTTTCAGCTTGCCGATTCGTGAGTCGAGGGAGATCTCCGAGGCGACTTCTAATGAGGAAGCCCCGGATGCTGATCTGCTTGCGCACTAGCCGATAGAACGTCCATCTTCACCCAGGCGTCGGCAAGCCACGTCTGTTCATCCGCCTGACATTCAAGTAAAGAAGAATGCGCCCAGGAAGCAGCCTCGAGGTAAGAAGATCCTTGCTTCCTCTTTTGTCGACTCACTTCCCCCTCTTCCTTCAAAGATTGCTGCTCCGTCTTCCCCGGCGGGGGTCAAATGAGAGTGGTAAGCTGGAACTGCAGAGGGGCGGGGCGAAGCAAGGTTAGGGACCGCCTCTCGGAGCTGATGAAGACGCATAACCCTGATGTTTTGGTTCTTTTAGAGACTCATACTACCCAGCGGGACTCGGAGCGTGTCATCAGGCGGTTAGGTCGTGCTTGGACTGGTCATTCTTTGGCTGGTACAGGCGCCTCGGGCAGCATCATCGTTGCCTGGCGCTGTGCTAATATCCAAGTGACACCGTTCCTCGTCTTGCCTCAAGTTATGCATGTGGTTGTTACTCATAGTAATAATTCAATTATTCTTTCGTGTATCTATGCCAGTACTCTCCCGCTAGTCCACATGAATCTCTGGATGCAATTGTGCAATATTAACATTTCTCATATCCCTCGGGCAATTATAGGTGATTTAAATTTCGTAATTGATCATTATGATAAACGGGGTGGCTCTCCTTTTAAATTGACTAAGTCCATCCTCTCTCTTAGGAATCTCATTGACAATCATGGGCTTATCGACATTAATCCTCAGGGGAATAGATTCACTTGGTGTAATAATCGTACTGAAAATGCCAGAATCCTATGTAGGCCAGATAGACTTTTTGTTAACAATCATTGGCTCATGACTTTCCCGGCCACTACTCTTCTAAATTGCCCTCGTACGACTTCTGATCATTCCCCTCTACTTATGATTACTGATCACCCTCAGCGTAAGCCAAGATCTTTTAAGTATGAAGCCTTCTGGTTTGAACATAATGAACCTAGAGATATTGTTAAACGTGCTTGGGTTAATCACCCCCCGCATAATTCTCTTAACCACACCTTAACCAAAATCAAGCAGGAAACTATTCATTGGAATAGGCATGAATTGGGTAGGCTTGAAGACAAGGCCTTGGAGGTCCAGGAAGTTATCTCCTTCCTGGAGTACAAGGATGAGTCTTCTGGCCTTTCTGACCATGAATTAATTACCCTTAGGGCCTCCTATAACAAGCACTTGCCCTATCTTAGGCAGATTAACATAAAGTGGTGGTCGAAATCTAGAATCAAATGGTTAAACCATGGAGACAAAAACACTAAGTTCTTTCACATGTCTACCATCATTAGGTATAAGTCCAACTATATAAATTCTATCACATCTAAGAAGGGTCTGCCACTGACTTCTGACTCGCTTATTGCTAATTGTTTTGTCAAGCATTACTAGAACCTCTGGCAGCCTGAATCTCTAAATTCTTATCCTTCTACTTGGCCTGTCCTTCCTAAGCTCAATCACACCTAGTGGAATGAACTGACTTCTCCAATCACGGACAATGAAATTAAGGACTGCCTTTGGAGCATGGGCTCGGGCAAGGCCCCTGGCCCGGATGGTTTTACTGTTGAGTTCTACAAAAACTATTGGGACATTGTTGGTCCTGATATTTGTAGGCTCATCAAGGAGGCCCTCTCTTCGCTCTCTCTTCCATCTGATTGGACTCACACTTCTCTCATCTTCATTCCCAAGAAGGATTTCCCTAGCAAAGTTTCTGACTTCAGACCTATCTCCTTATGTAATGTACTTTATAGGATCACCTCTAAAGTCCTGGCTTAGAGGCTCAAGCCTACCCTTGATTTCTTAATTGATAAATGTCAATCTGCTTTCATTGCTCATAGATCTTTCTAGGATAACATCATAATTGCTCAGGAGCTTTCACATTCTATTGCCAAAGGTAGAAAAAAGTCCATATTGCTCAAAATTGACATGGAGAAGGCTTTTGATAGAGTTTCCTGGTCTGCTGTTGAAGCTATCCCCAAACATATAGACTTCCCTCCTCTCTTCATATCATGGATTCTTACTTGTATCAAATCTCCCATTTTTATCTGCCACATAAATGGTACTATTTCTCCTCCTTTCATCAATCACAGGGGAATCAGGCGGGGTGACCCTTTATCCCCTTATCTCTTTATTTTGGTATCTCAAGTGCTCTCCTCTCTCATTAATCACCAAGTCCACATTGGATCCCTGATTCCTTATTCTATCAACCCATTCAACATTAGTCACCTGATGTATGTAGATGACCTCCTCATCTGTATGGCTACAATCAAATCAAATTATGTTGTCTTAAAGAATGTGATCAAGTCCTACGAAGCCCGGACTAATCAAAAGGTTAATCATAACAAATCTGAAATCTTTTACCCTCCCAAATTGGCAGCTAACAGGAAGAACAATATTCAGAATATCCTAAACTTTAGGGTCGGTTCTTTCCCATTCTCCTATCTTGGAATTCACATTTCATATAAATACATTCCAATTAATGCTCAGAGAATCATCATTGACAAAATCTCTAGGAGGCTGTCAGGTTGGAAGCAGTCCCTCCTAAATCAGGCTGGCAAAGTTGTCCTTATAAATTTTGTCATTAATTTTATCCCTGTGTATGCCTCCTGTAACATCCGGTTCGTTAGGAAAAAAAAGAGAGATAAAATAAAAGATTCGAATCGGATAGAAGAGAGAGGAAAGAAAGAAAAAGGGAATAAAGATAAAACCAAATCAAGAAAGATAAGTTGGAAACAAATCTGAAAAAAATTTAAATCCAACAACAACTCTTATTCCTCCCCTATAAATATGAGGCCAAATCAAACAAATCAGCCACTTTTCTCTCTACGAGCCGGCCCTAGTTTTTCCTCCCCTATTTTGTGCGCCCCTTCGTTATTTCGTCCCTGATCCGCCATCTTCACCAAGAGACTTGCCGGAGGGGGTGGACGCCAATGGACGCACGCCTGAATCGAGAGGAGTGGGCAGAGGAAGAGGAAAAAGAAGACTGCAAGATTAGTTTCTGGACAAAAAACTAATAAGGTATGGAACTATGGTAGATTCTTCCTAGAATTATGATTTTAGACTTGAAGCATGTCCTACTTGATGCCTAATTATAGTAGAATATTGTATGATGATGATTGTGCCGGCCATCGTCGGAATACGATGATCGGATTGCGAACTGCGCGTCTATGCAGTTTCTGCACAAGACAAACCCGGCCCGGGTTCACTGGATTTCGGCCCGGGCAGGGCCTTCGTCGGACCGAGTTTGGAGGAACTCAGCCCAGTTTCGCCATTGCCGACGTCTTTGAGCTCTGCAATTAGATGAACCCGGCCCGAGTTGATGATGACTCGGCCCGAGTTTCACCCATGATGAAGAAGTCGGGCGCGATGGCTGCCCTGACTCGACGATGACCTGACCTGACCCGGGTGTGAACCGAGCCCGGCCCGGGTGTGACCTTGTTTTTTCGAGAACAATTTTTGATGAACTCGGGCCGGGTTCTGCCTGACTCGGCCCGGGTTCTGATATCAATTATGATGATTCTATGATGTTTAGGCCTCTGATTCATGTGCTTAACCCCGATCTAAGTCATAATGATGATTAAGATGTTATGCACATATGATTCCTCTCCATGATCCTATCTTGTAGCTCCAATTAAGTCTTATGTAACGATGATGATGATGATTAGAACTCTTGATCTGTATGATTAAATGATGATCCGACCCGGCCCGGGTGTAATCCGACCTAGCTCGGGTGTAACCCGAACCTAGCCTGGGCTTTACCCTCATTTTTCCGAAGATGATGACTGATCAACTTGGCCCGGGTTTCTCCCTACTCGGCCCGGGTTCCGACCAGATTAAGAATATGTTTATGATCTTTTAATCTATGTTCTCCATGATTAGTCCTAATCTATGTATGATGATGATGATGTCGATTTTATCCATGATTTACTCTCCATGATTATGTCCTTTATCCTGATTTAAAGTTCTTATCGAAATATGTTTTGTTTAATTAAAAGATGAAAGATAAAAAATGTAAAATGTTAAATGGAGAGCTCTTTTTATGATGGACTAGTGACGACCAGTTATGGACTGTCCTCGGACAGTTATGGGCTGACTTCTGTCAGTTATGTGCTGGCTCTGTCAATTATGATGATGATGATGGACGGGTTGAGGCAGGCCTCCCCGTGGGTTGAAATATATCCCACTATAAGTCAAAGATGAATAATAAGATGATGAAGAAGATGAAGCATATTAATAATAAAATCCCTTCATGATGATTAGTAGCTCTTGCCACACCTTTCCATGATCTCTTGATCTATTATTAATATGAACTAAAGAAGATGATTCACTTCATGATTATCTATGCTCATACGATGATTTCTCCTGATTCTTTATATGATGATGACCTCATAATCATGATGATCGGCTTTTGTCTCCTCTATAATGATTTATTTTGATCTATCATGATCTTTAATTTTATGATCCCAAGAAGATGACAATCTATCAACTTACTATCCATATGCCAAGTTATAGGATCTCTGTTACACATATGATAACGATGATGTTTCTTTTCTATACGATGATGATGATGATGATGATGCCCTTATGATTCTTGTCTAGTATCATGATCTTATGATTATTTCTATCTTACTTCCATACTGAGTTACAAAACTCATAGGGAGGTTTCTCCCCTGCATGTTCTTGAATGCAGGATTATATCTTAATGATGAAGGTGGCCAACGGTGACAGATCGAGCTCGTAGGTGGCTACACATGGTTATCGAGTTCTTTAGATGATGGATAGCTTTTTCCTTTCTTTATATATTTGATGTATTAGCTTTCCTTTGGACTCCTATGAACTCAGTTATCAGTCTTCCGCATTTCATGATGTTACTCTCTTTATTCTTAATGATGATTTAGTTATTCCACATTTATTGATGTTCTGTTGACCAGTCAAAGTCTCTTTTTGATCAATATAATGTACATGTAAGGATGACCCCTAGCGTCTCCGAACCATATTTTACCACGTGACGGAGTGCGATTTGGGGGCGTTACAATTAGGTATTAGAGCCTAAGGTTAGGGCATTCTCATGTCCTAATATTTGATGTATGGTCCATGTGCAAGTGCCACGAGCAGTCACCGCACCACCTGAAGTTATGTCAAGTAAGTTTGTCCCTCTTCCATAAGCTGAACGATTAAGATGACGACTCTTGACTCATGATAGTTGGTTATGCTAATATGGGTCTTATTGATCTTTAAAATTCCTTTCTAATGATGATGTTTGATGATGAAGTACTCTATGAATATAGAACATCTCAGGATGTAACAATTGACATGCCTCATATGGCCTTTTTATATCATTTTCGTATCACAATTACTCTATCCATCATGCTAAGATGATGAAGTATTGATTCAATGGTTTGATCAAATACCTATCCTTGATCTCATATGTGATCCCCTTTCTATATCATTGATCTGATTATCAATCAAAGAAGTCTTATTTTTATAATGATGTTTAGGGAAGGGTCACATCAAACATAGGTCATAGTTAAAGTTATTGATCTAGATTGATCTTATAAAGATGATGATTGACATAGTTCTAATATCAGTCTTATTAAATCATATGTTGTCATTATCCACGATGATGAACAACACTCTTAGTGAGCTTGACCCTTATATGACATAAGCTACTTGTAAGGATGATGACCCTATGAAAATAATTTCATTCCACAAAATATGTCTTAGTGGAACAAATGACGATGGAAGATAAAAATATTTTCTTCGCGTCGGTTAAATATTCTTAAGAGGATTATGATGGAACTCTAGTGTCAAATGATTTTCCTCCTAACATGTATAAGTACCATGCAAGAAGAAGAAGATATCTACTAGTACCTAAATGAACTAAAAGCTATAGTTAAGAGTTGAGTGTCAGATCGACCTCCTTTCAAGCATGACCCTGATTTTAAAGGCCCCATGACACATGAATCGAAGAATCAAATTCAGTAATTTTAAGATAAGGGGTTTATGAGACCAAGGGTCTCACTTTTAGAATGTTCTATTTTCTTTTATAAAGAAGAATGATGACTCTACGAAGTTAAAGATTGATTACAAGATGTTAATCAAAACAACCATCAAGACATAAGTGTCTATTACCATGTATAGATTACCTATTTAAGGTCAGGATGTTCTCCAAAGTTGACCTATGAAATAAGTACCAGTAGTTTTGGATTGCTGAAAATGGATGTAATGAAGATGATCTTTCTATTAATGTGTGATCACTATAAATTTTAGTGATGTCACTAAACCAATGGACACCCCCAACTTATATGGTCTTCATGAACATGACGTTCGGACATTCCCAAAGCAATATAAGGAACATATGTGAATTTATACTGATGGTATTAAGATAGCACAAATTCACATGAAAAAAAAATTATTGAAGAAGTATGAGATGAAACTTCTAACTTAGGAACTCAAATGAGTTGTGGAATTATCCTTAATTATTCAGGAAGGATGTTGAGGTTGTATTATTATCCTGAAATGCTACTTATATGAAGTTTCTAAAAGATTTTGAGTTCCTCACAAATTACCACCATGGTAACGAATTCTATTCCACATGCATTCAAACACAAGAAGGAAGGCTCATTAGGCTTCAATGAGACTGCGTCAATGTGAAATGATGAAGGAACTAAGCATGTGAAACCCAAATGACGAAGTCCTAAAAAGAATAATACTGGATGAATAACATAAGCCTAGGTTGCGATCCATTTGGGAATAAGTCTTATAAGAAGAAGTATTAGATGAATGTTATAATTCTAGATTGTGATCCATTTGGGATTATGCCTTATAAGGAAAAAGTATTAAAGGAATATTATAAGCCTGAGTTACGATCCATTTGGAAAGTACAAGAAGTATAAGGATGTAACCATAAGTCTGGATTGTGATCCATTTGGGAAGTACAAAGATGTATAAGGATGAATAAATAGCAATGACATGAAACATGAAGATACAAAAGTATATTCTAAGTAGCCAGTATGTCATTGTGAAAAAGGTAGAGTGCTAGAAACCTTATGAAAAGATGATGTATGATGTTAATTATTCTATATAAATATGGCCTTACTTAAGATGACAATTTTATCTAATGTCAATCCTAATGATCTTTACGATCATGTACAATAATGATATGGTTTATAATCAATTGCGTCCATAAAAATGATGATTACTAATGATGATGGATTATGTTCAATGATACTATTGATTCTTGTACGATGATCATCGATGTTATCGATGTACCTTATGACGCTACTGATATTAATGATCCTCATGATAAGTTTCTCCCACCATGCTAGACTATGCCATTGTCGATCTTAATGATCCACATGATGATTTACATGATGACCACCCTATAATAAAGGAGTGATCCTAGGATGATGATGATCTATCTTAAGATGCCAAATAACCAATTTTTCTTGATTTCCTTATGATGTCTCATGGTTGTATAATCAACCATGCTATATGCTACCTTGATGACCCTTAATCTTAGGATCAGCGATGATCATGCCGTATGCCCATGATTATGATGATCACTTTTATAGAATTAATCATGAGATAAGATTTTATTTTTCCACCCATTGATGTTGATCGATTGTATGTCATTGTTCATGATGACATTTATTGTTAAAGATGATTATGTCATTCGTGAGGTTTCCTTGAGACCTTGTATAGGATACTACATACCTACATGTAGGAAGGAGGAAGTTGAAAAGAAATTATTAAGTGCCAAAGAGATGTGATAACCAAAAATGAACATGCCAAGAAAATCGAATTGATATAAAGAGGATGAAGACAACTCTGGCACCATAGAAATCTTTTGCCACTAAAGGCGGACGTAGATAGATCATTAACTTGATAATCAAGTTGTATTAAAGGTTTTTCCTACATAAGAAGGCGTTTGATCCAATTTATTGATTTGTTCGGAAATCAAGATGTGTCCAAATGATGTCATGACATCATCATGTGTTTTTCTCATGATGATCTGGAGCTGACTTTGCTCTCAAATGTTTTAATTGATACCTTGTAACCAAAAGTTAGAATGTTAGGTTAAGGAAGATGCAAGATGAAATGAGGATTGTCATGGCCTATTTAAAACGGAGTTTACACCCTCATATGAGGCAACCCTCTATTTGACATATGGATGACTTAGATGGCAACACATTAATGTGTTGACTGAAGTAGATTTTTATTTCCCAATTATAGCAAAGGCAAAATGAAAAGATGAACCATATGATGAAGAAAGGATGAAAGAAAATGCTATATGATAAAAGGACATTTGCCTAAGGTATATTACTATAAAATGACCCATTGTCCCAACGCATATGATGATGGAAGGACTCTATCCTTAAGATGATGAAGATGGAACGATGATGAACAAATGTCTTTCTAAGTGTGAGATGTACCAAGTTTTCTTCTTAGTAAACTCCTACCCGATGACTAAATTCGAGAATGAATTTTATTTTAAGGGGTTTATAATGTAACGTCCGATTCGTTAGGAAAAAAAGAGAGATAAAATAAAAGATTCAAATCGAATAGAAGAGAGAGGAAAGAAAGAAAAAGGGAATAAAGATAAAACCAAATCAAGAAAGATAAGTTGGAAACAAATCTGAAAGAAATTTAAATCCAACAACAACTCTTATTCCTCCCCTATAAATATGAGGCCAAATCAAACATATCAGCCACTTTTCTCTCTACGAGCCGGCCCTAGTTTTTCCTTCCCTATTTTGTGCGCCCCTTTGTTATTTCATCCCTGATATGCCATCTTCACCAAGAAACTTGCCGGAGGGGGTGGACGCCGCCGGACGCATGCCTGAATCGAGAGGAGTGGGTAGAGGAAGAGGAAGAAGAAGACTGCAAGATTAGTTTCTGGACAGAAACTAATAAGGTATGGAACTAGGGTAGATTCTTTCTAGAATTATGATTTTAGACTTGAAGCATGTCCTACTTGATGCCTGATTATAGTGTAATATTGTATCATGATAATTGTGTCGGCCATCATCGAAATACGACGATCGGATTGCGAACTGCGCGTCTGCGTAGTTTCTGCACAAGACGAACCCGGCCCGAGTTCACTGGAATCCGGCCCGGGCAGGGCCTTCGTCGGACCGAGTTCGGAGGAACCCGGCCCGGTTCCGTCATTGCCGACGCCTTCAAGCTCTGCAATTAGATGAACCCGGCCCGAGTTGATGATGACTCGGTCGAGTTCCACCCATGATGAAGAAGTTGGGCGTGATGGCTGCCTTGACTCGACGATGACCTGACCCGACCCGGGTGTGAACCGAGTCCGGCCCGGGATGACCTTGTTTTTCCGAGAATGATTTCCGATGAACTCGGCCCGGGTTCTACCTGACTCGACTCGGGTTCTGATACCAATTATGATGATTCTATGATTTTTAGGCCTCTGATTCAAGTGCTTAATCCCGATCTAAATCATAATGATGATTAAGATGTTATGCACATATGATTCCTCTCCATGATCCTATCTTGTAGCTCCAATTAAGTCTTATGTAACGATGATGATGATTAGGACTCTTGATCTGTATGATTCGATGATGATCCGACCCGGCCCGGGTGTAACCCGAACCCGGCCTAGGCTTTACCCTGATTTTTCCAAAGATGATGACTGATCAACTCGGCCCGAGTTTCTCCCTACTCGGCCCGGGTTCCGACCAGATTAAGAATATGTTTATGATCTTTTAATCTATGTTCTCCATGATTAGTCCTAATCTATGTATGATGATGATGATGTCGATTTTATCCATGATTTACTCTTCATGGTTATGTCCTTTATCCTGATTTAAAGTACTTATCAAAATATGTTTTGTTTAATTAAAAGATGAAAAATAAAAAATGTAAAACGTTAAATGGAGAGCTCTTTTTATGATGGACTGGTGACGATCAATTATGGGCTGTCCTCGAACAGTTATGGGCTGTCATCGGACAGTTATGGGTTGACTTCTGTCAGTTATGGGCTGGCTCTGTCAATTATGATGATGATGATGGACGGGTTGAGGTAAGTCTCCCCGTGGGTTGAAATATACTCCATTATAAGTCAAAGATGAATAATAAGATGATGAACAAAATGAAGCATATTAATAATAAAATCCCTTCATGATGATTAGTGGCTCTTGCCACACCTTTCCGTGATCTCTTGATCTATTATTAATATGAACTAAAGAAGATGATTCACTTCATGATTATCTATGCTCATACGATGATTTCTCCTGATTCTTTATATGATGATGATCGAATTTTGCCTCCTCTATGATGATTTATTTTGATCTATCATGATCTTTAATCTTATGATGTCAATAAGATGACAATCTATCAACTTACTATCCATATGCCAAGTTATAGGATCTCTGTTACACATATGATGACGATGATGTTTCTTTTCTATATGATGATGATGATGTCCTTATGATTATTGTCTAGTATCATGATCTTATGATTATTTCTATCTTACTTCCATACTGAGTTGCAAAACTCATAGGGAGGTTTCTCCCCTGCATGTTCTTGAATGCAGTATTTTATCTTAATGATGAAGGTGACCAACGGTGACAGATCGAGCTCGTAGGTGGTTGCACATAGTTATCGAGTCCTTTAGATGATGGATAACTTTTTTTCTTTCTTTATATATTTGATGTATTAGCTTTCCTTTGGACTCCTATGAATTCAGTTATCAGTCTTCCGCATTTCATGATGTTACTCTCTTTATTCTTAATGTTGATTTAGTTATTCCGCATTCATTGATGTTCTGTTGACCAGTCAAAGTCTCTTTTTGGTCAATATAATGTACACGTAAGGATGACCCGTAGCGTCTTCAAACCGTATTCTATCACGTGACGGAGTGCGATTTGGGGGCGTTACACCTCCAGTTCCTCTTATATTGCTAATGGAATCATAGATATCATTGAGAAGCATAACAGATCTTTCTTCTGGAGTCCGGGTGAAGGAAAAAGTGGTAAGCACCTTGTCAATTGGGAGGTTGTGCAGCTCCCCAAGCTTTGTGGGGGGCTTGGCATCAAGAATCTCAAACTTATTCGCATATTTTTATTAGCTAAGAGAGTACTTGATTTGTTAACAATCTTGACACTCCCTGGGTGAAACTTATTAGACTGAAGTATGGTATTCCTCATCCTTGGACTCAACCAACTTCCCTCAGATTTACCTCCTGGTGCTGAAGAGCTATCATGAATACAATGTATTGTACTAAGCTTGGTTTTATGAAGATGGTTGGTAATGGCAATAATACCACTGTTCTAAATGATCCTTGGATATTTAGTGTGCCCCTCGCTTGGAAACCTACATACATAAATGTCAATTCGCATTGCTAATGCCTTATTAGTTAAAGACCTTATTACTGATAACAACTGGAATCAGGCTATACTTTCTGAACTATTTGGTCCTGAATTGATCTCTTGTATTCTATCTGTGTATATACCTATTAATGTCTATGATGATTCCTGGCACTAGGTCATGGATTCTCAGGGTGTAGCTAAAGCTAATTCAGTTTATAGATTCATGATGGAAAGCTCTTTACCGCCAACCTTGCTTGGACGGCCACCTGGGATTCAATAGCAGTCAATTATGCCTTTTTGGAACCTCCTATGGAGGCTTTGTGTTATGCCTAAGATCAAAACCTTTCTTTGGAAATTGTTGCATAAGAAGCTTCCTACTGCTAATACTTTGGCTCGGTTTATTCCTTCTTTGAGTCATGTTTGCAAGATTTTTGCTTCTAATATTGAGGATGTTAGCCACTTGTTTTTTGCTTGCCCATTTGCTATTCGGTTCTGGTCTATTGCTCAAGCTAATCTCAAGTTTACTTTTGAACTTTTCTCTCATTGATCTGATGGCTCTTGGTTGCTTGAGGGAGCCACCTTAAATCCTAGTTCAAGACTAAAGTTGAGATCTTTTATTGGCGTGTGTTTGTGGGGGCTGTGGTGTGCTAGAAATGAGATTGTTTTTAATTCCAGGATGGCAACTGCAGGGTCGGTTTGACGGAGAGTCTTATCCGTTTATGATGCTTATATCACTTGCCAGGTTCTTGAGGCACTCACATTATCCCCCATGGCTAGTCCTTGGCTCGATGGGAGCCCCCGGATGTGGGGTGGACTAAACTTAATACGGATGGCGCTTTTACGATTTCTGGTGAGCTGGGTGGCATGGGTTTCATTTGTCGCTCTCACAATCTTTCTTTTTTGGCTGCAGGTCCGTTAGTAAGGAGATGCCGGGGTGCGCTTGAGGCCAAGGCGTGGGCACTGCTCGAGGGAGTCAAATGCTGTATTCGAATGGGCTTTTCGATCCTCCATATTGAGATTGATTCTCAGATTCTGATGAATGCGATTTCGGGCTCCAAGCCGACGCCCTGGGCTATCAGACACATTGCTAAAGACATTACGTCCTTACTTTTATTTCTTGGGCATTACAAGATTTCGCATTGTAATAGAAAGGCAAACTCTGTAGCGCATTTTTTTGCCCATTTTGCTCGTCGTCTGTCGTGCGACGTTTTTTAGGAAGGTCATCCACCTTCGAAAACCCTTCAATCCTTGTATTTTGACAACTCTCGATGCTATATTAATGATTAAGTGATCTTTCCTTTTAAAAAAAAGATCGTTAAAAAAGAGAAGTACTGTAAGTAAGTTATGCTATGTTTTATTGGCTTCGTTTCGTTTGGTACTTCTTAAGTAACTAATGATTTTAGATAAAAAGAGCTATGATGAAATTTGTGAAAAATTTAAGAATTTTTTAATTACAAAAATTGGCGCATACCAAATTATGAACGGAACTAAAGTCAATAGACTATATATGAAAATTTAACTTTAAATTTAAACTCATATTAAGTGTTTAATTCATGTCAGCACGAAAATTGTGATTTCAAGAAAGGAAGTCACTGTGAAAATTTTAATTACAAACTCATATTAAGTGGAAGGACAAAAATAAAAAAAATAAGAAAAATTTAAATAAATAAAATGTATAATAAATGATCCTTTCAATTTGCTGTTGTACGAAAGATTGCTCCACACTGTCAGTGTTGACTGTTGATATCATAATATATGCTCCGGTTCGATAAGATTCTTTTTAATAAATAAAAATATTAGATTCCAAAGGGAAGGTGGTATTAATTAAAACAGTTTTTTATTTGTTTCGCCGTCATAACGGATCGCAACGCCGTCGTCAACGTGCATGGGTAGTGCTAACGGCGGATGTCCCAAATCTCCCGCCTAGGAGCGGGCGAAACGGCGAAATGCGAAATCGCTCGGGATCGGGAGGGAAAAACGAACCACTTCAAAACTTTTCGCCGCTCCCTCTCCATCATTAAGTTCCCCGCTTCGTCTCCCTTCCAAAACCTTCGCCCGCTTCATCGAAGCCCCTGAGGAAAAAGGGGACGAAAAGCTCGATCCCCGATTGTAGTTCCAGCAGGCGAACGACAACGGCAACGCCATCAGGAAGTTATTAGCGTTGCCCGATCGTGAGAACGAGGCCTGAGGTAAGCGATTCGGTCCCATTTTCCCTAGGGTTTTCTTCGCGTCGTGGAAGGTGTTCTTGTTTCTGCAGCTCGATTCATACGATTGATAAGTGCACGAGTGATGTGGAATGCGCGATTCTTCTTTTCTTTTCCTAGGCGGACGGTTGCAGTTGAATGGGGGGGATGGCACGGCGATAGAATCGAGATAATATGGCGGAGGCGGCGGTCGTCGAATCATCGTCTGGTCCTTTTCCTTTCGGGAAATCGTATTCTGACGTGATGATGAAGAGAAAGACACCCTCTGAGCTCAGAGTACGGCATTTCTATAATTCGGTTTCGGTTTTTCTTTGTAAACTGTGCAGTCGTCAAGCGTTTTGCTACTTCGAGTTCTTGGTCTAAGTACCTTGTTTTCTACATCTAATAATGGTCTGATGTACAAAGAAGATAAATGACTTCCTTTAACTTTCCCAGTGCCTAGTAGTCACATATCATTTGGCTTTCGCAGTAGAGACTACTCTTTTGCACATCTTTGTATGTTGTCAATTTCCATTTTTTTCTGATAACTTTGTGACTTGCCATTTAGTGGTGAAAGACAAGCTGCTGAGAAAATGATGCATTAGCTAAAGAAAGGACAATGAAAATGGCAATTCGTTCATCTCAAATATAACCAGCGAACACTCCATCTTATCACACATACCACTTTCTAAGAATTAATTTATCAAGATTCTTGATGTTGTCCTGGATGTGAATTCTTGTTGACAAGTTATCCCGCTCAAATTTATATGCATGAATATGTTTTGCAGGGGGAACAGTTGAAGAGAAGGAACAATCAAGCAGCAACTGCTAGGCCTTTGCCTGCTGGTGCTGCATTTGACAAGTATAACTATGCGAATTCTCTTCTTGTTATTTTATTTACTGACTTGCCATGATTGACAGCAAATTTGGAAACATATTCAGGAAGTCGCAATTGTCAAAACTTCCGAGATATGTGAACATCCGTGTTGATGAAGTCTATTCTGTAAAAAAATCCAGTGAGAGGTGCAGGCAACTTTATGGAAAAGAAAAGACAAAGGTTTAACAATGGTTCTTCACATTCTCATCATTGTATGCCCAATATTTAAGGTTTACATAGTAAAAGCAATTATTATTTTCTGATTGGTGTACTTTTTTTTTGTGTCCCTCTGAAAACAGGAAGCTTCAACTGCCAACGAAATATCCGATGATCCAGTATCTTGTCCTTCCGTTTTACCAGCTGAAGCCAAAACCTCAGCTTTTTGGTATGCCTGTTTTTAGGATGAGAATGTCATAACTACATGAATGTCAGATTTTTTGCGTTATAAATTTATTGCTCTACCTTCTCAAAATAATCCGCTCAACTGTTGTAGCGCCGTGGGGGTTAATAAGCCAAAGGATTCTGAGACATATGCCAAAGACATCAAGGATCAAGGTTTTAGGAAGATTGAAAAATGTAGCCAGAGTACATTGCGTAACGTCATTGACCTGCATCTGGGTGATGAAAACCTATCTCGTTCTGGCAAAGTTGATATGGTATTTCTTCCCAATTTATGCAACCTTCCATTTTATCACAACCTTTTTCATGAACTATAAGATATTATTTTTGAAACGAGTGACTATAAGATATTAGTGTCTTACATTTACCAGGACAAAGCACTTAAAGGTTTTAGTGCCCGTGATATTCCTGCCATCTCTTGTTCGTTGGCATCTTCTAAGAAGCTTGATGATCTTCCTCCAGCTCCTCCAAGGATTTCATCTGATGAATTTGAGATTCCAGGAGTTAAGGCCCCTCTGGACTTGACCTTGAAAACAAGCATGCGTTTTGTCTTATCATCCCCGGTGAAATGGTTAGTATTATATTCTCTCTTCAATCTTCTGTACATATTTTCTTTTTCTGTGCATATTCTTTCTTTTTCAAGGATCTGCATTGTGATAATTTAGTGGACTCATGATGTAACTCTTGATGGCAGTCAAAGCTGTCATTTTTTTAGGGAAGTCAAAGCTGTCATTTTGACCAACAAGTGAAATGTCTTCTATGTTTTCATCTATTTAATTCACACAGATAACACCTTCCTAGTCATTATTTTGTATTTTGAAGAAGTTCTTTATCTCTATCAGTCTGTCTTTATTTGCATATTTATGAGAAGCCTTTCTGAGATATCTGGAATTTCTTGGATGGTATTCTTCTGTTACTTGTAGGACTGGGGAATGAGCTGTTTGTATTCTTATTTTCTTTATTTTCTTCTTTCATTGTCACCAACAACAACAACAACAAAACCTTATCCCACTAGGTGGGGTCGGCTTTCTTTCATTGTCACCATGCTGAAAAAATACACTAAAAAGTATCATGTTAACGAAGCTATCACATAAGTAATCAGAAAAAAAATAGGAAGCTTTAACTTCTACTTTGTTGATAATATAATGAATCCTAAATTTCTAAATTTTTGGGATATCTTGCATGCTGTGATATTACATTAACACTTTGCATTGGGATTAAGTGTACAAGAAGTTTTTTTCATAAGTTAAAGTTTTAGTCAATGGGTTATTGTCAAATAGGTATTGCATGTAATAAATGCGTGCCTATTTTTCTTATACTTGCATTGACTCCGTTTTTTTATTCAGGTGCCATAGGCTCACTGTGAGTTCTGCTACCATAGACTTGAACTGGTTTACTCAGTCTATTAGCAGCAATACTCGAAATTCTCTATCTCTAACTGGAGAAGTGGAGCATACTGAGATCCTGTTCTCGAAGGCTTTATGTTCTTGGGTGCATCCTGAGTCATCACTTCCCACTTCAATCATATCTATGCTGACAGCCTCAGGAGGAAAGGGAGGTTGTTATCTAGTGTTTTTTTTTTATTTGTTATTTTTTAAGAGTTCTATTTTGTCTTTGTTACTCATTACTTTCTGTTTTGATTTCAGAGATTGATTTCTTACAAAAAAGGCAACAGGATTGGGAAGATTCGTTTCGGAATCTTTACTACATGCTTAGGAAGAACAGTTGCAATATATTTTATGGTATCTACCACCATTTTGTGAAATTCAATTCTTAATTTGTTCTCTATGATGTCTGCATTTTTGTTTCTTTACTGAAGTTTCTTGTTTGAGCTGAGTTAGCTTTGTCTTAATCTTCATGTGTTTTGGATGTTCATTCTTGCTTTGTATGTTTCTTCCTTCTGTGAATACAATAAATTATTTATGTTCATTATTCACCTTTTGGTTTAAGCCATAGGCCCATAACAGTTTGTTAGTCTTTTCTCTCTCCCTTTTCACGTATTTAACAACTTTTGGTTTGAATGTTTTTTTATTTATCTCCCCCTTTTTTATTTTTTTGGTTTGAATGTTGACGAAAGCAAGGTTGTCAAAAACGCGCTTTAACTCGTAAAAGCGTACGATTTTACGTCTTCACCTTTGCATTTCGTGCTCGATCTCACCTGAAAACGTTTTTGGCCAGCACTTGGTAGAATCGCGTGCTGGCCCGTAAAATCGGTGGAGACGCACGACTCCACCGATCCCACGATATTTTTTTTTAATGTTTTATAAGCGTGATAGGCACTCATCTCTTCCTTTTTGTTTGCTGTCTGCCGCTGTGCCCTGTCGCTGCCACCACTGCTGTCCTGCTGCCACCGCTCACTGCTGCTGTCGCCACTGTTGCTCGTCTGCTGCTCGCGCTGCTTCCGCCGCTCACTGCTGCTGTCGCCACTGTTGCTCGTCTGCTGCTCGCGCTGCTTCCGCCGCCGCGCTGCTGTCTTGATGCTGCTGCCACTGATCTAACAGGTTCTCCCCCGTCCCTCTCTCGTGTTCTCTTTCTCTCCCTCTCCCTTTCTCTTCCCGCACTCTCTCCCTTTCTCTTTCTCCCCTCGTCTTCTCTCGCCCTTTCTCTTTTCCTCCCCTCTCCCTCTCTCGCTTTCTCTCTCTCCCTCACCCTCTCCCTTTCTCTTCCCGTACCCTCCCCCTTTCTCTTTCTCCCCTCTTCCTCTCTCGCCCTTTCTCTTTTCCTCCCTTTTCCTCTCCCTTTCTCTTCCCACACGAGAATATTTTTTTTTCTCCTTTTCTCTTTCTCTCTCTCTCCCTTTCTCTGTACAAATTGAAACAGGTTTCTTTTTTTTTCCACGAACCCAATAGTTCTCCCCATTGGTGAACAAGGGCCATGGCGACCTTTTTACTTTCTATTATGTTATAAAATTAAAACATTTTTATATTTCAACTATGGTTAATATTTGCTTAATAAAGTGGAAATCATCAATTGCTTTTAATATTGTGAATTTATTATTGTATTAATTTTTTATATATTAATAATGAAAGTTATTTATTGATGTGTTAATTTTTCATGAATTAATTATATTGATGTGTCTGTTGTTATTCTGTTATTATTACAATTTGTTAAGGTTGTGAATTAATATATATATAATTAAATAGGTATTAATATCATGAAGTGTGATGTTAAAATTATAAATTTGGACATGTATTATTGCATTTTGTACTTATAAGTTCAAAGAGAATTTGCATTTCACTACTAATATCATGAATTTATATATATTATTATATATTAATATATAGATTTTAATATTAAAAAATAATCTGGTAGAATCGGCCGTGTCGTGTTACGTGTTCACGATTTACGAGTTTTTTCGGCCCTCCGTGTCGAGTCCGTTTTACGTGTTTGACAACACTGGACGAAAGGTTTGTCTTGTTGATCCTAAAGAGCCCAGCCATCAAAGTAGCTGATGAATTTTGTAAAAGAATTTATCTTAAAAAACCTGCAAAAAAAAATATGATATGAATGATTAATTATGATTCAGTAGTGAAACATTGATTAATATTCTCATTCTGTTTCTATTTGTGTCATTTCCAATTATTGTTTTGTTTCTCTTGAATAAAAAACTCCGCCTATATTTTATAGCCGGTCCCAAGCCCGGATAAAGGAGGAGGGTTGTGTTAGGCCCCGACAGCCAGCATAAAATCCTGTTGAATCTTATGAACATGGATCAACGAATATTGACGTCGTATGATCCATGTAGCTGACCCCACCTAGTGGGATAATGCTTTGTTGTTGTTGTTGTCTATTTACTCTGTTCATGCTAGTTTTACAGTAAACATCTTTGTTTGGTAAAGTACTAGTCTTTTAATGGTTTTCTATTACTTATTTTTCATGAAATATGCAGTTTATACTGCCCAATTTGTGGTGTTATTTGTTGGTGACAATTTTTTGGGGAAAAAGAAGTACTCATGCAATGCATACCTCTCTCAATCCACTCGTAGTGTGCGGTCCTTGCTAAGAAAACATGTAAGTTTTATATTTGAAATATTTTGCAAATCCAAATAAACGTAATTGTTATAAATTACATACAGTGATTGTTGCAGGAAATGATTGTAAAATTATCGATCTGATCCCAAAGCTCTTGCTGGACTCTTTTTAGTTCTACTGTTGACACCTAGATTTGCTAATTCAGCCTTAGAGAAAAAGAGTCTTGATTCAATCATAATTTTATGAGTACTTACCAAACCTAAAATTTCATCGGCACTAGAAGAATCTAGGAATTTGTCATTGTAATTACAAGGTAGTTTTTGCAGATGTTATATTTCTTAAAAAGCAATACGAGCTAAACAATCAAGCATTTTAATATAATATTGACTTCTGGAGCTTCCTAGGTTCAATAAGACAAACATTGGAAAGTTTGTTAATTTACTTGATTCCTATGTCATGTTAGGATTATTGTTATTATACAATTTACCTAAAATACAATTGTGTAACTACTGGAATTTGATACTTTTAAAAGTAAATTGCATAAAAAATCCCCAACTTTTCTTTTAAAAAAAACCCAACCTTTTCTTTAAAAAAAGCCCCAACTTTAGATTTAGTCTCAAATCTAGCATGAACTTTTATTTTTGCATAAAAATTCATGAACTTTGATTTTGTTCCAGATCTATCATAAACTTCTATTTTTACAAGTCATGAACTTTAATTTAATTCTCAAACTTATCCTAAACTTTTATTTTTAAAGTTTTAAATTGATTATAAATATAACCTATTGTTATATTATTATTAAAAATAATAATTAGATCATTACATTGACAAGTCATAAAAAATAAAAGAGTAAAAATTAAAGTATTTTTTACAACTTTGATAATAAATTAATCTAAATGTTTAGCCTATTTTATAATTAAATTTTAAAGCAACTAATAAATAGTCTAATTATAAAATAGGCTAAAAAGTTAAACTAGTTTACTATCAAAGTTGTAGAAAATAATTTAATTTTTATTCTTTTATTTTTTTATAACTTGTCTTTGTAATGTTCACTGAATTATTATTTTTAATAATAATATAATAATATAATAATATGCTATATTATAGCTAATTTAAAATTTAAAATATAAAAGTTTAGTCTAGATTGGAGACTTGAATTAAAGTTCATGATTTTTCTAGTAAAAATATAAATTTAGGCTACATTTGAGAACAAAATCAAAGTTCATGACTTTCTGCAAAAATAAATGTTCAAGGTTAGATGAGAATAAATTGGAAGTTGGGGCTTTTTTATGCAATTTACCATATGTGTAATATGGACTTAATTATGTTTGTCCCTCCTTTAAAGGAGGGATACCGTGTCTCCTGTTTTTTTATTTATCAAATTAAAAATGTTAAATGAAAACAAATCAAACATCATCCATAGATTTTTAATCCAAATTAAAAATGTTAAATGAAAACAAATCAAACATCATCCATAGATTTTTAATCCAATGATTAAAAGGATAGGGGACATGATGCCCCTCCTTTAAAAGAGGGACGGCCCCTATTTTATCCCTTCAATGTTTCTCTGACCATTTCTTATTTTCAAAATCTGATACTAGGGCATCTGTTTCACGATGCCTCTTTGTCATGCTGAAATGGAACAAGCTAATGAAGATGATTTGGTAGAGCTAAAAGAAATAGAGAAGCAGAACTTGGGAAAGGTTGTATCTAAAACACCATCTTTATTCAATATTTAGTGCTTTTTCTCAGTTATTTTTTCTTTCTTCAGAAGAATGCTAATTATTAGCTTTATGCAGGCTTGGCATCTTGACTCCTTATCTGATGTAGACAACAGTCCTCATTCTCTCCTTTCATTTAGTGGAAATGAGAGTGTCCATGGTTTATATGATTTTTTGCTAAATTATAGGTACTATAATTGCTGTCCAAATCTAGAACATCAATAACAGTATTTTACAAATTCTTTAATATTTCTGTTCATGCTCTTTTAGGTCTCTCCTTAGTTCATTTTCTGGTTTGGATGTTCCTGTATTATATGCGCCGGTGCTGTTCGAGAATGCCTCTTTTCATGTCCCTGAGGTAAGCATTTCGTCTTGAGTTTTCAATTTTATAATTGAATTTATTATTCCCTTTCTCGATGATGTTTTTCCATTTAGTAAAGTTGATCACCCAAAATTATTGCTGATTGTTATACAAACTAGATAAATATCTGGCAATTGTGATCGTCCTTGCCAGAATTTGTTATTATGCCTTTAAAAAAAAGAATGCAGACTACATGATTCTTCTGCCTTTGGAAAAAAAGTATGTCCTTTTATAAATGTTATTATCCTTCAAAATAGTATTCTTGTGTGAGGTAGAGTTTGTCACAATCATATTATCTGTCTGAAATTTTTCTGCAGGTAAAATCTAAAGAGATTAGGAAAGCTGATATGATATTTCCTTTTTCAAGTGAATCAGATGCAGAAGAATCCGAAGCTGTACATAACTTACTTTCTAACAGTATCTGTTACAGTTTAGAAATAAAAGATGCAATTCTTCCTCCATGGGTTGTCTCCAGGCTCTGTGCTGTATTTAGCACCAACGAGAGGAGCTTTGAGTCAATGTATACATAACAAAAGTTTTTTAGTTGAGTCCTTAAGTATTTGATATATCCACCTGACAAGAATACAGGCTAACTGTTCCTCTTGATATTTTTTGCAGCTTAACAAATGAATCTAGATCGGTTGGCTTCAATATTGCCTTTGGCTCACTTTGCCAGGAATCTACGGTGGCTGTAGATGCGAAGAAGTCTAGGCTTCACACTGGGAGCGCTTTTGGGATTTCAGAGGGTATATTGACCCCTCATCTACGATTGGCTTCATTGAGGCGTCTTACATTCTCGGAAGGCACCTATGTGGCTTACGCTGATCCTATTTGAGATATGTGATATGACAATGATCATTTATTTTGATGTTACTCGATAGCCCAGGGGAGAACTCACCGCAGAAATGCTATCTATATAGCAAAAGACTAGAAAACCAAGAAAAAGGAAAAGGTCAATGCCAATGATCTTTGATCACTCATTTGCAGTGGCAACTCCTGACTAGGTTTGCGTTTGTACATGTGCAAGCACACTAATTTTGTGACAATACCATGATCTGAGAGCTTCCTTTGTAATGTTTATGCGCCAATTTCAAACATTCGTCTGTCGTGGCGTATATAATCCAACTCTTCCCCCTCCAAACTACAACCCAAGCTCGTCACATCCCAGTATTGGACATCCGTATTTGTTTCATGTTAGATGACCCCCTAATGTAGCTTTTCCTTGTTTCTTGGCTGACCAAGAACTTGCAAGTGGTGCATCCGTGCACGAGATATTAGAATTCTGGATAAGAAAACTTGCGCTGCTGGCCTTGGTTCAACGGCAGAAAGAGCCATCAGTGTTGATTTTGGCTCATAATGCTGTTCATACTGCCGACGTGGTTTCTCTTAGACCAGAATTGGACATGTTCCTTTTTTCTAGGTTGCCCAAAAGGAAAAAAAAACAAAAATAGGATCCATGCTGTAAAGCCTTGTCAGACCAGTCTTGGTGTCCGATGATAAAAATGGTCTAGATTCGATTGGTTCAACTTAACCTAGCCATCAATCCGAATTTATGGCCGGATCAGTCTTTACAGCATTGCATAGGATGCAATTATCGTCTGGACACAACTGTAAGATTGGATCCTTCATATCCAGTCACCCGTTAGTCAGGTATGCATGAACGGGAACGTATACTGTAATTGCAGCTGCATATAAGACCGTAAGTGTCTAGATTCTAAACATCGGAGGAAGGGATGTTCAATGCATGTTACCCTTTGGATGCCACATCTAGGACGAAGAGCCCAAGAGGCCAAGAGGGTTGATGTTTAAGTTTAGATGTATAAGCCAAGAGTCTGTAGGCAATCTTTGATGTATTTATAATTTACACAAATTTTTTTTTAATTTTCTGAGGGATTCTTATAAGACTCCAGGTGCTGTTTCAATTGGGCAGTGACATGTCCAGTTGGCGGCACAGAAAAAAAAAGAAAAAGAAAAAGAAAAAGAAAAAGAAAAAGATTGACCGACTTGAATCAGTCCTCACTTCGAGGGTTCCAATTTCCAAACCCACTTGTCCTTTGCACAAGGTGGCAAAAAAGGATTCGAGAGCTTCTACCTAGTCAAACTGTCTAATGTCTTAACTGTCCGATCTCATGGTATAATGAAGCGCAGTTTAAAGAAAAAAATCGGACAATTTGATTGGTTCATTTGAAAAAAATCGGATGACTATGAAACTTAGCCAGTCGATCTGAGCTTTCTCTGCACGCCGTCGGCATGAATCGTGTCACGACATCCGATGAGATCGGGCAGGGTGGTCCGGGTCGGTGTTGGCAAGATTTGGCATGGCGATCACAACAGCGAGATCGGGCAGCACGAGGCGAGATCGCGGCGGCGAGATAGGGCAGTGCGAGGCAAGCCGGATCGGCGATGGCGAGATCCGGCAAGGAGATCGCAGTGGCGAGATCGGGCAGCATGAGGAGAGATCACGGCGGTGAGATCGGGCAGCATGAGGCGAGATCGCGGCGGTGAGATCGGGCAGCACGAGGAGGCAAGCAGGGTCGATGATGGCGAGATCCAGCAAGGAGATCGCGGCGGCAAGATATGCAGCGCGAGACGAGCCAGGTTGACAATGGCGAGATATGGCAAGCAATCGATGAGATCCGCCCTCGACGTTCATATGCCGATAGCGAAAAATCTAGTGCAACAGGGTGGTTCTGTGAACAGAGAGATCTGACGAAGGAAAAGGAAGACAGGGATCCGGCGAAAGAAAGGAGGAGGTTGCAACAAAGTGAGCAGGAGACGACGATGGTGGTGAGCACACGGCGACGATGGTGTCTAGGGGAGAGGAGGACAAGGAAGTAGAAGATGACGTTTTTGCCGTGGCTCGCATTGCGTTGTCAAGGCTCATGATCGCCTACTTGCCTTGTCATCATCGTCGATGATGAAGAAGATGATCACCGAGAAGCATGAGGGTCACCAATTGTGAGGTCATCCAGCAGGTCGCCGCTCAAACACCAATGAGCAGGAGGGCTTCATGGTCGTCGTCATCACTGCTGCATCTTAGGGGCAATTGGTGATCGTCGATGCTTGCCCAAGGTCTGCGCTCGTGTGAATCATAGCCGGTCAATTTTTTTTTCTGTCCATTGAACCACACTGAATATGTCAAAATTGGATGGCTAAAAATCTAGGTAGGAGGTCTCTGCCTAATTCAATAGGTAGGAGCCCCACTATATATATATATATATATATTATAAGTAAAGATTCAACGCACGTCCTCGCTAGTTAAAGAGGCAGGATGTTCCTCCCAATTTGCACTATCATCCGATGTTAAATGTACGACATGTTGAGATAAACACAGTTCAAAGTGAAGTGACCGTCGGTTCGTGGTGGGTTTGACAAATAAATCGGTCGTCTTCCTTTCCCACCAAGCTCGCCGCACCTGCTCACGATCATCCACCCTGCACCGTTCATGATTGCTTGCCCAACTTTTCTATTGTGATTACCATCCGATGGCATGCGACGAGGTCTCAACAGAATGAGGTCCGGCAGCGGCAATGACAACGAGCAGAGGCAGCGGCAGCGACTCTTTGTGAACAGGCAGCAGCAGCGAGCATTGAGGTCTGCAGTGACGGCGCGAGCAGAGCGGCAATGACAACCGGATGCCCAATGAACCAGATGTTTGTTTCGTAAAAACTTCTGCTCATCCCGATTTGCTGAAACCGTGCCCATCTCGATCTGCTATCCATTTAACATAAAACGATAATACAAATAAGGAGAAGAGGGAGGGTGATCATTAAATCCTTAAAACTATTTAGAAAGTAAAGGTCGGCAGAGAGAGCAAGCAGAATTAAGAAACTGACCCATCCACTTTACATGGAAACTGAAGCTCTCAAAAGCGAAAGCACTGTAGTGTCTGGGTTTCAGTTCGCCACAACCACATCTGCAGCAGGTCCCCTGCAGGTTGATGAGCCCTTATGGGGCCCGCCATTTCTTGTGGAAGCATTTATTTTTTAACGCTGCCTATTCGATATGGTATCTTCCGTGGGCAGGTTATGACTGCTATTAATTAAGGAAGCCTGTAGGGCAGCTGTAGGCCAAGATTTGTGGAAGCAATGTAGTGTAAATGTACTTGTGGGTTGAATACGCCCGAGGAGTCTTAAGGCCCAATGCATGCATTGTTTTGCATGCGGTCCTCTCATCGCAAGTAAGGCCTGCTATAGTGTTGAAAGAAGAGATGAAGGAAGGAAGGGAAGGCTCGCCATTGGCATGCCTATAGAATAGACGTGCCTGCAGAGAACTAGGATTTGCAGACGAGCGGGGGAAATGGACTTGGGCTGCTGCAAGTGCACTTCTGGTCTTTAACCATTGGGATGCCCCTGTTTCGTCCCGAATACAAAGGAGATAGACGAGTTCAGTTAGCATACAGCTCCAGCCCAGTGTTCTATTCTCCCAACATGGCGAGGACGAGAATGTCCGAGATCTATCTAGGATTAAAAAAAGGAAATAAAAATAAAAAAGGAGAAAAGATAAATATCTGATCAGATCTGAGCATGGTTATTAAAACCGGATCGGACCAATCGGTTCAACCATGAATCGACATCTAATCCGGTCCGGATTTATTGCAAAATCAGAAATGAAGTTGAACCGGTTCAACCAGTAAAAACCGATTTAACCATTGAATCAAAAAAATCTGATTCAATATTTAAAATAAAAAAATTAGAAAAATAAAAGTTAAAATAGGAAATAAAAAAGATAGAAATGAATGTAAAAAATGGGAAAGTATTTGAATTGAGAATTGGTGTAAATTAAAATAGAAATAAATGTGAAAAATTAATTGGAGAGAGGAATTCATGGAAATAAAAAAGGAAATAGTAATAACTTTTAAAATGTAAATTAATATTCTTTCCTTTTTATGAGTAGGAGAGAGAAAATAGTCATAAAATTAACAACTTAAAGTTTTTTATATGAATATAATTTTTTAAATATTGGTGTATTATAAAAATGAAATTAATATGGAAATTGATAGGGAGAGAGGAATTAATGGAAATAGAAAAATAAAATTATTAAACTGAAAGTAAAGAAAAAAATAAACATGAGAGTGATATATGTCAAAATAAAAATACCCTTGAACAAAAATAAAAGAATTAATATGATATATCAATAATAATTCAAACTTTTTTTATGAATATTAAATTTTATTTATTATATTTTATTATGAATTATAAGTTAGAACTATCCTTTTATGCATTATATAATATAGATTATTTATATATCTATAAAGTTATTATAAATAATATTAATTTAATAAAATTCGATTGAACTCAGTTGAATCCGATTAAACCGATCCAACCACGACCCAATTAATCGTCCGGTCCGATGGACGGTCCAGTTATTATAACATTGGATCCGAGGAAGAGTTTGTTTTCAACCGAAACTCTGATTTTTCTTCTTTTAAATATGAGGCCAAATAAAATAAATCAGCCCCCTATTTTTCTCCCTACGAGCCGGCCATAGTTTTTCCTTCCCTATTTTGTACGCCCCTTCGTTATTTTGTCTGTCCCTGATCCGCTGTCATCAACAAGAGACTCGCCGGAGGGGGTGGACACCGTCGGACGCACACCTGAACCGAGAGAAGCGGACAGAAGAAGAAGAAGAAGAAGAAGAAGAAGAAGAAGAATAAGAAGAAGAAGAAGAAGAAGAAGAAGAAGAAGAAGAAGCGGACAGAAGAAGAAGAAGAAGAAGAAGAAGAAGAAGAAGAAGAAGAAGAAGAAGAAGAAGAAGAAGAAGAAGAAGAAGAAGAAGAAGAAGAAGAAGAAGAAGAAGACTACATATTAGTTTCTGGACAGAAACAAATAAGGTATGAAACTAGGATAGATTCTTCCTAGAATCATGATTTTAGACTCGAAGCATGTCCTAGTTTATGCCTAGTCTTAGTCCTTTGATTTATGATGACTCTCGCCGAAAAAGTCGAACGGAATGCGAATCGCGCGCCTACGCAAGTTCTGCGTAAGAGAAACCCGGCCCGGGTTCCCTAGAACCCGGCCCGGGCATGTCCATACTTGGACGGAGTTCGATGGAACTCGGCCGGGTCCGCCATTGTCGCGAGTGCAAAGCTCTGCAACGAAGAAGAACCCGGTCCGGGCAGTTCCACGATGAAGTCGCGCTCAGCCGCGACTTCTATCGAGCGGTCGACCGATTTGTTGAATTGGCCGACCGACTTGCTAAGTACGAACTCGGCCCGATTTTCACCCAACAAGGGCCGAGTCCGATACTACCAAGTTGATTTTTATGATCTTTTGACCCTTGATTCATTTGCATAATCCTGATCTAAGTCATGATATGATTATGTTATTTATGTCCTTAATAATGATGATGTCTATTATGACTTTATGATGACTTAATTTAGATCCAATCATATCTATGATGACACTGATCTATATCCATCGATCTTGATTTACCTTTTTTGATTTTCTCTCTATGATCCTATCTTGTAGCTCTGATTAAGTCTTGTATAATGATGATGATTAAGACCCTTGATCAGTACAATTCGTTGATCCTTTGTTATGATGACCAAATCTTAATCATGATCCTTATGTTCTAATAAAGATAAATTAAAAGCTGCAAGATAAAAGATGAAAAATGTTAAATGGAGAGCTCTTTTTATGATGGACCAGTGACGACCAGGTATGGTGATTCCGATCAGTTATCAACTGACTTCGATCAGTTATGGACTGATTACGATCAGTTATGGGCTGGCTCTGTCAGTTATGATGATGATGATAATAGGATGAGATAAGCCTTCCCGTGGGCTGAAATATACCTCACTATAAGTCAAAGATGAATAATAAGATGACTCTTTACGATGATTATTGGCTCTTGTCGCACTTATGATGATTTTTCCATGATCTCTTGATCTGCTATTAATATGATCTAAAGAAGATGATACAATTCATGATTTTCTATCTTCAAACAATTATCATGAATCTTTATATGATGATGACCTCATAATCATGATGATCGACTCTTATCATTCTATGATGATTTATTATGATATATCCTGATCTTATGATCTTAGTGATCTCCTATCGATATGACACGTTACAAGAATCCTTTTACTTATATCATGAGATGTCTATTTTCTTTCTATATGATGATGGTGATGTCCTTATGATTCTTGTCTAGTATCTTGATCTTATGATTATTTCTATCTTACTTCCATACTGAGTTGTAAAACTCATAGGGAGGTTTCTCCCCTGCATGTTCTTAAACGCAGGACCATATCTTAATGATGAAAGCGGCTAACAGTGAGAGATCGAGCTCGTAGGTGGCTGCACATGGATATCTTGAGTCCTTTAATTTGATGTACTAGTTTTCCTTTGGACTCATATGAAGTCCTTTATCAGTCTTCTGCATATTATGATGTCACACTCTTTTATTATTTAATTATGATTAGTCTTCCGCTTTTATCGATGTCAAGTTGACCAGTCAAAGTCATATTTTTGGTCATATGATGTACACATACGGATGACCCGTAGCGTCTTTGAAGCGTATTCTGCTACGTGGCGGGGTGCGATTTAGGGTTACAATTAAGTATCAGAGCCTAAAGTTAGGGCATTCTCATGTCCTAACATATGACGTATGGTCCATGTGCAAGTGCCACGAGCAATCATCGCACCACCTGAAGTTATGTCAAGTAAGTTTGTCCCTATTTCATAAGCTAAACGATTAAGATGACAACTCTTGACTCTGATTATGATAATATGGGTCTTATTGACCTTTAAGATTCTTTGCTAATGATGATTCAAATTTATGATGATTAATGATGAAGTGTTCTATGAATATATAACGATCTTAAGATGTGACAATTGACATGGCTCATATGGCATTTCCATATCTTTTTCATATCACACTTACACTATCCATCCTGCTAATATGATGAAGTACTGATTCAATGATTTGATCAAATATATATCCTTGATCTAATATGTGATCCCCTTTGTTATATCATTGATCTGATTATCAATCAAAGAAGTATTCTTTTAATGATGATGTTTAGAGAAGGGTCACATCAAACATAGGTCATAGTGAAAGTTATTAATCAATATTGATCTTGTAAAGATGATGATCGACATGATTCCATTATCAATATTATAAAATCATGTGATTATATATAACAATGGACAACACTCTTAGTGAGTCTATTGATCCTTGTATGAGTAAGCTACCTTTAAGGATGATGACCATATGAAAATAATTTCATACCATAAAATATAACCTAGTGGTATAAATGAAAATGAAAGATAAGATCTTTTCTTCACATCGGTTAGAAATTCTTAGGAGGATTATGATGGGATTCTTAGTGCCAATTAAGTTTCCTCCTAAGATGTATAAGTATTATGCAAGAGGAAGAAGATAGTTACTAATACCCAAGTGAACTAAAAGCTATAGTTAGAAATTGAGTGTCATATCGACCTCCTTTCAAGTATGACTCTGATTTCAAAGGCCCCATGACATATGAATTGAAGAGTCAAATTTAGTAACTTTAAGATAAAGGGTTTATGAGATCGAGGATCTCATTTTTAGAATGTTTCACTTCTTTTGTAAAGAAGAATGACGACTCTATGAATTTAGAGATGGATTAACAAGTTGTTAAATAAAACAACCATCAAGACATAAGTATCCATTTCCATGTATAGATGACATATTTAAGGTCAGGATGTTCTCCAAAGTTGACCTATGAAGTGAGTACCAGTAGCTTCGGATTGCTGAAGAAGATATGATGAAAATAATTTTTATGTCGATATATAATCACTATGAATTTAGTGATGCCACTGGACTAATGAACACCCCTCAAACTTATATGGACCTCATAAACATGGTGTTCGAACTATCTCCGGAGCAATATAAGGAACATATGTGAATTGGTACTGATGGTACCAAGATAGCATGAGGTGAATTATGATTGAAGAAGTATTGAAACAACCAAACTAGGAACTCATATGAGTTGTGTTATTATCTTTAAGGATTCCGAAAGGATTTTGATGTTGTAACATTACCCTCGAATGAAACATCACTTATATGATGTTCTTAAAAGATTTTGAGTTTCTCATAAATTACCATCATGATAAGACAAATCCTAATCCTCATACACTCAAACACAAGAAGGAAGGCTCGTTAGGCTTCAATGAGACTGCGTGAATATGAAATGATGAAGGAACTAAGCATGTGGAACCCAAATGATGAAGTCCTAGAAAAAAAGAGCAATACTAGATGAATAACAAAGTCTGGGTTGTGTTCCATTTGGGAATAAGTATTATAAGAAGAAGTATTAGATGAATGTTATAAGTCTAGGATGCAATCCATTTGGAATTATGCCTTATAAGGAAAAAAGTATTAAATGAATATTATAAGCCTGGGCTACGATCCATTTGGAAAGTACAAAGAAGTATAAGGATGTAACCATGAGCCTGAGTTGCGATCCATTTGGGAAGTACAAAAATGTATAAGGATGAACAAATAGCAATGATAGGGAACATGAAGAAAGTATGTTCTAAGTATCTAGTAAATCAATGTGAAAAAGGTAGAACACCGAAAACCTTATGAAAATATGACGTATGATGTTAATGATTATATAGAAAGATGGCCTTACCTAGGATCATAATTTTATCTAATGATGTCAATGCTAATCCTAATGATCTTTATGATCATGTACAATAATCATATGATTTATAATCAATTGTGTCCATAAAGATGATGATTACTAATGACGATGGATTATGTTCAATGATGCTATTGATTCTTGTACGATGATCATCGATTTTATCGATGTACCTTATGACATTACTGATCTTAATGACCCTCATGATAAGTTTCTCCCACTACGCTAGGCTATGTCATTGTTGATCTTAATGATCCACATGATGACCATCCTATAATAAAGGAATGATCCTATGATGATGATGTATCTTTTGATGCCAAATAATCAATCTTGATTTTCTCATGATGTTCCATGGTTGTATAATTAACCATATCATATGCTACTTTGATGACTCTTAATCTTTGGATCGGTGATGATCATGTCATATGCTCATGATTATGATGATCACTGTTATGGAATTAATCATGAGATAAGATTTTATTTTCCACCCATCGATTCTTATCGATTCTATGTCATTATACTTCTATTGTTAAGGAGGATTATGTCATTTGCAAAATTTCCTTCAAGACCTTGTATATGATACCATACTGCTTACCTACATGTAGGAATGGGGTAGGTGAAAAGAACTTTCTAAATGCCAAAGAGCTGAGATAAGCAAGATGAACATGCCAAGAAAGTTAAATTGGTATAAAGAGGATGAAGACAACTCAGGCATGATAGAAATTTTATGCCAATAAAGATTGGCATATATGGATATTTAAACATGATGATTAATGTTGCATTAAAGGTTGCACTTACCCAAGAAGGCATTTGACCCAAATTATTAATTTGATCGAAAACCAAAAATCGATCCAAATGATGTCATGATATCCTCGAGTTGTCCTATGATGATATGAAGCTGATTTTGCTCCTAAAAGTCTTAATTGGTCTCTTGTGATCAACAGTTAGGATTTAGGTTAAGGAAGATACAAGATGAAAAGGGGATTATCGTGACCTATGTAAAGAAAAGTTTACAACCTCATATGAGGCAACCCTCTAATTGACATATGGATGATTTAGATATCAACACATTATTATGTTGGCTGGAGTATATTTTATTTCCCAATTATACTAAGGATACAACGAAAAGATGAATCACATGATAAATGGAAGGATGGAATGAAACATTATATGATAAAAGGACCCATTGTCCTAATGCATATGTTGATGGAAGGACTATGTCCTTAAGATGATGAAGATGAAATGATGATGAACCATTGCCTTTCTAGGTGTAAGATGGACTATCACATAAATGACTCAAGAAGTTTCTTTTGTCAGTAAGCTCCTATCCGATGACTAAATTCGAGGATGAATTTTATTTTAAGGGGTTTATGATGTAACGCTCGAGATCTATCTATGATAAAAAAAGGAAATAAAAATCAAAAAGGGGAAAAGATAAAAATCTGGCTCAGATCTGAGGAGGAGTTTGTTTCCAACTGAAACTCTGATTTTCCTTCCTATAAATATGAGGTCAAATCAAACAAATCAGCCCCTTATTTTTCTCCATATGAGCTAGCCCTAGTTTTTCCTCCTTTATTTTGTGCACCCCTTCGTTATTTCATCCCTGATCTGCCATCGTCAATAAGAGACTCGCCGGAGCGGGTGGGCGCCATTGGACGCACCGCTTGAACCGAGAGGAGCGCGCAGAGGAAGAAGAGGAAGAGGAAAAGGAAGAGGAAGAAGAAGACTGCAGATTAATTTCTGGACAAAAACTAATAAGGTATGAAACTAGGGTAGATTCTTCTTAGAATCATGATTTTAGACTCGAAGCATGTCCTAGTTTATGCCTAGTCTTAGTCCTTTGATTTATGATGACTCTGGATGCCAGCTGTCGCTGAAAAAGTCAAACGAAACGTGAACCGTGCACCTGCGCAAGTTCTACGTAAGAGGAATCCGGCCCGAGTTCCCTAGAACCTGGATTGGGTAGGTCCATACTCGGACCGAGTTCGATGGAACTCAGCCAGGTCCGCCATTGTCGCGAGTGCAAAGCTTTGCAACGAAGAAGAACCCGACCCGGGCAGTTCCACGACGGAGTCGCGCTCGGCTGTGACTTCTATCGAGCGGTCAATCGATTCATCGAATCGGCCGACCGACCTGCTAAGTACGAACCCGGCCCGGGTATGACATACACTCGGCCTGGGCCATGTCCTGATTTTCTTCCAATGATGCCCTTATGAACTCGGCCCGAGTTTCACCCAACTCGGCCCGAATCCGATACTACCAAGATGATTTTCATGATCTTTTGACATCTGATTCATGTGCATAATCCTAATCTAAGTCATGATATGATGATGTTATTTACGGCCTTAATAATGATGATGTCTATTATGACCTTATGATGACTTAATTTAGATCCAATCATATCTATGACGACACTGATCCATATCCATGGATCTTGATCTACCTTATGACGATACGGATGATTATGATGTTCATATATTTCTGATTTTCTCTCCATGATCCTGTCTTGTAGCTCTGATTAAGTCTTGTATAGTGATGATGATTAGGACCCTTGATCAGTACAATTCGTTGATCCTTTCTTATGATGAACAAATCTTAATCATGATCCTTATGTCCTAATAAAGATAAATTAAAAGCTGCAAGATAAAAGATGAAAAATATTAGATGGAGAGCCTTTTTTATGATGGACTGGTGACGACCAGGTATGGGCTGACTTTGGTCAGTTATCGACTAACTTCGGTCAATTATGGGCCTGACTACGATCAGTTATGGGCTGGCTCTGCCAGTTATGATGATGATGGACGGGTTAAGGCAGGCCTTTCCATGGGTTGAAATATACTCCACTATAAGTTAAAGATGAATAATAAGATGACGAAGAAGATGAAGCATATTAATAATGAAATATCTTTATGATGATTATTGGCTCTTGCCGCACTTATGATGATTTTTCCATGATCTCTTGATCTATTATTAATATGATATAAATAAGATGATACAATTCATGATTTTCTATCTTCATACAATTATTATGAATCTTTATATGATGATGACCTCATAATTATGATGATCGACTCTTGTCATTTTATGACGATTTATTATGATCTATCCTGATCTTATGATCTTAGTGATCTGTTATCCATATGACACGTTACAAGTATCCTTTTACTTATATCATGATGATGTCTATTTTCTTTCTATATGATGATCATGATGATGTTCTTGTGATTCTTGTCTAGTATCATGATCTTATGATTATTTCTATCTTACTTCCATACTGAGTTGTAAAACTCATAGGGAGGTTTCTCCCGTGCATGTTCTTAAATGCATGACCAGATCTTAATGATGAAGGTGGCCAATGGTGATAGATCGAGCTTGTAGGTGGCTGCACATGGGTATCTTGAGTCCTTTAGTTTGATGTACTAGTTTTTCTTTGGACTCGTATGAAGTCCTTTATCAGTCTTATGCATATTATGATGTCACACTCTTTTATTATTTAATGATGATTAGTCTTCCATTTTTATCGATGTCAAGTTGACCAGTCAAAGTCGTATTTTTGGTCATATGATGTACACGTAAGGATGACCCGTAGCGTCTTCGAAGCGTATTCTGCCACGTGACATGGTGCGATTTGGGGGCATTACACATGAATTCTCAATTCTGTGGAAGGTCTAATCCACCTCTGCATTGTCTATCGAGTCAGAGTAGATGTTTGATCGATCTTGTGCTCAGATAACGTAAAACCATATCCTTTATTTATAACTTAATTACAAACGGTTTGTACTTGATTCCTTTCTTTCTGTTTTCACGCCTCAAATAATTATGTAATACACTTTTCTGACTGGAAGTTTTTTTTGTTTCTTTTTTGGTCAAACAATTATGTACTTGGCTTTCCAAGTTGAAATGAACCTTTAGCTCAAAACTCCAACATTTTTTCCTATTATTGTAGTCCTTTATGCTCTTAATGTCGCTCCAATCATGCATTATATCATCACACTTTTATTATATAATAAAAGTTAAGATGATAGTTTTTTTTCCAATAACTACAAAAAAAAGAAGAATATTTTTTTTTGAGAGGACTGTCCTCTCATTCTTATCACTAGATTGAAGCGATCCATGTTTATTCGAGCGGTGCACATCTTCCCATCACATCCGGTGATGAACTCATCTTCCTTTCATCGTCAGAACGCTTCGTCGTCATCGCCAGTTGTGGTGGTAGGATGTAACGTCCCAAAATTCGATCCCGTCACGTGGCAAGATCTCCTCTCGGAGCGGTACAATCATGCTTCTTCTTTCTTTCAGTCATATTGACTCTTTCATTGACCAGGGCGGTCAAGAAGGGCGTAAGTGGAAGACTTAGAAAATAAAATATACAATTTTTAAAACATAAATACGAAGGCTGAATAGGTAGAAGTTCATAAATGCGAATACATAATGCGGAAGCTCGGTAATATAAGAGGTACATCACATGACATAAGGTGTCCATGGACCATTCCACAATACAAATGCACGTAGGTCTCACATATGACTTGATGACATAAAATAGTAAAGGCCAACTACTATATCCATATGCACACATACCATCCGAGCAGGATTCTCCGTACACATAGCAACTGAGCATGATAGGTAAATCAAATACCTATGGGAATCAACATCGGGGAGGAGAACCCTCCCATTAGCACAAGGCTAAATGTGATAACATGTGAATTATAAGGATAATTCAAAAAGTATGAACAAGATAATAATCATAAACAATATCATAAGAAATCATGGGGATCATCATGGAACAATGGTTCATTTGTTTCATTATTTATTGTAATATCTTTATCTTTCATTGTTTTCATTTATGGACCCTGATGGAAAAAGGTCTTCATGAATGGTCAATAACATAGTTCATAAGAGCATTTCCATGGGAAAGGCATAACATTCATTGTTCCATTCTTTTCCTTTAATTTCAGTTCATGTTCGTATCCATGTTCATGTTCATGTTGACATAGTCCATTCATTCATATTTCATTTTATTCATGGGTTGGAAGAGCTCTCCACTTTTCTAAGATATGTCATATGCACACATGGTGCAAATACCTAGCCATAACATGGGCCGATGGGGGATGGGTGGCCTTGCTAAGGCGGCAACACTCGTATGGATGACCTCGCTCAATGAGGAACATCTGTATGAATGACCTCGACCAAAGGCAGAAACATTCGTATGAATGACCTCGCCCAAAGGCGAAAACATTCGTAGACAGTAGGAGAAGGGGCCTTATCTAAGGGCAGGGGCCCTCTCAAGGGAAATAACTTCTCGTTTAGGTAAGCATGACATTCCTACATTTCATTCTTTATCTTTATTAATCTATCAACCTATCTTTTGATCGTAGAGATCAATCAAGAGTTTTGGGGACCAAGGTTTGGTCCAGGTTAATGTTCATAATCATGAGATGTAGAAACAATCAGGTGGACACGAGTAAATCATTGTATTATCTTGTGTTAAAGGTCATTTGTTCTTTGTCCACTTCCGGATGCTTGAAAGACAAGCCGTCATCTGATCCATAGTTCATCGGGCGCCTGATGGTTGAGCGGTCGCCCGATTATAACATGTCTCTCGATCATTCCAAGGTCCGGCATGAACGTCCGACTCCGAATGGTCGGACGTCTGATTCTTCCTTGGAAAAAATTGTGAATTCTCGGCATGGAACTTTCGGTCGCCTGAAAGTCCACCAATCATCTATTTTCACCAAGTCGCACAAAATTCATTCATCAGTTGGTCAGTTGAGTCATTCGGTCGTCCGATGCAAATACAAAATATGAGAGCGGACGTCCAAAATAAGTTCGGTCGTCCGTTCTAATAGTCTGCTAGCTTCTGTCGAGTCAATAATGAGCGTCCGATCTAGGGTCGATCGATCGCTCCTACTGGGTAGAACAACAGGTCATTGCGGGTTCTTAAGTTTTCAACCAGTTTTCGAAATACATCATTTTACAATCAATCTAAATTATGTCTATTATCAACTAGCACAACAGAAAGCATGTAGGCAAGATTTATAGTCCATAACTTCATAATAAGCATCATGAAACATCATAATCATTCTCATTTCCATAAGATTAATACTTTTCATGTGATCATGCTTTAACATTTCAGCAACTATGATGAACAATCCATAACTATCAATTTCAGGAATCATATCTAAGAAAATCCATTCACATCAAATCTCCTTAACACAATTTAATATGTACTATCGACTTTATCGTGAAACATCCCTAAACATGCCAACTATCATTGTAACGATCCAAAAATCCAACCTAAAAGTTTTGGACATTTAAAAGAATTTTGCACCGTTAGCCCATTTGCCATACATCATCATAATAAAATGATAAACATAACTATTGTGAAAATAACATTAATCATCAAAATAAAACTTATCTTTCCAGCGGAAGTCTTAAATAAAAACCATTGCAATTAATGTCATAGGAAAAACTGAGAGTTCATTTACTAGGAAAACATCTCTAAAACAATAGTCTAACAGACTCATGACATTATTCTTAGCCTAGACCATGTGCAACATCATCATCATAAGTTGAGCCAACATCCATCCAATAATATCTGTTACCTACACATATCCAGGGTGCAGGATTTTCCAGTTAGAGTATGTAAAGGCCATGCAATAATATGCATCCTAAGCAAGATACTACGTGACATATATAAACAATTCATAAGCATGAACTAAGCATGCATGAATGCAATGCCATAATCATAAAAATGTACATGTCATTAGTTCATAACATAAGGTCATCAGAAGATACTTGACATGTAAACATCATTATCAGTCATTAGTCAGTCAGTCAGTACAATAGGCATACCAAGTGACTAATACTTGTCCTTACCTTACCTCAGTAATATCCTCGGGGTTGCTTCATTAGTCAGTCAGATGACCTCGCTCAATGAGGAACATCTGTATGAAATAAGATCTGAACCTTTTATAGATTAATATATTAGTAAGCAGGAAGTAAGCAAAATTGGAATGAACAAATTTGGTTATAAATTCAAGCAGATACGAATTTTCTTTCATTGTGTATACAATCTGGCTTAATAGTAGGCTAACTCTTATGATAAATAGTTACTTAAGTTATAAGAGTAAATACTCAAGGGTCATGTACCTCTTCAATTAATTATGTTTCATGTGTGATAGGCTTCTGTTCAGATCATAAAAGTGATGTGTTTCTTATTATTATTGTATAGTAGTAGAAGAGTAAAGTAGTGAAAAAGGAAAGGAAAAATTTTTGGTAGCTCTTATAGGTAAGTTGGTTTCTCCTACTCTATGTATTCACCTCTTTTGAATTTAGTATGACATTGATTATTATAGTATTGAATATGTTTCGGATATGTCATGAACTGATTTCAAGAAATGCAACTATGAAAAGTATATATGAATGACTGTATGATTGCACATTTGAAAAAGCATATATGATATAATATGAATGGGTTACGAGAAATGCAATCTTGTTCCGTTTGAAATGATTGATCGAGTGATGGTACAATTGAAAAGCATATGTGATATGTTAAGGATTGATTTAATAAAATGCAATCCTATTCCGTTTGAATCAGTGTTCGACAAAATTCATCTTCTGATATTTGAATTACAAGATATGGTTAATCTTTTGATCTTTCATATGAAATTGTTATATGATGAATTATGCATCTGCATCTGCATCTGCATATGTGATGATTGGAGATAAGTGCTGCATCGCTGATTATGATGGGAGCCACCTCTAGAGTCTAATTCATCATTTTGTTTCCCAATAATAGGATGAGATAGGCTGGAGTTAAGTGCCATGCGGAGCTAAATGCCACATCGTGAGTAGTCGCGATGGGAGCCACCTCTAGAATCCGTAGGGGCTGCCTCTAGAGTCCACCTATAGCTATATGATTTGTTCCCCGAAAGGGATGAAGTAGAATGAAGCTAAGCGCTACATCACTGGTCACGATGAGAGCCACATCTAGAGTCCACCTACCGACCACTGGCCAGTTGGTGATCCGTGCATTCATATGAGAGTGTTGCATTTGCATACATATGTTTGATATGATTTATATGATATTGATTGCAAGTTGAGTGAGATGTTTTTGATTGGTATGTTATATATGTAATTATCAAATATATGAAATGCCTATTTTGCTATTATGATTATTGCATGCTTTTCTATGTCACTCCGAATTGATTAGTTGGTAACACATAAGTTATGAGTTATCAATTTACTGAGCTATTTTAACTCACTCTGTTGTTTCTAACATTTTTCAGATAATTCTTGGAAATCATGTGAGGTGATAGTATTTGAAGGGTTCATGATAAGATGGAAAGATTTGAGTCCCTCATATCCTTCTATTAGGATGTCGAGAGATTTGGTTATGCGTAATGCATATGTAATATTTTATATGTTGTAAGAAGGCAAAATCATTTTATGAAATGTAAAACTTAAGGATTATTGGTTTGCTATGAAGGATCATCATAAATTGTGTAGTTTATTTTATGATATTTTCATTCTTATCTATGTTATAAAAAAAATTTACATCATGTTTCCGCAATCTTTTCTAATTTTATTTGATCGTCTGTAATAAGTCACGAACTTTGGTTTAAATCAGGGTCGTGACAGGTAGTCCCAACTTCTCCACCATGTATTGGCTAGCAAGATTGACACAACTTCCACTATCAAGAATCAATCTACAAGTTCTATCCATAACACAACAATGTGCATAGAAAAGATTTTCTCGTTCATTTTTTCTTCCTCCAATATGAACACGTGTATGTGTTCTCCAAATTATAACAGAGGATTCATCATCATCCTCTTCCACCTCTTCATCTTGCCCGTCATCATCAGGAGCACCATGTCTTTGACGATCACTTCTATGGTTTAGTTGTATAACTTGTTGTAGCTGTGAATTTGCACATCTACCTGATCGTGCAGTTCAGTAATCATATGTTCAAGATGAAAAATATTGTGTCATGACCTCCATCATTTTTGTCTGATCAATTGTTTTTTTTCTAGAATTAAGCTCTTTGTCATTTCATGTTGACATTGTGAGAAATTTTTTAGCAAATGCTAATGATAAAAGCAATATCAATACATCACGTGGTGACACTCGTACTTTACTTCAACTCTATTTGGCTTTTTCCTGAATTGTACTCACCACTCAACATTTTTTTTCTTGAACCCCCCAACAAGTTCTAAGGGAACTAATGCAAGTCAACACAAGGCATTGAGCAATTAAATCAATCAAATTTATCAATATGATTGCAAGATCAAAAGAAATCTTGAAGCTGAAATTAGAATAGAGATAAAAGAATAATGATGCCAAATAAGGATAGATATCAAAGGTTCATAATTGTAATGAAATCAAAGATCATTGATTCACTGAGTTAAATAATTCAAAATCTCAAAAATTTCTTGTCCACCTTTCTCTCTAGAAATAAGCTTTCCTTTTCTTTTCTTTTCGTCCTCTTCCTTTTGAATCTTTCCTTTCAATTTTTTTTCTCAGATTTTTTCCAGATATTTTCTTTCCTATCTTCCCTTCTCCTTTCTTACACTTTCCTTTTTTTTTCTGTTTCAGTTTTTTTTTGAAATGCAGTAGACTTTGAAGAATAGAGAGGGATGATGGCTACGGTTTCAAGAACAAATGAGCAAATTTTTTTTTGTGATTTTTTTAAACTGTAGCAGAATTTGAAGAACACAAGGATGATGGTTAGGGCTTGAAGAACAAATGAAACTAAATAAGGAAGACAATTAGGATTTAAACAACTAACAAACCAGATTTTTTTGTGTTGTTTTTTTTTTCAGAAAATGAAATAGGGGAGCAACAAAATAATGGAAGATAACTAGAAAACCGAATTGAAAACGTGGCTTTGATACCAACTGATATGATGCTCAAGAACAATGCCTTGAGTGACCGAAATAATATATAATAATAAAAAAAAGAGATCAAACAATTTTTCAGGCAACATAATATGAACCTCAAGATTACAATGAATCAAGTAATCGATATTATAAGTAGAATCACAATATTACAAACCTTAAAATTAATGGGTTGCAGGAGTTCCCTCATAGAAAAGCAATTAAGCCAAATTTTTAATAGATTCAAAGATGTCTTAAATAACAATGAGTACCAGTATTTATAGGCTCTAGAAAAAGAATTTGGGTTGAAAGAAAATATCTTAACTTAGCCCACAAATGATCTAACTAATTTAGTAAAATATCAATTTCTTTTACCATCCTCATCAGCATAGTCCATATCTAATTAATTCCAAAAATTTCAAATAAATATGATTAAACTATGATTTATTTGGCCCACATTATGCTGACTCTTCATGCGGCCCAACTCTGAGCTGATGGTATCCACTTCTCAAGTTAATATTTGAGAAGATTGATGCAGAAGATAACTGATAAAAAAGATCATCTATCCTGGGCAGTGAGTACTTGTTCTTGATGGTCACCTTATCCTGTAATCTATACATAGCCTTAGTGACCCATTTTTCTTCTTCACAAATAGAACAAGTGCACCCAATGGGGACACATTTGGCATGATGAAGCCCATGTCCAGCAATTCCTGCAATTGAGCCTCCAGTTCTTTCATCTCTGCTGGTGCCATCCTGTAGGGAGATTTGAAAATTGGAGCCGTTCTTGGCATTAGCTCTATGTGAAAATCGATCTCTTTTTCCGGAGGTAATCCTGGGAGCTCTTAGGGAACATTTGGAAAGTTCTTCACCAATTCAAGCTCTTGTAGTGGCTTGGGTTGGGAATCGCTCTTGACCACACTAGCCAAGAATCCTCGGCAACCCTTGTTCAGCATCTTTGTTGTCTTGGCTGAAGAAACCATCATCTTCCTTTCCTTGGATGGAATTTCGCAAAAGGAAGATGATGGTTTCTTCAGCCAAGCATGACCTTCCTTTGCCGGCACATCCTATAGGCATCATGATAATCAATCTATGCCCAATATGACATCACAGTCCATCACAGGTAGTACTATGAGATTAATTGAATAGTTGACCCCCTCTATTATCACCGGTGTCTCTGGGAGGTATTGCTTGGTGCCCTAGTGGTGTTGCTATTTCTAGCTGTCACTTCATACTTTTCATCTTAAAAGTTAGTGAACTTTCTATTTGCCTTTGTGAAAATTGAATTTCACTGTAGTTTTCTTAGTCATTTCAATCTTTGGATTATGAAAACTTGTTCAATTGTTATGAACAATCATGTGTACAATTTTGGGCAATCCATTTCTTATCATATATCATCCTGATAATTTACAATGAGATTCACATCTCATGTTACATATTGCCCTCATCAATTTGTCAATACTATCAAATTTAGACGCAATCATTAACATTTCCATTGGAAGACTTTTTGCTTCCATTCTTAACATAACAATAATTAACCAACATTAGATGGTTAATATAAAGCATTCATACATATGGTACATAACATACATACTCTTTACCTTGGATGCTGCTCATGACGGTTGCACATGGACTTAGACACTTAACAGTTCTATGACATACTTAACATAGGTCCTAATTATGCTTTCATACCAACTGTAACAACCCAAAAATCCAACCTAAAAGTTTTGGACATTTAGAGAAATTTTGCGCCGTTAGCCCGTTTGCCATACATCATCATAATAAAATAATAAACATAACTATTGTGAAAATAACATTAATCATCAAAATAAAACTCATCTTTTCAGCGGAAGTCTTAAATAAAAACCATTGCAATTAATGTCATAGGAAAAACTAAGAGTTCATTTATTAGGAAACCATCTCTAAAACAATAGTCTAACATACTCATGACATTACTGTTAGCCTAGACCATGTGCAACAACACCATCATGAGTTAAGCTAGCCATCCGTCCAAGCATATCAGTTACTTGCACGGATCCAGAGTGCAGGATTTTCCAGTTAGAGTATGTAAAGGCCATGCAATGATATGCATCATAAGCATGATCTACATGACTTATCTAAACAATTCATAAGCATGAAATAAGCATGCATGAATTCCATGTCATAATCATTAAAATGTACATGTCATTACTTCATAACATAAGGTCATCAGTAAGATACTTGACATGTAAATATCATTATTAGTTCATCAACCAGTATAGTAGACATACCAAGTGACTAGCACTTGTCCTTACCCTCCCTCAGTAATATCCTCGGGGTTGTTCCCACTTTCGTGGTAATCAATCCTTTCAATTCAGTTAGTTCAGTCTTTGATCTTATCAGTAATTGAAAAATCAAGTCGTTGCACTCGAGTAGGCCAGCTAGGCCTTAGAGTCGAGGCTCCGTCACCTGAAGGTGAATGAGAATACACATACCGTTGTCGGTAAGATAAAGTTATTCACCTAGAAAATGCTAACTCCAAAGTGCAGGCACAGTAATTTCTCAAGAGAAATTCTAACACAATGGAGCACGTCATAGTATTTCTTGTCATCAGTTTGAGGGGCGACAAGTAACAATATTCTTCAATTGGGTTCATTATTATCACAGTCAACAAAATAGTTTATGTCGCTCAGTCTTCATATTTTAACCTAGTTACAGCTGTCCATGCATGTCGTGTATCTAGATTCATATACAATCATAATAGTAAATACCCTAAAAATAACTTAAATATAACTTAAATTCATTTTTCGGACTGTCACGGCCATGAAAGAACCCAGTCTCTTAACCCCTATCTGTCACGGTCGTGATCGACATGGTCATGGTTGTGACTGACACTATCACGACCGTGATAGTATATGTCATGGGCATGACAGAATGACATCGACCATTTTTATCCCTTCTATCATAGGAATTCCGGGACCTAGCATGCCGTGCCAGCGTCCCGGAAGTCCGATCTTCCATTTGAAATTCTCGATTTTTGAGATTAAAATTATAATAAAATAATTTAAAATATCATAAATATTTCATGTATCATCTATTAACACATATACATCATAGAACACATTAAAAACATGCAATATTAATTCATTAACAAGATTTAGGGCTTCTTTCCTACAAGTTCATACAACTAACAAAATCTATTCTCTGTGTAGTATTCTAACAGCAGACACTAAAATGTTAATAACTTAACTTATTCTTGTTCTTTTGAAATGATTCCAATTTTCACATAAAGGTAACACGAATCTTAACTTGTGAATAAATTTCAGCCCCTAATTCAGTAGTTCCAATTTATGATAAATTTTACAATTTCATCTCGTTGTTACCCGAGATAGCATGATAGTAGTCCAATATTTGGATTATAACAATTTGTATGCATCTTCAAATCGAATGAAACAAATTTCTTTGGAAACTAGACGTCGAGACTTCCAATAATATATTATTTGTAAATTTTGGATAAGTAAAATCTACCCAAATAATTTTATAATACAATCATGAATTTAACAGATTATGCAACTTAAATCATACATAAGAAGAATGGTGAAAAGAAAGAAAATGAGAAGATCAAAGGAAAGGGTGCAAATGAGAGGTGTGGGGTTTATAAAGGAGATGAAGAATGGGCCTTTGTGCCTCATCAACCCCAAGAGTTATGAACATGAAGGGGTTGCACAAAGTTCCAAAGGTTGTGTGGGAAAGAAACTTCCTCAAAACCTTAGATATGAATTTTTAGGACTTCACCTATCCAGTGATTGTCAGTGCGAATTTAAAGTCAACTTCAACAGCTACTAGACAAGCTAAAAGCCTACAAGCATGTTATTGGCTATACTTTAAATGATCTCAAAGGAATCAATCCTTCTATTTGCATGCACCGCATTCACATGGAAATGGATTTCAAACCATCCGTTGAAGGACAAAGAAGGCTTAATCCAACAATGAAAGAAGTAGTAAAAAAGGAAGTGATTAAACTTTTAGATGCCGGAATCATTTATCCCATATTAGACAGCCAATGGGTGAGCCCCGTGCATGTCGTGCCAAAGAAGGGTGGAATGACCATAATAAAGACATACTCAAACAAACTCATCTCCACATGAACTGTCACAGGATGGAGGATGTGTATAGATTTCAGGAAGCTAAATAAAGCAACCCAAAAGGACCACTTTCCCTTACCTTTCATTGATCAAATGCTAGAAAGACTGGTGAATCTCTCTTATGTCTGCTATCTAGATGGATTTTCTGGATTTCATCAGATCCCTATTCACCCAGATGATCAAGAAAAGACCACCTTTACATGTCCATATGGAACCTTTGCATACAGGAGAATGTCGTTTGGGCTATGCAATGCTCCAACAAGCTTCCAAAGGTGCATGATGTCGATTTTTTTTACTATATCGAAAAAATAATGGAAGTTTTCATGGATGACTTCTCGGTGTATGACACCACTTTCGAAGTTTGCCTGCACAACCTCTGCAAGGTACTACAGAGATGTGCTGAATCTAACCTAGTGTTGAACTGGGAGAAATGCCATTTTATGGTACAAGAAGGCGTAGTATTAGGACACATTATTTCAGGCAAGGGCATTGAAGTTGATAAAGCTAAGACAAAAGTTATTGAAAAATTGCCCCACCTACTAACATCAAAGGAATCAGAAGTTTCTTTGGACATGCCAAATTTTATCGAAGATTTATCAAAGACTTTTCTCTCATTGTGAGGCCATTAACAAAACTCTTATCCAAAGAAGTAGAATTTATATTCGATGAGGACTACCTAAAAGCTTTCAACACTCTGAAAAGAGCTCTCACGATAGCCCCAATCATCCAACCGCCAGATTGGTCTCTGCCCTTTGAAATCATGTGCGATGCTAGTGATCAAGCTGTTGGAGCAATATTAGGACAAAGGAAAGACAAGAAGCAACATGCAATCTACTATGCTAGCAGAACTTTAGACGGAGCACAGATCAATTATGCCACAAATAGAAAACAGTTGTGTTTGCAAGAAAGCACCCTAGTGCGCTCCGGCTTTATGGACAAATTCAGATCCTACTTAGTCGGCTCTAAGGTCATTGTATACTCTGACCATCAAGCCATCCAATACCTGATTTCTAAAAAAAGATGCCAAACCTAGATTGATTAGGTGGATCCTTCTGACTCCAACTATCAAAGCAGGAAAATAATCCTAGCATTATAGAGCTATTAATGATTCCTTCCCTGATGACCAATTATTTTCAATTTAGGAAGCAAAATCTCCATGGTTCACAGACTATGCCAATTACTTAGCTTCAGGAGTTTTACGACCTGATCTATCTTATCAATAGAAGAAGAAATTCTTTTATGACATCAAACACTATTTCTGGAATGAGCCATTTCTTTTCAAAAAATGTGTCGATGAAATATATCGAAGGTGTATACCAGAGGAAGAATAATTTTCCATACTATGAGAGTGCCATTCATATCCATATGGCGGTCATGGAGGATATCGAAAGACACCTCTAAAGTTCTTCAAATAGGTTTTTACTGGCCTACTATGTTCATGGATGCAACCAATTTCATGAAATCTTGTGATGCTTGTCAAAGAACTAGAAACATAGGCAGAAGAAATGAAGCACCACAACAGCTTATACTTGAAATAAAAATATTTGATGTGTGAGGAGTCGACTACATGGGACCCTTCCCTCCCTCATATGGGTACAAGTTCATACTTCTGGCAGTTGATTATGTTTCAAAATGGATTGAAGTAGTTCCTACAATCACAGCAGACTCAAAGTCGGTTATTAAGCTCTCTAAAGAAACTATCTTCCTAAGATTCGGGGTCCCCAGATTGGTCATCAGCGATGGAGGTTCACATTTTATTAAACGAAGTTTTGAAAATTTATTACTTAAATATGAAGTCAAACATCGAGTCTCTACCACGTATCACCAATGGACAAGCAGAAGTTTCGAATAGAGAGATTAAAATAATATTAGAGAAGACAGTCTCAATAATAAGAAAAGAATGGAGTAGGAAACTCAATGAAGCATTATGGACATACCGAACTGCATAGAAAACACCGATAGGAACGACACCATTAAAGTTGATTTACGGTAAGCACTGTCACCTACCTGTGGAATTAGAACACAAAGCTTTCTGGGCGATCAAAGCACTTAATTACGACTTTCAAGCAGCCTCTAGCAGACGATTACTGCAGCTCAATGAGTTAGACAAATTGAGACTAGATGCTTACAACAACTCTCACCTTTACAAAGAACGAGCAAAGAAATGGCATGATATTCACATACTGAAAAAGGACTTTAAGGAAGGTGACCAAGTTCTGTTGTTCAACTCTCGATTATGACCTTTTCTAGAAAAGCTACGGACTAGATGGTCAGGACCGTTCACGATTGAAAGAGTATACTCTCACTGAACGGTGGACATCAAAAATAGCAATTCAGAAACTCTTAAAGTCAACAGACAAAGGTTGAAACACTATAATCCCGGCATAGAAATGTTCAAGGAAGTTTTACATCTGCAACTGGAGCACTAAAAATTAAAGCTGCAAGGTCGAGCTAACGACGTTAAAAAAAGGCTCTGTAGGGAGGCAATCCAACTAAATAAATGGTCATTAGCCACGTCAGTACCCACACAAGGTTAAAAATATCAAAATACCACCTGAAAAGTACATCTCATAGATTTAGTTGAGAATCCCAACAGAATCTAGTACCATATCTACCAAACTGCCCACCTTTTATTCAATCCCACACGACCACGCCAGCGACGCCTCGATTCTCCACATAACCCACTATTTTTCCTAACATCCACTGCACATCATCCACACGACGGCTTTTCAATCCCTAATCCCCTCCACCCTTTTTGGCGTGTCTAATGATCGCCCTAAGCCTGAAGCATCACAGAACCAGCTCGCAACATGAAGCGTACGCAGACATCATCTGACTCCGACACCAACAACTCTTCAGAATCCATCAGACACCGTCTACGTCCGGAAGGCCTCCTACGATGAACTTCAAACATGCGACAGCCGAAAAATAGCGAAGAAGCCCAATGCTTGCTGAATACCAGGTGTAGAAATTTCTCCTCCACTAGGTTCTTAGATTTCCCAACCCTCGAGCTTCTTGGTTTGTTTGATGACATAGGAACTCTTCTCCACCGATCACGCTTTCTGCCCTTCTTCATGAAACGTTGGGACCTATAAAGAGTTAGCCACAGAGTTCGTCGGAACTATGTTCTCCACTAACATTGACGACGACGGTGTCTCTGACCACATCGAATTCCGTCTTTATAATAAGGATTTCTCCATGAGCCTCGACACCTTCGCCCATTTTCTAAACCTCCCCAACATAGGCCACAAAACCCCTCCACCTATTTTTCTCGTCTTTGAGGTTTGGTATCAACTTACAGAATGACATACCGACAATCTTCTTCAACTAGTCGGCCAACATCTCAAAAATCCTATTTTCTGATACCTCTACATTCTCCTCACCAATACTGTCTTAATCCGCCCGAAGGATTATAGATGGACCTAGTCTCTGCCGACGAACTCTTCATTATCTGGTGTCTCCTATCTAACACAGAGGTCAACCTTGCATCCTTTCTCATGCAAAATATACTCAAGGAATCCACCCGCGAGTGTAACTAGATTCTTTGTGGAAATCTTATCACACCAATTGCCGAACACTATGTTTTCTTAGGTGACACCAACCCAATACTAGCAACTCTGCTCGATCTGGACTTTCTAACTTAAGAAGGAGTCCTTCTTACGGTTAATGGCCAACACTTTTGGCGACAATCTGACCCTTCAGCTCTGTTCAAGCTGCCTAATCCCCAACAATCTTCCAACTTAGAAGGACGAAACTGGTGGATGAATGACTTCATCCAAGTCACACGACCAATCCCAACGCTTCCTCCCCTAATAATAGAATACACTCTATCTGCGCGAGCTCCTTCTAGCCCAAGAACAATTAGATGACATGTCGCCACTTCTTCCTCTTCATCTGCACCAGATGCCTTACAATCCACGCCTCTTACCTCCTTTGCTAAATTGAACCTTATTTTGGAACAAGTAACCAAACTCGCAGAAGTCACCGCTCGCCAACATGAAGACATCCAAGCATTAAAGGACCAACTTCATAACCTGGAACAACAAGGCCTCGCTCATCATGAAAAAAATTCAAGGAATTGAAGTGGTGCAAAATTCTGTTCTCACGACTCTTAGTGACATACAACAAGTCACTGACCGCCTGCTTGAGTTGCAACCCCCCTCTGGCCCCTCTTCCTGGCATGATCGACACTAAGGGCAGTGTCGATTTTAAGCTTGGGGGAGAGGGCGATATGGTACATTTCTACTCCTTTCTTGTTACATTCCTCCTTACATTTTCTACTATGTACAAGAAGAACAAATTCACTATTTCATGAAGCAACATTGAAATATTTCATTTATAGCAGTAAAGTAAGAGATGTTTTTATTGCCCCATAGCTATGGCCTCTTTTGTGACTTTCTAAAACTATGTACAAGAACACCCTGCCAACCTGACAAAATTTGAAGCGTTTCATGACTCCAATTCAATGCTTTAAGTGTAGGGTTATGGCTTGAAGAAAGTGACTATGATGAAGCCTTAAAAGCTTGACGACTAATCGTACTCATGCTCAACTCTTATTTATAAGAAGTCTGTTAATAAGTATGTTAATGCTAACCATTTTAGTGCAGTGACAAGCTTAGTAAAATTGAAAAAGTGAAAGTTAAAAGCAAAGAAAAGAGGGCTAGTGTAGCCCCAGAACGTAGAAAAATGGTGTACTCCGGAAACTGGGTGTATCTAAGTGATTAGATCCGTAGGGGTTTATACTTGGCAACCTAAGAGCAACTGTCCTGGGATGTGCAGATAAAAAACCCGTTACACAGATCACCCAGTGCACTATGGATAATCACATGAATATTGGATTAATAAAAAAAGAAATAAGAATCAAAAGAAAGCCCATGCTGCACCAGTGCACTCAGCATTAACATTTTTATTATTAGTCCATCTTATTTTTCCTATGACTATGAGCTGAGTTGGGAGGAAGTGATGCATGCAAAATACAACATATTTTAGATTATTATTTTAGTTAATTTTTCTGTAATTTGATCATGGCATGCATCATTTTAGATCACTTTTAGTCATAATTTCGGATTTATCAAATTTAATTGTTAATTTTTTGAATATTTTAATTGTGGATGGATTAATTAAATTGTGATTATAATTTTGCAAAAAAAATTGAATGATTATATTTGATCAAGAATGGACATATCCGCCGATAAATCATCAAAGATCTATCTGTATTGGCCGAGACTCCTATCATCTATCAAGTTTACCGGCCGAGAAATCCTTATCGGCCGCAAAACATCCAATGTTTTATTACTATCGGCCGTAATCGTTAAGGGGCAAACGAATTTTGTGGCCGAGATTGTTATCATTTTGGGTGAGATAAGAAGTTACTCATCGTATCAGCCGAGAAATCTTGGGTGCAAACGAGTTTTGTGGCCGAGATTTAGAAAGTGATATCATTTTATCGGCCGATAACTCCAATCCTTGGGCGTAAACTCGATTTTGTGGCCGAGATTTATAGAGGAATCATCACGTGCAAAACGAAGTGGATAGAGTTTATCGGCCGTGAAACTTTTATCGTCAAATTGGATAGAGTCGTAAGCCACTTAAGTTTTATCCGACTCAAGTTAAACTCGACCGTACGATATCACGACCGTGATCAAATTGAAGACCGTTCACACCTATAAATAGAGGAGGAAGCCATCATCCCAATTCGTGCTCTGAAGTTTAGATTTCTTTCACATCGAGTCGAGAGTCTACAGGCTTCAACCAAGAGGAGAGAGAGGTGCGACGGCTGGAGGTTGATCGCGACCCTGATCAAGTCCGAGAGGCTACCCGACTGTCTGCCCAATTTGAGAGCTCTACTTTTATTTTGGGTGTAATTCTTTCAATTTTTATTATTATTTTATTATCTCTCCAGAATTTCTAGAATGAACTCCATATTTCTATTTATTTCATTTTAGGAGATTATTATTGAAGGGAAACTATTTGGACCCTATATCATTTGTTTTAATCTTTTCTGAGTCTAGGGAATCTAATTTAATGCATCTTAATTTTAATATGTGTTTGAGGGTACCAGTCGTGGAGACTTCAATTCTTATTAAATTAAGATAGTTCTATATGATTACTAGTCGTGGAGATCGCAAAATAATCATGTTAGATTACTTTAGGGAGACTCTAATCCATCTTTAAAGATTAAATTTATCTTTTATGGTTCAAATATTTATCCTGATTAAACTTCAACACCACTATTTTATCTTTATCTTATTTTCTTTGTTTTATTTTACAAAATCACTTTTCCAAAATTCCATGTTTCCTCTCTTATTAATTTATAAATTCAGATATTGAATTAATAATATTCCTCGTGGGTTCGACACTCTTTACTCCTATTACTATATTACTTGAACGACTAGTGCACTTGCTAGCGATTTTATTTTGCTACATCATCATGCGCATCAAGTTTTTGGCGCCGTTGCCGGATAATATTTTATTAATTAATTTCTTATTTTATGAATTATTAGGAGATGTAATTTAATTGTAAATAATTTCTGTAAATAAATTCTTTGTAAATATGTAATATTGTATTATTTGTTTTAATTATTTGTGTAAATAATTTACTATTTCTTCTTTTGCAGATAAAGGTCATGGCATGTTAAAGTTTATTGATTTCGGCCGCTTGGTTTTAAAATTATGATGCGATCGGATTTTTTTCAGATTAATTGCCTGTGCAATGTCGAATTCTAAACTTCTATTTTTGCGGCCGCAACATCGATTTCGAAAATGTTTGAATTAGTTATCGACTGAGAAGTTCAATTTTTTCTTTTGTTTTACGGCCGTAATAATTTTAAAACTCCTTTCGGCTTCTATGATTTCGAATGTTTTATGCCCGCAAAAGTCTCTGCTTATATTTTGCGGCCGACAAATTTAATCTGAGTTTTATGGCCGACATTTCACGTATTCCATATGATCGAATTGTTTTCTTGTGCATTGAATAGATTAAGCATTCTATTAATCTCGTTTTGCGGCCGATAAATTTTTGAATCCTCTTTGGATGTTGGTTAAATCTTTCGTGTGCCTAGGATTTTCATCTCGTTAATCTAGTCGTGCATGATTTTGGCGGACGACAATAATCTTCTGTTTTGCGATCGACATGTCTGTATTTTTTGAACATATCTGTATATTTGCGGCCGACAATTTTTATGGCCGAAATTTGACTTTATCCGTGATATCGAATTGAATTCTGTCTTTGCGAATTAAATTGATTAAAAATTTGATCAATGCATGATTTTGCGGCCGATAATTTAAATCTCTGTAACCCATTAGTTCATGATTTTTGCGGCCGAGAATTGATCTATGTTTTACGGCCGATATTTCTTGAATATTCGTTTTACGCCACCATACTGATTTGACCTCATTTTGGCCGGTTTATATGTGGTGATGTTTTACCCTCTATAAGGATCATGTTTCGATTAATGTCTGATTTATGTCCCGTACGAATTTATTCTTTCTCGGCCGTAATAATTCATTTGTCAAGATCTTGTATTCTTTTACACCTTGGATTTTCTAATTCATCAATGCATAAGTTTTACGGCCGAAATTTCACTTTGTCCATGATGTGAATTTATTCTCTTCATCTTGTATTACGGCCACCTTTGATGATTTTGTTTCGGCCATAATTTAACGAGTTTTACGCCTTCACGTTGATTAATTCCCTTCGACACTGTTTCATGGTTTTCATGGTTTTTACGGCCGAACGAGTGCATGATTTTTACGATCCATTTGATTTACTTTTAGTCGAGTTATTTGGCATTTGAATTGGTTCGAAGAGCGTTTGGCGTCCGTAATTAAGTTTCTGATAAATTTCTCTCGGAAATAAATTTTAATGACAAGTTTTCAATTTTATAAGTTCGAGAGACTTTTATCGATTTAAATCTATTTCTTCGTGACCTATTATCTGTATTTCTTTCTTCTTGTATATATTTATTTTATTTTATTCTTTTATCTTACTGAAAATTGGTGTTGTTGCAGGTACTATTGAATATTCAATCACAACCAATCCTGGAATCTTCTGATAAGCGCACTAGGAGTTCAAATCTAATTTTGGAATTTGATCATGAAATTGAAAGAACGGCTCGCCGATTAAGATGAGATATAAGAAGAATGGCTGAACAAAATGAACTAGTTCCGCCACAAAATAATCGACGAGAAGATGAAGCAAAACTCTCTATGAGAGAATATGTCTCGGCTAGATATATTGACCGAGAATCATGCATTGTGTTGCTTGAAATTAATGCTAATAATTTTGAGATCAATCCGGCAATCGTGAGGATGATACAAGCATCTCAATTTGGAGGAGGACTTCATGAAGGCCCTCATGATCACCTTGACAAATTTCTTGCCACTCTTAGCACCTTTATGAAATAATAATGTTTCTACTGAAGTTATTTGTTTATTATTATTTCCACAATCCTTACGTGACAAAGCTTCTACATGGTTCAAAACTTTGCCTGCATACATGGATCAGTTCACTCATGGTTGGAGCTGGTAGAAAAGTTTGTTGGAAAATATTGCCCACCACAAAAGCAGGCAAATATCGAAGAGAATTAAGGGCATTTGTTCAAGATGACAATGAGACATTATATGAGGCTTGGGAACGATATAAAGAACTGTTAGCCAGAGTTCCTGACAATAGAATTTCAAAGTGGCAAGTGATGGAAGATTTCTATCATGGATTGCGAGCTACAGACCAAGATAAGCTCGATTAATCAACAAGAGGGACAGTGCTGGGATCTAAATGCCCTAGTGAGACACAGGATATAATTGAAGCTGTAGCCCTCAAGTCAAGCAAAGAAAGGAGACTACCTCGTCGAACTCATGATGTGCATGCTACAGAAAGAAGAAATTCTTCTGAAGTAGTGACTCAGCTGGAGTCACTTAATCAAAAATTTGAGCAGATGATGTCATTAATGGTGTGCAACAACTGTGGAGGAGGACATGCGAGCAATTATTGTCCTCAAGGTAACTTTTCTAATCTTGATCAAATTGAAAATGCTAACTTTGTCTCCAATCCATTTTTCAAGAACAATGACTATGGTTGGAGAAACAATCAGAAGTTTCCTTATAGGTCAAATCAAGGGCAAGCTCATACACAAAATTATACACTTTTGAGAAGGCAACAAGAAGCTCCTGCTCAACAATCGACTAATCCCATGGAAGAGATGATGGCAAGAGTTATTGACACTATGCAAACCATGCAGAAGACAATGGAAACAAGGGCAAACAATCAAGATGCTACAATTAGGAATTTAGAAATGCAAATAGGGCAGATGGCCAATATGATGGCAGGTCGTGCACCAGGGGCTCTTCCAAGCAATACAGAGAAAAATCCTAAAGAAGAGACCAAAGCTGTGACTCTTAGAAGTGGGAAACAAATGAGAAGTCTGATATCAGATCCCCCGCCAAGAGTAATTGATCATAGTGAAGAAACTGAAGTATCAAAGACACAAGATCAGACCACTAAGGATATCAACCTGAAGAAAAAAGAAACTGACAATTCAAAAATTACCAGCAACATAAAGGATTTGCCCTATCCACAAAAATTTCGCAAAGAACAATTAGATAAGCAATTCTCTCGCTTTCTTGATATTCTGAAGCAATTATCTATTAACATTCCTTTTCACGAAGCTTTACAGATGATGCCGAGCTATGCTAAATTCATGAAGGATATATTATCTTCAAGAAGAAAGTTTGAAAACACTGGGAAAGTAATGTTTACATCGGAGTGTAGTGCCATTTATGATCGAGATATACCTAGAAAAATGAAAGATCCGAGAACCTTCACCATACCTTGCACTATAGGAAAATTCTTTTGTGCACAAGCTTTATGTGATCTTGGTGCTAGTATAGGTTTAATGCCTTACACTATATTTGTGCAGCTAGGTTGTGGAGAACTAGAAGAAACAATCATGACTCTTCAATTTGCAGATTCTTCATGCAAGAGACCCCAAGGAATATTAAGAGATGTTTTGGTAAAAGTTGATAAATTTATTTTTCCTGCAGATTTTATTGTTCTGGATATGAAGGTAGATGAAAAAACCCCTATCATCCTCGGGAGACCATTTCTAGCCACAGAAAATGCACTTATAGATGTTCAACAAGGGATGCTCACACTTCGCGTCAACAACGAAGACATCACTTTCAATATAAAAAATTCTCTCAAACAACCTTTTGATATCTCATCATGTTATGCCATTGATTCTTTAGAAGATGACATGACTGATGCTTTTGATGATATTGTTGCAGATTTTGTTTCAGATCCATATGCTAAGGAAGCTTTGGAAATGATGGAGGATTCTAGAGAAATTGTGGAAGAGGATAATGCGCCAATAACAACAGAGACACTCGAGGAGGAAATCGATAAATTGGATTGTCCTCCAAAATTTGAACTTAAAGAACTTCCATATCATTTAAGTTATGCTTTTCTTGAAAATAACACTTACCCAGTTATCATATCTACTGACCTGACAGGTGACATGGAAAACAAACTTTTAGAAGTGTTGAGGCAACACAAAAGAGCAATCGCCTGGTCGATTTCAGACATCAAGGGAATATCGCCTACTATTTGCATGCATAAAATTTTGATGGAGGAAAATGCCAAACCAGTTGCTCAATATCAAAGAAGGCTCAACCCAACTTTAAGGGAAGTTGTGAAAAAGGAGGTCATCAAACTCCTTGATGCATGTAGTATATATGCCATTTCTGATAGTTCATGGATAAGTCCTGTACAAGTAGTCCCTAAGAAAGGAGGAATCACTGTGGTAAGTAACAAAAATAATGAATTGGTGCCTCAAAAAATAGTTACAGGTTGGAGAGTCTGTATAGACTATAGGAAATTTAATAATGCTACCCGAAAAGATCATTTTCCGTTACCTTTTATTGACCAAATGTTGGAGCGTGTTGTAGGTCATAGCTATTATTGTTTTCTAGATGGTTACAATCAAATAGCAGTAGCACCTGAGGATCAAGAAAAGACGACGTTCACATGTCCATATGGAACGTTTGCCTATAGAAGGATGCCGTTTGGTCTATGCAACGCTCCAGCAACATTCCAAAGATGCATGATGTCAATCTTTGCAGATATGAATGAGAAGATAATCGAAGTTTTCATGGATGATTTTACACTTTTTGGTAGCTCTTTTAATAACTGTTTGGATAACTTATCTCTAGTTTTGCAGCGATGTCAAGAAACGAATTTGGTCCTTAACGGGGAGAAATGTCACTTCATGGTTAATGAGGGTATAGTGCTTGGCCACAAAATCTCAGCAAAAGGAATTGAAGTGGATAAGGCCAAGATAGATGTTATTGCGAATCTGTCTCCTTCAACCAATGCGAAGGGCATTCGAAGCTTCCTTGGACGCGCAGGATTTTATCGCTATTTTATCAAAGATTTTTCAAAAATGACTAAACCCTTAACTAATCTTCTTGCTAAGGACACAAAATGTGATTTTAATTCAGATTGCCTTGCTGCCTTTAATCTATTAAAAGAAATGCTAATTTATGCCCCTGTTGTTGTACCACCAGACTGGTCTCTACCATTTGAGCTAATGTGTGATGCAAGTGATGGTGCCATAGGAGCTGTTTTGGGGCAAAGAAAAGATAAAACATTTCATGTCATATATTATGCAAGCCGAACATTGAATGCTGCCCAACTAAATTATGCAACAACAGAGAAGGAGTTTCTTGCTATTATTTTTTCTTTTGATAAGTTTAGATCATATCTAATTTGTTCAAAAATTATTGTCTACACAGATCATGCAGCTATCAAGCACTTGATGAGCAAACAAGATGCCAAACCTAGACTAATCAGATGGATACTACTTTTGCAAGAGTTCGATGTAGATGTAAAAGACAAAAAAGAGACTGAAAACTTATTAGCTGACCACCTATCCCGTTTGGAGCCCTCTCCAAGAGAAGTCACAGACATACTTGAAGAATTTCCAGACGAGAAACTTTTTTCTATCTTTACAAATTTTCAAATTTCTGACACTACACCATGGTTCGCTGATTTTGCTAATTACCTTGCAGGACATTACATTCCAAAGGGCTATCAAAAAAGGAAATTCTTATCTGATGTAAAGAATTATCACTGGAAAGATCCTTACCTTTTTCGATTATGTGCAGATCAAGTAATTCGACGATGTGTTCACGAAGATGAGATTGAGAATATCCTAAATCATTCCCATGATGGACAAGCTGGACGTCACTTTGGACCCAATCGAACAACGACTAAGGTACTTGAATGTGGACTATATTGGCCAACCATTTACAGAGATGCAAGAAACTACTGTAAGTATTGTGACAAATGCCAAAGGACGTGTAATATTTCTCGTCGAGATTAAATGCATCTCACAAATATTTTACAGTGTGATATTTTTGATGTTTGGGGCATTGACTTTATGGGACAATTTCCTAAATCCTTTAACAATCAATACATCTTAGTGGTAGTTGATTATGTTTCCAAATGGGTAGAAGCTGTAGCCACACCAACAAATTAGGCCAAGGTAGTTGCCAACTTTCTAAGAAAAAATATTTTTACTCGATTTGGAACATCTAGGACTATCATAAGTGGCAATGGAACACATTTCTATAATAAAATAATGTCAACTCTTCTTAATAGATTTGGAGTCAAACATTTTTTGAGTACATCATATTATGCCCAATCTTGTGGACAAGTGGAAATTTCAAATAGAGAGATATAAAGGATTCTAGAGAAAACTGTAAATTCATCTAGAAAGGATTGGTCCTTGAAATTAGATGATGCACTTTGGGCATATAGGATTGCTTTTAAAACACCCATAGGTACTTCTCCTTATAAATTAGTTTTTGGAAAAGCATGTCACCTTCCAATGGAACTAGAACACAGGGCTTATTGGGCAACAAAATTTTTAAATATGGATCTAAAATCATCACAATCAGAAATGTTATTACAATTAAATGAGCTTGATGAATTTAGACACTATGCATACGAAAATAGCAAGCTATATAAAGAACGCACAAAAAATTTACATGACATGTACATTAAACATAAAAATTTTTTACCTGGTCAACGAGTGCTTCTTTATAATAGCAAACTCAGATTATTTCCTGGAAAACTTAAATCAAAATGGACCGGACCTTATGTTATAATTAATTGTTCACCCTATGGAACTTTTGAGATTGAATCATTAGACAAAAAACAAAGACTCAAAGTGAATGGACATAGATTGAAACTTTATCATGGTGGCTCTTATTATCATAATCTTTCTATGACCACTCTCTATGATGTGTGAAATTTGAGAGCAAGACGAAGTCAAGCTAAAGACTTTAAATCAGAACTATTTCTATCCTTTTTATTTTTCTTTTCTTTAGATTAGTCTTTAATTAGTTGATGATTAATATTTTAATAGAATTGGTTTCGGGGATAGTTTTATTTTTATTTAAGACATCTTATTTTTTATTTTTTTTATGGAGACATCTGATTAATATCTTATTTTATGCGAGGAGAAAAAAATGGATAATTATCATTTTTGGCTACGTCGACGCAGCGATCCGTGACTGCATGGAATGTACGTGTGATTCGCCAGGCATTTGGACAGGTGCAAGCAGTTGATCCGACACCACTATGCCACCGACAAGACAAGGCACATCACGGGCGAAGAAAAAAAAATCGGAGCCTAATCTCCGACACCGATGTGACTTTACGCATGTTGTGCATACAAAACTTTGGAAGTTGGGGCCGACGTGACACTTCAGCATGCGGTGAAATCGATTTGACTGGCCATCTTGTACAGGTTAGTTCTCGGCCGCAGTCTTCCATATATACTTACGGGCAATTGCCTTGTAGATGAACACGAAGCTGAGCTCCATTTGTGTCCCTCTTCTTCCTTTGCATCGGACGTCTCCATATCGGCCGAAATCTCCATATCGGCCGCCATTTATCCATCTCTGTCAATTGCGGTCAAAATCTTCACTATCACTCATCTCTTTGGTGATTGCGGCCGACATCTCCACCGATAACATTGCGGCCAAGTTCTCTTGATTATCGGTCGAGATCCTGTTGCGGCCGAGAGCCGCCAACATCTATTGCGGCCGAAAGCCGCCAACCTCATCGTCATCATTCTCGGCCGAGATCTCTTCTCACCAAGATCGTTTGCGGCTGAGAACCTCTGTTTGCGGCCAAAAACCTTCGTTTGCGGTCTCTCTGTCACATATCGGCCGCAACATTCCTCTCTTTCTTCCATATCGGCCGAGACCCTACTACTATTGTGGCTGAGAACTCCCATATCAGCCGAGACGTTTAACCTAGGCCGAGCTCCACCGACACCATTTGTGGCCGAGAGAGTCACCGAATTATGGCCGGAGTCCATCGACATTTCTTCGCACCGGCCGAGTCTCCCTCTTCATCGACTTATAAAGCTGCTGCGGCCGAATACCTCGGAATCGCCACCTTTCTGCTTTGGGCAAATTTTATTTTATTTTTTTTCAGATGAGGCATTTTGCTAATATATGGAGGGGGCATCGCGATCGACGACATCCGGACGCCCAGCTCGCGCCGCAATCTTCACAGTTAATCTCATATTCAGGAGATTATTATTGGACCAAGCCTGCTTACTAAGATCGTTTTGAAAGAATGACCGCTGTACGAGTTAATACCACCAGATTTCCAGACACTGAGATACTGAGGGAGTACAATTTATTTGCAGATATTCACTTATTATTCTCTCAGATTGGCATTTCAGATTTTGTTCAACAGTGGTGGCCGACTTATGAAGTCCTTACTAAGGAATTCTTATCATCTCTCGAGGTCTTCAATCTGGATGGCAGACAATATGATCAACCTCGCATTTCTTTTCAGCTATACGGGCGACCCTTCACATTGACCTTAGAAGATTTTAATAATATTTATGGATTTCCCAACTATGGGGTTCGTTATGTTCCTACTGACTTTCATGCTGAAGATTTTTGGAAACAAATAACTGAAGAAGATCGATTGGTCTGGAGCACAGCTAAGGAAAGCACAATTCAAAATCTTGTCCTGCGTTTCGTCCATCGCATGCTTAGCAACACCCTTAGCGGACGAAGTGATAGTGATGGAGCCGTCTCAGAGGGAGAGCTATTTTTGATCCACAGTATGCTCCACAGGACACAAGTCAATGTTGGCGCGTTCCTCATTCGTCGTCTTCAACGCCGTACTACTCTTCAGAGCGGTAGCATCAGTATGGGTGCCCTTATCACGCCAATAGCTCAACATTTTAGACTGGACCTGGATGATTTTGAAGCTATCCCATGAATTGTCCACCTCAACCGACGAACCATTATGGCCATGGGCCTCACTAAGACTAACAATGTAGGGGTTAAAATTTTTATTTTTAAAGAGAGTGATTTGGAGGTGCCTTGCAGTGACCGAAACGCTTTTACACCAATTAATCCTGATAATTGGTTACTTTTTAGGCAGGTCATAGCTCCAGTAATCCCACCTGCAGGAACATCTACCTCTGTCGGACAGCCACACCAAGATCAAACCTTCTCCTGGTTTGATTCTACTGATTATGCGACAACTCAACACTACTTTCAGCAGCCTTAGGAATTCCAGGCTGCATCACCGGCAGCTTTCCAATATGCCACATCAGCCCATTCACCTTATACGCCGGTGCCTTCGCCGATTCCATCTCCTGCACATGAGAGCTCTTCTGATTCTTCATTTATACCGGTCACTCCTTATGAGGAACGCGATCCAATGGAAGTATCTGCCCCTTTACAGGAACCTGGGCAGAATCACTATATAGCACCGGAGTCCACTTTTACTTCAGCCCCAGAGCAGACTTACTATCCACCTCCGCCACCTCAACCTGTCTATGCTTTCATGCAAAACTTATGGGAATCCATGTATGATGAGCAACTTCGTCAGACAGGGGAGTTCCACGCTTTTCAGGAAGAGCAACTTCGTCAAGCAGGAGAGTTGCACGCTATTCAAGAAGAGCAACATCGTCAGGCCCAAGAGTTGACCAACATTCGAGCTGACTTTAGTAATATGGATGATCGTTAGGGTCACTTCGAATCTCTCCAGAATCAGCATGTTCGCATGACGAGGCGCATCCATGAGTATCATATGCGCCAAGGACATCTCGGCTACCATCCACCATCGCCACCCCATAAACAGTAAATCCGATTGTGTCTTTTCCCTTTTCTTTATTTTCATTTCTTTATTTTTCCTTTTTATTGAGTATGTATCACTTTCCCTTTCACTTTCCCTTGCTGGCTTAACACTGAGGACAGTGTCTGGTTCTAGCTTGGGGGAGTTTGCATTTCATGCATTGCATGTTTCTTTCTTTTTAGTTGCTTATGTTTGTATGTATTTCTAAAAAATCCAAAAAAAAAGTAAAAAAATTGAAAAATTTCCCAAAAATACCATTGCATGCATTTTTGCTACCATCTTACCAACTCTTGTCTTACTGTTGTAATTATCTTTTAGTAAAAGTTCAAAGCCATATTGTTAATTGATGAAATTTGAATGCTTTTCATTTTTATCACTTGCTATTTTAGTATCAAACTTATGGACTATGTGCCTATGCTAAGTAGAATTATGAATGACTAGACGACAAAATCATATTCATGCCTTTTTATTTATTTCTTTTAAGTCTTGATAGTAGTAGCCTTTGTATTGACCATATTAAGTACTCCTTGAGCTTAAAAAAATGTGTAAAAAAAATAGCGAAAAAAAAAGTTGAATAAAGTTATGTGTAGGTACAAAAGTGTTATTTGGAACCAAGATGTGTTCGGGTAATTAGATCCATAGGGGTTCATGCCTGGCGACCTAAGGGCAACTGCTCTGAGATCCATCGATCGAAAACCTGCTACATGGACCATCTTGTGGAATATGGAGAAGCACATGAGTACTGAATCATGGCTAAGTTCGAACTCTTCATTCAGAACCTTGGTTGTTCGGGCAAGTAAACTCGAGGGGTGCCTTATCACCTGTTGCCCTAAGGCCATCTGGTCTGGGAGTCATCAGTCTAAAACCCGCTACATGGACTTCCTTATGCAATCCTGCTTGAAGATTAGAATTTTTAAAATGATTGAAAATAAAGTTAAAAAAAAGTTTAAGCTCAATTAGTACTTATGTGTTCAATACTAATGCTATTATTTGACAGACAATTTTATTTTTCTACAAGGTTGAATTTGAGATTATTTAAATTTGTGTAGCATTCAGAACCTCTACGAAGCTAAGTGCATGGAAAATGATAAGGTGCTGAATAGTAGGTGTGCAGAAGAACTGTGTGAGAAAATTTGTCAGTTGATAATATGAAAGCTATGAAGGAATCTTTGTTCTTGAGCTTTGCTTTGAATTTTTGCTTGAGGACAAGCAAGATTTTAAGCTTGGGGGAGTTTGATGCATGCAAAATACAACATATTTTAGATTATTTTTTTAGTTAATTTTTCTGTAATTTGATCATGGCATGCATCATTTTAGATCACTTTTAGTCGTAATTCCGGATTTATCAAATTTAATTGTTAATTTTTGGAATATTTTAATTGTGAATGGATTAATTAAATTGTGATTATAATTTTGCAAGAAAAATCGAATGATTATATTTGATCAAGAATGGACATATCGGCCGATAAATCATCAAAGATCTATCTGTATTGGCCGAGACTCCTATCATCTATCAAGTTTACCGGCTGAGAAATCCTTATCGGCCGCAAAACATCCAATATTTTATTACTGTCGACCGCAATCGTTATGGGGCAAACGAATTTTGTGGCCGAGATTGTTATCATTTTGGGCGAGATAAGAAGTTACTCATCGTATTGGCCGAGAAATCTAGGGTGCAAATGGGTTTTGTGGCCGAGATTTAGAAAGTGATATCATTTTATCGGCCGATAACTCCAATCCTTGGGCGCAAACTCAATTTTGTGGCCGAGATTTACAGAGGAATCATCACATACAAAACGAAGTGGATAGAGTTTATCGGCCGTGAAACATTTATCGTCAAATTGGATAGAGTCGTAAGCCACTTAAGTTTTATTCGACTCAAGTTAAACTCAACTGTACGATATCACGACCGTGATCAAATTGAAGACCGTTCACACCTATAAATAGAGGAGGAAGCCATCATCCCAATTCGTGCTCTAAAGTTAGGTTTCTTCCACATCGAGTCGAGAGTCTGCAGGTTTCGACCAAGAGGAGAGAGAGGTGCGACGGCTGGAGGTTGATCGCGACCCTGATCAAGTCCGAGAGGCTACCCGTCTGTCTGCCCAATTCGAGAGCTCTACTTTTATTTTGGGTGTAATTCTTCCAATTTTTATTATTATTTTATTATCTCTCCAGAATTTCTAGGATGAACTCCGTATTTCTATTTATTTCATTTTAGGAGATTATTATTGAAGGGAAACTATTTGGACTCTATATCATTTGTTTTAATCTTTTATGATCAATTAGTTAATTGTGCTTAGTGCTTTTGATTTAATTATTTGGATTTCTTAGTTGAGTAATTACCAGTTTGTGGACTATTTGATTTCAGAATTCATTAATTGAATTAATTGATTTTATTTGAAATTAATAATTAACATAAATTTGATAACTAGTGTGTGGAGAAACAAATTTGTGTGGTCTGTTAATCTATACCAGTTTGTGGAGTGATTAATAGTCTAGAAAATCTAATTTAATGCATCTTAATTTTAATATATTTTTGAGGGTACCAGTCGTGGAGACTTTAATTCTTATTAAATTAAGATAGTTCTATATGATTACCAGTCATGGAGACCGCAAAATAATCATGTTAGATTACTTTAGGGAGACTCTAATCCATCTTTAAAGATTAAATTTATCTTTTATGGTTCAAATATTTATCCTGATCTATTTTCATCCTAAGGCTTAACTTCAACACCACTATTTTATCTTTATCTTATTTTCTTTGTTTTATTTTACAAAATCACTTTTCCAAAATTCCATGTTTCCTCTCTTATTAATTTATAAATTCAGATATTGAATTAATAATATTCCTCATGGGTTCGACACTCTTTATTCCTATTACTATATTACTTGAGCGACTAGTGCAGTTGCTAGCGATTTTATTTTGCTACATCATCATACGCATCAGGAAGTTAAAAATGTTTTGCTTCTAATACCTTCATAAAAGTCGGGGTGTGTGGAATAGAGAGAAGGCACTTGAGTAAAGAATACAAGGTCTGAATGTCAAAAGAGTAGTTGGAAAGCAGGGTGGAGATTTAAACTTCTTGTCTTTAACATTGCTTGAGGACAAGCAAAAATCTAAGCTTGGGAGAATTTGAGGGTAACTTATACGAATGGTCCCTCAACTTTGAGTAATTTTCAAACTAGTCCCCCAATTTTAATTTGTAACCAGAACGTCCCTCATCTTTTATTTTCTTGCACGATTAGTCCTCTTGACCGGTGATAGTGGATTTCCCGGTTACCTTGCGTACGTGGCCGATACGTGAGCCATTTCTCTCTCATCCACATCATTTAAGTAATCACCGTCATTTAACGCTCCAAACCGGGTAAATTACATGGATCATCCTTCAACTTTGAATCGATTTCTAAACAGTCCCTCAATTTTGATATTATTGTATGATTCATCCAGTTGACCGGTAATAAACAATCTCTCGATTATCTTGTTGACAAGACGTAATAAAATATAATAAAAAAATTTAACTAGCTGACATCACACAATAAAAAATATTATAAAATTTTAAGGGCTCGGGCGAGCTGGCAGGGGAGTGCCGGCCCCCTCTCCAAGCTCACCCACTGGCGAGCTTCGCACAAGCGACGCCAATGTCCCCTCGCGAGCTCGTAGGCGCCCCTATCATTTTTATATTTTTATTGATTTTTATAATATTTTATTAATATTATATTATTTTTTATTGTGCCATGTCAATAAGTTAATTTTTTATTATATTTTATTGCATCACATTGGCAAGGTAATCGGGAGACTGTCTCTTACCGGTCAAGTGAATGAATCGTGCAATAATATCAAAGTTTGGAGACTGTTTAGAAATCGACTCAAAGTTGGGGGACGATCCGTATAATTTATCTGATTTGCTAGTGTTAAATGATGTGGATGACTTTAATGACGTGGATGAAAGAGAAACGACTCACATGGCGTCCACGTATGCAAGGCAATCGGGAAATCCACTATCACCGGTCAAGAGAACTAATCATGCAAGAAAGTAAAAGATGAGGGACGTTCTGGTTATAAATTGAAGTTGGGGGACCAGTTTGAAAATGACTCAAAGTTTGAGGGACTAATCGTGTAATTTACCCAAAAATTTGATCATCCCTTATTTTGCTCACAATTATTAAAGTTAAATCCACTAGATTGACATAAAATCTTATTATATTTGAAAACTTTTTTACCTATTATCGGTAGTGGACTTGAACTAGTAAAAAGGGACTAACTACTTTCCAAAATTTGAATTCTTAACAGGGGAGAAAGAAAAGGAGGAGAGGAAGGCTGGAGAAAGAAAGGAGGAGAGGAAGGCTGGAGAAAGAAGCGGAAGGAGGGAGAAGAACATGAAGGTCGAGGGGAGAATTATTGATTTTGTCCAAATCTATGTCGAGCTAAAAGAATTTTGATTTCCTTGTGATGATACTTTGTTGATGCTACTATTCTAGTTCTCTTATGCCGTGTTTCTAACCCCTTATTTTTATTTTCTTGATACCTTGCAACCTTAATATTTGCATCCAACTTCAATTAGATCGAGAGATCTATTATTTTTGTTATTAACCCATTCCATTCGAGAGAGAAGGGACTGGTAGTTTTCACTTGCAGTGTTTTCAGTAATAAGATGTTTGTTGATTTTTAGAGACTGAAAGTTCCATTATTTTATCTGTTGTGAGGCGAGAGTCCATAATAGTGACTAGTGGTGTTAAATTCATTCTCATTGCTCGGATTATGATAGAAGGATTGATAATTTAAGATTGAGAGATCATCCTTTTCTTTTGGTTAGGACGAGAGATCGACTAACCAGTCAGTCCTAATCTAATAATTAACGGCTACCTCTCTCTCAGCTCAAAGAGAGATCGACGAGTTTAAAGACAGAGTAATTGATTTGCATAGTAAGATCAAGAGATCATTTGACTCATAGATTAGAACTAAGATGCAATAGCTTTAACGAGTTCATCACAAGGGAATCTATTCTCCTATATTAAAATTTCCTTTAATTCTCTCTTTGTTTTTCCTATAAATCATTTTTCTATTTTATATGATTTCTTCTTAAATATTTTGTGATGACTTTTGAGATATAAATAGATCGATAGCCGATCTAAATCAACGGGGTTATAACACTCAGGGTTTTTTCTCGACATGTGCACTTGCAGTTGTGTGAACTCTAGAGTAAAAATTAAACACAACTAGAATTGCTTTTGGTGTGAGAAATTCATATCCACATAAAGTTCACGTCAGAGCACCCCAAGGGGAGACGCTAGGTCAGATGAATCTCTTGTCGAGTAGTTCTTGTATTTGCTTCTTCAGCTCTTGCATATCCGCCGGGGCCATGCGGTGGGGGGGGGGCTTGGAAATTAGTGTTGTGACTGGTAGTAGATCGATTCGGAAGTTGAGTTCTCTCCTTGGCGGTAGTCAGGAAATGTCCTTCGCGAAAACATCCTGGAATTCACGGATGACATCAATCTGATGCAGGGCTGATGTAGGTGCATTTGCCATAGTAATGTTTGGCCAGGTATCCTCGCAGCCCTTTCGTAACATCTTTTGCTCCTTCATAGCCATTACGATCACCTTGTAATTGTCTGGCATTGTCGTTCCTCTGACGACTGCTTTTGGCTTGTCATGAGTGCCGATGACAATCTTCTTTTCTTTACAAATTATAGACGTGACAACCAATCCGAGGATGATGTTTTAGTCCATCATGGAGATTATAATAAGATCTATTGAAAATTCTTTTCGTCCACTATGACGGGTACCTAGGAAAGGTATTTTGTCGTGTGGATGGTCCCCAATGGTGTGGTAATGCTCATCTTATGCATCATTCCCCTAACGAACAAGAGCATAGACACATGCCTTGGAAATAAAGGAGTGTGAAGCACCCGAGTCAAATAATACAACCATGGGAAGGCCAGCAATAGAAACTGTACCTCGAATAACATCATTATCCGGCTAGTAGCATAAGCTGGGACATTATAGAGACATCCCGGTACTCCGTTGGCGCCTCCTGCGCCCCTTGCGTTCTTCATCGAACACTCCCTCATGAAGTGCCCTGCCTTCTCGCATCCAAAAGTTATGTTCTTCACATGACATTCGCCCTTGTGTGGTCGACCGCGGAATTCATAGAGCGGCGTGCCCTAGTATTGCTATCGTGGTGGGGTCGGTGCCTATTTGTGTGGTTACAAAAATTTTCCACATGAAAATTTACATCTTACGACTTCTTTACATCATTCTATAACTCTTGCACTTCACCTAAGGTTAGCGCTGAGCTTGTGAGGCTGAAGGGGAGCCCCTGCGGACATTGGCATGGTTGATGATGACGGTCTTGTCATGAATTCTTCGGAGAGGAATGACTATCCTCCCATCTTGGTTTAGCCGGCTCAGCTCGTACTGGTTCCTTCAACTCTTCTTGTAGTATTTGATTTCTCGCTCTATTCGGTTTGCCATACAAACGGCTCCGTGTAAATCCATCTCAGCTTCGAAAATGACCCTCTCACATATGGTGTGGTGGAGGCTGTCGAGGAACTTCTCAACGCGGTCCGACTCGTCCATGCGATCAATGCTGTAATGCTTCAACTTGATGAAACATGTGTGGTACTCTGCCACGGACATCGAGCCCTATCGTAGGTCTCGAAACTCTTTCTTCTTCTCCTTCCTCTTGTAAAGAGGAGTGTATTGAGCCTCAAACAGCTCTTTGAAGCTCACCCATGGTATGATCTCCTGGTCCAAGAATTTCATCTCCCTAGTTGTCTCACACAAGTCACTGGCTCGATCGGTGAGCAAGTGCATTGCATACAGTACCTTGCGATCCTCACCGCATTTGGAGAGGCAGAGCATCCTCTCCATAATAGTAAGCCAACGGACAGCCTCATCATAATCCACCGCCCCTTTGAAGTGGGGCGGACGCAGCTTCAGGAACACCTGAATTGAGTCCTCGCCGGGAGGAATGGAGGTGGGAATGGGACATTGTACATGGGGATGGAGTATGTCTACTACTGAGACGACGGTGGGAGCTCCTACTGTAGATCAGAGCTTCCCCTACTTGACTCTCGGGGGTCGATTCAAGTCCGTCAGTAATCACCTCTAGAATGGCCCATCACAACCACCCCCTCGCCCAAGCCCATAGCATCTACTGCGTAGGGATGCTGAGCATGTAGTCGGAGCCATCTATAACATAATAACAAATACATTGTAAGTTATCATACTGGAAAATTCATAACTTAGCAATTCTTACTTGACTTTCGTGACGGTTGGTGCAATGGCTGCTCAATTGGGTTCACATGGACCGTGCATATACATACATCAATACCTGGGACATCAAGAGAGCCATAGTGTTTGGCTCTGATACCATAAATGTAACGCCCTGAAATTCGACCTCGCCATGCACTATAAAAAAATGGGCTATTGGCGACGCAAAGTAGCTTCTCAAATATGGTGACGCTATAGAGATGTCACTAGCGCCTTTACGGTGTCTACCTTGTGTCTCAATAACGAGACGCTATTTGCCTCTCGATAGCATCTCATTAGCGTGTTCTTAGCTATACAAGAAATAGACGCTATAAATGGCGCAATGGAGACGCGACGTAGATGCTACCATTGCGCGCTGCGAAGCGAAAAAGCGCGGGAGAATCTAATGCCGTTCTCGCGTCGACAACGACGCTATGCTCGCGTCTCACCATTTACGGCTCTAAAGAGATGCTATCAGGCATCACACGCTCACGCGACACTATGTAGACGCGGATATCATTACTTCACAACTATTCCTAGCTTATATATATTTATATCGCTATTTGTTTTATATTTAAACCCTAAACCCTATATATTATATATATTATATGTTAATCAATAAATTAATTAAATATTATATTAGTATTAATATTATATTAGTATTATCAACATTTATATGTATTTTTACATGATAGGAGTGTTCCTAAATATATAATTTGTTACCTACATTATTTATGTTATTTATACATACCAAATATATTTACTTAATCATGAAATTACAGTGGTTGAATTAAGAGAGTGATTTGCTACAAATTATCCCATTTTAGCGTCACCGTTGAGACTCAATAGTGTCACCTTAGTGTCTAACTAGAGCCGCAGGGTATGTTGACGCCATGGTGATACTATTGGCGTCTTTGTAGCATCGCCAAATTGAGACGCCACGAGGTTTTAGACGCTAGTACGATGCTACATGGTCACTAAATGTCCCTAGCGACTCACACTATAAGAAAATTGGCGATTAGCGACTCAACATAGGAGACACTAGGGAGGCACTATTACGTCTCCGTTGCGAAGAGCGGCTCTTTCGCGTCTAACTAGCGCCGCAATATTAAGACGCTGGAAATCGGTGGCTAGTGGCGTCGCACTAGAGTCAAAGATAATGAGACGCAACTAGCACCCCTTATTGACGCTATATCAACGTTATTAAGACACTACGTTTGCGGCTGTGCGAAGCCGAAGCGCGTCGTTAAGTCGACGCGTAAGGGGTGCTAGGTTTGAGGCGCTATTTCGGGGCCCATGTGTCGCTACTATAGGCGCTAGGAGGGCGCCAAATTGATGCAAATATGCGTGCATGGGTCGCCAATGAGACGCTCAGAGGGTGCAAAGTGCGATATATTTAAAGTCACGTCGACATGTTTTGCAACGCCAATGAGACGCTATGGAGTCGCTACTTGCACATTTTTTTTACCCATCCAGTCCCATGTTTTCCCTTCCAACACCCATACAATTTATAATGCATCTCAAAATGCATTGATATTCATCACAGGCAATATAAAAGTATCACAGGCAATATAAAACCATCACAGGCAATATAAAACCATCAAAGGCATAATATATAAGAATACGAAAGCTACTAAAACGAACTAACAAACTATAAGTAGGTGTAAGTCTATAAGTAACAAATGCATAGTTTGTTTTCTATCCTAGGTTTGGGATTTATTGTTATCATTCCGGACATTCGACCCAGACGTGCTCGGTCCATGGCCTCGCGGGGATGGATTCTGTGTCGGGATCAATCCCTGAATCGCCTACAATAGAGGAGCCAACTGCTGCGACAACTACTACGACAACTGCTGCGACACCTGCTGCGATATCTGCGTCGATAACTACTGCGATAGCTGCTGTGATAGCTGCGTCATATCAGGTGCAGCGGATGAGCTCGGAGCATATGCACCTCCTGCATATCCTCCGATCCTCCTAGGTATGTGAGTGGTTGTGCCGAGGCCACGCAAGTATCCCCCTCATGTCGTGCCGGCCACCTCCTCCCAAACAGAAGGGTCCTCTATGAAATAGAAAAAATATATAATCATATAATATATAAATTATATATCAAGAAACACATAAATTAAAAACATGACTAAACCAATGAAGAAACATTACCTGGTGGCTGAGTACTCAGATCATCTCCATACTTTTCAGTCATTTTCGCATTATACTCTTCCTATAAAATTTAAACATTATGTATTAAAAAATAGTGCAACAACCAAATGACCATATCATGAGACTTATCAGAAGCCTACGAGCAGAGGGCGTGACTAAGTCGTTTGTCTTCCGGCTCTTATGCGTGGCCTCATAGACCACACAAAAGTCTACGGGACCACCTTCTTTCTCCTCCTACAATAAAGTTTCAAATTTGATAACATAAGTATAAGTCAAAAGTTTGATAAATTAAATTATATGTAAATTACCATGCGCCGTCGATGCTCGTCAAATCGCATCAATCCCCTTGTGTGGATGTGGGCCTCGGGCTTCGAAAGACGGTTAACTCTTGCCTTTTCCGACTTCCTTTGCCATCGTTCATCTGTCCTTTTGTGAACATCAAATACTTACACTTTCAAAAAACTATAATTTTCATAAAAATAATGTAAAAGTATACATACTTACCACTTCCTACAGAGGGACTCCCAAACCGAGCGCCTAATATGTCTTGGGCATCTTTGTATGTCCTGCTCCAAAGTGAGGCCGGCGGACGTGACGACCTTGCGAAACTTGTATAATCGATTTCGGAGGCGTTTCGCAGTGACCTCCTCAAAAGCTCTCCAGATCGTCCCTAAACTAAGATCCGGATGAAACTGATTTGCCTCCTACAAATAGAACGTTAAAACTTAGTAATTTTAAAATAAATATAAATCGAATTATGTAACCCAAATAGAAGATCGTACCGTAAAGGCTCGAAAGATGTCATCTCGCACTTGAATTGGGACATCTTTACAGGATCCTGCCCCTTCCGACAAGTGGGAAAGAACGAGAGCATTGACATCCCGCATGGTACTAGCGGGTATGAAAGTGGTCCTGCCAATGACAAAGAAGAATTAATTTTCAATGATAACCAAAACTATAACAAGTAATCTATACAAATTATTTAACTTACGATCGAACAATATTATTCACAGTGACCACCCATCGTGTAACCCCTCTTCATCACTCGAAGAGGAATCATCATCTGGTACAGCTGGGGTAGGCTGTGAAGGTCCGATATCAGCTACGGGCTCTAATACATAATAAATCATTAGTGTCATACCAAATTAAAATTGTGATAATTGATACATGTACAGTAATGTTCTCACCTCGATTGATGTGTACCGCATGATCAGTAGCAGTCCGCTCGTTTGAATGAATTGAGTCAGGTGCTTGTGCTATCAGCGGCGTAGCAACTGACATTATTAAAAAATAATTAATATAATTAATTGAGAAATGTCAATAATAATAAATATATCACATGGCGTAAGATGTCGCTCGCCAATGCTAGATTGTGGTGAAGCATCTAATATTCTCGGCGGTGGCGGGTGGGGTAGCAACTGCCATCATAAGAAAATACATAAAATTAAGTAATATGCAAAAAATAACCTGGTGTGACATGACGATCGTCATCGTGTGATCGAGACGTACCGACTATGTTCCCCATCGATGGTGGAGCAACTGTCACAAAAGCAAAATATTTTAAAAACTCTATCTCCTACTGTCTATTGTCTACAATGTGTCACGTACCTGGAGTGATACGCTAAGCAGACCCACCAATGGATCGCCTACTATGTGACGATCCGGCTACGTGCCCCGTCGGCGGCAGAGGAACTGGTATTATTAAAAAAGAAATTTAACTATTATAATCAACTATAAATAAGCAGCTCACAATAAATATATTACACCTGGTGGTTGTGATGGCTGACTCATCTCGAGTGAAAGCCTGGAAGAGCGAGATGACCCAAATGCTTGACCCCTAGTAACCATGCTTGTTTCGTATTTTGATTCATTTTCATCATCTTCATCATCGTCGCTATAATCTTAGTTCGAGTCATCATCAATGAAATTATCGAAGTTCACATCCAAGAGGTCATTTGAATTGAACTCTTCCATTGGCTCAGCGTCATCGACCAATTGAAAATTCTCAACTCCATCGGCCACATCAATCGTCTCATTCACTCTATCTTCTTGATAGTAATCGTCCATGGGCACATCGTTGTGTACGGATGATGTTTCATTGTCATCTACCATTGTTTCTGCTAAGAATAGTCTACTCATCTTGCATGACGCCCGCCATTCATCCTTGGTTCTTTTCGATGGATACTTAGTGTAGTACACTTGTTGTGTTTGTTCCGCCAATACGAATGGATCGTATGACTGAAGTCTCGATCGAGGGTTAATATCCACCAATTGGTGTATGTAAGCAAGAAACTGTTGTAATATAAATCATTCTGCACATCATAGCTTACTTTTCACTAATAACATTTGCACTTCCGGCACGGACATAAGATTTCTCCATATGAAGAAGCAACACCTCATTTTGATATGCCACATTAATGAATTCATCAACACCATCCTTATATTCTTCAGTTATGACGCCATGTTTATCCTTCCAACGATGAATCCAACTACGATCAGGCTTTATCATTTCTGAAACGGAGAACATTAAGCCAAGTAATCAAATTCGTGTACTTGAAACGTGTGATTTTGAACTTACGGATTAAGTCCAAAATCACATGTTTCAAGTACTTCATCGTCGAATCATAATCTCATTTCATCACCAAGAATGTGGAAGTACATGAATTAGTTCATAAGTTAACTTAACAATTAACATAAGTTAACTTCATCGTTGCTATATGAATAAGTAATACTTAACTTAATTCCTAAGAGATGATACTTAATATTATAATTTTTGTTCTTCCACGAAGACTAGCTTGATCCAAAGAGATCATACTTAACTTAAGTAATACTTAACTTAATTCATAACATGAATAAGTAATACTTAACATGAATAATTAACTTAATTTAACTTCATGCATTAATAATTAGCTTAATTTACATGGTGGCGGGTTAGTACCTTCTTAATCGGAGGACGGCGAAGGGCGGCCGAGACAGTGGTGGAGGCGGAGGGCAGTGGCGGCGGAGGTGGACGTCGGCGGTGGTGGAGGGAGGATGCGGCGGAGGGCGGACGAGGCGGTGGTGGACGCGGAGGGCGGACAAGCCGGCGGCGGAGGCGAAGGGCGGCAGAGGCACCCTGTGGCGGCAGTGGAGGCGGAGGAAGGAGGAGGAGGAGGCGAAGGGAGGTGGCGGCGGCGGTGAAGGGCGGACGAGGCAGAGGGAGGAGGAGGAGGACGATCGAATGAGGAGGAGAAGGCGAAGGTGAAGGCGAAGGGCAGAGGCGAAGGGCGGCGGTGAAGGGCGGACGAGGCAGAGGGAGGAGGACGATCGAATGAGGAGGAGAAGGCGAAGGGCGGAGGCGAAGGGAGGCGAAGGGCGGAGGGCGAAGGCGAAGGGCGGAGGGCGAAGGCGAAGGGCGGAGGGCGGCGGAAGCGAAGGGCGGCGACGGTCGAATGCGAAGGTGAAGGCGAAGGGCGGAGGGCAAATTCGAAGGCCGGAGGGCGGCGGCGGCGGTCGTCGAGCGTTGGACAAAGGGCGGAGGCGGTCGGACGTCGGGCGAAGGGTGAAGGCGGCAGTGGAGGGCATCGGAGGTCGAGCGTCGAGGCACGTCGGGCGGGCGGGATGAAATGAAGGTAAATAGTAAAAGTGAAAACGAGAAGAGGGTTTAGAGATTTAAATAATATTTTAGCGTCGCAATACAACGCGACGCTACGTCGATGCCATATAGGCGTCGAGACTGTCAAAATTTTACTAGAGCAGCGATATAAAGAAGCTAATGTGTCGCTAAGACAATGTAGCGACACCATAGCATCGTCGGGGCATCTCAATGGTGTAGCGTCTCATGATCGCGACGCCATTGAGACGCTCATTGAAAGTTTTTTTTTCAAATTTTTTTAGTATGTATGAAATTTTATTTATCAATGTAACGTCTCATCGCATTGTGCCCCATTCCAATTGTTTTATTTTCTTTCGATAATCTATCATGTATGTATATAAAATTATAAATATGTATGTATATGTGTATATAACACAATTGTGTGTGTATATATATACATATGTAATATATGCATATGTATATATATGTCTACATGTGGGAGATTAAGTTACACCAATGTGTTTATCTACATGTATTATAAATATATATGTGTATGTATATGTCTATACATGTGCGAGTCATATATATATAGATAACGTGTATATGTATACGTTTTCAAAGTGAATATATATATATATGTGTGTGTGTGTGTGTATTTGTTTATATGTGTCTGATTAGGTTATAATAATATGTATATATGCACTGATTATATATAAGTATCAGCATACACGCGTATTTATATGTCTATATGTGCCCGATTGAGCGAGGGGTAAAAAATCAGCTTAGGAGGTACAATACAGACGCCATTGAGTCGCTAGCTTCATTTAGCGACACCGTAGCGCCGAACTAGCATCTATAACCACATGGCGTCTCGAACATGCGACACTAGAGAGACACCCATAGTGTCACCATAGCGTCGACACAAGTTGCGGCTCTCGTTGAACGCTAGGTAGACGCTATTGAGTGTCTACTGTGACGCTAAAATATCACTCACTTAATCAACCATAGTAATCTCATGATTAAGTATATAATAATATATGCATAATTAAGATATTATATATATTATATGTATAGATAACATAAATAATATAGGTAACAAATTATATATTTAGGAACACTCTTATCATGTAAAAATACATATATATATTTATATATAATCGTGTAATTAATACATATATATGTTGATAATATGCTATTGGTAATATGTTGATCGTGTAATTAATACTAATATAATATTTAATGAATTTATTGATTGACATATAGTATATAGTGTTTAAATATATAAAGTAGCGTCTCAATAGGGTCTCCTTTGTTTGAGACGCCATATAGCATCGCTTTAGAGCCTTCAGACATGAGACGCTAGAGTCGCGTCTAAGGTCGTCGACGCCAGAACGGCGCTAGGTGCTGCCGCGCATTTGCGGTTCGTGGTGCGAAATACTAGCGTCTACGTAGCGTCTCTATTGCGCTAGATTTAACGTCAACCCGCTGAATAGCTAAGAAGACACGAATGAGACGCTATCGAGAGGCACGTAGCGTTTGATTGGCGTGACACAAAGTAGACGCTATGGAAGCGCTAGTAGCATCTATATAGCGTCTCGGTTTTTGGCAGCGCTGCCATGCGTCGCTAAGCGCCCATTTTCTTGTAGTGTCAATGGCGTCTGTATTGCGCCTCCTTAGCCGACTTTTTATCCCCTCGCTTAATCGGGCACATATAGACATATAAATATTCATATATACTTATACTTATATGTAATAAGTACATATATGCATATTTATTATCACTTAATCTCACACATATAAACATATACACATATATATTCACTTCGAATACGTATACATATACATGTTATATGACTCACACATGTATAGACATATACATACACATATATATTTATAATACATATAGACATACATACATGATAGATTTATAATACTTAATCTCCCACACGTAGTCATATACATACGCATATATTATAGACACATATACATTTAGATTTATAATTTTATATACATACATGATAGATTGTCGGAAGAAAATAAAATAATTTGAACGGGGCACAATGTGATGAAATGCTATATTGATAATGAGCGTCTCAATGGCGTCGCATCCTTGGGACACTACCACTATGGAGACGCCCCTACGATGCTATAGCATTGCTACGTTGTCTTAGCGACACATTAGCTTCTCCATAGCGCCGCACTAGCCGAATTTTTATAGAAACAATGCCTACATTGCGTCTACGTAGTGTCGCATCCTTGGGAGATGCTAAAAAAATTTACTTAAATCCCTAACCCTTCTTCTTTGTTTTCACTTTTACAGTTTTACTGTTTTCCTCCCTTCGTTCAACGCCCGACCTCCGATCTCCGACGCCGGACCTCCGACGCCCGACGTCGGACCTCCGACGCCCGACGCCGGACCTCCGACGCCCGACGCCGGACCTCCTCCTCCGCCTCCTCCGCCGCCTACTCCACTACGCTGACGTATGCCTCCACGGCCCTCTGCCTCCTCCTCCACCGCGCCCCTCCTCCGCCCTCCGCCTTCACTGCCTCCTCCTCCGACATCCGCCCTCCGCCTCCGCCTCCTCCACTACGCCCCTCCGCCTACTCCACCGCCTCCTCCACCGCGTCCCTCCGCCGCCCTCCACCGCGCCCCTCCGCCACCCTCCACCGTCGCCTCCGCCTCGTCCACCACCCTCCGCCACAGCCCTCCACCGCGCCGACGTCTGCCTCTGCCTCCACCGCCGCCTCCTCCTCCTCATCCCTCCGCGACGACGTCCGCCTCCGCCGCCTCCTCCACCGCGCCGACGTCCGCCCTCCGCCTCCACCGCATCTTCCTCCGACGTCCGCCCTCCGCCTCCTCCACCGCGACCCTAGTGCACCGCCTCCTCCACCGTGCCCATCTGCCACCTCCTTCGCGCCCCTCCGCCACCCTCCACCGCCGCCTCCACCTCGTCCACCGCCCTCCGCCACCGCCCTCCACCGCGCCGACGTCCGCCTCCTTCATCACCGCCGCCTCCTTCTACTCCTCCTCCCTCCGCCTCATCCGCCCTCCACCGCCGCCTCCTCCTCCTCCACCGCGCCGATGTCTGCCTCCACCACCGCCTTCCACCACAGCTCCTCCTCTGTCGGCCGTTGCCTACCGCTTTCCTCCACCGCCGTCCGCCGCCATCCCTCACCGGTTAAAAAGGTACTAGCCCGCCACCATGTATGTTAAGTTAATTATTAATGCATGAAGTTAAATGCTACTTAATTACTTAAAAGTTATGAACTAATGCATGTTAAGTTAAATATTACTTAATTACTTGATTGTTTTGCTATTAAGTTAGTTAGTAATGCATGTTAAGTTAAATACTACTTAATTACTTGAAACTATTGTTGTTAAGTTTTTACTAAGGATGTACTACGTTAGTAATGCATGTTAAGTTAAACTATTTTTTTCATAATTCTAGAACCTTTTTTTCATCATGTTCTCATAAATTTTACTAAGTATGTACTTCCACATTCTTGGTGATAAAATGAGATTATGATTCGACAATGAAGTATTTGAAACGTGTGATTTTGGACTTCGTAAGTTCAAAATCACACGTTTCAAATATACGAATTTATTGACATATGGCTTAATGTTGTCCGTTACAGAAATGATAAAGCCAAATTGTAATTGGATTCATCGTTGGAAGGATAAACATGGCGTCATAACTGAAGAATATAAGGATGGTGTTGATGAATTCATAGATGTGGCATATCAAAATGAAGGTGTTGCTTCTTCATATGGCGAAATCTTATGTCCATGCTGGAAGTGCAAATGTTATTAGTGGCAGAAGGATTTATATTACAATGATTTCTTACTGACATACACCAATTGGTTTTTTCATGGCGAAGAAAGATGGGCTAAAGAAACAAGTAATGTAGATACCGTTGCGGGCGACTCGAGCAATCCGTATAGGGACATGATACGAGATGCAATGTTAGGAGAAAATGTTGGCGAAACATTGATTGAATAGACCCGAATCCTTCGGCTTCTAAGTTTTATAATCTTCTTGAAGAAGCAGATGAACCTTTATGGGATGGATGCGTGAATCAAACTACACTTTCTGCAGTGGCACAACTAATGAACTTAAAATCAAAATTTAATGAGCGAAAGTTGTTTTGACCGGATGCTTGCTATTATTAAGAGTATGCTTCCAGCTTCAGAGAAATTACTAGGACTTTTTTACAAGTGCAAACAGTTGATAAGAGATTTAGGTTTGGAATATCAGAAGATTGATGCATGCCGCAATCATTGCATGTTGTACTACAAGGAAAACAACTCACTTATGAGTTGTTCTATTTGTGGCGAGCCCAGATTCAAGCCGAAAAAGAATTCTCAAAGCTCGAAAAAAAATATGGCAAATGCAATATTTAGATACTTTTCGATTGTTTCAAGATTACAACGACTATTTCTTTCTGAAAAAACTGCATCATTTATGAGGTGACACAGAGAAGGGGCACGTGAAGATCAAAATTCAATTACACATCCTTCGGATGCGGAGGCATGGAGACGATTTGATGTACTTCATCCGACTTTTTCTACAGAATCACGCAATGTTAGATTAGGACTTTGCACCGATGGCTTCAACTCATTTGGCTCATCAAGTACTGCTTATTCATGTTGACCAGTTTTTGTGACACCTTACAATTTGCCTCCAAGCATGTGTATGAGACGAGAGAATATATTGCTTACTTGTATGATCCCGGCTTCTGGTAAAAGTTTAGATGTTTACTTAAGACCTTTGATTGATGAACTCAAGATGTTGTGGGAGGATGGCGTGATTATCTATGATAAATCCAAAAAGCAAAATATCATTATGAGAGCCGCATTAATGTGGACCATAAATGATTTTCCGGCATATGGAATGTTGAATGGTTGGTCACTGTGAATAATATTGCTCGACCATAAGTTAAATAAGTTGTACAAATTTTGTTATAATTTTGGTTATCATTAAAAATTAATTCTTCTTTCTAATTGGCAAGATCACTTTCATACCCGCTAGTACTGTGCGGGATGTCAGTGCTGTCATTCTTTCCCATTTGTCGGAAGGGGCAGGATCTTGGAAAGATGTCCCAATTCAAGTGCGGGATGAATCTTTCAAGCCTTTACGGTACGATCTTCTATTTGGGTTACATAATTTGATTTATATTTATTTTAAAATTACTAAGTTTTAACATTCTATTTGTACGAGACAAATTAGTTTCATCCGGATCTTAGTTTAGGGATGATCCGGAGAGCTTTTGAGGAGGTCGCTAAGAAACGCCTTCGAAATTGATTATACAAGTTTCGCAAGGTCATCACGTCAGCCGACCTCACTTTGGAGCAGTGCATACAAAGATGCCCAAGACATATTAGGTGCTTGGTTTGGGAGTCCCTCTGTAGGAAGTGATAATTACGTATACTTTTACATTATTTTTATGAAAATTATAGTTTTTTGAAAGTGTAAGTATTTGATGTTCACAAAGGATGGATGAACGATGGCAAAGGAAGTCAGAAAAGGCAAGAGTTAACCGTCTTTCGAAGCCGAGGCCCACATCCACACAGGGGGACCAATGCGATTTGACGAGCATCGATGCATGGTAATTTACATATAAATTCAATTTATCAAACTTTTGACTTATACTTATGTTATCAAATTTGAAACTTTATTGTAGGAGGAGAAAGAAGGCAGTCCCGTAGACTTTCGTGTGGTCTATGAGGCCACGCATAAGAGCCGGAAGACAAATGACCTAGTCACGCCCACTGCTCGTAGGCTTCTGGTAAGTCTCATGATATGGTCATTTGGTTGTTGCCGTTAGTGCACTATTTTTTAAATACATAATGTTTAAATTTTATAGGAAGAGTATAATGCGAAAATGGCTGAAAAGTATGGAGATGATCCGAGTACTCAGCCACTAGGTAATGTTTCTTCGTTGGTTTTGTCATGTTTTTAATTTGTGTTTCTTGATATATAATTTATATATTAAATGATTGTATGATTTTTCTATTTCGTAGAGGACCTTGCTGTTTGGGAGGAGGTGGCTGGCACGACACGAGGGGGGTACTTGCGTGGCCTCGGCACAACCGCTCAAATACCTAGGAGGATTGGAGGATATGCAGGTGGTCCATCTGTTGCGAGCTCATCCGTTGCACCTGATGTGACACAGTTGTCACAGCAGCTATCACAGCAGTTATCAGAGCAGATATCACGACAGGTGTCGGAGCAATTGTTGCAGTAGTTGGCTCCGCTATTGCAGGCGATTCAGGGATTGATCCCAATGCAGAATCCATCCTCGCGAGGCCATGGACCGAGTACGTCTGGGTCGAATGTCCGGAATGATAACAATAACTCCCAAACCTAGGATAGAAACAACCCATGAATACAAACAATGCTTTGCTACTTAAAGATTTAGATATGCATATAGTTTGTTAGTTCGGCTTATTACTTTTCGTATTCTTATGTTAAATATTATGCCTGTGATACTTTTATATTGCTTGTGATGCTTTTATATCGCATGTGATGCTCTTATACTGCCTGTGATGCTTTTATATTGCCTGTGATGAATATCAATGCATTTTTATATGCATTATATAATTGTATGGTCTGGGAAGGGGAAAAATGAGGATTGAATGGGTAAAAAAAATCTGTAAATAGCGACTCCATTAGACTGTCGACGATGAGTTAAATATATCATCCTTATCGCCATAGTCGCGTCTCATTGGCGACGCGTACACCATCATATTGCGTCACTTCACCGCCTTCCCAGCGCCTATAGTGACTCGTGGGCACCGGAATCGCATCTCAGAGCTTGCGCCCCTTGTGTGTCGACTTAACGACGCATATCTTCTACGCACAGTCGCAAACCGCGCGTCTTAATAACGTCGAGATAGCGTCAAATCGTGGCGCTAGTAGCGTCTCATTTTCTTTGACTCCATTGCAACGCTAGTAGCCACCGATATGCAGCGTCCCATTTTTGTGGCGCTAGATAGACGCGAATGAGACGCTCTTCACCGCGGAGATGTAATAGCGCCGCCCTAGCGTCACTTATCTTTGGTTGCTAATCGTCCATTTTCTTATAATGATGTGTCGAGATTTCATCTCGGAGGGGTACAATTGTGCTTCTTCTTTCTTTCGGTAATATTGACCCTTTCGTTGACCAGGCGGTCAAGAAGTGTGCACGTAAGCGAAAGATTTAGAAAGTAAAATACACAACTTTTAAAACATAAATGTGAAAGCTGAAAAGGTAGAAGTTCATAAATGTGAATACATAATGCGGAAGCTCGGTAATATAAGAGGTACATCACATGACATAATCAGGCGTCTATGGACCATGCCATAGTACCAATACAAATAGGTCTCACGTACGACTCGACGACATAAAATAGTAAAGACGAACTACTATATCCATGTGCACACACACCATTCGAGTAGGAGTCTCTGCACAGACACCGTTCGAGCAGGAGTCTCCGCACACACAACAATCGAGCATGATAGATAAATCAAGTACCTATAAGAATCAACATAGGGGAGGGGAACCCTCGCGTTAGCACAAGGCTAAATGTGATAAATTGTGAATTATAAGGATAATTAAGAAATTATGAGCATGATAATAATCATAAACAATATCATAAGAAATCATGTGGATCATCATGTATGGAAGGTTAATTCGTTTCATTATTTCATGCAATATCTTTATCTTTCATTGTTTTCATTCTTGGACCATGATGCAAAAGGTCATCATCAATGGTCAATAACATGGTTCATAAGAGGATTCATCTTTCCATTGGAAAGACACACCATTTATTGTTCCATTCTTTTCCTTTCATTTCAGTTCATGTTCGTATCCATGTTCATGTTCATGTTGACATAGTCCGTTCATTCATCTTATCCATGGGTTGGAAGAGCTCTCCACTTTTCTAGGATATGTCATGCGCAACATGGTGTAAATACCTAGCCATAACCTAAAGGGGATGGGTGACCTCGCTAAGGCGGCAACACCCGTATGGATGACCTTGCTCAATGCGGAACATCCATATGAATGACCTCGAACAAAGGCGGGAACATTCCATATGAATGACCTCGCCTGAAGGCCAAAACATTTTCATAGACAGTAGGAGAAGGGGCCTTACCCAAGGGCAGGGGCCCTCTTAAGGGAAGTAACTTCCCGTCTAGGTAAGCATGGCTCCATTTCATTCTTTATCTTCTTAACCTATGGACCTATCTTTTGATTGTAGAGATCAATCAAGGGTTTTGGGGAGTAAGATTGGCTCCAGGTTAATGTTCTTAATAATGAGATGTGGAAACTATCGGGTGGACATGAGTAAATCATCATATTATCTTTTGTTAAAGGTCATTTGTTCTTTGTCCACTTTCGGACACCCGAAAGTCGAGCGGTGTTCCAAGGCCGGGAGCGAATCAGACGTTCGAAAGGTCGGGCGGTTGTCTGATTCTTCCTTGGACAAAAGCTGCGAGTTCTCGTCATGGAACTTTCGATTGCCCGAAAGTCCACCGATCAGTTTTCACCAAGTCGCACAGAATTCATTCATCGATCGGTTGAGTCATTCGATCGTCCGATGCAAATATCAGAATATTAAAGTGGACGTTCAAAATAAGTTCGGTTGTCCATTCCAATAGTCCGCTAGCTTCTGCCGAGTCTATAACGGGTGTCCTATCCAAGATCAGTCGACCGCTCCTACTGGGTAGAACCATAGGTCATTGCAGGGTCCTTAAGTTTTTAGCCAGTTTTCAAAATACAACATTCTACAATCAATCTAAATTACGTCTAATATTAACTAGCACAACAGAAAGCATGTGAGCATGATTTATAGTCCATAGCTTCATAATAAGCATCATGAAACATCATAATCATTCTCATTTCCATAAGATGCATTAATACTTTTCATGTGATCATGCTTTAACATTTCAGCAACTATGATGAACAATCCATAACTATCAATTTCAGGAATCATATCTAAGAAAATCCATTCACATCAAATCTCCTTAACACAATTTAATATGTACTATCGACTTTATCATGAAACATCCCTAAACATGTCAACCATCATAAATAATCCGAGCACTTAAGACTCTAAGCATGCATACTATCAAGTGCATGATCATTTCATAATATCCAACACTTCAAACATTGGGTAGCAATCAACTTGGCAAGCATATCAATATAACTATCCAAGGCATTAGACTACCCACTTACTAGCATGATTCTAAGCCTACAAAGTCCTTAGATAACATGCTTAAACTCACTGAAGTAACCTTATAACCTAAATTCTATTAATACATCTTTTAGCCTAAGCGAGTTGTTTCTTCGGTGGTTGAAGTGCTAGTCCTTCCCCCTTCATCCTCCTTGTCCTCCTTCACGACCGAGCTCAAGCAACGGAGTTCACACAAGAAGAATGGTGGAAAGAAAATAAAAAGATGAAAGGAAATAGTGCAAATGAGAGGGGTGGAATTTATAAAGGAGATGAAGAATGGAGCTTTGTGCCTTGTCAACCCCAAGAGTAATGAACGTGGAGGAGTTGCACACAGTTCCAAAGGTTGCATGGAAAAGGAGGAGTCAAAATTTGATTTGTCTTCATACTTAGAAAATTTGGTGGCCGCAGACCGAATTCGGTCGGTGAGCTGTTGCACTTAATATTTAAATTTTATTTTTTTATAAAAATTCTAGGACAAGCGCGAGGTCGTCCCTCCGTCGATCTCCCCATCGTTGGGGCGTCTCCATTGGTGGTGGCTTCTATGATTGCGCCAACGACAGCGAGGAGTAGAAGGCGGTAGAGGTGTAACAACCCAAGATTTCAATAGGGTTAATAAAATAATTTTCTAATTAAATTAGCAAATATTAATGTATTAAAAGAGATTAAAGGAGAATTTGAGTAAGAATAGGAATATAATTAGAAAAGAAATAGGAAAAGAAAGAAAGATTAAATCCTATTGGGAGTAGGAAGCATAATTGGATTGAGATTAGGTATTTTAATTTGATTTGAGGTCTAAAAGAATATTTAATGGATAAATGACTCCCAAATAGGATAGGATTGAAAGTTTTTTTGCCTTATAAATATTTCAGTAATTAAAATAATATATATAATTACTTTAATTCAAAAATTACATGATAAAATATTATGGAATTAAAATAATTCTGAAAATTAGATGATAAAAACTTATCATATTAAATAATTATGAAAAATTAGAGAAAAGAAAGAATAAAAGGTAAAGGTGAAAGTAGAGTTTGATTGAAAGAAGTTATAGAAAAGATATAAAGAAATTTGAGTAGAGATGATTTTTTATAAGTATGGTTATGGGATAATTAGTGAAATTCGAATTTAATTAAATTTGAATATTTAAGAGATGATAATTAATAATGGATGATCATGATTGATGGATAAATAGCCCAAGGCCCAATGTGAGACAAAATCCCTAGTTAAGAACTATAAATAGGGCCTAAAGAGTGACTAGAAAGTATTATTTGCATCCACAAAATTTCTTTACAAGAGACTTCTTTCTCCTTCGTTTTCTCACAAACCGAGACACTTGAGAGCGCGAGCGATATACCATTTCGAAGCCCCGACAAAGGAGAACAAGATTCAAATGGTAGCTAAAGATTTTTATACGTCAATAAAGAGGAATCGTCAGCCAAAGTCATCACGTTCATGCAGTATAGACAACAGGAACATAGTTGGTTTTTCAACCAACTTAAGGTATGTAGGGGGATTCTCATGGCGTCAGTTTTCCGCGATATGGACCCCTAGGCTCTTATCCATTATACAAAGATTATATTGATATATTGTTTGCATATATCTTATATCTTATGACACAGATAGAATTACTATAAGTTGAGTCGGAAACACAATTTCCCGATGGCGACAAAACTTGGCTCGAGTTCTGTTATGCCCTGCCCGAGTTCAACAAAATTCGGACTGAATCATAGTAGGAACCGGACCAAGTTCCATAAACCTGGCCCGGGTTCCCATAGGCGCGACCCGGGTTCCCTTACCCAAGTGCGACGCGAAATTAGATCAATAGAACCGGACCGGGTTCCGGCTTACCCCGTATGGGTTTTGAAGACTCATTGATAATAGATTGAAATTGAATCGATCCGGCTCGGATTCTACTTGAGTCGGCCCGAGTTTGGATGACTGAAATGGAATTGGACAAACACAGACCTGACCCGAATTTTACCAGACCTGACTCGAGTTCTGATATAGAAATTGGAGAAAGTGAAATAGATGAATTGTACCTAGTTTGTCCTAGTGTGGGCCGAATTTCGAGGGTTTAAAGTATATTTTAAAATAATTATTTAAAGTTCATTGCATCGTTTAATAGCATTGATTTTTCATGACCATGCATTGATATGTATTGGTCTATTGATTGTCATTGTTATGTTGATTGATGATAATAAATTATATTTGTAATATGCTAATTGATAATAATTGATTAAGAATTGATGACCTATTTTTCAATTGACATAAATTGATAGATAATGAGATTATTAATATTGATTGTGCGTCGTCCAAGTGACGATATGGAAAATTGTTACCATTGGATTGATAAATTGATAATTGAGACCTTCATGGTCGATGGAGACTTTTATGGTCGATGGAGACCCTCGTGGTCGATAGAGATCCTTATGATCGATTGAGACCCATTGAGTTGATGGAGGCTCATGGAGTTGATTATTGAATGCATAATTATTAATGGAGGCCCTCGTGGTCGATAGAAATTCTTGTGATCGATTGAGGTCCATTGGGTCGATGGAGGCTCATGAAGTCGATTGTTGAATGCATAATTGTAATAGAGGCCCTTTGGTCGATTGAATCCTTTACGGTCGATGGAGGCCTTTATGATCGATGGAGACCCCATGGTTGATGGAGATCCTTGTGATTGATGAAGGCCCATTGTGGTCGATGGAGACCGTTATGGTCGATGAATGTTTTTATAATTAAATGGAATAATTAATTGAATTGAATTGTTAATTGAATTATTGAATCATTAATCGCATTATATTGTTAATTGAATTGCGCCATAGTGGCTGATAGATAATTGATTTCACCATAGTGGTTGATTGGTAATTGAATTGCTCTCTAATGGCTAATGGGTTATTGTTTATGCCCAAGTGAAGTATAATTGAATTATTGAATTGTTAATAAAATTGGTAATTGATAATTATTTATTGTGACCTTCACCAACTTATGACCAATTGGAAATTGATTTAGGATAAATAAAATTAGTAATTGATAATTATTTATTGTGACCTTCACCAACTTATGACCAATTGGAAATTGATTTAGGATAATTGAATCGAATTGAATGGATATTGGTCATCAATTAAATATGGATAATTACTACGATTGGCCGAATTGTTTATGATTTATTGATTATTGTTAAATGTTATCTATTCTTATCAATTATATATTGTTATGGATAATTATTTATTGATAGTATTGATATTGATATTGACCATGGTTCATATTATTTATTGTTGTGGGTTACTCTACTTACTGAGTTATCTCATTGGGCTTTGCCCCTTTACTTGGATCCATAAAAGTGACGATGATGATGATAGTGAGACGGTTGGTGGATCTTTTGATGGGTGACATGCATATGGATATAGGATCCATTATTGTATAGATGTGAATCTTAACCCATAGGTTATTGGATATGATATAAATAGCTTTCGTATATTGTAATAGAATGTTGTAAATTAATGTTTTGCCTATATAAGTCAATTTGTTGATTGATGAAAGTTAAAGTATAAAATTGAGTAGCGTCGCCGAAATAACTTTCTGGATGGGCACAAGAAAATTTTTTTGGAAGTTGTGTAATCTCTTCTATATGCTCCAATTCGTTGCCTTCGTCATCGTCATCGGAGAAGTCATCGGCCATGCCTTTGGATGGCCATTCAGGAAACCCTACGTTGCCGCCACCAGGATCAATAACACCTCGAGGGCAGTGGGCTCTGCCATTCTCGCCAGGCTCTGGTGCTCCTCTACCGCCAAATGGAGAGTGTAAGGGAGACGATAAGCTGTTGTTGTCGCCATTTGATTTTCGCCCACCTCACGATGGCTTCTCATTAGGAGGAGAAGCAGGTGAGGGCTGAGTAGATGGTGGATTTTGTAACAACTCGGTCAACATGGTAAAAAAAAAATGAAGCAATGATTAAAACGTGTGACAGAATCCTCTCTCCTAAACTTTCTTTTTGTCTTCTTCCCATTGGCAACCTTCTAATTATCCTTCTTCTTTGTCTTCTCTCTTTGTTTCTCATTCTCCCTGCTCACTCACTCTCTCTACGTTTCTCTCTGTGGTTCTCTCCCTCTCTCTCCTGCCGCCCAACACCGCCAATGGCCGAGCGGGGAGGCCTGGCCGAGATCCGCCGGCTGGATCCGCCTCCACCACCGAGGAGGAAGGTGAAAGATCGGCCGCATCTATTAGAAACACATGACCCTCTCTTATCTCCCCCTTTACTATTTCATTTCTCTCCAAGAAAAAGCTCACCTGTCTTCCTTCTCCTCCGTTGCGCGGGCGACAGGCGGCAAGCAGACGACGGCGGAGGTCATCTCCTGCGCAGGCGAACAACAGGGACTCTAACATGGTGAGAAAGGACCCCTCAATTTCCCTATCATTTCTCCTTGCAACTACCTTGTCTCTCACCGTTCCTTCCTCTTCTTTAGAGAGCAGGCAGCGACCAGCGAGCAAGGACGCCATGACGTGAGGAGTAGAGTAGGACACGAACAACTCTAGGACGAACCTTAGATTCTTAGGCTTTAAGGTGTGTGGCTTCGGGATCTTTCTCATAAGTCGGATTCTAAATGAACGTCGCATGCCTGATTTGAACCTCCATGAACCTATCCGCAAATGCGAATGTTTTATGCTCTATAGTACGTTAATATGATGATCCGAGTGCCATGATTGAAGAAGTGTATGTTAACTGCAATGATGATAAGTATGACCGAACTGATTATGCACAGACGTAAATGTATGAACCGATTCTTGAAGTTCTTCTTTTCTAGTTGCATACCTAGGATGATTTCTGTGTAGATTAGACTCTGGATGCTTTATGAATGTGTGTTAGAATGCTAGTGACTCATTTGAGGTAGTTGTACTCGGCCGGCGATCGTCGGAGAAAAGATAAACTGGAATCGGTTTTACGACTCGAACTGGACCCGGCCCGGGTTCATCGAAATCCGGTCCGGGCTCTGTCTGACCGCACCGGGTTCACCCCGAGCACGGCTCGAGTCCGCCATGGATGCTGAGCTCGAGCTCGGGGCGAACCAGGTGCCCGGACTGGGCCACCCATGACTCAGCCCGGGTTTGCGGCGAAGAAGACGATCGGGAGAATCGATTCTCCCGACTCGATCGTCTTTCCAACTCGGCCCAGGTGTAACCCAAACTCGGCCCAGGTTTTCTTTTCCATTTTCACCTTGACAAACCGAGCCTGACTTCGATCAACTCAGCCCAGGTTTTCCTTCACTCGGCCCGGGTTCGGAACCTAATTCCTATAATTACGATTTTCTGACTTTTGAACCAACGTGAAACCCTTTGATCTATTTCCATGTTAATCCTATGAATATTGTCCCCTGATTTATATATGAATCCATGCCTTTCACCTGATTATCGATTATCGATATCTCTTCACGAACTAAACTAAATATGATTATGCTAATTATGCCAAGAATGATAATGATTTATCACCGAACTTTCCAATGTAAGCTTATGACCACGATTCTAAAGTAAATGATGATTTTCATGAACCTGATGATGAATGATTATGAACTATGACATGATGAATAAGAATAATGAAAAGCGACGACCGCACTCCTTCGGTCGACCGAAATATTTTCGACAGATGACCTGTGACCTTTGGGCATCCGTCGTGTGAACTGGAAGTCATGATCTTGATATCCAAAACCTGATTTCTCAATAGACTTCCGTCCACATGATTTTCTAAGAAAGAAAAGATCCATCGAAATATGAAGACCTATCATTGCCTTGATTGATCCGTGAATTGAAAGATAAGCGCAGGTATGATGAGGGATGATGTTCTAGCCTCGTAATAGGCCCCCTCATGGGTTACCATTTGCTCTATCTAGGCGGGAGCTTCTCCCACAGATGGTTCATTTCGCCGGTGGCGAGGTCATCCAAACCCGACGGGGTTCATCGTGTCACTGATCCCCCACATGCATATGATATCTAGATAGTTGTATCATCAGTTTTATGTAATGGTATTCCCCTAAAGATGAAGAGCTCTTCAAAAGATGAAAGTAAAGACAAAAGTAAAGATGAATGTAAAGATGAATGTAAAGATGTAAAGTTATGAATGAACGAAAGATAAATGAAATGAAATGCATGAAAGTAAGTAGGTATGAATGTATGAAAGTTAAGCATGGCACATGGCTATGAAAATGTGCTTCTCATTTATGATTATGATCTTCTTACATGACACTGTTATTATGATCTCTATCCATGCCATGACTGACAAATTCTTTCCATGATGACTTGATTATTTCATTATGTTGATTATATACTCTTTTCATGCTATGTTTGGATAGAATTGATTTATAATTTATATGAACCCGCACTTAATTTTATGCTAACGGTTGAGCTTGCTCCCCTATGTGATCCCCACAAGTGCATAATGGACTTCCGAGAGGTGGTGCTGTGTGTACAGAGGTCTTAGTGGGCATGTTACTGCATATGGTTCTTATGGAGAGGAGTAGTAGTTATGTGTATTACCATTGTATGTGTTTGATCGTGTATGGTGATGGGTTTTACCATGTCCTGATGGACCGGAGTCATTATTTTATCTAGACTAGTCTTGTATTCATGAGCCACTATTTTTTTGGGCGGACGAGTACACCTTTTTGCTTCCCGCACTGTACTTAGTAATGAGATTGTTTACTCATACTAAGGTACCTTTTTGAGATGTATTTTGATCACTTTTTGGGTGTATGTGGTTCATGCATTGTGTGCCTCTTATGAAGGCTAGCTAAACATTTGATATATTAAGCTTCCGCATCTGCTTTACTTTGTCGTATTCTTCTTGTCATTTAGTCTTCTGCCGTATTATTCTATTCCTTAAATCTTCCGCTATATCTGTTGAATCTTCCGTTATATCTGTTGAATCTTCCGTTATATCTGTTGAATCTTCCGTTGTGTCATTATTTTCACTAAGTCTTCCATTGTATTATTATATTATATCACTTTAGTCTTCCGCTTCGCATTTCTTTGGTGTTGACCGTCCGGTCAATGAATTGGTCAAGGAAAGAAGTCAAAGAGTCAAAGTAGTGGTAAAGAATCGTATGTGATGCCCCCGAGAGAGGAGGTCGCAGCACATGGCGGGGCCGAGCCCCTCGGGGCGCTACAGATTTGGCTGGGAGGAAGAGAGCGGAAGGAACAAGGGACCAAGGGGGCGTCGGAGCTGGTGTCGATGGCAAGGAGGAAGGGGATGACGATGAAACTTGTTATTCCACTGGAGGAGAATGGGAGGTGTTGACGCGCATTGTTTTATTGGTTATTTTTTATTCTACACATTTTAATTTGGCTATGAAACTTGTTATTTTAATTTGAGCCAGAGAAACTCTTTCTTGTCTTTAATATTATTCAAATTATAATATGCTTGACTTACTTTTTTATGATATATACATTTTTGTGTCCTCAAATTTTATTTTAAAATAACAAAATAATCTCGGATTACTTATTTTTCTGAGTTTAGTTGAATAAAATTTTGATATGCAAATTATTTATCATCAGCTTACGATGACGACGACGACGACGATGTATGATGAAATTATTTCATCAGATAAAAGATTTTATTTCCTCAAAGGATATATCCACCTACGCTTGCAAATTCTATAAGAGTTCAAGTATAAAAATATAACCTTTTTAAGAAGGCTCACATAAGGGGGCGTTTTGTTGAAGGTTAAATAGTATAACTGAACACTCCACTTAGTTTTGAAAAAATATAAAGGCAATGTTACTATTTTGAAAATATATAACCTTGCAAATAATATTTTCGACAATCCGTCACTGATCCTTAGAATCCCTAAAAAAAGGTAACCCGTAATATATGTAATATCCTAACGTAAAAGAAAAATGAAAAAAAAAGAATTAAGAAAGGCCCAGCCGCATGTGGCCCAATAAGCCCAACTCCCTAATTATCATAACCTAAAAGGCAAATCCCCTTTTTCCTCCCACCAACCTCACGACAGCAGCCATATGCAAACCCCAAAACCCCATTTCCATCAACACTAAGCTCCTCTCCGAGCCTTGTTACTGTAGCTACAGTGATGCTACAGTAGCTAGCTCCCTTTCACTCGGCCAGCACCCAGGAAGCTCCAGTTGCAGCTATAGTAAGCACATTTGTCTCCCTATTCGGCTATTAGTGAGAGATTAGCTTACCTTCTCCTCTCTTAATCATTATGACAGCCCCTTTAGAGTCCTTGAAGCTAGAGAAGGAAGGAAGAAGTTAGGATTAAGACATAAGCTAAGCAATGTATGTTTGAGAAGATTCAAACATCCCTATTTCACCCTAATGATGTTTTAATGTATGGATTAGGGCATAAGAGCAAATCCCTTGTTCTTAAAGTAAAGAGTTAGGAAATGTGCATTTAATGATTCTTAGTTACTATTTCATTGCTAATCATGTTTAGAATCTCATGTGCCTTATGTATTATCAATCTTAATGTTCTATTGTTAATCATGTTTAGATGTATAATGTCTATTGTGGTTACATTAGCTTATTATGAAATCTTGTAAAGTTTATGTACATTTATAAGTATGATTAGCATGTTGAATGCCTCATGTGAAGACCTCTTTATGTTTCATGATTAGAATGTTAAAAATGTTAAGAAGTGTCCCATATGATGGGTGGAAGTCATGTGTTCAAAATGTTGATGTATGTAAGATATGAAAAGAAATCATGTAAAAATCGGGTGCCTGCCATCCCAAACGGGCGACCGATTTCTTATTGGTCGACCGTTCTGGAGGGGCAGACACATTCTGTGTTTAGCGGACGTCCGAACGCTTTGATTCGGTCGTCCGAAAGTCATGAACCGATCGACCGATATTCAAACGGTCGTCCGATACGTGTAGTCAAAATAGTCGAAATATTCTGTGATTAGCAGTCGATCGAACGCCCTATTTCGGTCGTCCGACAGTTACGAATCGGTCGATTGATATGCCATCGATCGTCCGATTTAAGCAGTCATCACATTCTGTGATTAGCGGACGAACCTGAACCTAGTTTTGAACGTCCGAAAGACCTATAATGGTCGATCGTTATACGAGTGGTCACTCGTTTTAGAGAGTCGTCACATTTTGTGATTAGCGGACGAACCGAACACCTCGTTTCGGGCATCCGAAAGGACCATAACGGTCGATCGATGATCCGACCGGTCGTCCGATATAAGACCAGTGGTCGACCGTTATCCAAATTGGTCGTCCGATCTGGAAGATGATTGGTTATGATTGAATGCCCACACTTAGCATGATTTGAAGTTTCCTATGACCTTAAATATGGTTAAAATATGTAATATGTATTGAATGATTGTATGTATTGATGAACATGATTAAAAGACGGATTGATGAAGGAGTGACATTTTTATGATCCGGGACCAATCGGTACCCAACCTAAGACTTCACCGACGGGTGGGGAAAGACCTCATTGACGAATAAGGATAAAGACCTTGCCTTCGGGGAAGGATAATGACCTCACCTACGGGGAGGATAAAGACCTTGTCTTCGGGGAAGGATAAAAACCTCACCTACGGGGAGGATAAAGACCTCATCTACGGATGAGGATAAAGACCTTACCTACGGGGAGGATTATGATTTATGAGCCACTACCCTTCTCAATCGACAAGATAAGAAATCATCTAAATAAAGATGAAAGATGAAAAGATGTAAAGATAAATGATGAATGAATTTGGACATAAAGACAAAGATGATAAAGATGAAGAATGCACATATGAGGATGCATTATGAAATGTCCACTTGTCACATCATATGATATCATGAATAAAGATGACAAAGTAAAGTAAGACAAGATTATGATATGCAATAGCATAATGATAAATATGATAATAAGTTATGATATGCACGATCTAAAGATTATGATGTTACATGATGTCTTATCTTACCATGATGATATGCTCACATGCCATATAGAATGCATAAGTAGTTCATAATATGCACATAACTTATGTTCTATGATGATGAAATGCATATGTCATGACATATAGAAGTCATATTATAAGATTATAGCATGCATGAGTCTCAACATACTCTAACGGGAGAAATCTCCTGTACCCCATGAATCCATGCAGGTATGGAGGAGGCTTAGGTTCGACGGCGAGAGCCTCGTGACGGTAATATTACACATGGGCCTGTCGGGCTATGGCCCAAGTTATCTACTTCTTTTATGTCATGATGATGAACTCTGTTAAGAGTATTTTATGTATAATTTATGGGCCTTATTGAGTCATGTATTTTATTTGAACTCATTTATATATAATGAATTCTCTATTGAGTATATGTTAGAGCCTATTAGGCCCATGAGGTATCTTAAAATTTAATTATGTTAAAGTCTTTCGCTATTATGATATTGATGTTTATTTTTATGATTATATTTTCACTGTAAAATTTTATAAAATTAAGTCAAGGTCATGTCGAAATAACATCGTCTAGGGTTCGACAAAAATTTTCAATTGGGATCAAATTTTGAAGACGTTACAATATTTTGAAGTCAAATGGCCTCTAAGGCGTACGTGCTTTAATTCTTAAAAAATGTAGAGCATGCGAAGTCCTTGCAGTTTACACAAGTTTACCTCTCCTTCCAGAACCAGAAGTACACTAAATCTTAATTATTTACTAACTACATCCAATCATTCTTCCATTTTGAGTGACATGCGACACAGAAACTGAAAAGGAAGTACAAAAAGTATCACTGTTCAGCACTGCACAGCAGTCAACACGTAGCTAGAATTAACGCCTAGTTACTATTGCATCATCATGGCCTCGGCCATCATCTAATGTGTCAAACACTGCATCTGGAATGTAGGTAGCACCCGGTTCCTCTCATCGTGAAGAAAGATTGGCAACTTCAAAACTGGAAAATCGTCGAAAGATGGAGAGTTCACTTACAGGGATTGAAATCCATTTTGAGTCTGTCTTCATGGGATTCTTGCAAACTATATGCCAAACAAAATTGAACTGGTTATGCTAATGTTGATAATTGATAGTTCAAGCATGCAAGTTCAGTGTGGCAGAGGAAAAGAAAACTATTGCACAAGGATGTTCAATCAGTCTATTCCATAATACATTTCCTGAACCTCTTTGTTACAATGTCATCGCCCCAATCTTACGTTCCATCTTTCATTCTGCCATCTGAATTTCTGTTACGACTCTTCCATTTTCAATGAAACTTTTTACCCGCCACAACTCTTTGATTTGATGCAATATCAAGACCATCAGCAGACTATTCAGCTCTAACAAAATTCAAGCACGATACATTATATTACACATTCTTTACTATCTTCTGTACTGACCAGCTGGGAGTTCAAAACATCGGTCATATATTACATCAAGTATCTTCTAACGTAGTGACGAGGCATTTTAACTATCAGGTAGGGGAGTATCGGGTCAAACCAAGCATTTCCAACGTAGTGATAAATAATACCCTATCATGCTTAGGCGAAGTATGTGTCTATAGAGACCATGATGAACCAAGTAATTGCCCAAGTAAGTTGGTGACCTGCAAAATGCATAGGACTTTTCAGAATATATAGAAAGTTATAGCGCACAAATAGGCAAATAGAATAATTACTCTTAAGATTTAATCAGAGAATATGAATGTCAGAATGTCACAAAAACTTAGCCATGCTGATTAAGGTGTCCCTTTTTTCAAGAGGGTAATAAAGGTGTCCTGTTTTGCTTAGAATATTGGAAGAAGTTCAGAGCAGTGAACTGTGGAACCAGTTTAAATCTCGTTTCCCCTTCCTTTTAGCAAAATTTTAAGTCTTTAAAACAGGGATGCAAATTTTGTGTTTGTTACAAAAGATTTGTCATAAGCTTTTATGAGTTGCAGATGGGAAAGAAGTCTTCACACACCATGCTTAAATGGATGTAGCATCCGATCCATCAAACTGAAATGTTACAATAAGCATTCCAGCATGCTAATCATGACTAGCACTTCATAACAAACTTTTATAACACCTAAAGAATGCCATAAAGCAATAACTTGTCAAGACATGATGAGTAGATTCCAACCTACTCATGAAAGAACTCGTAACACAACATGAAGAATTTATAGTTGAGGCACATACCACAAACACCAAAATACTTGGTCATTGCATAAACATTAGAATCAAGAGCATAATCCAAACCATGATCAATGATTGCCTCTATTTTGTCATGAAAAGACATTGATGATTGAATTCCATCTTAAATTTCAAGCCATTTTCCCCAAAGATTTCTATGTCCTTGTATGTTTCTCACATTAGGCTAGCACACATTATTAATGGTTGAGACCCAACACACAATCTATCAGAAATTTCTATAAATGCTACAAGATAACATTATGTTTTTCTCTGACAAAAAAATGTCAAAAGGTGAGAGATAGGTGATAACATAAAATAGCAGATGGGGAATAGTCCAAGGCTTCTAAACTTTCATACCTTTCTTTCCGGATCTTGTAGGGACTGATCATTCATAGCATCATCTATTGTGATTTCCTCATTAATATTAATTACGTCTCTTTGAGCACCTCTACCAACAGATTTCTCAAAATCAATTATCTCATCGTATGCCTTTCTTAGCAGATCCTTTGCTGTCTTGTATGTTTCAATTGATACTGCACCTTTTTCTGCACATCTAATGGCATCACAACAGAGATCATTATATCGTGATGTAAAGGATTCTGGACAATGGTTCTGAAGCTCATCATTGCATTCATCCGACATGATGACACTTTTGGCATTTCTTGTCCAACGTGGCAAGAAATACTCTTTGGGAAGCATTCGAATATCAACCATTAAGAATACTCCCAAAATGTGCCGACACAAAATCCCTGAAAATTCAAATTTATTGCAACTACAAGTTGCCGTTGTTTTTGCAGCGTTGTAGGTGACAATAAATGTCTCAAGAGAATCCTCATCTCTTGCCATGCTAAATTTGCTAACAGTACCATCTTTTATTTTATAAGTGTTATAACCTAAAGATTCCACAAATTCTTCCTGAAATTTATTAAATACAGCCCTTGTGTAGATAGCTGATGCCTGTTTCTCTATTGGAGATGCAGTCTTCAAAATCAGCTTAGTGCCCATAGTATCAAAGTCTGCTTGTGCCTCCTCCTCATATCTGCTTGCCATGGCTAATTGGAACTGCGTGAGAAATACCTTCAATGAGGTTTTTGTGTTAAAATACTTCTTGTAAAAGTCATTCATAGTTTCTAACTTTTGTGTTGGGGACACTTCTGCAAAAAATGTGTCCTTGAGGTACAATGGTACCCACTTCTGGCGGAGATTAAATAGTGCTTGAAGCCATGAGTTCTTCCTAAGATCATATTTATGTATTATAGATGCCCAAGTTGTTTCAAAGGCTTCAATAGTTTCAGTTGCAATAACACATTCTTCCAGCTCTGCTCTCAAAGTAGGATGTATCGAATAAACATGGGCCAACTTCTGCTTACTTCTGCTCAAGATAAGCCACTTGCAAAACCGATGGATGGTTTTCGGGAAAACCTTGGCGATTGCTGCTGCCATGGACCTGTTCTGATCAGTAACTAATGAAATCGGATATCGACCACCCATTGCAGCTAACCATGTTTCAAACAACCAAACAAATGAGAACTCAGATTCATCTATGAGCAAAGCACATCCAAAAATAACAGGCTGCAAATGATGATTGATTCCTGAGAAAGTAACAAAGGGCATCATGTACTTGTTTTTCTTGTAGGTTGTATCGAATGTTACAGCATCACCAAAATGTTTATATGCTGTTCTTGCTTTAGCATCAGCCCAGAAAGCATTTGTAATACAGCTGTTGTTGTCAACTTGTATAGCATAAAAGAAGGCTGGATTTTCAGCTTGCAACTGTTTAAAGTAGTCCAGAAGAACTTGAGCATCTCCTCCTTCACCAAATGCATTTTGCCGAAACAATGCCATAGCATCAGCTGTCACTATGCTTGCCTTCTCGGAGGTGTCCATGAAACCTCTGGCACGGAGATAGCCAACTCGGCTACAAGTCCCAAGGTGGTGATTGTGAGCCTTCTCAAGTTTAGAGACCACCCATCGGTTCGACTCCCGGATTACCTCCATCATCGCTTTGCAACCTTCCCTCATTGATATCCTTTCACGCTTCTTTGCGCCCTCATTTGTGTGCTTCTTCCTATAGATTCCTTCTTTCGAGCATACAAATCTCTTCATGATAAGAACCTCTTCCTGACCCTTCGAACGACGAGATCTTCCCACTCTGAAAGGGAATCCCAAACGCCTAGCATACTCATTGTAGAACGTTTTTGCAGCCTCATCAGATTCAAACTCCATACCTATCATAGGCTCTTTAACATCCTCCATTCCAGTGGCAGCAGGCACCAATTCTTTCACAGTTTGCATCAGCATTCCACATGGAATATTTTCAGGTTCCTGATCTGTCATTGAAAGTGTCGGATCATCATTATCGCCAGGCCGAGGATTCGTATCCAATGACATGAGGCATTCTACATAATCCTCAATTTCACTTCTGGCACTGTCCATATGTTTGTAGCACCGGACCTGTGGGTATTTGTATATTGATCCCCCACTCAGTTAGAAGAATGCATATTTTTTGAAACGATAGAAGAATGCATATTAGTTCAGAATTTAAGGCTATAGATTAACAGGTAGGATCACATCACTAGTCAAATTATAGTCAAACCTGACAAAAAAAATCTGACATACCTCGAACAAGATAAACTTTAAGCAAAATTACTTGTTCGAGTATAGCGGCAGGAACGATGGGCGGAAGAATAATAATACAATTTTTATCTAAAAGTAGAGAATTTCTAAAACCACGCTATCCAAACAATGGAAACTTTTAAGTACAAGCCCGCCAACACCCAAGATTAAAACTTTATCTGACTTAGCTCTCGAAAAATGGAAATAAACACCTGGGCGCCCCCACAACATCAACAACAACAACGGAATGAAAAACGGAAAGAAGGCCATCAAATTCACGACATGCGCAGAGAAATGATTGGGAAAATAGAGCAAATTTCATATTTTTCCCTCATAAATAGGAAGGAGGTACATATAAAAACGAATCCTTCTAGCGGACTAGTTCCAAAATCACACCTTTAAGTCGAAAAAACTTGACGTAACTGGGGAATTTTGTCGAATAATAAATTAGAACAAATTCGCACTTAAAAAAAAACGAGGTAAAGAAACAAAAAGAGACAAATAGGAGGAGGAGGAGCTTACCTGTGCCCAGAAATGGAGTTAAATATGGAGCTCGAGATCGCGAGGAGGGACGAGGAGGAGCGAGGGGAGAGGGAATCGCCAATTCGACGGAGGGGGGAGGGCATCCAGCTGACGTCAACACACCGGAGGTGACCAGATCGGTCGGGGGGGGAGAGGTAAATCGAAACCCTAAGATCACCGCAGGTGATCAGAAATGGGCAGGAAACGTTGTCTTGCCCCTGGACACCTCTCTCTCTGCCTGCTGCTTTATTTCCGCAGCGAACAAATAAAAAATATATGTAATAATTACTAGTAACCGGATTGGAATAAGGTAAGTGGGCCTATTCTTGCAGCCAGAAAGTGAGAAATGCTATTTCCAAATTTGTATAGGCGTTAAGTATACCAATGTTATAATAATTGAGTCGTAATTAAATCGATTTGACAATCGAATTCAACCAAATTTTATTAAATTAATATTATTTATAATAACTTTATAGATATATAAATAATATATATTATATAATGCATAAAAAAATAATTCTAACTTATAATTTATAATAAAATATAATAAATAAAATTTAATATTCCTAAAAAAAGTTTGAATTATTATTGATATATCATATTAATTCTTTTATTTTTGTTCAAGGGTATTTTTATTTTGACATATATCACTCTCATGTTTATTTTTTTCTTTACTTTCAGTTTAATAATTTTATTTTTCTATTTCCATTAATTCCTTTTTCCCTATCAATTTCCATATTAATTTCCTTTTTATAATACACCAATATTTACAAAATTATATTCATATAAAAAACTTTAAGTTGTTAATTTTATGACTATTTTCTCTCTCCTATTCATAAAAAAGAAAGAATATTAATTTACATTTTAAAAGTTATTACTATTTCCTTTTTTTATTTCCATGAATTCCTCTCTCCAATTAATTTTTCACATTTATTTCTGTTTTAATTTACACCAATTATCAATTCAAATACTTTTCCATTTTTTACATTCATTTCTACCTTTTTATTTCTTATTTTAAGTTTTATTTTCTAATTTTTTTCATTTTAAATATTGAACCGAATTTTTTTGGTTCAATAGTTAAACCGCTTTTTACTGGTTGAACCAGTTTTTATTTGGTTCAACTTTATTTCTGATTTTGCAATAAATTCAGACCGGACCAGCTGCTGGTTCAATCACGAAAAGAGAAAGTTGTGTAAAGAGAGTTGTTCTCTTCCTACAAAAAAGAGAAAGATAGTGGATCTTCAACGATCTCATGGTTGAGAAGTCGGAGTGGAGATGTAGGCCAAAGAGTTGAGGTCGAACCTCGTCAACATATCGTATCTCTCTGTATTTGCTCTCTTACTCACTCTTTATCATTATTTGCTTGTGATCGATTTTATTGATTCTCCAAAAGTGATTTTGCAAAAAGATTTTTATACACCAATTCACCCCCCTTCTTAGTGCTTTCGATCCTACAATTGGTATCAGAGCTGATTGCTCTCGGTTTTAAGATTTAAACATCTTTAGAGCTATGATATCAAATGGATTCAATTTTTTCAAAGATCAATCGATGAATCGTCCTCCGCTTTTTAATACATCCAATTTTGCATATTGGAAAATTAAAATGCAAGCATATGTGTGTTCTATTGATATTGACATGTGGGATGTCGTTCAAAAATGTTTTGATTTACGTGAAAAATATTCTTTAGAATATACCGAAGGAGAAAGATTTTTGGTAAAACTTGGTTGAAAAGCAAAAAATATTTTATATTATGCTTTGGATCTTACTGAGTTTAATCGAATTTCTAGTTGTCAAAGTACTAACGAGATTTGGAACAAATTTATTATTACCCATGAAGAAAAAAATAAAGTTAAGGAATCTAAATTGAATATTTTAAATCATCAATATGATTCTTTCAAAATTCGTGAAAATGAATCTATAAATGAGATAATCGTTTGCTTTAATGATATTATAAATGGCTTAACTTTTTTGGGCGAGCCAAGAACTAATTCTCAAAAGGTAAAAAGTTTCTCAGGTCTCTCTCCTCTAGATGACATATAAAGAGGATCGTGATCAAAGAGAAGGATTTGAACAAGTTAGATTCTAACGATCTTATAGGTTCACTCTTAACATATGAGATCAGAAATCAAGGAGGACAAAGAAGCAAATGCTCCAAAGAAAAAATTGAAGCTTGCCTTATATGCAAAAAAGCTTGATAAGTATCTCAAGTTTGCCAAGCAAAAGAAGAAGAATGACTTCACTAAGAAAAGATCGTCATCAAGCAATAATCAAATAACTTCTTTTGAATGTAAAAAGATTGAACATTATAAAATGATTGTCCAAATTTGATCAAAAAGGAGAAATATAGAGAAAATTCAAGAAGAAAGAAAGAGGCTTTTCAAGCAACTTTGGATGAAAGCGAAGATGAAGAAAATGATTTCAACACCTCCTCAAGTGATGATAAAGAAGCCTACATATGTCTAATGGCTAATAGCCACGAGGTATCATCTAACTCATTTAACTCTAGTGATAGTGGATATTTTAATGTGCATAATGAGTTTAGAATTCTTATTAATAAATATGGATGCCTAAAAAAAATATGATAATTTAAAAATAGATCTTAAAAATTTGTAAAAGAAAAATAAGAATGTCAAAGCATGTAAAAAGTGTGATGTATTGGATGAAGAAATTGTAGCTTGGAATTCCTAATTGAAGAATTGAAAATGGAAAATAGTACATTAAAATCATTATGTGAAAAACAAAATGTAGAACGGGAATGCATGAGCAAAGAAATTAAGAAATTAAAAGTTGAACTTGAAAAATTCTCAAATAAAAGTAAGATGTTACATGTCATGCTTAGTGGATTTAGAATATCTTCAAATAAAAAGAGACTTGTTTCAACTCTTTCGAAAAGAAAAATGGCAAAAGAATTTTATTTGTTAAAGCATCACATGATTACACAAGATCACATATTACTTGTTTTCATTTGTGGATATGAAGGGTATTATTCTTATGACTGCATAATTAGGAAAGGAGTAAGTAAAGGGATGAAGAAAATTTGAGTCCCGAAAAGAATGATTTCTAATTAAGATGGACCCAAACAAGTTTGGGTACAAAAAAGATGGGACTTTTAATTTCTTTCTTGTAGGGAGCTCTAAAGCATAATGATGGTAAATGGTATTGAATAGTGGATGCTCAAGACACATGACCGGCTATGCATCAATCAAACTTCATCACGTTGGAAAAGAAAAATGGAGGAAAAGTCATTTTTAGAGACAATAGCAATGGAAGAGTAATTGATATGAGTAATGTTGATAAGAATGACAAAGCGCATTTGGAAAATGTGTGGGTAGTTGAAAACTTAAAACATAATCTAATTATCATAAGTCAACTATATGATAAAAACTATTTAGTCAAATTTGAAAATGACAAGTGTTTGATATTAAATGAAAACAATGAAATTTTACATATGGGTTTTAGATACAATAATGTGTACAAAATTGACTTTGATAATTTGAAAAATGAAAAATGTCTTAGTGCTATGCATGATGATATAAATTTGTGGCATAGAAGATTAGGACATGCAAATTATAAATTACTAAATAAAACTTTCAAATCATGAATTGGTTAGAGATTTGTCAAAGGTTAAATTTGAGAAAAATAATATTTGTGATATATGCATTAAAGGTAAACAAACTAAAATTTCATTTAAATTAAAGAGAGTCATTATTACACATAGGTCTTTGGAACTTTTACATCTTGATTTATCTGGACCAATTGATATAGTAAGCTTAGGAGGAAAAAGATATGTATTAGTGATTGTTGGTGATTTCTCTCGTTTCACTTGGACTATTTTTCTTACTAATAAAGACCAAATAATAAACATGTTTTCCAAATTTGCAAAAAAGAATTCAAAATGAACTTGAACACAAAATTTCAAAAATTAAAAGTGATCATGAAGAAGAATTTGAAAATGATAAATTTGAATTGTTTTGTGAAGAAAAATGGAATTACTCATAACTTTTCTACTCTTAAGACACCTTAACAAAATTGAGTAGTAGAAAGGAAAAATAGGACTATACAAGAAATGGCAGAACAATTTTAAATGAAGCAAATTATCAAATTATGTTTGGGCAGAGGCCGTAAACTCATAATGCAAGTGTTGAATTGATATGACCTTATTCGCAGAAGAAATCGCCAAATTAAACTATAAAAATAAAAATTCAGCACATGACCGGTCGACCGGCCATGACGATCGGTCGATTGATAACAACGAAAGAAATGTCGAGACAATATCGGTCGATAGTGCGATTGTCGCACCGGTCGATGGTTAGTACATCAATGAATTCAAAAATAACGAGATCATACCGGTCGATATCGAGACTATACCGATCGATGTATCGATTGACGTCGAGATGTACCGATCGACGTCGAGACATTATCGGTCGATGTATCAATTGAAGGACCGGTCAACCGGACAGTATATAAAATCACAGATATGTCGCAACGGTCATATTGACCGATCGACCGATCCATTAATGCAGTCGACCGATCATAGTGCCAGATTAACAATAACAACTATTTTTTAAGAAGAAAATTATGAAAACATTTTTGGACAAAATTTTCACCTGTAGAAACCTATAAAAGGAGTGCCAAAACATGAAGAGAACTTATCCAAGCAAGTAAGAACATTCAAAAGCTCTCTAGTTCTTGAGCCAAAAATTGCAATTTCTTCCCTTTCCTTTTCTAAGCTTTGAGTGCGAGAAAAATTTTGTAAAAGAAAAGAGTTAGAGGGAGACATTTTCTTTCTCATCTAGTGAGAGTTGAGAGCTCATTGTAAAAGAGGTGTGCCTTTCCTCTTGAGCGGTGAAGAATATGTGTGGTGTAAAGAGGGTTATTCTCTCCCTACAAGAAAAGAGAAAGATAGTGGATCTTCGACGGTATCGTGGTCGAGAAGTCGGAGCGGGGACGTAGGTCAAGGAGTTGAGGACGAACCTCGTCAAGATATCTTGTCTCTCTGTGTTTGCTCTCTTATTCACTTTTTGTCATTATTTGCTTGTGATTGGTTTTATTAATTTTCCAAAAGTGATTTTGCGAAAAGATTTTTATACACCAATTCACCCCCCTCTTGATGCTTTCGATCTTACAGTTTCATCATATTTAATACAAGCAAGCTTTCTTTAATTCTAGTGTCTAGCTTTGAGCATGAGTTGGTAACTCACATCGGTGTCCCTTCTCGGCGTTCCGTGATTCCTCGGATACCCCTTCAAACTTTAAGCATTTAAGCGCCTGCATTAGTGCCTTAACGCGCTAATGCCATGAACCCATGACGAGTAGTCCAATATTTTGGTTAGGTCCATGATTGAATGCCTATAAGAGTGACTCTTAGCATAGTCATCTCGACCATAAAACTTTCGCTGCTGTTCAAAATAAGCTTGGCTAGGTGCCCATCCATCTAGTCATATGAGGTCCCGTGTCTGAGAATGGCCCCGTGATAAATGGTATCAGAGCAATTCATCCTGCTCGGATCCACGTGACGATGACTTCATGTGTCATCGTGATGTGCCCTAGTGTAGGAAAAGTGCTTCTGCTAAAAAAAACTCCATTACGCTCAGGTGCACTGATACCATGGTCTCCGATCATGGATACCAATGAGGAATGTTTGGCAAGCTTCGTCGCTGCACGTCCAGTCATGCCCCGTAGCAAGTTTTTCATACACTCGTGTCGTATCAAGGAACGTCCGTCATGCATCATGATGGTGGATTAAACACTCCGTCTAATCGGGATGGTCATGCATCGCTCACTCGAGCAGATCACCACCCCAAATATGTAGTCAGCAATCTTGAAGTGTCGTGCTGTGTCAAGAAGAGTGTCCTTATGCTTCCGCTATGACGGTCTTGCATTACTTATACCATGAGTTCACATTACACAACCGCCGTGTAACTCGAGTACCCGTGTCACATTCAAGGACTGTCATCGTGCACCTATCATGACAATCCGGTGCTGCTCGGTATATTTGATAGTGATATTTGGGTTTTCTAGTGATAACTTGCTGAAATTAAAGAAAATGTCAAATTTTTTTACTTTTTGGTCTCCCAACTCACTAGCTGCAAGTGCACAGGTAAGTTGTAGTAGACTCAAGTTGTCATATCCACAAGAATTTGAAGTCTAAGACATCCTAAAATAATCTAGATTAGTTCTACTCTAATGGCTAAAAACAGATTTTTAAGTTGGAAGTGAAAACAATTTTTTAACAAGTGTAGAATGATAACAGATTTTGGGGTTTTGAAAAATTTTGCAAAACTGAATTATAATTGCTAGATTAATGTCTATCAATGAGGAAGGTTCTTCTAGGATTTTGGGTTCATCTAAATTAATTAAGGATGGAATGGATCAAGTTATCATTAATTGTCCAATTTTGATTCAATCTGAAAATGGCTGCTCCCACAGCTCAATTGGCCTCTAACTAAGCAACATATTGTCATATAGTTGTTAGCTAGATTGAATCAATAGAGGGTCTTCACTGAAAATCAAGTTATCATTGAGCTCAAATGAAAATGCAATGATGATTTTTACAATTCAAAGAATTCTAGAATGATAACTTGTAATTGCAATCATAAAAAGATGGAATCACTCCAATCAATCAAACCAAGATGAAATCTACCCAATAATAGTACTTGTGCTCCAAGATTCATCTCTGAATTCAAGGGTGATTTAAAATCAACCTCTCGGTTGCAAGGAAAGTGAAATCCACACAATACTCTAATTGATTGGGGTTAAAAGACATCCAATCTTAAGTGGGGAATTCAGTGATTATCCAATGCTCCTTAGGTCATCTCTGACTCTCAAGAATGACCTTAAGACTACCTCTTAGTAGTAGATTAAAATGAGGCTTAACATTAGAAATCAAAATTCAAATGGAAATCAGAAACTAGAAATCAGCAAATAGAATTCTGCAATTTAGGAAATCAGAATCATAAATCAATGGAATTCTGGCTTGCCAACTAATTCTTGACCCATTTCTGGACAGCAAGACATCCCTAAAGTTCACCGCTCGGTGATTGGAAGAAATCAGGGGATTCAATTGGTAAAACAAATTCCAGCAAAGAAATCAGAAAAATAGGATTCAGAATTTCAGTTCAGAAATCAGAAGGGCAATCTGATTTGAGCTAAGAGTATGCCAAACTACCTGATTCATTTCTGAATAAGATAGGAACAATAGCAACATCCCTGTAACTCAATTAGTCAGATTGAGAGTGAAGAACAGGTTCAAACAGCCACAGAAATTAGAACTTTCAGAAAAATAGGAAATCAGAATTCAGATTTTTAAAATCAGATTAGGAGCAGTGAACAGATTTGAATAATGAAGAATGTCAAACATCTTGATTCATTTCTGATCAAGATTGGGGACAATATCAACTTCTCAGCTCTATTAATCAGGTCCACAATGACAAGCAGATTTAAAAGTTCAGGAATTCAGATTCAGAAAAATCAGGAAATCAGAAATCAAACTTTTCAATCAAAATGAAGTTCAATAACATGCCATTGATTCCTATTCATTTCTGAACAAGAGTTAGATCAAAAGATAACTTCTCAGTTTAGATTACAAATGAGACCTATCAATGACATAAATCAATGCAGAATAGTTCTGAAATCTGAAAACCATATTTGATTCAATGCAGGATTATAGTCTGTCCATATCCATCCAAAACTAACCTAAACTACTACCCTATCCTAGAAGAAATGGAGTTTAGCTCCTCATATTTACAGAACTTGACATAAAATAGATTGAAGAACAGGTACAATCCATCCTTCTTGAAGTTGTCTCGGCCAGCAGCAGCAAGTCCAGTAGCAACAGCCCTCAGCAGCCTCCTTCCTTCCCCCAAACCCTCAATGACCAGCAGCCCTCCAAAATGGAGGCTTCCCTCTCTCCTCCAGAAATTCTTTCTTTTATATGACTCTTATCCACCTTTGGATCAGCATCAGAATGTTCTTTATCCTTTGATTTCAGCCATGTGTCCCCTGTAGAAATTCCAGCTGCACATTCCTTTTTGTGCAGGAAAAAGTAGATGGTCCCCCCCTACTTTTTCCACTTTTTGGCCACCTTTCTCCCTGCTACAAATCCCCAAACAGCAAGCATCAAAGTCCTTGAATGGTGTTTTGACAAATAAAGATCAAGATAATGATAGTTGCTAGCTCAAATATCAAATGAAGTTGGGTGTTGTGCATGAGTGATAACTTATATCGATATTAATGAATTTAGGGGCCCGGAATGATAACTTGTCACAAATCATGAAAATTATCCAAATGCAAGTGATTCAAAGTATTAGAAGCATCAAATGGACTAGAGTAACAAGTGAGTGCATTCAAAAATCAAATATGAATGAGATTTCTAAGAAGTGATAACTTGGGTGCCCAAAAACGATAACTTATATGACTTAAAAACGATAACTTGTGATAACTTGAGTTGTGGTTATCCAAATGTGATGAAATTTGACCAGCAATGAGTTAAAACAATAATAAGATGATTGCTTAAGGCACCTGTGCAGAATTAATGGTTTTGCATGTAGAAATGATAGAATTGCCCTTTAACGATAACTTGGTAAAGGAAAAATGATAACTTGTTCAAATGGACTTAAAACTCTGCACAAGTTGAAATGTGACTATCCAAATATGATTTATACATGATAATGATTGATTTATGGCCTGAAAACCATTGAAGATCAGTTCACTCAAAATAATGATAACTTGGCATAGAATTTAAATATTAATGAATTTTGGCATTTCAGAACCTCTATGCACATGGAATTAAGTATGAAATGAGGAATATCAACTAGTTATCATAATGTATGCATTCCAAGTATAATTAGCCCAAATATAAGCAAAAGTGGGACTCGATATGTATGAAAAGCATCTAAAATGGGTTAGAAACTTATAGTGATCAGCAAGTGATCAAACTCTCTCAAGCTTAGCCTTTTGCTTGTCCTCAAGCAAAATATTCAGAAATTAAGGATGAATTTGAATTTACCATCCACAAATGAATAGAAAAATCAGCTGAATAAGATCTAAATGAGTTTCCCACTTGGCTAACATTCCATCCCATTCTTTCCAATCTCAAATTCTAGCTGAGGAGTCACAAAGGTTAATGCAAATTTAAGCCATGATAGAAGTACTAACATTAACTGATTTGTATTGCAAGGATTGTCATCTTTACTAAAAAGTTTGAAACATCAATCTCTTCATGAACAGATTTTTTTCTTTCTTTGCTTAAACAGGTTTGAGAACTTGACTTTTATTCATGAGGATGCAATAAACAGGTTTGAACTTGATTTTTATTCATGCTGGTCACAGGATAAAAATCCTGGCTTTATTCAGGAGAGGTTCCTTTTTGGAATTTTTACTCTCTTTATTCATGTATGCATGCAATGCAAGATGCAACTTTTGATTTTCCTTTTTCTTTCTTTTTCATTCTGTTCATGAAGTGAGCAATGGTTCAAACTCAAGTATAGATTAGATCCTCAAATGCAAATAGTCAAGATTTCCTATTTAACATGGCAGTAAGATTCTTGACTCCTTTCTAGACATCTTCTACTTTCCAATTAATCCATGAATGTAGCTAGTGTTAATCCACAAAAAAGAAAAATTTCAGCTGAAAATTCATTCAAATGCATCTGAATTCATAATGCCAATTAAAGCAAGAAGGCTAATGGCCAAGTTGGCCACTTGGTATTGGAGTGCACCCACTGTCATAATGAAGTATTCTACCCATTGCAGAGTTAAAATGAATTCAGAATTGAGTTGAGTCCAAAAATGATAACCAAAATGATAACCGAGTGATAACTAGTGATAACTTATGATAACTTGCACAACCTGCTGACAACATGGTATGAATTATGATATGAACATTAAAATCAATTGAAAACATGGTGTAAAGGTCAGAAAAGCATCAGGTTTCCTCCCCCAAGCTTATTCTCAACACTGTCCCTAGTGTTGAAAATCAAAGGCAAGGGAGAGGGGTGGGTGGGAGTGAAATGCATGAAATTGGGCATTTGAATCCTCTTGGCCTTTCATCCAGAAGCTTTGAGTGATCCAATCTTCATTAGTTGCAACTAATCCTGCAGAAAAACAAAGGATTTCAGTGGAATAGCAGATTTACAACTAATCAGATTTTTGAGTGCATAATTCAACAATGCATTGGAAATTTCTGAAATTCACTGAAATTAAGTTATAGCAGATTTGGATAATTGATATGAATGTTAATACAGATGATGATATGATCAATGTGGCATAATGGAAAAGTTATTATCAGTTATCATTAAGTTTTCAGTATAAAAATTAGAAGTAAAGGGGTAAGGGTACTCCCTGAATTTTGGAATTGTGGTTTGAACTTGTTCCTCATCACTTATTCCTGCAAGAACAGAAAGGTTAGGTAGATAATGGCTTGAGTTACCATCCAAGAAGTGCCCTACTTTAATGTCTTAGGCTGGACATTTTTTTTCACTTCTTCACGTCAAGGAGGTCTAATTGTATAATGTGATCAAGTAAAAATCTCAATCTGTGGACAGCTTCACTAATTAAATATGGATCTCTTTGTTTGTTAATGATTGGCCTTTGTTTTTCACTTGGATGTACCCCTCCTTCATTGTCCCAGAAGTCTACTAGCTTCTCATCTCTAGAATCCTCATGTATGATATATGAATCCCCTGGATTAGGAAGAGGTTTCAGCTCCAATTGGGAGGAAATGTCCTGAGTTGAATTGGTGTGGGGTTCAACAGTGAAAACCTCCAACACCCCATTTTGAAATTTTGAATTCCCTACTGATTGGAGTGCATTCATAGCTTATTTATATGCTTTGGCTTCTGGATCCTCTAATTCCTTCAAATGATCAAACATTAGGCACCTTTGCAATGGATCTTTAATGGGAATTATAGGAGAAACTTGCTGTACAATCTGATCCAGCTGCCCCTTTTCAAAATCATTTTCCTGAAAATTTGGCCTACTAATAACTTGTGATAATTGGGCCTTGACCAATCTTTGTGGGAATGGTACTCTATCAAAAATTCTGGTCTTGGCTTCACATTGAGGATGTTGATTCTGATTTTCCAACACAGGTTCTTCATTTGGCTCTTCAGCAGCCATTGAATCTAAATTGACTTGATTATCTTCAGCTTTCTTCATTGGTTCTTCCACCATTCTTCCACTCCTGAGCTGGATGGCCTTTGCTTGCTCCTTTGGGTTCACTTCTGGCTGTCCAGGGAAGAACATAGGAGGTCTAGATGATGTACTAGCCTGCTGAGCAATTTGGTTTTCCAACATTTTCTGATTTGCATTCATGACATCCAATCTTGAATTTATTTTTAATATCTCCTCTCCTTGGCTGTCCTGCTTCTTCAGAATCCGTTGGAGCATCTCCTTCATTTCAGTTTGGAATTGAGGTGCTGGGACTTGAGATGGTGGCTCATATGGATTCCTCTGAATTGGGGCATTTTGGTCTTGATTTCCATAGGGTGGTGGCTGATTCCTTGGCAGGATTTTAAGCTGCCAATTTGAATTCTGCATAGGAGCCCCTTGATAGTTATTGCCCTTGTAAGAAAAGTATGAATTATTCCTGTTTTCTGGAGTATAAAATTCAGCAGGAGGTTTGATTCCATAATTGCCCACAACATTGATTTGATCCACAGTTTGCTCCACTTGCTGCATAATTAAGTTACAATTTTCTGACACATGGCCTTGATTACCACATACACAGCACCTGGTTTCAGAATTGGAGGCCCTATTGCCATTGGGAGTTAAGTTCAACCTCTCCAAAGTCTTGTACAACACCTCTTCAAGTTGAGTTGACAATTGATTCACTGAATTGTCCATGGGTGGCCTCCTGGTTCTGTCATGGGTAAGGAAGTGGTGATTCTTGGCTATGTTTTCAATGAGTTGATAAGCTTTATCAATGTTTTTAGATGCAAAGATGCCTCCTGCAGCAGTATCCAATGCCACCTTGCTAGGGTAGTTCAATCCCTTATTAAAATAGTTGACTAGCTGCCACTTCTCAAAACCATGGTGGGGACATGCCCTCAACAGCCCTTGAAGCCTTTGCCATGCCTCACAGATATTCTCTTGGTCTAGTTGATAGAACTTGACTATTTGGTCTCTGAAGTTGTCAGTCTTGAAAGGAGGAAAGAATTCAGATAAGAACAATTGGACAATTGATTCCCAAGTGGCCACCTCTTCAGGATTTAGACCTTTGTACCATGTTTTGGCCTTGTCTTTGAGTGAAAAGGGAAATAGTCTCATGTAGACTGCATCCATTGGTGTATTGTTGAAGTGAACAATTCTGCAATTTTCCTTGAAATCATCCAAGTGTGAAGCTGGATCTTCATTTCCCAAACCAGCAAATTGATATTGCCCTATCATTGAAATCATGGCTGGATTAACCTCAAAGTTTGCTACAGGTGCTAAGGCTCCTCCCCCTGGTTGATTCCTGGCATTACTTGGTGAGTAGCAGTCCCTAAGAGTCATAGAGCTGCCATATTCTGATTCATAACTCTTTCAAATTCAGGGTTGTGTGCCTCTTCCTCAAAAATCCTTCTTCTAGCCTCTTCTCTTTGGATTCTTCTCCTTCTGTTAAACCTTCTCTCTGGCTCAGGTTCTGACAAATACAAGTCCTCTTGATGATCCAAGTCTTGCATAAAGAGATTCAACAGTATCAAATTCAAGAAAGAAATGAAAACTAGACAAAAGTGAAAAATTAGGAATGATAACTTGCAAAAACTAAAAATTGGCCTAACAAATAAACCAAAAACTAATCTAAACTATCTAAGTTAGCCTAATTGACCTCAAATTCCCGGCAACGGTGCCAAAAATTTGATAGTGATATTTGGGTTTTCTAGTGATGACTTGCTGAAATTAAAGAAAAGGTCAATTTTTTTTAATTTTTGGTCTCCCAACTCACTAACTGCAAGTGCACAAGTAAGTTGTAGTAGACTCAGGTTGTCGTATCCACAAGAATTTGAAGTCTAAGACATCCTAAAACAATCTAGATTAGTTCTACTCTAATGGCTAAAAACAAATTTTTAAGTTGGAAGTGAAAACAGTTTTTTTAACAAGTGTAGAATGATAACAGGTTTTGGGGTTTTGAAAAATTTTGCAAAACTGAATTATAAATGCTAGATTAATGTCTATAAAGGTTTAACTATCAATGAGGAAGGTTCTTCTAGGATTTGGGGTTCATCTAAATTAATTAAGGATGGAATAGATCAAGTTATCATTAATTGTCCAATTTTGATTCAATCTGAAAATGGCTGCTCCCACAGCTCAATTGGCCTCTAACTAAGCAACATATTGTCATATATTTGTTAGCTAGATTGAATCAATAGAGGGTCTTCACTGAAAATCAAGTTATCATTGAGCTCAAATGAAAATGCAATGATGATTTTTACAATTCAAAGAATTCTAGAATGATAACTTGTAATTGCAATCATAAAAAGATGGAATCACTCCAATCAATCAAACCAAGATGAAATCTACCCAATAATAGTACTTGTGCTCCAAGATTCATCTCTGAGTTCAAGGGTGATTTAAAATCAACCTCTCGGTTGCAAGGAAAGTGAAATCCACACAATACTCTAATTGATTGGGGTTAAAAGACATCCAATCTTAAGTGGGGAATTCAGTGATTATCCAATGCTCCTTAGGTCATCTCTGACTCTCAAGAATGACCTTAAGACTACCTCTCAGTAGTAGATTAAAATGAGGCTTAACATTAGAAATCAGAATTCAAATGGAAATCAGAAACTAGAAATCAGCAAATAGAATTCTGCAATTCAAGAAATCAGAATCCTAAATCAATGGAATTCTGGCTTGCCAACTAATTCTTGACACATCTCTGGACTACAAGACATCCCTAAAGTTCACCTCTCGGTGATTGGAAGAAATCAGGGGATTCAATTGGTAAAATAGATTCCAGCAAAGAAATCAGAAAAACAAGATTTAGAATTTTAGTTCAGAAATCAGAAGGGCAATCTGATTTGAGCTAAGAGTATGCCAAACTACCTGATTCATTTCTGAATAAGATAGGAACAATAGCAACATCCTTGTAACTCAATTAGTCAGATTGAGAGTGAAGAACATGTTCAAACAGCCACAGAAATCAGAACTTTCAGAAAAATAGGAAATCAGAATTCAGGTTTTCAAAATCAGATTAGGAGCAGTGAACAGATTTGAATCATGAAGAATGTCAAACATCTTGATTCATTTCTGATCAAGATTGGGGACAATATCAACCTATCAGCTGCTCTATTAACCAGGTCCACAATGACAAACATATTCAAAAGTTCAGGAATTCAGATTCAGAAAAATCAGGAAATCAGAAATCAAACTTTTCAATCAAAATGAAGTTCAATAACATGCCATTGATTCCTATTCATTTCTGAACAAGAGTTAGATCAAAAGATAACTTCTCAGTTTAGATTACAAATGAGACCTATCAATGACATAAATCAATGCAGAATAGTTCTGAAATCTGAAAACCATATTTGATTCAATGCAGGATTATAGTCTGTCCATATCCATCCAAAACTAACCTAAACTACTACCCTATCCTAGAAGAAATGGAGTTTAGCTCCTCATATTTACAGAACTTGACATAAAATAGATTGAAGAACAGGTACAATCCATCCTTCTTGAAGTTGTCTCGGCCAGCAGCAGCAAGTCCAGCAGCAACAGCCCTCAGCAGCCTCCTTCCTTCCCCCAAACCCTCAATGACCAGCAGCCCTCCAAAATGGAGGCTTCCCTCTCTCCTCCAGAAATTCTTTCTTTTATATGACTCTTATCCACCTTTGGATCAGCATCAGAATGTTCTTTATCCTTTGATTTCAGCCATGTGTCCCCTGTAGAAATTCCAGCTGCACATTCCTTTTTGTGCAGGAAAAAGTAGATGGTCCCCCCCTACCTTTTCCACTTTTTGGCCACCTTTCTCCCTGCTACAAATCCCCAAACAGCAAGCATCAAAGTCCTTGAATGGTGTTTTGACAAATAAAGATCAAGATAATGATAGTTGCTAGCTCAGATATCAAATGAAGTTGGGTGTTGTGCAGGAGTGATAACTTATATCGATATTAATGAATTTAGGGGTCCGGAATGATAACTTGTCACAAATCATGGAAATTATCCAAATGCAAGTGATTCAAAGTATTAGAAGCATCAAATGGACTAGAGTAACAAGTGAGTGCATTCAAAAATCAAATATGAATGAGATTTCTAAGAAGTGATAACTTGGGTGCCCAAAAATGATAACTTATATGACTTAAAAACGATAACTTGTGATAACTTGAGTTGTGGTTATCCAAATGTGATGAAATTTGACCAACAATGAGTTAAAACAATAATAAGATGATTGCTTAAGGAACCTGTGCAGAATTAATGGTTTTGCATATAGAAATGACAGAATTGCCCTTTAATGATAACTTGGTAAAGGAAAAACGATAACTTGTTGAAATGGACTTAAAACTCTGCACAAGTTGAAATGTGACTATCCAAATATGATTTATACATGATAATGATTGATTTAGGGCCAGAAAACCATTGAAGATCAGTTCACTCAAAATAATGATAACTTGACATATGTGAATGATAACTTGTCCTCAAAATAATAACTTGGCATAGAATTTAAATATTAATGAGTTTTGGCATTTCAGAACCTCTATGAACATGGAATTAAGTATGAAATGAGGAATATCAACTAGTTATCATAATGTATGCATTCCAAGTATAATTGGCCCAAATATAGGCAAAAGTGGGACTCGATATGTATGAAAAGCATCTAAAATGGGTTAGAAACTTATAGTGATCAGCAAGTGATCAATATTGTGATGTCTCATCGCATGTCAGTCATGCAACGTTAATCGCACAATCGTTCCATGGGAGAAGTTGACTCAAGATTGAGCATCAAGTTTCTTGGTCCCTTTTGTCTAAGAAATATCATTCTTGCGGCTATGGAGTATCATTCACAAATATCTTGTCGTGCCGCCGTCTTTGCCTACCACGCCAATATTGTAGGATCACAAGGTACTAAGAGGAGGGGTGAATTGATGTTTAAATTGAAAATACCGATTTTACAAAAATTATCATGTAAGCTTAAAATCGATTCGTTAATATTGAAACCAATACAATAACAATCAAATCACATGCATAATAGAGTAGGAGAGGGAGAGAGAAAGATAAACACAAGATGCACGATGGTTTATTGACAATGTTCGACCACACCATGGTTTATGTTCCCGCTTCGACTTTCCGACCTCAAGATCGTCGGAAATTCACTAGCTTTCTCTTTTTTGTAGGGAGAGAATAACCCTTTTTACACCACAATGCTTTCTTCTTTGCTCAAGAGGTAAGGCATACCTCTTCAAACAAGGAGCTCTCAAAACTTTCTAAACAAGAACACAAGAATTCTTTCTAATTATCTCTTCTTATAAAGAATGTTCACACTAAGAAACTAGAAGAGGGAAGGGATGATTTGCAAGATTAAGCTCAAGAAAAATGCTTTGGACTTGAAGGAACCTCTAGAGTGATTTGCCTTGCTTGGATAATCTTCCTTCAGCCTTTTGAATCTTTTTTATAGGCTTCTCTTGAAAATATGACCATTGTAAATTAATTTGAAAAGTGTTATGCTATCACCTCTAAAACGGTCGACCGATTTAGTTTCGATCATCCATTTTGAACAGTAACGGTCGACCGTTACTATTTCGGTCATTCGTTTTATGAATGAAACTAGCCGTTGATTTGTCTTTTCTGCACAGTTATCCATTGATGATAGTCCGTAGAAGGATTTAACCGTTGCCATTGCCTCTGCTCCCATAACGGTAGACCGAAAGTGATTCGATCGTCCGATTTAGAAATGTCCGTGCTCTCTGTAATCTGCGATCGTTCATGAAGTGACTTCGGTCATCCGATTTCCACATTTTTGTTCTTTGTTGCCCAGAACGGTCGACTGTTATAGTTTCAGTCGTCTGATTTACAAATGTATTTGTTATCTGTAATTAGCGGTTGTTCCAACAGCAGCTTCGGTCATCCATTTAAAAGAGTTCATCCTTTTTCACCCATAACAGTCGATCGATATAGTTTCCGTCATCCGTTTGTCATTGATTGCTTGATAGACCTGCACTTTTTTATACATAACTTTTTACACCGTCATCGAAATGAGATAATTTTTTATTCTATGAAAAGATAACATATCTACAACTTTGATATTAATTATTCATTGAAAATCCAATGATGTCATAGTCAAATATTCATCCAAAGTTCAGTGCATAAAGTTGTCAATTTAAACTTTTTAGACCTTACTTGTTTATGCATAACTTTTCATACGAGCATACAAATGAGATGATTTTTTTATTATATGAAACGATAACATAATTCTCTACAATTTTTATATTATCATTCATCCAAAATATAATGAGATCATAGTCCAAATTTAATTCAAAGTTCAGTACACGGATGTCCATTTCGAATGAAACATTTTAGACATTTACTCTTTTATACATAACTTTTTATACCAGTATCCAAATGAGATGATATTTGATTCTATGAAAATCTAGCAACTTTATTTACAACTTTTTTCTATTATCCCAAATCGGTTGTTAAAGTAATCAAATATTAAATGCAAGTTCAACACATAAAAGTATCAACTTCAAATAGAACTTGTCGACCTTCACTATTTTTAGCATAACATTTTATACGGTTGTCCAAATGAGGTGATTCTTAATTCTATGAAAAGATAAGAGAATGATATATAAATTTTATATTAATCTCTTTATCCAAATATCATGATAGAATACTCAAATATTAAGTGTAAGTTTAGCACACAAAATAAACTTTAAATTGAACTTTTGGAGCTTTACTTAAATATAATTTTTTATGTGGTTGTCCAAATGAGATGATTCTTGATTTTCTACAAAGATAAGAGAATTATCTATAACTTTTATCACTCATTAATGTAAATCTCATGGGAACATAAACAAAATATTAATCAAAAGTTTAATGCATGAAGCAATTCATTTCTATTTAAACTTTTTTAGCATTTTAAATATAACTATAATGTTTCGAGGTTTCTTTCATCGAAAAACATAATTATATGGGGCATTAAAACTTTGCTCCAACAAAGATGACTTTCACAAATGGGGCAAAGCGTTGATTACTTGCAAACACTTGGGGACGAGCTGCTAGCCTTGCTTGCCTTGTTATGTGTCGCCCTGTAGCTGATGTAATGTCACTCATCAAGGGTTGGGACGAACCTGCTACATGCCATCACAAATTGACACATCAACCCCAATGACCAATTTGGCAAATGGTCTAAGCGTCGAGCATTCGACGAACCTTGACATGCTGCTGTCAAGCGTTCCGCCGTCAACTGAAGGAAGGTGTGTCCTTTCCTCTCGGTCCAAGCCTTGAGTAATCGAAGTGGCCTCCAAGGATCGGAGTCCAAAAGTTTCGAAGGACACACCGACGATGTCATCCCTTTGAATGGAGATGGAGGTGATGTTGGAAGCTCTTGCCATGAGTTCTTAAACAACAATCTGCTTGCCCAAGCGGAGCATCTTCACCAACATCCCCATAGATCAGTGAAGATCCAAAACGTCTACTCTCTCATGAGAGTTGGCCGTTTGGTGGATAAGTACGTCAAATATGCATAATCTTAGTCGACAGGCACAATGGCATTACTTCATTCAGATTGCGGATGGACAAGTATCAAAGACGCATCATCCCTTTCAATGAGCACAATGCTCGTCCATGCCCAAAGGTGTTGCCGAAGCTTCAAAGGAGGTCCCAGGACCGGAAGAAGGCATATCCCAAGAACCCTACATGGTGTGACGAACTTAAGATGACAATGCCGTCGTGACAATGTGGAATGTGGTACAACATGGATCCCATTGAGACATGGGACGGATGCGGATGGTAGTTCATCAACTACGCATACACTAACAAGTCAGTACTGGAGGTCAAGATCGCATTGTTCAGCAGTAGCTAGAAGGACATGTTGAAGGAGGACGTGAAAGGTATTACTGAGCTCCATCTATAGTATTCTCAAGTGGATGAAGTTCCAACATTGGTGCTCTTTAGCAAAGCGGTTGAAGCTTTGGACAAAGACAGTTGAGATGATGGGATTGCCCCAATCTCCGCTCGCTAGTCAGCGCTGCCAAATCACTCGTGCCAAGTCAAGTGGGGAGAGAAATTCAAGTCACAAGGGAGAAGTTATCTTATCAATGCAAAGACAAAGCTCAGCGAAGCAGGAGGATTGAGTTGAACCACAACGAATGTGGGGAGACTCCCGTCATTCACTATACCGACTTGAAGTGGACATGGTAGAGAGTGTCATATGAAAGAACCTTGCTTCACCTCAAATCATCGAGATATCAAATGACTGTCAAGGGTGAGGTGGTCCTGCACTCTGCATTCAACGGTTGGAGGACTCTACGTTACAGCCACCTGCAACATAGAGATATTGAGTTGAGCTACAAGGGAAAATGTTGAGTTGAGCCACAAGGGAATGTGGGGAGACTCTCGTCACTCACCATAGCGACTTGAAGCAGACGAGGGATGGAGTGTCATATCAAAGAACATTATTCTGCCTCAAACCGTTGAAGATTCAAATGACCACCAAGGGTGAGGTGGTCCTGTGCTCTACGTTTCAACGGATGGATAACTCTACGTTGCAGCCATCTACAACTAAAGGTCTTGGGTCAAGTCGACAACATCCGTGGGAAGTCTCTTGTCGCTCCCAATAGCGACCAAAAGCACCCGAAGCAGACATGTCATAAATGCTGGCATCGGAGAACTTGTGTTGCTTCAAGCCATCGGAATCATGGAATGACCATCAAGGGTGAGATGATCCCATAATTCGATGGAAAGAAGACCCTATGTCGCAGCCATCTGCAACATAGGGGTATGGAGTCAAGTCATGCAGGTCAAGTGACGAGACTCTTCAAAGTTTTTTGCCAAGACCCTGAAGCAACTCTTTCTCTGAGCTACTCAATGAAGGCATACAAGAGTTGTTTCACCCCAAGAAGTCAAACCAAACAAGTTGACTGTACACAAGTCTAGAGAAGCTGAAGCCAATAGAAACTCGATGGGCGGATAGTTGCTTGACGAAGTCAGATCATACAGAAGATGGACTCCATTGATGTTGCACAAGTGATGACCCCAGATTGGACAAATGATCAATAAATGAAGCAGGCTTGAGGTAGGAGGCCTCAGCGAGTCCCAAGGAGCGGACATTCCTGGCGTTGCATGACGTTGATGAAGTAGAAGTCAAGGCAAAGGAGGTGGACTCCAAACAAGACATGCGAAGTTAAGACTAAAGACGAAGACACTGAAAAAGCCCAGACAATGACATTGGGGGTGTCACCGAATTTGGTGTGTGAGGATGTCACGAGACATTTTCTCGTGATACGATGCGCAAAGCCTCGTAGCACTAGCGCCGTTCAACTTAAAGCTCTCGATCGTTTAGCGTCGAATCATGAAACACAAGCAGTCGTCCTGCACTGCATAATATTATGGAGTACCAAGTTATCTGCCCTTAGAGCATTTATCTTGTAGGACCATCCTTATGAATGACCAAGTTACTCTACGTTACCAGAGGGTACGTCTTTTACATTTTTTATTTTATAATAAGACTCCTATACCTACAGTACATTGGGAGGAGTTCACTAGTGCTTTCCGATGCCCATATGTATGTTATGTTTCATTATATTTAATATAAGCAAGCTTTCTTTAATTTTAATATCTGACCTTGAGCGTGGGGTGGCAACCCACATTAGTGTCCCTTCTCAGCATTCCGTGGTTCCTCGACTACCCCTTCGGACTTTAAGCATTCATACGGACTCATGACGAGTAGTCCAACACTCTAGTCATGTCCGTGATCAAATACCTATAAGAGCGACTCTCAGCATAGTCATTTCGACCATAAAACTTTCACTGCTACTAAAATAGGTTTCGTTAGGTATCCCTCCGCCTAGTAGCCACACGAGGTCTCGTGTCCAAGAATGACCCCGTGACAGGTGCACTGACACTTACATAAGGACTATGTAAATATTTGGGTAAAAAAATAAGAAAATATTTGTTGGTTACATATTGCAACATATTTCAGAATTTATGTAATAAAAATAATTTTTGAACTTTTTTTAGGAAATAGTAATACATACTTTTTTTGTAAGATGATAAATCTTAGTGTTGTTCATACCATGGTAACTAACACTCTTTTTTATTAATTTTTTATCTTTTTATTTTCTTCCGACCTTTATTTTCTTATTCAACCTTTGCTAAAGTACTATTTGATATATTGTTTCTTAAAATGCCATTCATTTGTATTAGTTAAATTTTTGTTAATTTATTAAAGTACTATATATACTTGACTACATTATTTACTTTTACTTATCATAACTGATGTGGAAATTTATGGCTGATATTTTCACCATTATTTAGCATACATGTAGTATCTATTATATGTTTATTTTCTCACGTAGACATATGCATGGCACTAATTCAACACATTTCAAATATTCTCCATATGAACTCGCAATATTACAAATAAGTATCTCTGCCAGCCTGTGAATTCACTTGGATAAATGCAAATTTTCTTTCACAGGAGGCTAATGAGCCCAAGGAGATGAAGTAGAAGTGGCTGAACCATAGACTATTTTCTGCACTAAGGATTGGTTGATTGCTATCGGGCTAAACAAAAGGCCAAATAACAAAACATCAAACACCATATGTAATCTGGGGACTAGCCAGCTCCTTCATCTTCATGGTGCAAGGAAGCATCCCAAGCGGCATGGGGACCAAAAAAAATTTTTCGAGCTGCAAGTGTTGACAGGGGTACAGACAAAGAAGGAGAGGAGAAGAACCGAGAGGAAAGAGAGGTAGAGGAAAGGAGGCGGATATATGATAAGTGATATTCAGGAGTAATGTGATAACTTGCTGGATTTTATGTAAAAAGTGCAATTTTTTCAATATTTGGTCTAACTCCCCAACTCACTTTCTGCAAGTGCACAGGTAAGTTGTAGTAGACCCAAGTTGTCGTATCCACAGAGATTTGAAGCCCTAAACTCCCTAAAAATAATTTAGACTAGTCCTACTTAAAGTGGCAAAAACAAGAAATTAAAGGGAAGTGAAACAGATTTTTAAAGAAAGGCAAAATGATAACTATTTTTGGGTTTTTGAAGAGTTATCTAAACTGAATTATAAACACTAGATTAGAGGCTAAAAGGGTTTAACTATCAATGAGGAAGGTTCTCTTAGGAATTGTAGTTCATCTAACTTAATTATGGATGGAATGGAACAAGTTATTAGTTTTTAGTCAAATCTGATTCAACCTTTAGTATGGCTGCTCTCACAGTTCAATTAGGCTAGAACTAATCAATATATTGTCATATAATTGTTAGCCAGGTTGAATTAGAAGAGGATCCCGACTGAAAATCAAGTTATCATTAAGCTCAACTCAAGTTCTTTACTGGTTTTTAACAATTTAATGAAATCTGAAGTGATAACTTCTAAATGCAGTCACAAAATAAGGAAATCACTTCAATTAGCTAGGCAGGGATGAAATCAATCCAATATTAGTGCTGGTGCTCCTTGCAGTCACAAAATAAGGAAATCGATTCAATTAGCAAGGCAAGGATGAAATCAATCCAATATTAGTGCTGGTGCTCCTTGATTTATCTCTAAATTATAAGAGGACCTTAAATCAGCCTCTCGGCTGCAAATGAAACTGAAATCCACACTAACACTTATTAATTGGAAACAATATGCATATAATCACAGGTTGGAAATTCAGCAATTGTCATTGCTCCTTGGTTCATCTCTGAATCTCAAGGAAGGCCATAAGACCACCTCTCAGTGGTAGGTTAAAGTAGGGTTTAACAATGGCAATCAGATTTCCCCTAAATTCAGGAAAACATAAATCAGCAACACATTAAAATCAGGGAAAAACCAATGGTAATTACAGATTAGAATCATGGAAATATCAAAGTATCTTAATTCATTTCTGAACAAAATTGGGACTAATAATCAACCTCTCAGTTGCTCAATTAATTAAGTTCCCCAATGACAAAGAGATTCAAATAGTTCAGAAAATCAGAAATCAAGAAGTTCAGAAATTCAGAAATTAGGAAATCAACAACAATTACAGATTAGAACCCTAGAAATGTCATTGCATCTTGATCATTTCTGAATAAGAATGGAACCATAAGATAACCTCTCAGTTGTCAAAACAATTAGGGCTCCACAATGAAAAACAGATTCTATGAATTCAGAAATCAGAAAGGCATTTCAAAATCCAGATTTCAGAAAAATTAGATTTCAGAAAGTAAGAAATCAGAATTCTAATTGGGATTGCTTCTAGAACTTGGCATTGGTTCTTGATTCATTTCTGAACAAATATTAGATCAAATGACAACTTCTCAATTGTAAATACAAATAGGATCTTACAATCACAAAAACAGATTCATAACAATACAGATTTCAGAAATCGGAAACTTAAATGATTCAGTGCATGAAATCAGACTTGTCCCTAATCCATCCACAATTAATCTAGACCATTACCCTATCCTAGGAGAGCTAAATCATACTAAACATATTAGAAAACTAATACAAATCATCCTACAATTAGTTGATATGAAGGCTGCCAATAGGATCAGATTTGCAGCAACTCTTTAGATCCTTCCCTTTTGCTTCCTGTCCAGCAACCCTCCAAATGGAGGCTCCCCCCTTTTCCTCCAGAATTTCCCCAGCTTATATATGTGTCATGTGCACCCTTTGATTCCCATCAGAATGTTCCATAGTAGTGAGATTGTACCATCTGTCCAGCTCTAAAATTCCAGCTGCTGCAGCAGGTTTTTGGACAACAAAAGTAGGTGGTCCCCCCTACTTTTTCCTCTTTGTGCAGTCTTGTTATACCTGTTAGAAGGTCCACAACAACAAACATCAAAGCCCTTGAATAGGATTTAAACAAATAAAGATTAAGACAGTGATATATATCAACTCAAACATCAAATAGGATTTGGTGTTGTGCAGGAATGAAAACCATAAATCAGAAATGATAACATATAGAACCCGGAATGATAAAACCATAAACCATCAAATAGGATCAAGGCCTGATTTTTATTCATACTTTCTTTAAGAGAGATTCCTTTGGAAGTTTTGCTCTCTTAATTTTTTTTTCTTTATTGCATTGAAGAGAGATTTCTTTGAAAGTTTTGCTCTCTTCTTTTTTTTTTCTCTATGCATGCATGCAATGCAAAATGCAACTTTTTACTTTTCCTTTTTCTCATTTTTCTATCATGTTCATGAAGTGAGCAATAGTTCAAACTAATGTAAGGTCTAAATCCCTTAGTCCAAAAAGTCAAGTTTTCCTATTTAACATGGCAGCAAGAAACTTGACTCCCCTTTAGATATACTATATTATCAATTAAATCTATAGATGTCGGCTAGTGGTACCCACAAAAGAATTTTTTTTAGCTGAACTTAATCCAAATGCATCTGAATGATTGAGTCAATTAAAGCAAGAAGACTAATGGCCAAGCTAGCCACTTGGTATTGGAGTGTACCCACTGTCCTATGAAGTATTTTACCCATTTTAGAGTTAGAATGGATGCAGGAATTGAATTGAACTTGAATAGTGATAACTAGTGATAATCGGGTGGAACTAATGATAACTTGCAAAACCTACTGATAACCTGGTGATGATTAATGATATATGCATTGGAATGAATTAAAAACATGATACAAAAGTTAGAAAAGCACCAGGTTTTCTCCCCCAAGCTTATTCTCAGCATTGTCCCAGTGGTAAAAAATAAAGGCAAGGGAGAGGGTAGGGAGGGTATGAAATTCATGGAATTGTGCACTTGAATCCTTTTGCATCTCAATCAGAGGCTTTGGGTGGTCCTTTCTTCATGAATTTCAACTAATCCTGTAGAGAAATAAAGGATATCAATGAAATCTGCTATATCAGATTTGTGGGGTGCACAATTCAATGAAATGCATTGAAATTCACTGAAATTCAGCTATGATGGATTTGGATAATTGATATGAGTGATGATTCAAGTATCAATATGATAATTATAGCATGAACTAGTAGATAATATTAGTTATCAGTGGCATTCAGTGAGGAAAGTGGAAATTGGGTTTAGAAATACTCCCTAGGTGAAAGGGTTGGAATGGTTCTGATTCCTCCCTGAATTATTCTTGAAAACAAAAGGATATTAGATGTAAAAGACTTGGGTTGCCTCCCAAGAAGCACCCTACTTTAATGTCTTAGGCTATACATTGTTACAACTCTTGATATCAAGGAGGTTTAAATAATATGATATGATCAAGTAGAGATCTCAATCTGTGGACAGCTTCACTAATCAAGTATGGATCTCTTAGTTTGACAATAATTGACCTTTGTTTTTCAGTTTGAATCCCTCCTCCATTGTACTAGAAATCTCCTAACTTCTCATCTCTAGAATCCTCATGTATAATATATGAATCCCCTGGACTAGGAAGATGTTTCAGCACCTTGAATAGGAGGAAGTGTCCTGAGTTGAATTGGTGTGGGGTTCAGCAGTGAAAACCTCCTGCACTCCATTCTGGAATTCTGAACTTCCTACTGATTTGAGTGAATTCATAGCAGATTTATAGGCTTTGGCTTCTGGATCCTCTAATTCTCTCAAATGATCAAACATGAGGCATCTTTATAATGGGTCTTCAATTGGGATTATTGTTGAGGCTTGCCTGGCCTTAACCAATCTTTGAGGGAAAGGCACCTTATCAAAGACTCTGGCCCTGATTTCATTTTGAAGTCCCTTGTTTTGATTTTTCACAGCAGCCTCTTCAGTTTCCTTTTCAACAGGTTCTGAGCAAGGAGTTTCTTGAGCTGGGTTGCCTTCTACATTCTTAGAATTTGGATTCTCCTGAGCTGGATTCTCCTCAATATTTTGCATTGGTTCTTCAACAATCCTTCCACTCCTGAGTTGAATGGCTTGGGCCACTTCTGGTTGTCCAAGAAAGAATATGGGGGGTCTAGCTGAGGTGCTAGGCTGATGAGCAATTTGGTTCTCAATGGTATCAAGTCTAGAGTTTATTTTCAATATTGCCTCTTACTGCTTCTTCAGGATTTTTTGCAGCATCTTCTCCATTTTTAAGAATTGAGAAGGCTGAGTTTGTGGTGGTTGCTCATAAGGGGGACTTTGCATTGGAACATTTGAGGGCTGATTTTCATATGGAGATGTCTGGTTCCTTGGGAAAATCTTGGGCTGCCAATTAGGATTCTGCATGGGTGGGGCTTGGTAATGAATTGCCTTGTATGATAGGTAAGGGTGGTTTATATTCTCTAGAGTATAGAATTCAGCAGGTGGCTTCATTCCAAAATTGCCCACAACATTCACTTGATCAATGGACTGTTCATATTGCTGCATAATAAGGTTGCAACTCTCTGTGACATGGCCTTGGTTTCCACACACATCACACCTAGTTTCAGGGCTGAAAACTTTGTTGACATTAGGTGTTAAATTCAACTTCTCCAAGGCCTTGTGCAACACTTCTTCAATCTGGACAGCAATGTTGTTGGTTTGATTGTCATTTGATGGCCTTCTTGTCCTATCATGAGTGAGGAAATGGTGGTTCTTGGCAATATTCTCAATCAATTGGTAGGCTTCATCAATGTTTTTGGAGGCAAAAATCCCTCCTGCAGTAGTGTCCAATGCCACTTTAGATGGAAAATTCAGACCCTTGTGGAAATAGTAGACCAACTGCCATTTCTCAAATCCATGGTATGGACATGCCCTCAATAGACTTTGGAGTCTTTGCCATGCATCACATATATTCTCTTGATCCAATTGATAAAATCTGACAATCTGGTCCCTATAGTTATCAGTTTTGCTAGGTGGAAAGAATTCAGCTAGAAACAAGTGTACTATGGACTCCCAAGTGGCAATCTCTTCAGGTTTGAGGGTCTTATACCAAGTCTTGGCCCTGTCCTTGAGTGAAAAAGGAAATAGCCTCATGTAGACAACATTTATGGGGGTATTGTTGAAGTGGACAATGATGCATATCTCCATGAAGTTGTCAACGTGTGAAGCTGGATCCTCATTCCCCAATCCAGCAAATTGGTATTGGCTTATCATTGTGACCAATGCTGGATTAACTTCAAAATTAGCCACAGGTGCTATGGCTCCATCCCCTTGTTGATTTCTAATATTGCTAGGTGAATAGCAATCCTTCAGTGTCCTTGGTGCAGCCATGTTAACCTCTTCTTCCTCCTCTTAAAAAATTCTTCTTCTTGCCTCTTGCCTTTGCAATCTCCTCCTCAAGAATCTCCTTTCAGGTTCAGGATCTGATAGATAATAGTCCTCTTGATTGTCCAAATCCTGCATAAATGAATTCAAAAGTATCAAATTCAGAAAAGAAAGAAAAGTAGACAAAATTGAAAAATTGGGAATGATAACTTGCAAAAACTGAAAATTGGCCTAATAAATGGACTGAAAACTAGTCTAAAACTAATCTAAACTATCTAAGTTAATCTAATTGACCTCAAATCCCCGGCAACGGTGCCAAAAACTTGATAAGTGATATTCAGGAGTAATGTGATAACTTGCTGGATTTTATGTAAAAATTGCAATTTTTTCAATATTTGGTCTAACTCCCCAATTCACTTTCTGCAAGTGCACAGGTAAGTTGTAGTAGACCCAAGTTGTCATATCCACAGAGATTTGAAGACCTAAACTCCCTAAAAATAATTTAGACTAGTCCTACTTAAAGTGGCAAAAATAGGAAATTAAAGGGAAGTGAAACAGATTTTTAAAGAAAGGCAAAATGATAACTATTTTTGGGTTTTTGAAGAGTTATCTAAACTGAATTATAAATGCTAGATTAGAGGCTAAAAGGGTTTAACTATCAATGAGGAAGGTTCTCCTAGGAATTGAAGTTCATCTAACTTAATTATGGATGGAATGGAACAAGTTATTAGTTTTTAGTCAAATCTGATTCAACCTTTAGTATGGCTGCTCTCACAGCTCAATTAGGCCAGAACTAATCAATATATTATCATATAATTGTTAGCCAGGTTGAATTAGAAGAGGATCCCAACTGAAAATCAAGTTATCATTAAGCTCAACTCAAGTTCTTTGCTGATTTTTAACAATTTAATGAAATCTGAAGTGATAACTTCTAAATGCACTCACAAAATAAGGAAATCACTTCAATTAGCTAGGCAGGGATGAAATCAATCGAATAATAGTGCTGATGCTCCTTGGTTTATCTCTAAACTACAAGAGGACCTTAAATCAGCCTCTCAGCTGGAAATGAAACTGAAATCCACACTAACACTTATTAATTGGAAACAATATTCATATAATCACAGGTTGGGAATTCAACAATTGTCATTGCTCCTTGGTTCATCTTTGAATCTCAAGGAAGGCCATAAGACCACCTCTCAGTGGTAGGTTAAAGTAGGGTTTAACAATGGCAATCAGATTTCCCCTAAATTTAGGAAAACAGAAATCAGCAACACATTAAAATCAGGAAAAAATCAATGGTAATTACAGATTTGAATCATGGAAATATCAAAGTATCTTAATTCATTTCTGAACAAGATTGGGACTAATAATCAACCTCTCAGTTGCTCAATTAATTAAGTTCCCCAATGACAAACAGATTCAAATAGTTCAGAAAATCAGAAATCAAGAAGTTCAGAAATTCAAAAATTAGGAAATCAACAACAATTACAGATTAGAACCCTAGAAATGTCATTGCATCTTGATAATTTCTGAATAAGAATGGAACCAAAAGATAACCTCTCAGTTGTCAAAACAATTAGGGCTCCACGATGACAAACAGATTCTATGAATTCCGAAATCACAAAGGCATTTCAGAATCCAGATTTCAGAAAAATTAGATTTCAGAAAGTAAGAAATCAGAATTCTAATTGGGATTCTTCTACAACTTGGCATTGGTTCTTGATTCATTTCTGAACAAAGATTAGATCAAATGACAACTTCTCAGTTGTAAATACAAATAGGATCTTACAATGACAAAAATAGATTCATAACAACACAGATTTCAGAAATCGGAAACTTAAATGATTCAGTGCATGAAATCAGACTTGTCCCTAATCCATCCACAATTAATCTAGACCACTACCCTATCCTAGGAGAGCTAAATCATACTAAATATATTAGAAAACTAATACAAATCATCCTGCAATTAGTTGATATGAAGGCTGCCAATAGGATCAGATTTGCAGCAACTCTTTAGATCCTTCCCTTTTGCTTCCTGTCCAGCAACCCTCCAAATGGAGGCTCCCCCCTTTTCCTCCAGAATTTCCCCAGCTTATATATGTGTCATGTGCACCCTTTGATTCCCATCAGAATGTTCCATAGTAGTGAGATTGTGCCATTTGTCCAGCTTTGAAATTCTAGCTGCTGCAGCAGCTTTTTGGACAGCAAAAGTAGGTGGTCCCCCCCTACTTTTTCCTCTTTGTGCAGTCTTGTTATATCAGCTAGAAGGTCCACAACAATAAACATCAAAGCCATTGAATAGGATTTAAACAAATAAAGATTAAGACAATGATATATATCAGCTCAAACATCAAATAGGATTTGGTATTGTGCAGGAATGAAAACCATAAATCAGAAATGATAACATATAGAATCCGGAATGATAACTTTGCATATTTCATGGAAAATGTCCAAATATGGGTGGTTCAAAGCATTGAAGGCATCAAATGGATTAGGATGGCAAGTGAATGAGGTTAGAAATCAAATGTGGATAAGATTTCATAGGATTGATAACTTGGGTGCCAAAAACGATAACTTAATGCCTTAAAAATGATAACTTGTGATAACTTTAGTTGTGGTTATCCAAATGTGATCAAATCAGAGCAGCAAGGAGATAGGACAATAATATGATGATTGCCTAAGGTTTTTTTTGCAGAAATGACAGCCTTGCATATCGAAATGACAGTTTTGCCCTTAAACGATAACTTGACATTCTAAAGTGATAACCAATGAAATGGAATGATAACTTAGCACAAGTTGAAATATGGTCACCCTAATATGATTAGTCCATGATGGCAGGGGATTTAGGGTAGAATAATCACTGGAAATCAGCTCAAATAGAAAAAATGATAACTTGCACACTTTGAGTGATAACTTGCCCTAGAAATGATAGCTTGGCATAGAATTGAGATATTAATGGATTTTAGCATTTCAGAACCTCTATGCACATAGAATTAAGTATAAAATGAGGAAGATCAGCTAGTTATCACAATCCATACATTCCAAACATAATTGGCCAAAAGTTGGGCAATTTAGGGGCTTGATATAGGTGAAATGCATCTAAAATGGGATAAAAACCTGTAGTGATAAGCTACTGATCAATATAAAAGGAGGAGAAGTTGCAAGCGACAGGAGGAGGTCTTTTTGGAGAGAAAATTGGAGACGAAAGGAAAGAGAGAACTGAGAGTCTAAAAATAATGCTTTTGGCAATTTGTGAAGAAGTGTGTATTCTCCACATGACTTGTAACTAATCAGCCCTATTGAGGCCGGGAGGTGCTTATGCTACCTGGATTCATGTTCTTTAGTTGCATTTTATCTTGTTGCTTTTTCATGATCAATTCCTAATATTGAGCTTTCTTGTGTTTTGATGATATCGGTTCAGTCCCTGTTTCATTGTCTGATTCTCTATCTCCTGGATCTTTACAAGGATATGAGTTCATGAACTATTTTCACGCTGCACCCCCAATCATAGAGACGTTATAGGCTCCATCATGACCGAACGTGAAAAAAATCAAGCCCAAGCAAAGCAATGGTTCATGGCATTAGTTTTCATAGAATCAGCAATGGAGCTCTTCATGGTGTGGTTTAGACATCATTCTCCCTTTGATCCGCCACTTGAAAAGGTTGTGCGCACTTCAGATTTCTGGCAATAAATGATCAAATTGAGTCAGATATTTGGGATTACCTTAAACGGTTTTAAAGGATGTTTGCATACTTCTATTTCACCATTGTTGCATTCAATTCTTTCTTAATTTTTTGGAAAGTTTGACCCCAGGCGGGATACTCTTCAATCCTCACTTAAGTTAGTGACCCGAGTAGGGTAGGCAAGAGATGAGTTGCTTCTGAAGGACTTCCAATAAATCCTTGTTTGTATTTCCTGAATCGAATTTTTCTTCTCCTTCAAAAGCATCTAAGTCGTCTTAGAGACACTGATATCTTGCATTCTGTCCAGGAAGGTGGCCTTTATTCCACTAAGGCAAGTGTGAGCCGACCTTAGCCTCCTTGCCTTAGCTATACTTTTATTGAATGCCCGATACTCGGTGGATACATGACTTAAACTCGAATCCTAAAGAAAGCTCAATTCATACTTTGGCGTTAACATGCATTCTTTTTACGAACTCTTTTCACGCACGTAAACACAGGCTTTCTATCAACACGAACTTGAAAGTGCAGAAGTTGAGTGTCTTTGTTATCGAGTTCAACCAAACGCACGCGTAAAAATGGAATTCGGTTACTTCACCCATATCATGTCAAACTAAAGAACCTTGAATCCTACTGCGGAAGCACTTCCCATAAGTCCTTAGCATGTGTTCTTAATTTATTGTCTCGCACCCTCCTTCAGTATTAATCATCACCTTTGCAATACTTACTCTTTTACATTTCGAAAAGTAACGTTTAGTCTCTTTTTATGTTACATCGCCATCCCTTTTCTCTAGTTTTCAGCATTTACTTTTCTTACCGTGATTGTTCCGAAGGATTTTTCGAAGATTTCGCAGACATCACTTCCTTGTTGATCGAACCTCAAGCACTACAATGATGCACCGTACGCTTGCAGATTGTATTTCGATAGTGTAGAGAGATTATAAATTTCAATACTTCATTCATCATATTCCTTTGTATCCAAGGGTAATACGTCAGAGTATTGGGTAGACCTATGTCATAGAGGTCGCCGTCTCCCATTTCGTGTGATATTCTCTATATACACTTTATGCGAGTCAATACCTATTATACTTCCTATCTAAAAATTTGCTTTTGAACGTGCATTGGAAAACATATCGTTATTTTTATTAATATTATTATATTATTCATAATGTTCCCTTCATTTTACTACATTACATACTAATGTTTTACTATTATTTCATAAATACTACTGGATGCACTTTATTGTTGATATTTTAATGTTTAAAATTGAAGTCAAATTGTTTCACTTGAATTTTCCTAAGATGCGAGAATGAAACTCATAACTTAAAAAGATTGATATTGAAATAGTTTTTACTATGTTATATACTATATAAATTACTATGGAGCAAATTTTGTTCTTACTACTATTTGTGGTCTCACGTGTTAAAGAAATTGATGGATATATTAATGATATGCAATAAGAAGTAAAATAGATGCTGAATGATATAAAAAATAATAAATTAAATTGTCTTGACTTTTGGACATAATTATTTTAATTACATAATTACTATTCCAACTTTTAAACTTATGTCTATTTTAAAGTTAATAATTGAACTTAAAAATTTAAGTATATATATATATATATATATATTAAAGAATTTGCAAAGAAAATCATGACATGAGATTAATAAGGAAATGTGTAAAATTTAAGAATTGGCCATGATATTGTTCAACAAAACATTCTCAATCAATAAGTTGGTTGAGAAAAACAAAGAGAGAAAAACATTACTCGTAAGTGGAAGAAACGAGCTCCACCCGAGAAAAAACCCTAGCTCCCTCGCGCCGCCTCCGTCTGTTGGCCTTCCCCCCCTCTCGTCTCCGACGATCCCCGCCGGAGGCGCCAGCCAAAACATATCCTCTCCCATGGCCTCACCTGGGGTGCGCTCCCCTCCTCCGGTGATGCCCCTCGGACAAATAGTCAACCCTTTCCCTCCTCTCTCCTCTAATACCTTTCTTCCTCCGCCCCCTCTCTTCAAGGCATTCTCCCTCTCCCCTCCTCTGCTCCTCTCTGTCCGGCTCTGGCTCGTTCTTGGCTCAATGTGGCTCGTGGGAATCGGTCGGCTCCGCGGGCTCCCTCCTCCATTTCGCCTCGGCAGCTCCGGGAACTCCAGGCTGCTACCTCCACGGAGGTTGTCATCCCTGAGTCCGATATCTCCGCCTTCTCCAACTATCGGCGCAGGTGCCTTGTCGGGCATTTTGTGGGTACTGTCGAGGCGCTCCGGGAGGGTCTGCGGCTGTTGTGGGGCGCTGCTCTTCCCTAGAATATGTCGCCACTTGGTAACTCTCTTTTTCTGTTCGTTTTTGAGACTGAAAGAGCGCGTATGCAGGTGTTGACTGGTGGCCCGTGGGAGTTCGGCGGCCATCTTTTGCGGCTGGCCTCGCTCTCGCCATTTCTCTGACTCGACTGGGTTTCTGTTCCGGACATCCCACTCTGGTTTCAGTTTCCTGGTTTGCCTCTCGAACTCCGTAATCCTACCTCTCTCAAACATATTGCTTCGGCTTTCGGTTATATTCTCTGCGTTGATGAAACCTCTCTCAGCTCCTTAGACGCGCCCTGTGCCCGTGTTTGTGTTGAGATTAACCTCGCTTCTCCTCTTAGGCAGGCCATTTGGATCTCTCTTCCAAATGGTGACCGGTACCTTCAGCAAGTTGCGTATGAGAACCTCCCTACATTTTGTTATCGATGTGGTACCATTGGTCACCGTCTGGAAGTCTGTCCTTAGGTTTCGGTCGGAGATTCTCAGTCGACTGCGTTGCTCTTTGGACCTTGGATGCGTGCTTCTCTCCCTGCAACCGGTCCCCTGAGCTCGCAGCCGCCTCCCTCCAGAGTCCCGGCGCTGGATCTCAACTGTCCCTTGAACCTTCAGCTCTCGCCGGAAGCTCGTCGTGCAGCTGGTAGCATAGGTGGTACGGCTTCCCGTACCGCTGGTGCTCGCCCAACGGCTGGAAGCGCCGACGTGTCTACGGACGTGGATGTGCGGGTTGGCCCGCCTGGCACGTACGTGGCGACTGTCAGACCACCTGGCTCTCCCGCCACGTCACTGAGCCGTGGGCCTCCTATCCTGCGCTCCACATCGCTCGTATCGCACGGCTCTCGTTCGCCTAATGTTACCTGTGTTTCTTCTGATCTGACAGGTACTAACACACCCTTGACTACTGGGGATCTCCAATCATTGCCTCATTCCAGCCGTCCACATGGCCTTGCGCCTCCCGATCCTAACTTAATACTCACCCTCTCCCCTAATTCCTCTCTTTCTACTCTCTCCTCTCCCCGGATCGCCTCTGTCGTTCCGCCTCCCCCTCTTCTTCTGGCTGCTCTGTTGCCCCTCCCTCCTTGACTGTTGTCAAGGTGGGCGATCCTCCGAGTGGCCCTCTTTCTTCCCATGAGGCTCTCGTCTCTTGTGTTTCTGCAGGTTTGCTTGCTGCCGAGGACTTGGATGGCGACTCTTCCCCGGAGGAGCTTGACTCCGACCTCCTTCCGACTCCGCGTCTGGAACGCAAGAAGTCCCGGCTTCTCAAGCCTATGGCTCCTACTCCCACCCTCCGCCCGCGTCCGTCTCCCGCACCGGCTAGGGGTAAAGGTAAGAAGAAATCTCCTTCTGTCACCATGGCCTCACTCTCCTGTTGATGTTGTGTAGGGACCATCGGGCGGCCCGGTGGGCGACCTTCCTTCGCTATCATGAAGCTTCTCGCCTGGAACTATCGCGGCGCATTCCGTTCGAAGGCTCGTGACAGGATCAAAAATCTTATTCTTTCTCACTCTCCAGACTTTGTAATTCTATTAGAATGCCATGTTGGGTCTATAAAATCTAAACAGGTGTTGCGTCGTCTCGGGCCTTCCTGGTCCGACACTTTTTGTGCCGGTACAGGTGCTGCTAAAGGTATTATCCTCGCCTGGCGCGGGCAGGATACGTAGGTTACCCCTTTACTCACCTCTGTCATTTTTTTCATGCGGCAATCTTTTTTGATAACTTCCATTTTCTTTTATTTTGTATTTATGCTAGTCCTCTTCCCTCCGAATGCAACCTTTTATGGAACTCGCTTAACTTAGTTAACTCTAATGACTTTCCTTGGGCATTAATTGGCGATTTTAATTGCATCTTATCTTCTGCCTACAAGCGTGGGGGCAAGCCCTTTGCTCCCACTCGCTCTACTACTCTCCTTAATAATTTTATTCAAAACCACGGTCTCATTGACCTTAACTTATCCGATAATCCATATACTTTATTCATTCTGTTTTGTCTGAGTCCGATTCTTTACTCACTCGCCCTGACCACATTTCCTAGTGCTTTGTGGATCACTATCAATCCCTTTGGGCACCCTCACGTCTGGTAGTCCCTCCGCCGTCTGCCTGGCCTATGCTTCCTTCTTGTGATCCTTCCTTCTTTCCCGCCCTCACCCATCCTATCACCCCATCCGAAATCACATCCATGATTTAGAGCATGCCTTCGGGCCGTGCTCCGGGTCCGGATGGCTTTACCATTGACTTTTATCGTACCCACTGGGACATTGTTGGTCCATGTATCATCTCTACTATCCAACAAGCCTTTCTTACCATTCATCTTCCTGATGACTGGGGTAAGACCTCTCTTGTCTTCATCCCTAAAAAATCCAACCCTTCGACCATCCGGGATTATCGCCCTATTTCTTTGTGTAATGTACTGTACAGAGTGTTTTCTAAAATCATTGCAAATAGGCTCAAGCCTACACTTAACACCATTATCAGCCCCATGCAATCTGCTTTTATCCCGGGTCGCAGCATTCTAGATAATATCCTCATTGCGCAAGAGATTTCTCACTCTCTTTCCTCCGGCCGCGTTAAGCATATGCTTATCAAAGATGATATGGAGAAGGCGTTTGATCGCGTCTCTTGGACTGCTATAACCACGGCTCTTTCTCTAATGAATTATCCCCCATCCTTCATCTCCTGGATTGACATGTGTATTCGCTCTCCCTCCTTCTCTTGTCTAATCAACGGGTCCCCCTCGCCATACTTCAAGTTGCATATGGGTATTCGTCAGGGTGACCCCCTGTCACCTTACCTGTTCATTATCATCTCACAAGTCTTTTCCTCCTTGCTTGAACCCAGTATTACTGCTGGTCGTATCAAGCCTTTCACCTTAAATAATTTTTTCTTAAGTCATTTACTCTTCGCGGATGACCTTCTCATTTGTCTTCGTGCTTCCCTGCCTAACTGTCATCGTATTCTTGAAATCCTCAACTCCTATGAGGTCCTCACCGGCCAAAAACTTAACCCCCTCAAGTTTGTTGTATATCTTCCTACTAAGCTTCATCTCCGTCGTAGGCTCTCCATCACTCGCACATTGGGCATCCAATCTGGTGAACCCTCATCTCTCCAAAATACATCTCGGCTTCTAAGCAAACCCTCATCCTTCATAAAATCTCCTCTCCACTCTCTGGCAAGCGTCGTCGCTTGCTTTCCCAGGCCGGGCGGGCCACTCTCATTAAATCCACACTATCGTCCATGCCCACTTACCTTCTTGGGGTGTCTCATTTATCCATGAGCACCCTCACCTCTCTTGAGAAGCTTGGTAGGTCCTTCCTCTGGGACTCTGGTAATGGCCGTAGGGCGGCCCATCTCATTAATTGGAATACCGTCCAGTCTCCCCGCTCCGAGGGTGGTCTCGGTATCCATAATGTTCATTTCATCAGGATCTCTCTCCTGGCTCATCGGGTCCTCAATCTCCTCAATAAATCTTCTTCGACCTGGGCCACTCTTATTCATGCTAAGTACGAACCTATTGGCCTCTGGGAGCCCCATAATTCCTTCCGTATTGCTCGGTCTTGGAAGCTTATCCTCGACACTATTCCCCACATCCGGCTTGGCTTTCTCAAAGTCATTGGCGCCGGCTCCAACACTTTCGTACTTCATGATCCATGGATCTCCTCCATCCCGCTCAGCAGGTTGCCTACTTTCATTAATATGGATATAGACTTCTCCTCCCTCCTTGTCTCGGACCTCATCGTTGATCATTCCTGGAATATCACTCTGCTTGCTCAACTTTTTACCTCTTCCACCTGTACGACTATTTGCAATATTTACATTCCTACTACTGCCTGTGATGACGTGTGGGTCTGGTCGACGCATGACCATGGGATTCCTAGTGCTATGTAGTGTATAAGTTCGTTTACCAGCGCGCTGTGCCGACCATGATGGCTGGACGACAGCCTTGGTCTGATATTTGGAAATTCCAGGTTCCCCCCAAAATTCAGTTCTTCCTCTGGAAACTTTTTCATAATCGCCTTCCAACCAAATCTTATTTCCAGCGCTTTTTGCCTATGAACGACTCTCATTGCTCTCTTTGTGGTCTTGCCATTGAAACTATTTCTCACTTGTTTTTTCCTGTTCCTTTGCGCTTCAGGTTTGGGCGCTTTGCCAACAAAATTTACTATTCAACTTTCAGTTCTTTCCCTCCTGGGATTCGGGTTCCTGGATCCAGGAGGGCTCCACCTTGGACCTCCCTTCTAGACTATTTCTCCTCTCTACCATCTCCTATTGCCTATGGGGTATCTGGAACCTGAGGAATGACATTTACTTCAGATCTAGGCATGCAACTGCTACCATGGTATGGGAAAGGGCTGTCGCTGGTGCTCACGAATTTATCTTCGCTGCTACCCATGCTCCTGAGGCCCCTCTCCCCCCTCCTCCCTCACCCCCCAAAATCCATTGCGGGTTCAGTGGGAGACCCCCCTCCGAATTGGGTTATCCTCAATTCGGATGGCTCCTTCAGTGGAGCCACCTCTGGTGGGCACTACGGATTTCTGCTATGAACTAATACTGGTAATTTCATTTTTGCAAGTGCTGGTACTGTCTCTGCGCTCTCCGCTCTTCATGTTGAGGCCTGGGCATTGCTCCTCGCGGTCCGCGCTTGTGCTTCCCGAAATCACTCAAGTCAAAATTTACTCAGATTCGGAGACCCTGGTCCACATCATCAGGGGCACTAGCGTTTGTCCTTGGCAGATTCGCAGTATCATCCTGGATATCCGGAGCACTATTGACAGTCTCTCGCCATCTGTTCTTCTTTTTTGCTCTAGAACTTGTAATTCGGCTGCGGACTTTTTGGCACACTTTGGCCGCCAAAATGGCTAATGTTTTTGGGTCGATGGTCACCTCGACAATATTTTGTACCATGACTCTTTGAGTCTTTTCAATACTTAATGCAATATTTCTTTTTCTAAAAAAAATAAAAATAAGTTGAAAAAAAACCTTTTGGCTGAGCCAGTTTCTTCTTTTCTTTTTGTCCAACCATGCATACTTAAAAGAAATAGTAATATATATATATATATATATATATGTGTGTGTGTGTGTGTGTGTATGTGTATGTATATGTATATGTATAGAATTTGATAATCACTTCATGTGGTAGTAGCATGAGAACTATGTCTACCCATACAAAGTTTTGTCATTTTTGCAAACTCATTTATTATATGTGTGAATCACGTAGTACCTAGTAGTATGAAATTAGCCTTTGTTGGAGAAAATTTTCATTCCTTATATAATTATATTTTGATGATACAAACCTCAAAATAATAGAGTTATATTTAAAATATCGGAAAAAAAGTTTAAATAGAAATGAGTTATTTCATGTACTAAAGTTTTGATTAATATTTGTCTATGTTCTCACGAGATTTACATTAAGAGGTGAATATAAAAGTTATAGATAACTTACTTATCTTTGTTGAGAATTAAGGATCACCTCATTTGGACAAATGAAGCTCGTAAAGTTATAGATATTTTTATGTACTAAACTTGCACTTAATATTTGAGTATTCTATCATGACATTTGGATAAAGAGATCATATAAAAGTTATAGATAATTCTATTATATTTTCATATAATTAAGAATCACCTCATTTGAACAACTGTATAAAAAGTTATGCTAAAAAAAGTGAAGATCGACAAGTTCTATTTAAAGTTGATACTTATGTGTTGAACTTGCATTTAATATTTGATTACTTTATCAATAGATTTGTGATAAGAGGCGAACATGAAAGTTGTAAATAAAGTTGTTAGCTTTTCATAGAATCAAATATCATCTCATTTGGATACTGATATGAAAAGTTATGTATAAACGAATAAAGGTTTAAAATGTTTTATTTGAAATGGACAACTTTGTGTACTGAACTTTGAATTAATATTTGACTATGATATCATTAGATTTTGGATCAATGATGAATATCAAAGTGTAGATAATTATGTTATCTTTCCATAGAATAAAAAATTATCATATCTAAAATGTAGATAGGAAAGTTATGTATAAAAGAGCAAAGATTTAAAATGTTTCATTTGAAATGGATAACTTTGTGTACGGAACTTTGAATTAATGTTTGATTATAATATCATTAGATTATGGATTAATGATGAATATCAAAGTTGTATAGAATGTTGTTAGCTTTCTGTAGAATAAAAAATCATCTCATTTGGATACTTGTATGAAAAATTATGTATAAAAGAGATCTAAAAAGTTTAATTTGAAATTGACAACTTTATGCACTGAACTCTGATTGAATATTTGACTATGATCTCATTAGAGTTTGGATGAATGATCTTTCCATGGAATAAAAAATTGTGTTATTTGGATGATAGTGAAAAATGTTACGTATAATATCAGTTGTATAACAAAACGGATGATAAAAAATCTTTCGATCGACCGTTGGAGATAAAAATGGACACCCAAAAATATTGGTGCAATGATCACAAATGTCCGAGACTTCAGGATTTTTATAAACGTCACATGAAACTCAAACGGGTGCCCAAAAGTTGTCTGTAACAGCTATATTTCAACGGCTAGTTCTAAAATGGGCGCTCGTTTTAATGCAGAAAAGTACATAACAACTAGTTTTGAATACCAATGGCTAAAGAAAGATTGGAGGCTATAAAAGAAGTCCAAAATACATCAAGAAGACCAAGAATTCCTAGAAAAAAATAGGTAAATACGTGTTCATCCAAGAAGTCATCTTGATCTTAAAGTTTCAAATCTCTCATTTCTTTCTCTCTTACTCTTTGTGTGAGGTTCCAAATCATAAAAAGAGAGATTTTGGAGTGTTCTTGTGATATTATAATAGTATTTAGCTCCTGAGTGAAAAGAGGTTGTCTTACCTCTTGAGCGAAGAAAAGACGAGCGAAAGTCTACGAGTAAAAGAGGTGTGCCTTACCTGTTGAAAAGGAGAAAAGGAAAGAGTTGTAAAGGGTTTATTCCTTGTCCCATTTGAAATAAAGGAAGGGTTTTAGTGAAATCTCAAGGTCAAAAAGTCAAAGCGGGGGCGTACGAACCTCGTCAACAAATCACCGCCGTGCATCTTGTGTTTATCTTTTTCTCTCCCTCTCCTTCGTACTTTATTATGCATGTGATATGAATGTTATTGTGTTGGTTTAAAGATTAATGAATCGATTTAAAGCTTTCACGATGATTTTTATGAAATCGGTATTTTCGTTTTAAACACCAATTCACCCCCCTTGGTGTCTTGTGATCCTAGAACCTTGTTTTCCATATAAGGAAATTGATCTTTTTCTGTAACATTCTTAATTTCCCTACTTGACCATATTATCCTCAATAGCAATGAAATCTAGGGGGCAAAGTAGTCTTTATCATTTTTAAGAAAAAGTAGACCAAATGACGCTAAAAGCATGGTTAGTTGGAGGGCAAATATGTCCTTTGGCAAAATGGTGCAACAATTAACCCTAACCCCCAAAGCCCCATCGTTCTTCCCCATTTCCTCTCCAAACTTGGCTGAAACATTTCTCAAGAGCTCAAGAGGGTTTTCATGGTGAACAAGGTGTTGGAGAGGAGCTGAGGGGTCCAAGAACCGAAGGGAAGTTCGATTGGGGGCAAGGGAAGGCTAGAAGGAGAGGAAACGTCCCTAGAGACGTTTAGGGATTAAGGTATGTAATGGGTGAACCCACACATGTCTCGTTCTAATATTTCTTAGAATAAGAACATGCTTGAGCTCTTCGTAATGGTTTTGACTCGTTCCATAATGATTTTCGTCGTTCCGTTTGAGATTTCGAGTACATATGTTTTATATGGAGAAATGCTTTGTTTCCTTGGATTCATCATATGGAGTAATGCTTCATTTTATATGGAGGAATGTGCAAAATATTGTAGATAACCTAAGAATGATTGGACAAAGGATTGTGCTTGCAAACGATGGATTGAAATGGTCTTTTATGTGATTTTTTGATATAATGAGTCGACCAGTCATGTAAATGGATCGACCATTCATGACTTTTTCCATTGCGTGATCGCTACAATTATAATTGAACGAAGTGTTGGTCGACCGACTGAGTGATCGACTATGAGGTTGGAACGCTTCTGTTTAAATCGGTCAACCGGTCCAAGAACGGTCGATTGATCTAGGAGTGGTCACATAAGTGAGCGCTACTATCCAAATCGGACGAGGCACCAGATCGACTGAATGGTAGACCGACTACATAAATTGGTTGAAGGGCCAAAAAATGGTCGATCGATCCAATATGTAAAATAGCGACCAATAGCCACTGTTCTATTCAGTCGTGCAACCGGTCGACTGGTAGGTCGTGTGACTGATTGAACGGCTGACCGAAAATCAATGTTTTGGAAATTGAACACAATGTCTCTTTTAATTAATTATCGATTGTTAGCTGATATCATGCTATTCCATACTATGTTTAATATGGCTATTGATATGATGTTCATGTTATTGCTTGACTTACATAGAAGTCGAATTGCATGCTAAGCAGTAAAATTAAAATGAACATTTGTATTGAAATGACACGTGATGTTAAATACTTGGCCCTTGTTGAATGGATATATGCATGTAAATGGAAATGACACGACTTCGAGGTGTCAAACTTGGCCCGCATATGGGAGCAAGAACAACCAAGTACCTCATCGTATTGGTAAAGGTTCACTAATGATTGATTGAAAACCTAATTACGAAAATAAGTTGTAGCAAGAACATATTGATAATGTTATAAATGAGCATTTTGCATTTCAAAGATAAATGCAATGGAATGTTCTTGGCCACTATGGATATGGATATTGGGCATTAAAAGATATTAATGCAATTGATTTGTGGAATTGGAATATGAATTAAGAATTAGCTTTCATGATCTATTTTGAAATCTTATTTGTGCATTGTTTATCTGAAATGCTTCATGCTTTATTGAATTGCGTATTTTATGGTCCTTACATATAATTAATGGGAGGTGGACCTTCCCTTGCTCCCGGGTTCGTGCAGTAGTGGAAGAGTAGGTTGAAGTCAGTGACGAGCTCATGACGGCAGTTAGCATATGGTGTCTATTGGATCTAAGTTTTAATGACATATAAAATTATATTTTGATGATACAAACCTCGAATGATTAAAGATAAAATGCTGAAAAAGTTTAAAGAAAAAGAGATAACTTTATGCTCTGATACCAATTGTAGGATCCCAAAGGGCACCAAGAGGGGGGTGAATTGGTGTTTAACCGAGAATATCAATTTCACAAAATTCATCGCGGAAGCACAAAACTGATTCTTAAAATCTTTGCAATTCATACTATAAACGCAATATTAGGAGAGAGAGTGAGAGAGATCAAACACAATGAACACGGGTGGTTGTTGACGAGGTTTGGTCACACCTTGGGCTACGTCTCCCCTCCGACTTCTCGACCTCGAGACCGTAAAAAATTTCACTAGCACTTTCTTTGTTCCAAATGGGGCAAGGAAGAAAGCCCTTTACACAACCACATTTTCTCCGCTTCGAGAGGCAAGGCAACCTCTCCTCCTAGGAAGTTAATCTTTTCTCTCGTTCAAGAGGTAAGATTTGAACCTCTCTTACACAGGAGCTCTCTCTATTTTTCTGAACAAAATATTTCTCTCTCTTTACCATGCTAGGCTCACAGGAGGAGAAGAGAGAAAGAAGAGCACAACTAAAATGATAACTTCAAGGAAAAAGATCTTCTTTTGATTTCATGAAGTATTGCTTCAATGCTTGGATGGATTGCTTTTGCTTCTGCCCTGGCACTCCTTTTATAGACTATGTTATGTGAAAAATTCGTTCAGAATTAATTTCACATTTTCTCCTTGAAATATAGCCATTATTGTTCATTTCAGTAATGGACCGGTCGATCGCATTTATGGGCCGGTTGACCAGTCTATATGACCGTTGGCTTATTTTCTTCATTTGTCATAGCTGATCGATCGACCGTATTAATGGACCGATCGGTCTATATGACCGTTGCACTCATTTCTGCAGCTTCAGCACTTGGTCGGTCGACCGGACTGTTGACCGGTGTCTCGACCGATATAGTCTCGCAGTTTTGATTTCTTTCCGTTCAGTTGATCGGTCGATCGGTGCATCGACCGATGTAGTCTCGACATGGATTTGAGCAGTTTATGCATTGACCGGTTGACCAATATCTTCAATCGATCGACCGGACTATCTCAACTAACCTTCATAGCTTCGACCGACAGGTTGACCGTCCTGCACTATTTTGAGCATAGCTTTTTGCACAGTGATCCAAATTAGATGATCTTGGAGTCTATGGAAAGCTAACAAAATTATCTACATATTCATTCAAAACTAATGAGATCAATGCCAATTATTTAATCAAAGTGTAGTGCATAAAGTTATCTCTTTTTCTTTAAACTTTTTTAGCATTTTATCTTTAATCATTCGAGGTTTGTATCATCAAAATATAATTGTATATGTCATTAAAACTTATATCCAACAATCTCCCCCTTTCTGATGAAGACAAATTGAGAAATATGTAAGTTGCAAAAAAATTGTAAAATTCTTGTAAAAATAATTTTACTCCCCCTAACACATAGCTTTCCTTACAATGGTAGATATTCACATGAATATTAATTGTAAGGTAGTCTTCATATAAAGTGATATTCATATCATATTTCTCCTATACTTCACCCCCTTTCGTTTCATCAAAAAGAATAATTTATATATATGAAGCATATAAGAAACCATATGTAACTCCCCCTTAATCAATTTTTCAAAAAAATTATTCTTCCCCCTTTTGTCATATAATAGACATGTAGAGTATTGCAAGTTTTGAAAGATAACTCCCCATAAATTTATGGCTATTTTATAATGAAAACCAAGTTATGAAAGCCAAAATAAAAATATATTAAGAATCAAAATATGGCATAAAATCTTGAAACAACAATGATGTCCATCATATGTCAAAATAAGATTTTAACATGCTCCCCCTATCATTATTACCAATTTTCATTTATATGTTCTCTATTTTCAAGGAAATAGTAATTTTGAATTTTTAAGTGAAATCAAAAGATAGATGATACTTTTTACCATAACCTTTGTGCCTTCACATTTCCAATTCCATATGTCCTTTGCGTTGCATGTGAGGCACAACCTTAGAAATAGTCATTTGAACTTTGGTACCCAAACTTCTTTTTGTCCAATTTTGTTAGATGATGTTCTTTTCGGAACCCAAATCATGCCATTTTGATATTGCTTTCTAACTTTGCATTGATAAGCATAATGACCATTAAATCCACATGTAAAACATGTAATATGCGATTTTCTATCATATGTGTGATTAGATTTCCAATAAGAGTTTTCATGTCCAAAGTATTTTCTAGGATTGTTTTTTATTACATGAGAAATAGTTATATTTTTCAAAGAGGCATTTTCCTTCTTTTCTTTTTCTAAAGAGCATGCTAGTTTTACAATTTCACATGCATGTGTAATTTCCAAAGTTTCAATTTCATTTTTGAGATTTTCATTTTCCATAAAATATGTATCCTTTTCCACTTTTAATTTCTCCAACGCATTTTTCATAATATGAAGATCATTATCAAGGTTTCATTATGAATTAGACAGGAATCTCTTTCCTTTTTCAAAATATCAAGGTCATCTTTTATAATATGAACGTCATCCATCAATTTTTTATTCTTCTTTTTAAGAGTAAGATATTTTTTAATTAAGAAAGATAATTTCTTATGCACGTCAAAATTGATATTATCATCCTCATCATCATTATCACTATTAGCACTAGAGCAATAAGAAGAGTTGGAGGATACCTCATCATTATGTGCCATTAAGCATAAATATGCATCCTCACTAGACGAATTTGATGATTCATTTGATTCATCTTCACTTGATTCTTCATGCCTTTTCTTCTTTCTTTTATGAGATGTCTCTTCTTTGCAATTTTTGTATGATCTTCGGATAGGCTTTACATTCTTTTCTTTCTTTTTCACCAATTTGAGGTACTTATCGAGTTTTCTTGTGTAGAGGACGAGTCTCTTTTTGTCTACTTCTTCTTCACTATAGTCATCTTCACTTTTGCTTGCTTTAAAAGCCGATGTCTTCTTTTTGGGAGCATTTGATTCTTCTTCATTTTGGATTCCGATCTCATAGGTCAGAAGTGAACTAAAAAGATCATCAAAATCTAATTTGTTCAGATCTGTTTCTTCGATCACCATCCTTTTTGTATGCCATTGGGAGGAGGGAGACCTGAAAATCTTTTTCACTTTTTGGGGATTAGTTCTCAGCTCATCCAAAGAGGCTAAGCCATTCACAATATCATTAAATCGAGAAACTATTTCATTTATAAATTCATTTTCATGCATTTTTAAAAATCATATTGGTGATTTAGAATGTTCAATTTAGATTCCTTAACTTTGTCATTACCTTCATGAGTGATAATAAGTTTCTTCCAAATTTCATTAGCACTTGAACAGCTAGAAATCCGATTAAACTCCGTCGGATCCAAAGCACAATAAAAAAATGTTTTTAGCCTTCCAATCAAGTTTTATCAAAAGCCTTTCTCCTTTGGTATATTTCAAAGGGGATTTTTCACGTAGATCAAAACCTTTTTGAACGATATCCCACATGTCAATATCAATGGAACATACATATGCTTGCATTCTAATTTTTCAATATGCAAAATTGGATGCATTAAAAAGTGAAGGACGATTAATCAATTGACATTCAGAAAAACTTAATCCACTTGATGCCATAGCTTTAAAGATGTTTAAATTTAGAAAATAAGAGTAACCTGCTCTAATAACAATTATAGGATCAAAGCACCAAGAGGGGGGTGAATTGGTGTATAAAAAATCTTTTTATAAAATCACTTTTCGAAAAATCACTAAAAATGATCACAAGCAAATAACAAAAAGGAGTAAGAGAGCAAACACAGTGAGACACGATATGTTGACGAGGTTCGCCCCAACTCTTTGGCCCACGTCCCCGCTCCGACTTCTCGACCTCGAGACCGTAGGAGATCCACTATCTTTCTCTTTTCTTATAGGGAGAGAACGACCCTTTTTACACCACACGCTTTCTTCTCCACTCAAGAGGTAAGGCACTCCTCTTTTACAATGAGCTTTCAATCTTCATTAGATCAGAGAATAAAGATTCCCTCTAACTCTCTTCTTTTACAAATTTTTTTCACACTCAAAATTTAGAAGAGAAAAGGAAGAACTTACAAATTTGGGCTCAAGAACTTGAAAAACTCTTTTGAATAATCTTGCTTGCTTGGGATCAATTTTTTTTCAATCTTTGGCACTCCTTTTATAGTCTTATACAGGTGAGAACCTCGTCCAGAAGGTTTTCCATAATTTTCTCTTCGAAAAATAGTCGTTACTGTTCATCTGACACTGTGACCGATCGACCGCATTAATGGACCGGTCGACCAATCAATATGACCATTGCGGCATATTAGTTACTTTTCTGAGTTGTCCGATCGACCGGTCCTTCGGCCAAAACGTCCACCGGCATAGTCTCGACTTTTTCTAGAATTCGTCCTTTGTTGTTCGATCGACTAGTGCATCGACCGGTACAGTCTCGACATTTCTTGAATTCATCCCTGTGCTATTTGGTCGACCGGTGTAGCGATCGGATCATCGACCGGTACAGTCTCAACATTTCTTTTGCTTAATATTAATCGATCGATCTTCATAGTCGGTCGATCGATCAGTCGATCGATAGTATGCTGAAATTTCATTTTTATCGTTTTAATTGGCGATTTCTTCTGCAACTGAGATCATATCAATTCTACACATGCATATCATCACTTGAGCATAGATTAGTATGTTTTATGTCCAATTTTATTTGTTATCATCAAAACATGGGATTCAAAAGTGTCGACCTTATGTTGGGTCATAGTATGTTATTGTATTTATGAGTCATGTTATGAGTTGGGCTATAAACTTTTATTATGGATTATGTTGTAGTTGGACTTTTTGTTAGACTTTGCGTCTTTTATGTATTTGGGCTATCCGCCATAGCATACGTGGACTTAGGGCCACATGGTCCATTATGTTTTATCGTATCCGCTATGTTTTCAAGTAGAATTAATTTTATTTCTTTTCATTTTTGCTGCATATTATTGTCATTTGTTTTGTTGATTTGGGGTCAACCATTGCATTATCCACCATGTAACGCACTCCGGGACCTGCTCATTTTTACCAACTACATTCTCTACCGACTACCATCCAATGTATATATGATATCATAAATATCATTTTTACTTATAAAATGAAAAAAAGAAATCAATTGAAAAATTGCAAGATATTATTATTGACTAAGTACTTGTGAATATAAAAAACAAAAAATCTAAAAGAGAAAGTCGTGTATCCTTATCCAAATAAAATAAAACAAATGTCGGGCATGAAAATAAATTATATAAAAAGGCAAAAAGGAATATACAACGCAAAAATGAGTTGTAATCTATAGTAGGATCCAAGCCGTTTAACACACTAAAATCCAATGGTTGGATCTCTCTTATTTGCTTCTATCCTTTTCGCAGAGAAAAATGTTCGTTCTCATCTTCCTCCTTGATCGATTTCTCTTTGACAAATCATTGATCGAGTTCTTCTTTCCTCGGAGCAACTCTCTTCCTCTCCTAGTGAGGAGTGAGTTCTTCTCTTTCCTCAAAATCTCTTTTTTTATCTTTCACTCTGCTTTTCTCCTCTCTCTCTCTCACTTATCTTTCAATCTCTATTTTTTTTTTCCTGGTCCGGTTCTCCATCCCTCATCCTGCATGCCTTTTCTTTCATATCTTGTTTCATTTTGCCCCCACCTGTAACACCCCGAATTTCACCCCTAAATTGTCAAGGGCAAGAACAATTTAGTCATTTGGCTGTGTTAGCTCGTTCGCCATCACATAATCATAATAAAATATGATTTGTCATTTAAATCTGCAGAAGCTTAAAACAATTAAAAAATCATAAAATAACTCTTTGAGACATCGTGGAAGACTCCATGAGAACATCAAAAGTAATATTATAGAATTGCAACACATCTCAACATCATCTCTAAAGAAAAACAATTAAAAAATTAGGAAACCATAGTCAAAACATCTCTTTAAAACATGATCAAAAGACTCTAAGACAATTGACTCTTAACATCATAAACCATTGTTCAATCTTATTTGTCATGAGTTGAGCTGACATCATCCATAACTTTATGCACCTGCACGGATTTAGGATGCATGGGATTCCCCGGTTAGAGTATGTAAAAGCCATGCAATGCGATGCCATAATCCTAAACAGGATACTACATGATGTGCATCATCTTTATATAAAAGAAGTGAACATTATGCATGCCATGTTCATAACATAAGATTTACATGTCAAACATTAACACCATTTTATCATCATCATGCATTATAATAATAGCATGGCACACATGTAACCACATCATAATGCATAAAGTATGGATATTCATATCAATCATTCATTCAATCCATAGGCACATAAGTGGAATACACTTACCATAACCATTGCCTTCCTAGCTCTCCTTAGGGTTGCTTTATAACCCTTTGGACTTCCACTTTCGGGGGACATCGTTCCATTCCATCGATCATTGGCCCTTTCCTATTAACGTTATATTTTTTGATAGTTGGGAATTATGTCGTTACTCTCTCAATAGACTAGCTAAGTCTAGGAGACAATACTCCTCTCTCATCCAAAGGTGACATTAGATTGCACACACCACTGCCGATGTATGTAACAATTATTCTGGACTCTCACTCGAGGGCGATATCGGAATGCACACCGTTGCTGCTGTGTGTAATGATCATTTCAGGCAATTATCCGATAAAAGGCTATAGAGGGGCGACATGTAACATCATCCACAACTAGGATCATTATGTTTTGCAATCAACAATCATTTACGTCGCTCAATCCTCATGTTTTAACCTAGTTACGCGAGGAACATGCATATACGTGTATCTAGGTTCATATACAATCATCAAGCATCAACACATACTATTAATACCTTCAAAATAACTTGTTAAAACACTATAATAGCAATCTATCACAGTCACGATCGTGATACAGGCCGTCACAGCTATGACAGAAGCCATAAATATCATCCACCCTATCACGATCATGCCTCCAGTCGTCACGGTTGTGCTTGATCTGTCACAGTTGTGACATGAACTATCACAGGTGTGATAGGCCCCTTATTCTTCTCACCGTTTCAGCCTTTCTATCACGGGCGTGACATGCGCGTCACGGCCGTGATCGAGCGCTGGAAACTGCGCTGCCAGCCTGATTTTTCATGATTTTTTATCCAAAAATTGGGTAAAATGATACATAATAATAAAAAATTAAACATATGTATTTCTTCAACATTCTAGGATCAAAAGAACATGGAAAAACATATTAATCCATGAATTTCTAAGATTTAGGGTTCATCGCTAAATCATGAACAATAAGAAAAACATGAATCCCAACTATTAGATCTAATCATAAAAACGTATACATGCATAGATCTAATGCTTTCAACAATGAATAACCCTCATCACAATCCAATTTGAGGACAAGGAGTCCTCATGCTCTCAATCCAATCATGAAAAACTATTAAGAGAGGAGGGAGGGATTTTGATTCCCTTTACATACCTTAATCTTAGATCTTCCTCCTCTTTCTTCATCTTCTTCTTCCTCTTCTTCCTTCTCTCTGATCTTCTCTTTCTCCTTCCTCAAGCCCTAGCCGCCAAGATGTGGATTAAAGAGAGAAAGAGAGAGAAAAGATGCCTTATATAGGGGGAAATCTTTAGGATTTGGAGAAAAAGTCCAAATTACCCTTGATAGAGAAATCAAGGTATTACATCCTCCCCCTTTAAAAGAAAACTTGTCCTCAAATTTTAAACTATAATAAAGAACACTTACCAAATAATCTTGAAAACTATTTTTTCATCTCTTCTTCTAATTCCCGTGTTGCTTTTGTTCCATTGTGGTGCTTCCATGCAATCTTCACCATCTCTACCACTTTGTTTCTTAAACACGCTCTCCACATTCTAGTATCTATGTAGGATACTCTACATATGTGAGGTCTTCGTTGATGGCTGGCTTTTCAATTACCACCACATGGAAGTTGTCATATGTGTACTTGCGAAGCATTGACACATGAAAAACATTGTGGATCCTAGCATAAGAAGGAGGTAATGCCAACTTGTATGCTCCTTCTCCCATCCTTTCCAGAATCTCAAATGGGTCGATATATCTAGGAGTCAACTTGCCCTTCCTGCTGAACCTCATGATTCCTTTGGTAGGAGATACCTTCAGCAATACATGATCTCCAATGTGATAGTTTGTTCTTTTCTTTTCCTATCTGTATAACTATTTTGACAACTCTGAACTGCCATCATTCTTTCCTTGATCAAATTTATATTTTCAGCATACTTTTTTATTAGCTCAGGTCCTAGTAGCCTTCCTTCACCAACTGTACCCCAACATGTGGGAGATCTGCAAGGTCTTCCATACAATGCTTCAAATGAAGCCATCTTTATGGTGGACTAATAACTGTTGTTGTAGGCAAACTCAGCTAGAGTGAGGTGATCATCCCAGTTGCCTTGCCAATAATTGCACATGCTCTGAGCATGTCATCCAAGGTCTGGATTGTTCTTTCACTTTTTTCATCACTCTGAGGGTGAAATGTAGTGTTGTAGTGTAACCTTGTACCAAATGCATGTAACAACCCTCTCCAGAATCTTACCGTGAATTTGGGGTCTTTATCCGATACTATGGAAATAGGAATCCTATGAAGTCGGATAGTTTCATCAAACTTGCAGCTAATTGTCCTACATTGTATGATAAGAAGTGAGCTAACTTAGTTAATCTATCTATGATGACCCAGATGGCATCATGACCTTTTTGTATTTTTTGAGAGACCCACAATGAAATCCATTGTAACATCCTCCTACTTCCACTGAGGTATGGGCAGTGGGTTCAGTAGTTCTGGTGGCTTCTGATGTTCAATCTTGACATGTTGGCAGGCCATGCATTTGGAAACAACCCACTTCTCTTCTCATATCTCTCCACCAAAATGTCCTTTGCAAGTCTTTGAACATTTTAGTGGTTTCAGGATGGATAGAAAATTTCGACTTGTGGCACTCCGTCATAATTTCTTCCTTAATCTCTTTATCTTCAGGTACCCATAATCTGCCTTGAAACCTGATGGTTCCATCTTCTTCCATCATGTAGTCTGGTTGCCCTTTTTCACATAGACCTTCATGTCCTTGTACTTTGGATCTTCTTTTTGTGCTTGTGCTATCCTTACCACTAGATCAAGTTCTATGACACAATGCATCATCAATTTTTCGTGAGCACTTTCTTCAATAAAAGTCCATTTATAAACTCTTAAGAAATGATCATTCCCATTTCTTGCTCAAGGCATCTGCTATTAAGTGGCTTTTCTTGGATGGTAGAGAATATCAAACTCCAAGTTACGAGTAGGATAATTCCTCTCATGAGGCTTCAGTTGTCTAGAGGCATAAGTCACAACTCTTTCATGTTGCATCAACACAACCCAATCCAGTTCCACTGGTATCACTAGACACTGTGTAGCCTCCAACTCCTATGGGAATTGTTAGCACTAGTGCTACCCATAAAGCTATCTTCACATTGCTGTGTCCAAATGAACTTTTCTTTCTTCCTGGTCAACTTTGTCATTGGAGCAGCAATCTTTGAGAAGTCTTGGATAAACCTTTTATAGTAGCCGGCCAATCCAAAAAAATTTTTGATATCTGTCACTGTCTTTGATATCTGTCACTGTCTTTATCCTTTCCCAATTGATGATAGCTTCTACTTTGCTTGGGTCCACTGAAATCCCTTCTTTTGAGACTATGTATCCCAAAAACATCACTTGCTAAAACCATTCACACTTGGAGAATTTGGCATACAATTGGTGCTGTCTTAATGTCTCCAAAACTATCTTCAGATGCTTCCGGTGTTCATCTGGACTTGATGAGTAAATCAGGATATCATCCACAAATACGATCACAAATGTATCGAGATGGGGCTTGAAAATTTTATTCATCAAATCCATAAATGTTGCAGGAACATTTGTTAATCCAAAAGGCATAACAAAAAACTCATAATGGTCATACCTGCACCTAAAGGCCATTTTTGCAACCACTTCTCAAATCAATTTTTGAGAAGACCGATATTGTGGACAATTGATGAAAAAGATCGTCTATTCTGGGCAGAGTGTACTTGTTCTTGATGGTCATCTTGTAATCTATGCATAATCTTAGTGACCCATCATTCTTCTTCACAAATAGCACAAGTGCACCCCATAGGGGCACATTTGGCCTAATGAAGCCTCTATCCAGCAATTCCTATAGTGGAGCCTTTATCTCTTTCATTTCTGCTGGTGCCATTCTGTAGGGCAGTTTTGAGATGGGAGCCATCCTGGCATTAGTTCAATATGAAAGTTTATCTCCCTTTCCAGAGGTACTCCCGGGAGTTCATTGAGAAATACATCAGGAAAAGTTCCTCGCTACTTCAAGTTCTTGTAGTGGCTTGGGTTGGAAATCAGATGCTTGCTAGAAATCCTTGGCATCCCTTATTTAGCATATCTTAATTGCCTTTATCGAGGAGATCATCGTCTTCTTCTTCTTTGATGGTACTCTGCAAAAAATCACAAAAGTGTCATACCTTCTATCAATCTTGATCTTCTTCTCTCTTCATAGTCTATAGGCGTCATGGTATGATAACCAATGCATGCCTAATATTACATCATAGTCTACTATGGGTAGCACTATGAGATCAACTAACTAGTTTACTCTTTCTATCATCACTAGGGTTCTCTAAGAGAAACTGACTACTGAAGATTATCCCTAGCGGTGTTGCCACTTTATACTTCTCATCTTAACATTCCATTAACTTTATATTTGCCCTTGTGAAAATTGAATTTCACTATAGGTTCTTTAGTCATTTCATAGTCTTTGGATTCAGCAATTTCGTTCAATTTTCATAAACAAATATGCATACCATTTTGGGCAATTTCTTATCACATGTCCATCATTCTAATAATTCACAATGAGATTCACATCTCTCTTGTTATGTATTGCTCACAATCAATTTGACAATACTATCAATCATGAATGTAATAATTAGCATTCCCATTGGAAGACTATTTTGCTTCCATACTTAACATAATAATAATCAACCAAACATTAGTTGATTAATTTAAACGATACAATCAATGAAACAATACTTACATACTCAACTTTGGATGGCTGCTCATTACGATTGTACGTGGACTTAAACTCTTAACAATTCTATAAGATACTTAGCATAGGTCCTAAGCATGCTCCGATACTAAACTGTAACACCCCGAATTTCACCCCTAAATTTGGTCATTCGACTGTGTTAACCCGTTCTCCATCACATAATCATAATAAAATATGATTTTTCATTTAAATTAGCGAAAGCTTAAAATAATTAAAAAGTGATAAAACAACTCTTTGAAACATCGCAGAAGACTTCATGAAGACATCAAAAGTAATATTATAGAATTGAAACACATCTCAACATCATCACTAAAAAAATAATTAAAACATTGGGAAACCATAGTCAATACATCTCTTTAAAACATAGTCAAAAGACTCTAAGACAATTGACTCTTAATATCTTATACCATTGTGCAATCTAATTCGATAAGCTGAGCCGCCATCATCCATAACTTTATGCACCTGCACGAATTTAGGATGCAGGGGTTTCCCCAGTTAGAGTAACTTTATGCACCTGCCATAGTCCTAAATAGGATACTACATGATGTGCATCATCTTTAGATAAAAAAGTGAACAATATGCATGTCATGTTCATAACATAAGATCTACATGTCAAACATTAACATCATTCTATCATCATCATGCATTATAATAATAGCATGGTAGACATGTAACCACATCATCATACATAAAGTATGGACATTCATATTAATCATTCATTCAATCCATAGGCACATAAGTGGAATACACTTACCATAACCATTGCCTTCATAACTCTTCTCAGGATTGCTTTATAACCCTTTAGACTTTCACTTTCGTGGGACATCATTACATTCCATCGATCATTGGCCCTTTCCTATTAACGTTATATCTTCCGATAGTTGGGACTTATGTCGTTGCCCTCTCAATAGGCTAGCTAGGCTTATGAGACAATACTCCCCTCTCACCCAAAGGTGACATCAGAATGCACACACCATTGCCGATATATGTAACGATCATTCTGGACTCTCATTCGAGAGTGACATCGGAATGCACACACCATTGTCAATGTGTAACGATCATTCCGGGTAATTATCCGATAACATGTAACATCATCCACAATCCACAATTGGGTTCATTATGCTTTGCAATCAACAATCATTTACGTCACTCAATCCTCATGTTTTAACCTAGTTACGCGGAGAACATGCATATACGTGTATATAGGTTCATATATAATCATCAAGCATCAACACATACTATTAATACCTTCAAAATAACTTGTTAAAACACTATAATAACAATCTACCATAGTCACGACCGTGATATAGGCCGTCACAGCCATGACAGAAGCCCATAAATATCATCCACCCTATCACAGTCGTGCCTCTAGTCATCACGGTTGTGCCTGATCTGTCATGGTCATGACATAAATTATCACGAGCGTGACAAGTCCCTTATTCTTTCCGTTGTTCCAGCCTTTTTGTCACGAGCGTGACATGCACGTCACGGCCGTGACAAAGTGTTGGAAACTGCCGCCAGCCTATTTTTTCATGATTTTTTATCCAAAAATTGGGTAAAATGATACATAATAATCAGAAATCAAACACATGTATTTCCAAGGCATTCTAGGATCAAAATAATATGGAAAAACATATTAATCCATGAATTTCTAAAATTTAGGGTTCATCCCTAAATCATGAACAATAAGAAAAATATGAATCCTAACTATTAGATCAATCGTAAAAACCTATACATGCATTGATCTAATGCTTTCCACAATGAACACCCTCATCACAATCCAATCTGAGGACAAGGAGTTCTCATGCTCTCAATCCAATCATGAAAACCATTGCGAGAGGAGGGAGGGATTTGGATTTCCTTTACATACTTTAATCTTAGATCTTCCTCCCTTTTTCTTCCTCTTCTTCCTTCTCCCTGATCTTTTCTTTCTCCTTTCTCAAGCTTTAGCCATCAGGATTTGGATTAAATAGAGAAAGAGAGAGAAAAGATGCCTTATATAGGGGGAAATCATGAGGGTTTGGACAAAAAGTTTAAATTATCCTTGATGGAGAAATCATGGTATTACACCACCTGCTCTCCCCCAATCTTCATATCTTCATCTCTTGTTGTTTCTTTTTTTTTCATGTTTCTTGTTTCCTTTCTTTCCATCATCGTCCTTCACCCGATGGCAATTGCGCTCACTAACAGAAGGATTTTTTAATTTTATTTATGGAAAACATTAATGAGGATCCGCTTCTCATTTCATTTGTTGAGTTCTATGATAATACTTTAATTTCACCCTCTTCTCTCACTTTCCTAAAGGAGAAGAAAAGTCACTTCGGTGACTACAGAACACAGAACTGAATCAGAGAATACCTTCTTCCCATAATTCCTCAGCATATGGATTAAGGTTTAAATGTGAAAAAATAGAGGACATGGAGATGCATAGCCCTCAGTCCCTGTGTACCCTCTTTTCTCTCTCAAGACAGCCACGCTTGGGCTTTACAAAATCATCCAACATCCATTTTAATCCCATGGTAGAAAAAAAAAGGGATGTAAATTATAGCTCAATTTAGGAGTTGTACGCTCGGTGCCCCCTATAAAAAATTACTTCAAGAGTCCATGAAACCAATCCCCAATATATTTTAGATTACAATTCTGATGTAGTTTTAAAGGAAATATTTTATAGAGAAAAGAGTATGATCGAATATGGTCGTAAAAAAGTATAAATTAGTAATTATTTATTTATTTACTTCTTTATACATATAAATTTAATAGGAATTATTTTTTTTATTTTTTCCATAAGTAAGTATCCATGGCCATAAAAGATATGGATCAAATCTAGAATGTAACTATAAACAAATTACTAATGACAAAGATATTTTTTTAAAAAAAATTAAATTAACAAAAGCAAAAATATTGTTTCACTTTGTAATATCGTTTCACCTTATAAGAATTATCTCCACATGAAATTGGTTAGTTGCCGCAATTGTACCACGCTTTGACTGCATCTTAATTCAATTAACATCACTAATATTGTTTTCATCCTTGAAGAAATAAGCCAAACAAAAAACAACACATAAATTTGTTTATTTAAATAATCAAATTATGCATATAATATTATTTGAAGACCATGTTAAGAACTAAATAGTAAAAATATGATATATATATATATATAGAGAGAGAGAGAGAAAGAGAAAGAAAAAGAAAGAGAGTTACGTATTGATTGGACCTAAAATTGAATAAAATTTAAATTAATTTGTAGTCAAAATTATAAAATACCATATATACGTGCAGGATAATCTATCCCCTAAATTCATGTCACCACACACGCATGCATATATAAATGTCTGATATGAGAAAATATATAAAACTCATACATGCATGAAGCATAAAAGTAAAGATCAATTGAGAACCTTCGTATGCATGATAAAAATCATCTCCGCGTGCAGTGACTTCCAAACATTTATAGGCATTCTGCAGTAAGAAAACCGTATGAGAGGTCATTATAGTCTTACAATTAAGTGGGCAACCATCTAATTGGCGTGTGTGAGACTTACTCTCAAAAGATAATGCACAAAATTAGATTTAGTTAGTTAACATAGAAATTAAGTTTACTTTAAAAATTTATCTATTTTTATAAATGAAATTAGATTAAAATTTTTATCTTTGAAATCCACTAATTTCCAAATATGCCAAATGCCATGATATAACTGTGTTTACTATTTTTATTTTTAATCAATGAAATAAAGTTTGATTTCAAGTTGGTCCCGATTGCTAATGAACCGTGCAAGTTATTAACTAATCATTAATTTAAATATTATAATTGGTTAATTATTTATTAATATATAGTTAGTTATGCTTTAGGACACGTGGAGTCTTTGCTAAATGTTATTCCCTCCATGCTTATTGTCATCTTTTTAATATTCACTAGTGTAACACCCGCGCGATGCGCGGACAATACAAAACTAAACATACCATATGATTATAAAATAAATAAATATTAATTTAATAATTATAAGTTGGAGAAATAATTTGTTAGTCTATATAATTTTCTCTCTCTTTAGCATTTATTTTCATCTCTTTTACAATATGAGCTTCTCATTTAAGTGTGTGGTTGATCTCCATATCTGATGAGAGAGTCAAAAGTAAGAATGGCTAGCATCCCTTCAAAGAAGGTTTACCTAATTCCATATGTATATTAAAACATCAAGTATTTCATATAATAGTGTATTATAATTGTTTATAACATTATTATAATTATTTGATAAATTTTGTGGATACATGATGAATCCTTGTTAATGATTTATTTTAAATTATTTATTTAAGATCAAATTATAGGTCGATTTAAACATGAATTTTTGGAAATTATATTTATTCAATAGTGTGCATAATAGCAAAACTATAAAAAAATAATTTATTAATAATTAAATACTATTTCTCCTGTCGATCGGTTATGGATAATTGTATCCAATGCTCTAATAAAATTATATAATTATGTAATTACTGATATCTCATATCTAATTCATTAACAATTAAAAAATAAAGCTTCAATAAACTAAGTTAAATTAATCATACAAACATATATGTTAATGATCAAACTTAATGAAATATTATTTTCTGTCGGACGGTTATGGATAATTGTATCCAATAATCTAATAAAATTATATAATATTTAATTAATGATATCTTATGGCTAACTTATTGATCGTTTCAAAATAAAGCTCTAAATGACCATCTTATTCATCAAAATATTATTCATAATTGAAATTTAAATTTATTTAACAGTGTTTGTAATAGTAAAATTATAATAAAATAATTAAATATTATTTTCCTATTGGTCAGTTATGAATAATTGTATCCAATACTCTAATAAAATTTTATAATTACGGAAAACTTGTAACTAACTCATTTATCATTTAAAAATGAAGCTATAATAGACTGGTTTATTCATCATTATAAGCAATATATATATATATATATTTATTTAGAAATGTGCATAATATTTATATATGAATTTATATTGATCATTAAATAACATTTTCTATGGACAGTAATAGGTAACTATATCAAATTACCTTAATAAAAATATATAATTACTGATATATTGTAACTAACTCGTTAATTATTTAAACAATATACTTTCAAAATAATATATGATGAGCTATGTAAATTAGTATTTAATGACATGTTAATCAAACATGTAGCACCTCTTGAATATGTCGAATGTCATTCTCTCCTTCCTCACTATTTAAGAAATCATCCTTTTTTATGGGTTTTAAGCTATTATTATTTAAAATACAAATAAGAAATTACATTATTTTAATAAATATGAATTAATTTTAACATCCTTGCATCGTGATAATTAAATTCCTAAATATACATAATATTTTTAAATTTCATAAAGAACATAATATTAAAAATTGTTTTAATATGGCTCAAGAACATTTTTACTTAAAGTATGATTTTACCAAAATCTAATTGAATATTCTTTAAAAAAAGGTAACATAGTTGAACTGTTTGACTTTGACAAGTTAGTGCCACAAATCTCTCACAAATTAAATAATTTATATATTTATCATAAAAAATAAAAAAAGAAAGAAAGATCAGAAATAAAAAATATCTTTACATCGTAATATGAAGGAAACGGTAATGTTTGAGTTTTTATGACACATAATTTAAGATAGATACTTTAAAATTCAATAACATCACTTAAGATTTTTCAAGAGATAATAGATTATGTGATTTTCTTTTTCCATGAATTGGAAAATCATGTCTGTGGGATAACTATCGTATAGAAATTTTTATCCCCTATGTAATATGTATATATATATATATACACAAAAATTTGCAAAAAAAAATAAAGTATGATAATTATACATGGGCTGGGTTTGCTCCTCACAACTATTACGTAGTTAGAGATTCTTGTCTTTTCTCGACTTTTTCAAAAGATTCACTGATGGAGTGAAATTTTAATCAAGAGAAACCATTTGGTGGTTCTGATTATGCCAAATATCTTTTATTACTACTTTAACTTTAGTGATAATAATATGTTGCCCGCACCACGTGCATATATTGTAAAAATAATTTCATATCTATAAACATAAAACATGTAATTTCTTACAATTCTGTATTTTTATTATAAGTAAGTCAAAACTGTAAAAAAATGAATTCTTTATTGAGAATTTTATGTCGTCTAAGCATATATATCTGGATACTATTTTACTATACATATTTTAATATCATTACCATAATCATAATCCACTTTCAATTAAATACTATTTTAATATTTGTTTATTTAACTATTTTGCATATAGTAATTTACATATTAAAATTATTAAATAATATTACTGTAATATCTGTATTACATAAAACATATAATCATTATTGATGTCTTTAAAAATAATATTACTAAAAATGAAATAAATAACTTATTTTCTATTAGAAATTATGTATTATATTTATCCATGCACAAAATGTAAATTTTGAAATAGTAATATTAAAAGTATTAAAATAATTATCACATTGATTTAGAATTCTTCTTTCAAAGTATTTTTAATAATTGTTATATGATTATAGATTATGATAATGATATACTTGTATAAATATTCATCACAAAATACACAATCCGTATAAAGATATAAAATTATATAAATAAGAAAATCATAACTTACTAAATTTTTTTATCATATCATTAATAATTTAAACACTTGTCAACACATCATCATGCCAAGTGTCATTCTCTCCTTCAAGTATATATAGAGAGAGAGAGAGATTATATCTATCTTTAAATAAGCAATTCTCTAAAAAAAACTCATGATAAAAAATATATATAAAAAATTGCTTGGTCTCATGAAATTTTTTTAGTACAATCTCTTAAATTAATTTTTTTATTTGTAAGCGCATGCTATTCAAAGAAAGTTATAAAAAATGAGACACAAATATATATACAAATAATAAGAAAATAAAATAAATCTATATTAATAAAAGAATACCTAATAATATTTATGACAATACATGAAGAAAATTATAAAGAATGTAAACTGTTGTTACATATTCATAATTGTAGATTAAATAAATTCAGCAAAGTTGTGGTCGTCATCCTTTTTTTTTTTTCGTGGCCATCATCCTTTGAGTCTTGTTTCAGTCATTGAGAGACTTGCCACCTGTATAAAAAGAATAAGATTCTGTATAATTTCTTTTATGAGCGGAATCAAATATACATAAATTTTCTCACCCGAACAAACTCATGAAATATATATATATATATGAAAAATGCATCTTATTTTTTTCAAATTAGAATAAATATTTATCTTCCACAATTTGCTTTTCCCTCTGCTCGACAATACTATGATACAAAAAATTGAAAAATAAACATATTAAAAAGTGTGCCAAGGATCAGGGTACAAAAAGGGGAAAAAATAAAAAATAAAAAACGTACCTTTATTCTTTAGTTGTAGTGAGATAACTGAAGTTGAAGAAAAATATAAACTTTATGCATTGAAAAAATCAAATACAATGAAAAGGTTTTTCAGAGCTATAACATCAAGAATAAAATATTTATTATAAATATACCGCAACTAAATTTTGCATATTTTTTTGTTTTTATTTTTAAAATTTAAAAGACGATCATACCTAAGAACCAAACTATCTCATAACTGGCAGAATTTTAGCATTATACAAAACTCCACATTTCACTTGTGCTTCTGCAATTATGCTACCATCTCTTTATATAGATATTTATAATAGTAGTTGTGTTAACTAATTCAGTTAATAAAACTGACTTGGGAATTATGCACATAAAAAATTATTGTTAAAAGAAATCTGACTTTCGGTTGCATCCAATAATATCATAATTAAAATAAAAAACTAATTTATTTAATATCTTTCATAATTAATGATCCAATAATATTTTAGTTATTAAGTAACTGGTCAATAAATTTATAAAATAAAATTTTATTTAGCTATGATATATCAAGGGACACGACAACATATCTATGTGCGAATTGTGTCCTTGTAATCTATTTTACTTTTAATATGTTATAGATTATAGATAAATTTATATTTCTAACAAAAATTTTCTTTTGAGAGAAATTTATTGTAGATAGTGGTAGATATTTTGTAGTTTTTTTTGTATAAACAAAAGTTATTAAAGCATGCCTAATGATTGCATAAGATATAACATAAAAATACTTAGGAGAAAATTTTATAATTAAGTTAATATAACATACGAAAATGAAATGATTTCTTTTTTATATTAATAAACATAGTAATACCTAAAAAATGGAGATGCTACAAATTAATCATTCAATTTTTTTTATTTATAACTCTTGCCTAAAATTTTTATTTTTAAGTTTTTATATAAAATAATAAAATATATTAATTTGTACAAATGGTCCGCCGAACATGTATAATCAGTATGTAGTTTAATTAATAATTGATTATATCATCTTAATATATATATATATATATATATATGTATATATATATAATTTGTCTCAATGGAAATACAAATATATGACCTTAATATATATATGTATATATTTCTATTTATTGATCAGTTGTACGGTTATGAAACAAATATATTTTACCATTATTATATCAATTCACTAATATGTATAATATATTCTTTAAAATATGTAATTTTTTTCTCAAAAAATTGAAGGACACATGACAACATATTATGATGCCAAATGTCACATTCTCATGCAAAGTACTCTCTCTTTAATATAATATAGATAGTTTAATTAATTTTAAATTGCTAGAGTGTGGTTACTAATTAACCATTCAAATTGGTAACTAACAATTGATTAAAAATTATGATAAATTAATTCATATAAATCATTTACTGCTCAAATAAAATTATATAATTACTATCATCTTGTAACTAATTCTATTAAATTATATAATTACTATCATATTGTAAATTATTATTTTACTTCATTTATAGACAGATAAATTTCTTAATGATTAATTAATTGTCCAATGATATCTTGTAATTAATTCTAATAGTTAATTATTAAAAATAATTATCATATGAGATAATAGTTTGTTAAACATTTTTAAATGATTATATTTTTTTCAACACGTAGACTCATGAAAAATTTTGTTAATCTTTTTAATGATTATAGTTTTTTTTTCGGTTACCATATCATATAGTTACTAAATTAGTTGCCTAATGTTATTAAATGTTTAAAATAATAATTATTAGTATATGAACATGTGACACTCTATAAATGTGTCAATGTCATATTCTCACCAAAAATACTTTTCTTTTAATATAGTATAGATTTTACATTACATCCATGTTTCTGTGGGATTGTCCTGGCTGTTAATTCTGTGGAATAATAGATGTCGGTTTATTACGTGGGATTGTCCTAATTGTTAGTTGAATTACTATTAGAATATAAACATATAATATATAGGAAAAGGAAGAACTAAAGTGAAAATGTCGAGGACCCAAAAATAATAAATCATGTTATTAGGTTGATATGATTTGAGGCTGACCGAGTTGGAGATGAACCTAGATTTTACATCCGATATGATTGCAATATCGGATTGAATTTTCAATGGACGCAGGCTTTTTTTTTCAAAAAAAAGTATTTTAATAAAAATAACTATGTATAAGCTTTAAAATAAAGCAATAGTACCAACTAAATTAATAAGATTAAAGATAATAAGAATCAATATGATTCAATAATTTAATTACTCTAATCTAAAATGATTATTGATATCAATATTTTTTGTCAGCCCGAGCATCAGGTTGTAAATCTTTCAAACCATTAACCATCTCAAAATTTATTCCAGCTGTGTCGGGTTGGACCCGAACTTTCGGGTGAAAGTTCACTCTTAAATTATAAATTGTATACGGAAGTAGTGTAATTCTTTTAATTGTAAATCCAAAACAGTAGTACTTCACAAACAATAGAGAAAATGAATTTTACAAAATTTAACTTATCCTTCTTTTCATTTTTAGGTGTACACATAAGCTTTCTCTTATTGTTACTCCATCTTATTAGTTGTGAACATATTTACTCAACCTAATATATTCTTTTTGTTCTTCCTTAATAAACAACAGAGAACCAAGTAATAAGATGACTTCCTTCCAATCCTATTTTTTTTTTTTAAAAAAAAAAAAAGCGTTTCTCTAATGGCTTTAGGATTGAACTTTTGGCTTAACAATATAAAAAATAAAAATTTATAAACGATAGTGTATATATTATAGAAGTAATAATATTAACGAAAAATAAAAAAGTATACGAAATTCCCGTGGTAAATAAAAATAAAAATTAAAATTAAAATTAAACTAAACTTCTTGGTTTTGTCACCTTGAAGTACCTTCTTTAGTTGAGAAAAAACGAACCTTCTTTAGTTCTTTTGATCAGCGTAAATCTCTTCTCCATCATTTAAATCAGCGGCTACCATAACCAAGCCGGTGAGGAACAACATGAGAGGACAAAAAGTAACTTTTTTTCAACAGCAAAAAGACAAAAAAGAAAAGGAAAGAAAAGAAAAAGAGAAGAAAAGAAAAGAAAAGAAAACAATGTACGGTCTGGGTACAAACTGTAAACTGATGAGTTATGCCCAAGAAAGAAAACTCTCAATTAAGCATGGAAGACTGGAACCAGAAAACATCCAGTGTAAAGTTTTAATGAAAGCAGCTTCCTATTAAATAAGGAGTTATGCTACAAAACAATATTGCACTGAAGGCAAAAATATAACTCTAGACCTGTGGTAAATCATACTTGTACTAAAAAACTGTGGCTTTGTCCAGTTTCCATCAAGACTAAAGAAGTTTGAAGTTTTGGCTGCAACCACCGCACAGCAGGACACTGGGTACAAACAACAAGCGAATGAGATATGAATGAAAATTGTGCTCAAACTATTCAATATCACCCCGTAATGGTTGATATCAATTGTTTCATATAGAACCAAGCAGAAAATTTTGGAAACATCTTACAACACCAAAAGAATGCTGGGCAAACAGCTGCCTCGATTTACACAACTGAAAAGAAGGTGAATCACACAGCTACGACTGACTCATCCAGTGACCCGCAGTACTGGTCAAGCTTACAACTAACTTGGTTTCAAGCACGTCCTTGAGTAAGTGACAAGTTCACTCAGTTTCTATACACACATGGTTTACTCGTGAACCAAGTGCACGCTAACCAGGACAAAGAAAGATGCAAAAAGGCAAGGACAAGAAGGAAAAACAGGGCATTCAAAGATGGGATCAGAGTTTTTGTAAATGTCAATCAGAATACTTTAAGCAACCATATCAAAATTATATCATCAACTGCTTTTGCCGTGGATAGAAGCAGGTGAAACACAATGATTATTTGCAGTCGTGATTGTGATTCTTGTGGGAGTTTTCCAGTAAGTCATCGGCGGAGATTTGTCTAGAAGCAACAATAAACCAACATTGTTACTCGATAACCCAAATGTGTACCTGCCAGATAAATATCAGGAAATTATTAAGTTGTCAGATGCTCCAGACAAGAGGAAAAATAAAGGTTGTAAGAGATGAAACTAAAAGAGAAAAAAATGATGTAAAAGACTAAGGAGATTCGTTCACATACTTGCTTTGAGTTGCTTTCCTTTTCCATAGAACAAATGATGCTATCCACTGCAACAGGAAATTCAACATTAGATGAAAAGAATTGGATTGAAGCATTTTATGTTAAAGGTCAATATAAGCATCAGTCAGAAGAACTAGCTCCAAATAAACTGACACAATGAACGACAATTCATGGGGACAAGCAGGAATTTCCAAGCAAGATATGACAATCCAGATAACTGCAGCACCTAGTAGTTTGATCTCTAATGAAGAAAAAATAAGTCATCATCCCATACTTTTACACAATCTTGATTCAAGACTATAAAGTGACAACATTTGCATTGCAACACAAGACCTGGTGCTTTTCCATAAGATAAGACAAGTCTGTCCACTGAAAGATCCTGCTACATAAGTTTAGGATGAAATTTAGTCATTATGCTACTCTTCTTTTTTGTTTCGAAAGATATTGCCCTAGTTGCCAGCCTGTCAGATAAGTGAGTAGCACTAGCTGAACTGTATTATCTACTTGAATCTTTGATGTCTAATTCTTTTGGTGCAGGCTCCCTTTCAAACTTGCATGACATTCTGTCTGAGTTTCTAGAGGAGTACTCTTTCAACATATACAAAGGAGGTAATAAACTGAACCAAAATTGCAATGTCCCATAATGCAAGAGCCTATTTCATAAATTTAAGGAGTGAATCAAAGAAAAAAAAAACATTTGTTCTTTTTCATGACTGATTTTGACTCCACTGTGCATGCGATGTAGATTCATAATCAAAAGGTTTAATGGATTACCTTGAACACAGGCAAGACTACAACGGCGAAACTCATGGACAAAGATGTCTTCTTCACAACTCTCCTCTCAGGAACTATTCCTTTGTGAAGCTGCTGCGCCATTTCCTTTAGCAACACGAGTTGTGCCTTTTCTGTCCGCATAGAAATGATGGCCTGCCTCATTGCCTCTCTATCCTCTTCCAATGCTTGAAGCCTTTTGTACAGTTTCTTAATGTCCACATTATCTTCTACTCCATTTCCTTGAGTAAACTGCCTTCCTTCATCTTTCTCTTCCAATGGAAACCCCGAGTCCTCAGACACCCCAACTCTAGGAACACCATGAACTGCATCAATTGTGTACACTCTATCACTCATACCATCAGCACCTTCATCGACATCAGATGAAGCTCTGTCCATCATTACAGGGTACTCCTCGTGGTTCTTGGACTCCATTTGTAGTGACTGCTGGAAGATATCTTTTTCCATTGAGCGGTTGCCAGTGGTTATTGTTGTCTCCTCCAAATGGAAGATTCGAGCTTCTACACTCTCGAACTCTTCTTCATCACGAGGCCTCCCTTCAAAGGCATACTTTTCAAGATCGATATCTGCTTGGACATGGTCGCGATCATCATATTGGGGGTCTGTGCACTTCAATGGAGGATACTCGTACATAGGAACATCTTCAAATTGGGGCGTCTGTGGCTGTTCGGCGTCCTTGGCAACATCAATCTCTGGATGATGGGGGGTGGGCGAGGGGGCCAACTCGGCCATAGGTGAAGGGGACGCAGCATCGGGATCAACATCATAGCTGAGAAGTTGGTGGCGGTATGCCTGAAGCTCGAAGGACAGCGATTGGATGGCCTCGTCGCGCTTGAAGATGAAGTCCTCGAGGGCGGCGATCTCCTCCTGGTCGTGGGCCATCTGCTCCTCGGCAAAACGCTTGAACTGGCGGGCCTCCATCTGGACCTCCGCCTTCTCGCGCTGCAGCCGCAGGATCATCGACATGGCCTCACTCGTGGCAGAAGCGGACGCGTTCCTCTCCTCGTCCAGCTCCGCGTACAGCTCCTGGATCGTCTCCTGCTGGCTCGCTACCGCCTCACGCAGCGCCGCCACCTCGTTCTCCACCTCCACCCTGGCGACTCCCGCATCGCCAGCATCACCAGCAACAGACGCCGGGGTCGGAATCGCGTCGACCTCCGAGCGGTCTAGCTTTCGCTTCACGCAACGACGCCAAGCGGTCGTCCGGCTGCAGCACGGGCACGAACAACAGCGGCCCACGAGAGGGCCGGCGACGGTGAGGGTTTGCAGCTCCATGGGCCACTCAAGTACAGCATCAAACGAGGTCGAATTCGATGGGAATTGGCGCAGGAAAACTAAACGAAAATCCGGATCCCGTAGACCTAATTCGATCGAATTCCTCAGGAACCCACCAAAAGCCAAATTTACGACCGCAGCATTCGATCGAAGTGATGAGTAAAACCGAGACGATGCAAATCGATTTCGATTCCGGGTGCGTTTATAAAATGGATGAGAAGTGTGAAAATGGGAGAGGGAAAGAGGGGGGAAAGGAACCGGTTGAAAATAAAAATTAGGGATTTTGGAATGGTTCAAACTTCAAGAGCGAGTTGGAGGCGTCGGACTCCCCTCCCGTGCATGTATACAAACAAAGGAAAGCGCAAGAACAAAGAAGATATTTTATTTTTATTTTTCACTCGTTTCGACCCTTTTTCTTTTCTTTTCTCATAGTTTTCTTTACCGGTTCTAAAGTAAAAATTAATTTCGGAGTTACTATTATTTCTTTAAAATCATTTAAGACATAGCTCCACTACCTACCTACCTGCGCCGACCCATTTTGATTTCTTTTTTTTTTAATAGGGATTCATCAATTTACAAAGTTAAATAATTAGGTAGACAGATTTTGTTCGGATAAAGAAGAAAATAAAGAAAATAATTAGGTACATTTGGCATCACCTCACCTCACTTCATTCGCTTTCGTCTTTGTTTTGTTTTTTTTCAAAGGGCTTCAAAATGTCATTTCCTTCGAGGATAATAAAGTTGTAACGCATAAATAATGTGAATGCATGTTTTTTAGTTACCTTTTGTACTTTATTGTTGAGCGTACATGATATGATACATTCACGTTCCATGTTTCTACTTTCTACAACGCTATAAGGTAGTATCAATTCTAAGGAATTTGATTCTTTTATAATCTCACTTAGGAACCCAGTGTTGCCATGTCCCTGGGTTGTTTGATGCATTTTGCGTTTACTTAATCATTAGTTTAAATCATATATTTAAGATATATTGTCAAACTTCTATATTTTTTTTTTCTGATGAGATATTGTCAAACTTCTAAGTTATCAGTAACATCAGTTATAGTATTTGATAAATAGTATGTTAAGGTCTGGAACTTTTATGAGCTTTATCACATTTTATTATAGATAAATAACAAAAGGAAAAGACAAAAAAAATTAATGTTGATCAACACAAAAGCAGTTTAGATCGATAAAAGTCGAAGATACTATTTTATTGTTAAAATATAGAAATTTTAAGAGTTCGTTCGAATAAATAATTTTACGAAAATTAAAATTTTATTTTACAATAAAAGAAAAAGAAGAAAAATACAACCTTCTTAAATCTATTTGATGAAGTCATCAAAATGTATGTATCGCCATTTTGGTGCATCCGGTTGGGTTGAGATGAGTTGAAATGAGACCAAGGTCGCACAAGCAAAGTACTGAAAATTGAGCCAATTGCACAGGAGCAGGAGGATTTAAATTATTCCTTGTGAAGAATATAAATTTATAATGAAGGAAAAATGGCAAGATCTCACATATCACTTGTGAAGAACTCGATATTTCAATTGGTTGAAGAGCATATTTCTGATAGACATCACTGGCAGCTGATAACATCAAATCGGCCCCATGTTAGTAGGGTTTCTTAATTTTCTTTTTGCTTATTGGTTTCTTTCTCCAATCCATAAGGGCACTACATAGATTAATTATGGGAGTGGCCTACAGACAGAAGTAAAGGAAAAAAGTGCAAGACATAGGGACCGTGATCGCTTGGAACATATCCATTCAGATGCATGAATGGAGGAGCACACGGTTGCATCATCATATTGCCAAAGTTGAGAGTACTCTCTGGGATACCTTTGAATCTGTGTTCTCTGCAGGTGGATGTTTCAGCTACTCCAAAATACCTTATCCAGCAGTTTGGTTGATTTATCTTAACATCACAATACACCAAATGTACAGGGAGGAATTACTTAGGATCAGAATCAGAGGTATGCAACTTGCAGGCAGCAGCTCAACTGAAAAAGAAAAAGAAAAAGAAAAAAACACTCTCCTCTGAACATGGATATGGCTTTAGTTAAAATCAGAGCAACAAAAATATAACAGACGTGGTGTAATACTAAAAAAAGTAAATGACGTGGTTTAATACTAAAAAAAGTAGTGTCTTCATCAACAACAACAACAGTCAACTAAACATATTCTCCATTTTCTATTTCGAGATATGGAGTTCCTGTCTCGATAGATTGTAACATTTCGAATTTCACCTCCAAATTACTAAAGACAATTTGATCATTCGATTGTGTTAGCCCGTTCGTCATCACATAATCATAAATAAAAATATAATTTTCATCTATTATAGTGGAAGCATAAAATAATTAAATATGATAAAATACTTTTTCAATAAAAATGCGAAAACTTTATGAAACATCAAAAGTATGATTATAGAATTGAAAATATCTTTAAACATCATCATTAATAGAGATTAAAACATTTCTTTAATAACATAGTCAAAAACTCCAAAATATGGCGATTCGACATTCTAAATTATTGTGCAATCTTATTCGTCATGAGCTGAGCCGTCATCCATCCAAATCACTATGCACATGTACGGATCCAATGTGCAGAGGTTTCCCTGTTAGAGTATGTAAAGGTCATGCATGCAATTATGAGATACTACGTGATATGTGTCATTATCTTTATATAAAAGAAGTAAACAATATACATGTCATGTCTTAACATATGATCTACACGTCAAACATCAATATCATTCTATCATCATGCACATAAGTAATTGCATGGAAGACGTGTAAACATATCATCATACTTGTAGTATGGAGCATTCATAACATTATATCAATTCAATTTATAGGCACATAAGTGAAGTACACTTACCATAACCATTGCTTCAATAACTTTTTTTAGGGTTGCTTTATAACCCTTTGGACTTTCACTTTCGTGGTACATCATTCCATAACTTTCCTCAGGGTTGCTTTATAACCATTTGGACTTCCACTTTTGTGGGACTTCATTCCATTTGATCGATCATTGACCCTTTCCTATTAATGTTATATCTTTCAATAGTTGAGACTTATGTCGTTGTCCTCTCAATAGGCTAGCTAGGCCTAGGAGACAATGCTCTTCTCTCATCGAAAGGTGACATCAGAATGTACACACCATTGCCGATGCATGTAACGATCATTCTGTACTCTCACATGAGGGTGACATCGGAATGACACATCATTGTCGATGTGTGTAACAATCGGACTCTCGCCCGAGGGCGACATCGGAGTGACACACCATTGTCGATGTGTGTAACGATCACTCCGGATAATTATTCGATAAAGGGCCATGGGGGGCGACATGTAACATCATTCACAAGTAGGTTTATTATGCTTTGCAATCAACAATCATTTACGTCGCTCAATCTTCATATTTTAATGTATTTATGTGAGGAACATGCATATATGTGTATCTAGGTTCATATACAATCATCAAGTATCAATACATACTGTTAATACCTTGAAAATAACATTTAATATAGCATACTAGGTTTTTGTCACTATCACGGCCGTGATACAGGCCGTCACGATCGTGACAGAAGTTCGAAAAATCTATTCCCTCTGTCACAGTCGTGCCTCCACTAGTCACGGACGTGCCTGCTCTGTCACGGCCGTGACATATATTATCACGGGCGTGCCAGAGGCTCTGCCTTAGCCATTTTCCAAACTTTCTATCACGAACGTGACATGTGTGTCACGACCGTGATCGGGTGCTAAAAAATTATGCCGCCTCTCGACTTTTTCACAAATTTTCATAAAAAAATATTGGAAAATTGATATATAATATTATGAATCAATACATATATGTTTTCGAGGCATTCTAGGATCAAAAGGGCATGAAAAACATGTAAAAATATTCAAATTTGCAGATCTAGGGTTCATCCCCAAATTATGAACAATAGGAAGAACATGAACCCTAATAACAAATCTGATTCTAATCCTTGCACATGACATAGATCTAATCGTGAAATCCTATTAATGCATAGATTTAGAGCGAAAATTCTCAATCAAAGTCTATCATAAGGACATGATGCCCTCAAATTCTCAATCCAATCATGAAAAATCATTAAGAGATGAGAGAGTGATTTGAATTCCCTTTACATATCTTGATCTTGGATCTTCCTTCTCTTTCTTTCTCTTCTTCTTCCTCCTTGATCTCCTCTTTTTCCTTCCTCAAGCCCTAGCCATCAAGGTGTGGATTAAAGAGAGAAAGAGAGAGAAAAGAGTCTTTTATAGGAAGAAATCATGAGGCTTTGGAGAAAAGATCCAAATTATCCTTAATGAAAAATCAAGGTATTACATAGAGAGACAACAAAGTGATAGCTGAGACAAGGTCATAATTAACAAAATTAATCCATATTAATTGCTCTACATTTCTCGTCAATGTTGCTGTGTATATAATCTAGAAAACATAGCTATAAATCTTATTTGGTTGTCCAATTAAGATGCAGAACATGGAAACAAGTCAATAACATCATGAGAAGGCACACATATTCACCTGACAAGCAAATACATAAAAATTAAAATGTGTTGGGCAGTCTCCTTTTGAATCACAACAACCGGCAGTCATAAACATCATGCTTTTGTGGGACTAAGAAGCTGGTCCTTTATTTGACTGCTTTACCAATTATTGAATAATATACTTAACTCTCTGGTGTTTGTTCCAAACCAATGGCATGACTCCACTTCAATATATTGAAGAATCAAGGAACATGAACATCATATCATATCATATTATGCTCACACAATAAGAAAAAAATATTACTTGATAGCAGTACCAGTCAATGCCCATACTGGTTCCAACACGCCATGTTGGTTTCTAAGTGATAGCCTACAGAGGCCGTTCACTAGGTTGAATGCCTTTATGGCTGATTTCCTGTAGAGAATAACATTACAAGGTTTTTCTACAATAGGAACATGGTTCTGCTTGAATAAGTGCTCAGAAACCGTCTTCAGAGAGGTGTGCACATATAGTTCAAGATCTTGTTGACACTATTCTTTTTGTACTTCATTCTGATACATATTGTATATGAAATAGGATATGCTGACATATCTCTGTGTATTTTATGAGCAGCTGTTTCCAGTTCTTGCTGCTATTCCAGCTAGTGAACATTTCATGTGAATCCAAGAAAAGTAATCCTTGAATACGATATTCTCTAAAAAGACCATTAGTGATGCTACATATATCAATATATGCACCTAAAGTGAAGGGTCCTCTGTTGTTCCCCAAGTCACAGATCAAACTACTCTGATTATTTTTGAGAGAGAAATTACTTTAAATTAAACTTGAAGAATTGGTAATAAATAAGCAGGGTATTATCGGCATACCACACAGTGGAAAAAAATGGATCCAACTTTTCTACGTTGTTTAGGTATTGTAATCGGAAACTCGATCACGTATGAAAAGAGAACACAATATTCACAATCCAAAAAAATCGGGACGACATCAAAATTATGGTAGTCATCAGAAAATCGGGATGACATCAAAATTATGGTAGTCATCAGTGTGCATCGGACTGCATGGTGGCCTCGGATAAACACACTTACAGATAGGAAAATGCACACACAAAAAAGAACAACATCTCCTTGTATAATGCTCCAAGTGTACAATTACATAAACTGCACATATGATTGCTAATTGCATACTTAAATGCAATTTGTGCATACGTCCATGCATAATGGGCCATGCAAGAGGAAAAGCCCATTTGGGCGTATCATGTTTAACAATCTCCCACTCGCACGTAATGGGCTCTTATTCATATTTGATTTCAATAAATATTCGTTATGGTAAATGGATCATGCAACCTATGAGTACATCCACAATTAAAGAAGAAGTATGACCTATTAGGGATAACTCAACCACTTGAGAGCCTATACTATGACCTTTTAAGCATACATAGCTGCGTAATCAATTTAAGAGCCAAAAGTTATGACCACATAACTGCTCAATCAACAAGTGAGCTCATACTATAATGTGTTATCATTGTATAACTACTCAACTATCATGTGAGTCAATACTATGATTTATAAATAATACATAGTCGCTCAAACATCTATGTTACTCGCTTTGCCTTAGAAATATCTTGCTTGCACACTCCAGACGACACACGTCTTATCATGCATGATTTCAATTGATTCATATTTATAGACTTACGTATTTGACCAATTGCATTACAAATACCATGCAGCACTAGTGAATTTTCCTCTCACTCTCATTTTTTTCAAGTCTAAGTCAGCTGCTTTTCTAGTTGTGGCTCGACGGGCCGCATACAATTTTATCTTTTGAGTATCTCGCTAAAGTAGCAACACCAACCCATTACCTTGAAATATAGTCAAGAGTCTAATTACAATCTTTGAACTTGTTCAATCCTTATACACTCATACTATGATGAAAACTATAAAGTATTCATCAAGTCTTAGGGTTGACTTAGTATATTAGGTTCATAATCAAGTATTGCGATGGAGATTTTCACTAAAGGAGCGTATGTCATAAACTCGTAACATCGCACAGATTGGAGTCCAGACGTCTACCCATGATGTCTGACCTGAGTCCACTAATCGCCCAAAATTGGCACCATAAGATCTCACATCTGGCTTCTCTAATCATGCTACACACAGTTATATATAAACTTGTGTCATCTCTCAAACATATCAGGGCATTATTAGATCATATATCTGGATCTAATTTATTTCATCTCTATTCGCTATGCACTAAGCGATAAGGCGATTATCCGTGTGACTGATAATCTCGTGCCTGATTTGACATATTCTACATGCATTATCAAAATCATCATAAGAAGATTTAGAACACATTATTATATAAACCTTGCGCATATAAATGTGTCAGTCAAACGTGAATTAATAAGTATTTCATACTTATACATGTATTCATTAACCTTATATTCTTCACATTGTCAAAACACACTAGACATCAATGTGTTTTCCCTTACAATGATTCATTCTTTTTATCAAGCAATAGTGACATACTTATTGCAACAAAATGCATATTTGACCATTGTTAATACAGGAGTAAAAGAATTTACTTAACTAGAGGGCTTCATATCATCATTTAGTATAACACAAACTCAATTTTCATATTTGACTACTTTATATAGTTTTGCTTTAGCAAAACTTTGCAACGATGTCATTCTATAACATGAAGACATAATTGGAGATAAACTTTTGCTTGTTAATATTGTCATCTTAATAGACGTCTATTTAGTAAGCAAATTTATAACTCGATCTCCATTATAGTGCAAAACAATAGTCAACAATCCCTCAAGGTGTCTCATTATTCTTTTAATCGCCATCCAATATAGGTATCCTGTATAAATACGTAAATTTCTCATTTGACCATTGACACAAATATCAGACTACTCAACTTATTGTGCATGTTTGATCATTGGCCATGTTTAAAAAAGGACATTTCCTTTTGTTACTCATAGTCTTAGAAAATATTTATGAGATTTAAATTTATCTCTTTTAATAAGAGTATCGTTGGGTTTATAGTTCTCCATAGAATGTTCAATTCATTTTCATGATAGACGAATCTTGTTACAAAGAAATAAATTTACTTGAATAATTCTTAGTTAAATTTCACACCCGATGTGAATATTTGTAACACCTATGTCATTTCTACAGAAATAAATTCTTCTATAATAGAAGAAATGTCTTATTACTTCTAGCTATACACAAAATTATTTCACGTATAATGTCATGATGACATCTTTATCCACAACAAATGGGTACACACATAATGATACTGATACCATTATTTAGATGAATGCTAAATTCATAAATGGATCATCGCAAACTACATATTGCGCTCAATACTTTTACGATAGAACATACAAATAGCTCTATGCAGTTTTCATCTAATACCTATGTGAAAGTAATGGTTAGACTTTTGACGAACAAGAGAAAAAATAATAATTTCTCTTTAGTCAACATTCCTTGACTGTTACTTTTCGTCACTTTTAAATCTCTTATCATCCATGTCGACTTATTTTGAATGCTTAGCTTATGACATACAAGTCATTGACTTGATTTCCTTCTTTAAACTCTAAATCTTTGCATTAGTAGTCCATTGTCTTTATCTAGGCATGAGAGAGCCTCCATCACTTATTTTAGGCTCATGTTCATTTCATATAGTCATTCGACATTGACAACGTGAAACACAACTCATATGTTTCAATAAATGAACATTAATCATGAGTTGACTATGAATTGCTCCCACTTAAAGTGAAGTGTGGAAAGAGATATGGACAAACCACAAATCAATTCACATGCATTGTCAACTTTGAATCTTCAACTTCTAAAGTGAAGATTTTACATAATCTCGTTCAGCCAAGAAAATATATACATGAATGTTATATCTTTACTTGTTATTTCAGTAACTCCAACTAATTGAGGCAGCATTAATAACAATATTCCAAATACAAAATTAGAATTTATATGCGTCATACATTCAAGTAGATTATGGTTTCATCGTACCCGTGACACTTACCATTGCGAAATATAGTTACCCACATAACTATATCATTTTCATCACTAGACTCTTCGAATAAGCCTCAACCATTTTGCAATATCAATTTAGCTATCAAGACATTAATCTTGCGATCATAATTGAATCTCCATCTAAGTACATGAATTTCTATAAAATAATTTATGTTACCAACTTAGATAAATCATATGTATGATGTATAATGTGAAAATGTGATGGAAGAAATCATATAAAACCTTAAACATTCAATATAAATGGATTATTGTAATTTTTTGTTCATAAACGATTTTTTTTATCAATTAAACATTGTCACAAAAATAGGCAAAATAATTTTAGCGAGAAAATATATTCTCTCAAGCTAATCTATATTTATATTGCCTCAAAAAATATTATAAATTGACTAGCCAAAACCTTTGGCACACTTATTTACGTCAAATATGACATAAATATTCAATACTTAATATAATCAAGACAAAGAAAACAAATTTTCAGAATTTTTTTTATAAAGGAACGCCATTAAATACAAAATTTACTGATAAAAGTGAATATAACTACGCTCATTCAAAATATCAAATTTAGATACTATACTCATATCCACTTTAAAATAGTGATACAATAGGATAATGAAGATAAAAAGATTTATCTATTGCAAAAAAAAATTGTAAGTCATAATCTTTTTAACTTCCATTTTCATGTAGTTTTCAATTATGTCCTTTGGCATTTAGGCTAAGTCATATAAAGAATTTATTATTCTTTAATTGCATGATAAGTTGTTCCAATAATCTCAATTTACAAAAGGATGAGTTTCAATAGCGAAATAACATTATCATTAAACAAAACTACAATACGACTATATCAATATTTTTTAACTCGTTGCAATCACAAGCGAAAATTTTCGTATTTACCACAAGTGTAACACTTTCATTGCGCTAAAAAATCTCTTAGGCATTGCTTGCTCCCATGTACCTTGTGCAATTGACTGGTCCAGAAAAAAAGGGGTACAAAAGTGAATCTGAGTTCGATATGCACTGCAATGGCCTGCACACTGAAATGAAAATGCACTTGTAACATCCGACATGAATAAAAAAAGGGAAATAGTTACTGTAGCCCAACCGCCACCAAATCATTCAACCAACCAGCACTAAAACCCCTTAGCTACAGTGATCCGCCTCACTGTAGCTACAGAAACACTCGTTCCACACTCTCTTCTCTCCACTTCTCACTTGCTGCCAGCACTGTGCAGCTGGACTAAGGGGAGAGGACGTGCAGGAAGGAAGAGGAGTTGCTGCTAGGGAAGGAGAAGGAAGAATGAAAGAGAAAAGAGGAAGAATCTAAGGTTTAGGACTAACTAAGTAAGGTATGTTGAAAGGATCCAAAACCCCTTCTAATCTTCCATAATGATGTATGAATGATTGAATTAAGAGTTTGAAGATCAACTTAAATCTTCTTAGATGATATAATTAGAGAATGTGCATGATTATCTCGCATTGTTATATGTTTTAGTTAAAGTTACTATTTCATTGCTAATCCTATTTAGAATCACGATGTTCATCTTCATTTATATGTTAGATATGATGAAATAGCTTATGTATTATATATGAACATGTTTAGTAGATGATATGTTCTTATGCAAACCCTTATTCAACTCCATTATTTTACTTATTGCAATTTAGTTTGGTAAATTGTTAATATTAGATGAGATGTGTAAAGTTCCTATTGTTCATCTTTGGATGAATGCACACCTCAAAGGTGCTTGTATATATGTGTAAATAGGTAAAAAAATGGGGTAAAAACAAGGGAAGTGTTGTCTCGAGCTCGGGCACGGTCGTGACAAATTTAGACATGGTCGTGACACCTATAGTGATCTTTGCCTTAGCGTGCAAAAATGTCAAGTGAAGAAAAGGGTTTCTATCATGGCCATGACCATGTGATCGCATGACCGTGACACCCCAGAAAGTCCTATTCCTTAAAATATTTTCAAAAAAAGGGAGAAAATGATCATTCTGTCACGAGCGTGAAGATACGATCCAAGGCACTTTCAGTCATGACTGTACGGCCTTCAAACCGTGAATGTATGGGACACGGGAATGGTCGTGACCTATGTGAGCACGACCGTGACCACCTTCTTCAAATAGGAAAAAGACTAAGTATCCAACCGTGCCAGGCTACCACACGACCATGACCCAAAGAGGCACGACCGTGACTAGACTCTATGTGATAATTTGATTGTCCACACTTAGAATGATTTGAAGTATGTATGACCTTAAATAGGACTAAAATATGTAACAATGTATTGAATGATTGTATATATTGATGAATGTAACTAAAAGATGGATTGGTATGAAGGTGTCTTATTGTAATCGAGGAGGGAACAAAGTCTTCACTTGTTAGTATGTGATGTGTTCCCGGGGAAACTACTACACCTAAAAAGTACAGTTTTCGAAAGAAGGGGCTTACGCGGACCCCATCGGCTTAGCTAGTCAAGGACCCGTGAATCAACATGGTCTTCCCAATCACCAAGATAAGAAGCTATCTAAATAAAGATAGAAGATGAAAGGATGAAAGCACCTAAAAGGATGCTAATGTATGTCCACTTGTCATATGATGTTATGAATGAAGATGTTAAAGTAAAGTAAGATAAGTTAAGATATGCTTTAGCATAATGATAAAAAGTTATGATATGCCTTGGCATAATGTTATATATTTATTTTATCTTGTCATGATGATTGTTCACATGCTATATAGAGTGCATATATAGTTCATAGCATTCTCATGCTCTATGTTTTCATTATGAGGCATGTAAAGATCATGTTATAGAATTATAGCATACATGGGCCTCGAGAAATCTCCTGCACCCCATGGATCCATGCATGTATGGACAATGATTAAGTTAGGCGGCGAGAGCCTCATGACGATGAGATTGCACATGTGACGATTGGACTACAGCCCAAGTTATCTTATAGTACTTTATATTATGATGATGAACTCTTTTAAGAGAAGTATGTATGGTTTATGGGCCTTTTGAGTCATGTGCTTTTATATAAACTTATTGTCTATTATGAACCCTATGTCGGGTCTTATGTTAGAGCTTATGTGACCTATGAGATAGATATGTATCCTGGGATTTATATGTTAGAAGTCTTCCAATATTTTATGTTATATTATTATTATGTTTTTCCTGCAATATTTTATGAATTAGGTTATGATGAATTGGGGAAAAGTAATGCCGCATAGAGTTCAGACTCCAATTTGGGCCCGAATTTTGGGGATGTTACAACACTAGTAGGGGACTGAACTAGAATATTAGGAGGGATTGAAAATACTAAGACATAAATATTAGGAACAACCAAATTTTCTCTTCAAATCTTATCTTAATTATATTTTTTTTCATCTCCAAATAACGTATTTTCTTGCATAATTTTCTTCCTATATAATTATTAGAAAAACAAATTTAAATAATATTTATTTGCCTCTTTCTCTACTATTACATGATTAGCTTGAACATTTTTCCTTTTATAGATTTATTTCTTAAATTTTAAATTTATATTAAAGAATTGTTAATGAATAAATATACAATTAAACTTAATGACTAGTTTCAAAGCATTAATAAAACAACTATGAAGTCTTTATCACTATTTTTGTTTTAATTCGCTAATTATTCTCTTTTGTAATTTTTTCTAAATATAGCATATATATTAAATTCTTTAAAAATGTGAAATATAATGCAAATTTGTGTCATTTATTTACAATTTATGCTACATAATATAAGTATAAAATTTGTGCATGTGTATATATATAGGGTATAACGTATATGTGAAGCAATTGGCGCCTATCCCATTCCAGGTCTTTGGCCTCCGGCTATAGATCAATGCCTGTCCAGCTTATTTTTCTTCCCCTTTTCTCTCCCCCTTCTCTCTCCCTCAGGTGTAGGGATTAGAAAAGTGTTTGTCTTATTTGACGTGCAGAGGTGGCGACCCACAGGCGGTTCTAGATACCTCCCTCCCTCTCATGTATTCTCTCTCTCACTCCCCTCTTTTTTCTTTTTTCCCACCATGACTTCTGCTCATTTGTTTTCCCCAATATCAATCATTTTTCTTGTAGGGATCTATGTCTATCCCGACCCTCGCCAAAGGTTGTAAGTTCCTTGTTCTTTGTTCGTTCCTCATCGCATTTGCTAATAACTTTCTCTAGATTTAGTACTATTTCACATTCTTGAACTATCCGTAGGTGGTGAAGAAGTTTAAGTTGGAGCTACAGAAGGAACTCCTGAGGAGCAAGGAGGCCTTCCGCAACTAGTTAAGAGCCTTCATGATTTTCTTCAGGATGGGAGAAATTCAGACTCAAGCTTATTGACATTTTTTTTAAAATGAAAGTTGTATTAAATTAAGTAAGGCTCATAGAGTCCTGATACAAAAACCGATGGAGGTCAGGAGGAGGACCATCCACCCAAAAATACTTACCATTTTGGCGGCCAAAATTTGCTAAATGATCTGCGGCAGAGTTGTACATTCTGGGGCAAAAAATAACATCATAGGGCTTAATTTGCTAGAGGTAGTCCATGATATCAAAGAGCAAAAACCGTAGTCGCCATGGCCAGGGGCGGTGCTGCAAGACCAGATGCATCAACACCTCGAAATCTAGACGAATAGAAATGTGGGAGAAGCCCCTAGAAATGCAAGCACGAACACCGCAGAAGAGCGCCCAGGCTTCAGAGTGAAGGGCAGAATTGACGTGAGCAGCACCGGCACCTGCAAAAATAAATGACTGAGAATAAGAGCGGAGCAAAAGCCGTATCCCCCTGCGCCGCTGGAAGACTACAACTTTTACTGCACAACTTTGCCAATTTATGCGAGCGATTCTATTTCATTTGGCCATTACTTCACAATGTCAGCAAGAATTAATGGTGATCAGTGTCTTAGTCTTAGCAATAGTTCATGCTTTAGAACAAAACTTTGTATGATCATAGCAACATTGTATTGTTTGTCAAAATGTTTGAACTTCTTTTGTTCTATAATCTGTTATGCAATAGTGGATGTTTTTTTTTCCCATTCACCAAGTTAAATTACTCTTTGTTCATTTTCTACTTATTGTAGTTTGGATAAATGTTTATGCAACATCTAAAAAATCAGGATTCAAAATAAACGACGTTTCCTAAGACACTTGAGGATTCGAAAAGTTTTCAATCTTCATGGAGTTACACACCAAAGTTGATTTGCTCTTTATGTATATGTTGAATGCTTATTTTGGGCAATAAGAAATTACAGCACTTTTTATTGTTGTAGTAGTGCTAGACAGGAAATGTGTACTTTGGATATTTAGAGACGAGCAACGTGTGCCAATGTGTGCAGTGGAAGAAATTAATTATATCTATCAAGAATTCTTTTGAAATAAGATGAGACCAAGCTGTAATAAAGTTGTAAAGCTTTCGTTGCAGAATTTATTGTGTAAATAAAATTGTAAGGGCATTCCTTAGACCTGGGGAACTTTTCTTCCGACATAGTTTATTAATCGGTTGCTTACCCTTCTAAGAGAGCACTCCACTTTGAAGAAGATGATTAATTTATATCATCAAAATATAATATATATGACATAAAAATTTTATTCCAACACATTTAATAAAGTCATATTTGATAGTTTGACGTTGGGAATTTGACATGTCAAATTACAAACTAAGAAGAAGCAATTGTGCATCTCGAGAGGAATCTAATTAGCACGTGATAAGAGGATAAATCGTCTTATATCGTAAGTTCCTTCTTATTTTTTTAGTTTAAGTAATATTATTTATGATTTTATTAATATAATAAAATATTATATATCATCTGATTGAGATCCTACATGGAATTTATCAATTCTTCTTATTAAATAAATATTGGAGACCAAAATTGAGTGAAGAAGAGATAGATGATTATCCTGTTATAAAAATAAAAATGGGCGACCGAACGTTCTATTGTCAAGATAATTGGGGACAAAATATGAAAATCACTTTACAAAAATTAGGAGCTAGTGACTAAAAATCTAAATCTAAATCCGCAAAATATTCTAAAAATGATAAATTCTCATTTTTAAAGGTATTTAAGTGCAAAAGAATTTTGAAGATTTTTTTTTCGGAATACTTATAAGGATACCAAATTACACCTTAATTAAAAAAATGATTTTTTTAATAATCATGTTACATCTTTTAATAAAAAACACTTTCATTTAATTGAAATTTTGTTTATTATTTTAAATACTAATTCCAACAAATTCGTAGTGGTTGTTAATTTTGTGGAATCCAAATATCAATAGAAAGTTCATTAACACAGATGTTGAGATGTTATGTTATTTAACGTTCTACACTCTCGATAAATTTAGGTTAACAATTTTGATGACTATTGTCCACTAATCGGAGAAGATGTTTGTGTTATTTATGGGTCTTGGCTTTGAATGGATTTCATGATAGCAGTTATGGATCAACTGCATAGACTCAAATTTCCATTCAATAAACAATTAGCTTGATCACTTCAGAAGTTGTAAAAGAAAAGAGAACCATCAACCATCATCACCAGTTGAATATGAGAGATGACATTATCACTAGTTGATGAAAAAGGTCATGAGAGAGAATGAATCCAAATCTTAATAACACTGAATACAATCTAGTAAAGCAAGAGAAACACTATTACTTAAAACATAATTCTCCCTCTCCACATAAACATTGAATACACTTCAAGCTCATTTTCCAGGGCATCGATCTCCCTCTCCACCATGTCCAAGCAAAACTCTTCTTCTTCTCCAATTGTGTAGAGGTTCTTAGCAGCCAATTCCTCTATATCATTACGAAACTCACTAAAGGATAGAAGGCGATCACTATCGAAAGGGGATAAGGTTGCCGGTCATCGCCCCTAAGCTTGGAACTATCGATTGTTGACCCAACACCTGGAAACACCAATCTCCGCCCCTGCATTCGCTGGAGAAGACCCGCGCTCACTCGATCCTTGCACTTGAACACGAGAGGAGAGAGGGCAGGAGACCCATCGCGGGACAAGCTCCGATCTGCAGCCAGAGGGCCAGAGACACACAGTGGGGCGGGCACCGATCTACGCCAATTAGCGAGCTCAATATTTAGGACAAGAGAGGTCTTGGAGGAAAAAGAGGGGAAAGAAAATAGGGAAAGGACAAAAAGGAGAGAGAAAGAGAGAGCAGGAAAAGAATAAAGGGAAAAGGAAAATCTCATGAAAGGATCACCACCCATCCGGTGTGATATGGACGGGTGATATTTTCTTAATCGTTGGATCCCGATCGGACGATCAACATGATGCTTCGCATCATGCTGAATGGAAGCTACCTTGTTAGGTCAAAGTTTCAATGACATATGAAATTATATTTTGATGAAACAAACCTCGAAAGATTAAAATGCTGAAAAAGTTCAAGAAAAAGAGATAACTTTATGCACAACTTTGATTGCATAATTTACTATGAAATGATTAGATTTTGCATGAATATTCATCAGCAAATTTGTAGATAATTCTGTTAGCTTTCCATGGACTCCAAGATCATCTAATTTGGATAACTGTGCAGAAAGTTATGATCAAAAGAGTGCAGGTCGGTCAACCTGCCGGTCGACGCAAAGAAGGCCGGTCGACAGTCCGGTCGACCAAATAAAGATGCTGGTCGATCAATTCAGAACCGGTTGACGTCGAAACTAAACCGGTCGATCAGCTCAACGGCTATAAATCAAAATTGTGAGACTGTATCGGTCGACCGACCAGCTGCGGTAACTGGAGAAATGTTGCAACGGTCACATAGACCGGTCGACCAGTCCAGAATTTCGGTCGACCGACCTCCGAGTCAAATGAACAGTAACGGTCAAATTTGAAGGAGGAATTTGTGGAATGATTTCTGGATGAATTTTTCACACATTGAAGGCTATAAAAGGAGTGCCAAAGCCAGAGGAAAATGCACACATTTACTCATTGAAGAAAAGTTTCAAGTTGCTAAAGAGAGACCATTTCTTGAAGTTTTCATTTTATAGCTTTCTCATTATTTCTCTCTTCTTCTCTTGTGAGCTTAGCTTTGTAAAAGAGAGAAACACTTTTGTTCAGAAAAATTAGAGAGAGCTTCTGTGTAAAAAAGGTTCAAAATCTTACCTCTTGAGCGAGAGAAATAGATTAGCTTCCTAGGAGGAGAGGTTGCCTTGCCTCTCGAAGCAGAGAAAAAGGCGGTGGTGTAAAGTGCCTTCTTTCTTGCCCCATTTGGAACATAGAAAGTGCTAGTGGAATCTCCGACGGTCTCGAGGTCGAGAAGTCGGAGCGGGGACGTAGGCCAAGGTGTGGCCGAACCTCGTCAACAAACTACCGTGTTCGTTTGAGTTTGATTTTATCTCTCTCTCTCCCCATTCATATTGAATTTATGATATGAAGTATAAAGGATTTAAGAATCGGTTTTGTGCTTCCGTGACGATTTTTGTGAAATTCAAATTTTCAATTGAACACCAATTCACCCCCTCTTGGTGCCCTTTGGGATCCTACAATTGGTATCAGAGCGGGTTGCTCTTGTTTTGATTTTTTTAAATCTTCTCATTTTTTTGATCTAGATTCAATCATCTTTTTGAAGATTTAACAATCTTAAGAGCCATGACATCAAGCGGATTTGGTTTTGCCGAAGGACAATCTATTAGTCGTCCTCCCCTTTTAAATGCATCAAATTTTGCATATTGGAAAATTAGAATTCAAGCATATATTTGTTCTATTGATATCGACATGTGGAAAATAGTTGAAAAAGGTTTTTATGTTCATGAAAAGTTACCTATTGATTCTAAAGAAAAAGAAAAGATTTTTTCAAAACTTGATTGGAAAGCGAAAAATATATTTTATTGTGCTTTGGATTCGATGGAGTTTAATCGGATTTCAAGTTGTGAATCTTCAACCAAGATTTGGGAGAAGCTCATCACCACTTATGAAGGAACCGACGAGGTTAAAGAATCTAGATTGAATATTTTAAACCATCAATATGATTCTTTCAAAATGCATGAAAATGAATCCATAAATGATATGGTAGCTCGGTTTAATGATATTTTAAATGGCTTAGCCTCTTTGGGCGAGCCAAGATTTAACTCCAAAAAAGTGAAAAAAATTCTCAGGTCTCTCTCCTCAAGATGGCATACGAAGAGGACCGTAATCGAAGAAAAGGATTTAAACAAATTGGATTTTGATGATCTTATTGGTTCACTTCTAACCTATGAGATCTCAATCCAAGAAGATCAAGAAGAAAAAGCCCCCAAGAAGAAAACATTGGCATTGAAGGCAAATACAATAGAAGAAGACTCAAGCGAAGAAGAAGTGGATGAAAAGAAACTCGCACTCTACACAAAAAAATTGGATAAATAACTCAAGTTGGTTAAGAAGAAAGACAAGAACGAGAAGTCAACAAGAAAATCATACAAGCACCACAAAGAAGAAAAATCCTGAAAAGGTAAAAAGAAAAAATATGAAGAGTCTAGTGAAACAAGTAATTCATCAAGCTCTTCTATTGATGAAGCATACATATGCTTGATGGCAGACGACGATGAGGTACTTTCTAACCCTTCAAATTCAAATTATGACTCATCGAACTCTTCCGAAGAAGCTCTCTCTTTAGATGTGAATAAATAACTCTCATCTCTTATAAAAAGATATTTCTCACTCAAAGAAGAAAATGAGAAGTTAATACATGAGATTGAAAAATTAAAAGAAGAAAAGGATATATGTCTTATGGAAAATGAAAATTTCAAAAATGAAATTGAAACTTTGGAAATTACACATGCATGTGAAATTGTAAAACTATCTTGTTCTTTAGACAAGGTAAAGAAGGAAAATGACCTTTTGAAGAACTCACAAAATAAGACTATTTATCATGTAACGGCAAATAATCTTAGGAATCATTTTGGACATGAAAATTTTTATTGGAAATCCAAACATAGAAAATCACATCTCAAATGTTTTACATGCGGATTTCATGGCCATTATGCATATCAATATAAAATAAGAAAATCATTACAACATGACATGATTTGGATTCCGAAAGGAACATTATCTAACAAAATCGGACCCAAGAAAGTTTAGGTACCAAAAGTTACTTGATTTCTTTTCAGGTGTGCCTCACATACAAAGGACATATAGAGTTGGAGATGTGAGGGCACAAAGGATATGGCAAAAGTATCATCTATCTTTTATGTCACTCAAAAATTCAAAACTACAATTAAAAAAAAAGGGAACATATAAATGAAAATTGGTTATAGTAATAGGGGGAGCATGATTAAACTTTATTTTGACATATCATAGACATCATTGTTGGATCAAAGTTTTATGTCATATTTTGATTCTTAATACATTTTTGTTTTTGGCTTTAATAAATTTAATAGCCATAAATTTAGGGGGAGTTATCTTTCAAAACTTGCAATACTTTAATTACTCTACATATCTATTATATGACAAAAATGGGGAAGAATAATTTTTTACTAAGGGGGAGTTACATATGATTTCTTATATGCTTCATATATAAACTATTCTTTTTTATGAAACAAAAGGAGAAAAAGTATAGGAGAAATATGATATGAATATCGCTTTGTATGAAAAGTACCTTACAACTAATATTTATGTGAATATCTACCATTGTAAGGAAAGCAACATGTTAGGGGGAGTAAAATTGCTTGTACAAGAATTTTACAACTTTTTTTGTAATTTATATATTTTTCATATTTCTCGGTTTGTCTTCATCAAAAAGGGGAGATTGTTGGGTCAAAGTTTCAATGACATATGAAATTATATTTTGATGAAACAAACCTCGAAAGATTAAAATGCTGAAAAAGTCCAAGAAAAAGAGATAACTTTATGCACAACTTTGATTGCATAATTGACTATGAAATGATTAGATTTTGGATGAATATTCGTCGGTAAATTTGTAGAGAATTCGGTTAGCTTATCATGGACTCCAAGATCATCTAATTTGGATAATTATGCAGAAAGTTATGATCAAAAGAGTGCAGGTCGGTCAACCTGTCGGTCGACGCAAAGAAAGCCGGTCGACAGTCCGGTCGACCAAATGAAGATGACGGTCGACCGATCCAGAACCGTTTGACATCAAAACTAAACCGGTCGACAGTCTGGTCGAAGCACCGGTCGACCGATCAGCTCAACGACTATAAATCAAATTGCGAGACTGTACCGGTCGATAGTTCGATCGATCGACCAGCTGCGGTAACTGGAGAAATGGCGCAACGGTCACATAGACCGGTCGACCGGCCTCCGAGTCAAATGAACAGTAATTGTCAAATTTGAAGGAGAAATTTGTGGAATGATTTCTGGACGAATTTTTCACACATTAAAGGCTATAAAAGGAGTGCCAAAGCTAGAGGAAAAGGCACACATTCACTCATTGAAGAAAAGTTTCAAGTTGCCAAAGAGAGACCATTTCTTGAAGTTTTCATTTTATAGCTTTCTCATTATTTCTCTCTTCTTCTCTTGTGAGCTTAGCTTTGTAAAAGAGAGAAATACTTTTGTTCAGAAAAATTAGAGAGAGCTCCTGTGTAAAAGAGGTTCAAAATCTTACCTCTTGAGCGAGAGAAATAGATTAGCTTCTTAGGAGGAGAGGTTGCCTTGCCTCTCGAAGCGAAGAAAAAGGCGGTGGTGTAAATGGCCTTCTTCCTTGCCCCATTTGGAACAAAGAAAGTGCTAGTGGAATCTCCGGCGGTCTCGAGGTCGAGAAGTCAGAGCGGGAACGTAGGCCAAGGTGTGGCCGAACCTCGTCAACAAACCACCGTGTCCGTTTGAGTTTGATTTTATCTCTCTCTCTCCCCATTCATATTGAATTTATGATATGAAGTATAAAGGATTTAAGAATCGGTTTTGTGTTTCCCCGATGATTTTTGTGAAATTCAAATTTTCAATTGAACACCAATTCACCCCCCTCTTGGTGCCCTTTGGGATCCTACATACATATATATATATATATATTATGAGCTTAAGTACTGTGTAACCACAAAAAGTGGTTACAACTTGTAACCATCCGATCACGGCCATTTGGATCAATGATTAATGGTTTAGATCTGGGCGCTATGAGCTAGTTTACCATTTTATGTGGTTACATAGTACTTACTCATATTATATATATGGGGAAAATGCGCCTACGTTGCAACCTTTTCACATATGGATGTGGATTGTTCAATCTGGCATCCACGACCATGCGAGCATCAGATGCCGTTGGATTGATGCGCGAGGGTGACAATCGAATGCGGATCTGAAATCCCTAGCTACTGTAGCCGCACGCTCTGCGATCAACAGCTACAAAGACAATGACAAACCTGAACGTCCGCCTTCTCCGTCTTCTCCATTCTCCCCCTACTGATTCCTGACCAAGCATGGAGTCCACTTTGAAGCAATCTTTGTGTCTACATGAAATGTGGAGTCCGCTTTGAAGCAATTCTGAGTCTCGGAGAAGCATGGAGTCGCTATGAAATCTTTGTGTCCCGACAAAGCATGGAGTCCACTCTTAAGCAATCTTTGTGTTCCATGCCTTCTGCATGCATAGAGTGTTCAGGCACACTTCAGCGAGAGAAAGATGACAAGTCATCCAATGTTTTCTTCTCGCTGCATTTGATGTTTATGCTTGCTATAACATAATAGGATGTTGTTTATGCTTGTCCAAACATAGTAGGATGTAGTTATTTTATTTGAGGATAGGGTTAGTGTTCATTGTTCTCTATGTTCATTTGTTTGTTATTGTGTTCATTTGTTGTCAATGTTCTCTTATTGCAAAACTCGCAAAACATAATGGGGTGTTCTTCTTACTGTATTGTCATTATTATTATCTAAATTAAAATAGGATGTCACTTTTGTATTTGTCTAAGTAGAATAGGAAATTCCTTTCTAATATGATACTCAAGAACGATGTCTTGAGTGACCGAAATAATATATGATAATCAAGAGAAATGAGATCAAACGGAATTCAAGCAGCGTACTAATGAATCAATCAAGATGGATTTAATTACAAGATTACCAACCTTCTAATTAACAATAGAAGTTTCTGAAGAACGAGTTGTAGGAATTCTCACTACAAGAAAAATGATATTTTTTCGATGGTTTCATCCGTCGAAAAATCGAAAGAAATTGTCGGTAATGTGAGTTTTCAACAGGTTTACCGACAGAAATGATCCGTCGAAAAAGTAGGCATTACAAAACGATTTCGACGGTTCGAAAAACATCCGTCGAAAGTTCCGATGGTTGTAACCATCCCAAAACTCCGACGGCCGCGATCGTCGAAAAGTTCTGGCAGCTGCGACCATCAAAAAGTTTTGGCGGACGTGACCATCGAAATGTTCTAAGGGCCGCCACCATCACAAAGTTTCGGCGATCGCAACCGTCTAAACATTTCGGTGGCCGCAATCGTCGCAAAGAATTTTTAAAATATAAAAAATAATTCCGGCCGATCACGTCGCCGCCGCCCAGATCTGGCCGTCTGGCGGTCGATCACATCACCACTGCCCAGATTAGGCCGCCTGTGGAAGGATCGGCCGCTTGGCAACTAGATCAGGTTGCCTAGTGGCTGATCAGGCTGACTGCGGTCGGATCGACTGTCGGACAACTAGATCAGGCCGGCTGCAGTTGGATCAGCCGCCTGACGACTAGATCAGGCCGCCTGGCGGCCGATCAGGCCGGTTGCGGACAGATCGACCGCTCGACGACCAGAACGGAGGGGAGATCGAAAGAAAGGGAGAGGGAGTCGGAGAGAAGGAGATCGGAGAAGAGAGACCAAAGTCGAAGCCTTGTTTGAGGGAGCCGAGCCGAAGAAGAACTGCTGCCGGAGGTGGAGAGAGCCGGAGGCGGAGAGGAATGAGAATTAGAGAGGGAGAGAGCCGGAGGGAGCGAGAGGGAGAGGAAGTGCGAATGAGAGGGGGAGAGGAAGTGAGGGAAGGAGAGAGAGGTTAAATATAAGAAAAATTGGTGGGCAGGGTGGGCGGGAATGAAATTAGAAATATTGATGGGTAGGACCATCGAAAGTATGACCGTCGGTAATTAAATAAATAAAATATCACCCATATTATATATTATGATATATATGATTATAATATTTATTTATTTTTTAATGATCGATGGTCAAGACCGTCGAAAGTACCGACGGTCCGATCCTTCAGTAATTATTGATATATTATGATATGTATGATTATAATATTTAATTATTTTTATAATTACCGATGGTCCAGAACGTTGAAAGTTTCAACGGTTTGGACTGTCAGTAAATATTTATATATTATGTTATGTATGATTACAATATTTAATTATTTTTATAATTACCGACGGTCCAGAACGTCAGAAATTTCGATGGTCCGGACTGACAGTAATTATTTATATATTATGATATGTATGATTATAATATTTAATTATTTTTATAATTACCGATAATTCAGAACATCAAAAGTTTCGATGATCCGGACCGTCAGTAATTAAAAGAATAAAATACTAATTAAATTACATATTAGATGATGGTATATATTATATAATATTTAATTATTTTTCATAATCGACAGGTGCATCCGTCGGAACTTTCGACGGATAGCTATCCGTAAAAAATTTTGGCGTTCTGCACCATCGAAAAATAAGAAAACAATATAATAGATTTCATAATTTATTTTTTTAGTTTTGATGGCCACAACCATCAGAAATTTTGATGGATTACTATCCGTCGCAAGTTGCGAAGGATTTGTGTCCGTCGAAAATTATCCGCTGAAAAATTCTAATTTTCTTTAGCGTCTCTAATAGCAAAAGCAATTAAGTCAATTTTCAATAGATTCAAAGATATCTAACATAATTACAAATATTTGTATTTATAGTCCCTAGATACTAGAATTTGGGGTGGAAGAAAAAGCCCTAAATTAGCCTACAAGTAAGGCAATTACTTTCCTGAAATAACCAAATCATTCTCTCTTACAAATCTCTGTAGAAGTTTTTCTTATATAATTATTTCAAAAATTACAAATAAATACCATTAAATTATAATTTATTTGGCCCAAATTATGCTGACTCTTCATACGACCCAATTTGTAAGACCTTGAGAAATTGGATCTGATGCAACTCGATCTTGTAATTGAATCAATTGTGAATCTCAAGTATTCTTAATTATCTTCAATTTCTTATTTTCTTTGAGATCCACAACATTATCTTGATCATCCAATTTTGCTAGAACATTCTTCTGTCATTGGTTGCAATTATAGTCATTTATAGGTTCATATCATTCCCTTCCTCTTCAAAAGAATTTGTTCTCGTATCAATATTTACAATAATGAGAATATAACCTATGACATGTATGAATTTATTAAATAATTTTGGACCCACATAATGGAGATATTTATACTTTCCTTTCATGTGTCAAATGGCCTGCATGATGTATATCAATCAGAATGATAAGTATAATTTCTCGTTTATATCATCGTATTAAGATCCTGCAAGTGTAGAATAAGAACAACATAAGTAGTATGAAAAGTAATATAACATTCATACTCGCCTGAATGAAATATCTTATGCGCATGAGATATTGGTATTTTAAGAAATAAATTGTGAAATTTTGAGAACCTTCCTCTACGCATAAGGATCCTGTCAAATAAGGTGTGCAAAATATTCCAAAGAAGTAGGAATCCAATATGGAGATTACCAAGTGGTTCCAAAATAAGATGGATATTCGAAATCTACAAGTAAAATATGATAAGATTCGTAATCTCGCATGTTCATGGACAAAATCATGTAATTCCCTACTACGACTCATAATATCATTCAAATGATCACTCAAATGATTACTATAAATCAAAAGTTCTCCTAAGAAAATAATCATAGATCTTTTGTGAAAAAACACACAAAAGCCCAACTAATGCAAATTTCTCATTTATGATGTAAAATCATATGACAAACTACAATAATTATATGAAGAAATGCTCTCAGTAAACACAACGATTGGTTCAAGAAAATGAATAAGATTTTAATCTTATCAGAAAATATGAAAATCAAAATATGTTTAAAAAATGCTCAATATTTGAAAATACTCATTCTAGAAATTCGATGTAAGGCATAAATAAAATGAACCAACACCCAACAAATAAGAAAATGAATGAGATGAATGACATTGAACACCTGTCTCAATTGAACCCTGCAAAATGGTCACATCAAACAAATATAAAGTTTCAAAGCAAGGAGATGGACATTTCACTCCTACATTTCAAACAAGTATAAAGTTTCAAAGCAAGATAGAATTTGTAACTTCATGTACTCCACTCCAACATATCTATAAGGAAAAATCAGAATTAAAAGACAAGAGATACTTAGAGTCAGGGGAAAAGACTATTGAATTCTCTTTCTTTTCATTCAACACACAAGCCTTTTCGCTCATATATCTATGAAGGTGGCCTTTCTAAACATTGAAGATCTAATATCTTTCATTCTCACAACACTCAATAAATAAATGTTTCCTCTTAATGCTTTCCAAAAGTGACCTTTCTGAATACTCAAAATTTTCGTGGCTCTCATTTTCAATACTCAAGTTGTGGCATTCATTTTTTTCATCTTTCTTGTCCTTGAACCCTCAAAATTATTTTGAATTGCAGTATTACAATCAACTCTATCTTTCTTCAATTGATATTGTGCAACCAAATTTTTTCTCTCGATGTTGTAAGCTACTACATGCTCTTTAAGTTGAATTGCTCTTCAAATGCTTCTTAAAGAGACAATGGTGCTAAAGTATATTTGTTCCCATCTTTGCGACATTTATAATAGTTGGTGGCACCATCATGTGTCACACATTGTTCATATTGCCATGATCGCCCCAAAAGGATATACAAACATGCATTGAAATCACATGACATTAATAATCTTCCAATTTTAAATGGCAGAAGCAGTTGTTTGGTCATTTTAACTTCTCCATTATTTGTCCATTGTGGCTTATATGGGTTGGGCTGCTTGAACTCAGCTTCTCTACCATGTAATAGTTAGCAAGATTGACACAACTTTCATTATTGATAATCGATCCACAAGTTCTGTACATAACACAACAACGGATATAGAAAAGATTTTCTCGTTCATTTCTTCTTCCTCCAATTTGAATGTTGTATTTTCAAAAATTTATTTTACACTTTCCTCCAGCAATATTCCCTTCTTTTTTTTCTCTTGTTTCTTTTTTTTCCTTCTTAATCCTTTCTCCTTTATCATTTTTTTCAAAAATTTTCTAGATTTTCTTTTTCCTTCTTCTTCCTTTTCCTCCTTTCTTGCACTTTCCTTTTCAATTCTTTTTTTTGTTACTTTTAAAGATTTTTTTCCTAAAATTGTAGCATATTTTGAAGAATAAATAAGGATGATGACTAGGTTTGAAGAACAAATAAGATCAAATAAGGAAGACGATTAAGATTTGAAGAACAAATAAGCGATTTTTTTTAGATTCTTTTTTTTTCAAAAAATGAAATAGGGGAGAACTTGAATAATGGAAGAAAACTAGAAAGCCGAATAAAAAATGTGATATTTGAAGAACAAATAAGCCAAAAAATTTTAGATTCCCTTTTTAAAAAATTGAAATAGGGGAGAACTTGAATAATGGAAGATAATTAGAAAACCGAATAAAAAACGCGACTATGATACAATGATACCTTGAGCGACCGAACAATATATGATAATCAAGAGAAATGAGATCAAACAAATTTCAGGCAATGAAACATCAACCTCAAGATTACTAATGAACCAATCAAATGATATTATAGGTAGATGGATTTAATCACAAAATTACCAACCTTGTAATTAATATCGAAAGTTTCCGTAGAACAGATTGCAGGAGTTCCGTCACAGCAAAAGCAATTAAGACAAATTTCAATAGATTCTAAGATGACTAACACAATATTTATAGGCTTAGATATCAGAATTTGAGGTGGAAGAAAAAATTCTAACTTAGCCTACAAGTAAGGTAACTACTTTCCTTAAAATAACCAAATCATTCTCTCTTACAAATCTTAGCACAATTTTCCTTATATAATTATTCCAAAAATTCTAAATAAATATAGTTAAACCATGATTTATTGGACCAAATTATATGGCTCTTCATGCATCCCAAATTATAACACATTGAAAAATTGAATCTGATCAACCTCGATCTTGTAATTGGATCAATTGTGAGTCTCAAGTATTCTTGATTATCTTCAATTTTTTTCTTTGATATCCACAACGCTATCATGATTATCCAACTTTGCTAAAACATTCTTCTATCACCGATTACAATTATGGGCATTAATATCACCTTCTGTTAAGTAGACTAATATATTGTCCTCATGGATTTTGTGCTTGGCCTATATAAAAGCAATTTTAATGTCTTCTATTGAGATTACCAAAATGGAAGATTCTGTTTCGAATTATGAAGATAAACATATCGAAGAACTTGAAGATACACATGAATTGTGAGATGCTATAATATGTTCTCTTTGTAATTTGTATGCCATTCACATTTCAAATCAATTATTACAGCTATGCATATTTTTCACAGTGATGAAATCCAAGATAAGCACCATTTTAATGACATCCAAGTCAGTAAATCTCTTGTCGACAGAAGTTCGATATGGAAGATGATGTGTACATTTTTACAATGCATGCATATGAAAAATCAATTGGTCTTTGTGTGCGAAAAGATCATTGTTATAAATCTAAGAAGACAAAGATGCCCACTGGTACATTGCTTGTTTGTTTTAAATAAGGTAAAAATGATCTCAAACTGAAGCACACGTTGGGTAAAGATGTAAAGAGGAGACAAACCGTTAAAGAGAATTGTGACGCACTATTATTAGCTAAAGTAGCAAGTTATGGAAAGTGTGAAGTCAAAAGATTCATTGAAGAGCACGCACATAAACTTGCCTCACAATCAGATGTTGGTAGATTATCCTCTAATAATAAATTGTTGACTTCTTCTAAGGTAATTATGAAAGATCTAAGAAGTCTCGAGGTTGGATCTTCTAAGATAGCTAAGTACAAAATGATTCCAATCAACATAAATGATAGAATCTTCCTAAAACTAGATATTTTTCTTTGCCGCATCAGCTTCATCTTTGTGATTCCTTAGTAATCGAATTATGATGTGAATATTTGGTTCTTCAATTGGTGGATTGATCCAATAGAAAAAGCGACATACCTTAGTACCTTACAAGTTTGGCAACAAGTTGTAAGTATTTTAATATGTTAATAGAAAAATTCAAAGAAAATAGATAAGTTGAGGTAATAATGAGGTTATACCCCAAAAAATTGACATACGTAAAATATCCTCCTTGGGTCACATTCAGTCCATGAAGTCCTTACAATGACTTCTTCCCTGCACATGCATCTTGACACAAAAATGGTATTCGATATTTCATCTAAATAGGGGTAAGAACATTCAAATTAGAAACAATAATCTAGTAATGAATGCACTAACAATAAATTAAACAATAATGCACTACAGGTAGCAACATTAGGTGAAATTAAACAAAAAATGTCAAATTGTTGTTAATGCAATATGATACAAATTTTCACAATTACACATCTTAGAACAATTACAACATACAATTATTACCAATTTAATTTAGAGTGGGCACAATTATACGTCTAAGAACTAAAGACAACATGTAATTGAGAGCTCACACTAAACACTAATTAAAGAGCTCCTCGGTTAACATTTAAGCTTCTTCGTGCCAGTTGTTGAAATTAAGAAATTTTCTAGCAGACAAAGGCGTATATATATATATTATATATATGTATTAAATTTCATCGGTCTCACGGGATCGAGCGCATGCATAATGATCATCGGGATTCAGCCGATGAAGACACAACGTGATCGTCATTGAGTGCAGGAAGCTTTCATCGCTAGGATTGGGTGGTGAAGATGCGCGTGCAGACAACCTTCGTCACTTGGATCAAACGTGAATGTGTTCATCGGAATGAGCTGATGAAGGAAGCCCTCATCATCGTTGCTGAATGCATCGATAATCATTGTCGGGATTAGCCGATGAAGACACAATGTGATTGTCGTTGAGTGCAGGAAGCTTCATCGCTGAGATCAGGCAGGGAAGACGTGAGTGCAGGTTGCCTAGATCGGACGTGACCCTCTCTTCATCGCCAAGTTTTTGTCGCACTTCATTGGTCCTAGGGATTTTAACAGCTGCTAGGGATTTCATAGCCACTTCCGATCGACCCTCGCGCATCAATCCAATGACTGATTCTCTCGCACGACCATGGATGCTTGATTGAACGGGTCAAAAAGAGCTCCACATCCATATGTGAAAAGGCTGGAATATAGGCACATTCTTTCACACACACAGATATACATACATACATATATATATGTATATATGTATATATATATGAAGATTTTAAATATTTGACTGAACCAATCAGTTTGACCGGTTCAATTGAGAACTAGTGATCAATTTGGTTCAGTTTTATCAAAAATGAAAAATTAAAACATCTGATTGAATATGTGAAGACTGATCGTTGGGTGAAAATGGAAAAGGAAAATATAAAGAGAAAGCAAAAAAGGAAGTAAACATGAAATGAAAATATGAAAAACATGAAAATATTGGGGGATAAAAAAATCTGAATACTTTTAAATATATTATCTTTTCATAAAAAATATCTATTCAAATGATTTTAAAATTGATTGCAAGATAAGAAAATAAAACAAAAAAATAGATAAGTAAAAAAATGTGAAAAAATGCTATATGAAACATATGCCGAATGAAACAAATACGAGTAAATGATCTATAGCAGAATTTTAAAAAATGCTCATTAAAAATTAAAAAGAACTAAAGAATAATATGATGAAAAATAAAAAGAAAGATATTGAAGGAAAGGGAGAAAACTCAAAGTTTATGTAGAAAGAAAAATATAACTATATTAAACAATTACCTTTTACTAAAATTAATATGTAATGATAAATAAATGATATACTGACTTTTTTAAAAGTTTCGTTTATGTAGTTTGATATAGTTTTCATCATTATTAAGATCCGATTCATTGAGTTAGAAAATTGATCGAACTAATTGGAGTATAACCTAGATGACATATTGTATTCGACGTCCATCCTATTTTTAAACCTTGATATATATAGGCATAAAAAAATGAGAGACAAACCAAGGCCCCCTGATAGAGATGGACACCGTGCTAGGCCAACAATTTTTTCGCTTGGGCTCCGCACCATCACGAGCCCAAGCAACGTATAATACATATCATTACTTATATTTTATTCATAAAGTATTACTATTAATAGTATATAATAAATAATATATCACTTATTGCGTATGACTTTTTTGTGATTTTTTTAAATATATGAAAAAGTTAAAAAATTAAAAGCTGGGTCAGTTAGATTGGCACAAGGTCCCTACTAGCATGGCACTACCTTCGACCAAACATGCAATGTGGTTCTTCTTTGTCCACTAGAATGCAACCAACTCATACATGCCCTATGTTTTTTAAAAGTTTTCATCTAACTTACAAGAGATTGGCTAAAATATATGAAAGCAATTTTAGGAGTGCACCTATCTAGGAACTTCAAGACCTAATTGACTAGGTGAAGAAGGAGATGTGCTACACAATTACTAAGATGATAATGTAGTAGTAATTTGGACTTTTGGGCCAAACCATCATGACATCCCCTATATAAAGACCTCAATTCCTATTATTTACCTCTTTTGTCCACATCTCTTGGCGGCTAGTGCTTGAGGAAGGAGAAAAATATTAACAAGGAAGAGGAAGAAGAGGAAGAAAGAGGAGGAAGATCTGAGGTCAAGAAATGTAAAGGGGATCCAAATCTCCCGCTCTCCTCTCTCAATGTTCTACTTGTAATAGATCGAGAGCAAGAGGAACCCATATTCTCTTATTGGATTGTGATTGAGGGTTATTGTTTATTTATTAGATCTATATTTGCGTAGGATTTTCATGATGATCTATGCCATGTACAAGTTTTATGATTAGATTTATTGTTAGGGTTCATAAGTTTTTTATATTATTCATGATTTAGAGATGAATCCTAGATCTTAGAAATTTCATGGTTTAATATGTTTTCTAATGTTCTTTTGATACTAGAATGTCTAGAAAACGTAAATGTATTAATAAGTGAGAGATAAATAGCAAACATAGTGAGAGATAAATAACAAACACAAAGAGACACGATATGTTGACGAGATTCGGCCTCAACTCTTTGTCCTATGTTCCCGCTCCAACTTCTTGTCCTCGAGATTGTTGGAGATCCATTATCTTTCTCTTTTCTTGTAGGGAGAGAACAATCATCTTTACACCACGCGCCTTCCTCTCCGCTTTACTAGATCAGAAACAATGTTTCCCTCTAACTCTCTTATTTTACAAAATTTTTCTCACACTCAAATGTTAGAAGAAAAAAAAAAGAATTTGCAACTTTGGGTTCAAGAACGTGAAAGGAGCTTTAGAATGATCTTCTTCTTGGATGAGTTTTCTTCAGTCTTTGACACTCTTTTTATAGGCTTCTAAAAGTGAAAATTTCGTCCAAAAAATCTTCCATAATTTCCTTCTTGAAAAATAGCTGTTATTGTTCATCTATCACTGTGACTGGTCTACCGCTTTAATAGGCCGATCGACCGGTCAATATGGCCATTGCAGCATATCTATGATTTTGTCCGCTGTCTGATCGATCGGCGTAATGACCGGACGGTCGACTGGTATAGTCTCGACATTTCTTTAATGTGTTCTTCCAATTGTCGGTCGACCGGTGCAATGACCAGACCATCGATCGGTATAGTCTTGACATTTCTGAAATTCATCTCTACACTGATCGGTCAACCGGTGCAATGACAAGTATAGTCTCATCATTTCTCCTACGTAATATCGATCATTCGATTCCCATGGCCAATCGGTGTGCAGACCGGTCGTGTGCATAATTAATTTTTCCACCGTCTAACTTAACGATTTTTTCCACAAATGAAGTCATATCAATCTTACACCTATATTGTCATCACTTGAACATAAATTAATAATTTTTATGTCCAATTTAATTTGTTATCATCAAAACATAGGATTCAACAATCTCCCCATTTTTTATGATGACAAACTAATTAGACGATAAAGAGAGAAATGCAACTTGTAAGGATAGAGAATGAGTAGTAAGTAAGCTTCCCCTACATTCATGCATATTTCACATTTCTCCCCCTGAATAAGTGGCCTTTATATTTTCATAATATGAAACCATATGAGCATATAATATCAACAAGGTACAAAATAAACATGAAATCAAATGTTTAACACATTCAACATGAAGCAAAAATCATGACATTACATTCATAGTCAATACATACATCATGTGTTCATGAACTAAAAAATATAACTATAGTCACTACAAAATGGTGCACGACACTAGTACAAACCACATATCAACTAAGAAAAACATCAACTAAGAACTTAAGAACATATAATATCATTCCAACTTCTTCCCCTTTTGACGACATCAAAGAGGAAGGTAACTCATCTCATCTCATCGGGACTATCACATCACGAGCTACGGATAGAATAAATTCTTGTGATGCATAGTAGGCTTATAGTGAGCCAACAAGGTACTGGGAGTCACGTTCCATCCGTCGAACATGACGATCCATCTAGGTCACACGACGGTCTATGACAACCACCTGCTATGAAAGGGTCGTAAAATTATAGGTGATAAATGAATAGAGACTAGGTAATGGGCACGGACATAAAAAATGTGACAGAGATGGTCACGATCAAAATGAATGGGTACGCCAAGGATATAGGTAATGATGGCCTCTCGAGTGATCATCATGTTCGTATAAAAATGATGAACAAGACGGGGGATACACACGCTCTGTGAGAGAGAGAAGTAGTAGCCAAATGATGTTTGCGAACATCTCCTAAACATCTGGAATGTTCAGAGCGTCCCAATCAACAGTGTAGGCACGTAGGACTTTGCGAGAGGCGTACAAGGCATCAATACAAATAGAGACGGCCCAAATGACAAAGAGGTGACTATCAAAATTAGTAGGGTCAGTGGAAGGAGGCTGACGAGCACGTCCACGGGATCGTCCTCGTCCATGTTGGACAGGCGTGGGTTCAGGTTCCAGATTCGATTCCGGGTCAGGTGCAGGCTCATTTGTGATTACATGAATGCTATGTGCACCTGAGCCATAAAAATGACGACACTAGAAGATTAGCCGAAGAGGTGGAGTCCCTTCATCGTTGGCCATTGATTCAACAATGGTGGCCGGAAGGAATGGAATGATGGCCGGAAGGAATGGAAGAGGTTTGGCCGATTTGCTATTTCGGTGGTCGGAAGGGACGTCGGAAGGGAACCGACGACGGCTGCGGGAGGGTTGATGGGGAGAGAACAACGGTGACAGGGCGGTCGAGAAGGACACAATGGTGACGATCAGAAGGAAGAAGAGGTGATGAGAGGGGGGACGAAAAGAAGCTGTGACGACGGTGGCAATAGCTAGAGGGCGATCGACGGCAGCCATAGGAGTCACCGAGGAAGAGAGAAGGGGCGGCCAGTAGGGCGAAAATGGTGGCAGAAAAAAATATGATGATGGCAAAGAGCGGTGAAAGGAAGAAGAGAACTGACGGGCGACTGATGGCGACGGGAGTCACCGACGAAGAGAAGAAGTGGTGGCTGGATGGGTGACAATGGCGGCCGGTGAGATGGGGTCATGAGGATGATGGCTGGGGGGTCGACAGCAACGTCACAGAGAGTCGGATGGGCGGTGGCTAGGGAAGCGATCGAGTGAAGATGAAAATAAGTTGACCGATCGACCGATCGAATTTTATATGTCTGTGATTTTTGTATATACCGATCGACTGGTCATGCCAAACAGTCGACCGATTAGTTATTCTTTTTTTTTTTGAAAACCCATTGATCGATATGTGGAAATCAGTTTTAGTCACTCACTGGTCGACCAATTCGTCCAGCTGGTCGATCTATCTTACCTTGTTTACCCATTTTTCACTATTTTCAAGATTTTAACCACTCTAGGGACATATTTCAGATAAATGTAAGTGTTGTGCAACACTTTTAATACTCAATTCATGTCAAAAGTGATATTGCATAACCAAGTCACTTTTACTTAGAATTGACATGCAATTAAGATTCAATCATTCCTAATTCTCTTTTAAGCATGCAAAACTGTTCTTCACTTAAGGGTTTTTTAAATATGTCTGCAAGTTGGACTTCAGTGGACACATATTCAATAGTAATGTCCTTAAGGGTCACATGCTCTCTAATGAAATAGATATTGCAAATCGAGGTGTTTAGTCCTACAATGTTGAATTGGATTTTTGGTCATTTCTATAGCACTTGTATTATCGCACTTCATAGGTACATTGGAACAATTCATACCATAATGAAGCAATTGTTGTTTTACCCATAATAACCGTGCACAACAACCACCGACGGCTATATATTCGATCTCGACGGTAGAAAGTGCGATGGTGTTTTATTTCTTGCTAGCCCATGAAATAAGAGGGCTACAAAAAGAGTAATACATCCCACTAGTGCTTTTCCTATCAACTTTACACCCGACAAAATTTGCATCGGTGTAGACATGTAATTTAAATGGGGAGTTTCTATCATACCAAATGCTTAATTCACATGTATGCTTTAAGTAGCGCGTAATTCTTTTAACAGCAATTAAATGTGATTTTTTGGGAGCGGATTGAAATCTAGCACACAAGCATACACTAAATATGATATCCAGCCTAGATGTCGTTAAATAGAGCAAGCTACCTATCATACTTCTGTACCTTTTTTTGATCATTTGACTTGTCTTTTTCATCTTTATCTAATTTTGTAATGGTGCTCGTAGGGGTTGTGCTCGGCTTGCATTTGTTCATCCTGAATCTTTGAAGTAGCTCCCTTGTATGCTTTTCTTGGTTGAGAAAAATTTCATCCTTGGATTGTTTCACTTGTAGACCTAGAAAGAAAGTGAACTCTCCTACAAGACTCATCTCAAATTTTTTTTGCATAAGAGTTTCAAACTCTTTGCACAACCATTTATTAGTAGCAACATAAATAATATCATAAAAAAATGTGAATTATTAAAATGTCATTTTTCAAATGTTTTTAAAATAACGTGGTGTCAACTTTCCCCTTTTGAAAAACCTTTTTATACCAAGCTCGAAGAGCTTGTTTCAATCCATAAAGAGCTTTGGAAATATTAAAAGCATGATTAGAAAAATTTGAATTTTCAAAACCTTGAGGTTGTTCAACATAAACTTCTTCATTTATAAAACCATTTAGAGTAGTCGATTTTACATCTATTTGAAAAAGTTTTAAACTTTTATAACATGCAAAAGTCAAAAGCATTCGAATTGCTTCAAGTCTAGAAACAAGAGCAAAAGTTTCATCAAAATCAATCCCTTCAATTTGCCCTTGCCCACTTATAACAAGTTTCAAAGATCTATGTGTAGTAATGACTCCTTTTAATTTAAATGATCTCTTGGTTTGTTTACCTTTTAGACATGAATCACAAACATTGTTTATCTCAAATTTAACCTTAATCAAACCTCTAACCAATTCATAATTTGAAAGCTTATTGAATAATTTATAGTTTACATATCCTAATCTTCTATGTCACAAATTTATATCATCATGCATAGCAATAAGACGCTTATCAATTTTCAAGTTATCAAAATTAATTTTGTATACATTATTGTATCTAAAACCCATGTATAAAACTTCATTATTTTCATCTAGTATCAAAGACTTGTCCTTTTCAAATTTGACTAAATAGTTTTTTCACATAATTGACTTATGATAATTAGATTATATTTTAAGTTTTCAACTAGCCAAACATTTTCCAAATACACTTTATCATTCTTACAACATTACCCATATCAATTACTCTTCATTTGCAAGTCTCCAAACGTGATTTTTCCTCCATTTTTCTTTTCCAAGATGATGATGTTTGATGCATCGCCAATCATGTGTCTTGAGCATCCACTATCCAAATACCATTTACTCTCATTGTACTTTGGAGCTCCTTCTTGGCTATGTCATTAGATATATGTAGGTTTCTTCATAGGAGGTGTTGGAGTCATTTTCTTCATCTTCGCTTTCATCCCAAATGGCTTGAAGAGTTTTTTTTTCCTTCTTGATTTTTTTTCCATCTTTTTCCTTTTTGACCAAATTTGGACACTTGTTTTTGTAATTTCCAATATTTTTATGTTCAAAATAGGTTATTTGATTTTTGCTTGATGATGATCTTTTCTTGGTGAAGCAATTCTTCTTCTTTTGCTTGGCAAACTTGAGATACTTGTCAAGTTTCTTTGCATATAAGGCAAGCTTCTTTCCATCAAGATCTTCATCTTCTTCACTTGTGTCTTCCTCATTTTTATTTGCTTTTGAAACCAATGTTTTTCTTTTTTAGAGCATTTGCTTCTTCATCTTCCTTGATTCTGATATCATAGGTTAGGAGTGAACCTATAAGATCATCAAAGTCTAACTTGTTCAAGTCTTTTCTTCAATCATCATCATGTTTGTATGCCATTTGGAGGAGAGGAACCTGATAAACTTTTTCACCTTTTGAGAGTTAATCCTTTGCTTGCCCAAAGAGGCTAAGCCATTCACAATATCGTTAAAGCGTACGACCATCTCATTTATAGATTCATTTCCATGCATCTTGAAAGAATCATATTGGTGATTTAGGATATTTAATATAGATTCCTTAACATTATTGGTTCCTTCAGGAGTAATGATAAGTTTCTTCCAAATCTCATTAGCACTTTGACAATTAGGAATCCGATTAAACTCCATTGGATCCAAAGCATAATAAAAGATATTTTTACCTTCCCAATCAAGTTTTATAAAAAATCTGTCTCCTTCGGTATATTCTAAAGGAGATTTTCTATGTAAATCAAAACCTTTTTGAACAACATCCCACATATCAATATCAATAGAACAAATATATGCCTGCATCTTGATTTTCAATATGCAAAATTTGATACATTAAAAAGTGGAGGATGATTAATCGAACCACTTGATGTCATAGCTCTAAAGATGTTTTAAATCTTAAAAACAAGAGCAACATGATACCAATTGTAGAATCGAAAGCACAAAGGGGGAGGGGGTGAATTGGTGTATAAAAATCTTTTCGTAAAATTACTTTCAAAAAATCAATAAAATCGATCACAAGCAAATAATGATAAGGCGTAAATGAGAGATAAAAAACAAATACAAAGAGACACGATATGTTGACGAGGTCCGGCCTCAACTCTTTGACCTATATCCTCGTTTCAATTTTTCAACCTCGAGACCGCCGAAGAATCATTATCTTTCTCTTTTTTTGTATGGAGAGAATAACCCTCTTTACACCACATGCCTTCTTCTCCGCCCAAAAGGCAAGGTACACCTTTTCTTACAAAGAGCTCTCAACTTCACTAGATGAGAAACAATGTTTCCCTCTAACACTCTTTTTTTACAAATTTTTTCTCACACTCAAAGCTTAGAAGAGAAAAGGGAAGAATTTGCACCTTTGGGCTCAAGAACTTGAAAAGAGCTTTAGAAGGATCTTGCTTGCTTGGATGAGTTTTCTTCAAGCTTTGGCACTCCTTTTATAGACTTCTACAGGTGAAAATTTCGTCCAAAAACTCTTTTATAATTTTCTCCTTAAAAAATAGTCGTTATTGTTCATCTGTCATCGGCTGACCGCTTTAATGGGCCGGTCAATCGGTCAATATGACCGTTGCATGGCTTTTACTGAGGAAACCTCTGCACTTTGAATCCGTGCAGGTACCCAATGAATGGATGGATGGTGGCTCAGCTTATGAGAAAGTAAATTGCACATTGGTCTAGTAGTTTTAGAGTCAAGTGTTTCTGAGTTTATTTGACTATACATTTTGAAGAGATGTTTTGACTATTTTATTTGCTATTAGTGATGTTTTAAATTCTATAACATTACTTTTGAAGTTTTCATGAAGTCTTCCGCATTCAATTGAAAGATTCTTTTGTCTTATTTAATGGTTTTATGCTTCCGCTATTTTAATTAAAAATCATATTTTATTATGATTATGTGATGTCGAACGAGCTAACACAACCGAATGACCTATTTGCTCTTGGCATTTGGGGGTGAAATTTCGGAGTGTTACAGTTTGGTATCAGAGAATGCTTAGGACCTATGCTAAATATGTTATAGAATTGTTAAGAGTCTAGGTCCATGTGCAATCGTCATGAGCAGTCATCCAAAATTGAGCATGTAAGTATTATTCCATTGATTGTATTGTTAAATTAACTAACTAATGTTGGTTGATTATTGTTATATTAAGGATGGAAGCAAAATAGTCTTCCAATGGAAATATCAATTATTGCATTCATGATTGATAGTATTGTCAAATTGACTATGAGCAATATGTAACAAGATAGATGTGAATCTCATTGTGAATTGTAAGAATAATAGAAATTTCCCAAAATAGTATGCATATTTGTTCTTGACAATTGAACAAAATTTTCTAGTCGAAAGACTATGAAATGACTAAAGAACCTATAGTGAAATTCAATTTTCACAAGGACAAATAGAAAGTTAATGGAATGTTAAGATGGGAAGTATGAAGTGACAATGCCGCTAGAGAGAATCTCCATTAGTCAGTTTCTCCTAGAGAGTCCAGTGATGATAGAAGGAGTGAACTACTCAGCTGATCTCATAGTGCTACCCATGATAGACTATGATGTAATATTAGGCATTGATTGATTATCATACCATGATGCCTATATGTTATGAAGAAAGAAGAAGATCAAGATTGATAGAAACTATTGTGATTTTTCGCAGAGTACCACCAAAGAAGAAAAACATGATGATTTCCTCAATCAAGACAATAAATATGCTGAACAATGGTTGCCGAGGATTTCTAGCGAGCATCATCAAGAGTGATGTCCAACCCAAACCATTGGAAGAGCTAGAAATGGTTAGGGACTTTCTTGATGTATTTCCCGATGAGCTCCCGGGATTACCTCCGGAAAGGGAGATCAATTTCTGCATTGACCTCATGCCAAGGATGGTTCCAATCTCAAAACCTCCCTACAGGATGGCACCAACGGAAATGAAGGAGTTTAAAACTCAACTGTAAGGAATTGCTGGACAGAGGTTTCATCGAGCCAAGTGTGTCCCCATGGGGTGCACCTGTCCTATTTGTGAAGAAGAAGGATGGTTAAACTATGTATAGACTATAGGATGTTGAACAAAGTGACTATCAAGAACAAATATCCTCTGCCAAGGATTGATGATCAATTGTCCACAGCATCAATCTTTTCAAAGATTTATTTGAGAAGTGTATACCATCAGCTCAGAGTAGCTGGTGAGGACATTGCAAAGACGACCTTTAGAGGTATGGCCATTATGAATTTTTAGTTATGCCTTTTGAACTAACAAATGCTCCTACATCATTTATGGATTTGATGAACAAGATTTTCAAGCCCCATCTCGACACATTGGTAATCGTGTTCATAGATGATATATTGATTTATTCATCAAGTCTTGAAGAACATAATAAGCATCTGAGAATTGTTCTGGAGACTTTTAGGCAACACCAGTTGTATGCAAAGTTCTCGAAGTGTGAATTTTGATTGGAGCAGGTTATGTTTTTGGGACACATAGTCTCAAAAGAAAGGATCTCAATGGACCCAGACAAAGCAAATGCTGTCATCAATTGGGAAAGACAAAAAATGGTGACAGATATCATAAGTTTCCTTGGATTAGCTGGCTACTACAGAAGGTTTATTCAAGACTTTCAAAGATTGCTGCTCTTATGATCAAGCTCATTAGGAAAGGGGAAAAGTTTAATTGACACATAAGTGTGAAGATAGTTTCTAGGAACTAAAGAAAAGATTAACCACTGCACCAGTGCTAAGAATTCCCACAGGAGTTGGAGGCTACACAATTTATAGTGATGCAAGTAGAACTTGACAGGGTTGTGTGTTGATGCAGCATTGAAGAGTAATGGTTTATGCCTCTAGATAGCTCAAGCCACATGAGAGGAACTATCCTACTCATGGCTTAGAGATGGTGGCAATAGTGTTTGCTCTGAAGATATGGAGGTACTACTTGTGTGGGGAAGAATTTTAAGTGTTAACTGACCACAAGAGTCTCAAATATGTGTTCACTTAGAAATAACTTAACATGAGACAAAGAAGGTGGCTGAAATTTCTAAAAGACTATAAGTTTGGCATTCCATAATGATTATGAGTTTGACATTCTATTTTTGCCTATTGATGAAGGAGTTGCTACAACTAAAGAAATATTCAAGAACAATGAACACAAACAAAGTTCATTGTACAGAAATTTTCTTTTTTGCATCCATCTTAATTTCTTCCTCAAATGAGACCTCAAGCACCCATGAGCTTTTCTGAATGAGCTTTGAAACTATGTACAAAGAATAATCAAAAGGATTTGCATGACTTTTTGGATACATCATTAATACTTTACATGGCTCCCCTTCAGCATATGAATATCATCATGAACCTCTCACATTAATTTAACTAGTATAAGGTTAGACCTTAATATCATTGATGTCAACCTGAAATCAATGTAAAAGAAGATATTCAGACTTCATTGAAAAAAAATAAGCACATATACCAAACAAATTAAGTGTGTTTGACAATTGGTGTTAGAGAAGTAGCTTTACTTGATCAACAAAAGTATTTAAAGAAAACTACTATATCCTATGAATATTTCAGTTTTTGCAAAACCAAGTTCTTTAAAGAAATACAACATCCAATTTTTTTAACTAGATAGCAAAGCAGGAGAGCTTTTCGTATGTAGCAACAGTGGCATATCTGCACAATGTAGTATTTATATAGAAGCAAAAAAGAAAAAGGATCACTAAGACATTTAATTCATAACTAACTACTTAATTTAGTAATAAGATACCACATTAAATAACCGGTGACAGTTCGGTCATTTCATCGAGAAAAATGTGAGCATGCCAAAGAGTGAATAAACATTTATTAGTACTATTTATTCTCCCAATCTATTTTGTATGGAGTAAAATTGATTATATTGTCTATGATTCTACCTGCAACTACCTCTTCTAGTATGAATCTAATTGGAGTATGGATGAGTTGTGAGAAGTCACCGCTAAGGGACATTCTCATTCTTCAAAGCATTCATGTTGTTAGTGGTGATGCAACTCGAAGGAGGCCTGCAAGAGGTTGCTGCTGCACATATTGTTTTGCCTATCAATGGTGGAGTTGCCACAACTAAGGAATTATTCAAGAATATTGAACACAAACAAAGTTCATTGTACTGAAAATTTCTTTTTGCATCCATCTTAGTTTCTTCCTCAAATCAGACCTCAAGCACCTATGAGCTTCTGTATATGAGTTTTGAAACTATGTACAAAAAAACAAGGAAAAGGATTTACATGACTTTTTGGATACATCATTAATACTTTACATGGCTCCCCTTCAGCATATGAATATCATCATGAACCTTTCACATTAATTTAAGTGGTATAAGATCAGACCTTAATCAATGTAAAAGAAGATATTCAGACGTCATTGAAAAAATACACGTACACCAAACAAATTAAGCTTGTTTGACAATTGGTGTTAGAAAAGTAGCCTTACTTGGTCAACAAAAGTATTTAAAGAAAACTATTATATCCTATGAATATTTCAATTTTTGCAATACCAAGTTCTTTAATGAAATACAATATCCAATTTTTTTAACTAGAAAGAACAATAGCAAAGTAAGTGAGCTTTTTGTATGTAGCAATAGTGACATATCTGCACAATGTAGTATTTATATAGAAGCAAAAGAGAAAAAGGATCAATGACACAGTTCATTCATACAACTAATTACTTCAGTAATAAGATACCACATCAAACAACCGATGACAGTTCAGGCATTTCATTGAGCAAAATGTGAGCATGCCAAAGAGAGAATTAACATTTACTAGTACTATTTATTCTCCCAATCTATTTTGTACTGAGTAAAATTGATTATATTGTCTATGATTCTACTTGCAACTACCTCTTCTAGTGTGAATCTAACTGGAGTGTGGATTAGTGGTGAGAAGTCACCGCTAAGGGACATTCTCATTCCACAAACCACTCATGTTGTTGGTTAGATCTAATGATGCAACTCAAAAGAGCCCTGCAAAAGGTTGCTGCTGCACATATCTTTTTGCCTATCAATGGAGGAGTTGCCAAACTAAGGAATTATTCAAGAACATTGAACACAAACAAAGTTCATTGTACTGAAATTTTCTTTTTTGTATCCATCTTAGTTTCTTCCTCAAACAAGACCTCAAGCACCTATGTGCTTTTCTATATGAGCTTTGAAACTATGTACAAAGAATAAGCAAAAGGATTTACATGAATTTTTTGATACATCATACTTAACATGGCTCCCCTTCAACATATGAATATCATCATGAACCTTTCACATTAATTTAACCATTATAAGGTCAGACCTTAATATCATTGATGTCAACCTGAAATCAATGTAAAAGAAGATATTCATACGTCACTCAAAAAATAAGCACATATACCAAACAAATTAAGCTTGCTTGACAATTGGAGTTAGAGAAGTAGCTGGCTCACATAAAATGTGTATAGAGAATACCATACGAATAAAGGGAGGTGAAGATCTCTATGACACAAGTTTACCCTGTACCCTAGCGTGTTACCCTTGAAATAAGAGAATATTATGAATTAATTTTTAAAATGTATAATCTCTCTACACTATTGAAATACGATCCATAAGCGTATGATGCATCATTGTAGTGTTGAGGTTTGATCCACAGGGAAGCGAGGTTAGTCAGATCTTAGAGAAATCTCTCGGAGTGAATCGAGCAAGGAAAATAACTGTTGAAAAGAAGAGGTAAAGAAAAATAGCGAAAGGAAACTAAAGTATATTTTTGTGGTTTTCTGTGTGTAAAAGGGAAAATGCTGTAAAAGTCAAATGATTTGTATACTAAGAAAATGTCAAGCAGTATGACAAAAATGTATGCTAAGGACTTATGGGAGGCATCGATGCTGTAAGACTCGATGTTCTTTAGCTTAGCGTGTTATGGCGAAGATAACCGAGTTCCCTTCTCACGTGTATATCCGGTGAATCTCCGCAGCGGTGACCCATGAGTTCCCATGAACACGTTCGGGTTGGTGGAAGGTCTATGTTTACGTACGAGAGAAGGGTTCATAAAAAGAAATAGAATGTGTGATTGCTATAGTATGAAATGAGCTTTTATAGGGATTTGAGCCTAAATCTCGAATCCACCAAATTTCATGTATTCTATGAAATACATATGAGGTGAGGAGGCTTCGGTCGGCTCACGCTTACCTCAGGGGAATGTGGAATCAACCTCCCAGGCAGAATGCATAGTCTCGATTTCTTCAAGATGGCTTAGACGTTTTCAAAGGAGAAGATAAAGAAATTCAACACAACGATGGTGAAGTAGAAGCACACGATCATCTTTTGTAACCGTTTAAGTTAATCCCAAATCTCTGACTCAATTTGGTCGTTTATTGTCAAAAATCGAGAGGGAGCGTAACCAGTCGCGATTTAAATGATGAACGATGCCTAGCTCAAATCAGTTAAAAATCCATCACTGATCTTGTGAAAACTAAAGTCATGAACCACTACTTATCTTGGGCTAGATGTCTCCACGTTCGGTCATGATGGGGACTATAATATCCCTACGGTCGAGAGGCAGGCAGCGGAGTAGTTATTTGTGCTTTTATTTTATTTATTTATTTTTATGGGTCCCACAACAATCCCCACCGGTTCTTCCTAAAATACTAGGATGGGGCACTTGGGCTTTTATTGAAAACAAGAAAAATTCCTATCATGCAAGGGGAGAGCTTTTGCACATTATCAAGCATATTTCAGTATTTTAAAATGTCAGTTAGCAGGTTTCGAGTAAGTGATAAATCATTGATTTGCATGAATAAACCTAGGTAATAGCATGTAAAGGACCATCCAATATCTAGTGTCGGGCTTGATTTTCTAGCCAGGGTATAAAACTTAGTGTTCGTGAAGTTTTTGAAGTGCTGACATTCAGGCATATTGGGTATACAAAGTGAGGGGTAAACAATGCATTCCATGATGTTTCTTAGCTAAATGCTGGAGGATAATTCAAAACTTTCAGCAGGGGCTCGTATGATGCGTGTCAACATAAGCTTTCAAAGTGCTTTCATCGAAAAATTCTTTCATGAGGCTAATGCTACAGAAACTATGTACAATGGTATTCTAAAGAAAATCTGGAGATATGGATAGGAAACATACCATTGTACCCCACTAGAAGTAAATACAACATTGTCCTTAGTGTGTTCAAGCCGGGGCGGGAGTAAGGCTTAAGAGGAAGATGTGTCTGTGGGGGAACCCGTGGGTTCCCCTAGACTTGCTTCGATTCATTGGAGGGCAGTAGTTTGATTCTAGAGCAGGCGTTTGATGAGAAGGTTACTTCGTTGAAGCTTGCATACCTGCAGGGGGAGGTTAGTAATGATCTATTGGAGGTAAGAGAGGGATGACTGTGGTGTTTGTCGGTTCTGGTTCAGGGGACTTTCTTTCAAGTATTGACTTCCTCTTCTCGACGTGACCCGAGATAATCTTCTAGTTGGCCTCGGAGGTGACGGATACTTTATCAGGGCTGGGGAGTCGTAGCTTGTGATGTGTACCCTTAATGAGCAGAAATTTGCGGCGCCCTTAAACCTCGATTAAGTGCCATTTTCTTAGAGACTTCATGTCAATTGTCATCAACCCTTGGGTTACTTCCAGAGACCCAAGCTCTAGATCATAGTGGACACCAATGGTAGTGATAATTCCCCCAAAGGCAATTGCGCTTGATTTCATCTTATTACATTTATTCCAATTCGTCAGTAGGTGTCCTAGGAGGTTCACTTTTTTCCATACAGAAATGCATCAAGAATGAATAGATCGGAGTCGATAATATGGGACTCCGTATTTGCTCTTCCTAGGATCATGGATGATATCAAGCGATGGAAGTATCGAATGATCGGGTTGGAGATTGCAGAAGCTCTTGCCCGTGCTCGCTCAATTTGGTCATTGATGATTTTAGCTAGGATGCGTTGGTGATGAAACGTTAGGGGGTGAGGCATCCAGGTAAATAGGATAGGGTGAGGACACGGCTTAGCTTCTGATATGACCATTGAAAATCCTTATTGAACAAGCGAAAGGAGATAGTTTCTCACAGCTTGTCGTCTGTGTAGGAACTGAGAAAATCCAAGACAAGACGGTGCTATGTGGGGTAGACTGACATAACGAAATTCTGAGCGCCCATTGTCACAATGGCATGGTCTATGTCATCCAGGAATCCTAAGGAATACAAGACATCATGTTCTACGAATTTCTTGAAGATGATGGGACGCGAAAGATACTGACATTGCTGGTGGGAGGAAGAGAAAATGATATCTTCAGGAGGGTAGAGGAGATTAGGATTTCTATCATCAGAATGGACTGATGTATCAGTAGAAGACGCAGGAGTTGAGCAAGATGTCAGGTGCGTTTCTTTCGTTGATTTCTTGGATGAGGGGGAAGACGGTGGACTAGTAGGTTGTTTAGAGGGTGAAGGCAAACGTTCACTATGCCACCAGTAAGAGGATGGGCTTGGGGACATAGGGTTGGGAGAGAGTTCGGCAGGGTGAGAATAGTGTTCAGATGAAGACTTCTGTTCTATGGCTGGTGGTGGCGACTTGGGTGGGGAAGGTTGCTTGGATGTGGAAGGAGAGGGGGTCTTGTTCAGGTCCGGTGGTGGTCGGTGGGTATAGGTTTTAGCAAAGGGAGGAGGGGTGATGGTAGGTGATAGAGGAATTGACCCTACCTATTCTTCAATTAGTTTCGTAGCCAACCCCTGGAGTTTGGGGTCTGCCTTCATTTTACTTTGTTTCTCGTGGACGGTTGGGTGGGTGAGGTGGAGCGTTTCTATTGTTGCGGTGCGGAGGGCGGTATGTTGGAGGGTACTTCACCTTCGATCGATTGCTTTTTGGCATCGCCCCCCAAAGTCTCCTGTCTATTAGGAGTAGTCTCCCATATGACAGTCATCGGCCGGGTCTGGGGCGGCTTTCGTACCACTGACTTTACCCTTCTTCTTGGAAGTTGAGGCGGCATCTTGTTTGCTGCATGTATCCTTGCTTTGGCCGGTCTCCTTTCTTCCGAGGGTTGTGTCGTCACTGTTGCCCTCTGTGCTCCTTCAGTAGTGGGTGCTTGAGGAACTTCTCTACTCTCTTTAGCGGCCCTGAAGCAGATCTGCTCAAACTCCCGTGTAACATGCTGCGTAGGTGTGGTGCCGGTGCTCGTATAGGGATCTCCATGGTGCTCGATGCTCCCGAAGTAGTTGCATCCTCATTGTCGCTGAGGATAATGCACCTAGGGCCTGAGTGTTTGGGGGGCCAGCGCATCCCTTTTGACTTATTTATGGTGAGTACCATCTTGGCCGGTTGAAGTGAAAGAAGGGTTTCTGTGGGGAGAAGGGTTTTCTGCAAGGAAGACGGAGGATTTGATGAAGGTGATGGGTCAGTGGTGAAGGGTTTTGAAGGAGAGATAATGGAGTGTTCAAGTGGGAAACTGCACCTCGTACATGGTGCGTAAACTTTTTGAGGCGATTTTAGGAAAAGATAGAAAGTGGGAAGAGTGGTTTTGGGGTGAGGCCACGTGGGTACGAAATCGCCTTTTTTATCGGGGTTATCATGGTGGTGGGCCCTGGAGATGATTTTGGAGTTGAACATGGCAGCACTACTCGACAGAGTGTCTTTTCTTGGGTGACCTATCGCGTCCTCCATCATTTCCTCAAAATTTTGTCCCGCACTTGAAATTTGGTCCTCACCATTCTCTCTCAACTCGATAGTGCATCTTCTATCCCCTACATTCAAATGTTCCCCAAGCATATGTGTCTTGGTAGATGCCTTGTTATTTCTGAAAAAATCAAAATTTAGAGCTGCTAATATAGCTTGGGTTACCTCCCAAGAAGCGCATTTGTTTAGTGTCTTTGGCTTGACATTGTTCAAAGGTCATGATTAACTGGCTAGTAGAGGTTGAAGCAATAGAGTGTCTTTAGTGGCCACTAGGTTTGGTTCCCGATACAGCTTGTTTCTGTGTCCATTCACTTTGAATACGCCTCCTCCGCTCTGCTCGAGTTCAGCCACTCCTGAAGGGTACATCTTTAGCAGCTTAAACGATTCAGTCCATCTTGATTTTAACTTGCCAGGGAACAGTCAAAATATGGAATTGAAGAGTAAGACTAAGTCCCCTTCTCGAAGAGGTCGTTGTTGGATAGTTTTGGCATGCCACTATTTTGTTTTATCTTTAAAAATGATTGAATTCTCGAATGCGATATTTCTCAACTACTCTAACTCAGCTAATTGAAGCATTCTGGTCTCCCCAACGCTCTGCGGATCAAGGTTGAAGAACTTAATTGCCCAATAGGCTCTGTGTTGCAACTCAATTGGGAGGTGGCATACCTTCCCAAAAACCAATCTGTAAGGTGTTTTCCCTAGAGAAGTCTTGAATGAAGTCCTGTAGGCCAAAGGGTGTCATCAAGCTTCGAACTCCCGTCTCTTCTAGAAGTTGCCACTGTGTTTCCAGGATTGCTTTGATTTGCCTATTGGACGTCTCAACTTGTTCCGAAGTCGGTGGATGATAGGGGGTGGCAATTCTGTGAGTAATTCCATATTTTGATAGTAGTGTGTTGAACTGCCTTTCTTGAAAGTGCGTCCCTCCGTCACTTATAATCAGTCACGACATACCATATCTTGGAAAAGTGATCTTGAAAAATAGTTTGGTAACATGCTGAGAATCACAATGTGTGGTGGGTATAGCTTCCACCCATTTGGAAAAGTAATCTAGTGCTACTAATATGTAATTGTATTTCCCTAACCCTAGAAAGGGTCCCATATAGCCGATTCCCCAGACATTGAACAATTCCACTGCTTGAATTTCTGTCTGTGGCATTTTATGTCTCCTTGAGATGTTTCCTATTCTTTGGCATCTATCGCAGGAACTAACGAATTGGTGTACGTCTTTAAACAAAGTCGGCCAAGTGAAACCTGCTTGAAGGATGTCACTTTGTTGAAAAAATATTCACATGGAGAAGAACAAAGTGTATTAGAAAGTCAACAATCAAGTGTACTCCAGGTTTTTGTCAACTTTTTCAACATTGTATGTATGTTACTTGTTTGTTACTTATAATATTTTATTATTGTTGTTAGGGGTCTTCTGAGGCAAGACAACCAACAACATCAACTTTCACTCAGGGAAGAAGAGGAGGAATGTTTGAAAGAGGATTACATTTTTTTGCTAAGATGAACATTAAATTGATAGTTTTTTGTGATATATTTTGGCATATGTTGTAACATTTTGGCAGTAGTTGCACATGTGTTCATGGATGTAGTAGTGGACCAACTGTCAATTCAAGTGTTGAACTTATGATTTCAAAAAGTTTAAATATGTTATTATCGCAATGTATCTGTCTGTGAATCTAAATGTTTGAACACATAAACACATTCGTTTGCAAATACATTCATATAGATGTTCCATGAAATACAAAATGCATATAGATGATTTTGATCAGGTCATTTCCTAATACAATTCTTCAATTGGTAAAATATAATGTAACCATTGTCAAATCCATTTGAATAAATATATTAACAACAAAATGAAATATAATGCACCCAATTTCCTAATCAATTGCTTGTATTTTATCCTTTGTGCTTCAATTTCAGTGTCCAAGTGACCATTTTTTCCTCCTCAACGTCAATTGTAGCCTCCAAAGTCTACATTCTCCCCAAAATCTATTGATGTTTATTTTGTAGATGGGCGGATCCACCCAGTCCAAATAGTCACATGATCTACTATTCTAATTGATAAAAAAATGAACAAGTAATTGGTTCGAGTTTGATAAAATATACAATGATCAACAAACATCGTACTAATGATTGCTTTCCCATCACATTCACATCTTCATAAAATAGTCTTGCACTTGCCCATTGACATTGCATGACAATGAGAGAAACTAAACAAAAAACCCTAGGTTTGAAGAGAAATCACAATGTCAAACTTGTTGCAAAGAACTGAAAAAGAATGACAATTGAAAAACACTAGGGTCGAAGAAAAAACATATTAAAACTTAGTTTTTTTCCTACATGTGACCTCGGCATCGACTTGACGGCTCCCAGCGATCTTGGCGGTGACTCCTCGGTGCAAGCGGTGCGCTATGCACCTTCCTGACAATCGACAATTTGGCCAAAGGCATGCGATCATGATTAGGGAAAAAGGGGGGAGGAGGTAACAAGTTAACATTGGGCTAATGGTGGTGGGGTGAAAAAAGAGGGGTACATTTTTTTTATTTGTTGCGTTGTGATGCAGCCACATAAGCAAGGAAATCGAAAAACTCACTATCGGCGTTCAAGAGGACAACACATGCAAGAAAAGTAAAGTTCGAGGATAATTAGTTACAAATTTACAAGTTGAAATTAAAGGTCCATTGAATTATCACATCTAAAGTTGAAGGATGGTCTGTGTATGTTATCCCAAACTACAATGTAATTTTTGTCCACTAAAATGGAGTTTTGGGTACATGAGTTTGCATATCAAAGGCCAATAGAGTCAATGTTCCCTTCCACTTTCTAATTGGAATATCGAATAACTCCTAATTCTAATTCGGAATAGGGTTAATGTGGTTCTTGTGTTCTCAACAATTAAGGCTCAGGCACAAAAGAAAATTTTCTTCTAAATCTTCTCATAAGGGAAGAAGAACCATCATACATACATACATACATACATACATACATACATACATACATACATACATACATACATACATACATATATATATATCTATGTATGTATGTGTGTGTGTTTGTATATACGAGACGTAAGTTCAAACATTTTTGGGGAAATTAATGCATGTAAACACATTAATGACTTAGTAGAATAGATATCACATATGCAAGGGAGATCGACGCCACACAGTGAATAATACCTAGACCAAAGAATTATTGTCTAGTCTAACGATAAAAAAAGAAAGAGAGAGAGGGGGTGCCGGGGGGGGGGGACTTAACACCATAGGAGAAGGAATTAGGAGAAAAATTTCTATATGTACTAGGAATTCTTGCAGCATGTCAGATGCCAAGGTGCCAAAACTACTAAATATCTAGTAGAATGAAAGGAGACTTCTTAGCAATTAGGCGAGGCAACAAGGACACAACCAGGAGAAATTTTCAAATGCAACCGGGCAAAGTGAATGAATTTTTTTTCAGATGGGAAACTGAAAATAAAAAAACACTACAAGAAAAATTCATATTTCCCAAGGCTTGAACCATCTCAAATTGTAAAGAATCCGTCGAAAAACAAAGTTTGTGATGAGTTTTCTGACGGGAACGAACCATGATAAAATGGATCGTTGAAGCGTGAGCGGCAGTGTTTTGGTCACTTGGATTGCTGGTCACTGGCGCCGAAGTCTACAGTGAGGGGGCACAGCCACGAGTGGAAGAGAGAGTTGCGCAGGGGAGAAATGAACGGGAGAAGATGGGGGTTGGGTTAATTATTGGAAGACCAATCGACAGAGACTGCTTGGCTCGTCAGACATATATATGATATAATATACTTATATAGTAACGTTACTCTAAACATTATAATGTAAAATGTTTTTTGAGTTCCCACCCCTGGAACCGTGGGAACTTTTCCGATGACTAAAAAATCGTAAAACATTCTCACTGCCTTAGCCGTCGGAAAGGCCTCATAATATAATAATTATTCTTACATTATATTATCTCATAATATAATAATATATTGATTAGTATATTATATATATATTAAATTTGAATTCTCGTGGCTTCAATCGAGGGAACTTTCGATGGGACACTAGCCGTTGGAAGTTCCCGCAGTCTAAGCCGTCGAAAAGGCCTCAACCGTATTTATTATATACTATATTATGTAATATATATAGTAACGTGACATACAAATGTTATAATATAAAATATTATTATTGAGTTCCCACGGCTCGAGTTGTGAGAACTTTTGATGACCCCAAAATCGTGGAACGTTCACACGGCCGTAGCAATCGGAAAGGCCTCAATCGTATACTTATGATCCACTATACTATATAATATATAATATATATAATAATGTGACATCCAAACATTATAATATAAAATCTTATTTTTGAGTTCCCATGGCCGGAGCCGACTCAAAAACCATAAAAATTTTTCACAGCCTCAACTGTTGGACGGGCCTCTAGTCGTCGAAAGTTCGCGCTATCATAGTTGTCGAAAAGGCCTATATAATATGTAATATGTATAGTAACATGACATGAAACATTATAATATCAAATATTATTTTTGATTTTCCGCGGTAGAGCGGTGGGAACTTTTAATGATTATAAAATCGTCAAAAGTTCCCGGCCTTAGCCCTCGGAAAGGCCTCATAATATAATAATTATTCTTGCAATAGTTATCTTAGTATATTATATTATATATGCTCTTTCCGTTGGATGTTCTCAAGACTATAGCCGTCGAAACTTGCGACTGATTCTTGGCTGTCGGAAGTTTTGACGGTTTAGGCTGTGGGCTAAATTTGCGTCTCTATTTTCAAAAGATAATGTTAACCATTACAAAATCTTTCGAAAAATTGCGAAGAATGTGTGATCGTCGAAAAATTCCATCGGAAATATCGATATTTTTGTAGTGCAATGGTCAGGCCCACAAACATCGCGAGCCCAACTCATTAATGAATGACTCATGAATTAATAGCTAATTCACTTTTGCGCCTGACAAGGGCTACTCGTTCATAATTTCTAAAATAAAACTAATATAATAACACACATACGATAAAATATGATATTCATATTTAGCATATCCATATGTAACGCTTGTCGTCCATCTGCATGCTATAATTGTAGCACAAAGCACAGTATGCATTATTGTCAAAAAAAAATCATTACAATGGATGATTATATACAAAGTATAATATACTTGACCTAGATAAGGTCATAAGGAGATGTTTATCTTTGATCCATGGCATAATTGAACTCTGGGGTCACAAAATGTTTCACTATTTCATTCGCTCTTCCTCCAAACCTAAATTATTCATAATTTACTGCCCTTTTGATCACTATTACTTAACCCCGAAAAGTTATTGTGATCAAAATATATAGTGAATAATCTTATGAAATAATCCTTGTTTTGTTCAATGAAGAACTCGGAGAAGAAAGACAAAATAATAAAGTTCAAGTTATTTTTTTTAGAAAATTAGATTGACACATTTTGCTTCCATGATAAGATGGTAGGCTGAACATTCCAAATGTGCATTAAAATCTCGATGCAATTATAAAATAAAATTAAAAAAAAAGAAAGATGTTCAAATCGGATGGGTTGAATTTTTTTGAAGTGCATGAAAAATATTAACACATATTCCGGGCTATTATTCGAACTAAAAAATTTTGGAATGCATATTTATTATTTTATGATTATGATAATATTAAGTAATATGTTTTTTGGTAATATGCATGCATATTGATTAAGCAATTGTATCCACATTAAGAGATATCCAAAATATATAACTAAGGATATTTTCTTCTATATTATCTTCAATATAACTAATAATTTATCTTCTTTTTTTAAATTGAGCCACTATAAATCATATTTTTTTGGGATTAAAAATCATATGCATTTATAAGTATGTGTGAATTTTTGGAATGATCTTTTCTTATTTAACATCTAAACCTCTTTTGGACATTATTTTTTTTCTTAATCGGATCAAAACGGCTTGTTATGTTATTTATTTATTTTACACCAAATCTTTGAGCAAAGGGGGAAGAGAATGAAATAATAATAATAAAAAACTATGAAATATGGTTTCAAATGGTAGATATCATCATCATCTCGCAGTTGCTTGCTCTCGTGTGATTATTTTAATTGCCGCAAATTAAATAAACAAATCAATCGGCTGTTTCGTCAGAACTTTCGTAAACAATTTGAAAAATAAACAAGTCACAATAATCTCATTGTCAACTTTTTATTTTAATTTATTATGCAGTTTTATGCTTTTAATGTAGAAAATAAATGTGCATCCAACCAGCAGCCTCGTAGCAGCCACTGTTTAACTATTCACAGGGTCTTCTCCGAGGCACAGAACAAAACAAAAATAAATAAATAAATATAAAATATAAAAAAAAAGAAAGAGATGGAGCACCAAATTATTGAACGCACAAGAGGCAACGAACACCCATGGAATAATTTACAGACGAACACACAGAAGACGAAAAAAATTGTGTCACGTTTTTTGAAATTGAGAACCTCCTAAATGAGATGGCGCCTCCTAAATGATCTTTTTTTAAGTCGTTGGACGACCGATGTGTTCGTTGACTCGAACCGTAAAACCGACCAAATCCTCTAAATTTTATCTCAGATTCTTTTTTCTTTTCTTTTTTTTTTCTGTGTTTCATAGACTTGTGATAGAATTTTTGCACAATAAAAATTATATATCACAAAAAAATTCGAAAAATTTAGAATGACAAAAAATTTTATTAGATGAAAGAAACATAAGAAAATTAAAATTACTTTCTTTTTGGACATACATTGTCTTTTATACACCAATTAAAATTTTAAATTAATCTTTCAAAATAGAACATATATTTTATAATAAAAAAATAAATCAATTATGAGTCACATATAAAATATCTAATAAAACTTTTATCCAAACGCTCCGTTCCTTTGTACCCCACTGGAGATTCCTTTGGATCTCTTAGACCCTCCATATGCTTGCTCACCGACAACCAAATTCTCGTAGTTCGAGAATATTTTTTATTTTAAAATATCTTAAAGTCAAAATGATAGATAGAATTCGAGACATTATCAACAACATGCATATGACAACATGATATATGATCTCCGACGTTACGATCTTAGCTGTTGGACGCAGCATCTAAGGTCAGATTCCCATGTCCACATGACATGGCGGCCGTCGTGTGCCTGCCCATGGGATTAAAACGTTGACTTCATCGGTTCCAAATCTATATCTTTCTTATTATTAATTTTGTTACCATATATATATATATATATATATTATGCCTATGACAGTCTGCGAGAGCAATAATCTGGTGCCGCCATTTGTGTCATGTCCTCATCGAAGATCGAAGCCATGAGACCTCACCGGAAAGTCGAGATACAGGTCCCAACGCCGGCCGCGTTGGCCGTCCACGACGAGTCCCGGAAGATACAGAAGCCCCCGAGGTCGGCGGCGGCGAAGCCCCTGATCATCTATATGGTGTCGCCCAAGGTGATCCATGTGGAGGCCAGCGAGTTCATGTCGTTGGTGCAGCGCCTGACGGGACCCGGAGACACGAGCCGCGACTCCGCTGGCCATAGCCACGGCGACGGAGGCGGAGGAGGAGGAGGAGTGCAACGGCCGTTGCCCGTCAAGATCAAGGCGTCCAGGGCGCCGAAAGGCTCCAGCGCCTCAGGAGGCGGCGGCGACGAGCAGTATCCGTCCATGTCGTCGACAAAGGGCGAGATCCGCGGCGATATTTCTCCGACGACGATGTTCTTCCACGACTTGAGCCCTCCGTCGTACGGCGTCAGGATGGACGGCGCCATGGCCAGCTCTCCTCCGAGCTGGTTGCTCCATGGCGACTTCTTGGATCAGTCGGAACCTGCTACGGTTTCGAGTTCCAGCTTCATGGACATGCTCGGACAGCTGCCTGAGCGCTAGTTAAATCCAGCTTCATGGACATGCTCGGACAGCTGCCTGAGCGCTAGTTAAATCCAGCTTCATGGACATGCTCGGACAGCTGCCTGAGCGCTAGTTAAATGAGCTGCTTTGATCTTCTTCTTCTTCTTCTTCTTCTTCTTCTTCTTCTTCTTCTTCTTCTTCTTCTTCTTCTTCTTCTTCTTCTTCTTCTTCTTCTTCTTCTTCTTCTTCTTCTTCTTCTTCTTCTTCTTCTTCTTCTTCTTCTTCTTCTTCTTCTTGTGGACATATCAGCTTGCAGATTTGCCTTGTCGAGATCATGGATTTAACATTGTAACCAATTAGGACTCTGTAAGCTCGTGTTAATATATGAGGACATGTAATTAATATCTCTCACATCTTTCCATTCTTGCAAAGCATTAAATTTTCTTGTTATGGGGGTGATATGTTTTGCGTAAACATATAATATAACTAATCGAAAATCCATTCTAAAAATTTTGGGCACTAGTGCAATTTCGCGTCGTTAGTCCGTTCGTCATACACAACGGAAGACTTAATAATTTAGCAAAAATCATAATAAATAAAAAATTTCTATTAATCATATCATAATCGATACTTCAAAAAATATTAAATGTCTAAACCTTCAGTACATCATTACTCTCAATGTTCAAATAGAATCTTAGAACTTATTTAACCCTAAGCATGTGGAACACTTCGTCATGAACTTGAGCTGTCATTCATCACTTAATCTTAGTTATATGCACGGATCCAGAGTGCATAATTTCTCAATTAAAGTATGCAAAGCATACTATGCCATCCTATTACATGATACTACATGTGATGTATCATCATCATAATAACAATAACATATGAACATACATGCCATGAATTATATCATAAATCTAACATGACATTACATCATACTTACATTCATTCTCATACTTGCTTAACTTCATATCTATCATCTGTAAATATCATCCAATAATAATATACATTCATATCACTCATAACATACATGACGTAACATATCATTTCTTTTTACTTACATTATCATGTACATCCCAAGAGTTTTTTCATAACTCTTTGATCCTTACTTCTTGACTTCTTTCATACTTTATATTTTCTCATGGTTGCTTTATAACTCTTTGGATCTTATTTCATCCTTCTTTTCTTTTTTTATTCTGTGATCTTTCCTGTGTCATTTTCATCAGTCATCTTTATCACATAATACCATCTTGACTTTCATTACATATTATAAGTCATACTTGGGAACACACACATAAAAAAAGTGAAGGATTTTATTCTTAGTTATCTTTAGAAATATACACAATTTATAATAAGAGATATTGTTCCTTGAAAAGTGCATACACAGATGCAGAACTTTACTTCTTAAGCTTAAGTTTCCTTGAAGTACATACATAAGCGTAGGACTTTAATTTCCATTTTTACTTCATCTTCATCATCTTTATTTTATCATCTTAACCTTTATTCTTTGTTATAAGATACTTTGAAATTAACTTCATTTTCATTCTTACTTTATCTTATAACATCTTTGATCTTAACATAGTTGAAAGTATCATATCATATCATCACATTGGCTAAATAGGCCACATCCATATGAACACGCACATTATAATAGTGAGGGACTTTATTCCAAGAAATACGTAAACTTTAATAGTGAGAGACTTTATTCTGAAGATTACGCACACTATATAGTGAGGAACTATATTCCAGGGAATACGGGCACTTTCTAATGAGGGACTTTGTTCTCTGAGAAGCACATATACAAATGCAGGACTTTACTTCGTGGGCTTAGATCCCCTTTAAGTACATATATATGTGCAAAACTTTGCTTCTCACTATTGATGAGTGAAGGATATTCTTCTTTAACTATAGGTGCATTATGATTTGCAATACAACAATCATTCATATCAATCATTCTTCATCTTTTAGACTAATTACGACTGAGCATACATTACGTGTATATAACCTATATACATAAGAAAATAGGTTTAAAACGTCATAAAAATCATTTTTTAGCGTCACAATCGTGCCTAGAAATGTCATGATCGTGCCCAACATTATTATGGTCGTGCTTGGCATTGTCACGGTCGTGCCCACTTGTGTCACGATCATGCCCTTCTTTGTCATGACTAGTGGCGGAGCCATATGAGTGCCAGTGGGTGCACGTGCACCCACTGGATAAGTAGTACAATAGTAGTAGCTTAGCAAATGGTATCAGTAGCTCAACTAGTTTGGCGCTCAACTGGTTTGGCGCATCCTACATTATTCAGGAGGTCTCCTGATCGAACCATGCCATTTGAAGTAGATGTTTAAGAGTTTTCAACATCTACTTTATTTTTTCACAAAAAATATACACATGCTAATTATACATGTTCATTTATTATTTTATTCAATATTTAAATTACTTTTGTAAAGCTTAATATTTCAATCTAATATTTTAATTTCTCTAAAAATGTTAATTCGGCTTGAGGTAAAAAAAATTATCAAAGATAATTTGAATATGGAATGTTTTGATTTATCTTTACAAAAATGTTCAATTCTATATCATCATAATCTAATAATTTATATGTCAGATATATACGTTTAACATTATTATTTTTATTTCATATTCATACATACTTTTACATTGAAATAATTTTAGATTAATTAACAATAATGTGAAATAATATCTTGAAAAGCAATTTTCATCTTTATAAATTATTTTTTCAGTTGAATTAGCTCACTATTTAATTTTTACATTAAAATTACTATTTAATACTATTTTCTATATTATCGGGAGAATACATTTCTTGATCATGCATTTGAATATATACTTTTTAATATCAATTATTATTTAAATGCTTATGAATATTTCTAATTATACATACGCATATATATATCTAAAATTAAAATAATTTTGTTTTTTTATCCTAAAAAATGAATATTTTTAAAAATAAATACTTTGTGAAAAATGCTAAAAATGAAAAAAAATACATATTGTATATTGATAAATATATTAAAAATTATATTATTTATGAACCCACTTCATAGGTTGGCTGGCTTCGCCATTGGTCATGACCATGCTAGCCTCAGCCTTTTCCAACTAGTCAAATTTCAACTATCGTTCTTGCTCACGGTCGTGACCAAATTGGTCATGGCCGTGCCGACATCTTGAAATATCAATTTTCAACTTGAAAATCTCGACTTTTGACATCAAAATTTTAATAAAAATAATCTAAAATATCATAAATATTTCAGACATGATCTCTTAGCATTCATAGAACATATTAAAATATGAAATTTTCATTCGTTAGCAAGATTTAGGGCTTTTTTCTGAAAATTCATACAACTAACACAATCTATTCTCTACACAATATTCTAGCAGCAGTCACTAAAATATTAATAAATTAACTTATACTTGTACTTTTCATATGATTCTAACTTTCACAGAAAGATAACACGAACCTTTATGTGAAATTTGGTTCAATACTTCCAATTTATTATACTTTTTAAAATTTGGTCTCGTACTGAATAGTCCGATGTTTGGATCATTAACTATCTGTATACATCTCCAAATCATATGAAATCAATTTATGTGAAAACTAGACTTCGAGGTGGAACTGGGAGTGTGGAACCACCCGCTTCGATCCAACTTGAGCCGAACTCCATCCATATATTATTTATAATTTTTGGATAAGTAAAACTAATATAAATAATTATTATAAGACAATCACGGTGTTCTTGAAACTCTCAATCGAAATTTCTATCAAGAACACGGTGTTCTTGAAACTCTCTATCCAAACAAAAACATCACTGAGAGGGGAGAGAGGGGTTTGGATTCCCTTTATATACTTTTAGGCTTTAGATCTAAAATTCATTCTTCATCGTCTAGAAGCCTCTAGGTCTTCTTGTCCTTTTCTCAAGAAACCTTGATATTCTTTTAGTTGATCTTAAAACATAGCCACCACGAAGAATAAGTCTCTTAATGTTTCTTGGTGAAGAAGAAAAAGAGAGAAGAGTGATTGACGGTTAGATTTTTGAGGAATTAATAAGACTTTGGATTCTTTATATATAGAATTTACATTAGGGCTTTGGTCAAAAGACCCAAATATCTTTGGCCTAAAATTTGAAAATGTTATATATATATATATATATATATATAACATCTAATTAAACCTTAACTAGATAATTGTACAAAATACAATTTTAACATGATACTCGGCACGTCCTTGTAATAAATTCATATGCAAATCTAACAGAAACACGTTCTAAACATCCACGAAAAATAACTAAAGCAATTAAAGACAATCCATAAGACCAAACATAATATAACGTGTAACGCCCCCAAAATCGCACCTCCTGCCACGTAGGCGGTCAGATTGACCCTGGGAGCGGTACACTGCCTATTGCTCTACTGACCTTGACCATTCAACAAAACAGCTTACGTGGCACTAATAAAATAATAATAATATAATAGAGGACTTTAAATGCGGAAATTCAATAGTAGAATATTATCATGATGAAGGACTTTAATGCGGAAGTTCATGATGTCTTTTCAATATAGGAAATGTGCGGAAACAAAATAAAACTTGTTGGAAGTTCTATGAGCGGAAGTAAACATGATGTCTCTAAACAATTAAAATGATTAAACAGATATGCAGTAAGAAAGTTCGGAGCACAATTATCAGTCATGTGCAGCGTTCTCCAAGCTCTGCGCCCTCCATCTCCTCATCAGTTTGCGTTCTCATATGCAAAATCCCAATGCAGAGGAATAGAATACCCATAAGCAAAGATTGCCCAGTACAATAGCAATAGACGGTGAAATAAGGATCGATGATCATGAAATCAATGTATTAATCTTTAGTCATATCAGTTCTCTGTTCTTTACTATAACAATACTTTATCTTTGTGTTGCTCTGCTTTTACCTTACAATGTCTCTGCTATGTTATGCAATACTTTACTTTACAATATCTTTGCTTTACTTTACAGTACTTTACTTTATATTCCTCTGTTGTATATTGCTTTACTTTGCATTACTTTGCTGTGAGTTGTACTACGTCTTTTACATTACTAAATTATCCTTAGAGTTGGTTGTCTATGCGAGCTCGACTTCATTAGGTTGGGATGCCAGGGGTGCCTCTCTAAATCTCTAATGTCAGTAAGCCCATTAAGTGAAGAGGGGTGGGTGTAACTACCTCACCCAGTTCGGAAAGTAGGGGGAAGAATTCCTACAATCCATGAACAATTGTCGGTTAAGAGACATGTAGGTTCACTGTCTCCTCAGCTAGCTATATGTCCCTCTGACATAATACTTTAATCTTTAAGGGAAGGGGTATGACCTTAGCATCACCCTTCATTCGAGATACAGGTGGGAGAAAACTTGAAATCTCAGGAACAGTGATCATTTAAGACAGTAGCTTCGTTGTCCCCTCAGCTAATTACCTATCCCTCTTCTGCTTTAATCTCTGATCTTTGCTTTAACTTTGGGGGACGGCACATAGCAACCCCATGTCTTTGTCCTTGCTTTATTTATCTTTAGTCATTATGAAATCTATGATATGGGATCCAACAGAATATTGATCTTTGTACGATAGGACTCAGCCAGTGTAGGTGAAATGGTCAGGGTCTCAGTTATGATTTAAAAATCATCATTTGGTCACTGTCGGAATCGGTCGACCATTTTTGGACCGGTCGACCGTTCCTCAGTCGAGTGTCTGTAAACCGGTCGACTTTCCGGGTGGCCGGTCGACCATTCTCTAGAACCGGTCGATCGGTCGACGTTTCTGGACCGGTCGACCTTCCGGGTGGCGGTCGACCTTCCGGGTGGCGGTCGACCATTCTCTAGAACCGGTCGACCGTTTCTGGACCGGTCGATCGTTCCTCAGTCGAGTGTCTGTAAACCGGTCGACCTTCCGGGTGGCCGGTCGACCATTCTCTAGAACCGGATCGGTCGACCGTTCGTTAGGCAATGAAGATGCGCACTGCGCATCGGATCGGTCGACCGTCTCTGGGATCAGTCGGTCGATCGTAAGGTCCCATTTGTCCTTCAGCATATAGATCAGTCGACCGCCATAGTGAGGCCGGTCGACCGATAAGGAAGAGTTCATATGGGTTTTGTACATAGACCGGTCGACTGTTTGATAAAATCGGTTGACCAGTTCCTACGATAAAATAGGGCCGTCGGAACTTTCCACCGATTTTGGCGGCCTTCCGGCTGTCAATTGACGTCGACATCAATACAAAACATATAGGAATTTACTTCAGGATCATAATGAACCTATCCTACTCATTTAACAATCGTTATTTCATCGTCTAGGGATTTAGAACGCTAAGGGTACCTTGTTTTCGCTCAAACGAGTTCGCCGGCGTTCCTATCGCTGCCGGTCGTCATCGGATGTTCCTGATCGGTGAGGGGGAATCGCCCTACTCCTGCGCACGTCGAGGAGGTTCGTCGTGCACTGGGAGGTCGTCGGTCATTGCGGTGCATCATCGCCTCTGCTCAGCCGTTCGTGCGTCGCGGTGTGCGTCGGTCGGCCGGATGAGAGGAAGGACGAGAGGGCGATGGGAGGTGGCGGTCGGTCGGGGTTCCAAGAGGGCGCAAGGGCGACCCTCACCCCCCTTTTTATGTACCCCGGCCGACCCTTGGTCGGCCGGAGACGAAACAATCAGTCAAGGGTGGCATTTCGCCTCCCCTGCCGACCGCGCATTTTGTTTCTCTTTTTTTTCTTTAAAAGGATGATACGTTACATTATTACCCTCTAAAAAGAAAATTCATCCTCGAATTTGGATAAGGGTTAAGGCTTACCAAAAAGTTCAGGAAATTTCTCTTGCATTTCTGACTCTACTTCCCACGTTGCCTCTTTTCCTTGGTGATGTTTCTATGCCACTTTGACCAGTGCTACTCTCTTCTTCCCTTGTTGATGTTCTTAGTATTCCAATATCTACGTAGGTTGTTCCTCATATGTCAGATCCTCCTTGAAATTCGGTTCCTCAATTTGGATCACGTTGGCGTAGTTGTGCTTGTACATCCAGAGTAGGGAGACATGGAAGACATTGTGTACCCTTAAATAGGCTGGAGGTAGGGCCAACCTGCATGCTGAATCTCCAACCATATCTAGTATTTCGAATGGGCCTACATACCTTGGGCTCAATTTTCTCTGTTTGCTAAAACGCATTACTCCTTTGGTGGGGAAGACTTTGGGCAGAACTTGATCACCCGCCTTGAACTTATGTTCTCGGCGCTTCTTGTCCGTGTAGGCCTTTTGACGATCTTTAGCCGACTTCATCCTCTTCTTTATCAGTTCGACTCTGTCTGTATACTCTTGTGTTTGTTTCTGCAATTCGACACTCAAGGTCTTTCTTTCGCCCACTTCACCCCAACATGTCGAAAAACGACATGGGCGACCATACAATGCTTCAAAGGGAGACATCTCTTACTAGCATGGAAGCTATTGTTGTAAGAGAACTTTATAAGGGGAAGATGTTTATCCCAATTACCGTGCCAATCCAAAGCGCATGCTCTCAGCATGTCCTCTGATGTCTGGATTGTCCTCTCTGATTGTCCATCAGTCTGTGGATGAAAGACAGTGCTATATCGGAGCCTTGTCCCAAAAACATTCTGGAGACTCTTCCAGAATCTTGATGTGAAACTGGGATCTCTATTGGATACGATGGCTGCCGGAATCATGTGAAGCCTAACAATCTCCTGCACATATAGATCCATGAGGCTTTCAAGAGATTGTTTTACCTTAATGGGTATGAAGTGAGCCGATTTAATGAGTCGGTCCACTATAATCCAAATGGCATCATGCCCCTTCTGAGTCCGAGGTAGGCTTGTGATGAAATCCATTGATATCTCTTCCCACTTCCATTGTGGGATGCCTAGACTCTTCAAAGTCCCTTGAGGTTTCTGGTGTTCCACCTTGACCTGTTGGCACACGATGCATTTGAAGATGTACTCCGCTATCTCCTTCTTCATGTCTGGCCACCAGAAACTCCGCTGTATGTCTTTGTACATTTTCGTACTCCCTGGGTGGATTGCAAACTCGGACTTGTGGCATTCATCTAGCACTTGTCGTCGGAGTTTAGGATTATTCGGTACCCATAGTCGGTCGTGGTACCTGATGCCACCATCCGAAGAGACCTTGAGATTTGTTGTTTCCATGCTTGTCTTTATCATCATACTTTGATATTCTGTGTCTTCTACTTGTGCTTCTATGATCCTTCCTATCATATCCGGTACTATGCGCTGCATCATCACTAGCGATCCATCGTGCTTTACTCTTGGTGCCCATTTGAACAGTTCTTCCATAAGTTCGAACCTTCGTAGGCGCATGTAGGCTAAGGATCCTTTCCATTTTCGGCTGAGGGCGTCAGCGACTGAGTTTGCCTTACCGGGTTGGTAGTTAATGGCAAACTCGTAATCATTTAAGAATTCCATCCAACGCCTTTGATGCATATTCAGCTCATTTTGTGTAAATACGTACTTCAAGCTCTTGTGGTCTATATAGACCACAAATTCTTCTCCATATAAGTAGTGGCGCCATAGCTTGAGGACGAACACCACTGCTGCCAATTCGAGGTCATGCGTTGGATAATTAACCTCATGCTTCTTCAGCTGTCTGAAGGCGTATGCCACTATTTTCTCATGTTGCATCAATACGCACCCCAATCCGGTACCATTAGCATCGTTGTAAACCACGTAACCATCGTTGCCCGATGGTAACGTCAAGATTGACGCTGAAGTTAGCCGTTCCTTTAACTCTTGAAAGCTTTCCTCGCATTTGAGTGACCAGATAAACTTTTCTCCTTTCCTTGTAAGCTTGGTCAGCGCAATGCTATTCTTGAGAAATCCTTGATGAAACGTATGTAGTAGCCGGCTAAACTAAGGAAACTCCTAATCTCGGAGACGTTCTTTGGTTGGGTCTAGTTGGACACTGCTTCTACCTTTGCGGGATCCACCGCAACTTCATCTTTAGAGACGATGTGTCCGAGAAACATTATACGCTCTAGCCAAAATTCACATTTAGAAAATTTTGCATATAGCCTCTTTGCTCGCAAAGTTTCCAGCTCTGTCCTCAGATGTTCTCTGTGTTGTTCCTCGCTTGACGAGTAGATGAGAATATCGTCAACGAAGACAATGACGAACTTATCCAGGTGTTCGTGGAAAGTTCGATTCATGAGATCCATAAATGCTGTCGGGGCATTTGTTAACCCAAACGGCATCACTAGGAACTCATAATGTCCATATCTCGACCGGAATGCCATCTTTGGAATGTCTTCTTCTGTCACCGTACCCGCTTCTCAGATCAATTTTGGAGAATACCTTTGCTTTAGAGAGTTGATCAAATAGATTGTCAATACGAGGTAGCGGGTATCTGTTCTTTATTGTGACTTTGTTCAACATTCTATAGTCGATACAAAGTCTTAACGACCCATCCCTTTTCTTGACAAAGAGAACATGTGCACCCCATGGTGAGATGCTAGGCCTTATGAAACCTTTATCCAGTAGCTCTTGAATCTAGTCCTTCAATTCCTTCATCTCTGCTGGAGCCATGCGGTATGGGGCTTTGGAAATTGGTGCAGTTCCAGGCGCTAATTCAATGTGAAAGTCTATCTCCCTTCTGGGCGGTAGACCACTAACATCATCAGGGAATACATCAAGAAATTCCCTAACCACTTCTATGTCTTGAGGAGTCTTCTTTGGTTCCTCTATCTTGGTCACACTTGCTAGGTAACCTCTACATCCCTTCCGAAGTAACTTTTGTGCCTTCATGGCAGATACTATGATTTTTTGTTCTTTTTGTGCAGTACCTCTGACTATAACCTTATCTGTACTTTGTGTGCCTATGATCACTTTCTTTTGCTTGCACAATATGGAGGCATCATGTGAGGTTAGCCAATCCATGCCTAAAATTATATCATAATCTCTCATGGGGATAATGATAAGGTTTGCAGGATGGTTCTTTTTCTCTATCTCTATGGATACATTAAGGAGGTACTTTGTGGTAATCAAGATGCCTTGTGGGGTCAAGATATTCATCTTATGCTCTAAATTCATGACAGCTAACCCTAATGTTTTGGCACCATCTTCAGATATAAAGGAATGGGAGGCACCGGAATCGAACAGTACTTTTGTAGGTAAATCAGCTACGGATAGCATACCTCGAATGACCTCAGCGTCATTCGAGGGAGCATCCTCTTCCAGATTGAAGAGTCTTTCCTGCACCAACTATTGTTGTCTGCGTCTCGAACAATTCATTGCGATATGACCCATTCCACCGCAGTAGTAGCAAGCTCTAGACTTCATTCGGCATTCCCCAGCATGGGTCCTGCCATAGGTGTTGTATAAAACCCGCTCACCTTGTGCGGGTGGTGCTTGAGGGGCTCTAGGAGGCTGTTGCCTCTGCGCCTGCTGAGGGGGTCACTGCTGATGCTGTTGCTGTGGTTGCTGTTGCGGTGGGGGAGGAGCTTATTGTGGCGGGCAGTATGACTGCTGCTGTTGTTGAGGGCGGTGGTTCTGTTGAGGCGCTGCATATGGGTGGTACCGATTATCCCGTCGTTGGTGTTGCCGGTTGTTCCCACGAAATTGTTGCTGCTGATGGGAACTCTGCCCTACATTCTGCTGGGCCTGCTGAGCTTTTTGTAGGTCTTGGTGGTCCTTCTCAGTTAGAGTAGCCAAAGTGATGGCGTCCTCTAAAATTTGGCAGTTCCCAGACCTTGTATGAGATCTCAAAGTGGGGCTCAGTCTGTCCACAAAGCGTTTGGTCACATCAAGTTCATCCATGGTTAACCTAGAGTACTTCTTAAGTCTGATGAACTTCGTCATGTATTGCTCCACAGTCATGGTCCCTTGCACTAAGTCCAAGAACTCCTTCTGTTTCAAGTTCTTTTGGAACTTAGGGAAATACCGCGTCTCGAATGCCTTACGGAAATCTTCCCAGGCAACAATTCTTACCCCAGGAAAACCGGTGGCCTTTCTTGCTTTCCACCATTCCTTAGTGTCCTTTTGGAGGGTGTTTCCAGCGAAAAGTACTTTCTTATTCTTGGGCACGTCGAGGATGTCGAATTTGTCCTCTATTGCCTCCATCCATTGCTCCACTACTACGAGGCCTCCTTCTCCATTGAACATTGGAGGTTTTGACCTCCAGAAGTCTTGTAGTGTGCAGATAGGAGGGATTTGACACCCTTGTTGGGCTGGTGGTTTTGGCGGAGGAGGAGAAGGTGGAAGTGGAGGTGGGTGTGGTGGAGGTGGGGGAACAAATGGGTTCTCCCATTCAATGTCTGTCTCTGCCTCACTGATATAGGCATATACTCTTCTTTGATATGACATCTATAAAAGGACCATAGCAATAATTGAGAGAAGCACATGTAAATCAAAGATTTTTATCCAAGTAAAAATCTTAGATAAAATTGAAACCGTAATGCTCAATATTCATTAAAGCAAACATAAGTCTTTTGACAAGGTTAGTTAAACATAAACATCTGTTTGAGTCGCACTAAGGCCTTCACGTTGAGAAATATCAAATACTAATCACTACGTCTAGGAAGCTCCCCAGGGAGATTGGGGCACTCATCATCAATGCGTCCCTCTTGATAGCAGAGACCACATCATTCCTCGGGATCTGTCTGGCTGATAGGACTTGGGTCTCTGAACTGTAGTTCCCGTGGTGGTGCAGGGACTTCTTCATCATCGGAGGATATATAAATCGGATAATCTACACGTCCCCCTCTCGTATACAAGTGCCACCTTTGATTCATCTCTTCACGTATCTCCGTGGGGTAGAAGTGGCGTGGGGAGAGTAACTCCGGATCATTACTTCCCATGCTCTCTGAATTTGAATGCTCCGGTCTCTCTGGAGCAGGTTGTGGCAGGGTTGGAGGATCTAGTGGGCGCATGCGTATCCCAACTATATGACCCCTACCCCTACGTACAACCCTGGTGATCATGTGACGTGGAGACATCTATAACACAAATTAACTCAATAACATAAGTTTGATTCACATAGGAATGTACTTATTACTTACTTGAGGAGTGGAGCCGCAGATGCTTGAGAAGCTTGCACATAACTTTACTGCGAGCTGTGTACAGTATGAACAATGAATGCCATGCATGAACATCTACTCTACTATGACCGATGAAGGAGCCAAGAACTTAGGCTTTGATACCAAACTATAACGCCCTCAAAATGGCACCTCCCGCCACGTAGGCGGTCAGATTGACCCTAGGAGCAGTACACTGCCTATTGCTCTACTAACATTGACCATTCAACAAAATAGCTTACGTGGCACTAATAAAATAATAATAACATAATAAAGGACTCTAAATGCGGAAATTCAATAGTCGAATATTATCATGATGAAGGACTTTAATGCGGAAGTTCATGATGTCTTTTCAATATAGGAAATATGTGGAAACAAAATAAAACTTGTTGGAAGTTCTATGAGCGGAAGTAAACATGATGTCTCTGAACAATTAAAATGATTAAACAGATATGCAGTAAGAAAGTTCGGAGCAGAATTATCTCACATGCAAAATCCCAATGCAGGGGAATAGAATACCCATGTGCAATGATTGCCTAGTACAATAGCAATAGATGGTGAAATAAGGTTCGATGATGATCATGAAATCAATTTATTAATCTTTAATCATATCAGTTCTCTGTTCTTTACTATAAGTATTGCTCTGCTTTTACCTTACAATGTCTCTACCATGCTATGCAATACTTTACTTTACAATATCTCTGCTTTACTTTACAGTACTTTATTTTACATTGCTCTATTGTACATTGCTTTACTTTGCATTGCTTTGCTGTGAGTTGTACTACGTCTTTTACATTACTAAATTATCCTTAGAGTTGGTTGTCCTATGCGAGCTCGACTTCATTAGGTTGGAAAGCCAGGGGTGCCTCTCTAAATCTCTGATGCCAGTAAGCCCATTAAGGGAAGAGGGGTGGGTGTTACTACCTCACCCAGTTCGGAAAGTAGGGGGAAGAATTCCTACAATCCTGGAACAGTGGTCGGTTAAGAGCCATGTAGGTTCACTGTCTCCTCAGCTAGTTACATGTCCCTCTGACATAATACTTTAATCTTTAAGGGAAGGGGTATGACCTTAGCATCACCCTTCATTCGAGATACAGGTGGGAGAAAATCTGAAATCTCAGAAATAGTGGTCATTTAATACAGTAGCTTCGCTGTCCCCTCAGCTAACTACCTATCCCTCCTCTGCTTTAATCTCTGATCTTTGCTTTAACTTTGGTGGCGGCACATAGCAACCCCATGTCTTTGTCCTTGCTTTATTTATCTTTAGTCATTATGAAATCTATGATGTGGGATCCAACAGAATGTTGATCTTTGTACTATAGGACTCAGCCAGTATAGGTGAACTGGTCAGGGTCTCAGTTATGATTTAAAAATCATCATTTGGTCACTGTCAGAATCGATCGACCGTTTCTGGACCGGTCGACCGTTCCTCAGTCGAGTGTCTATAAACCGGTCGACCTTCCGGGTGGCTGGTCGACCGTTCTCTGGAACCGGTCGACCGATCCTCTGGGATCGGTCGACTGTTCGTTAGGCAATGAAGATGCGCACTGTGCATCGGATCGGTCGATCGTCTCTGGGGCCGGTCGACCGATCGTAAGGTCTGATCTGTCCGTCAGCATATAGATCGGTCGACTGTCATAGTGAGGCCGGTCGACTGATAAGGAAGAGTTCATATGGGTTATGTACACAGACTGGTCGACCGTTTGATAAAATCGGTCGACCGGTCCCTGCGATAAAATAGGGCCGCCGGATCTTTCCACCGATTTCGGCGGCCTTGCGGACGTCAATTGATGCCGACATCAATATGAAACATATAGGAATTTACTTCAGTATCATAATGAACCTATCCTACACATTTAACAATCGCTATTTCATCGTCTAGGGATTTAGAACGCTAAGGGTACCTTGTTTTCGCTCAAACGAGTTCGCCGGCGTTCCTGTCGCTGCTGGTCGTCATCGGATGTTGCTGATCGGTGAGGGGGAATCGCCCTGCTCCTGCTCACGTCGAGGAGGTTCGCCACGTGCTGGGAGGTCATTGGTCACTGCGGTACGTCGTCGCCTCTGCTCGGCCGTTCGTGCATCGCGGTGTGCGTCGGTCGGCCGATTGAGAGGAAGGATGAGAGGGCGATGGGAGGTGGTGGTCGGTCGAGGTTCCAAGAGGGCGCAAGGGCGACCCTCACCCCCCCCTTTTATGTACCCCGGCCGACCCTTGGTCGGCCGGAGACGAAACGACCGATCAGGGGTGGCATTTCGCCTCCCTTGCCGACCGCTCGTTTCGTTTCTCTTTTTTTCTTTAAAAGGACGATACGTTACATAACGTCTAGTGGCAGAAGAACCAATATAATAATGACTCAATATCTGAAAACTATATATAAATCAATCCATAATTAATTATGAGGCACAGCAAAAATATAAAAATAACAACGAAAAATCCAACCTAATAACATAAAGATTGAAGTCTCCATGTCATAATACGTATACAATAGCTCTATAATGAAGTAAAGTCCATAACATCCAATACAATGACATGACAACTGAATGTTCAATTTAACATGATAAACTCCACAAGATTCGATATGGCTAAAAATCCAATAAAATTTAGACGAAAATTTAACAGAATACATTCATACTGTGGTGATACAAAGTAGTAGTAATTAATGACACTATGAGCATAATGATAACTAAACACTACGACCACTATGTGTCAAACTGCCATCAAAGAGTATGTCATCAATCTTAATCATTCCGACAAATATGCACCAATCAGATCGGATAATAATAAAATATTATATTTAATATGACCAAGTAAATCAAGTTATGATATTTGATTTTATATATATACAAAAAGAAAAAATAACAATAATTAATTTATAATTAATTTTAAGATTTGATATTAAAATTATTATATAGTTATTAAATTAAAATATTATTGAATTTCATTATTATATATAAATTTTCTATTGGTTATTTTTTTATGTTAGAAGCAACAAATACATAATTTTTTTCAAAATATTATGAAAATATTATATATTTTATAAATAAATATATAGTATAATTAGTAATTAACTATTTAATTTGACTTATTGCATACTAAATTAAAGAAATTTAAATTTGTGTATATATTGTTATTATATATAATACTATACTATACTAAGTAAATTATATTATTATTGTATATTACACATATAACAAAGAAGTTTGCACCATTCATATAACTTTACTCTCTCTCCACCTGACATATCCCCACCTAATTGAATGTTAGAATGTCTAGCTAAAGATATTAAAGATAGCGCTCCTGGGAGGCAGCCTAGTTCTTTTCCTATTTTCTTTCCAACATTCACTTACATTTCTACTCGAAATGATTGCCTTCACTTGTCCCGTATAACACCTTTTTCCTTTGCTACTTCCATGAAACCACTATATCCATTTCACTATTTCTGTTGCCATTATTGGAGCACAGTTTTAATGCCCTATAAAATTATATTTTGATGATATAAATCTCAAAAGATTAAAGTTATACACTAAAAAAGTTTAAATAAAAATGGATAACTTTATGCACTAAATTTTGATTAAATAATTGGCTATGGTCTTATTAGATTCTGGATGAATGATGAATATCAAAGTTGTAGAGAATTCTATTAGCTATCCATAAAATCAAAGATTATCTTATTTGGATAACCGTGCAAAAAGTTATGTTCAAAATAGTGCAGGTCAGTCGAAGCAATGAAGGTCGGTCGAGATAGTTCGGTCGACTGCCGATCGATCGGTCAATGCATGAGCTACCCAAATCTACGTCGAGACTACACCAGTCGACATACTGGATGATGGATAGGTCGACCTATCAACTCAATGGGAGAAAATCAAAATGTCGAGATTATACTGGTTGATTGGCTGATCGATAGTCCGGACGACCAACCAACTGCGGTAACTAATGAAATCAATGCAACAATCATATAGTCCGGTCCATTACTGCGGTCGACCGGTCCCTGGCGGTAATGAACAGTAATGACTAGTTTTGAATGAGAAAATTGTGGAAATTTTTCTGGATGAAACTTTCCAACATACCAGCCTATAAAAGGAGTGCCAAAGACAGAAGCAAAGGCATCCATCCAAGCATTAAAGAAAAACTTCAAGTTATCAAAAGAAGATCCTTCTGTTGAAGTTACCTTTCTAGTTTCTCTTATTTCTCTCTTCTCTTCTTATGAGCATGATATTGTAAAAGAGAGAAACAATTGTTTAGAAAAATTAAGAGAGCTCCTATGTAAAAGAGGTTCCATATCTTACCACTTGAGCGAAAAAAAAGATTAGCTTCCTAGGACGAGAGGTGTGCCTTACCTCTCGAAGCAGAGAAAATGTGGTTGATGTAAAGGGTTCTTCCTTTCCCCATTTGGACCTAAGGAAGATTTTAGTGGAATCTCCGATGGTCTCGAGGTCGAGAAGTCGGAGCGGAGACGTAGGCCAAGGTGTGGTCAAACCTCATCAACAACCATCGTGTTCTTGTGTTTGCATTCTCTCTTCCTCTCCTTCTCATATTATGTTTATGATATGATCTGATTTGTTCTGGTTTGAGGATTGTTTAATCAATTTTAAGCTTCCGTGACGTATTTTGTGAAATCGATAATTTCAGTTTTAAATACCAATTCACCCTCCCTCCTCTTGGTGCCTTGGGATCCTACAGTTGGTATCAGAGTAAGGTTGCTATTCTTTTAAGATTTAATCATTTTAATATTTAATAGTCTTATTTTAAGATTTAAACATCTTTTAGAGCTATGACATCAAGTGAATTTAATTTTTCCGAAGGACAATTAATTAGTCGTCCTCCCCTTTTTAATACATCAAATTTTGCTTATTGGAAAATTAGGATACAAACATACATATGTTCTATTGATATTGACATGTGGGATATCATTGAAAAAGGTTATTATTTATATGAAAAATTACCTTCAGAATATACTGAAAGAGATTTTTTTTTGCAAAACTTGATTGGAAAGCAAAATATATTTTTTTATTACGATTTGGATTCAATGGGGGTTTAATCGGATTTCTAATTGTGAAAGTGCAAAAGAGATTTGGAACAAACTAATTACTACTTATGAGGGAACAGATGAAGTCAAAGAATCTCGATTAAATATCTTAAATCATCAATATGATTCCTTCAAAATGTATGATAATGAATCCATTGATGATATGATTGTACGATTTAACGATAATATGATTGGCTTAGCCTCACTGGGTGAGCTAAGAACTAATACCCAAAAAGTGAAAAAGTTTCTTAGGTCTCTTTCCCCCAAATAGCATACAAAAGAGGATCGTGATTGAAGAAAAAGACTTAAATAGTCTAGATTTTGATGATGTAATTGATTCACTATTAACCTATGAGATCGGAATCCTAGAAGATGAAGAAGAAAAAGTCCCTAAAAAGAAAACATTGGCATTGAAAGTAAATGAAAAAAAAGAAGACTCATGTGAAGAGGAAGTGCACGAAAAGAAACTCACACGCTACACAAGAAAACTTGACAAATATCTAAAGTTGGTAAAATCCAAAGAAAAGTATGACAAGCCAAAGAGAAGACAATATAAAGAAAGAAACTCAAGTCTCACCAAGAATGACAAAAAAAAAACATTTCAGGAGGGGAAGAAGAAAAAGTATGAAGAGTCAAGTGAAAAAAGTGACTCATCAAGCTCTTCGAGTGATGAAGCATACCTATGCTTCATGGTACACGATGATGATGTAATTTCTAGCCCTTTAAATTCAAATAATGACTCATCGAGCTCTTTCGAAGAACTTTCGCCTCTTATAAAAAGGTACTTTTCACTTAAAGAGAAAAATGAAAAATTACTACATGAGCTTGAAAAATTAAAAGAAGAAAATAATACATATTTTGTGGAAAATGAAAACTTGAAAAATGAAATTGATTCTTTGAAAATTACACATGCATGTGAAATTGTAAAGCTAGCATGTTCTTTGGAAAAAGTAAACAAGGGAAATAATTTTTGGAAAAATTCAGAAAATAATGATAAGGCTATTTCTCACGTAACTAAAAGTAATTTTAGAAAACTCTTTGTACATTCTTATTGAAAATCTAATCATTCGTATGATAGAAAATCACATATTACATGTTTTATATGTGGATTTTATGGTCATTACGCATATCAATGCAAAACAAGAAAACCATTACAATGATATGAGTTTCAAAAGGAACCTTGACTAACAAAATAAGACTCAAAGAAGTTTGGGTACCGAAGGTTACATAATTGTTTTTTAGGTGTGCCTCACATGTAAAGCAAAGACAAGTGGAATTGAAAATGTGAAGATATAAATGTTATTGTAAAAGTATCATTTACTTTTTTATTTCACTCAAAATTTTAAAATTACTATTTATTTAAAAGAAAAGAGGAACATATAAAATAGTAAAAAAAAATTGGTCATAGTGATAGGAGGAGCATGTTAAAATCTTTCAAATTTATTTTGACATATCATTGATATCATTGTTGTATCAAAGTTTTATGCAATATTTTGATTCTCAATACATTTTTTTAGATTTGTAGTTTTTATAACCTCTAGTTCAATTTGATTTCATTTTACTATTATAAAATAGCCATAAATTTAGGGGGAGTTAGTTTTACATATTTTATATCTCTTTATGATGCAATACTTTACATATTTATGACAAAAGGGGAGAATAATATTTTTGTAAAGACAACATGATTAAAGGGGGAATTACATATGGTTTCTTATGTCCTTTATGTGCAAACTACTTTTTTATGAAACAAAAGGGGGAGAAATATGATATGAATATAACTTTACATGAAGAGTACTTTACAATTAGTACTTATGTGAATATCTATTACTGTAAGGAAAGCTAATGTTTTAGGAGGAGTAAAATTATTTTTACAAAATTTTACAACTTTATATATTTTTCATATTTCTTGATTTGTATTCATAAAAAAGAGGGAGATTGTTAGAGCAAAGTTTTAATGCCCTATAAAATTATATTTTGATAATACAAACCTCGAAAGGTTAAAGTTATATGTTGAAAAAGTTTAAATAAAAATAGATAACTTTATGCACTAAACTTTGATTAAGATCTTATTATATTTTAGATGAATGATGAATATCAAAGTTGTAGAGAATCCTGTTAGCTATCTATAGAATCCAAGATTATCTCATTTGGATAATTGTGCAAAATGTTATATTCAAAAGAGTGCAGGTCAGTCAATAAGTCGGTCGAAGCAATAAAGGCTGGTCGAGCTTGTTTGGTCGGCCGATTGGTCATCCCTTATTATGCTCATAATTATTGTAGTTAAATCCACTAGATAAATATAAATTCTGATCATATTTAAATCACTTTTTACCTATTATTAGTAGTGGAGTTGAACTAGTAAAATGAGACTAATTACTTTTCAAATTTTGAATTCTAAACAGGAAGAAAGAGAAAGGAGACGAGAAAATGTGGAAGAGGAGGACGGACGAAAAGGAGATGAGGGGAAGGAAAGAAGAACAAAAATGTGGAGACGAAGATTATTGATTTTATCCAAACTCATGTCGAGCTAAAAGAATCATTGGTTTTCTTTTGATGATGCTTTGTTGATGCTACTCTTCTAATTCTATGATGCCGTGCTTTTGACTCCTAGTTTTTATTTACTTGATACACTGCAATTTTATTATTTGCAATCGATTTCAATCGGATCGAGAGATCTATTTTTTTTTGTTAAAAACTCGTTCCATTCGAGAGACGGAACTTGCTGTGTTTCCAGTAATATTCATTTAACATTCTTATAGCGACTGAGAGGTCAATTGTTGTAGTTGTTGTGAGATGAGAGCGCATAAAATTAACTAGCGATGTCAGATTCATTTCAATTGCTTCGAATAGGATAGAAGGATGAGTAATTAAAGATCAAAAGATCATCCTTTTCTTCTGGTTAAGACGAGAGATCGACTAATCAATCAGTTCTAATCTAATATTTAACGGCTACTCCTCTCTCGGCTCAAGGAGAGATCGACGAGTTTAGAGATAGGATAATTGATTCGCGCAGTAAGATCGAGAGATCATTTGCCTCATGATGCGTAAAGTGATGTAGCAAAATAAAATCGCTAGCAAGTGTACTAGTCGCTCAAGTAATATAGAATAATAGGAGTAAGAGTGTCGAACCCACGAGGAATATTATTAATAAAATATCTGAATTTATAAATTAATAATAGAGAATAAAAACATGGAGGAAATAGGTTTTGTAATTGTAAAATAAAAATAGAGAAAATAAGATAATGGTGTTGAAGTTGGTCTTAGGATGATAATAAATTAAGAAAAAATATGTGAACCAGAAAAGATAAATTAAAATTCTTAAGATGGATTAGGAATTTTCCCAAGTTATTAATATACAAGATTAACATCACAGAGTCCATAAACTGGTAATTCTGCTATTTAATCCGACAAATCAAACTATCTTAAATTCAATCAAACTTGAAGTCCCACAAACTGATATTCGTCAGATGAGATTAAAATTAAGATGCATTAATATGAAAATCCTAAACTATTAATCACTCCACAAACTAGTATAGATTGATAGACCACACAGATCTAATTCTCCACACACTAGTTATTAGACCTATGTCAATTTTAAATTTCACAATAAATCATTTAATTTAACTAAATAAAATATGAAATTAAGTAGTCCACAAACTGGTAACTACTTAACTCAAAAATTTAAATAATTAAATCAAAAGCACTAAACACAATTAAAAATTGATCTAAAGAAATTCAATAATAATAAAGTAAGGGTTCATAGAATTTTCCTTCAATAATAATCTCCTAAAAATAAAATAATTAAAAATATGGAGTTCATCCTAGAATTGCAGAGATAATAATAAAATAATAATAATAATTGGAAGAATTACAACAAGAATAAAACAGGATCCTCGGATGTCGTCGGAACGTCTGGAACAACCGTCCGATCAAATCTCTCTCTTTGGTCGAAGCCCGCGAAGCTCACGACTTGCTCTAGACGAAAACCAAACTTCAAGGCACGATTTGGATCGATGGTTTCGTCCTCTATTTATAGGTGCGAACGAGGGTCTTCATGTTGATTACGACCGTAAATCTATGACCAACTTTAAATTCACGGGATAAATCTCGGCCAAAATGATAAGTTCTTTTAACCATTACACCCAAAAAGATAAACTCTTTTTATCTTCCTTCTTGAGTTATCGGCCAAAACGATGACTTTGCCCAAGGATTTGAGTTATCGGCTGATAAACTTGATATTCCTTTCTGAATCTCGGCCACAAAACTTTATTTGTACCCTACGATTGTTGATGATTAAACTTGATTAATGATAACTTTTGTACCCAAAGATATCGGCCGGTAAGGATAAATTTCTTGAATTTTGCGGCCGATAACATGATTGAATTGGATTTCTCGGCCGTAACACCGCCTTGTATTTCAATCGGAGTTCTCGGGCGATAAGCTTCTTTGTATTGGAGTTGAAGTTCTCGGCCGATACGTTGGATTTCCCGGCCGCTATGTTGGAGTTCTCGGTCGATACATCACATTCATCCAAATTTCGGCTGATACATTTAATAATTCGTTTAATATAATCCCTTGAATAATTGTGTATTTGGCCTTTTCTGCAAAAGAATTATCAAATTATAATTAATCCATCCATAATTAAACTATTCAGAGAATTAATAATTAAAATCAATAAATCCAGAATTATGACTAAAAGTGATTAAAAATGATGCATGCCATGATCAAATTACAAAAAAATTAATTAAAATAACAAACTAAAATATGTTATATTTTGCATGCATCACCTCATAAGGTGAGAACTAAGATGTAGTAGTTTTAACGAGTTCATCACAAGGGAATCTCTTCCATTACATTCTGATATGTTTTTACTCTCCCTTTATTTTTTTCCTATAAATCGTGTTTCTGTGATATCCGATTTACTCTTAATCATTTTGTGACAACTCTTAAGATATAAATAGATAATTGATTTAAATCAATGGGGTTATGATACTCAGGGTTTTTACTCGACCTATGCACTTACAACTATGTGAACTCTAGAGTAAAATTTAAACACGATCATAATTACGTCTAGCGCGAGAAATTCATATCCGCATAAAGTTCACGTCAAGTTTTTGGCGCCATTGCCGGGTATTTAGATCATTACTCTTTATTTATATCGTTTGTTATCTAATCTCTTAATATTCATTGTTGAATTCTTTCCTTTGATTTCAGTGATTAATATATGCCCAGAACTACTCATAGACAATTGCTTGAATTAGACCCTGAAATCAATCGAACTTTAAGAAGAAGAGTGCGAGAACATAAGAATAAAACACATTTGACTGAAGGAACAAGTAGCACTCAATCAATAGAAATCGAGTTGAATTGAGCAGAAATGATGGCTCAACAACAAAAACAACCTCAACCCCAGTTCCATCACTAGAAGAACTCTATACCCCCACTGCAGATGGGTTAGGGTCTGCTATTTTGAAGCCAGCTATTCAAGCTAACAATTTTGAGTTGAAATCCTCCTTGATTTCTATGATCCAATAGAACCAATTTGGAGGAACTCCAGATGGGGACCCGAATCGACATCTCAAAGACTTTCTAGAAATATGCAAGACAACAAACCTGAATGGAGTCTCACTAGAAGCATTGAGATTAAGAGTCTTTTCTTTTTCACTAAGAGGCAAAACCAAACAATGGCTACAGTCACTGGAACCATGGGAATTAATCACTTGGGAACAATTGGTAAAGGCTTTTCTGTCAAAATATTTTCCTCCACGCAATTAAGATAAAAAACCAAGTCACCAGTTTTGTTCAAAAAGATCAAGAAACATTGTATGAAGCTTGGCAAAGATTTAAGACATTGCTAAGATCGTGTCCCCATCACGGCTTGAGCAAATGGATTTTAGTCCAATCTTTCCACAATGGACTTAATTATGCTTAAAAAATGGCACTGGATAATGCTACGGATGGTGTGTTTATAAAGAAAAACGTAGATGAAGCATACCAACTTATAGAAGAAATAACAAGGAATCAACATTTCTTAGCTCATTCAAGGTCCAACAAGCCAATTGCTTTCACTCAAATACAATTGGATGGTGAGGATTTCTCTTCTAAGGTGGAATACATTGTTCAAAAGGCAATTCGTAGACTAGGACTCAGTGAAGCTACCCCTACTATTAATATGATAACAAGATGCTGTGAAATATGTGATTCATCTGATCATATTTCCATGCACTATGAATTACTGAAGCAGTAAGGACATCCACATCAAGCAAATGTGATAGGTCCATATTCTTCCAATAATGATTCATACTCCAACACTTTTAATCCTAGATGGAAGAATAATCCGAAGTTTTCATCTAGAGATAACCCTCAGCAAGCTCAAGCTCCTGCCTGGCAAAGCAGATTCAATCAAAGAACACAACCTCAAAACTCTTCGCCTGATCAAGAATCATCTTCTACGAGTAAGATTGAATCAATGATGGAAAAGTACATGTCGAAACAAGACACCTTGATGCAAAAGATGTTTGAAAAAATTGAAAGCCTCTCCATTCATAGCAAAATGTTGGAAACACAGATAGCCCAATAGGCAGCATCTTCTTCATGACAACCAGGAATTTTACTTGGACAACCAAAGAAGAATCCAAAATAATAAGTTCAAGACGTAACCTTGAGACATGGGAAAACAATTGAATATACCAAGAGAACAAGATTAGAAGTCGCAACATCAAGAAATGCTGAAACTTCAAAACAAGATAAAGCAGCTCAACCAGAGGCTAAGCTAAAGGACCAAAACGAAGCCAAGCAACAGACTTCAGAAGGATCTCCTAGCTATTCTACTCGGATACCGTTTCCTAAAGCCCTCGAGAAATCTAGACAAGATCAGCAGTTCGGCAAGTTCGTGGAAATTTTAAAGAAACTGTATATTAATGTACCCTTCATTGAAGCCATACAAGAGATGTCAGCCAATGGGTGAGTCCCGTGTAGGTCATGCCAAAAAAGGGTGGAATGACCGTAATAAAGACATAATAAAATAAGATCATCTCTACACGAACTATCATAGAATGGAGGATGTGTATTGATTTCATAAAGCTAAACAAAGCCATCCGAAAGGACCACTTTCCCTTACCTTTCATCGATCAGATGTTATAAAGGCTTGCAAACCAATCCTACTTCTGCTATCTAGATGGGTTTTCTGAATTCCATCAAATCCATATTCACCTAGATGATCAAGAAAAGACCATCTTTACATGTCCATATGGAACATTTGCATATAGGAGAATGCCCTTTGGGCTATGCAATGCTCGAGCAAGCTTCCAAAGGTGTATGATTTCAATTTTATCTGACTATATTGAAGAGATAATGAAAGTATTCACGGATGACTTCTTAGTGTATGGCACTACATTTGAAGTTTGCCTGCACAACCTCGGAAAGGTACTATAAAGATGCGCTGAATCTAACCTAGTCTTGAACTGAGAGAAATGCCATTTTATGGTACAAGAATGGGTAGTCCTAGGACACATTGTCTCAGGCAGGGGCATTAAAGTTGATAAAGCCAAGACAGAAGTTATTGAAAAATTGCCTCCATCCACTAAATCAAAGGAATCAAAATTTTCCTTGGACATGCAGGATTTTATCGAAGATTCATTACGGACTTTTCTCTCATTGTGAGGCCATTAATAAAACTCTTATCCAAAGACGCAGAATTTATATTTTATGAAGACTGCTTAAAAGCTTTCAACACTTTGAAAAGAGCTCTCACGACAATCCCAATCATCCAACCGCCAGATTGGTCTCTGCATTTTGAAATCATGTGTGATGCTAGTGATCAAGCCGTTGGAGTAGTATTAGGACAAATGAAGGACAAGAAGCAACACGCGATCTACTATGCCAGCAGAACCTTAGACGAGGCACAGATCACAACAGAAAAAGAATTTCTAGCAGTTGTATTTGCAATGGACAAATTCATATCCTACTTATTCGGTTCTAAGGTCATCGTATACACTAACCATCAAGCCATCCGATACTTGATTTCTAAAAAAGATGCCAAACTTAGACTGATTAGGTGGATCCTTCTGCTACAAGAGTTCAATCTAGAAATCAAAGACAGAAAGGGAGTAGAAAATTAAGTAGCTGATCACCTCTCTCGATTCCAACTATCAGAATAGGAAAATAATCCTGGCAATTATAGAGTTATTAATGATTCCTTCCCTGACGATCAATTGGTTTCAATCCAGGAAGCACAATTTCCATAGTTCGCTGACTATGCCAACTATTTAGCTTCAGGAGTTTTACGACCTAATTTATCCTATCAACAAAAGAAAAAAATCTTTTTGAATATTAAATACTATTTTTGGAATGAACCATTTCTCTTTAAAAAATGTGCTCATGGAATATATCGAAGGTGTATATGAGAAGAACAATTTGCCATACTACGAGAGTGCCATTCATCTCCTTATGGTGGTCACGGAGGATATCAAAAGACAGCCTCTAAAATTCTTCAAACATGTTTTTATTGGCCTACTCTACTCAAAGATGCAACCAATTTCGTAAAATCTTGTGATGCTTGTCAAAGAACCAGAAATATAGGCAGAAGGAATGAAGCACCTTAGCAGCCTATACTCGAAATAGAAATATTTGATGTGTGGGGAGTTGACTATATGGGGCCCTTTCCTCCCTCATGCAGGTATAAGTTCATACTTCTAGTAGTTGATTATGTTTCAAAATGGATTGAAACAGATCCTACAATCACAGTAGACTCAAAGTCAGTTATCAAGCTCTTTAAAGATTCTTCCCAAGATTCGGTGTTCCCAAATTGGTCATCAGCGATGGAGGTTCACATTTTATTGAACGAAGTTTTGAAAATTTATTGCTAAAATATGGAGTCAACTATCGGGTTTCTACCGTATATCATCCTCAAACCAATGGGCAAGCAGAGGTTTCGAATAGAGAAATTAAAATGATCCTTGAGAAGATGGTCTCAATAATGAGGAAAGATTGGAGTGGGAAACTCAATGAAGCATTATGGGCATACCGGACTGCATACAAAATATCGATAGGAATAACACCATTCAAGTTGATTTACAGAAAGCATTGTCACCTACTTGTGGAATTAGAACACAAAGCTTTCTGGACGATCAAAGCACTCAACTATGACTTTCAAACAGCCTTAGGCAAACGATTACTGTAGCTCAACGAGTTAGATGAATTAAGACTAGATGCCTACAATAACTCCTGCCTTTACAAAGAACGGGCAAAGAAATGGCATGATATGCATATACTAAAAAATGACTTTACGGAGGATGACCAAGTTCTATTATTCAACTCCCGATTATGACTTTTTGTAGGAAAGCTGCCGACGAGATGGTCGGGACCATTCACTGTTGAAATAATATATCCTCACGGAGCGATGGACATCAAAAATAGCAAGTCAGAAACTTTTAAGTCAACAGGCAAAGGTTGAAACATTACAACCCAGGTGTAGCAATGTTCAAGGAAGTTTTACACCTGCAACCGGAGCACTAAAAGACATAATGTCGAGCTAACGATGTTAAAAAAAGGCGCTATAGGGAGGCAACCCAACCAAATAAACGGTCATCAGCCACGTCAATACTCACACAAGGTTAAAATTATTAGAATACCACATGAAAAGTACATCTTGTAGATTTAGTTGAGAATCCCAATAGAATCTAGTACCATATCTACCAAACTGCCCACTTTTTCAAGTAGCACACGAACACCCCAACGACGCCTCAATTCTCCACATAACCCACTAATTCTTTTCCAACACCTATTGCATATCAACCAAATGGCATACCCGAAATCCCTAATCATCCTCTACCCTTCTCGGCACGTCCCACAATCGCCCTAAGCCCGCAAACATCTTCGAGACGGCCAGCAACATGAAGCAGATGCGAACATCTTCGGACTCCAACACCAATAGCTCGTTAGAATCCATCAGACGCTATTTACGTCTGGACGGCCTCCTACAACGAACTTCCAACATGCGACAGCCGGAGAATAGTGAGGAAGCTCAATGTGTCACACCCAACTCCGTGACTAACTCATAATCCCAATTATCATACTCTTAGCTATGTTTAGCAATTCCAAAAATGAAATCGACAAAACCTCCTCCCTTACTTATCTTATGTTATTTGTCAATACATATATAATCATCAAAGTTTAATAAAAAGCTATAAGATAGGACATTCACATATTGTCATTATATTTTTTTTCACAAACCATCTCACATATAACCCCACAGGATCAAATCTTATACAACCTTACAAAAAGTTTCTTACAAACTTAATTACAACATCTAAGACTATCTATTACATATGCATGCTTCAAAAAAAAGTGAAGGGGGATTAAAGTGCTCCAGCAGCTCGACCTCTTTTATGTGCAGCAAAACAAACTCTGAATCGACTCAACTCAATAACTTACGAGTATCTGAAAAATTTAAAATGGGTATTATGAGCAACAATTATTTGCTCAGTGAGTGGAATAAAAGTACAACATAGGGGAACAATACGAGTGCATACAACATATAACATTTAAATAACCACATTTCTTTCATATGAGAAAACATTTAAAGCATAGCACATATAACATAACTTGTAAAATCACATGAATTTTCACATAAGTAAAAGTAATTCAAGATATCATAATTTTCACATTTAAACTCCACCATGTGTCATTGCACATACTCATCATGGGTCAATATGTATCCCTCTATGATCATGTGTCATACAATTAAACAGAGCTTCATAATCAAGAGTCACGGATACGCAGAGCAAATTATAGGTCAATACGTATCCCTCTATGATTGTGTGTCATACAGTGAAGTAGAACTTCACAATCAAGAGTCACGAATACGCAGAGTAAATCATGGATCTATACGTATCCCAATCATGATTGTGTGCCACCCAATCATGATTTTCAGATACGTAGAGCATATCATTGGTTAATACGTGCACGTCGAGCAGCCCTCAAAGGGAAAAGACACCCGATATATGTCCCAAAGGCTTCATGTATATCGAATGAGGTCCCAAAGACCTTTTTCAAACAGCATGGCTAATGAACATATGGAGTTTAACAATATCAAAATACACATGTCATAATCTCATATCATTATCAAATAAAACTTATTTTCACTTCACAAGCATTGTTCCCTAAAAACATTTTTGTATAAGATATTACTCCATCTCATATGAAATCCTTGAAACATATCATAAATACTTTTCATAGCGCAAGATATGTTTCAATAATAACAATAATAATCTTTGCTTGAGGTAATACCATAAATAAAAGAATTAACATATAACATTTGCTATGTTGTAAATTTACCCACTCACCTTGTACTTTATCACTTCAAGGAGGTTTATTAGATTTCCTCCCTTTCACTTGCAACTTGATATTTTCCTACAAATAACAATGTCTTTTTACTTCCCAATCACTAATAAGGTAATATGCAATGCATGCTCATGATGTATGAATGATTATGCACCCTAAAATGCATATAACCTCCTCTAGTACCAATTTCTAGCCTCAAACATTTATATTCATAAGCTATTCCACACTTGAAACTTTTCAATTCTCCAAAGCTTAACTAGGTGCTGTTTCAGAATTTCAGAGTGAGTGTCTCTCAATAAATTATTCATAACTTCTTAACCACATGGGCAAATCTTATGATTCTGGATTAATTAGAAACTAGACATACTAAGATTTCTAACCCCCAAATATCATTATCAAATACCAACTTCCCAAGCAATCTGAACTAGAGTTTGTGCCCTAGCAGACTGTATGTCACTGAAATATTGATTTATATATTTCTTCATACTTATCCATTTAACTAGGTAATAATTTTCCTGAAAACTAGACTTCATTAGTATTTTTTCATAAAAATTAGAGAATTTAACTCTATAACAAAAATAGTTAATTCGGGTCGCAATCAGTCAATGTCCTAGAATCTGACAGAAGCATCACTATGAAATGAAAAATTCATTTCTCCCAAAATACAAGTTCAACTAGGATAGTTCCACCTCTCACAAAGCCCTTGGAATGTCTATTAAAGCATATCCAAATTTCAAACCCTAATTCACTCTATTCTAACCATGCCCTAATTTACAAATGGAACTTGTATTAGACTCGGGACGGGATGAGTGACTTGCGAACGTAAGTTCATAACTTCCTCTATAAAACTCTTTTTTAGGTGATTTAAGAGTCCATGGAAAGATAACTTCGAATGGATGAACCATACAAAATTTCATAATTTATGGTTCGTTTATCACCAAGTAATGATTCTCTCAATCAGAAGAATAATTTCTGAATCAAAACTCACCTAGAACAGCCGACATTGCCGATTTTCTGCAGGTCGTTTCGCTCGAGTTATTCCTCTGGTAATTGTTCTACGTGAAAATATAATGTTAAGTGGCTTATATATTTTTTTTGGAATTTTTTGAGGTCTTATGGCAGTTCGAAAAAATATCCCTTTAAGCAGCTCTCACCTGTCTACTTCAGCTGCTTGGAACTTAAGTGATGGCCAATCACATTTTTTGTCATAAGTAAGTATTTTAACCCTAATTAGGCTTACTTAATCCTATTTAAACATATATATTATAATATTTATAAATTTTATGATTTATTCCTAATAATCCTATATAATTACTTTGTAAAGTTTATCGATAATTAAGTAATCATTATGCACTAATTGAAATATTAATTACTATATACAAATATCACTAAATGGACATCCAAACTAACTTAATATGTTAATTAAATACATGATTATGCACAAATGATGTTTCTAGGACACGTCCGTGCCACAATGCTTGCTGAATACTGGGTGTAGAAATTTCTCCTCCACCAGGTTTTTAGACTTTCCAACTCTCAAGCCTCATGGTTTGTTTGACGACATTAGAACTTTTCTCCATCGATCTCGCCTTCTACCTTTCTTCATGAAATGCTAGGACCTCTACAAAGAGATAGCAGCAGAGTTCATTGAAATAGTATACTCCACTAGCATTGATGACGATGGTGTTCCTGACCATATCAAATTCCGTCTGTATAATCAGGACTTCTCCATGAGCCTCGACACCTTTGCCCATTTTCTAAACCTCCCTAACATAGTTACAAAACCCTCCACCTGCTTTTCCTGTCTTTGAAGTCTGATATCAACTCACCGGATGACGTACCGAAAATCTCCTCCACTTGGATGGCCAACATCTCAAAAATCCCATCTTTTGATACCTCCACATTCTCCTCACCAATATTGTATCAATCCGGCCGAATGACTATGAGATGGACTTCGTCTCTGCAGATGAACTCTTCATTATCTGGTGTCTCATCTCTAACACAAAGATTAACTTGCATCTTTTCTTATGCAAAGTATACTCAAGGAATCCACTCGCGAGTGTAACCAAATTCTTTGTGGAAATCTCATCACGCCCATAGCCGAACACTATGTTTTCTTAGGAGAAACCAACCCAATAGCAGTAACTCTGCTCGACCTAGACTTTCTGACTCAAGAAGGACTCCTTGAGTCAGAAAGTCCAGGTAACGGCCAGTACTTCTGGTGACAATCCAACCCTTCAGCTTTATTCCAGTTGCCCAATCCCCAACAATCTTCTATTTTAGAAGGTCAGAACTGGTGGATGAATGAGTTCATCCAAGTCACAAGACCAATTTCAACACTTCCTCCACTAATCATAAAATACACTGTATCTGCACGAGTCCCATCTGGCCCAAGAACAAGTAGAAGATATGTTGTCACTTCTTCCTCTTCATCTGCACCATATGCTTTACAATCTTTGTCTCTTACCTCCTCTGCTAAGTTAAGCCTCATTTTGGAGCAAGTATCCAAACTTGCAGAAGCCACAACCCACCAACATGAAGATATTCAAGCATTAAAGGACCAACTTCACACCTTGGAACAACAAGGCCTCGTGCTTCAAGGAAAAATTCAAGGAATTGAAATGGTACAAAACTCTATTCTCACAACCCTCAGTGACATACAACAAGTCACTGATCGTCTGCTTGAGTTGCAACCCCCTCCTGGTCCCTCTTCTTGGCATGATCAACACTGAGGGCAGTGTCGATTCTAAGCTTGGGGGAGAGGACAACATGGTACATTTCTACTCCTTTCTTATTACATTATTCTTTACACTTTCAATAAGCAAATTCCTATTTTATGAAACTACATTGCAACATTTCACTTCTAGGAAATAAAGTAAGAGATGTTTGTATTACCCCATAGCTACGGCCAAGGTTGTCAAAATCTCGATCTAGATCTTGAGATCTTACGATTTTACGATCTTACAGACCCTTTTCGAACTCGATCTTATCTTGAGGATCTTATGTGTAAGATCTTAATACGATCTTAATTTTGATCACACGATCTTACGATCTTATCCGATCATATACGATCTCATATGATTAATATAATCATTTAAATATTAATTAAAATATATTTATGATAATAAGAATTAATTTATATGAAGTTAAATATATTTTTGTTCATTTTTAATATGTTTTGATATAATTTGACTTAAGAATCAATAAAAAATGTCTTAGTGAGGTATAATTTAATATTTCAATGCAAAAATTTTCTCAAAATTATATTTATTATTTTAAATATATATATTCTTATTAATAGGTATACGATCCTCGATCCGATCTTACGATCTTCGATCTTATGGCCCTCCTCCAATCTTATATAAGATCTCGATCTTGACAACCTTGGCTAGGGCCTCTTTTGTGACCTTCTGAACCTATGTTCAAAAACACCTTGCTAACCTGGAAAAATTAGAAGCATCTCATGATCTAATTCAATGCTATAATCGTAGGGCTATGGCTAGAAGAAAGTGGCTATATTGAAACCTTAAAAGCTTGACGACTAATCCTACTAATGTTCAACTCTTAGTTATAAGTCTATTAATAATTATGTTAATGCTAACCATTTTAGTGCAGTGTTAAGCTTAGTGAAAATGAAAAAGTGAGTTAAAAGCAAAAGAAAAGAGGACTAGTATAGCCTCAAAAGGTACAAAAAGAGTGTACTATAGAACCTAGGTGAATCTCGGTGATTAGATCCGTAGGGGTTCATACCTGGCAACCTAAGAGCAACTGCCCTGGGATGTGCCGATCAAAACCCCGTTACACAGATCACCCAATGCTCTATGGGAGTACTGGATCAATAAAAAGAAATAAGAATAAAAAAAAGCCCATACCACACTAGTATTCAGCATTAACATTCTTATTATCAGTCCATCTTATTGTAGTTCTATGACTATGAGCCAAGTAGTGGAAGTTAAAAATGTCTTGCTTCTAATACCTTCATTAAAGTCGGGGTATGTGGAAACGAGAGAAGGCACTTGAGCAGAGAAAATAAGGTTTAAATGCCAAAAGAGTAGTTGGAAGGCAAGATGGAGATTTAAACCTCTTGTTTTGAACATTGCTTGAGGACAAGCAAAATACTAAGCTTGGGGGAATTTGATCATCCCTTATTATGCTCATAATTATTATAGTTAAATCCACTAGATAAATATAAATTCTTATCATATTTAAAACACCTTTTACCTATTATTAATAGTGGAGTTGAACTAGCAAAATGGGACTAACTACTTTTCAAATTTTGAATTCTGAACAGGGAGAAAGAAAAAGGAGGCGAGAAAATGACGAAGAGGAGGACGGACAGGAAGGAGATAGGGGGAAGGAAAGAAGAAGAAGAATGTGGAGAGGAAGATTATTGATTTTATCCAAACTCATGTCGAGCTAAAAGAAACTTTGGTTTCCTTGTGATGATACTTTGTGGATGCTACTCTTCTAGTTCTCTAATGCCGTGCTTTTGACCCCTAGTTTTTATACTTGATACACTACAACTTTATTATTTGCATTCGATTTCAATCGGATTGAGAGATCTGTTCGTTTTGTTAAAAACTCATTCCATTCGAAAGACGGAACTAGTTACGTTTACTTGTTGTGTTTCCACTAATATTCATTTAACATTCTTATAGCGACTGAGAGGTCAATTGTTCTAGCTGTTGTGAGGTGAGAGCCCGTAATATTAACTAGCGGTGTCAGATTCATTTCAATTGCTTCGAATAGGATAGAAGGATGGGTAATTAAAGATCAAAAAATCATCCTTTTCTTCTGGTTAGGATGAGAGATCGACTAATCAATTAGTTCTAATCTAATATTTAATGGCTACTCCTCTTTCGGTTCAAGGAGAGATCGGCGAGTTTAGAGACAAGGTAAATGATCCGCGCAGTAAGATCGGGAGATCATTCAACTCATAAGGTGAGAACTAAGACACAGTAGTTTTAACGAGTTCATCACAAGGGAAGCTCTTCCATTACATTCTGATCTCTTTTTACTCTCCCTTTGTTTTTTCCTTATAAATCATGTTTCTGTGATATCCGATTTACTCTTAATCATTTTGTGACAACTCTTGAGATATAAGTAAATTGATAATTGATCTAAATCAATGGGGTTACGACACTCAGGGTTTCTACTCAACCTGTGCACTTGCAGCTGTGTGAACTCTAGCGTAAAAATTTAAACATGACTAGAATTACTTTTAGTGTGAGAAATTCATATCCACATAAGAGATATCGGTCGATCGGTCAATGCAGAGTTGTCCAAATTTACGTCAAGACTATGACGGTTGACATACCAAATGATGCACTGGCCGATCGATTAACTCAACGGGTGAAAATCAAAATGTCGAGACTATACTACTCGACTGACCAGTCAATATTCTGATCGACCGACCAGCTGTGGTAACTGAGGAAATCAACGCAATGGTCATATAGACCTGTCGTCCAATCCATTAGTGTGGTCAACCGGTCCCTGATGGTACTGAATATTAATGGCTAGTTTTGATGAAAAAATTGTTGAAAATTTTTTGGACGAAATTTTCCCACATACCAGCCTATAATAGGAGTGTCAAAGCTAGAAGCAAAGACATTCATCCAAGCATTGAAGAAAAACTTCAAATTATCAAAAGAAGATCCTTCTCTTGAAGTTATCTTTCTAGTTTCTCTTCTTTCTCTATTCTCTTCTTGTGAGCATGATATTGTAAAAGAGAGAAACAATTGTTTAGAAAAATTGAGAGAACTCATGTGTAAAAAAGGTTTCATATCTTACCTCTTAAGCGAGAGAAATTATTAGTTTCATAGGAGGAAAGATGTGCCTTACTTTTCGAAGCGTAAAAAAGGTGGTTGATGTAAAGGATTCTTCCTTGCCCCATTTGGAACTAAGGAAGATTTTAGTGAAATCTCCGATGGTCTCGAGATTGAGAAGTCGGAACGGGGACGTAGGCCAAGGTGTGGCCGAACCTCGTCAACAACCACCGTGTTCTTGTGTTTTCATTCTCTCTCTTTCTCATATTATGTTTGTGATATGATCTGATTTGTTTGGGTTTGAAGATTGTTTAATCAGTTTTAAGTTGTCGCGACGTATTTTGTGAAATTGCTACTTTCAGTTTTAAACACTAATTCACCCCCCCCCCCCCACCTCTTGGTGCCTTGGGATCCCACAAGCATAGTCAATCCACTTGTTCCAATCAAATATTGGAAATTCTCTCTTTTTTGCATGTGCACCACGTGTCGTCCGCTGATTGATCTACCCCACTAGCCGCATATACACCCTGTACCCCACTACCCCCTCTCTCTCCCTCCCACTCACTTAACTTCCTACCCTAAAACAGCTCTCCAGAAGCAACTATTCCTCTTCCATTCCTGTTCTCACCTTCTCTCATCTTCCTACTCGTGCGACCATGATTTCTACATACGGTCAGTCCTTCGGTAAGCGAAAGTGACCAATCCCTCATGATATCCACGGTTCCTCCTCCTTTGACACTCTAGCACTTGATTTGTCACCTTCACCTACTCCCACTCTTCCAAAGAGTTCAGAACCACCATCGGCAACACTTCAACTTCCATCCACCTCCCACAAGTGTAAGAAAGTCGCTTCCAAGCGCACCTGGTGCTCCTCCCTCCACTCTAGCTACTGCTTCCACTAAAGCTTCACCAACACCTTCACAAAAACCCTCCACCAAAAAAAGAGCTTGAAGCCGACCCTGCTTCACGGAAGCCACAGGGAACGAAGAGCTCCAACATCAAACCACCATCGTCTACAACCACCTCACATGGAGGGAAGACACTTTTCACCGCACTAGCTTCTTGCCGTCTGTCCGTTTCACCCCCTCCATCAAATGATACCACTAGAGATGCTAGCAAGCTACCATTGCTCACTAAGCTTGCGAGTATCATTTTTCTCACAGATACATAGCAAATCAGGTACTCCAATCTCGTTCATCGTTCATTCTCTGGTACCAAGTACGTGAATATTATTGCTTTAGAAACCCTAGTTTTTTTATGATGATTTTGATTTTCTAACTTCTTGCAAAAATGCACGGAAATTCTTTTTCTCTTGCTGGCACACTTAGCCCGAGTTAGCTTGAGAGTTTTTGAGCTCTATCATTGTAGAACAGAAGAAAAACATGATCACGTTCTGGCTATTCAACATGAACTTCACTTGGACGTTCGGCCAGTTTTATGACATTATGGGACTCCTCTACTGCTCTGCATCTTTTGTGACTCCAAGCTATGACGAGATATGTACCACTATTACTGCCGAGGATACCCTCATCCGTAACAAGGCTAAGACGATCAAGCTCCACCCTCCAACAAGGACGACACTCCAATTTCAAAGAAGATGATCGTTGGCTCAATCGTTGCCCATCAAATCCAACAACAGAACTCAAGCTACTCCGAAAGAATCAAAAGAAACAAATGGTGCTCCCGGATATCAATGCCAAGTTGGAGTCCTCCTAACCTCCAACTTCCCTCCCTCCAACTAGTACCCCCAGTCTCTCCCATACTTGTTCTGACACTGAGGTCAGTGTTAGTAATAAGTTTGGAGGAGTCAATGATATGGTCCCTGAACTCCTATTTTAGTGCACCATACCATGATTTTGCTATAAAGATCTCTCATATGATTTTGAACTCCCATAGTTTTGACCCTTATGAACTAAGTGATCCTCCTATCCTTTGTTGCTCATTAAGATTCAAAAGAATTTTCTTATCTGGTCAGAAATACTTGCTCAAAATTTTCCCTCTTCATAGATAATTGTGAACCTCTCAGGCACCGGTTAGAGAGCATAAGGAATAGATTAGCCTATAGCACAAGACCCATGTGTATGGCATGCTCTAGACATCCCTCTACTAGAATTTCCTGAAGTAATTGAATCCTCTAAGCTGAATCAAGGTGGTGATTGCCAATCCTAAACATACTCTCTATTATTTAGTTTTAAGCATCCACAAGTAACTACAGCTTTAAATTTCCAAATTAAAGTAAATTAAAGTGAAAGTGCAGTAAGTTCAAGTTATAAAACCCCTAACCCCATCTTAAGTAAGAGTACTAGGAGTAAAAATCTTTATAAAAAATTCCTGAGCTTGCTGCATGAAATATGTATGGCCACTATGTATAATTACAAAGTTGCGAGCATATTTTCTGATTATTCTTGCTTTAAGTTTAGGGGAGTTAAAAAGAAAAAGAAGGGGAAGCAAATGTAAAGTTAAAAATGAAAGAAATGAAAGTGAAATTGGGAATAGTTGTTTGTCTAAACTTCAATATGGCTGCTTAAACCTAGAGAGACTAGTTGCAGAATTGAGAAGGATGTGGTTGGAGGGGTAGAAACCTCCCTCAGAATCATCCCTTCAGTGACTCTACTTTGAGTGAAGTTAAACATGCTAAAATGTGCTAAATGATGTCTAGGCTACTACACACAAGGGGATCCTTATTGTTACGACTATCTACTTTCCTTGTGTGGATGATTTTAATTAAATATTTCACCCTAAATCTCTAACTTCTCCTTGAGGACAAGCATTAACTCAAGTTTGAGGGAATTTGATGGCTTGAATTTTTATGCCTCTTTTATTATGGAAAAATGCACTATACTATCCTTTAGTAGTATATAAATACAACCTGAATTGTATGTATTCAGCATTTTTCCAAACTTTTCATAATGTCAAGTCAACTAATCATTTCCAGTCAGCACCTATGTATTATAGGTATTTCAGCTAATAATCCTCTCTTTGTCATACAGGTGCGGGTGATTTTCCATATAAGCTCTAGCTGCAGGAAAGAGCATAAGGAATGCGATAAGATGGAAGGAATGTATTCCATATTTGAGCAAAAAGGTTTTAGACCACATGACAGGTGTCGCTCATCTATGCGTACAGGGAATTAGGAGGCAGAGTACTCGCTAGACACCTATCAAGCATCGAAAGGCTAAATATCACAACAAGACAGGTGTCATGTATCGAAGGGGGATCAAAAGAGGAGAAGAAGTAAAAGACGGAAGAGGAGACAACAGGAGAAGGGGGCTAGAAAAACACAAGATATGAAGCAGGAAGAGTAGCTGAACTGATGAGGAAGGCTGAATCATCTTCGAGCAGTTCACCTAGCACTATGAATCTTAGCTTTAATCTTCGTCTTCATTTTCGTACTATGTCTTATTGCATTAAGTTTACTCTTAGTTTGAAGTTTAAATTCAGTATGTCTAACTAATCAGCCAATGAGGTTGAGGGGTCATTGATGAATTCGAACTTGGTTTTAATGCTTCTAGAAAAATTACACCAATTGCCCTCCAACTTTCAAGTTTGCCCAGTGATGCATTCCAATTTCACTTTGTAACAGCGATGCCCTCCATCTTTTAACTCATTTCACCCCATGCCCTCTTTATCTAGAATAGGCGGTCGCCCAGTCATGAACCTGATGTGCACATATATGGCACTGACATGACATCTTCTCTTCTCTTCTCTCCACGCTTACATGACAATATTAAAAAAATAAAAAATATTAATTAAAAAATACCACCTCATGCTAGTCCCCCAACCTCGCTGGCGCACGATGCGCCAGCAACCGGCAAGGTATAGAGGAGGGCGAGTTCCCCCCTCCCGCGCGCCGACGAGGAGAAAGCCCCTCCCCCTCTGCGACCTCGACGGCGATGGGCGAGATCGCAGAGGGCCTCTCCCGCACTTCGACGAGGAGAAGGGGGGGGCCTCACCCTCCCCCCTCCCTCTCTGCGACCTCTCCGGTGACAGGCGAGGTCGCAGAGGGGGGGGGGGGGGGGCCTCGCCCCCCTTCTACAAGGTCGTAAAGGGGGGGGGGGGGGGGGGGGGGGGGGGCTCGCCCCCCTTCTCTTGCTAGCGCACCACTCGCTGGCGAGGTCGGGGGTTTCCCCCTCTGACCTTGTTGGCGTGAGGTGGCATTTTTTATTTTTTAATTAATATTTTTTTAATATTACCACATCAGCGTGGTGAGAAGAGAAGAAGCCTTGTCAGCGTCATATCTACGCCACGTCAGCTCTGCGACCGGGAGACCACCTATCCCAAGTAATGATGGCATCAGGTGAAATGAGTTAAAGATGGAGGGCATCACTGTTACAAAGTGAAGTCGGAGGGCATCGTTGAGCAAACTTGATAGTTGGAGGGCATGTGGTGTAATTTTTCCGATGCTTTTATGGATTTTGGATGTTTTGTTTTGCATAGCAATAATCCTATTGCTTATCTAATGAATGTTATATTTCGGGTCTTCTTTATTATATGACGATTCCCTTGAGAAGGGACATATGTTGTGAACAATTTAGTTGTGAGCCGAAAGGTTTGCAGATTGTAATGGGGGAGACCCTTGAGTATAATCGTTATTTTTCTAAGGGTACATCGAAAGAGGAAATTTATGGACTTCTGATGTAGTTACTCTTAGATAGCAAAATGACTCGATTCGAACACGAGAGTGGGAGAACCAAAGGATGCCTTTCACGAGGGTGAGAGGCATTCACTTTGAATGTTAGCATTCGAATGTGGATTATAAGGAAGAAGCATTTATTGACCAAGTTCACCATAAAATGATCCCTCATGCCTCTACTTTGCATACTATTTGGTAACACAACTTTTAATTCCGATATTATCTTACTTTTGATTATCAAAGTTAAACACAAAAATGACAAAAAAAATTAAAAATCCAAAAATTCCAAATACACGCCATTACTTTTCAGTCGTTTACGTTTACTTGTCTTTCATTTGCACAAAACCGAACTCCTTCAATATGAATAGTGAAACATGTCCAACACTCTCCTTGTGATTCGACCCCGATTTGTACATCGACGACAGTTGTATACTTGCAACATGAGAAGTGTAGTTGGGATTATAAATTTAAAACTTGTTTACATTTTGGTAAAAGGGAGTTCGATATTCACATACCTGTATCTAGAGTACAAATACTGATTGCCCTAGGGAAGCGTGCATATCAGTAATTCATTGATAAATATTCTATTATTGTACTACTAATAATTACATTTTCATGGATAACACTTATACCTCAAGACAACTCAAGCCTCATGAGAGAAACCATCCTACTTATGATGTAGAGTTGGTAGTAGTGATGTTTGCCTTGAAAATATGACGACACTACTTATATGGAGAAGAGTTTGAAGTCTACATTAATCATAAAAGTCTCAAGTATGTGTCCTCTCAAAAGAAACTCAAATGAGACAAAGGAGGTGGTAAGAGTTTCTAAAGGATTATGAGTTTGACATTCTTTATCACATAGGGAAGGCCAACTCAGTGACAGATGCTCAAAGCAGAAAATGGGAATGGTCAGTGGCATGCTTAAGGGTCTACAAGTGAACTCTCATTGAAGGAACTATTCAAGAAAAAACAGATGATGCATTGTGTTATTCAGCTTGATTTGGTAGCAAGAATAGCACAGACACATGAAAAATACCCGGAGTACAAAGACATGAAGACTCTGTGTGAAAAAGGGAATTCAGATTACAAAATTGATGAAGATGGGACTAATAGGTTTTAAGATAGATTATGAGTACATGAAGATAGATGGCTGAAGGAAGAAATCATAACTGAGTGCTACAAGTCAAAATTTGTTATCCATTCAAGAATTATTAAAATGTTCAAACACCTACAAAGGACATTGGTGGAAGGACATGAGAAGAGAAGTGACATAATTTGTCTCCAAGTGCTTGGTCTGCCAATAGGTCATTGAGCATCAAAAGCCACTGGGATTATTACAACCATTACCCATACCTCAATGAACTTCAGTGTGGGTCTTCCAATGGCATAGAAGAGTCACGATGTCATATGGGTCATCATGGATAAATTGACTAAGTCAGCACACTTCTTACCATACAATGTGTGACAATCAACTACAAGTATGCCGAAGCTGTATGTGGAAGAGATAATCCGATTAAGGATTCATGTTTCCATTGTATCAGATAGAGATCCTAGATTAATTTACCGTAAGGTTCTAGAGAGGGTTAAAGCATGCCTTTGGCACGAGGTTTCATTATAAATACTACTTTCCATCCTCAGAGTGATGGGTAGAGTGAAAGTATTATCCAGACATTGAAAGACATGTTAAGAGCATGTGCTATCAATTGGCAAGGCAATTAGGATGATCATCTCGCTCTAGTTGAGTTTTCCTGCAATAATAGCTGTCATTCCTCCATCAAAATGACACCATTTTAGGCACTATATAGAAGACCTTGTAGGTCTCCCACGTGATGGAATGTTGTTGGAGAAGGAAGACTACGAGGAACAAAACTAGTAGAAAAATATGTTGAGAAAATAGATTTGATAAAGGAAAGAATGTTGGTAGCTCAGAGCCGATAGAAGAGCTATGATGATGAAAAGATAAGGGAACAAATCTACCAAATTGGAGATCACGTGTTGCTAAAAGTATCTCCTACCAAAGGAGCCATGAGATTCAATAGAAAAGGCAAACTAACTCATAAGTACATAGGCTCATTTGAAATTCTAAAAAACCTTGAAGGAGTATACAGATTGGCACTGCCTTCTACATATGCCAGAATCCATAACGTTTTTCATGTGTCGGCTCCCATATGACAGCTCCCATGTAGTGGTGATTGAAAAGTCAACCATAAAAAAGACCTCACCTATGTAGAATATCCTATAGAGATATTGGAGTATGGTGAGCGTCGTTTGAAGAACAAATAGTAAAGATGGTAAAGATTGCATGAAAGCATCACAATGTAAGTGAAATAACATGAGAATTAGAAGACGAAATGTTAGAACAAATTTCAACATTATTTAGTAAATGTTCTATGTATTTTTAAAATTTGAGGATGAATTTTCTTTTAATGGGGGTGGATGTAATACTCAAAATTTTCATTGGGGACAATTTGGTCTTTTAGTCAAACCTCATGAGTCCCCTATATAAAGACCCATGTTTCCCTTATTCACCTCTTTTTTCCGCTTGAATCTCTTGACGGCTAGGACTTGAAGAGGGAGAACTTAAGGAGCAAGGAAGAAGAAGATGAGAGGAAGAAAGAGGAGAAGGACCTAAGAGCAAGTTATGTAAAGGGGATCCAACCCCTCTCTCCCCTTCCATATTTGCATGTTTGGATTGAAAGATCCAAAGACGCCTTAGTCCTTGATAGGGAATGTGATTGAGGGTCATATTATCCATTAGATTTGAAAGATTTCGTATGCGATTTGTGCTCTTGAATTATCATGCTTAGACCCATATGTTAGGGCTCCATATTGTGAAATCATGTTTTGGGGATAAACCCTAAATCTCAAGGAATGGATGATTACGTACGTTTTTAACATGCTTTTGATGCCTATTTGTTTATAGATCTTGCTTGGAACCTTTAGAATTCTTTGTATTGTGTTTCTCAAAGTTTCATAAAAAAAATTGTAAAACGCAAGCACAGTACGGCCTAGAGAGCATTAATACAGGCAAAATGGTATAAATACGGTCTGTCAATACCTTTTGGTGCGAGCCAAATATGGCATGGAGAACCTTAATACAACGAAAGAGGAAAAAATATAATATGCTAGTATTTTCTAGTGCGAGCCAAATACGACATGAAGGGCTTTCATACGGGCTGAAAGGCAAAAATATGGCATGCCCATATTTAGCCCTTATATATGTATTTTGTACCAAACCTTGCCAAATGTCCCTATACTACGTTAAAATTATTTCTAAGGTATTTATGTTATATATTGATGCTTGATGATTGTATATGAACCTAGATATACGAATTATTTATTCTCGTATAACTAAGTTAAAATATGAAGATTGAGCGATGTAATAATTGTTTGTTATTTGAAAAGCATAATGCACTCACTTGTGGATGATGTTACATGTCGCCCCTCAATTGCCCTTATCGGATTTTCAAGAAATAATCATTCTTAAACCTTGGTGTATGTATTTCTTTTAGGAATAATCGTTCTCACATCGGCAACGGTGGGTGTATTCCTATGTCACCTACGGTCAAGGGGGAACATTGTCTCCAAGGCTTAGCTAGCCTATTGTGTGGACAACAACATAAATTCAAACTATCGAAAGATATAAAGTTATAAGGGACAATGATAGAATTGATGGATTGACGCCCATGAAAGTGAAAGTCCAAAAGGGTTTTGAAGCAACCTAAGGAAAGTAAGGAGGCAATGGTTATGGTAAAGTATAAGTCACTTATATGCCTATGGAATTAATTGATGATTGTTATGATTGCTCCATACTATTTGTATGATGATGAATTGATACATGACTTACCATGCTTTTTAATAATGCATGATGATAGATTTTATGATTGAATGACAAGTAGTTCATATGTTAATTGCATGGCATGCATCATTCTATTTATCTGTTATATGAAAATGAATATGCAAATCATGTAGTATCTTATATAGATTCATTCATTGCATGGTCTTTCCATATCCAATTGAAAAACCCTATACCCTACTAGGTAACCGATGCATGGATGGACAACTCAGCTCAAGATGAGATGATTGCACAATGGCCTAGACTTAATTGGAGTTATGTTATCGAGTCTAATTGATTATAATTCTCAAGATGTTTTAATAATGACTATTAGCGATATTTTCCCAATCTTATAACATTACTTTTAGATATTTTTATGAGGATTTAATGGGGGTCCTCCCCCTGTAAAGGGGGAGCAACCCCCTCCCCCCATCCGCGCCTATCGGATGGAGATCTGACAGGTGCATTTTCTTTGGCCGATTCATGGGGCAAAAAAACCATTGGTTCATGGTGTAAAAAAACCCCCAATCGCTTGATTTTTCGTCCGATCCCTCTCTCACCAAGTTCGTGAGGCGGTGATGACCATGGGGGCAACGGCGATGACCACGTGGATCCGGCAGCCCTCTTGATGCATGCAAAATACACCATATTTTAGTTAATTATTTTAATTAAATTTTCTATAATTTGATCATGGCATGCATCATTTTTAGTCACTTTTAATCGTAATTCCGGATTTATCAATTTTAATTATTAAATTCTCTGAATATTTTAATTGTGGATGGATTAACTAAATTTTGATAATTATTTTGCAGAAAAATCGAGATTTAAAATGGATTGTGCCGTATCGGCCGAAATTCCGAAGAATTCGTCATTACGGCCGAGATTTCTAGGGCGTAACAAGATTTAATTCTTTGTTACGGCTAAGATTTGAAGGAGTAAAGATAAATGATTTTATCTTTTGGGCGTAACAGGAGAAGTCTTTCCTTACGGCCGAAATTTGGAGGGCATAATCGCATAAAGATGAAGGGTGTAACAATCAATTGATTTTATCTTTTGGGCGTAACAAGATAAAATAATTTCCTTACGGCCGAGACTCTAAGGGAGTAAAAAGATAAGAAAGACTTATCTTTGGGCGTAATGATAAAATGATTTATCTTTGGCCGAGTTTATCTTATAATTTTAAAGTTAACCGTACGATGTTACGGCCGAGATCAAATTGAAGGCCGTCCCCACCATATAAATACGTGAAGAATTCATCGTTTCAATTCGTGCTCTGAAGTTCAGGTTTCTTCCACGGCGAGTCGTGAGCTCTGCAGGCTACGACCAAGAGGAGAGAGGTGCGACGGCTGGAGGTTGATCGCGACCCTGATCAAGTTCGAGAGGCTGCCCGACTATCTGCCCAATTCGAGAGCTCTACTTCTATTTTGGATGTAATTCTTTCGATTATTATTGTTATTTTGTTATTATCTCTCCAGAATTTCTAGGATGAACTCCATGTTTTTAGGATTATTATTTTAGGAGATTATTAATTGAAGGGAAATGTTTGGACCCTACTTTATTTGTTTTAATCTTTTTTGATCAATTATTAATTGTGCTTAATGCTTTTATATTAGTTAATTAAATTTCCGAATTAGGCTATACCAGTTTGTGGAGTGTTTAATTTCAGAATTTATTATACTAATTGTAATTGATTTTATTTGGAATTAATAATTGACATAAATTTGATAACTAGTGTGTGGAGAATCAAGTTTGTGTGGTCTATTAATCTATACCAGTTTGTGGAGTGATTAATAGTCTAGAGAATCCAATTTAATGCATCTTAATTTTAATATGATTTTGGGGGTATCAGTCGTGGAGACTTTAATTCTTATTAAATTAAGATAGTTCTATATGATTAAATTGAGAGATGCCAGTCGTGGAGACCACAAGTTAATCATGTTAGATTACTTTAGGGAGACTCTAATCCATCTTTTAAGATTAAATTTATCTTTTATGATTCAAATATTTATCCTGATCTATTTTCATCCTAAGGCCTAACTTCAACACCATTTTCTTATCTTTATCTTATTTTCTTTATTTTATTTTATAAAACCTCTTTCCAAAAATCCATGTTTTTCTTCTCTTATTAATTTATAAATTCAGATATTGAATTAATAATATTCCTCGTGGGTTCAACACTCTTACTCCTTTTTACTATATTACTTGAGCGACTAGTGCACTTGCTAGCAAATTTTATTGTTATAATTCAAACGCAACAAGTTTTTGGCGCCGTTGCCGGGGAATATTTTATTAATTAATTTCTGATTTTTATGAATTATTAGGAGATGTAAATAAAGTGTAAATAATTCTTTATAAATATGTATTAATTGTTTTAATTATTTTTGTGAATAATCTAATTTTTTTTCTTTTGCAGATAAAGGTCACAACAATTTTTTTTAATTTATCTACTTTCGGTTTAAAATTCGACGCCGATTGGATTTTCCGAATTACACTGTCGACTTATGGATTTACGACTTTAATTTGATGTGTCGGCTTTAATAATTTTACGGCCTCGCAATGAATGATTTCTGAGTTCTAAACTTTCAATTTTTACGGCCGTAATGTTTTTATCCAAACATTGTTTTACGTCATGGAATTGATTTCGTTGTTTTACGGCCGTAGAGAATCTTCTTAATTCACTTTCGGCCGTAATGATTCAATTTTTATTTCGGCCGAAACCCTATTTTTCTTTACGGCCTCGTGTTGACATCATCTCGGCCGATGTGACCTCATATTAATTGACGATTTAATCTTTTTACGGCCGAGAATGATCTCATGGTTTTACGGCCGTAAAATTTCTGAACATTTGTTTTTACGCCATATTACAACCTTTTCGGCCAATTTATTTGTGATTTTTTCATTCTCGGCCGTAACATTATAATAGTTTGAACTTTTGATTTGACTTTGTTTTGGCCAAAGCGATTAAGTCTGTCTCGGCCGTAATATATTTCTGAACGAATAAGTTTGATTTAAGCTCATTTCGGCCGATTTATATGTGTTGATGTTTTACCTCACGTTCGACTTAATTTTCATCGATTTACGACCGATATGAATCTTACTCATCTTCGGCCGTAAAAAAATCGTGGACGATTTTTTTATTTATTTCGGTCGAACACCCTGTTTAGTTTTCTATCTTACGGCCGAAATTCCACGATAACTAGTTTGTTACGGCCGTAATTTAATTGGTTTACGCCTTCGACACTATTTCAATATTTTTACGGCCGAACGAGCTTCGAATTACTAATCTAATTTCGGCCGTAAATCTATTTTTGTATTACGGCCGATCAATCTTATTTCTTTTTTGAAAATAATTTTTGATTATTTCTAATTATTAACTTTACGGCCGCAAATTAGTTCGGACTTATTTTGTGCGGTTTGCTACATCATCATAAATTCTTTTGGTCGATATTAATATTTGGTATTCGTATTGGTTTGAAGAATTTCTGAAAAGTTCCTCTCGAAAATTAATTTTAATGACGAATTTTCAAATTCTATCATGCCGAAAGACTTTATTTGTTAAAAACTCATTTTTCGTGACCTATTATTTGAATTTCTTTCTTCTTGTATATATTTTATTTTATTCTTTTATCTTACTGAAAATTGGTTGTTGCAGGTACTAATTGAAAATTAAATCATAACCAATCCTGGAATCTTCTGATACGCGCACTAGGAGCTCAAATCCACTGTTGGAATTTGATCCTGAAATTGAAAGAACCTATCGTCGATTACGAAGAAATATAAGAAAAATAGCGGAACAAGCACGCGACAATCAGAGACTGGAGCAACAGAATGAACTGGTTCCACCATATAATAATCGGCGAGAAGATGAAGCAGAACTTTCTATGTGAGAATATGTCTCGGCCAGATACAGTGACCGAGAATCATGCATCGTGTTGCCTGATATTAACGCAAATAATTTTGAGATAAATCCCGCAATCGTGAGGATGATACAAGCATCCCAATTTGGAGGAGGATTTCATGAAGACCCTCACGATCACCTTGATAAATTTCTTGCTACTCTGAGCACCTTTAGAAATAATAATGTTTCTTCTGAAGTTATTCGTTTATTATTATTTCCTCAATCTTTACGTGACAAAGCTTCCACTTGGTTTAAAACTTTGCCTGCAGGATCGATTCATTCTTGGTTGGAGCTTGTAGAAAAATTTGTTGGAAAATATTGCCCACCACAAAAAGCAGGCAAATATCGAAGAGAGCTGAGGGCATTTGTTCAAGACGATAACGAGACGTTATATGAAGCCTGGGAACGATATAAGGAACTGCTGGCCAGAGTTCCTGACAATAGAATTCCAAAATGGCAAGTAATGGAAGATTTCTACCATGGATTACGACCTGCAGATCAAGACAAACTCGACCAATCAGTAGGAGGGACAGTGCTAGGATCTAAACGTCCTAGTGAGATACAAGATATAATTGAAGCTGTAGCCCTCAAGTCGAGCCAAGAAAGGAGACCATCTCGCCGAACTCATGATGTGCATGCTACAGAAAGTAGAAATTCTTCTGAAGTAGTGACTCAGCTGGAGTCACTTAATCAAAAATTTGAGCAGATGATGTCATTAATGGTGTGCAACAACTGTGGAGGAGGACATGCGAGCAATTATTGTCCTCAAGGTAACATTTCTAATCCTGATCATATTGAAAATGCTAATTTTGTCTCCAATCCATTTTTCAGGAATAATGACTATGGTTGGAGGAACAATCAGAAGTTTCCTTACAGGTCAAATCAAGGGCAAGTTTTTGAGAAATTTCAGAATCAAGCTCATCAACAAAATTTTACACTTTTGAGAAAGCAACAAGAAGCTCCTGTCCAACAATCGACTAATCCTATGGAAGAGATGATGGCAAGAGTTATTGACACTATGCAAACCATGCAGAAGACAATGGAAACAAGGGCAAACAATCAAGATGCTACAATCAGGAATTTAGAAATGCAAATAGGGCAAATGGCCAATATGATGGCAGGACGTGCACCAGGGACTCTTCCAAGCAATACAGAGAAAAATCCTAAAGAAGAGACCAAAGCGGTGACTCTTAGAAGTGGGAAACAATTGAGAAGTCTGAGATCAGATTCCCCGCCAAGAGTAATTGATCACAAAGAAGAAACTGAAGCATCAAAGACACAAGATCAGACTACTGTAGATATCAATCTGAAGAAAGGAGAAACTGACAATTCAAAAAATACCAACATAAAGGATCTGCCCTATCCACAGAAATTTCGCAAAGAACAGTTAGATAAGCAATTTTCTCGCTTTCTTGATATCCTGAAGCAATTATCTATTAACATTCCCTTTCATGAAGCTTTACAGATGATGCCGAGCTATGCTAAATTCATGAAGGATATATTATCCTCAAAAAGAATGTTTGAAAACACTGGGAGAGTAATGTTGACATCGGAGTGTAGTGCCATTTATGATCGAGATATACCTAAAAAAATGAAGGATCCGGGAACCTTCACCATACCTTGCACTATAGGAAAATTCTTTTGTGCACAAGCTTTATGTGATCTTGGTGCTAGTATAAGTTTAATGCCTTACTCTATATTTGTGCAGCTAGGTTATGGAGAACTAGAAGAAACAAGCATTACTCTTCAATTTGCAGATTCTTCATGCAAAAGACCCCAAGGAATATTAAGAGATGTTTTGGTAAAAGTTGATAAATTTATTTTTCCTGCAGATTTTATTGTTCTGGATATGAAGGCAGATGAAAAAACCCCTATCATCCTCGGGAGACCATTTCTAGCCACAGGAAATGCACTTATAGACGTTCAACAAGGGATGCTCACACTTCGCGTCAACAACGAAGACATCACTTTCAATATAAAAAATTCTCTCAAACAACCTTTTGATCACTCATCATGTTATGCTATTGATTCTATAGAAGACGACACGACTGATGCTTTTGATGATATTGTTGCAGATTTTGTTTCAGATCCATATGCTAAGGAAGCTTTGGAAATGATGGAGGATTCTAGAGAAATTGTGGGAGAGGATAATGTACCAATAACAACAGAGACATTCGAGGACGAAATTGAAAAATTGGATTGTCCTCCAAAATTCGAACTTAAAGAACTTCCATCTCATTTAAGATATGCTTTTCTTGAAAATAACACTTACCCAGTTATCATATCTGCTGACTTGACAGATGACATGGAGAATAAACTTCTAGAAGTATTAAGGCAACACAAGAAAGCAATTGCTTGGTCTATTTCAGATATCAGGGGAATCTCTCCTACAATTTGCATGCACAAGATTTTGATGGAGGACAATGCCAAACCAATTGCTCAATATCAAAGAAGGCTCAACCCAACTTTAAAGGAAGTTGTAAGAAAGGAGGTCATCAAACTCCTTGATGCAGGTATTATATATGCCATTTCTGATAGTTCATGGATAAGTCCTGTGTAGGTAGTTCCTAAGAAAGGAGGAATCACTGTGGTAAAAATAATGAATTAGTGCCTCAAAGAACAATAACAGGTTGGAGAGTCTGTATAGACTATAGGAAGCTTAATGATGCTACCCGCAAAGATCATTTTCCATTACCTTTTATTGACCAAATGTTGGAGCGTGTTGCAGGTCATAGCTTTTATTGTTTTCTATATGGCTATTCTGGATACAATCAAATAGCAGTAGCACCTGAGGATCAAGAAAAGACAACGTTCACATGTCCATATGGAACGTTTGCCTATAGAAGGATGCCATTTGGTCTATGCAACGCTCCAGCAACATTCCAAAGATGCATGATGTCAATCTTTGCAGATATGAATGAGAAGATACTCGAAGTTTTCATGGATGATTTTACACTTTTTGGTAGCTCTTTTAATAACTGTTTGGATAACTTATCTCTAGTTTTGCAGAGATGTGAAGAAACGAATTTGGTCCTTAACTGGGAGAAATGTCACTTCATGGTTAAGGAGGGTATAGTTCTTGGCCACAAAATTTCAGAAAAAGGAATTGAAGTGGATAAGGCCAAGATAGATGTTATTGCAAATCTGCCTCCTCCAACCAATGTGAAGGGCATTCGAAGCTTCCTTGGGCACGCAGGATTTTATCGCCGTTTTATCAAAGATTTTTCAAAAATGGCTAAACCCTTAACTAATCTTCTTGCTAAGGACACAAAATTTGATTTTAATTCAGATTGTCTTGCTGCCTTTAATTTATTAAAGGAAATGCTAATTTCTGCACCTGTTGTTGTTGCACAAGACTGGTCTCTACCATTCGAGCTGATGTGTGACGCGAGTGATGGTGCTATTGGAGCTGTGTTGGGGCAAAGAAAGGATAAAACATTTCATGTTATATATTATGCAAGCCGAACATTGAATGCTGCCCAACTAAATTATGCAATAATAGAGAAGGAGTTTCTTGCTATTATTTTTGCTTTTGACAAGTTTAGATCATATCTAATTTGTTCAAAAATCATTGTATACACAGATCATGCAGCCATCAAGCACTTGATGAGCAAACAAGATGCCAAACCTAGACTAATCCGATGGATACTACTTTTGCAAGAGTTCGATGTGGAAGTAAAAGACAAAAAAGGGACTGAGAACTTATTAGCTGATCACCTATCTCAGTTGGAGCCATCTCCAAGAGAAGTCACAGACATACTTGAAGAATTTCCAGACGAGAAACTTTTTTCTATCTCTACAATTTTTCAAATTTCTGACACTACACCATGGTTCGCTGATTTTGCTAATTACCTTGCAGGACATTACATTCCAAAGGGCATGACCACTCATCAAAAAAGGAAATTCTTATATGATGTTAAGAATTATCACTGGGAAGATCCTTACCTTTTTAGATTATGTGCAGATCAAATAGTTCGAAGATGTGTTCACGAAGATGAGATTGATAATATCCTAAGTCATTGCCACGATGGACAAGCTGGAGGACACTTTGGACCCAATCGAACAGCGGCTAAGGTACTTGAATGTGGATTATATTGGCCAACCATTTACAGAGATGCAAGAAACTACTGTAAGTATTGTGACAAATGTCAAAGGACAGGTAATATTTCTCGTCGAGATGAAATGCCGCTCACAAATATTTTACAGTGCGATATTTTTGATGTTTGGGGCATTGACTTTATGGGACCATTCCCTAAATCCTTTAACAACCAATACATCTTAGTGGCGGTTGATTATGTTTCCAAATGGGTAGAAGCTGTAGCCACACCAACAAATGAGGCCAAGGTAGTTGCCAACTTTCTAAGAAAAAATATTTTTACTCGATTTGGAACACCTAGGACTATCATAAGTGACAATGGAACACATTTCTGTAATAAAATAATGTCAACTCTTCTTAATAGATTTGGAGTCAAACATTTTTTGAGTACACCATATCATGCCCAATCTTGTGGACAAGTGGAAATTTCAAATAGAGAGATAAAAAGAATTCTAGAGAAAACTGTAAATTCATCTAGGAAAGACTGGTCTTTGAAATTAGATGATGCACTCTGGGCATATAGGACTGCTTTTAAAACACCCATAGGTACTTCTCCTTATAAATTAGTTTTTGGAAAAGCATGTCACCTTCCTGTAGAACTAGAACACAGGGCTTATTGGGCGACAAAATTTTTAAATATGAATCTAAAATCATCACAATCTGAAAGGTTATTACAATTAAATGAGCTTGATGAATTTAGACAATATGCATACGAAAACAGCAAGCTATATAAAGAACGCACAAAAAATTTACATGACCTACATATTAAACATAAAGAATTTTTACCTGGTCAACAAGTACTTCTTTATGCAAACTCAGATTATTTCCTGGAAAACTTAAATCAAGATGGACCGGACCTTATGTTATAATTAATTGTTCACCCTATGGAACTTTTGAGATTGAATCATTAGACAAAAAACAAAGACTCAAAGTGAATGGACATAGATTGAAACTTTATCATGGTGGCACTTATTATCATAACCTTTCTATGATCACTCTTTATGATGTGTGAAATTTTCATCAGAACTAAGTCAAGCTGACGACTATAAATCAGAACTATTTTTATCCTTTTTATTATTTCTTTAGATTTTGTGGTAATAGTTTTATTTTGTTGAGTCATCTGCGGAAGGAGAGACCTCGGACAATCGGCCAAGCTCTTACGACATGACCCTTCACGTTGGAAAGGTAAGTTTACGCCCGAAGTTTCATCTATAAATTTTTGCCCCTTCCACATCCTTGCAGATCAAGCACAACACCCTTACGGCCGAAGTTTCAAAGCTCTTCGTTACGGCCAAACTCCGGGCGAGTTTTTCTCTTTACGGCCGAAATCACACCGCCACTCCTTACGGTCGAGCCTTTACGGCCGAACATCAGCGCCACACCGCCATTCCTTATGGCCGAAATCTACAAAATCATCACCTCGGCCGAGGTTCCTCATCCTCTCACCATTACGGCCAGTTTCTTACGGCCGAGATTGCACGGCTGAGATCTTCATCAACAAAATTTTGCGGCCAAGCTTTTACGGCCGAGATCATCAATTATCGGCCGAGATCTCCTCTCACCGACACCATTTGCGGCCGACACCTTCATCAATATATATAAGGCCGAGCATCTCTCCACCGACAATAAATCCGGTTGTGTCCTTTCTCTTTTCTTTATTTTCGTTTCTTTAATTTTCCTTTTTATTGAGTATGTATCACTTTCTCTTGCTGGCTTAACACTGAGGACAGTGTCTAGTTCAAGCTTGGGGGAGTTTGCATTTCATGCATTGCATGTTTCTTTCTTTTTATTTGCTTATGTTTGCATCTATTTGTAAAAAAAAATCCAAAAAAAGTTGAAAATTTTAAAAATTTTCTAAAAAAATACCATTGCATGCATTTATTTTTGCTACCATCTAACAAACTCTTGTCTTATTGTTTTAATTATCTTTTAGTAAAAGTTCAAAGACATGTCGTTAATTGATGAAATTTGAATACTTTTCTTTCTTATCACTTGCTATTTTAGTATCAAACTTATGGACTATGTGCCTATGCTAAGTAGAATTATGAATGACTAGACGACAAAATCATATTCATGCCTTTTTATTTCTTTTAAGTCTTGATAGTAGTAGCCTTCTTATTGACCATATCAAGTACTTTTTGAGCTTATAAAAAAGAAGGGTTAGTTAAACCCGAACAAATAATAATAATAATAATAATAATAAAAAGTTGAATAAAGTTATGTGTAGGTACAAAAGTGTTATCCGGAATCAAGGTGTGTTCGGGTAATTAGATCCGTAGGGGTTCATGCCTGGCGACCTAAGGGCAATTGCTCTGGGATCCGTCGATCGAAAACCTGCTACGTGGACCATCTTGTGGAATATGGAGAAGCACATGAGTACTGAATCATGGCTAAGTTCGAACTCTTCATTCAGAACCTTGGTTGTTCGGGCAAGTAAACTCGAGGGGTGCTTTATCACCTGTTGCCCTAAGGCCATCTGGTCTGGGAGTCATCAGTCCAAAGCCCGCTACATGGACTTCCTTGTGCAATCCTGCTTGAAGATTAGAACTTTTAAATGATTGAAAATAAAATTGAACAATGAAAAGAAAAAGAAAAAAAGTTTTAAGCTCAATTAATACTTATGTGTTCAATATTAATGCTATTATTTGACAGACAATTTATTTTTTTGCAAGGCTGAATTTGAGATTGTTTAAATTTGTGTAGCATTCAGAACCTCTATGAAGCTAAGTGCATGGAAAATGATAAGATGCTGAGTAGTAGGTGTGCAGAAGAATTGTATGAGAAAATTAATCAGTTAATAATGTGAAGGCTACGATGGAACTTTCTTGAGCCTTGCTTTGAATTTTTGCTTGAGGACAAGCAAGACTTTAAGCTTGGGGGAGTTTGATGCATGCAAAATACAACATATTTTAGTTAATTATTTTAATTAAATTTTCTATAATTTGATCATGGCATGCATCATTTTTAGTCACTTTTAATCGTAATTCCGGATTTATCAATTTTAATTATTAAATTTTCTAAATATTTTAATTGTGGATGGATTAACTAAATTTTGATAATTATTTTGTAGAAAAATCGAGATTTAAAATGGATTGTGCCGTATCGGCCGAAATTCCGAAGAATTCATCATTACGGCCGAGATTTCTAGGGCGTAACAAGATTTAATTCTTTGTTACGGCTAAGATTTGAAGGAGTAAAGATAAATGATTTTATCTTTTGGGTGTAACAGGAGAAGTCTTTCCTTACGACCGAAATTTGGAGGGCGTAATGGCATAAAGATGAAGGGTGTAACAATCAATTGATTTTATCTTTTGGGCGTAACAAGATAAAATAATTTCCTTACGACCGAGACTCTAAGGGAGTAAAAAGATAAGAAAGACTTATCTTTGGGCGTAATGATAAAATGATTTATCTTTGGCCGAGTTTATCTTATAATTTTAAAGTTAACCGTACGGTGTTACGGCCGAGATCAAATTGAAGGCTGTCCCCACCCTATAAATACGTGAAGAATCCATCGTTTCAATTCGTGCTCTGAAGTTCAGGTTTCTTCCACGGCGAGTCGTGAGCTCTGCAGGCTACGACCAAGAGGAGAGAGGTGCGACGGCTGGAGGTTGATCGCGACCCTGATCAAGTCCGAGAGGCTGCCCGACTGTCTGCCCAATTCGAGAGCTCTACTTCTATTTTGGGTGTAATTCTTTCGATTATTATTGTTATTTTGTTATTATCTCTTCAGAATTTCTAGGATGAACTCCATGTTTTTAGGATTATTATTTTAGGAGATTATTAATTGAAGGGAAATGTTTGGACCCTACTTTATTTGTTTTAATCTTTTCTGATCAATTATTAATTATGCTTAATGCTTTTATATTAGTTAATTAAATTTCCGAATTAGGCTATACCAGTTTGTGGAGTGTTTAATTTCAGAATTTATTATACTAATTATAATTGATTTTATTTGGAATTAATAATTGACATAAATTTGATAACTAGTGTGTGGAGAATCAAGTTTGTGTGGTCTATTAATCTATACCAGTTTGTGGAGTGATTAATAGTCTAGAGAATCCAATTTAATGCATCTTAATTTTAATATGATTTTGGGGGTATCAGTCGTGGAGACTTCAATTCTTATTAAATTAAGATAGTTCTATCTGATTAAATTGAGGGATGCCAGTCGTGGAGACCACAAGTTAATTATGTTAGATTACTTTAGGGAGACTCTAATCCATCTTTTAAGATTAAATTTATATTTTATGGTTCAAATATTTATCCTGATCTATTTTCATCCTAAGGCCTAACTTCAACACCAATTTTTTATCTTTATCTTATTTTCTTTATTTTATTTTATAAAACCTCTTTACAAAAATCCATGTTTTTCTTCTCTTATTAATTTATAAATTCAGATATTGAATTAATAATATTCCTCGTGGGTTCGACACTCTTACTCCTTTTTACTATATTAATTGAGCGACTAGTGCACTTGCTAGCAAATTTTATTGTTACAATTCAAACACAACACCTCTCTCCTTCTCGACGTTCGTTCACTCTGGCGCAGACTTCCTCTCTCTCTCCGTCGTCCCGTTCCCTGCCCATCTCTCGCCATATGGCCGCTCGGCGGTGGATCTGGCTGCAGGCGATCAGATTTGGCCGTCCGACGGTCGATCTGACCGTGGGCGGCTGATTTGATCACGGGCGGCCAGATTTGGTCGCTCGACGACCGATCTGGCTGCGAGCGGTCGGATTTGGTCGCCCGTGGCTGATCTGGCTGTTGACGGCCAAATCTAGCCGCCCGCGGTCAGATTGACCGTCGGGTGGCCAGATCCGATCGCCCGTAGCCAGATCGGCCATCGGGCGGCAAGCCAGATCTGGCTATGGGAGGCTGGATCTGGCCGCCCGGCGGCTGTTCTGGCTACGGACGGCCTAATGTGGCCTTCGTGGTTGGATCTTGCCGCCCGACGTCCGATCAGCCTGCGAGCGGAGTGATCTATATGATCGCTCGCCGGTGGATCTGGCCGTTGCTGCCCCGCAAGATCGGCCGCTCATCGCCTCGAGGTTTCGTGCCGATGTTTCGCATTCGTCAATGCATGTGGTCATCGCCATCGCCGCACTGTCTTCGCCGCCGTCTGTGGTCATCGCCGCACCATTTTCGCCTGTTCTTCACCTTGAACCGCGCATGAAATTTGAACCAAACCACCTATTTTCACTATAAACCGCGCATAAAATTTGCGCCCATCATATCTCCATTCGACGAGCACGGATGGGAGAGGGATGTCCTCCCCGTTAAATCCTTTTTACGAAGTCTTCCATTAGATTTGAAATATCATTTTATTATATTTTATTGATTCACGTTTCCGCTCCAATAATAGATAATTATTTTATTATGATTTGTGATGAAAAATAGATTAATACAGTCAAATGTCCAAATTACTTTTGACTTTTAAAATGAATTTTCAGGGTAAAAGTAAAAATATCTTTGATCTTTTATCTAAGAAATTGTTATCTTAAACTTCGTATGGTATTCTTTTGAAAGTAATAAGTATGTTTAATTAATACTTTGATAGAATACGTTAGGAGGATAAGCATCGACTATCCAGAGAATTATGACATTAGTAGAGCCACGAGACGCCGTCCAAAAAGCTAATGCTCCCAAGTAATAACTTAGTAGTATCACATAATAAAAGTAAGTTAAGAATGAGAAATATAGATATTATATGTCATATTAGTTTATTGTTAATTCATGTTCCCATTTATGCTTCTTTTATTCATTAAATTGGACTAATCAAAATTCAAAACGACACACACCAATGGAGCCAAAATAAACGGAGTATCGATGACAAAAGGTGAGGCTTGATTGAAACATTGTATTTGGTTGTACTGGTTGCAGTCGTGGGCCACGGCCCATGAAGTGACTTCGAACATTGCGGTTTGGTTCATTCTGCCACCAAACCGGCCTGCTCCATGAACCGTCTAATCGCTTCTAATATCCGGCCCACCGGTTCGGACCACGGGTTTAGTGTGAAGAAGCCGTGCTCCTCGCCTTCCTCCACCACCGCCGTCACCGGGTTCCCCAATTCCCTCATCCTCTCCGCGTACTCCACGTCCCGATCTCTCAGCAGGTCTCTCCCTCCGGACACCACCAGCATCGGCCCAGTCCGCGCCGCCTCCGTCACATGTGCACTCTCCGGCCCGAACGGGTTCGCCAGAGGGTGGTCGCCGTCCGCTCCCAACGGCAGCGCCAGCCGCCACATGCGGTCGCTGAGCTCCCTGCTCAGGAACGCCCCCGGCGGGCACTCCTCTTCCGACCTCGTCCGCCGCGTCCCCGTGAAGAACGGCATCAGAAGGACGAAGCCCCGGATTCGCACAGGGCTGAGCTCGGCTCGGCCGGCTTCGGATCCGAACCTGACGGCCAGGTGATGGCACAGGTTCCCTCCCGCGGACTCGCCGGAGATAAAGACCCGGCCCAGGTCGGCATCTGACTCCGCGAAGAACGGATCGACGGCGGCGAAGGACAGGAGCCATTGGACGGCGTCCACGGCGTCGTTGAGGGCAGCGGGCAGGCGGTGTTCCGGAGCCAGTCGGTAGTCCGGGGCGACGACGAGGGCGGGGAGCTCGGCTGCCAGACGGAGGCAGCAGTTGTGGAAGTTGGACCAGGTGCGGGTGCCGAGGCAGAAACCGCCGCCGTGAAAGTAGACGAGCACGGGGAGCTTCGACGGCGGAGGAGGCCGGACGCGGGGCCTGTAGAGGCGAAGGCGGAGGTCGTGGGCGGGGGAGAAGAGGATGTCGGTCCAGTCGACGGGGACGTCGGCGTCGTCGCGCAGGGGGAAGGAAGATGGGAAGGCGACAGAAGGGCGGACGACGGTGCCGTCACTGAGGACTTGGAGGAGGCCGCCGCAGTCATCCACCACGTGAGGGGGAGACGAAGAGGGCGAGGAGGCGGCGGCCATGGAGCTGTTAATGCGTGTCTCAGTGTAGACCGTTCGCTGCAGGCGAGACGAAACACTGAGCACGTGATGGGTGATATAGACGGCGAAGACCTCATCAATTTCTGTTGTAATTAAACTTTTTTTTTTCCATAACATGTATTAGGAGCGGCACATTTATCACGAATTAGTCTCGATTAATCATCGAGTTTCACTAATTTAATTTCGAAATGGTAAAATAAGAAGTCTAAAATGAAATGTGCAGTGCAATTAGAACTTGTAATGTATGTTTATTATAATAATAATTGTAACGACTCGAAATTTTATCCTAAAAGTGTTGGACATTTAGGACAATTTTGCGCCGTTAGTCCATTCGTCATACATCATTTAACAGCAAAAGATTTGATAATTTATAAAAAATTATAATAAATAAAAGCTCTATTGATCAAATAAACTAATATTCCATAAAACATTAAATATCCAAACTCTTCATTACATCATTAGCCTCATTGTTCATTTGGAATATTAACTTATTTAACCCTAAACATGTGCAAAACTTCGTCATGAACTAAAGCTGCCATCCATCACTCAATCTTAATTACCTGCACGGATCCAGAGTGCAGGGTTTTCCAGTTAAAGTATGTAAAGGTCATGCATGCCATGCTATCCTATCACATGATACGACATGCGATACATCATCCTCATAATAATAATAACATATGAACATGCATGCCATGAACTATACCATAAATCTTATATGACAATACATCATGCTTACATTCATTCATCATATAATATTCATATAACATAAACATCATGTTATACATGTTTTACTTCGAATCCATCGTCTGCAAGTAACATGCAATAAAAACATACATTCATATCATTCATCACATGCATAACATATCATTCCATTTCATATTCATTGTCATGTACATCTTAGGAGTATCTTCATAATTTCTTAATCCTTACTTCTTGACTTCATACTTTACATCTCCTCAAGATTGCTTTATAACTCTTTGAATCTTTTTTTTTATTCTTTTCTTTCTTTATTTTGTGATCATTCATGCGTCATCTTCATCCTTCATCTTTATTATATAATGGCATCTTTACTTTCAATTTATATCTTAGGTCAAACTTAGGAACACACACATCATGATAGTAAGAGACTTTATTCCTAGTCATCTTTAGGAATACACACACTTTATGATGAGGGACATTGTTCCTTGGAATGTACATACACGGATGCAGGACTTTACTTCTCAGACTTAGGTCCTCTTGAAGTACATACATAAGTGTAGGACTTTACTTTTCATCTTTACTTAGTCATCACCATCTTAACATTCTTTCTTTCTCATAAGTTACTATAACTTCACTTTTATTCCTACTTTATCTTATAACATCTTTGATCTTAACATAGTTGAAAGAATCATATCACGTCATCATAGGCCACATCTTTGGAACACACATATCATAATAGTGAGGGACTTTATTTCAAGGAATACGCACACTATAATAGTGAGGGACTTTATTTCGAAGAATACGCACACTATAATAGTGAGAGATTTTATTCCAGGAAATATGCACACTTTCTGATGAGGGACTTTGTTCCTTAAGAAGCACATACACAAATGCAGGACTTTACTTCGCGGGCTTAGGTCCCCTTGAAATACATACATAGGTGCAGGACTTTGCTTCTCGACATGGATGAGTGAGATATTCTTCTTCAACTTTAGGTGCATTATGCTTTGCAATACATCAATCATTCTTCATATTTTAGCCTAATTACGACTGAACATACATTTCGTATATCTAGATGTCATATACATTCATCAAGCATCAATCCATAACATAAATACTTTGAAAATAAATTAGAATCATCATGCGAGAGTAATACGGCATGGTCGTATTTTTGCCTTCCAAGTTGTATTTTTGGCCTCCAGGTCGTATTGACCTCGCACAAGAAAATACTGGCAGCCCGTATTAAAACCCTCTTGCCCATATTAACAGCCTTTAGCCCGTATTGACCTCGCGTCTTGCACGTTTTTCAATGAAACTTTTGGAAAACGTCATACAAAGCATCCCAAAAGGTCTAGGCTTGATCTATATATCAGTAGACATCAAAAGCACATGAAAAACATACGAAATCACCCTTTCTTTCGAATCTAGGGTTCATCCTAAATCTCATGAACATACAATCCTAAAATAAGAATTTAACATGGGATCTCAAGAACATGAATCATATATGAGAACCCTTCAAATTTAATGCGTAATCTAACCCTCAATCACAATCCCTACCAAGGACTAGGGTGTCCTTGGATCTCTTAATCCAAACATCAAAAATATTGAGAGGGGAGAGAGGGGTTGGATCCCCTTTACATACCTATGATCTTCTTCTTCCTCAATGTCAATCATCTTTTCTTTGTCCATGTCCTCTTCCTCTTCGGCCTCTTCTTCTTCCTCGTTCTCCTTCTTTTTTCTCCTCCTAGGTTGCAGCCGTCACGTGGGGAAAATTAGAAAAGAGAGGAGAGGGAGAGTTTGGAGGCTTTTATAGATTCTAGCCCAGGGTTTTTTAGGGCTTCATTCAAATGACTTAAATACCCTTATCCAAAATTTGGGGTTGTTACATCCTTCCTCCCTTAAGAGAAATTCGTCTTCGAATTTCAATCTTACCTATGAACTCATACATATTCCTTCAGTATCTTTTACATTAATCAATTCATAGTCTAAGACATGATTGCATGCAAAATCACATTGACATGTATGACGTTAACATAATCATGAATACTCAAAGGTTCACCTTAATCTTCCTCATTCGTGTTGCGAGTCTCATCAACCTCCATGGCATGGAATCTACCTGTAGCTCTTCGTCGTTCATCATTTCGTTTAGCATTATCTTTGTCCTTTAGATCATCACGTCTCTCTGGACAATCTCTAATGTAGTGGCCAATCTTACCACATTGAAGACATGCTCCTGATTTCATACGGCATTCTCCTGCGTGAAACCTACGACAATGTGGGCAAGGTGAATGTCCTTGTCCATCTCCATTTCTCTTATAAGGGTTAGAGTCCTCATTTCTTCTTTCTTGCCTCTGCTCCTTCTTATATTCTTTACTTTGATCCTTCATGGGCTCCTTATCCTTTTCATATCCCTTCTGTGTCTCAATTTCTTCAGCTAGTTTGGTTGCCAGAGAAATTGCCTTGGCCGTGGTCTCAGGGTCAGCACATTTGACACTCATCCTCAGGCGAGAATTTAGTCCTTTGATAAAGTGGTTCACCCTCAGCTCCTCATCGTCCTTCAAATGACTATACCTCTCAAGCTCGAGAAACTTGTTGAGGTATTCGTCTATAGTCAAGCTGCCCTATTGTAGGTTCGTGAATTCGGCCCGTTTCTTCCCCCTAACATGTGGAGGAAGGTAGTGGTTCCTAAAGGCCCTTTTGAAATCCCTCCAGGTAATCTCATCATCTTTGTCGAACTGAGTCATTATCATCGATTTCCACCAATGGTGAGCATGGTTGACCAGTTGATGAGTAGCCAAGTTGACCCTATGTCGGTCAGAGTAGTGCATGGCTTGAAACTTTGTAGTGATAACATCCAGCCAAGCCTCAGCCTTGTCTGAATTCCTCTCTCCATTGAAGGTAGGAGGATGCAATTTCAGGAATCTCTCAATTCTCGAACTCGAGTGGTCAGAGCGTCTCGTGTTCGCGTTCCTCTCCATAGCACGAGCCATGCGGGTCATGCTCTTGATCAGTTCCCTTTGGTCCCCTGGAGTGTTTGAAGGACCTCTTGACTTCATCCTTCATAAACATTAACTAACCAACATTAGGTGGTCACATTAAACAGTTAATCATATGACATAAAACATACATACTCTTTACCTTGGATGACTGCTTATGACGGTTGCACATGGACTTAGATCCTTAACAGTTCTATGACATACCTAACATAGGTCCTAACTAAGCTCTGATAACAACTGTAATGACCCAAAAATCCACCGTAAAAGTTTTGGACATTTAGGGCAATTTCGCGTCGTTAGCCCATTCGCCATACATCATTTAACGGCGGAAGACTTGAATATTTAGAAAAATCATAATAAATAAAAGTTCTCTATTGATCAAATAAACTAATATTCCATAAGACATTAAATATCCTAACTCTTCATTACATCATTAGCCTCATTGTTCATCTGGAACCTTAACTTATTTAACCCTAAGCATGTGCAACACTTCGTCATGAGCTGGAGCTGCCATCCATCACTCAATCTTAGTTACCTACACGGATCCAGAGTGCAGGGTTTCCCAGTTAGAGTATGTAAAGATCATGCATGCCATGTTATCCTATCACATGATACTACATGTGATGCATCATCCTCATAATAATAATAATAACATATGAACATGCATGCCATGAACTATACCATAAACCTTATATGACAATATATCATGCTTACATTTATTCATCATATAATATTCATATAACATAAACATCATGTTATACCTGTTTTACTTCAAATCCATCATCTGCAAGTAACATGTAATAAAAACATACATTCATATCATTCATCACATGCATAACATATCATTCCATTTCATATTCATTGTCATGTACATTCTAGGAGTATCTTCATAATTTCTTAATCCTTACTTCTTGACTTCATACTTTACATCTCCTCAGGGTTGCTTTATAACCCTTTGGATCTTTTTTTCATTCTTTTCTTTCTTTATTTTGTGATCCTTCATGCGTCATCTTCATCCTTCATCTTTATTACATAATGGCGTCTTTACTTTCATTCTATATCATAGGTCATACTTAGGAACACACACATCATGATAGTAAGGGACTTTATTCCTAGTCATCTTTAGGAATACACACACTTTATGATGAGGGACATTGTTCCTTGAAAAGTACATACACAGATGCAGAACTTTACTTCTCAGGCTTAGGTCCTCTTGAAGTACATACATAAGTGTAGGACTTTACTTTCCATCTTTACTTAGTCATCACCATCTTAACATTCTTTCTTTCTCATAAGTTACTATAACTTCACTTTCATTCCTACTTTATCTTATAACATCTTTGATCTTAACATAGTTGAAAGAATCATATCACGTCATCATAGGCCACATCTTTGAAACACGCACATCATAATAGTGAGGGACTTTATTCCGAAGAATACGCACACTATAATAGTGAGGGACTTTATTCTAGAAAATACGCACACTTTCTGATGAGAGACTTTGTTCCTTGAGAACCACATACACAAATGCAGAACTTTACTTCGCGGGCTTAGGTCCCCTTGAAATACATACATAGTTGCAGGACTTTTCTTCTCAACATGGATGAGTGAGATATTCTTCTTCAACTTTAGGTGCATTATGCTTTGCAATACATCAATCATTCATATCAATCATTCTTCATATTTTATCCTAATTATGGCTGAACATATATTTCGTATATCTAAGTGTCATATACATTCATCAAGCATCAATCCATAACATAGAATACTTTGAAAATAAATTAGAATCATCATAAGTATGCCCAATCTGCAAGAGTAATACGGCCTGGTCGTATTTTTGCCCTCCAGGTCGTATTTTTGGCCTTCAGGTCATATTGACCTCGCACCAAAAAATACTGGCAGCCCGTATTAAAGCCCTCTTGCCCATATTAACAGCCTTTAGCCCGTATTGACCTCGCGTCTTGCACGTTTTTCAATGAAAATTTAGGAAAACGTCATACAAAGCATCCCAAAAGGTCTAGGCTTGATTTATATATCAGTAGACATCAAAAGAACATGAAAAACATATGAAATCACTTTTTCTTTCAAATCTAGGGTTCATCCTAAATCTCATGAACATACAACCCTAAAATAAGAATTTAACATGGGATCTCAAGAACATGAATCATATATGAGAACCCTTCAAATTTAATGCATAATGTAACCCTCAATCACAATCCCTACCAAGGACTAGGGTGTCCTTGGATCTCTCAATCCAAACATCAAAAACATTGAGAGGGGAGAGAGGGGTTGGATCCCCTTTACATACCTATGATCTTCTTCTTCCTCAATGTCAATCCTCTTTCCTTTGTCCATGTCCTCTTCCTCTTTTCCCTCTTCTTCTTCCTTGTTCTCCTTCTTTTTTCTCCTCCTAGGTTGCAGCCGTCACGTGGGGAAAATAAGAAAAGAGAGGAGAGGGAGAGTTTGGGGCTTTTATAGATTCTAGCCCCGGGTTTGTTAGGGCTTCCTTCAAATGACTTAAATACCCCTATCCAAAATTTGGGGTTGTTACAATAATAATATGTATATCAATGTATGTATCGTTGACGAGTTAGACTTTACATGCTTCAATCAAATTTTTAGGTGACTACTCTCTCTCCCCCCTCCCTCCCTCTCTCTCTCAAAAAAATTAAATAGATAGTATATATGCAAATAATAATATGTAACAAAAAACACTAATAAAGAAAAATTTAGGTGAACAATATGGAAAAATGATTAAACAAAAAAGAAAGACATAATAAAGAACAATAGGCGGAGGAGGTGGTCCACGACCACGAGGACAGCTCTTCAAAAAGTTAATCCAACTTCACTTCCTCGTCAAGTTGGTAACACTTAAAAGCTAATCTTTATAACTTTAGTGCTTCGCATCACCATGGTGTAGCCAATCTGTTAATTCATGTAATATAGCATCAGATGACAATGTTGTGTTTAAAAGTAAAGCTCAATTCACTTTTAACATGTTTAATGATGAATGAATGTCTCACCAACTACTTAACTAACGTCCCAAAATTGTCATTACCATGTGACAGGGACGTTAGCAACTATGCAGTACTATGTCTGAGACGTTGACCGACTCTTTGATCAAACTTAAGAAAATATTAATAAATATATTAATAAATGAGAAAGTCCAATGGAAGCTTAACCATAATGTTAATAACACTACATGACTTTTCAAACGGTCGCGACCGTCTAAAATTTTAGAAAATCCGTCGGAAAATAAAGTTTTCGATGGTTTTTTCGACGGATATAATATGTCGAAAAATTATTCATTGCAAACACTTTTTCGACGGGCAAGAGATATCCGTCAAAAGTTCCAACGGTTGTACCTATCCGACGGTGACAATCGTCGGTAGTTCAGGCGGCTACAACCGTCTAAAACTTCAGACGGTGGCGACCATCGAAAGTTACGACGGTCGCAACCATCGAAAACTTCTGACGGTCGCAATCGTAAAAAACTTTCGACGGTGGCAACCGTCAAAAAAATTGACAATAGTGTTTTTCAATGGCCTAAGTCGTCTATCATAATGTATAAAATAATAAAAAAATTGGCCGCCAGCGGCCGTTCCAAGCCGCGCATGGCCATTCCATGCCGGCAACTTGCGGCCGATCCATATATGCGCGGCCATTCTAGGCCTCCTGATGGCCGATTCGTCGTGAGATGACCGATCCAGGCTGCCAGGCAGCGGTTCCGCCACGAGGCAGCCGATTCAGGCCGCCAGGCCGCGGATCTAGGCCCCGCGGGGCCGAATCAGGTCGCCAAGCGATGGATCCGCGACGAGGCGGCCGATTGAGGCTGCGCACGACTGGACCAGGCTGCCAGGCGATGGGTCTGTCGCGAGGCGGCCGATCCCGGCCGCGATCCGCCGCCTCGCTGCGGATCAAGGCCACGCGAGGGAGAGAGAGAGAGGGTGGTCACCGCCACGGGCAAGAGAGAAAGAGAGAGGGGTCGCTGGCCACGGGCAAGAGAGAGAGGGGTCGCCGGGCGGCCGTCCTTCGGTCATCGTCCGGGAGAGAGAGGAGGTAGAGAGAGTGGAGAGTGGAGAAAATTGAGTGAAGAACGTGAATAAATAGAAGGAAAAAGAGAGTGGAGAGTAGGAAAAGAAAAAAAAGGTAGGCAGTGTGGCGATATTATTTTTTAACTACCGATGGTTTTGATCGTCGAAAAATGTAATACTAAAATAATATTTTTACGTTATCGACTGTTCGGACTGTCAGAACTTTCAACGGTTCAAACTGTCAGTAATTATAATAATAAAATACTAATTATATTATATATTCTGATATATAAGATTACAATATTTAATTACTTTTTTCATTATCAACACTCCGGACCATCGGAAATTATATATTATGATACAAACGACTTTTTGATGAAACAAAAGGGGGAGAAATATAGGAGAAATATGACCTGAATATATTTTATAAGAAAAGTTAAGTGTTAGGGGGAGTAAAATTATTTTAACAAGATTTTACAACTTTTTTGCCAACTTATACCTTTTTCATATTTCTCGGTTTGTCTTCATAAAAAAGGGGGAGATTGTTGGGTCAAAGTTTTAAGGACATATAAAATTATATTTTGATGAAACAAACCTCGAATGATTAAAGTTGAAATGTTGAAAAATTTTAAAGAAAAATGGATAACTTTATGCCCTACGATTTGATTAAATAATTGTCACTGATCTCATTAGTTTTGGATGAATGTGAAACGTTAGGTTGTAGAAAATTCTATTAGCTTTCCATAGACTCCAAGATCATCTAATTTGAATAACCGTGCAGAAAGTTATGATCAAAAGAGTCCAGGTCGATCAACCTACCGGTCGATCGATAACTACTGAGTCTACTCCGGACGATGTCAAGACAATACCGGTCGACAGCCTGGTCGACCGACCAAGTGTAGAAACTGTAAAAATGTTACAACGGTCATATAGACCGGTCGACCAGTCCAGAAGTGCGGTCGACCAGCCTCCGAGTCAAATGAACAGTAACGGTCAAATTTGAAGGAGGAATTTGTGGAACAATTTCTGGATGAATTTTTCACACATTGAATGCTATAAAAGGAGTGCCAAAGTCAGAGGCAAAGGCACTCATTTACTCATTGAAGAAAAACTTCAAGTTGTCAAAGAGAGATCATTTCTTGAAGTTTTCATTTTATAGCTTTCCCATTCTTTCTCTCTTCTTCTCTTGTGAGCTTAGCTTTGTAAAAGAGAGAAACACTTTTGTTAAAAAAACTAAGAGAGCTCCTGTGTAAAAGAGGTTCAAACTCTTACCTCTTGAGCGAGAGAAATAGACTAGCTTCCTAGGAGGAGAGGTTGCCTTGTCTCTCGAAGCGGAGAAAAGGTGGTTGATATAAAGGGCTTTCTTCCTTGCCCCATTTGGAACCAAGGAAGGGATTAGTGAAATCTCTGACGGTCTCGAGGTCGAGAAGTCAGAGCGGTGACGTAGGCCAAGGTGTGGCCGAACCTCGTTAACAATCACCGTATCTTTGTGTTTGATTTTCTCTCTCTCTCCCCATTCATATTGTGTTTATAATCTGAATTGCAAAGGTTTTAAGAATCGGTTTTATGCTTCCGCTATGAATTTTGTGAAATCGATATTTTTTGTTAAACACCAATTCACCCCCCCCCTCTTGGTGCCCTTTGGGATCCTATAGCAATGACTCCTCCAAATGCAATTGCGCCTGATTCCAGTTTAACACACTTGTTCTAGTTCGACAAAAGATATCCCGAGAGATTTACTTTCTTGTCATAAAGAAATGCATCGATGATGAACATATCAGTGTCTATAATATGGGAAGAATATTTGCCCTCCCCATGAGAGTCGACGAAACCAGGCGATGAAAGTATCTTATGATTGGATTAGAGATCGCAGAATCTCGTGCTCTTGCCCTTTTAGTTTGATCGTTTGTGACCTTGGCTAGGACGCATTGGGTGTTAAAACGCAGAGGGTTTAGGCATCCTAGGAAGTAAGGAAGAGCGAGGACTTGACTGAGCTTATTGTATGACCACTGGAAATCTATGTTGAACAGGCGAAAAGAGATGCTTTCTTGTTTCCTATCATCCTTATAGGAGCTAAGAAATTCAAGGACGAGGCGAGGATAAGTCGGATAGAAAAACATAAAGAAGTCTTGTTTCCTATGTCCTCTAGAAAGCCGAGGGAGGTTAGGACATCATTATCTACAAATTTGTTGAAAGGATGGGGCGTGCCAAAAGAGAACGGTATTGGCGTCTTTGGTGGGAGAAAGAGAAAATGATTTCTTTAGGAGGATAAAGGAGATTAGGGTCTCTATCCTCCGAATGGATCGATGTACAAGGGGAAGATGCACGAGTTGAGCGAGGTGTCGAGTGCGTTCCTTGCGATGATTTCTCAAACGAGGGGGAAGATGGTGGACTAGCAGCTTGCATAACGGGTGAAGGCGAACGTTCGTGCCATACCACTAGTAAGAAGATGGACTTGGGGACATAGGGCCAGGAGAGAGTTCAACAGGGTGAGAAGAATATTCAGATGACGAATGTTGTTCCAGAGCGGGTAAGGGCAGTTTGGGTGGAGAAGGGTGCTTGGATGGGGAAGGATTGTTTAGGTCTGGTGGTGGTCGGCGGGTATAAGTTTTGGCAAAGGGGGGAGGAGTGATGGTAGGCGATAGAGGAACTGACCCTGCCTCTTCTTCAATGGTTGGTTTTGCAGCCGGCTCTAGACGTTTGGGGTCTGCCTTCATTTTGTTACATTTCTCTCGGATGGCTGGTGGTGGCGAAGCGGAGCATCTTCTGTCCTGTGGCCGGTTGGTGGTGTGTCTGAAAACTATGCTTGAGGGGCTTGATCTGCTTCTACCCTTTCTTTGTCATCTCTGCTTGGAGTTTCTTTGCTGCCGGAAGTGTCTTCTTGTGTCACAGCTATCGGCCATGTCCTGGGTGGCTTCTGTGCTACCGATTTAAACCTCTTGCTCGGTAGTTGGGGTGGCATTTTGTCGGTGGCTCGGATCCTTACATTGGCCGGCCGTTTGCTTTCTGAGGGTTCACCTTCCTTTTTTGTTTTTGAGGGCTTCTTTGCACTGTGCGCATGGGCAATTTGCTCGCTTCTCACGGCGGTCTTCGCGAGGATTTGCTAAAGCTGCCATGAAGCATAGTGCGCAGGTGTGGCACAGACGCTCACATGAGGGTCTCTATCTGAATAGGCATTCTTTGGGGAACTTCCTCTTCGTCATCACTAAGGATGATCCGTCGGTGTCATGAGTGATTGGGCATCCATCCTACACCTTTCGCCTTGTTTCTGGTGAGCACCATGTTGGTCGGTGAAGGTGGAGAATGGTGTTCGGTGAAGGGGGTTTGCGGAGAGATGGAGGGTGTGAAGAAGATTAAGGGTTTTTGGCTGTGGAAAGTGGATTTTGAACGAGGAGATGATGCCCATTCAAATGGGTTACTGTGCCTCATACGTGGCATAGAGGCAGTTTCAGAAAGGACAGAAAGTGGAGAGGGGTTACAGGGGTAAGCCACGTAGGTACAAATTCACCTTCATGCCAATTTGATCATGATGGCAGGTCCCAAAGATGATTTAATGATTGGATTTGTTTGTCATTTCCTTGGTACATTTACTGCGCGACAGGGTGTCATTTCCTTGGTGACTTGCGGCATTTTTCCATTTGCTTCTTCGAAACGGCTCGCGCTTTTAATAACTTGTTTTCCCGCCATTATGCCTAGAACTTGACAATACTTCTTCCACCTCTTACATTCGGCTTTGCTCCAATATGTGCGTCTTGTTGGATGCCTGATTACTTCTGAAATGACCAAAAACTATATTAAGAAAGGTAAGTAAGACTTAGGTTGCCTTTTTTATTTAGTGTCTTTGGCTCGACGTTGTTGGGGTGGTGATCAGCCAACTGGAGGTTGAAGCAGAAGGATGTCTTCAGTAACCATTATGTCCAGTTCTAGATATAACTTTACCCTATGACCATTGATTTTGAATGTATCTCCTCGAGCTCAACCACTCCCGATGGATAAACTTTTGAAAGCTTGAATGGTCTGGTCCATTGTGATTTTAATTTACCAGAGAACAGTCTAAATATGGAGTTGAAGAGTAAAACTAAATCTCCTTCTCTAAATTGTCGGTGTTGGATGTTCTTATCGTGCCACCTCTTAGTTTTCTCTTTGAAAATGGCTGAGTTCTCAAATGCGATATCTCTTAACTGTTCTAACTCAGCCAACTGAAGATTCTATTCTCGCCTGTGCTCTTTAAATCAAAATTGAGGAACTTTATCATCCAGAAAGCCCTGTGTTGCAATTCAATTGGCAAATGATATGCCTTCCCATAGACTAGTCTATAAGAAGTCGTCCCTAAAGAGGTCTTGAATGAGGTTTTATAGGCCCAGAGCGCACCATCAAGCTTTGAACTCCAGTCTCTTCTAGAAGTCGCTACTATCTTCTCCAAGATTGTCTTAATTTGTTTGTTGGATGTCTCCACTTGTCTAGACGTTTGTGGATGATAGGGGTGGCAACTCTATGAGTAATGCCATATTTTGACAGCAAGGTGTTACACTGTCTTTCTTGGAAATGTTTCCCTCCATCACTTATAATGAGCCGCGACATACCAAATCTAGGAAAAATGATCTTGGAGAAAAGCTTTGTAACATGATGGGAGTCATAGTGGGTAGTGGGTATGACTTCTACCCACTTGGAAAAGTAATTAACTGCTACTAGAATGTATCTGTATTTCCCTGACCCTGGAAAAGGGTCCCATATAGTCAATAACCCAAACATCGAATAATTCCACTGCTTGAATACCGGTCTGTGGTATTTCTTCTTGAGATATTATTCGGTTCTCTGACATTTGTCACAAGAGCTAACAAATTGATAAACGTCTTTAAATAGTGTTGGCCAAGTTAAACCTGCTTGAAGAATCTTCGTTGCGGTATGTTGTACACCTCCGTGTCCCCCATAGACAGGCGCATGACACGCGGAGATGATTTCTTGTACGAAGTCTAAAGGTATACACCTTCTTAGCTGACCATCCGAGCATTCCTTGAACATATAAGGATCATCCTAGAAATATTTCTTTGCCTCAGATAGAAATCTCTCTCCTGCGGTAGTCTAGATTGCTGGGTAGAATTCATCCAGCTTTGAAATTCGCTATGTCGGCAAACCATGGACTAGTGCTGACTGAGACATAAAGCAGGGCATCGTCGGGCAACTTAGCTCTGATTGGTGGATCCAGTTCTGCCTCCTTCTTTCTATACTCAATCTTGGACAAGTGATCAGCCACCTGATTTTCTGATCTGCTTCTATCTTTGATCTCTAGATTGAACACTTGCAATGATAATATCCATCTAATGAGCTTCGACTTAGTCTTTCTTGGAGAAAAGGTACTTAAGGGCTGAATGATCTGTATGGACAATGACTTTTGACCCCACTATGGATGACCTGAACTTTTCCATGACAAATACCACAGCTAGAAGTTCTTTGTTAGTTGTTGTGTAATTCTACTGGGTCGGATCTAAAATCTTGTTGGCATAGTAAATTATGTGGATGACCTTATCTTTCTTCTGACCTAGTGCTGCTCCTACTGCACAGCTGCTCGCATCGCACATCACTTCGAAGGGTGAGGACCAATCAGGTGGTTGTATTACTGGTGCTGAGATGAGAGCTTGTGTCACGGACGTGCCCTAGAAATATCATTTGTGCATAATCTTGTATTTAATTAACATACTAAGTTAGTTTGGATGTCCATTTAGTGATATTTGTATATAGTAATTAATATTTCGATTAGTGCATAATAATTACTTAATTATCAATAAATTTACAAAGTAATTATATAGGGTTATTAGGAATAAATCATAAAATTTCAAAATATTATAATATATATGTTCAAATAGGATTAAGTAAGCTTAATTAGGGTTAAAACACTTAGTTATGACAAAAAAATGTGATTGGCCATCACTTAAGTTCCAAGCAGCTGAAGCAGACAGGTGAGAGCTGCTCTAAGGGATATTTTTCCAAACTGCCATAAGACCTCCGAAGATTCTGAAAAAAATATATAAGCCACTTAACATTATATTTTCACCGTAGAAAAATTACCAGAGGAAGAACTCGAGCGAACCGACTTGGGGAAAATCGGGAACGTCGGTTGTTCCAGGTGAGTTTTGATCCGGAAATGGTTATTCTGATTGAGAGAATTATTACTTGGAAATAAAAGAATCATAAATTAGAAATTTTGTATTCATCCATTCGAAGTTAGCTTTCCATGGCATCTTGAATCACCTAAAAAGGAGTTTTATAGAGGAACTTATGAACTTACCTTCGCAAGTCACTCATTCTGTTCCGAGTCTGATACAAGTTTCATTTGTAAATTAGGGCACGGTTAGAATAAGTGAATTAGGGTTTGAAATTTGGATATGCTTAAATATTCCAAGAGTTCGGTGAGAGGTGGAATCATCCCATTTGAACTTGTATTTTTGGAGAAATTAATTTTTCATTTCATAGTGATGCTTCTATCAAATTTCAAAACATAGACAGATTGCGACCCGAATTAACTATTTTTGTTATAAGTCCATATAGCGAGTTAAAATCTCTAATTTTTATGACAAAATACTAATGAAGTCTAGTTTTCAGAAAAATTATGCCCTAGTTAAATGCACAAGTATGAAGAAACATATAAATCAATATTTCAGTGACATACAGTCTGCCAGGGCACAAACCCTAGGTCAGATTGCTTGGGATGTCCTGATTTATTCACTTAGTATATGATAATGATATTTGGGGGTTGGAAACCTTAGGAGTCTAGTTTCTAACTAATCCAGAATCATAAGATTTTTTCTTGTGATTAAGAAATTATGAATTATTTATTGACAAGTACTCAGTATGAAATCTTGAGACAAAATATAGTTAAGCTTTGGGGAATTGAAAATTTTCAAGTATGGAATAGCTTATGAATATGAATCCCTGAAGCTAGAAATTGGTATTAGAGAGGATTACATGCATTTTAGGGTGCATAATCATTCATGCATCATGAGCATGCATTGCATATTACCTTATTTGTGATTGAGAAGTAAAAAGGCATTATTGTTTGTAGGAAAACATCAAGTTGCAAGTGAAAGGGAGGAAATCTAATAAACTTCCTTGAAGTGATAAAGTACAAGGTGAGTGGGTAAATTTACAACATAGAAAAATGTTATATGTTAATTCTTTTATTTATGGTATTACCTCAAGCAAATATTATTATTATTATTATTATTGAAACATATCTTGCGCTATGAAAAATATTTATGATATGTTCAAGGATTTCATATGAGATGGAATAATATCTTATACAAAAATGTTTTCAGGGAACAATGCTTGTGAAGTGAAAATAAGTTTTGTTTGATAATGATATGAGATTATGACATGTGTATTTTGATATTGTTAAACTCCACGTGTTCATTAGCCATGCTATTTGAAAAAGGTCTTTTGGACTGCATTCGATATACATAAAGTCTTTGGGGCGTATATCGGGTGTCTTTGCTCTTTGGGGGCTGCTCTGTGTGCACGTATTAACCCATGATCGCTCTGCGTATCTGAGAATCATGATTGGGTGGCACACAATCATGATTGGGATACGTATTGACCCATGATTTGCTCTGCGTATCTGAGACTCTTGATTGTGAAGCTCTGCTTAACTGTATGACACACAATCATAAAGGGATACGTATTGACCCATGATTTTCTCTACGTATCCGTGACTCTTGATTATGAAGCTCTGCTTAACTGTATGACACATGATCATAGAGGAATACGTATTGACCCATGATGAGTATGTGCAATGACACATGTGTGGAGTTTAAATATGAAAATTATGATATCTTGAGTTATTTTTATTTATGTGAAAGTTCATATGATTTGACAAGTTATGTTATATGTGTTGTACTTTAAATGCTTTCTCATATGAAAAAAATGTATTTATTTAAATGTTATATGCTATATGCACTGATATTATTCCCCTATGTTGTACTTTTATTCCACTCACTGAGCAAATGATTATTGCTCATAATACCCATTTTAAATTTTTTAGATACTCGTAAGTTCTTGAGTTGAGTCGACTCAGAGCTTGTTTTGCTGCATATAGAATAGGTCGAGCCGCTGGAGCACTTTAATCCCCCTTCACTTTTGTTTTTGGAAGCATGCATGTGTAATAGATAGTCTTAGATATGTTGTAATTAAGTTTGTGAGAAAATTTTTGTAAGGTTGTATAAGACTTGATCCTATGGGATTATATGTCAAATGGTTTGTGGAAAAAAAAGTATAGTGACAATATGTGAATGTCATATCTTATAACTTTCTATTAAACTTTGATGCATATATATATGTCTTTTGTATGTGTGTTGGCAAATACCACAAGATAAGTAAGGGAGGAGGTTTTGTCGATTTTATTTTTTATTTTTCGAATTGCTAAACATAGCTAAGAGTATGATAATTGGGATTAGAATTTAGTCATGGAGTTGGGTGTGACAGCTTGTTTAGTCTATGCCTATTCTAAATTCGGCATCCTTGTGCAGCAGGTCTGTAAGTGGTTCACAACTTGAGAAAAATTTTTGATAAACCTTCTGTAGAATCCCGTATGTCCCAGGAAGCTACGGACTCCTCTGATGTTGATCGGTGGCGACAGTTTTTCTATCACCTTAATTTTGGTTGGGTCGACTTCAATACCATGCTAAGAGATTATATGTCCTAGCATGACTCCTTGTTTCACCATGAAGTGGCACTTTTTTCAATTCAGAGTTAGATTCACCTCTTCACATCTCTACAGCACTTTGGACAGATTTGTTAGACAACATTCAAAGGAGGATCCATGAACAGAGAAATCATCCATGAATACCTCCATGGTATTCTCTACAAAATCAGAAAATATTGACATCATACAATGTTGGAAAGTAGCAAGGTCATTACAAAGCCCAATTGGCATGCATCTATATGCAAAAGTTTCATATGGGCAGGTGAATGTGGTCTTCTCCTAGTCATCCGGATGTATCGGGATTTGAAGGAAACTAGAAAAGCCATCTAAATAACAGAAGTAAGCATGTTTCGCCAGCCGTTCTAAAATTTGGTCTATGAAGGGGAGTGGGAAGTGATCTTTCCTGGTGGCTTTATTTAGATTCCTAAAATCTACACACATACGCCTTCTCGTGGTAGTGCGTTGGGCTATATCATTTCCCTTTTCATTTTTTAGCACGGTCATTCCTTCTTTCATTGGAACGACATGAGTGGGACTCACCCATTTACTATCAGAGATGTCATAAATCAGGCCAGCGTCTAGCAGTTTCATGACCTCCTTCTTTACTACATCTTGAAGTATGGGGCTCAGTCTTCTTTGGAATTTCCTAGTTGGTTTGGCATTTTCTTTTAAGGGGATTCTATGCATGCATAAGGCAGGGCTAAGCCCCTTAATATCTTCCATAGTGTAACCTATGACTTTCCTATGTTTTCGCAATGTATTCAACAAAGATTCAGTCTGGGATTTAAAAAGAGCAGAATTAACAATGACAAGGTAAGAGGAATTTAGTCCGAGGAATTGATACTTGAGGGTAGAGGAAAGTGGTTTCATCTCTACCTGTGGTATCTTCGATATATTCGGGTCGGGGGCATCTCCTGAGGCATTTAGTTCACAAGTACTAGTCGAGAGGGTCAGGCACATCTCGCCGTCCTTGGATTCAGGGTGGTTGATTTCTCCAATTCTCTCTCCTTCGTCGAGTATCTTCAGCAAATCTTGGCATTCCTTTGAACTTGCCATGGCTAGTTCTTGTTCTTCAGTTAGGCAGTTCCTTAGTGGGTCATCAATCATCATGAGGTTGAGGACGTCTTTAATGCTTGATTCCACCAAATCTTTAACTTCATTTATGTCTTCCAGATTCGGGCGTTTTAGTGCTCAGGTCAGGTTAAATTCTATAGTCTCCTCTCCAAGCTGGAAGGATAACTTTCCATTCCGAACATCAATGATAGCTCCACCTATGGCTAAAAATGGCCTTCCCAAGATGAGAGGGGTGTTCATGTCCTCTTCCATATCCAAAACTACAAAGTCAACAGGTATGAAGAATTTTCCCACCTAGATTGGAACATCTTCGATAATTCCTTGTGGGTGTTTGATCGAGTGGTCAGGAAGCTGGAGAATCATATTAGTTGGCTTCATTTTTGGTGTCCTAACTACCGACACATTGTTAAAGGTATTAGACTCATGCTAGCGCCTAGGTCACATAAGGCTCGGGACTTTCAGATTTCTTATTTCACATGGAATTGAGACTTTCAGAGAGAAACAATTGTTTAGAAAAATTGAGAGAACTCATGTGTAAAAAATGTTTCATATCTTACCTCTTAAGCGAGAGAAATTATTAGTTTCATAGGAGGAAAGATGTGCCTTACCTTTCGAAGCGGAAAAAAGGTGGTTGATGTAAAGGATTCTTCCTTGCCCCATTTGGAACTAAGGAAGATTTTAGTGAAATCTCCGATGGTCTCAAGATTGAGAAGTCGGAACGAGGACGTAGGCCAAGGTATGGCCGAACCTCATCAACAACCACCGTGTTCTTGTGTTTTCATTCTCTCTCTTTCTCATATTATGTTTGTGATATGATCTGATTTGTTTGGGTTTGAAGATTGTTTAATTAGTTTTAAGCTGTCGCGACGTATTTTGTGAAATTGCTACTTTCAGTTTTAAACACTAATTCATCCCCCCCCTCTTGGTGCCTTGGGATCCCACAGGCATAGTCAATCCACTTGTTCCAATCAAATATTTGAAATTCTCTCTTTTTTGCATGTGCACCATGTGTCGTCCGCTGATTGATCTACCCCACTAGCCGCATATACACCCTGTACCCCACTACCCCCTCTCTCTCCCTCCCACTCACTTAACTTCCTACCCTAAAACAGCTCTCCAGAAGCAACTATTCCTCTTCCATTCCTGTTCTCACCTTTTCTCATCTTCCTACTCGTGCGACCATGGTTTCTACATACGGTCAGTCCTTCGGTAAGCGAAAGCAACCAATCCCTCATGATATCCACGGTTCCTCCTCATTTGACCCTCTAGAACTTGATTCGTCGCCTTCACCTACTCCCACTCTTCCAAAGAGTTCAGAACCACCATCGGCAACACTTCAACTTCCATCCACCTCCCACAAGTGTAAGAAAGTCGCTTCCAAGCGCACCTAGTGCTCCTCCCTCCACTCTAGCTACTGCTTCCACTAAAGCTTCACCAACACCTTCACAAAAACCCTCCACCAAAAAAGGAGCTTGAAGCCGACCCTGCTTCACGGAAGCCACAGGGAACGAAGAGCTCCAACATCAAACCACCATCGTCTACAACCACCTCACATGGAGGGAAGACACTTTTCACCACACTAGCTTCTTGCCGTCTCTCCGTTTCACCCCCTCAATCAAATGATACCACTGGAGATGCTAGCAAGCTACCATTGCTCACTAAGCTTGCGAGTATCATTTTTCACACAGATACATAGCAAATCAGGTACTCCAATCTCGTTCATCGTTCATTCTCTGGTACCAAGTACGTGAATATTATTGCTTTAGAAACCCTGGTTTTTTTATGATGATTTTGATTTTCTAACTTCTTGCATAAATGCACGGAAATTCTTTTTCTCTTGCTGGCACACTTAGCCCGAGTTAGCTTGAGAGTTTTTGAGCTCTATCATTGTAGAACAGAAGAAAAACATGATCATGTTCTGGCTATTCAACATGAACTTCACTTGGACGTTCGGCCAGTTTTATGACATTATGGGACTCCTCTACTGCTCTGCATCTTTTGTGACTCCAAGCTATGATGTGATATGGACCACTATTACTGCCGAGGATACCCTCATCCGTAACAAGGCTAAGACGATCAAGCTCCACCCTCCAACAAGGACGACACTCCAATTTCAAAGAAGATGATCGTTGGCTCAATCGTTGCCCATCAAATCCAACAACAGAAGTCTATAATCTGACAACTCAAGCTACTCCGAAAGAATCAAAAGAAACAAATGGTGCTCCCGGATATCAATGCCAAGTTGGAGTCCTCCTAACCTCCAACTTCCCTCCCTCCAACTAGTACCCCCAGTCTCTCCCATACTTGTTCTGACACTGAGGTCAGTGTTAGTAATAAGTTTGGAGGAGTTAATGATATGGTCCCTGAACTCCTATTTTAGTGCACCATACCATGATTTTGCTATAAAGATCTCTCATATGATTTTGAACTCCCATAGTTTTGACCCTTATGAACTAAATGATCCTCCTATCCTTTGTTGCTCATTAAGATTCAAAAGAATTTTCTTATCTGGTCAGAAATACTTGCTCAAAATTTTCCCTCTTCATAGATAATTGTGAACCTCTCAGGCACCGGTTAGAGAGCATAAGGAATAGATTAGCCTATAGCACAAGACCCATGTGTATGGCATGCTCTAGACATCCCTCTACTAGAATTTCCTAAAGTAATTGAATCCTCTAAGCTGAATCAAGGTGGTGATTGCCAATCCTAAACATACTCTCTATTATTTAGTTTTAAGCATCCACAAGTAACTACAGCTTTAAATTTCCAAATTAAAGTAAAGTAAAGTGAAAGTGCAGTAAGTTCAAGTTATAAAACCCCTAACCCCATCTTAAGTAAGAGTACTAGGAGTAAAAATCTTTATAAAAAATTCCTGAGCTTGCTGCATGAAATATGTATGGACACTATGTATAATTACAAAGTTGTTGAGCATATTTTCTGATTATTCTTGCTTTAAGTTTGGGGGAGTTAAAAAGAAAAAGAAGGGGAAGCAAATGTAAAGTTAAAAATGAAAGAAATGAAAGTGAAATTGGGAATAGTTGTTTGTCTAAACTTCAATATGGCTGCTTAAACCTAGAGAGACTAGTTGCAGAATTGAGAAGGATGTGGTTGGAGGGGTAGAAACCTCCCTCAGAATCATCCCTTCAGTGACTCTACTTTGAGTGAAGTTAAACATGCTAAAATGTGCTAAATGATGTCTAGGCTACTACGCACAAGGGGATCCTTATTGTTACGACTATCTACTTTCCTTGTGTGGATGATTTTAATTAAATATTTCACCCTAAATCTCTAACTTCTCCTTGAGGACAAGCATTAACTCAAGTTTGAGGGAATTTGATGGCTTGAATTTTTATGCCTCTTTTATTATGGAAAAATGCACTATACTATCCTTTAGTAGTATATAAATACAACCTGAACTGTATGTATTCAACATTTTTCCAAACTTTTCATAATGTCAAGTCAACTAATCATTTCCAGTCAGCACCTATGTATTATAGGTATTTCAGCTAATAATCCTCTCTTTGTCATACAGGTGCGGGTGATTTTCCATATAAGCTCTAGCTGCAAGAAAGAGCATAAGGAATGCGATAAGATGGAAGGAATGTATTCCATATTTGAGCAAAAAGGTTTTAGACCACATGACAGGTGTCGCTCATCTATGCGTATAGGGAATTAGGAGGCAGAGTACTCGCTAGACACCTATCAAGCATCGAAAGGCTAAATATCACAACAAGACAGGTGTCATGTATCGAAGGGGGATCAAAAGAGGAGAAGAAGTAAAAGACGGAAGAGGAGACAACAGGAGAAGGGGGCTAGAAAAACACAGGATATGAAGCAGGAAGAGTAGCTGAACTGATGAGGAAGGCTGAATCATCTTCGAGCAGTTCACCTAGCACTATGAATCTTAGCTTTAATCTTCGTCTTCATTTTCGTACTATGTCTTATTGCATTAAGTTTACTCTTAGTTTGAAGTTTAAATTCAGTATGTCTAACTAATCAACCAATGAGGTTGAGGGGTCATTGATGAATTCGAACTTGGTTTTAATGCTTCTAGAAAAATTACACCAATTGCCCTCCAACTTTCAAGTTTGCCCAGTGATGCATTCCAATTTCACTTTGTAACAGCGATGCCCTCCATCTTTTAACTCATTTCACCCGATGCCCTCTTTATCTGGAATAGGCGGTCGCCCAGTCATGAACCTGATGTGCACATATATGGCACTGACATGACATCTTCTCTTCTCTCCACGCTTACATGACAATATTAAAAAATTAAAAAATATTAATTAAAAATGCCACCTCATGCCAGTCCCCCAACCTCGCTGGCGCACGGTGCGCCAGCAACCGGCAAGGTATAGAGGAGGGAGAGTTCCCCCCTCCCGCGCGCCGACGAGGAGAAAGCCCCCCCCCTCTGCGACCTCGACGGCGATGGGCGAGATCGCAGAGGGGCCTCTCCCGCACTTCGACGAGGAGAAGGGGGGGCCTCACCCTCCCCCCTCCCTCTTTGCGACCTCTCCGGTGACAGGTGAGGTCGCAGAGGGGGGGGGGGCCTCGCCCCCCTTCTGCAAGGTCGTAAGGGGGGGGGGGGGGGCTCACCCCCCTTCTCTTGCTGGCGCACCACTCGCTGGCGAGGTCAGGGGTTTCCCCCTCTGACCTTGTTGGCGTGAGGTGGCATTTTTTTATTTTTTAATTAATATTTTTTTAATATTACCACATCAGCGTGGTGAGAAGAGAAGAAGCCTTGTCAGCGTCATATCTACGCCACGTCAGCTCTGCGATCGGGAGACCACCTATCCCAAGTAATGATGGCATCAGGTGAAATGAGCTAAAGATGGAGGGCATCACTGTTACAAAGTGAAGTCGGAGGGCATCGTTGAGCAAACTTGATAGTTGGAGGGCATTTGGTGTAATTTTTCCGATGCTTTTATGGATTTTGGATGTTTTGTTTTGCATAGCAATAATCCTATTGCTTATCTAATGAATGTTGTATTTCGGGTCTTCTTTATTATATGACGATTCCCCTGAGAAGGGACATATGTTGTGAACAATTTAGTTGTGAGCCGAAAGGTTTGCAAATTGTAACGGGGGAGACCCTTGAGTATAATCGTTATTTTTCTAAGGATACATCGAAAGAGGAAATTTATGGACTTCTGATGTAGTTACTCTTAGATAGCAAAATGACTCGATTCGAACACGAGAGTGGGAGAATCAAAGGATGCCTTTCACGAGGGTGAGAGGCATTCACTTTGAATGTTAGCATTCGAATGTGGATTATAAGGAAGTAGCATTTATTGACCAAGTTCACCATAAAATGATCCCTCATGCCTCTTCTTTGCATACTATTTGGTAACACAACTTTTAATTCCGAGATTATCTTACTTTTGATTATCAAAGTTAAACACAAAAATGACAAAAAAAATTAAAAATCCAAAAATTCCAAATACACGCCATTACTTTTCAATCGTTTACGTTTACTTGTCTTTCATTTGCACAAAACTGAACTCCTTCAATATGAATAGTGAAACATGTCCAACACTCTCCTTGCGGTTCGACCCCGATTTGTACATCGACGACAGTTGTATACTTGCAACATGAGAAGTGTAGTTGGGATTATAAATTTAAAACTTGTTTACATTTTGGTAAAAGGGAGTTCGATATTCACATACCTGTATCTAGAGTACAAATACTGATTGCCCTAGGGAAGCGTGCATATCAGTAATTCATTGATAAATATTCTATTACTGTACTACTAATAATTACATTTTCGTGGATAACACTTATACCTCAAGACAACTCAAGCCTCATGAGAGAAACCATCCTACTTATGATGTAGAGTTGGTAGTAGTGATGTTTGCCTTGAAAATATGACGACACTACTTATATGGAGAAGAGTTTGAAATCTACACTAATCATAAAAGTCTCAAGTATGTGTCCTCTCAAAAGAAACTCAAATGAGACAAAGGAGGTGGTAAGAGTTTCTAAAGGATTATGAGTTTGACATTCTTTATCACATAGGGAAGGCCAACTCAGTGACAGATGCTCAAAGCAGAAAATGGGAATAGTCAGTGGCATGCTTAAGGGTCTACAAGTGAACTCTCATTGAAGGAACTATTCAAGAAAAAACAGATGATGCATTGTGTTATTCAGCTTGATTTGGTAGCAAGAATAGCACAGACACATGAAAAATACCTGGAGTACAAAGACATGAAGACTCTGTGTGAAAAAGGGAATTCAGATTACAAAATTGATGAAGATGGGACTAATAGGTTTTAAGACAGATTATGAGTACATGAAGATAGATAGTTGAAGGAAGAAATCATAACTGAGTGCTACAAGTCAAAATTTGTTATCCATTCAAGAATTATTAAAATGTTCAAACACCTACAAAGGACATTGGTGGAAGGACATGAGAAGAGAAGTGACATAATTTGTCTCCAAGTGCTTGGTCTGCCAATAGGTCATTGAGCATCAAAAGCCACTGGGATTGTTACAACCATTACCCATACCTCAATGAACTTCACTGTGGGTCTTCCAATGGCATAGAAGAGTCACGATGCCATATGGGTCATCATGGATAAATTGACTAAGTCAACACACTTCTTACCATACAATGTGTGACAATCAACTACAAGTATGCCGAAGCTGTATGTGGAACAGATAATCCGATTAAGGATTCATGTTTCCATTGTATCAGATAGAGATCCTAGATTAATTTACCGCACGGTTCTAGAGAGGGTTAAAGCATGCCTTTGGCATGAGGTTTCATTATAAATACTACTTTCCATCCTCAGAGTGATGGGTAGAGTGAAAGTATTATCCAGACATTGAAAGACATGTTAAGAGCATGTGCTATCAATTGGCAAGGCAATTAGGATGATCATCTCGCTCTAGTTGAGTTTTCCTGCAATAATAGCTGTCATTCCTCCATCAAAATGACACCATTTTAGGCACTATATAGAAGACCTTGTAAGTCTCCCACGTGATGGAATGTTGTTGGAGAAGGAAGACTACGAGGAACAAAACTAGTAGAGAAATATGTTGAGAAAATAGATTTGATAAGGGAAAGAATGCTGGTAGCTCAGAGCCGATAGAAGAGCTATGATGATGAAAAGATAAGGGAACAAATCTACCAAATTGGAGATCACGTGTTGCTAAAAGTATCTCCTACCAAAGGAGCCATGAGATTCAATAGGAAAGGCAAACTAACTCATAAGTACATAGGCTAATTTGAAATTTTGAAAAACCTTGAAGGAGTATACAGATTGGCACTACCTTCTACATATGCCAGAATCCATAACGTTTTCCATGTGTCGGCTCCCATATGATAGCTCCCATGTAGTGGTGATTGAAAAGTCAACCATAAAAAAGACCTCACCTATGTAGAATATCCTATAGAGATATTAGAGTATGGTGAGCATCGTTTGAAGAACAAATAGTAAAGATGGTAAAGATTGCATGAAAGCATCACAATGTAAGTGAAGTAACATGAGAATTAGAAGACGAAATGATAGAACAAATTTCAACATTATTTAGTAAATGTTATATGTATTTTTAAAATTTGAGGATGAATTTTCTTTTAATGGGGGTGGATGTAATACTCAAAATTTTCATTGGGGACAATTTGGTCTTTTAGTCAAACCTCATGACTCCCCTATATAAAGACCCATGTTTCCCTTATTCACCTCTTTTTTCCGCTTGAATCTCTTGACGGCTAGGACTTGAAGAGGGAGAACTTAAGGAGCAAGGAAGAAGAAGATGAGAGGAAGAAAGAGGAGAAGGACCTAAGAGCAAGTTATGTAAAGGGGATCCAACCCCTCTCTCCCCTTCCATATTTGCATGTTTGGATTGAAAGATTCAAAGACGCCTTAGTCCTTGATAGGGAATGTGATTGAGGGTCATATTATCCATTAGATTTGAAAGATTTCGTATGCGATTTGTGCTCTTGAATTATCATGTTTAGACCCATATGTTAGGGCTCCATATTGTGAAATCATGTTTTGGGAATAAACCCTAAATCTCAAGGAATGGATGATTACGTACGTTTTTAACATGCTTTTGATGCCTATTTGTTTATAGATCTTTCTTGGAACCTTTAGAATGCTTTGTATTGTGTTTCTCAAAGTTTCATAAAAAAAATTTGTAAAACGCAAGCACAATACGGCCTAGAGAGCATTAATACAGGCAAAATGGTATAAATACGGTCTGTCAATACCTTTTGGTGCGAGCCAAATATGGCATGGAGAACCTTAATACAACGAAAGAGGAAAAAATACAATATGCCAGTATTTTCTAGTGCGAGCCAAATACGACATGAAGGGCTTTCATACAGGCTGAAAGGCAAAAATATGGCATGCCCATATTTAGCCCTTATATATGTATTTTGTACCAAACCTTGCCAAATGTCCCTATACTATGTTAAAATTATTTCTAAGGTATTTATGTTATATATTGATGCTTGATGATTGTATATGAACCTAGATATACGAATTATTTATTCTCGTATAACTAAGTTAAAATATGAAGATTGAGCGATGTAATAATTGTTTGTTATTTGAAAAGCATAATGCACTCACTTGTGGATGATGTTACATGTCGCCCCTCAATTGCCCTTATCGGATTTTCAGGAAATAATCATTCTTAAACCTTGGTGCATGTATTTCTTTTAGGAATAATCATTCTCACATCGGCAACGGTGTATTCCTATGTCACCTACGGTCAAGGGGGAACATTGTCTCCAAGGCTTAGCTAGCCTATTGTGTGGACAACAACATAAATTCAAACTATCGAAAGATATAAAGTTATAAGGGACAATGATAGAATTGATGGATTGATGCCCATGAAAGTGAAAGTCCAAAAGGCTTTTGAAGCAACCTAAGGAAAGTAAGGAGGCAATGGTTATGGTAAAGTATAAGTCACTTATATGCCTATGGAATTAATTGATGATTGTTATGATTGCTCCATACTATTTGTATGATGATGAATTGATACATGACTTACCATGCTTTTTAATAATGCATGATGATAGATTTTATGATTGAATGACAAGTAGTTCATATGTTAATTGCATGGCATGCATCGTTCTATTTATCTGTTATATGAAAATGAATATGCAAATCATGTAGTATCTTATATAGAATCATTCATTGCATGGTCTTTCCATATCCAATTGAAAAACCCTATACCCTACTAGGTAACTGATGCATGGATGGACAACTCAGCTCAAGATGAGATGATTGCACAATGGCCTAGACTTAATTGGAGTCATGTTATCGAGTCTAATTGATTATAATTCTCAAGATGTTTTAATAATGACTATTAGCGATGTTTTCCCAATCTTATAACATTACTTTTAGATATTTTTATGAGGATTTAATGGGGGTCCTCCCCCTGTAAAGGGGGAGCAACCCCCTCCCCCCATCCGCGCCTATCGGATGGAGATCTGACAGGTGCATTTTCTTTGGCCGATTCATGGGGCAAAAAAACCATTGGTTCATGGTGTAAAAAAACCCCCAATTGCTTGATTTTTCATCCGATCCCTCTCTCACCAAGTTCGTGAGGCGGTGATGACCATGGGGGCAACGACGATGACCACGTGGATCCGGCAGCCCTCTCTCCCTCTCGACGTTCGTTCACTCTGGCGCAGACTTCCTCTCTCTCTCCGTCATCCCGTTCCCTGCCCATCTCTCGCCATATGGCCGCTCGGCGGTGGATCTGGCTGCAGGCGATCAGATTTGGCCGCCCGACGGTCGATCTGATCGCGGGCGGTTGGATCTAGTTGTCCGGCGGCCAATCTGTCCGTGGGCGGCTGATTTGATCACGGGCGGCCAGATTTGGTCGCTCGACGGCCAATTTGGCTGCGAGCGGTCGGATTTGGTCGCCCATGGCTGATCTGGCTGTTGACGGCCAAATCTAGCCGCCCGCGGTCAGATTGACCGTCGGGTGGCTAGATCCAATCGTCCGTAGCCAGATCGGCCATCGGGCGGCCAGCTAGATCTAGCTATGGAAGGCTGGATCTGGCCGCCCGGCGGCTGTTCTGGCTACGGGTGGCCTAATGTGGCCTTCGTGGTTGGATCTTGCCGCCCGACGTCCAATCAGCCTGCGAGCGGAGTGATCTATATGATCGCTCGCCAGTAGATCTGGCCGTTGCTGCCCCGCGAGATCAGCCGCTCATCGCCTCGAGGTTTCGTGTCGAGGTTTCGCAGTCGTCAATGCATGTGGTCATCGCCATCGCCGCACCGTCTTCGCCGCCGTCTGTGGTCATCACCGCACCATTTTTGCCTGTTCTTCACCTTGAACCGCGCATGAAATTTGAACCAAACCACCTGTTTTCACCATAAACCGCGCATAAAATTCGCGCCCATCATATCTCCATTCGACGAGCACGGATGGGGGAGGGATGTCCTCCCCATTAAATCCTTTTTACGAAGTCTTCCATTAGATTTGAAATATCATTTTATTATATTTTATTGATTCACGTTTCCGCTCTAATAATAGATAATTATTTTATTATGATTTGTGATGAAAAATAGATTAATACAGTCAAATGTCCAAATTACTTTTGACTTTTAAAATGAATTTTCAGGGTAAAAGTAAAAATATCTTTGATCTTTTATCTAAGAAATTATTATCTTAAACTTCGTATGGTATTCTTTTGAAAGTAATAAGTATGTTTAATTAATACTTTGATAGAATACGTTAGGAGGATAAGCATCGACTATCCAGAGAATTATGACATTAGTAGAGCCACGAGACGCCGTCCAAAAAGCTAATGCTCCCAAGTAATAACTTAGTAGTATCACATAATAAAAGTAAGTTAAGAATGAGAAATATAGATATTATATGTCATATTAGTTTATTGATAATTCATGTTCCCATTTATGCTTCTTTTATTCATTAAATTGGACTAATCAAAATTCAAAACGACACACACCAATGGAGCCAAAATAAACGGAGTATCGATGACAAAAGGTGAGGCTTGATTGAAACATTGTATTTGGTTGTACTAGTTGCAGTCGTGGGCCACGGCCCATGAAGTGACTTCGAACATTGCGGTTTGGTTCATTCTGCCACCAAACCGGCCTGCTCCATGAACCGTCTAATCGCTTCTAATATCCGGCCCACCGGTTCGGACCACGGGTTTAGTGTGAAGAAGCCGTGCTCCTCGCCTTCCTCCACCACCGCCGTCACCGGGTTCCCCAATTCCCTCATCCTCTCCGCGTACTCCACGTCCCGATCTCTCAGCAGGTCTCTCCCTCCGGACACCACCAGCATCGGCCCAGTCCGCGCCGCCTCCGTCACATGTGCACTCTCCGGCCCGAACGGGTTCGCCAGAGGGTGGTGATGCGTTATATTTGTAACAATAAAATTTGCTAGCAAGTGCACTAGTCGCTCAAGTAATATAGTAAAAAGGAGTAAGAGTGTCGAACCCACGAGGAATATTATTAATTCAATATCTGAAATTATAAATTAATAAGAGAGGAAAAAACATGGATTTTTGGAAAGAGGTTTTATGAAATAAAATAAGGAAAATAAGATAAAGATAAGATAATGGTGTTGAAGTTAGGCCTTAGGATGAAAATAGATTAGGATAAATATTTGAATCATAAAAGATAAATTTAATCTTTAAAGATGGATTAGAGTCTCCCTAAAGTAATCTACCATGATTAACTTGTGGTCTCCACGACTGGCATCCCTCAATTTAATCATATAGAACTATCTTAATTTAATAAGAATTGAAGTCTCCACGACTGGTACCCCCAAAATCATATTAAAATTAAGATGCATTAAATTGAATTCTCTAGACTATTAATCACTCCACAAACTGGTATAGATTAATAGACCACACAAACTTGATTCTCCACGCACTAGTTATCAAATTTATGTCAATTATTAATTTCACATAAAATCAATTAATTTAATTAATGAATTCTGAAATTAAATAATCCACAAACTGGTAAGTACTCAACTCAGAAATCTAAATAATTAAATTAAAAGCATTAAGCACAATTAATTAATTGATCAGAAAAGATTAACAAATAATATAGGGTCAAATAGTTTTCCTTCAATAATAATCTCCTAAAATGAAATAAATAAAAATATGGAGTTCATCCTAGAAATTCTGGAGAGATAATAACAAAGTAATAATAATCGGAAGAATTACACCCAAATAGACAAAAGTCGAAGCTTCGGATCACGGGCAGACAGTCGGGCAGCCTTTCGGACTTGATCAGGGTCGCGATCAACTTCCAGCCGTCGCACCTCTCTCCTCTTGGTCGTAGCCTGCAGAGCTCACGACTCGCCGTGGAAGAAACCTGAACTTCAGAGCACGAATTGAAACTATGGATTCTTCACGTATTTATAGGGTGCGAAACGACTTCAATTTGATCTCGGCCGTAACATCGTACGGTTAACTTTAAATTTATAAGATAAACTCGGCCAAAGATAAATCATTTTATCATTACGCCCAAAGATAAATCCTTTTTATCTTTACTCCCTTAGAGTCTCGCCCGTAAGGAAAATATTTTATCTTTACTCCTTTCCATTACTCCCAAAGGATAAAAATCCTTTTATCTTTACGCCTTCAAATGTCTTGTTACGCCCAAAGATAAACTCATTTTTATCTTGTTACGCCCTTCATCTTCAGGCCATTACGCCCTCCGAATTTCGGCCGTAAGGAAGGACTTCTCTTGTTACGCCCAAAAGATAAAAACATTTATCTTTACGCCTTCAAATGTTAGCCGTAACAAGAATTAAATCTTGTTACTCCTTTTGAATCTCGGCCGTAACAAGTTGGGTGTAAAGCCAAATCTCGGCCGTAAGAAATAATTTCTTTGAATTTCGGCCGAGATTCGAATTTTCCTGCAAATAATTATAAAAAATATAGTTAATCCATCCACAATTAAAATATTCAGCGATTTTAATAATTAAAATTGATAAATCCGGAATTATGATTAGAAGTGACTAAAAATGATGCATGCCATGATCAAATTATAGAAAATTTAATTAAAATAATTAACTAAAATATGTTGTATTTTGTATGCATCAAACTCCCCCAAGCTTAAAGTCTTGCTTGTCCTCAAGCAAAAATTCAAAGCAAGGCTCAAGAAAGTTCCATCATAGCCGCCACATTGTCAACTGATTAATTTTCTCATACAATTCTTCTGCACACCTACTACTTAGTATCTTATCATTTTCCATGCACTTAACTTCATAGAGGTTCTGAATGCTACACAAATTTAAACAATCTCAAATCCAGCCTTGCAGAAAAAATAAATTGTCTGTCAAATAATAGTATTAATATTGAACATATAAGTACTAATTGAGCTTAAAACTTTTTCTTTTTCTTTTCATTTTTCAATTTTATTTTCAATCATTTAAAAGTTCTAATCTTCAAGCAGGATTGCACAAGGAAGTTCATGTAGCGGGCTTTGGACTGATGACTCCCAAACCAGATGGCCTTGGGGCACCAGGTGATAAAGCACCCCTCGAGTTTACTTGCCCGAACAACCAAGGTTCTGAATGAAGAGTTCGAACTTAGCCATGATTCAGTACTCCTGTGCTTCTCCATATTCCACAAGATGGTCCATGTAGCAGGTTTTCGATCGACGGATCCCAGAGCAGTTGCCCTTAGGTCGCCAGGCATGAACCCCTACGGATCTAATTACCCGAACACACCTTAGTTCCGGATAACACTTTTGTACCTACACATAACTTTATTCAACTTCTTTTTTATTATTATTATTATTATTATTATTATTATTTGTTGGGGTTTAACTAACCCTTCTTTTTTTTAAGCTCAAAAAGTACTTGATATGGTCAATAATAAGTCTACTATTATCAAGACTTAAAAGAAATACAAAGGCATGAATATGATTTTGTCGTCTAGTCATTCATAATTCTACTTAGCATAGGCACATAGTCCATAAGTTTGATACTAAAATAGCAAGTGATAAGAAAGAAAAGTATTCAAATTTCATCAATTAACGACATGTCTTTGAACTTTTACTTAAAGATAATTAAAACAATAAGACAAAAGTTAGTAAGATGGTAGCAAAAATAAATGCATGCAATGGTATTTTTTAGAAAATTTTCAAATTTTGCAAAATTTTTTTTTTTTTTTTATAGATGCAGACATAAGCAAATAAACAGAAAGATGCAATGCATGGAATGCAGACTCCCCCAAGCTTGAACTAGACACTGTCCTCAGTGTTAAGCCAGCAAGGGAAAGTGATACATACTCAATAAAAAGGAAAATTTAAAGAAACGAAAATAAAGAAAAGGGAAAAGACACAACCGGATTTATTGTCTGCGTGGTGGCGCTGGTGTCGGTTCTTCGGCCGTAAAACGAAATCGGCGTGGAAGCTTGGCCGTAACGCACAGGGCGTAATGGTGAGACTTCGGCCGTAAGGAGAAGAGGCTCGGCCGTAATAAATGTCGATGTGCGGTGGAAGACCGGCCGTAACGCTGGAACTTCGGCCGTAAGAAGTTGGAGGCTTGGCACTTTGGGCGTAAGGGAGAAAGCTCGGCCGTAATGTACAGAGGGCGGCGCGGTGTTGAAGCTCCGGAACTTCGGCCGTAAGGAGTTGCTCGGCCGTAATTGATATTTTTCCAAGGTATGTCCGTGGTCTGCTGATGTGACATCTCGGCCGTAATGGAATGGTGGCAGGGCGTAATAGGAATCCGCAGCTCTTGTCATGTCTTCGGCCGTAAAGAGCATCGTAGGGCGTGATCTTCGGCCGTAACGAGGAATGGTGTCAGCTTGTCTTGTCAAGTTCGAGCTTGATGCATGTGTGACAACTCGGCCGTAATGCGCACGTAACGAGGGTGGCAGGGCGTAATGTCCGAGCTTCGGCCGTAGAGGGAATCAATTGTTGAAATTTACGCCCCTGAGTTTATCTCCCCTTACAAAACATTAAATATTAAATAAATTAAATGACTCCATAATAAAATAAATGTCTAATTAAAAATAAAACTATCACCTAAAAGATATTAACAACTAATTAGACTAATCAAAATCAAAAAATAAAAATAAAAATAAAAATAAAAATAAAAAGGATAGAAATAGTTCTGATTTATAGTCGTCAGCTTGACTTAGTTCTGATGAAAATCAAGGCCTATTTTGCTCTTCCCCTCTTGGATTTTTCTCTGTGTTACTTGGGAGAGAACCCGGTGTACGTCCAGTTAGTTGTGCCGCCATCTGTCCCAGTTGTCTTTCCAGATTTCGAATTGATGCATCCTGACTCGTGGCTCTAGATTCCATATTCTTCTGCAATGCTTGCATTGTGTCTATGATCTGTGCCATCATCTCCTGCATATGATTTGATGATTGATGTTGGGGAGTGTCAGATTGCCTTTTCAGTATATAATCTTTTGATGGACCAGAAGATTGGCCTTGGTTCTGATTATGGGCAAACTTCGGATTATGTCTCTATCCATAATCGTTGTTCCTGTAAAATGGATTGGAAATAAAGTTAGCATTTTCAATTTGATTTGAATCTGAAGTGTTACCTGTAGGGCTATAATTGCTAGAATTTCCCATTAGTGACATCATCTGCTCGAATTTTTGATTAAGTGACTCCAGCTGAGCCACTATTTCTGAAGATTGTATTCCTTGTGTAGCATGTACATCATGAGTTCGGCGAGATGGTCTCCGTTCTTGGCTCGACTTGAGGGCTACAGCTTCAATTATATCTTGTATCTCACTAGGACGTTTAGATCCTAGCACTGTCCCTCCTGCTGATTGGTCGAGTTTATCTTGATCTGCAGGTCGTAATCCATGATAAAAATCTTCCATTACTTGCCATTTTGGAATTCGGTTGTCAGGAACTCTGGCCAGCAGTTCCTTATATCGTTCCCAGGCTTCATATAACGTCTCGTTATCGTCTTGAACAAATGCCCTCAGCTCCCTTCGATATTTGCCTGCCTTTTGTGGTGGGCAATATTTTCCAACAAATTTTTCTACCAGCTCCAACCAAGAATGAATTGATCCTGCAGGCAAAGTTTTAAACCAGGTGGAAGCTTTGTCACGTAAAGATTGAGGAAATAATAATAAACGAATAACTTCAGAAGAAACATTATTATTTCTAAAGGTGCTCAGAGTGGCAAGAAATTTATCAAGGTGATCGTGAGGGTCTTCATGAAATCCTCCTCCAAATTGGGATGCTTGTATCATCCTCACGATCGCGGGATTTATCTCAAAATTATTTGCGTTAATATCAGGCAGCACGATGCATGATTCTCGATCACTGTATCTGGCCGAGACATATTCTCTCATAGAAAGTTCTGCTTCATCTTCTCGCCGATTATTATATGGTGGAACCAGTTCATTCTGTTGCTCCAGTCTCTGATTGTCGCGTGCTTGTTCCGCCATTTTTCTTATATTTCTTCGTAATCGACGATAGGTTCTTTCAATCTCAGGATCAAATTCCAACAGTGGATTTGAACTTCTAGTGCGCTTATCAGAAGATTCCAGGATTGGTTGTGATTTAATTTTCAATTAGTACCTGCAACAACCAATTTTCAGTAAGATAAAAGAATAAGATAAAATATATACAAGAAGAAAGAAATTCAGATAATAGGTCACGAAAGATGAGTTTTTTTACAAATAAAGTCTTTCGGCATGATAGAATGTGAAAATTCGTCATTAAAATTAATTTTCGAGAGGAACTTTTCAGAAATTCTTCAAACCAATACGAATACCAAAAATTAATATCGACCGAAAGAATTTATGATGATGTAAGAAATCGCACAAAATAAGTCCGAACTAATTTGCGGTCATAGAGTTAATAATCAGACATAATCAAAAATTATTTTGAAGAAATAGGATTGATCGGCCGTAATTACAGAAATAGATTTACGATCGAAATTAGATTAGTAATTCGAAGCTCGTTCGTCCGTAAAAATATTGAAACAGTGTCAAAAGGATTCAACGTGAAGGCGTAAAAATTAGCATGGTGATGAATTATCTCGGCCGAAAAAAAAATTGAATGAAATGTTGCCAAAAGAATCATTACGGCCGACAAAGATTATAGTTCATATCGGCCGTAAAACAATGAGAGGTAAAACATCAACACATATAAATCGGCCGAAAAGGAGTAAAATCCATGGATGATCCATTACGGCCGAGACAACTAAATCGCTTCGGCCAAAAACAAAGTCAAATCAAAAGTTCAAACTACTATCTTTATCCATTACGGCCGAAAATACAAAAATCACAAATCAATTGGGGTCGGAAGATGGCGTAAAAAACGAATGTTCAGAAATTTTACGGCCGTAAAAAGAAAACATGAGATCAATTCTCGGCCGTAAGATTAAATTGTCAATGAGGTCACATCGGCCGAGATAACACGAGGTCGTAAAAAAATAGGGTTTCGGCCGAAATAAAAATTGAATCATTACGGCCGAAAGTGAATTAAGTCAATTCCTTACGGTCGTAAAACAACGAAATCAGATCAAATAAAATGTTACGGCCGAGAATGAAAACTCATTCGAATAGGGCGTAAAAAATTTAAACCATCGATAAACCGGGCGTAACAAGTCAAATCAATATCCATTACTCATGGCGTAAAAACAACGTTCGGATAAAAATATTACGGCCGTAAAGATTGAAAGTTTAGAATTCAGAAATTATTCATTGCGAGGCCGTAAAATTAATAAAGCCGACACATCAAATTAAAGTCGTAAATCCATAAGTCGACAGTGTAATTTGGAAAAATCCAATCGGCGTCGGATTTTAAACCGAAAGAAGATAAATTAAAAAATGTTGTGACCTTTATCTGCAAAAGAAAAAAAAATGTTAGTTTATTCACAAAAATAATTAAAACAATTAATACATATTTATAAAGAATTATTTACAATTTATTTACATCTCCTAATAATTCATAAAAATCAGAAATTAATTAATAAAATATTCCCCGGCAACGGCGCCAAAAACTTGATGCGTTATATTTGTAACAATAAAATTTGCTAGCAAGTGCACTAGTCGCTCAAGTAATATAGTAAAAAGGAGTAAGAGTGTCGAACCCACGAGGAATATTATTAATTCAATATCTGAAATTATAAATTAATAAGAGAGGAAAAAACATGGATTTTTGGAAAGAGGTTTTATGAAATAAAATAAGGAAAATAAGATAAAGATAAGATAATGGTGTTGAAGTTAGGCCTTAGGATGAAAATAGATTAGGATAAATATTTGAATCATAAAAGATAAATTTAATCTTTAAAGATGGATTAGAGTCTCCCTAAAGTAATCTACCATGATTAACTTGTGGTCTCCACGACTGGCATCCCTCAATTTAATCATATAAAACTATCTTAATTTAATAAGAATTGAAGTCTCCACGACTGGTACCCCCAAAATCATATTAAAATTAAGATGCATTAAATTGGATTCTCTAGACTATTAATCACTCCACAAACTGGTATAGATTAATAGACCACACAAACTTGATTCTCCACGCACTAGTTATCAAATTTATGTCAATTATTAATTTCACATAAAATCAATTAATTTAATTAATGAATTCTGAAATTAAATAATCCACAAACTGGTAAGTACTCAACTCAGAAATCTAAATAATTAAATTAAAAGCATTAAGCACAATTAATTAATTGATCAGAAAAGATTAACAAATAATATAGGGTCAAATAGTTTTCCTTCAATAATAATCTCCTAAAATGAAATAAATAAAAATATGGAGTTCATCCTAGAAATTCTGGAGAGATAATAACAAAGTAATAATAATCGGAAGAATTACACCCAAATAGACAAAAGTCGAAGCTTCGGATCACGGGCAGACAGTCGGGCAGCCTTTCGGACTTGATCAGGGTCGCGATCAACTTTCAGCCGTCGCACCTCTCTCCTCTTGGTCGTAGCCTGCAGAGCTCACGACTCGCCGTGGAAGAAACCTGAACTTCAGAGCACGAATTGAAACTATGGATTCTTCACGTATTTATAGGGTGCGAAACGACTTCAATTTGATCTCGGCCGTAACATCGTACGGTTAACTTTAAATTTATAAGATAAACTCGGCCAAAGATAAATCATTTTATCATTACGCCCAAAGATAAATCCTTTTTATCTTTACTCCCTTAGAGTCTCGCCCGTAAGGAAAATATTTTATCTTTACTCCTTTCCATTACTCCCAAAGGATAAAAATCCTTTTATCTTTACGCCTTCAAATGTCTTGTTACGCCCAAAGATAAACTCATTTTTATCTTGTTACGCCCTTCATCTTCAGGCCATTACGCCCTCCGAATTTCGGCCGTAAGGAAGGACTTCTCTTGTTACGCCCAAAAGATAAAAACATTTATCTTTACGCCTTCAAATGTTAGCCGTAACAAGAATTAAATCTTGTTACTCCTTTTGAATCTCGGCCGTAACAAGTTGGGTGTAAAGCCAAATCTCGGCCGTAAGAAATAATTTCTTTGAATTTCGGCCGAGATTCGAATTTTCCTGCAAATAATTATAAAAAATATAGTTAATCCATCCACAATTAAAATATTCAGCGATTTTAATAATTAAAATTGATAAATCCGGAATTATGATTAGAAGTGACTAAAAATGATGCATGCCATGATCAAATTATAGAAAATTTAATTAAAATAATTAACTAAAATATGTTGTATTTTGCATGCATTAGGTGGTCGCCGTCCGCTCCCAACGGCAGCGCCAGCCGCCACATGCGGTCGCTCAGCTCCCTGCTCAGGAACGCCCCCGGCGGGCACTCCTCTTCCGACAGAAGGGCGACAGAAGGGCGGACGACAGATGTATCGGGATTTGAAGGAAACCAGAAAAGCTATTAATGCCAGAAAAGCCTAGTCATCCGGATGTATCGGGATTTGAAGGAAACTAGAAAAGCCATCTAAATAACAGAAGTAAGCATGTTTCGCCAGCCGTTCTAAAATTTGGTCTATGAAGGGGAGTGGGAAGTGATCTTTCCTGGTGGCTTTATTTAGATTCCTAAAATCTACACACATACGCCTTCTCGTGGTAGTGCGTTGGGCTATATCATTTCCCTTTTCATTTTTTAGCACGGTCATTCCTTCTTTCATTGGAACGACATGAGTGGGACTCACCCATTTACTATCAGAGATGTCATGAATCAGGCCAGCGTCTAGCAGTTTCATGACCTCCTTCTTTACTACATTTTGAAGTATGGGGCTCAGTCTTCTTTGGAATTTCCTAGTTGGTTTGGCATTTTCTTTTAAGGGGATTCTATGCATGCATAAGGCAGGGCTAAGCCCCTTAATATCTTCCATAGTGTAACCTATGACTTTCCTATGTTTTCGCAATGTATTCAACAAAGATTCAGTCTGGGATTTAAAAAGAGCAGAATTAACAATGACAAGGTAAGAGGAATTTAGTCCGAGGAATTCATACTTGAGGGTAGAGGAAAGTGGTTTCATCTCTACCTATGGTATCTTCGATATATTCGTGTCGGGGGCATCTCCTGAGGCATTTAGCTCACAAGTACTGGTCGAGAGGGTCAGGCACATCTCTCTATCCTTGGATTCAGGGTGGTTGATTTCTCCAATTCTCTCTCCTTCATCGAGTATCTTCAGCAAATCTTGGCATTCCTTTGAACTTGCCATGGCTAGTTCTTGTTCTTCAGTTAGGCAGTTCCTTAGTGGGTCATCAATCATCATGAGGTTGAGAACGTCTTTAATGCTTGATTCCACCAAATCTTTAACTTCATTTATGTCTTCCAGATTCGGGCATTTTAGTGCTCAGGTCAGGTTAAATTCTATAGTCTCCTCTCCAAGCTGGAAGGATAACTTTCCATTCCGAACATCAATGATAGCTCCACCTATGGCTAAAAATGGCCTTCCCAAGATGAGAGGGGTGTTCATGTCCTCTTCTATATCCAAAACTACAAAGTCAACAGGTATGAAGAATTTTCCCACCTAGATTGGAACATCTTCGATAATTCCTTGTGGGTGTTTGATCGAGTGGTCAGCAAGCTGGAGAATCATATTAGTTGGCTTCATTTTTGGTGTCCTAACTAACGACACATTGTTAAAGGTATTAGACTCATGCTAGCGCCCAGGTCACATAAGGCTCGGGACTTTCAGATTTCTTATTTCACATGGAATTGAGACTCGCATGGAATTGAGAAACTGCCTGGGTCTTTTAGCTTTGGTGGCAGCTTGTTCAAAATGGTTGCACTGACTTCTACTGTAAGGGCAACTGTTTCCTGAGAATCAATTTTTCTCTTCCTGGATAGAATCTCCTTTAGAAATCGGGCATATGTTGGCATTTGTTGGATAGCTTCAACGAAAGGGATGTTGATGTGAAGCTTCTTCAGGACTTCCATGAACTTTAGAAATTGCTAATCAGTTTGATTACTAACTAGCATCTCCGGGAGAGATAGGTATTTAGGGTCGACTGTCCTATCTTCTTTACTCTTCTGTTTAAGAATTTGGATTTCAATAGAGTTGGTTGCCATTTGAGGTAATCTGACTCGAATCAATAGCTATCTCTTTCCCTTTCTGCTTTGAATCTATTGCCTCTATCAACTGTTCATCTTACATAGGTGTTCCAGGGATTATCCTTTCAGGTAGTTGAGTTCCACTTCTCAATATTACAGCTTGGCTTCTCGAGGATTAGGCTAAGTTTGCCTTGGGAATCTCCCTTGTGGTTGAGAAGTGGATGCAGCTTGCTGAGCGATTTGACCTCAAGGATCTTGTTGTGGACGACCAGGTCTTCAACCTTTCCAAAGAGTTGCTTAACATTATCATTCTGGACTTCCTATTGCTTGAGCATATTTTGCATCATTTTTTCTAGTGTGGCGATCTCTGACGATTTTGGTGGAGCAGGTAGAGTTAATTGCTGAGGAGGAGGAGGTAATTGCAATGTTGGATTTGACTTCAGAAGTTGATATGGTGGATGCTGTTGCATTCCTTGCCCTGGTTGCGCTTAATTTTGGGGTGGATGAACATAATTATTCCCTCCATATGAGAAACTTGGATGATTTTGAGTTCTCGTCCATGGCTGTCTTTGATTTTGCTGAACTTCTGTTGCATTTGGAAAATATGGCAATATCGCATTGGCTTGATCTTGCATTGAAGCAGTTTCTCCATTCAATCCTGGGCAATCAGAACACAAGTGATCAAGTGATTGGCATAGTGTGCATGTTGCTTTGGGCATTAAATAAGGATTTGTGACTCATGATTCTAAGGAAAAAACATCTATTGATGGGTTTGCCTTCTACATTGCTTTCTTCACTATCTCCTCGACTTGAAGTGAAATCATGTCCCAACTGCCATTCACTGAATTGTGGATTCTTCTGGCTTCTGTCTATTCTACATTTGTTGCTGGAGCCAATTCCTGATGTTTTGCACAACTTTTTCAATGAGCTCATATCCTTCATTTGCATTTTTTGCCATAAATGTTCCTCCAACTGTTGAGTCTAGGCACGCTTTTGATTCCACTGTTACACCATTGTAAAATATCTACACTATATTCCATTTCTGAAAACCATGATGTTGGCAATGCTAGAGTAGCGTTCCCATGCTTCGTGTAAAGGTTCCTTGTCGTACTGATAGAAGGAGGTGATTTTGTTCCTCATTTCGACAATTTTTCTTGGGGGAAGGAATTTGGTAAGAAAAGCAGACACCAGATGCTCCCACGTCCTGATTGTGTCGGGTGCCACAGATCATATCCATACTTTGGCTTTATCCCTTAATGAGAACGGGAATAATCTTAGTCTCACTGCATTCGCAGAGACATTCGTACGTTTGAAAGTATCTCATAGCTCCAGGAAGGTGATTAGGTGCTGATTTGGGTCTTCGTAGGCCATTCCACTAAAAGAGTTTTGCCCCAATACTGAGATAATGGCTGGGTTGATCTGGTAATGATTCCAGGTATCTCTGGCCTTCTGATTCCGATTGCAATTCCCACAGAATTCTTATAAAGGGCGGAGTGTATTTGGATCCTCAACATCCATGTTCTAATTCAAATTTGAGCTCTACGTCTTAACTGTTGGTTCTTGAGATCTTGGGGAAGGAAATTTGTGCCCAAGTCAGGTTGAGAAATATCTCCTTCAGAGGTTTCTGCAAAGTGACAGTCAACACTTGACATAAAAGTGGTTAGCAGGTTAGTGAAATGAAAGAAAGAAAGATAAAGGGATGAAAATAAAACTAATTATAAGGAAAATGACTCCTAATTAAAGCTAAGAAAAACGTAAATTAAAGTGTGAAAAGCATAAGAGCACTTTGGACATATAAAATAGAGTTTTCAGCATAAACGCTCTGAGAGTTCGCAAAGGACTTATCAAATAAATCAAACTAGAACACTGACGACTTCCCCAGCAACGGCGTCAAAAACTTTGACTCGCAAAAAGTGTGTATAGAGAATAATGCGCGAAAGGGGAGGCAAAAAGCCTTTGAGACACAGGTCTACCAAATACTCAGGCGTATAAGCTTTCAGGAATGTATTACGAATAAAGCTTTAAAATATGTAATCACTCTACACTATCGAAATGCGATCCGCAAGCATACGGTACATCATTGTAGTACTCGAGGTTCGATTCACAAGAAGCGAGGTGTACGAAATCTTTGAAAAATCCATCGAAGTAAACTCAGTAGAGAGTAAATACTGAAAACGAAGAAAAGGGTGTAACAATGTAACGTAAAAAGGAGACTAAATGTTTTTGTGAGTTTTGCGAAATAAAGAAGAAGAAATGGTGCAAGAGAAATGTTTAATATTTGGAGAGCAAATAAGATAAGAGATAGAGAGCACGTGCTGAGGGCTTATGGGAGGTACTTTCGCCTTGGGATCCAAAATTCTTTAGTCTAACAAATTATGGGTAAAATGGCCGAGTCCCCTTTCACGCATGTATTAGATTGATTCCAATTATAAAGACATTCAACTCAGCACTTACACGTCAGTGTTGGTAGAGAGCTTGTGCTTATGTGCGTGAAGGGAGTTCGTAAAAGAAAGAAATCCACGTTATCGTCGTAATACGAATTGCACTTTTATGATTTGAGTCTAAGTCTTGTATCTATTAAGTATTAGGCATTCAAAAGAAACACATCTAAAACAAGGAGGCTACGGTCGGCTCACGCTTGCTTTAGTGAAATATGGATCACCCTCTCGGGTTGAATGTGAAATATTGGTACTGCCAAGATAGCTTAGATGCTTTCACAAGGCAAGAAAAGTTCGATTTAAGAGGTATAAGGTGGGGTTCATCGGAAGTTATCTGAAATGACTCATCTCTCGTCTACCCGTCTCGAGTCATAGACTTGAATGATCATTTGAGGGATATCATCCCATGAATCAATCTTCCAGAAAACTCGACAAGAACTAAACACAGCACTGGCAAAGCAAAGGGTCTACGAACATCTTTTAAAGCCGTCCAAAATAATCCCTAACATTTGACTCAATTTGGTCATTTATTGCCATAAATCCGGAGTGTGCCCAACCTTCTTAGGTCACAGATTGAAGGATGAACGACATCTAAGTTATATCAGAGAAATCTCAATTACTGACTCTGCGATACTAACATTATGAATCATTGCTTGCTTTATGATGCATGAAAAATCATGCAGTAGTTTAGGCCATTTGATTAACGCTTTAGAATATTTTTATGTTTAGAAAAGAGGAGTTTTGTTTATTGATGGCAGGATATGAGAAAATGTCAAAATCAAGGCAAGAAAAGACCTAAAATAGCTCAGAACACTGTCACAATCGTGACAATTCTTATCATGGCCGTGAAAGAAAGATCAACAATCAGAAAAATTGACTAAGTCACTGTCACGGCTGTGACAGAGACATTTTCCAGCATAAATTTGGCTAAGTATTTTTCAGCTTTAACAGCCTTCTGTCACGGCCGTGACAAAGCCTTTCATGACCGTGACAAAGCCTTTCATGGCCGTGACGGCGTTCGGTTAGGTCATTTTAAAGCTATTTTTATCTACTTTTTGGAGATATATTTTTTATTTCTTTCTTTGGGGACGAGAAAACTTATAAAAGGAGGCAGAAGAGGACTTAAAAAAGCATCCCTGAAGCATAGTTTTGAAGCCTAGAAAGAGGAGAAGTGTGAGGACAACAGCGAAGCTCTGTCGGAAACTTAAGAGAGGACACTACAAGAAATATACTTTTTAGCGACGACAACTAACAACCAGAATAATATCTAGTCCTTAAAAGTACTTATGTATGACCAGAAATAATTTTGGTCGTCAAGGGTAAGGACATGATGTTAGCTGGCCCTTCAATATAACCAAACTGGTCACTAAAAGTTAGATACAGTGACCACCTTAATCATGTCGTTAAAGATAATTATTTAGGGACCAGCTTCTGGTCGCTAATAGCATTGCGGGCCAAATGAAAAGGCATTCCCTCCAAACACTTTTGACTACATTTTGTGATCTACAAGTAAAAAAATATCAGCCGTCTGATAAGGAGAAAGAAAACAAAACAAAACCCTATGCTAGATAAGCCAAAGTTTTTCCTTTTTACCAAAAAAAACTAGAAGCCGCTCGTCCTGATTGTTTTTTTCTACACATTGCTAAGGAATCTGATGCTCATCCACATATTCTCCTCCATCGTGACCTTCCTGTGACTGCTACATACTATATCCTTTTGTCTTGTTGTGATTTCTACGTCTGCAAAAGGGATTGCTGCTGCTGCAAAAGTATTTGCCTCTACAAAAGGGTTTTCTTATTTATTCAAGTAATTTACGTTTTATCCTTTTTAACCCCCACCAATTTTAGGAAGGCTTTGGATTTCGAAAGATAAATGAAAAAAAATAGATCCTGGCCACATCTCTTGAACTAACATTGTTTTACCTTTTTCTAATCTTGCTATATAAGATGCCTTCCTCCCAAAATGACTAAACTCATAATTCTGCACAACGTTCTTTTTTGGCAGGGAAATAGGATTATGGGCATAGAATTCCTCATTACTGAATTCTTTTGTGGAAAATAAGAATTTATGTGGAGAGAATATTAGGGATTTTATGCAAAAGTTTGAATTTGGTTTTGTATTAATAATTATGTTCAGAAAATTAACTCTGAACTCACAAAATTCAGCATCTTGTGCAGGAATTAGGATTTTGTGCAGAATTCTAAAAGTTATGCAGATACTTGTGTTTGTGCAAAAAGAAAATTAGGAATTTGTAAATAAATCTGAATATAAACAATTCTGAAATTCACATTTCTTTGACAATGCTAATGTATTCATTATGCTATGATCCTATTTCAGGAGATATTTACATATAAAATGGAACCTTAAGAGAGGAGAACCCTCATATGAGTCCAAGTGCATCACCATTTAATTCTATAGGCATGAAACGTGGAAAGACTGGGCGATAAAGCTAAAGATTTTATCCTACCTTAACTACTAAATCACAGGTTCGGATGACTTGTGAAGGCTACTTACAGAAATAAATGGGTCACTAATTATTTATTAACTACGGGTTATCATGAGAACCTTTCCACCACCACCCCACATGCCAGCTACTAGTTTATTCAGATTGGTTATATCTATACAAACATCTAACCTCATGGTTCTTACTATTTGTTGGTAAATGTGAGATTTACGAGTGAGTATGTTTACCTATTCTTTTTGTAGCACAGTTGAGTTATAAGCTTCTAATACAACATACAATGTGCTTTTGCCATACTGTTATTGTTAATATGCACATCTTCTAAGGACCAGAAAGCTGGTCCCTAATGAACTTATATAGACTAATAAGTTATCCTTAGGAAATTTTCATAAGCGACCAGTTTGCTATCTAGTCCTTAATAATATTTAGGGACGAGCTCAATTCTTGTCATTGAAAGTCTTTTTGCGACCAGATGATAATATTTAGGGACGAACGATGACCAAATTTATCTGGTCGCCATTATCAATTAACGACCAGGTTGTGAGTTTTAACAACTAGAACTCTCTTCGTTAAAAAGCAGCTTCCTTATAGTGGGACACGCTGAGCCTATGCTAGAGTTTTTGTTTTCTTTTCCCTACATTTTTATTCCAGATTTGATGTTGATTTTAGCAGATTTATTCCTTTATTATGGTCATCCTAGTTGAACCCTATTTATATTTGTAAACCTTTCTTAATATTAGTTTAATTTGAATCTTTAATAGCATTGCAATTTCATGTTTAATGCTTTCCTTTGATTCCATGATTTATGATTTGGTTGCTATATGAGAAGAAGTGATTATCTTCATAATAGTTTCTAGGATTGATCTTATTTATTGCATGTCACAATTAGAAAAATCGAAAGAGACCTAATTTGTGTAGTTATTAAGGTGACTTGAGAAAGCCCTTAATATTAATTCTGTTTTAATGCATCTTATGATTTAATTGAGTAAATTAAAAACCGAAAGGATTGATTTATTCTAATTATTCATAAGATAGTAGTTAAAGCCTGAAACATTGGTTAACTAATTTTGAGAATTCACTTTGTTATTGATTCAACTAATTCTAAGTTGAGAAAATTCATTACATTCTAGTGGTGAGAATTAGGTGCCTTAATCCTAATTTTGGGAATTCACTTTGTTATTGATTCAACTAATTATAAGTTGAGAAAATTCATTACATTCTAGTGGTGAGAATTAAGTGCCTTAATCATCAAATCATTATTTCTTCAGGTGATCATTTCCTTTATTTTTATTATTTACCTTTTATTCATATCTAAAATCATATATTTTCTTAATTTCTCAATTAACAAGGTTAAAATAAAATCTAAGTTATTAACCATTCTCGTGGGAACGATAACTCTACTCATTCACTTTATTACTTGAGCGACGAGTGCACTTGCTAGCGTTTGCTATCAATTGTACACGCATTAAGTTTTTTTACGCCGTTGCCGGGGATGGTGTTTAGTAACTTTTATGTTAATTTACTTGTTATTTGAGAGCCTTTATTTTTCTATTTAATTTCATGCAGATTCTTTTTAGTTCACATACTTTCATATTTCTTATTCTTGTGTGACTAGGAAATATTTTCAAAAGAGAATTCCGAATGACAGCAAAATCAAAGACTATGAGAGATTATTATCTGGAAGAACAAAGAAAGATCCTTGAGGATCATGAAGCACAAATGTCGCAACTTGCAAATAATAGTATCCCACTCATTCCCATGGTACAAGGAAAGTCTATAATTGACGACATGATGTTAAAGTTTATGTCAACGCCGAAGATAAGTTTCAACTTCAAGTAAAAGCCTTTATGAAGTTGCTGGGACAAGTAGAGCAATTAGAGGCTAAGATCCAAATAAAAAATGATGTTCCTCCATCCACCCACTTAGAGTCAAATTCCAACATTGAAGAAAAGTTGTGCCAATTGATTGGAGTTATAGAGTAAAGATTTACACTACAGGATCAACTTATCAGCAATCTTCAATCACAACTAGTACAATTGAAGGATCAACAACCAACTAATTCTCTTTCTTCTCCTCAGTTCCCAAATTTTAATGTTAAGTTTGGTATCATGCAGACAAAATTTCAAGAATTAGAGAAGAAAGTGGAGTTGGCTTCTCTGAATGCTTATGCCTCCGGAGATAATGTTGTGGATAAATCTGTACCTATTATATGCCCATGTCACTTGCAATATTTTAATCCAGGAAAAAGACGAGCGAGGAAGAATTATTATCAGAAGACATGGACTATGCAATGGAGAGTCAAGGAGACAAGTGAATATATTATGGAAGATGGACAAGTGCGAAGAAGAAATCCGCCTCCAGAAAGTCCAACAACCATCCCACCATTACCTCCAAATCATTCATTGGTAGAAGGGAACACACCATCATCACATCAGACAGCACAAAATTCGATGCATTGGAAGCCTAAGGATCAAGCTCCACAAAAAGATCCAGGTAATTCTTTCAAAGTGGAGGGACAATGCCTTGAACAATACATCAGAGGTAAGATGGAAAAAGGTCACTTCGAATCCCTTCCAGACACTTGAGGTAACCGAAGGGTAAAAGTCAAGCTAAAGACTATAACTTAGAACTATACTCTTAAACTTTTGTCCTCTTAGTTTTTAGTCTAGCATTAGTATTGGATTCCTTAATTTAGATTAGTTAACATTAAAAGTTTAGTTTAGATTAATGATTTTTTTCTTAGAATATTGCTCCTAGAAGGATGTGGCATGGCCATGCCATGTTATTCAAAGCATCAGCACTTATGTCATGGTCATGCCGATGGATGGAACGACCGTACCTGAGTTGATCGCGCATGTCTTAGCATGGCCATTCCGAGGACAGCGCATGGCCATTACGAACTCGAACATATCGAGCATCTATTTATAACTTTCATTATTTTATTTTGTATTTTATTTTTTAGGACACGTGGCATCAATCCAAAAAACTCACATGATGCAAATCGGACCGTCCAATACTCATCTCAAGAGGGGCACAAGCGTGATTCCTAGCTGCCTCACACCGTGCCGCCTGCTGCTTGTTGTCCTGCTCTACTACTCTAGCGCCACCCCAGCCGCTTCCTGCCTTCTCCGACGTCAGCATCGCCCTCCTCACAGTGCCACCATCTTCAAGTAACCAACGTCAATTGTCTCTTCCGGCCATCTTCCTAGATGTTGGCGGTGTTCCCTGTCGAGATTCAGTGCCACCCTACTTTCCGCGTGCCTACTCTCCTGCGATTTGGCATCACAACCTCCACACCAAATTGCCAATCATCACCTCTCTATCGACGCTGGAGCCCCCTGTTAAAAAATTTGTCGGCTGATCTCTACAAATCATCACAGCAGGTCTGCCTACATCAATCATCGTTGCCATCCTGCAATCACTGTCAGTCAGGTCCGTTGCTTGCATTTCAAAACAAGCAGCGCTTCACCAACATTGCCTTTCATCTTAACCCCCACAACTTTGTATTCCATTGCTCATCAATGACGGGCCCGGAACGGCCGTGATGGAGTGTGACGTGGCAACCATGTTTGAACCATCCAAGTTTGAGCCGCCCTTTGAATGTATTAAGTCTTTTTGGAGCTTATAATTATGCTATATAATTGTAATACAAAAATAAAGATGAAAAGAGGGCTAGTTGAGCCCCAACAGTTAAGCGAAAAGTGTAAAGTACCCTCTGGAACCTTGGTGTGTCCGGGTGATTAGATCCGTAGGGGATTTTTGCCTAGCGACCTAAGGGCATCTGCTCTAGGATCCGTCGGTCGAAAGCCCGTTACATGGACCACTTTGTGCAATATGAAGGATTACTAAATTCTTAAGTGAAATGAAGAAAAAAATTATTAATGCTGAAATATAAAATGATAATAGTATGCAAATAAGCTCCTTAAAGACTTATGGTTCAATATTGATACTCTTATAAGATTGACTAATATTATTTGTAAATATGCAAGAAAGTCATGTTTGAATGCTAAGAATTCTGCAAGGCTGGGTATTGGTTGAGAATAAATACTCTCGTGATGGTCGTGTAAAAGGACAGTGGGAGAAAAGTATTGGTCTTGTGATGGAGCACTGTGCCTTATCTGAAATTTGCTTGAGGACAAAGCTTGGGGATATTTGATGCACGAAAAATATGCATTAGTTTAGACCATTTGATTAACACTTTAGAATGTTTTTATGTAGAAAAGAGGAGTTTTTATTTGTTTTCATATAATTTCCTTTAGATTTAATTTATATCTAAGTCAGAAAATTATTCATGACAGGATATGAGAAAACATCGAAATCAAGGTAAGAAAAGTCCTAAAACAGCTCAAAAGACTGTCACAGCCGTGACAATTCTTGTCATGGCCATGACAAAAAGAGAGAAATTGGTTTTCACTATCATGGCCATGACCGTTTCTGTCATGGCTGTGACAGAGACATTTTCCAGCAGAAATTTTGCTGTATTTTTCAGCCTTGACAACCTTTTGTCACGGCTGTGACGGCGCTCGATTAGGCCATTTTTATCGACTTTTTGGATATATTTTTTATTTCTTTCCTTGGGGATGAGAAAACCTATAAAAGGAGGCAGAAGAGGACTTGAAAAAGCATCCCTGAAGCATAGTTTTGAAGCCTAGAAAGAGGACAAGTGCGAGGACAACAGCGAAGCTCTGCCGGAAACTTGAGATAGGACACGCTTAGCCTACGCTAGAGTTTTTGTTTTCTTTTCCCAACATTTTTATTCCAAATTTTATGTTGATTTTTGCAGATTATTCCTTTATTAGGATCATCCTAGTTGAACCTATTTATGTTTTGAAACCTTTCTTAATATTAGTTTAATTCGAATCTTTAATAGCATTGCAATTTCATGTTCAGTGCTTTCTTTTGATTCCATGATTTATGATTTGATTGCTATCTGAGAAGAAGTGATTATCTTCATAATAGTTTCTAAGATTGATCTTATTTATTGCATGCCACAATTAGGGAAATCGAAAGAGACCTAATTTGTGTAGTTATTAAGGTGACTTGAGAAAGCCCTTAATATTAATTCTATTTTAATGCATCTTATGATTTAATTGAGTAAATTAAAAATCAAAAGGATTGATTTATTCTAATTATTCATAAGATAGTAGTTGAAGCTTGAAACATTGGTTAACTAATTTTGGAAATTCACTTTGTTATTGATTCAACTAATTCTAAGTTGAGAAAATTCATTACATTCTACTGGTGATAATTAGGTGCCTTAATCATCATATCATTATTTCTCCAGGTGATCATTTCCTTTATTTTTATTATTTTTATTCACATCTGAAATCATATATTTTCTTAATTTCTCAATTAACAAGGTTAAAATAAAATCTAAGTTGTTAACCGTCTTCGTGGGAATGATTACTCATTCACTTTATTACTTGAGCGACTAGTGCACTTGCTAGCGTTTGCTATCAATTCTACACCCATCACTTTAGGCTAAATTTCTCCACGTTCGATTGTAATGGAGCATATAACATCCCTACGGTCGGGGGTGCAAAGCAGCAAGTGGCTCAGAAAACTTCTCCTATGCCTATAATCATGCGAAAAACATAGGAATCCACGCACGGAACTATCTTCATCCAGGGTAAATTTTTTCACGTTTGGTCGCGATGGAGCCTCAAATGTCTCTATGGTCGGGGGTGCAGGATGAAGACAGTTCATAAACTCTAATCCATATGCGAGTTTAGGAAACAAGGAATCAAAGAGTAAAAGTGAGAACCATTCCAACATTATCACAAACAAAGGAAAGCTCAATACTCGGCATCATCATGAAGAACATCAAACAAAAAAAATAGTTAGAGAACATGCATCCTAGTCGCATAATCACCTCCTGGCCTCAGCAGGGCCAGTTAGTTACAAGTCATGTGGAGAGCACACACTTCTCCATGAATTCCCAAAAGCATTGTTTTTGGTCCTCTTTCTTTCCCAAAAGCACACACTTCTCCCTTCTCTCCTTACTCGTTTCTCCTTTTTCTTTCCCTCTTTCCAGCTCTCTCTTCATCTACAACTTTTTCCTTCTTTTATACTCGCCTCTGCTCCAAGCTGCATTCTACGACAGCTTCTATTTGTGGTCCCCTCCTCCTGAGGGATCCTTGCACCGGGGAAATGCAGAAGCATGCTGGTCCCCAATCATGGATGGTGTTTGTTGTTTTGCTTTCTTTTCTTTTTGGCTCCTAGTGTAGCTTGCCTGGTAGCAAATCGCTGGACTTAGTGGTGTCTGATCTAGCTGCTCTACTCCATCCCATGGAGCTTCTCAGCTCCCCTGTGAGAGGACATTAGTTAGAATAGGTTTTTAAGCAAAAAAGATCAAATTTTGGTGATGATATGTAGATAATCATTTATGTGGAGAACTTTTTTGAAATGTAATGAATTCAGCCGTGCTCATGCTCTAAGTAAAGAAATAGTTCTGAAATAAGCACAACGTGCATGCAAAATAGTGAGGAAACTATAGACCAAAATTTTGTGCAATTGAATATTTATGTATAAAAGAGTAAATGTCTAAAATGTTTTAATTAAAATGGACAATTTTGTATACTAAAATTTGAATCAATATTTGACAATGATATTGTTAGATTCTCGATAAATGATGAATATCAAGAGAACTCTATTAGCTTTTCATAGAATAAAAAATCATCTCATTTGGATAACTGTGCAAAACGTTATGCTTAAAATAGTATAGGACGATCGACCAGTCAGCGCACATAATGCACTATAACGATCATATTTTGGTCTCAAAATTAGGAAACAAGACTCAACGGCTATATGGAGTTAAGAATGCTATAAAAAAGGACCCAGAGGTGTAAGAATGATTAAAACTTTCAAGAAAAAGTGGGAAGAACATTGTGAAGTCCATTTGAGCTTCAAGTTTCAAAATTTTCATTTCTTCCTTCTCTCTTCTCTTCTTGTGAGTTTGACATTGTAAAAAAAAGAAACATTTTCTTATAGATTTGGGTGTGAGCTCCTGTGTAGAAGAGATTTTATTTTACCTCTCGGGTTAAAGAAAAGATAAGCTTCCTAGTAGGAGAGGTGCGCCTTACCTCTCGAAGCAAAGAAAAGGCGGCGTGGTGTAAAGGTTTCTTCCTTGCCCATTTGAAATGAAGGAAGGGTGCTTAGTGAAATCTCCGATGGTCACGAGGTTGAAAAGTCAGAATGAGAACGTAGGTCAAGGTGTGATCGAACTTCGTCAACAAATTGCCTTGCATTCTTGTGTTTGTCTTTTTCTCTCCTTCTCCTTCCTATTTCATTATGCATGTGATATGATTGCTTTTGTGTTGGTTTGAATATTAAAAAATCGATTTTAAGCTTCCACAATGATTTTCTAAATATCAGTTTAGCACCAATTCACCCTCTCTTGATGCCTTGTGATCCTACAAATGGCATCAGAGCAAGATTGCTCTTGTTTTTTTTAAAGATTTAACCATTTTTTAGAGCATGGCACCATTTTTTTTAAGAAGGTTCTTCCATTTTGGACCCACCGAGTTTTAAGGAAAATTGGAATGAGGGCATATTTATGTTTAATTGATTTTGATATGTGGAAAAATATAGAAAATGGTTTTGAAAAGCCAAAGAAGATTTTAAATGGTATTTCCATTGATCTTTCCTTCTTTGAATATAATGATTTTCAAATTTCACTTGCCAAAACTGATTTTAAAGTCCAAAATATATTTTATTGTGCTTTAGATAAGGAAAGTTTAAATCTCATTTCTAAATCTTCTACTTCTCATGAGATTTGACTAAAGTTATTATTTAGACATGAATGCAAGGAAAATGAAAGAGATGACACATCGGATGATGGTGAAGAAAAAAATGTCAATTCTACATTAATAACATCCGATCAAAATTTTGATCTATGCTTAATAACAAAAAGTGAGGAAGATAAGGTAACATCAAACACCTCCTATTGTTCTACATCTACTAGCAATGATGATGATGATATTAATTTTGATGTGCATCAAGAATTTTTATCTCTTATTAAAAAGTATCTTTGTAATGCCCCCAAATCGCACCCCGCCACGTGATAGAATACGCTTCAAAAACGCTACGGGTCATCCTTACGTGTACATCATATTGACCAAAAGGAGACTTTGACTAGTCAATAGAATATCAATAAATGCGGAATAATTACATCATCATTAAGAATAAAAGATAGTAATATCATGGTATGTGGAAGATTGATAAATGACTTCATAGGAGTCCAAAGGAAAGCTAATACATCAAGTAAATAAAAGAAAGGAAAAAAAACTATCCATCATCTAAAGGGCTCGATAATCATGTGCAGCCACCTACGAGCTCGATCTGTCACCATTGGCTACCATCATCATTGAGACCTTGGCCTGGACTTAAGAACATGCAGGGGAGAACCTCCCTATGAGTTTTACAACTCAGTACGGAAGTAAGATAACTATCGTCATAAGATCATGATACTAAACATGAATCATAAAGGTAACATCATCATATAAAAGGAGAAAGAATCATGATCATAAGTGATAAGAGCATGTAAAGGAACATATGAATAAAGATCATTAAAGAATCATCATAATAAAGGCAAAAAGCCGGATATCATAAGAAAGGTTCTTTATTCATATGTGTTCATCTTCTTCATCATCTTAGTTTTCATCTTTGACTTATTTGGGGTATATTTCAACCCACGGGGAGGCCTGCCTCAACCCGTCCATCATCATCATCATCATAACTGGCAGAGCCAGCCCATAACTGATCGAAGTCAGTCCATAACTGGTCGTCATCAGTCCATCATAAAAAGAACTTTCCATTTATTATTTTACGTCTTTTATCTTGCATCTTTTAGTTAAACAAATCACATCTTGATAAGAACTTTAAATCAGGATAAAACACATGATCATGGAGAGTAAATCATGGGCACCATTGACATAATCATAGGCATCATTAGGATCTGGAGTAGGAACATAATTCAAGGATTTAACATCGTAAAAGTGACTTAATCAATGTCGGAACCCGGGCCGAGTGGGGAAAACTCGGGCCGAGTTCATGGTCATTATCTTCGTGGAAAATTAGGATTAAACCCGGGCCGGGTAGGATCATCATCGAGTCGGGGTGGCTTTCACGCCCGACTATTCTGGGTACGCAGAACTCAGTCCGAGTCATCTTCAACCCGGGCTGGGTTTGTTCGGTTGTAGAGCTCGACGAGCGTAGGCAATGGCGGATCCGGGCTGAGTTCCTCCGAATTCGGTTCGACGAAGGACTTGCCCGGGCCGGGTTCCTGTGAACTCAGGCCGGGTTAATCTTGCGCAGAAACTGTGCGAATGCGCAATTCGTGTTTCGTTCATCATTTCCGGCGATGGCCGGCACAATTCAACATCATGGAACATCATGCATTAACTAGAAACTACTTAGAACATGCTTCAAGTCTAAAATCAAGATTCTATCACGAATCTATCCTAGTTCCATAACTTTTAGTTTCTGTCCAAGAAACTGTTATCGCTGTCTTCCTCTTCCTCTGCCCGCTCCTCTCTATCCAGATGCGCGACCGATCCCGTCCGAGTCCTCCGGTATGTCCCCTATAAGGTGGCGGCCGTCAAGGATGAGAAGAACCCAAAAGGGCGCATGTACGAGGAGAACTAGGGCCGGCTCGTGAGGAAAATGAAAAGGGTATTTTGGTTTGATTTGGCCTCATATTTATAGGGGAGAAGTTTGAGTTTGGTTGGAAACCAACTCCTTTTAAAATATGATTTCAGATTTTACATCTTTCCTTATTTGTTTTATCTTCCTTTTCTTTTCCTTTTATTTCTTTTCTTTTCCCCAATTAAATCTCGAGCGTTACATCATAAACCCCTTAAAATAAAATTCGTCCTCGAATTCAGTCAGAAGTCAAGACTTACCAAATAGTGCGGGAAATTCCCTTCGCATCTCAAATTCGAGCTCCCAGGTTGCTTCGTCACCTCGGTGATGGCTCCAAGCCACCTTGACCAGTGGTACACTTTGTTGTTGTGACGTTGAACCCTTGTCTCTAGAATCTGGATGAGTTGCTCCTCATAGGTTAGGTCATCTTTAAGGTTGGGTTCTTCATACCTTATAACATTCGCATCATCATGCTTGTACTTCCGGAGCATAGAAACGTGGAACACGTTATGAACTCGCCCATAGGATGGAGGTAAGGCTACTTTGCAAGCACCCTCTCCGACCAACTCAAGTACCTGAAATGAACCAACATATCTTGAGCTGAGCTTTCCTCTTTTACTAAACCTCATCACTCCCTTGGTTGGGGAAACCTTCAGGATTACGTGATCACCTGTCTGAAAACTTTGTTCACATCGTCCTCTGTCAGCATAAAACTTTTGTCGAGCTTGAGCTGCCTTCATCCTTTCTTGTATCAGCTCGACCCTTGCCAAATATTCCTCTGCCTGTTTCAGCTCCTTAGCATCCAAAATCTTCCTTTCACCTACCTCATTCTACCATGCAAGTGAATGACATGGTCTCCCATAGAAGGCTGCAAAGGGAGCCATACGAATGCTGGAATGGTAGCTATTATTATAAGCAAACTCGATGAGCGGTAGGTGATCATCCCAATTGCCCTTCCAGTCAAGGGCACAAGCTCTTAACATATCTTCAACTGTTTGGATGGTTCTTTCAGTCTGACCGTCCGCTTGTGGATGGAATGTCATACTATAATTCAGCCTCGTTCCAAAAGAGTCTTGTAGGCCTCTCCAGAATCTAGCTATGAACTTTGGATCCCGATCTGATACAATAGAGGTGGGGATCCCATGAAGTCTGATTATCTCATGTACGTATAGATTCATAAGGCTCTGCACTGATTGTTTGGACTTTATGGGTAGAAAGTGTGCCGACTTCGTTAACTGATCCACTACTACCCATATGGCATCATGTCCCTTCTGGGTACGGGGTAAGCATGTTATGAAATCCATAGAAATATCTTTCCACTTCCACTGTGGAATGGCGAGATATGTGATCTTTTCATAGGGCTTCTGATGTTCCACTTTTACCTGCTGGCAGACCAGGCACTTGGAAACATATTCGGCAATCTCTCGCTTCATGTCATTCCACCAGAAGGTTCTTTGCACATCCTTGTACATCTTAGTGCTGCCCGGATGGATCGCAAACTCAGACTTATGGCATTCATCCATCACTTCTCTTTTAAGAGCTTCATCACTTGGGACCCATAGACGATCTCTGTATCGGATCCTTCCATCTGTTGAGAGCTTGAAATCTTCTTCTTCTTTCTGACACTTCCTAACATCTTGGTATACTCAGGATCTTGAGCCTGAGCCTTAACGATCCTATCCACTAGATTCAATTGTATCTGGTGCATCATCAATACTGCTCCATTTCTTCTAGGTCTTGGCTTTCATAGGCTTAGCTCCTTCATCATCTTATACATACCCATCATCATGTGAGCTAGTTAACCTTCCCACTTGCGACTGAGTGCATCTGCAACTGAGTTCGCCTTACCGGGGTGGTAATTAATAGAGAACTCATAATCCTTTAGGGATTCCATCCATCTTTGTTGTCGCATATTAAGGTCTCACTGAGAGAAGATGTACTTAAGGCTCTTATGGTTGGTGAACACCTCAAACTGTACTCCATACAGGTAGTGTCGCCAAATCTTCAATGCGAAGAATATCACTGCCAATTCAAGGTCATGAGTTGGGTAGTTCACCTCATGCTTCTTCAGCTGTCTAGATGCATATGCGACCACTTTTCCATATTGCATAAGCACACATCCCAATCCTGTGCCGCAAGCATCACTGTACACCACATACCCATCTATGCATTTCGGAATGGTGAGTATGGGTGCAGTGGTCAGTCTGGCCTTCAGTTCTTGAAAACTATCTTCGCATTTCTGTGTCCATATGTACTTCACTCTTTTCTTCGTTAGGTTCGTCAAGGGAGATGCAATCTTTGAAAAATCCTTGATGAACCTGTGGTAATAACCTGCCAATCCGAGGAAGCTACGGATTTGAGTGGCATGTTTTGGCCTTGGCCAGTGGGATACTGCCTCTACCTCGGAGGGATCTACAGAAATACCCTTCTTCGAGATTATGTGTCCAAGAAACATAATCCGGTCAAGCCAAAATTCACACTTGGATAGTTTGTCGTATAACTTATGTTGCCTTAACTTTTCCAAAACTATTTTCAAGTGTTCCTTGTGTTGTTCTTCATTTTCCGAATAGATCAAGATGTCATCTACAAAGACGATGACAAACTGGTCCAGGTATGGTCTGAACACCTAGTTCATCAGATCCATGAAAGCTGTAGGGACGTTCGTCAGTCCAAAAGACATCACTAGAAATTCATAGTGACCATACCTTGATCGAAAAGCCGCCTTCTTTACATCTTCGTCGGCCACTCTAAGTTGGTGGTACCCACTTCGTACGTCGATCTTAGAAAATACCACGGCATTTGAAAGTTGATCGAAGAGGTCGTCGATTCACGGTAGAGGGTACTTGTTCTTGACTGTGACTTTATTCAGCATTCGATAGTCAATGCACAGTCTTAGAGAGCCGTCCTTCTTGAAAAATAGTACTAGAGCTCCTCAGGGAGATACACTCGGCTTGATAAACCCCTTGTCTAAAAGTTCCTGAATTTGCTTCTTTAGTTCATGCATCTCGGCCGGTGCCATCCTGTAGGGGGCCTTTGAGATTGGGGCAGTGCCTAGAAGGAAATCGATCCGAAAATTAATCTCTTGTGGAGGTGGTAATCCGAAGATGTCATCAGAAAAAATATCCAAAAATTCTCGAACTACGTCCAGTTGTTGTAGTTGGGTCCATGGGTAGTTGTTGTAGTTAGGTCCATGGGTTGTCCGTCTTTATCACATTTGCAAGAAAACCTCTGTATCCCTTTTGTATCATCCTTTGTGCTTTTATGGCAGATATGATAACCTTCTCATCTTTTCCCGTGCTACCTCTAACGGTGGCTTTGTGTTCACCTTGGGTACCAATGATCACCTTCTTCTATTTGCATAGTACGACTACATCATGGTAGGATAGCCAATCCATACCAAGAATGATATCGTAGTCCGTCATCGGAATGATTACCAGATCTGTAGAAAAGTTCTTGCCTTGTATCTCTACCAATACCTCAGGAAGGTACTTGGTGGCGTAGAGCATTCCCATAGGAGTAATTATCTCCATAGAGTGACTTATATCATGTAGAGGTAAACTCAAAGCAGTAGCACAATCTTTAGATATAAAAGAGTGTGATGCACCTGAATCAAATAGAACTGTAGTAGAAAGACTGACTATGGATAGTGTACCTCTAATGACTTATGCGTTTGTTGGTATTGGATCTTCCTCCAGGTGGAAGATTCTTCCGCGCACCATGTTGTTTCCACCTCTTGCGTCACGCCAAGCTGGTGCGGGTTCATCCTTCTTAGTACGACAGTCTCGAATGAAATGTCCTTGTTGACCACAGTGCAAGCATACCCTAGCCTTCATCCTACATTCCCCGATGTGGAACGTCCTACGATGGGGACAAGCACCAGTACCTAGTGCCTGCTGCTGGGGTTGCTGACGTTGGGGCTACAAAAAGGGTCATGACTTAATTCTTCTTCATCATAAGCATCTTTAACTTCATGTTCATCATCTTTACCTGATATTGGGGCTGTTGTTGGTGGTTAGCCTCACGAGGCTCATATGGCTGATCACCTCCTTTTGTACTTATAATTTCTACAATTAAATTCACAATTTTACATAAAAGTCGGACGTATTTTAAATGTTTTTGATCAATTTTTAGCAAAAGAGTTGAATGAGTAAAAGAGGGGACTAACCACTTTTCGAAATTTGAATTTTGAACAGAGAGGAAACATAAAAGAAGGAAGAAGACCAAAGAAAGGAAAGAGGGGGGGGGGGGGGGGGACAGGAGGACGAAGGCAAAAGGAGAAAATGAGGAACTAAAGAGATCTTTTTTTATTCTTGCGGAATGAAACTTTGTTGATGCTTACTATTATTCTGATTTCCTGATACTATTGTTTTGATTCGTCGCTTCTTATTTACGTGATGCATGGCCGTAAGAATTTCTGACTTATTTTAATCAGATCGAGAGATCGGTTGTTTTGGTTTAAGCTAATTTCACTCGAGTGGGAAATTTGGTTACATTAATTGTCGTACTTTTTGTAAACTACTGATTTGTATTTCTCAAAAGGATCGAGAGATCTACTATCCCGATTGTTATGAGATGAGAATCCTTACAATCGTGCGAGGAACAAATTCCGTATTTTTGATCATTTGATTAAGATTAAGAGCATTAATTACAGAAGGTCGAGAAACCAAAATTCATTCTGATTGACGACGTGAGTCATATCAATCGGAAGTCTTAATTCAACGGTTAGGAACCCTGCTATTCCTTATCTCTATATATATATATTGATAGGATAGAAGGGAATCTAGAATTTAGTAAATCAAATACGATTATTGTCACAGCATCGACTAGTTCATTCCAAGGGAATCTCTTCCTTCAATTGCTAAAATCCTTTCTTACATTCCTTTATTATTCTAAATCCATACTCATTTATCTTTATGTTTTATTCTTTTGTAACTTCGTGATAGTTTTTTTTGGATATAAGTGGACCAAATAATTAATCTAAATCAACGGGGTTACGAGACTCGGGGTTTCTACTCGACCTGTACACTTGCAGTTGCGTGAACTCTTGAGTAAAATTTAAAACGTGGCTAGAATTTCTTTTTTCTTATGTGAAAATCCACAACTTCACAACTACAACAAGTTCACACCAATGGCCTTGCCCGATTATCCCGACGTTGATTCCTACGGTCGAGTCCTCCTCGATTCCGACGCCGGTCATTCCACTGGGGTTGATTCTAAACAGAGGGTGCATGGGATTCTTCCCTTTCACATCCTTCAGTTCTTGTTGCTCCCTAGCATAGTTCCTTTCCATTGTGGTTGCTAAATCCACTGCTAGACTCACATTAGCACATTGGCCAGCTAAGGTGCTGGTCCTGATGGTCGGGTTTAAGCCTTGGCAGAAATGGTCTGCCTTCTATCTATCACTCATCTAGAGGGTGGGGGTTGTACCTCTCCAGACGAATGAATTTGACATGGTACTAAGCCACCGTCATCTGATCCTGGCTCAGTTGTAGAAACTCCTTCTGCTTCAGTGCACACTGGTATGGTGGAAAGTAACGTGCCTCAAATGCTTCACAGAAACGTTCTCAAGGAACATTATTCTGTCCTTCATATTGTGTATCCACCATAGTTCTCCATCAGTCCAAAGCATCCTCAGTTAACACGCTGGTGGCGAAAAGGACCTTCTTATCTTCACCACAGTTCATTTGTTGCAACTTCTCCTTAATTGTCCTCAACCATCTCTCAGCCTTGTCAAACTCGCCCAAGCCATCATACTCTGGTGGGCGTAACTTTATGAAGGCCTGAATAGTGTCCTTAGAGGACACTGGTGGCATAGGCTGTACAGAAGGAAGCTGCGCCGATGGCGTAACAACTGATGCGGCCTACCCAGTTGGTGTCAGTACGGGTGGAATTGTTGGTGCCCGTGATGGTGGAGGCTGCACCAATGGGGACTGAACTGTTGGCTCCACAACACGAGCCTGACTCTACAACTTAGGACTCCATTTCTTTTTGTTGCGGATTTTCAATCCTGCCACTATTTCGAGGTCATCTCTGAACCCAAGCTCTAGTAGCAGGTGCGCGGCGTGGAGGCATCTACATCATCATCTTAGAAAAACATCCTACAACTTAGGAGACAAGATAAACTTACTTGACTTCAGGTGGCGTAGTGACTGCTCGTGGCGCTTGCACATGGACTAGACATCATACATTAGGACATGAGAATGGCCTAACTTTAGGCACTGATACCTAATTGTAACGCCCCCAAATCGCACCCCGCCACTTGGTAAAATATGCTTCAGGAATGCTACGGGTCATCCTTACGTGTACATCATATTGACCAAAAGGAGACTTTGACTGGTCAATAGAATACCAATAATTGCGGAATAACTAGATCATCATTAAGAATAAATGATAGTAACATCATGATATGCGGAAGACTGATAAATGACTTCATAGGAGTCCAAAGGAAAGCTAATACATCAAGTAAATAAAAGAAAGGAAAAAAAACTATCCATCATCTAAAGGGCTCAATAATCATGTGCAGTCACCTACGAGCTCGATCTATCACCGTTGGCCACCATCATCATTGAGACCTTGGCCTGCATTTAAGAACATGAAGGGGAGAACCTCCCTATGAGTTTTACAACTCAGTACAGAAGTAAGATAACTATCGTCATAAGATCATGATACTAAACATTAATCATAAAGGTAACATCATCATATAAATGGAGAAAGAATCATGATCATAAGTGATAAGAGCATGTAAAGGAACATATGTATAAAGATCATTAAAGAATCATCATAATAAAGGCAAAAAGCCGGACATCATAAGAAAGATTCTTTATTCATATGTGTTCATCTTCTTCATCATCTTAATTTTCATCTTTGACTTATTTGAGGTATATTTCAACCCACGAGGAGACATGTCTCAACCCGTCCATCATCATCATCATCATAACTGGCAGAGCTAGCCCATAACTGACCGAAGTCAGTTCATAACTTGTCGTCACCAGTCCATCATAAAAAGAGCTCTCCATTTAATATTTTATGTCTTTTATCTTGCATCTTTTAATTAAACAAATCACATCTTGATAAGAACTTTAAATCAAGATAAAAGACATGATCATGGAGGGTAAATTAGGGGCAACATTGACATAATCATAGGCATCGTTAGGATCTGGAATAGGAACATAATTCAAGGTTTTAACATCATAAAAGTGACTTAATCAATGTCGGAACCCGGGCCGAGTTCATGGTCATCATCTTTGGGGAAAATCAGGATTAAACCCGGGCCAGGTTCGGGTTACACCCAGGCCGGGTAGGATCATCATCGAGTCGGGGCGACTGTCGTGCCTGACTATTCTGGGTCCGCAGAACTCAGTCCGGGTCATCTTCAACCCGGGTTGGGTTCGTCTGGTTGCAGAACTCGATGAGCGTCGGCAATGGCGGATCTGGGCCGAGTTCCTCTGAACTCGGTCCGACGAAGGACCTGCCCGGGCCGAGTTCATCTTGCGCAGAAATTGCGCGAACGCGCGGTTCACGTTCCGTTCATCGTTTCCGGCGATGGCCGGCACAATTCAACATCATAGAACATCATGCATTAACCAGGAACTACCTAGAACATGCTTCAAGTCTAAAATCAAGATTCTATCACGAATCTATCATAGTTCCATACCTTTTATTTTTTGTCCAAGAAACTGTTATCGCTATCTTCCTCTTCCTCTGCCCGCTCCTCTCTATCCAGATTTACGGCCGATCCTGTCCGAGTCCTCCAGTGTGTCCCTTGTAAGGCGGCGGCCATTAGGGATGAGAAGAACCCAAAAGGGCGCACGTATGAGGAGAACTAGGGCCGGCTCATGAGGAAAACGAAAAGGAGATTTTGGTTTGATTTGGCCTCATATTTATAGGGGAGAAGTTTGAGTTTAGTTGGAAACCAACTCCTCTTAAAATCTGATTTCAGATTTTATCTTTTTCCTTATTTGTTTTATCTTCCTTTTCTTTTCCTTTTATTCCTTTCCTTTCCTCCAATTAAATCTCGGCCGTTACAATCTTTCTCTCAAAAAGAAACAAGGAAACTTTAATCAATGATTTTCATATCATGAAAGATAACTATAATTCTCTCAAAAAGAAAAATGATGCATGTTTAGTTCAAATAGATACCTTAAAAAAGGAAAAAATGATTCCCTTTCATTGTCTTGTGCATCTTATGAATCTTTAAGAGTTGAGAATTGAAAATTGATAGTGTTGCATGATGAGTTACAAAAGAAAAAATATTTCTTTACAAAAATTCTTAGATTAAAAGAAATTACTAGTTCTTGGAAAAACATTAAGAATATTAAGAAGCCTATTCATGTTGTCAAAACTCCTATAAAGAATATTTCTCATGCACCACAAAAGAAAAATGATTCAAACAAAAATTTTAAAAACACAAATGGATATTATTTGAAATATTCTTATTCTTTGAAACCTAAGCATTCTCATGATTATCATTTGAAAAGTGAACTCTCTTATTATAGTTCTCTTGATGCTAAAAATTCTCATGTCTCCCAAAATGATGTTTTGAAGTTTAGATATCATCATAATCATTCTATATAGACCATGTACTATTTTTCATGATTGTAATTCTCATGGTCATTATTTATTTGAATGTCAAATCAAAAAATCTATCAATATGGGCATGAAATTGATGTGGGTCCCTAAAAGAAACAAAATTAATTGTGTTGGACCCAAACAAGCTTGGGTACCAAAATACAAATGATTTTTGTTTGTAGGTGTGCTTTACAAGGAATGAAAAAGAATGCTTCAAGTAAAGTGAACGCACACACTTTTGTGGTTATGTGACATGAAAAGAAAACCAACAATGAAGTTGAAATGAGTTGGAGGCATAAAAGTTTGCGGTAAAAATTTTGGTATATGAAAATGAAAATTTGAACTCATTTTGATATGATGCATAGTTATATCTTGAATTTGTCAATTTATTATCATGATATATGCATAAAGGTAATATTTGATTATGATTCTTTTGCATACTAGAATTATGTTTCTCATTTAATTTTGAAAGTGTCTATATTAATCATGTTGTCTAAATATGTTTGATGGGAATATGTCACATGCATAATGGTTGACAATTTGACGTTTTTAGACTATCTTACTAATTCAATGTGAAAAAATCATATTTATAAAGAACAAGGACACTCATATTAATATTAAAATTTGCATGCATGATTCTTCACACTCAAAATATATTGATTTTGGCATTAAGCATGTATAATTGATGTATATAAATATTGTGTACTATTTTGCATCTTGATATTTGTGATTCAATGTTATTATATGATGCCTATGATTTTAAAGTATAAAAGAATCATATTTTTATGAGTGAAAAATAGTAAATGACTTTATTTGATTGAAATTTCATTCTCACATACTTTTTGTTGATAACACTTGATCTTCTAAGATATTGTTATAAGAATTGTATATCTTTCGAATATTTCGAAATGTAAATTTATGGGGAATTTTGAAATTAATACATAATATCTTCTTTTGACTTGTGATAATGTACTTGCAAAATCTATGTTGTTCACATGCCCAAGAAAGAGAAATATATGTCTAATTTTACCTTTGACATGCTTATTATCATGACTATTCCTTGAATTTGACACAAAGAATACTTCATATTTATAATAAATATGTTTGGCACAAGATTTATATCTCTCGTGTTATGAGCCTTAGTGTATGAACTTATTATGAATTTTGACTTATTACACTATATCATTTGGACACACATGCACATTATGATTTGGAATAAGATGATTGTCACTATAGAGATCATTTTTAACTTGCTATATACATCTTCTATCAAAATTAATTTCTATGCTCATCTTTGTGAAATATTATGATATGAATCTTATTCTTTCATATTTCAAATTATCATAACATTTAATGAAAGTTATTTCCCTTATCCATAATTTGAAATGGCTATTATCATTTTAAGAAAGTGTAAAAGGCTAAACTTTGAATACCTTTTTAGTTTCATTTCTTGTCACCAATTTTGATTATTATCTTGTAACAAATAAAGAAAAAGAAAAATGAATTTTAAGGAGTGCAAACACAAATTTTATGGTAAAAGTATTATTTTGAACATAAAAAATTGGATATACTTGTGTGTCACAATTATTTGTGTTTTATACTTGTTTACTAGTTATCATAATTTGTGTTTAAACTTATGATCGTTAAAAAGTCCATTTTTGGACATATTTTAATATGTTAAACTTTGGAAATGCTACATATCATGCTTATTTCTAAAAAATTATGAGTATGCATATTTATTTGGACTTTACTACTTATCACATTCGAAGCTTTGTGAGTTTGCAATTGAAAGAAGACAATGTTTTGAAATTTTAATCAAAATTTGAAAAACATTTTTTTTCATATGTTTTATTTGTAGTTGTCTTTCTGATGCATGCATTTTTATACACATTTTATATGAATCATTTAGGTTATTTTTCGTAGTTTTTACCATTGCATGCATCTATTTTCTTATTTATTTTCTTAATTTCTTTTGAGTCCAAAGCTACCCACTTCTATCTAATTTTATTCTCAGGATCATCATTCTGGAGGTGCAAACCGATCGGATCAGAAAAGCACGTAAAATGAAGCACAAAGAGCACATATGATTGAGTTCAAGAGAAACTCGAGTCGGGTTGGCATCATACCCGGACCGGGTTGACGTTAAAAACCAATTCCGAATCGAATTCTGCCCAAAATTAAAATCTGAACAGAACCCGACCAGAATTGCAACAAACCCGGCCTCGGTTAGTACAACTCAGCCACACTGGTAGATCGCGTGGTTTTTCGGCCGACTTCCACTTTGATTTAAATCGCGAACTCAACTCGGAACCCTAAAAGGCCGCCATCCCTATAAATATGGATGTACCATGAACCCAAGGGGCATGCAATCTCGGAGTTTGAAGCCCTAGCCTCACCAGAAATGAGAGACGAATTTCTACTGCGCGCCACTGCAAATCAATCGAAGAAGTAGAGATTTTGTGGTTTCTGGTGATCGTTTGGAGCATAGCTTCGGCCAAAGCTTGTGCCAGAGAAGTCCACCACTTCTTGGGAGTTTGATTTACAATTTCTAATTTTTATTTTATATTTTCTCCCTCAAATTTGATGTTAATTCTTCCAATTATGGATTAGTTTAGTTGTTAGAGGAAGTCTACATTGAACCTTGATTTTGTCTTAATATATTTTATTGTTTAGACTTCTGAGAACATGGTTATGATGTGGATTTCATGCTTAATATGATTTTATTAGTTTCTTGCATCAATTTCATATAATTTCACATTATTCTGCAAGGAAATATCGATCAGATCCTTCTCTATGGAAAACCCGAGCCGAGTCATATACAACACGGGCTGGGTTCCTTCTTTATTCTCACGAAGAGACATTTTTGTGTCAACCCAGGCCAAGTTCCTTCTAACCAGGGCCACGTTCTATTAATTTGATATTTTTGTTAGTAAATTAGTTTTAATTGCTAGCAATTGTATCATTAAATGGAGGTTTGCAACGTAAGGCATCTTAGATAAAGTAGATTGGAGTTGATCGAGTTTTCGACGTCTTTAATTTTACTTCTATTTAAGATAATTAGGTTCTCAAGTTTTTTTTGAATCCTTTACTTTAAGCAACCATTCATATTAATGCATCTTAGTTCAGAGTATATTAAAGTAGATTGAGTTTTCAACGTGCTTTGATTATATTTTTTACCAGGGTAGTTAGGTCCTCGAGCTTTTGAGTCCTATACCTTTTATCTGTTTATTTTCTACAAGAAGTCATTATTTGATTAACGGTTAGTTAAGATAATATGATTGGGATACAAAGTCTGAACTCTACTTTCTCTCACATTATTAAGGGCATCATTATCTCAGATTGTCATCAATTTTGAATCACTTTTATTTGAAAATTATTTCTTGTTATTCTCTCAATTAACAAACTTAAGTTAGAAAGATAAGAATCTAGATTAGTCCTCGTGGGTCGACACTCGATTCACTCTTTATTACTTGATTCGATCTAGTATACTTGCTAATATATTTGCATTTAATTTGCACTCATCAAGTTTTTGGCGCCGTTGTTGGGGACTATTTCTAGTTCTATTCTTTTTCTACTTTTGTTTGTTAACTTGATTTTTTTTTCTTGCACTCTTATAGATTTTATTGCATATTTTTATTTGAAATTCATCACTTCATATACTCTCATGAGTTTCTATTTGCAGGTGTTTCAGGAATTTGTTTTAAAGAAAAGTTGCAAATCTTCAATGGCGAAGAAGAATAAATCCAAACAACAACCCAAGCCAATTGAAAAGAGCAAGATTTTTAAAGCTCCTGAAGAACTTGAAGCTTTCCGTAGCCCTCAACAAGAAGGCGCTTTCGCATCTAAAATTATACAAGTTGGTATAAACTTTCCAGGACAAAATACAATCACGCCACCCTAAGCATGTGAAGACGAAAGTGAAACATCTCAAGACCCACTAGTCTTGCTTACTCACATGATGGGGACGTTGCTGACGAAGATCTCCACGCAAGAAGAATTCATACAAAATATGGAGATTCAAATTTCAAACTTGAAGCAACATGGTCACAAAATTGATGGAGCTCTCTCATCTCTGCAAGAAGATAACTCCACAACTGAATCAAGGACCAACTTGGAGGAGATGCTTTGCCAATTCATTTCAAGCATTCAGAACAAGTTAAACCTTCAAGACCAACTCATTCAATCCTTAGAAGAACACTTGATTCAATTGAAGGCTCAAGTTAAAGTCAATAATGATATTCCTCCTCCTCCACAACGATTCGAAATTCAAAGTAAATTCGAGGAGATGGAGGCAAAGATCCAAGCATTAGAGAAGCATGTTGCATATTTTTCTTCTCAATTTGACTCATCACAATGAACTTGCTTAGAAAATTTTTCTCCAATTATTACATGCCCATGCCACCGCAAAATTCTTATCAAATGTGGAGACCATGAAGACATTTTCATAGAAGAACATGGACTATAGAATGAAGGATAAATAAGACAAGTGAGTATGTAATTGAAGATGGAATAGTTCGAAGGAGGAGCTGGCCGTCGGAAGTTCCAACCCCAACTATGAATTTGCCTCTTATTCTGCCTGAACAAAATGAGGGAGCCGTGTCATTCATAGCATCAACATCAAAAGCACCAACCACATCCCAACAATGGCATCCATGGAGTCCAGAAGAAATTCAAAATATGGAAAAATCACAAATTGACTTAAAAGGTAAAGCCAAATATTCTGATGAAGGTTACCGAAAGTTGGAGTCGGTTGGGTGCATATTCACTCGCATCTAGTGAGTCTAAGATGAATTGTTACTTTTCTTTTATAGATTTGAACAAGTTCTAGTCATAATTTAGTAAGTTTTAGTCCATTAATTAATTTGTTTTAAAGTTTCATATTTATCCCATAATCGGACGATCTTAACTTCATAATTTACTATACTACAATCTTCAAACCCGACCTGGGTTTACTTGAACCCGTGCCGCACTATTTTTCCTTGAATTCATGTCAGGTACACCAGAAACCCGGGCCGGGCTGTGGTACACCCCGAGGGGGTAGAAGCTTCCGCACTAGCCAGTCACCCAGACTCTGGCAACCCGACTTAGGCATTCTGCACGCGAAGACTCTGGCGTGTTTCCAATTCGCCATAAAGACGTGAATCCGGTCGTTGAGCTGCCAACCATTGCCATCAAGATGAGACATTGATTTCTGTGCGGTTTTCGAAGCAAAAGAGCACCTACCCAGGTCAGTGTACAAAAACCGGGGCAGCGGACATCACAGGTCCACATCGCCGATTCTCCACCCTCCTCCTCCGATGCCGATAGTTCTTCATGCCCTTTGTCACGAATGCCGATAGCGTCTCAACCGTCCCCGACTGGCAAGAGTCCCGGCCGCCACCGTGTTTTTCTTTGTTTCGCCCTCGACCGGCCGTGTCCCAGATTTGTTGCCCAGCAACGCGACGCCATCTGTACTCCACACCACCGCCTCTGCTCCACACCACAGCGGCGATCTTCTCGTCGTCACACAGCAACGCTGCCGTCGGCCCCTCTTTCAAACCGCCATCTACCAATGCTCCGACCTCCGTCACTAAGACCTCGCCAGTCGCGTCAACCTCACGCCATCACACGCCGCCGCAACTATCTGGGCCGCGCCTATGCATACACAGCCCGCGTTCATCTCCAGAATCAACGATGGCCGAACATCCAGACCCAGACCGCACTTCGCGTAATCCGGCCCACGTTGCGCCTTTCTCCAGTCCAGGCCGCATCAACTTTATACCCGGCCCGGGTCCATTTTTTGGCAGCATCTCCTACGACAGCTCCTACCCTGGCCGGCCGACTGTAAACCTAGGCCGAGCTCTTCATTCAACCATCAGCTTCTACCTATCTTTAGACCCGGGCCGAGCTCCCTTCAGCCCGGGTCGGGTTCCTTGCACAGTGTGCTTTTGATCACATTTTCCACGATGCAGCCTTGCCAAAAAGTTGTAGCCCGTCGCTCCCATGCTTCTTCGACGGCTGACAATGAAGTTACCCAGCAGGAAGACCGACCACTGCTACCTACTAGTCACGAGTTTCGTGACTCTACCCAACAAAAATGCTATCGGAAGACGTTCTTCTTTACTATTACCCCCACTCGATACACGTCAAAACAATGGCGGATTCAAATATTGATGCTGATATTATGCTATTCTTTGAGAGGTGGGGATGCGGACATTTCTGAATCAACGGTGGCCGGCATACGAAAAATTGTGCCGTTTGTTCTTTAGTTCCTATGCTTATGAGTGGTCCGCCAGGTGCCATCGCGTCACCTTTCATCTTTTTAATAATGAATACAACTTTTCTATGCCGGAGTTTAACTCTATTTATGGATTTCCCCTACTGGAGTCTTCTGCTACTTCTCCTGAGTTTTAGAATGATGAGCCCTTCCTTCCATCCCGAGCAAAAGCAAGTCTTATTTAGAATTCGGTATTTCGATATGTTCACAGGATCATCTCTTATACCATTTGTGGTAGAGGAGAAAGCGAGGGTGCCATTAATACTACAGAACTGGAGATATTATGGGCTATGGTGGAAGGAAGGCAGATCAACATAGGCACCATCTTGGCCGATAATTTTTAGAGATAGGCCACTAGGACTTCATGCAAAGTTATAAATGGTGGCCTAATCACTCCTATAGACCTTTATTTGGGCCTCGACCTGTCCGCTCTTGAGCCCATCGAGCCGACATTTATTAGAATGACCACGGTTCTTCAGATGAATCTTGTTGAAAGGACTTTAGGTGGTCTAGTCTTCAAGTTTCACAATAGGGTCGAGAAACTGCCATGCACTTATGCTGATCGATTCACTATTTTTTATCGCGCAAATTGGACATACTTTTCTTCTTTGAGACTGGTGGAGCCTCGACACATAGCATACTCTCATCCACATCTAGACCCAGATGACGAGGATCCAATACCTCTATAGTACGAGGGGCCTTCACGGCACACGCAGCCACCCTTTATGGCCTCGAGTCCACCACTTCAGCACGGGTCAGGAGTGACAGTACCAATGCAGCAGCACCATCAGGAGACTCAAACTCGGTTTCAGAGACTTAGCGACCGCCAAGATCACCTTGAGCAGCTAGTTCAGGATTTCTTTGGGTCGGATCCGCCACCTCCACTGCCTCTAGAGATGGGTTAGCTGGTCGTGTCTTTTCCTTTCTTCTTTTCTATCTTTTTTAATCTTTCATCTTGTACTCCTTACCTTGTCTGGCTAACACTGAGGACAGTGTTTAGTTCAAGCTTGCGGAGGTTGCATTTCATGCATCATATTTGCTTATTGTACTGCATCATCATATTTTCTTTCTTTTAGTTTATTTCAGTTTTGCATGTTTCCGTTATCGTTTGCATCTTATGAAAATTCATAAAAATTTAAAATTTTCAAAAATCACAAAAATACCATTCACCATCATTTTGCCTTATTGTTTGTTCTTCTTATTTGCACTTAAATGAAATTCAAGGACACCTTGTACACTTATGAAATTCTCTTGCCATAGTTTTACCCATTCCATCACCTTAGTATTGGGTAATTTGGAAAGTGTATGTTGCCAAGTTAAATTATGGATACTTAGACCACTGATTCTTGTTTATGCTCGTACTTCATTTCTTATTTTTCATTTTACATCTTGATGGTAGTAGCCTTTTTATTGAATGCATAAAGTATTTTGTGAGATTAAAATAAATAAATTTGAAAGAGGGTTAGTTGAACCCCAAAAGTTTTAACCAGGTATGAATGTGTTATCCGAAACTTAGGTGTGTTCAGGTGATTAGATCCATAGAAGATGCTTGCCTGGTGACCTAAGGGCAACTGCTCTGGGATCCGTCGGTCGAAAGCCCACTACATGGACCACCTTGCGCAATATGGAGAAGCACAAGATTACCAAATCATTAAAAAGAGACAATATTAGATGTTTTATAAATGTGTTATCTGGAATCTTGGTGTGTTCGGGCGATTAGACCCGTAGGGAATTCTTGCCTGGAGACCTAAGGGCAACCTCTCTGGGATCCGTCGGTCGAAAGCCTATTACATGGACCACCTTGAGCAATATGGAGAAGCACATGAGTAATCAATTCTATATAACAATAAGAAGGTGAATTAAGTAAAATTAAGCTCACTCCATACTTATGCATTCAACATTAATGCTATTATTTAATTGGCTATATGTTTTCTTACACGTAGAACAAGCTTAAACTATTTAAGATCCAGAAATTTTATGAGGCTAGGTTATGGATTGTGGATATATACTTTGGCGATGGACTTGTAAAACGATGGTAGTGGAAAAGTATTAGTCATGGGGTGGAGACTACGATGGTTCATTTATGATTCTTGAGTCTTGACTTCAAGCTTGCTTGAGGACAAGCAAGAGTTCCAAACTACACACTCCTATCTGATTTTATTCTCAGGATCATCATTCTGGAGGGGCAAAGCGATCGGATCGGAAAAGCACGTAAAATGAAGCACAAAGAGCACATTTGATTGAGTTCAAGAGAAACTCGGGCCGGGCTGGCATCATATTCGGACCGGGTTGATGTTAAAAACCAATTTCGAATCGAATTCTACCCAAAAATAAAATCTGAAAAGAACCCGGCCCGAGTTGAAACAAACCCGGCCCGGGTTAGTACAAATCAGCCAAACTGGCAGATCACGTGGTTTTTTGGCTGACTTCCACTTCTATTTAAATCGCGAACTCAACTCGGAACCCTAAAAGGCCGCCACCCCTATAAATATGGATGTACCACGAATGCAAGGGACATGCAATCTTAGAGTTTGACGCCCTAGCCTCACCAGAAATGAGAGACGAAGTTCTACTACGTGCAAACTATAAATCAATCAAAGAAGTAAAGATTTTGTGGTTTCGGGCGATCGTTTGGAATATAGTTTCGGCCAAAGCTTGTTCCAGAGACGTCCACCACTTCTTAGGAGTTTGGTTTATAATTTCTAATATTTATTTTATATTTTCTCCCTCGAATTTGATGTTAATTCTTCCGATTATAGATTAGTTTAGTTGCTGGGAGGAAGACTACGTTGAACCTTGATTTTCTCTTAATATATTTTATTGTTTAGACCTTCGAGAACATGATTATGATGTGGATTTCATGCTTAATATGATTTTATTAGTTTCTTGCATCAATTTCATATAATTTCACATTATTCTGCAAGGAAATATCGATCAGATCCTTCTCTATGGAAAACCCGAGCCGAGTCGTATACAACACGGGCTGGGTTCCTTCTTTATTCTCACGAAGAGACATTTTTGTGTCAACCCAGGCCAAGTTCCTTCTAACCCGGGCCACGTTCTATTAATTTGATATTTTTGTTAGTAAATTAGTTTTAATTGCTAGCAATTGTATCATTAAATGGAGGTTTGCAACTTAAGGCATCTTAGATAAAGTAGATTGGAGTTGATCGAGTTTTCGACGTCTTTAATTTTACTTCTATTTAAGATAGTTAGGTTCTCAAGTTTTTTTGAATCCTTTACTTTAAGCAACCATTCATATTAATGCATCGTAGTTTATAGTATATTAAAGTGGATTGAGTTTTCAACATGCTTTGATTATATTCTTTACTAGGGTAGTTAGGTCCTCAAGCTTTTGAGTCCTATACCTTTTATCCATTTATTTTCTGCAAGAAGTCATTATTTGATTAATGGTTAGTTAAGATAATATGATTGGGATACGAAGTCTGAACTCTACTTTCTCTCACATTATTAAGGGCATCATTATCTCAGATTGTCATCAATTTTGAATCACTTTTATTTGAAAATTAATTCTTGTTATTCTCTCAATTAATAAACTTCAGTTAGAAAGATAAGAATGTAGATTAGTCCCCGTGGCTGATTTGTACCGGGCCGGGTTTGTTCCAACTCGGGCCGAGTTCTGTTCAGATTTTATTTTCGGGCAGAATTCGATTCAGAATTAATTTTTAACGTCAATCCGGTCCGGGTATGATGCCAGCCCAGCCCGAGTTTCTCTTGAACTCAATCATATGTCCTCCTTGTGCTTCGTTTTACGTGCTTTTTTTATCCGATCGCTTTGCACCTTCAGAATGATGATCTTGAGAATAAAATCAGACGGAAGTGGGTAGCTTTGGACTCAAAAGAAATTAAGAAAATAGATACATGCAATGGTAAAAACTACGAAAAATAACCAAAATGATGCATGTAAAACGTGTATAAAAATGCATGCATCACTTTCCATATGGAATCTTGTGCTATAAGATTAATGTGCATAAATTTATGTAGTCATAACTTGTTCTCATTTGAATATTCCTATATCGTATGATATTTGACTATCAAAATTGGAATGATGCTTAAATGATATCTCTCTTACACAAATGAAAATTTATATATTTATTTACATTTGAGATGTGTATGTCATACCATAAAATATATTAATTATTTGACTTACATGTGCATGAATCTACATTCTCATAATTTACAAAACTATTTTATCATATCTTTGTATGACCCTTATTCTTTACGCTTAAAATCTTCATGTTATGAAAATCAAGCTTTGACTTCTCATTCATAATATTATAGTGTTATTGGTTCTTTGAAAGAAAAAAGAAACATATAAAGAACTAAAGAAAGATAGAAAGATAATGAAAATTAGTCATAATGATAGGAGGAGCTTGTTCACAAATTTGAAATATCATTTCCTCCATTCCTTCTCAAATCTTTGGTTACTTGATATTATTCAATTTAAATTTGATATATCATTGTTGTCTCAAAGTTTCATGCAATGTTTCAATTTCTTATATAATTTTTTGAGACGTGTTATTCCTTTGATTCTATGTTTTGCTATTATAAATTAGTCATGACCTTAGGGGGAGTTATTTTTGTTGGATCTAAGTTTTAATGACATATAAAATTATATTTCGATGATACAAACTCGAAAGATTAAAGTTAAAATGCTGAAAAAATTTAAAGAAAAAGAGACAAATTTTATGCACTACACTTTGATTAAACAATTGACTATGATGTTATTAGATTCTGGATAAATCATAAGCACCAAAGTAGGGAATACTATTAGCTATCCATAGAATCCAAGATTATCTCATTTAGATAACTCTGCAAAATAAAATAGTGCAAGTCGGTCAACCTACCGGTCGAAGCAAAAAACGTCGATCGAAGATATACTGGTCGACCGATTGAAGATGTCGGTCAACCGACAAATACATGATCTTTCCCGGTCGACATCGAGATGATAACCATCGACATATCAGTCGATGAACCGGTCGACCGACCAGAAGCAAAGACATCCATCCAAACATTGAAGCAAAACTTTAAGAAATCAAAAGAAGATCTTTTTCCTTGAAGTTATCATTTAGAGCTTTCTTTCTTTCTCTTTTCTCTTCTTGTGAGTGTTCTATTGTAAAAGAGAGACTATTTTTTAGAAAGATTGTGAGAGCTCTTGTGTAAAAGAGGTTTCAAATCTTCCCTCTTAAACGAGAAAAAATATTAGCTTCCTAGGAGGAGAGGTTGCCTTATCTTTCGAAGCGGAGAAAAAATAGTTGATGTAAAGGGCGTTCTTTCTAATTGTCCCATTATGAATTAAGGAAGAGTTCTACTAGAATCTTCGACGATTTCGAGGTCAAAAAGTCGGAGCGGGGACATAGGCCAAGGCATGGCCGAACCTCATCAACAACCACCATGTGTTTGTGTTTGATTTTCTCTCTCTCACTCTCTCTCATATTATGCTTATGATTTGAATTGCATTCATTTAAATGGTTTTAACGAATTGATTTTAAGATTTCGCGATGGTTTTTGTGAAATCGATATTTTCGGATTGAACACCAATTCACCCCCCTTTTGGTGTCCTTTGGGATTCTACACTTGGTATCAGAGCGGGTTGCTCTTGTTTTAAGATCAAATCATTTTAAGATTTAATTGTTTTAAGATTTGATCATTTTTGTTAAGATTTAACCATCTTAAGAGCTATGGCATCGAGTGAATTCATTTTTGCCGAAGGATAATCAATTAGTCATCCTCCCCTTTTGAATATATCAAATTTTGCATATTGGAAAATTAGAATTCAACCCTACATATGTTCTATTGGTATAAATATGTGGGACATTGTTGAAAAAGACTATTATTTACTTGAAAAATTACCTTCAGAATATGATGAAATGCAAAAAGTTTTTTCAAAACTAGATTGGAAAGCTAAAAATATTTTTTATTGTGTTTTGGATTCAACGAAATTTAATCAGATTTCTAATGTGAAAGTGCAACTGAGATTTGGAATAAACTCATCACTACTTATGAAAGAATCGATAAAGTTAAAGAATCTAGATTGAATATTCTAAATTATCAATATGATTCTCTTAAAATGTATGATAATGAATTCATAAATGATATGGTTGCTCGGTTTAATGATATTGTGAATGGCTTAGCCTCCTTGCAAAAGCCAAGAACTAAACCCCAAAAGGTGAAAAAGATTCTCACGTCTCTCCCTTCTCAATGGCATTCGAAGAGGTCCGTGATCGAAGAAAAAGATCTGAATAAATTGGATTTTGATGATCTTATTGGTTCACTTCTAGCCTATGAGATCTCAAATCAAGAAGAAATAACTCCCAAGAAGAAAACGTTGACATTAAGCATTTAATGTTCTATGGAATAGTAATTGTTATATGATTAATAAAAAGTTTTTGTTTATGATGATTTTTGGTAAAATGTTGAAGTCTTTCATTCTTAACTGATGTATGGCGAATGGGCTAACGACACAAAATTCTATTAAATGACCAAAACATTTAAGGTGAATTTAAGGTCATTACATCGTTTAAGTATTATTAATAGATAACACATCTCAAATATATCTTGATATTATTATATATTACTATATAATATTTTATAGAGGATTAGAGTATGATTAATTTTAGGATATTTAATATTAGGATATATAACTATGGATAATATTATGGTTAGAATTAATTTAAGTCCATCTAGGATGCCTAATATTAGTACTATAAAGTATGATTAGTTTAAATATTATAATAGATGACACATGTTCATAATTCTAATGAAACTCAAATAGATTACATGTTCATAATTCAGACATCCAGAAGTGCAACGGGCAAAAAATCGCCAGAAGATCGGTATTGATTCTCTCTTTCATTACTCGTATTAATTTATGGATTTGTAATCTCTCCATAGTTAAACCAAGGGTTTCAAAAGTTGAAACCGACAAATTGATGGCCATAAAACCCATCTCTTTCTCTCTCCCTTTCCTTGTTTTCTCATTCTTCTCTCTGTCATCTCGGGTGCTCCTTTCTTTGTCTTGGCCAGAGAATGAAAGGGTTGCTCCATTAGGCCATCAGGCGCAGGAGACATAGGAGCACGCGACTAGGACGATCCACCGAAGACCCAATCGGAAGAATCATATGAAACAAGTGTATTTTTTGGGATCTAGGTCATGGGGTAGATTCCTTGATGGATTCACATATTTTTAAGGTCGACCATGAGGTTAGGATTCATGCTAGTTGCATTGTTAATGTGACAATAAGTTCTGCTTCTAACGATGATTAGTATGAAGATTATTTCATGTGATTCCATGATTGGTTCTATGAAAAATGGCATGCTATGATGTTATGAATTGATGGATCTATTTTTAGCATTATTATTAAGTCGATTTTCAATGTATCCTAATCTAGTGAAGAGGTTGATATGATAACAAAAGAACAGTCATGTTTAAGATGAATAGAATGATTTCCGTCATGCTTATTAGAAGGAGAAATAGTCATTTGCCGATGTTGATGCATATGTCGATATGTTCATACTATATATGATCATGTAATATATTGAGTTAGGATATATTAGTAGATATCAAATGTGAATAACTTCTTGAAAACATAAGGATTTTGCAATGATCTATGACTTTGCTGATATGTGAAACGGATGACCGAAACCTCTTTGGACATCTGATTAAACATGACTAAAGTATAGCGACTTCTATATTGGATGTTCAAAACTTTATCGGACGATCGATGTGGACTAGAACAAAAGTCTGAAACTCCTTCGGTTGATCGAATTGAAAAATGTCAAGAATAAAAAATGGCGACAATAACTAGTCAGTAGACCGAAACCATTTTGGACGAATGATTTAGATTATCATGTCGGAAATGCTTCTGACGATGGATGGAGAACCATCTCCGATCGACCGAGGAAGATGAATCTATTCCAACGAACGATTGGTCAAATTTTAGCCGACCAAAAGTCCGTAAATCTCCTTATGTCAATAATAGACGACCAAAAACCTTTCGATCGACTGATTCTCATACGACATTGGAACAACCAATGGATAGCTCAGAACGAATGATCGCATCCTTTTCAATCAATCGATGGACACAGACAAAATGGACGTCCCCTCATCTTTCGGACGACCATTGAATGCACACCAAACGAGCGACCGTTCGACCTTTCGACGTTTGATCCATGGACAGAAAGAACAAGGCTTTAATCTATACCATTTTGATTTGATAAGTTTTTGTTGACCTGGCTCATACTCCGTACAATCTTGATTGATCCAAGTAATTGAAAGAAATCATGATTAATGAGATAAAAGATGAGGGTTACCATTAGTTTACCCATATGGGAGATTCTCTCCTATAGACGTTTTCGTCTAGTAACGACCCTAATTTTTCAGGATTTAATAAATAGATATTTTATTGTTTTATTTTATTTTGGGAAATATTATTATTAATATTAGTGTATTTAATAATTTCGAAAATAAAATAAGAATTAGAGAGGAGTTTGATTAGCAATGAGATTATTTAATTAATTTCATAATTTATCTATTCAATTATTAGAATAAATAGGAATTGGTTAAAGAGATAAATTAGAGGATTAAAGTTGAGTGATATTGGATATGATAGTTAGAATAGGATTAATGATTTTATAAATAAAAGTTAGGCCGGCAGAACGTGGAAGAAAAAAAGAGGAGAGAAAAATTATTCTCTTCGTCGTGTCCGACGATGGGCGCAACTTGGCGGCGACCGGCGTAATTCATCGGCGACAACGTGAGAGACGTTCGTCTGCAAGGTACGTAGGGGGGATTTTGTTTGCTGTTGTGCCGTGATGTTTTTACGGCACAATCTAGTTTCAAATTAGATTTATTACGATCGCAATTTCCTGTTCATTGTGAGGTGATGTTTTATGGCGCAATCTAATTTTAAATTAGATTTATTATGGTCGCAATTTCATGTTGACTTGAGATGTTCCCGACCGCCAAGAGAGAGAGAGAAAAGAGGGAAGAGTTTTACGGCCGTAAAGGAAGTAGAGAGAGTAGAGAGGAAATACGAGAGAGGTAAAAGATAATTTATGTTTTATGATCGTCAAGGGGTAGAGAGAGAAAAAGATAGGAAAGAGAGAAATTAAAAAAAAGAGGGAATTTTGTTTTCTTACGGACGCAAAAGATGATGGAGAGAGAAGTAGAGAGAGAAAGGTAAAAAAAAGAAGAATGGAGTTTACGGCCGCAAGAGATAGGGAAGAAGAATTGGAGTTAGATTAAAAAAACAAAGAAAGAGTTCAGAGGTTACGGTCGTAAAGGATAGGGAGAAAAGATTTGGAGAGAATTAAAAAAAAGAAATAGTTTGGAATTATAGAGAGAGAGAGAAGAGATTTTTCTTATTTGTATTTTTCCGATAAGGAAATTCTATCGGACAATCAAGAAAAGAAGGAGAAATTCTAATTTTATTTCTTCATTTTATCTGAGAAGGGATTTACCTTTAATTTATTATTATTGTTATTATCTGTATTATTATTGATTGCATCAATTATATTATTGATTTTATTGATGATTGTTTTGTTGGTCTATCTAGTTTTTGGTCCAGGTCTTGTCTAACCTAATTGATGATTTATTAAAGATAGACATTTTAGGTAAACAAGATAAAAGCCGAAAGCTACTGGGCTCATGTCTACTGATTGCCACTAAGCCGGGACCAATTTAATTGAATTGAATGGGCTAGATAGTGTAAAAGCTATGGTTGTCCCGTGTATGGCCACTCATCCCCCATCATACACGAACCCATTGAATTATATTGGGTTTGCCATGGCACCGATCCCCCATTGGCCTGCATGAAAGTCGCATGGCGTCCCTTAATTGATTGAGTGCTCCTCATTGAATTAGATAACTCCGAACATTGTAAATCGAATTAAATTGAATTGAATCATGGTCATTTTGATATATTGGCATTGAGTTGACAATTATTATTGTCCTATTGAATCGAATTATTATTGGCCAATGACCATTGATTATTGAATTGGAAATTGTTAATCGAATATTGATTTATTAATCAGGAAATTGATAATTGTTAATTGGAAAATTGTTATTAATATATATTGGTCTCTTAACCATAGCTTGATATATTGTTCATATTGATAAATGGTAAGTTGGTTATTGTATTGACTGCTCAATTGACTCATCATTGATTATACCTTATTTTCGATTGAGCATATTGATTGTCTTTTAGACCCTACGTACTGAGTATTTTTATACTCATGGATATTTCCCTGTACCTGGATCTGTGCAGGTGAGAGAGCTATAGATGATAATTCTGCAAGTGCTTACGCTCAGTGACAGACAGATGTTGCACATGGCATTAGATCGAGTTATTTGGTTTTATTATTTCCGCACTCATTAGAATTGTAAACTTATGGATGTTTTAGCATTTTGATTATTATGGATGATTAGTTATTATTTTTGAAAAGTCTTCCACATTTATGGTTTATATTCCGCATTTATAGATTTTATTCCGCAAAAATATTTTATAGAAAATTGTGTAATGCCTCTTCGACGACTCTGAGCACGTGAACGTCATGTGAGTCTCGGGACGTTACAAGCTTGCTATGAATGACTGAGTAATTTTTTAATTGAAAATAATTTTCAAAAAAGAAAAATTGACACTAATAAAGCATATGGTGAATGGTATTTTTATAGTGCATATCTATGTTAATGATATTATTTATGGTGTCACTAATAAAAACTTATGCAAAGAGTTTGAATCTCTTGTGTAAAAAGAATATGAGATGAGCAACAAAGAAAAATATACCAAAGAATTGCTCTAGTGATTTGGAATAAACAATTGCAAATCTAGCTCAACCCCCACAAACACCTCTACCAAGTTAGATAAGGATGAAAAAGGCAAGTCTATTGATAAAAAAAATATATAAAAGCATGATCGATAGTTTACTTTATCTAACAACATTAATGTTGGATATTATGTTTAGTGTATGTTTGTGTGCTAGATTGCAACCGTGTCTAAAAAAGCACACTTAATTGTTGTTAAAAGAATCGTGCGATACTTGAAAAAACACTTATGAGTTAGGCGTTTGGTATGATAGAAACTCAACTTTTGATTTACATGCCTACACCGATGCGGATTTCATCTGGTGCAAAAAGCACTAGTGGTCTAGCAAGAAGCAAAACTCCATCGCGCTCTCTACCACCGCCGATGCTGAATATATTGTTGTCGGTAGTTGTTTTGCACAAATTTTGTGAGTTAAACAACAATTACTCGGTTATGGAATTATTTTTCAACTGTACCCATGAAGTGCGATAATACTAGTGCTATAGAAATGACTAAAACTCAATAAATCACTCTAGGACTAAACATATGATCTAAGATATCACTCCATTTGAGATCATGTGAATCAAAATAATATTGCAATTGCATATGTGTCCATCGGCATCCAACTAGCAATATTTTTACAAAATCATTGAGTGAATAATGATTTTGTATGCTTAGAAGAGAATTATGAATAATTAAAATTTAATTGCATATCAATTCTAGGTAAAAGTGATTTGGTACCATTTCTGAATTGAATTGAATATGAAAATGATATTGCACAACATCTACATTACTCAAATATAATTACAAAATTGACCAAAACAAGTCTTCATGTGAATTCGATAAAAAATTTTGATATATACAGTCAACCAGTCGAGGTTTCACGATCGATCATGCCAACCTGCGGACTAGACAAACTAGCACCTTTCGCCTTGATGCAAGTTTCTCAACCAATCAAGAACACCGGCTGACCAACCGGAGATCTCTTTTGATCGAACACAAAAAATCAGTTGATTGCTTGACATAATACGATGAAATATTCATCATCGGTCGACCGCTTGAATAGTTTGGTTGACCGACCATCTCAAAAATCATGCTCCCAAATAGTAATATCCTATTTCAATCGACCAAACCCTAAAACTCTCATTCTCCCTCCCACGACCGCCGCTCTCTCTCACCGCTTTCTTCTGCCAGTCACCACTCCTTGATCTCATCACCGACGAAAGGATCATCTCCGGCCAGGTGGACACCGATCGGATCATGGATTGTCCCATCTTCAAGACACCTTCTCTCTTCTCAAATCTCGAACATGCGCCTTCAACCTTCTCTTCTCTAGACACTGCCACCAAGATCGCCGCTCCCTTCGGTCATCCTTAGCACCGTCGCCTCCCACCCCCATGGTCTCATTCAGACCTCGTTGACTAGGTTGGTATTGGTGATCAACTTCCCTCAGTGATCTGTCGACCTCCTATTAGTGATCGGCCAACCTCTTTTCTTCCTCTATTGCCATTTATCGTTTCTTTTTTTAGTAGACGCTCCCCAAATTTTTAGCCACACACTAGTGACCGCCGGCTATATTTGTAATATACATGATCTAATCCATATTGGATTCTATATGTTTATAATCAATTGAATATATGTGCTGTAGTATAGGTCGTAATGTCACGCATTAATATAGTAAGAATTTATAAAATTTGATTAAAGTACTAAAGTATGATTAATAATCATTATATGATAAAGCATATCCTTTTATGGTTAACTATGCATGTGATTTTTTAACATTAGATTTAAGTCTAGTGGACCAATTAAATGTCGCCAAGTGGATTAAGAAAATATATGTGTGTTAATAATTAATATATAAAATGTGAATAAATTACATGGATTTTATTTTACTAATTTATATTTAATAATAATTAATCCATCTTAATTAGGGATGAAATTAATGATTTTTATTGTCAAATTTTAATTGGAAAAGAATTTCAACTCTTGACATGCAAATTGCTAGCAAGCTAACAACTTGCCACCTCGTGCTTAGCCTATTTTTCCAACCGACTTACAAATGTGATAAAAATATGACAAAATTAGTGAGGTCTCATCATTCTTTCTAGAAAACTCACAAAAATTTTTAGAGCACGAGCCATTCCATGTATGTCGAAGGAAATTCGATAAGGAAGACATTCAAGGTGAAGATTCTAACCCTAGGCTAATGGTTTACTTCCTAAGGTGTGCTTTCATAACAATTCTTGCTTAAAAATTATGAAATTTAACATGGATGATTATTTTCGAGTCTAGTGTACATGATATTTGGAATCATGTTAATTGGTTATGTCATCATGTTTAAGGGTCTATCATACTATCTAATAAAGTTTTTAGTCCGAATTTTAAATTAGGTATTCAATTGTATATGTAACAATATAGTTTGATAATTATACAGAGAGGACTTAAGTTAGCATGTGTTTTCAATTGAAATCATTCAAAAATATTTTGTCTACCATAAGTTATTGATTTATCATTCTATATGACCCTTTCTGTCAGGATGAAGAAGATATTAGAACATGAGTTAGATTGAGAAATTTATTGTGATCATAATAGATTTATATGAATCGTAAACCTTTTATGGGTTATACCTCGTGACATATAGTTGTATTAAAAATTAGAATCATATGAAAAGGGAAGGTTTGTAGAAGTTATAAAATGTTAAACTAAACATTACCTGTCTTCCATCGAGGAGAATATGATCTTATTTGTCAAAATTATTATGATAATTGTTTGTTAAGATAAACCTTAAGAATTTTGGGAATGAGACTTTAGGATGTCTACTTTTAGACAAAATTTAAAGTTTTGAAATATGAGTCATCTATTAATTGATACAAATTTTAGAAGCAATGTCACTTAGATTGTTGGAATCCATAATTAACACAAAATATTGGTTGAATGTTGATTTTCTTAAGAAGCAATCGTAAGGAAATAGTATCCGATTGGTTTTGTAGAAGACTATGTTCATTAAAATTGGATTCATGAGGATCATGTAGAATATAAGATATGACTTTTGTTCCACAAAGCATACAATCAGCCAAAATGAAAAGATTTACATACTCAATAGGGTTATGTTACACGAATTGCATGTGTTAAAAGTATTAATACCATTCAACTTAAGGATAATATATGATTCTTATCCATGTGATAGGTATTTATGTTGATTCCATGTCTAAATAATGTTATGAACATATATTATGGTTATAGGAAGGAATTCTAAGATAAATAAAAATGGAGGATGATCCATTGACCTAAGGTGTAAAAATGTAGAGGGAGCAAGTTAGAGAAGAGTTATGTAGGGTGGATCCATATGATTATATTGCATTTATTGTTATAAGCATTTGGTTATGATATATGCAACATGAAATTTTATACATCATTGTGGATCTATAATAAATGATTAAATGAATACTTGCACAAATGCTATGCAATATTTTGTCTCATGTGATAATTAAAATATTATTATATGGATGTAAAAGAATGTATGAAAAATAAATTGATATGATATTGATATGAATAAATTCTTACACGTGTTCTTGAGATGTCGTTGTTATTTATTACAACATCATTATAAGATTAATGGTATTAAGAAAACTATATATGATATGATATAATATGCCATGACATGATAAGATATGATAGAAAAGGATATGACATAACATGTTACAAGATGACATGCTTGGGTTATGCATATGCATTACATATGTATCATACATGTGCATTACCCCTGTTGGGCGATAGTTTACCCTTGCATAGTTGAAAGACTTGCAAGACCGATAGTTTACCCTTGCATAGTTGAAAGCAATGTTTTAAAAACCGATTCGGACCGGCTGGTTCAACTGGTCCGATCGCGAACCAGTAAGAAAACTGGTTTGATTCAATAATAAAATCGGAAATGTTAAAGAATCGGGTTGACTCGGAAAAAATCGAAAAAATCAGGTTGAACCGGTGAATCCGGTTGAACCCAATTTTTTTATTTTTACAAAAAAATATATATGGAAATCATTTATTAGGGGAGAAAAAAAAGAAAGTATTTGAAATAAGAAAATAAAAGGAAAGATGGTAGTGAGAGAGAATGAATAAAAAATTGAAATATATTATTAAGAGAATAATAAAATATGGAAAGTATTTATTAGGGGATATGAATGTTTAAATAATTTTATAAAATTGGAAACTTTTGGACGTGAAAGTGAAAGGAGAGAAAAAGGAAAACATTTAAAATAAGAAAATAAAAGGAAAGATCTTGAATCCTTGACTAGAGGAAATAAATCAAAATAGAAACAAAATATTAATCAAATTAAATCAAAACAGATATATGTGGAAAGAAAATAAATTTGGTAATAATATATTAGTAATAAATTTAGATTGAAATTGAAGTTAGATTATTATATTAGTAATAATAAAAAACTAGTAAAATAAAAGAGAGTTATATATGAAAGAGAATAAAATTTGGTAATAATATATTAGTAAATAAATTTATATTGAAATTAAATTTATACTATTATATTAGTGATAATAAAAATAAATCTATTATTTAATTAGTTTTAATTATTTTTATAATAATTTATGTATTAAATTACTCTTAAATAATTATAAATAATATTATTATATAAAAATCCGGTTCAACCAGTTGACTCTCGGTTGAACCGCTCGAACCTCAACTCGGTCGGCATGCCGATCCGATCTCCGATCCGATTTTTAAAACATTGGTTGAAAGACTTGCAAGGCCGACAGTTTACCCTTGCATAGTTAAAAAATCTTGTAAGGCTGACAATTTATCCTTGCATGGTTGAAAAAATCATGTAAGTCCGACAGCTTATCCCTATACGATTGAAAGATCTTATATGGACGATAGATATCCCGAATGGGATTTTAAGTTGTTTGGAGCTAAGTACCATGTGAACCAGATTGTGGAATCAATGTGAGCCACATTTGAATTCACAGGGGCCACATTTAGAATCCATCAGCCTCCCCGACATGGTCGACAGATATCCTGCAAGGGATGCTTTTGGCCAGTTGGAGATATGACATGTGCATGCATCATTCTTCTTACATACATCCCACTTTAAAGAGCATGGCATGCGATGCATTATTGATTGTGATATTGTATAGTTATATGACACGCTTTGATATGAATGATGTGGTAACAATGTTTGTAAGTTAATGATTATATGTATGAACAAATATTTTGATATAATTTTATTATGACATGTAATGGTAGCTTATGCTTATATGAAAACACTTAAGTTTATGAACATGTGTTTTCATAAGATAGAATAAGATAACCAATGTGTTTTACGATAATGATGAATATGTATCAGTTTTTAGGATTCTTCACATGATATCATGATTCTTGATCAGTTGAATGTTTCATGTTTTGGATAAGTTATAAGTTATTGTCTTTTAAAAAATATTATTTTGGCCATACATGCGATCCTTTGCTCATGGAGATTATGCATATATATGTACATTTATGTACAATATATATGCATATATTTCCCTGTACTTGAATCCTGCAGGTCAGAGGCACGGGTGGTCGATGCTCATGACGATGACAAGTGATGTCACATGAAACTGAGTGTTGGAAAGTTTTTCTTTAGATACATTATTTTGTAATAATATTTAAAGGTATCCATATTTAATGTATGAATATTAGTGCTTCTATATGTGCATAATACGAAGAAAATATTTTATTTCATATGAGATTAGTTTATGACAAGATGATAGAAGTAGCAATCAGATGCTCGAGTAAAATAAAAATAATGCTTCCGCTGGCTTGAGGGTCTGGGTCGTTATAATATTCATCTTCTAGCAGAATTTTTTTCAAAATGTTCATCCTGAATGTGCTCAAATCAATTTGTTAATGCTCTGCTCTAATTAATCTCTATTAACATGTGAAACTTTGCTTTAGCCATGTCCTCTCAATTGTCCAGTGCCCTTGATCTCCTGGGGGGTTTGAGACATTTGTTCTTGGGCATTGTGTTTCTGCTATCTCATATAACTCATGTCGCATATTTGGATTTCCTCCTCCTCCACCAGGATATAATATTCGTATGTCACCCAATGTTGGCTATATGACAATCTATCCATAAAGGATGGTGTGGACCTCGCGCTTGGAGGGCGTGTACAATAATATATAACTGATAAAGTGCATCAATTTCTTTCACCTCAAGTTAAATTGTCCCGTCACATTTTGAGTCACATGATCACTCTACATTCTAGCCATTTCATAAAAGTTACACAATTTGACTTGTTCTTTCTTTATTGTATATGTGTTCATGATGCTTCCCATCTAAACTTTGCTTCTTATCTTCTTCACCATTTGAAAGCCATCCAATAGAAGATTAGTTTTAGTGCTCCGAGGAAATATCTTATGTACTTTGGCTCCTAGATCACAAAGATTGTCATTGCCTATGCGGTTGTCATCCCCAATCATGAGATGTCCTTAGTGACAAGACCATGAACATGAAACACTTTCGACGAGGACAAAATACTTGGACTGCTAAGGGTGATGCAGAGTACATGAATGATGAGCACGAGGCACTTGACGTGATGGATACTGGTGACACATGTCACGGGGCATTTTCTTAAGATACGATGCAAAAACCTTCATGGCGTTAACGCCGCTCAACTTAAACTTTCGGCCGCTTAGTGCCCTATAAGGAATACATGCAATCACCCCGCACTGCGCAATTTTACAAAATATTAAGTTATCTGCCCTCGTGGAATTATCTTGTAACGTCAACCTTATGAATGGTCAAATTACCCATAAAGCTTTAGTCTTTTACATTTTCACTTTTTTTATTGAGTCTCCTTCACCTACGGTACATTAGGGAGGAGTTCACTAGTAGCTTCCTAAGCCCATATGTATTTTATATTTCTATATACAAAACAAGCAAGCTTTTCTAATCCTATTATTTGGCCTTAAGTCTAGGGTGGAAACCAACATCATGGACCCTTCTCAATGCCCCGTGATTCCTTAGATGCCCATTCAGACATTAAGTGCTCAAGCAACCGCATTGGTGCATCAACTTGCTATTATCACGGTCCCATGACGACTTGTTGAATACTCTTGTCATGTCTATAAGAGTGACTCTCGGCATAGTCATCTCGACCATAAATCTTTCGCTGCTTACTCAAAATAGGCTTGGCTAGGTGCCCATTAGCCTAGTCATAGCATGTGGTTTTGTGTCCGAGAATGACCCCATGATAAGTGGTATTAGAGCAGTTCATCTTGCTTGGATTCATACGACGATGACCAACTTGTGTAGTTGAAATATGCCCTGCCGTGGAAAAAGCACTTCCGCTCGCAAATCCCACTACACCCAGGTGCACTAGTACTATGGTCCTTGATCGTGGACACCAATGATGAATGTTTGGCAAACTTCATAGCCACATGCCCAGTCGTGCCCCGGAGCAAGTTCCTCATGCCCCCGTGTTGCGCCAAGGAATGCACGTCATGCACTACCATGATGCATTAATCACCCGCCTAACCGGGACAGTTATGCATTGTTCACTCGAGCAAATCTCCAATCCACATGTACAATCAGGAACCCTAAAGTGTCACGTTGTGTCAAGAAGAGTGTCCTCATGCCTAGTCATGATGGTCTTGAGTCAATCATACCACGAGGTCACATTACATACTTAGCCGTGTAATTCGAAGTACTCGTGTCACAATTAGGGATTGTCGTCATGTCCAACCATGAAAATGTGGCGTTGCTCAGCATTCTGTGATGTCGCATCGCATGGCTAGTCATGCAACATGAAACGCACAACTTCTTCACGAGAGAAGTTGGCCCAATATCAAGCATCAAAATTCAACATCCCTTTCGACTATGGTACAACCTTCACAAGCATCTTGCCGAGTTGTCAGCCTAGCCTTCCTCATCAAGTATTTTCTCGAGAATGACATATTGTCATCTGTCGAGAGCTAGAACGAACTGCAATATGCCAATATAAATCGACACCTTAACTCCATGGACCAATATGGTAAATGCTCTGAGCATTAGGCATTTGGCAAACCCTTGGGAATGCTGCGTCCAAGTGTTTTGCCGCCAACTAAAGGAAAGGCCTGCCTTTCCTCTCGGCCAATGCCTCGAGTAATCAAAGCAGCCTCCAAAATCAAAGTCTAAGGCTCGAAAGACAAGTCCCTTACGTGTCCTTTCGAATGGAGATGGAGGTGAAGTTCGACATATGGACTCCAACTTGACAAGCGAAGTCAAAACTAAAGATGAAGACCTTGAAGAAGCCCGGACAACGGCGTCACCGGCTTGAGTGGGGGAGAATTTCATATGGCATTTTCCCATGACACAACATGCAAAGTCTCGCGAAGCGATGCCCATGCCACTCGACTTAAGCTTTCGTCCACTCAATGTCATACAAGGAATACATGCAGTCGCCCTACTATGTAATCTTATAGAGTACCAAGTTATCTGCCCTTGGGGAATTATCTTGTAAGGCCATCCTTATAATGGCCAAGTTACCCGTAGAGCATTAGTCTTTTACATTTTCACTTTTGTATTGAGACTCATTTACCTATGGTATATTAGGGAGGAGTTCATTAGTACCTTCCTATGCCAATATGTAGTTTATGTTTCTATATATCATAAAAGCAGGCTTTTCTAATCGTAGTATCTGACCTTGAGTGTGGGTTGGCAACACACATTAGTGATCCTTCTTTGTACCCCTATTCCTCAAATGCCCCTTCGGACGTTAAGCTCTCAAGGGTCCTCATCGGTGCCTCAATGTGCTAGTACCACGGTCTCATGATAAGTCGTTGAACACTGTCATCATGTTTGTGATTGAAAACCTATACGAGCAAGTCTCGACATAGTCATCTTCACCATAAAACCTTCGCTACATACTCAAAACAGCCTTGGCTAGGTGCCCCTTCGTAAAGTCGTTGCATGTGGTCTTGTATCCGAGAATGACTCTGTGATACACGCATAAGGAGGGACTTGACTGGAGCACTGTTACCCTTCGTGCACAACTCCCGGCAAACCTTGAGGACCCACCCAAGATGCCTCTTGGTGTCTTCACCGTGGGCATCTTGGGGTGCTCCGCCGCCCTCATTTAGGGCTTATGACATGGCCGCACTCGCTCATCAGGTGGGAACTTTGGAACATGGTCTGCACACTTTATAGTAGGACTTTTGACAGATTGGTCATGATGTTCGCTATATGATTGATACTCTTCATGATTTCTATGCGGCCGACGACAGTCTAGATGTGATGTAGCTTTATGTGGTTGTTATGTATCCCTCTTTGATGATGTCAAAAGGGAAAGAAATTTAGATGGAGACATTTATATTATGTTATGTTTATGTGACTTATATTGTGTCATGTGTTATGCACCATTTTGTAGCTGATCATATGTAGTGACTTGAGTCGCATATTCGTGTGCATGGACATTGAATGGACTATGATGGTCATTGTTCTTGCTTACAAGACATGCTTTTGGAAAATGTTTTTTCTTCTTCTCCTATACTTATGAGATGTTGCTTATGATTCTCTTCTTATGTTTATAAATCTTTTCAAAAATAAAGGCACATATTAAAGGGAAGAAATTATGAAATTTATTTTCATGTATTTAGGGGGAGTATAATTATATTTGTTAAGTTAATCATATCTCTTCATTTATCAATAAATTTGTCATCATAAAAGAGGGGGAGATTGTTGAATCCCAAATCTCATTCCCATGTTTTGATGATAGAAATAGAATTGGTCAAAAAGGTACTAAGTGATGTATATACATGTGTAAGATTAACAAGTGAACAGATATCAAAGAAGTCGTGGCATAAAAATTCAAAAACAAAATTTTGAAGAACGGCCGGTCGAACCTTATGCGACCACATGAAGAATTAGTCCAATGATAATTGAAGAAATCTAAATAAATGGTGATCGAAGAAGAAAACCAGTTGCCCAAGCTATTGATCAAAAAAGTGTGAGATGGCCAAAAAGTTTCAAGGCCCAAAATCGATTGACCGAACATGTGATTAGAAAAGTGCGAGAAAGTTAGAAAAAATGAAAACCTAAAATCGGTCGACCGGACATGCAATTGAAAAAATGCGAGCAAGCTAGAAAAGTCAAAGACTCAGGATTGATTGACTGCCTTGCTGGATTAGTCAACCGGTCACAAGCAAAAAAGTTCAATCCCCACATGGAGTGGAGGAGAAAATTTGACAGGTGTTCCAAGAGGATCTATGCAGCATACATTATATCATTTATGTGTGCTTTAAAACTATACTTTTGGTTTGATTAGGTGGTAATCAAAACATAACCATACTTATAATGCCTAGCCATAACTTATAAGGCATGGACTAATACCATACTTTTGGTAGGCTAATATTTTGTAGATTTTATGTGGTGTGTATTGCTCACCTCCACTAAGTGGGCATATATATATTAAGCGGAATGAAAGAGAAAGTAACTTTTTGCCTTTTTAGAAAGCTTCCACTAGAAGTCTCCTTCTTCCACACTACTTTTTGACTTTTTAGAAAGCTTCCACTAGAAGTCTCCTTCTTCCTCACTCTCTTCTCCCTCATTCTCCTACTGTTCATCTCGTCTAGACCAAACCACACACAAGAAACCGCCACCTAGCAACTACCATCAAGTGATTTACACTCTCCAATAACCTTGGAGAAGGCATGGGGTCACCTTACACGAAGAGTAACATTCATCCGGATTTGTTTGAAGCTCCAAATCCCACGATTGGAAACAACCCTAGATCAAGTTGTCGGATCACAAGGCACCAAGAGGGGGTTGAATTGGTATTTAAACCAAAAAAACTAATTTTACAAATATCATTGCGGAAGCTTAAAATCGATTCATTAATGTTAAATCAACACAATAGCAATCATATCACATGAATAATAAAATAGGAAGGAGAGGGAGAGAAAATGATAAACACAAGATGCATGGTGGTTTGCTGACGAGGTTTGGTCACATCTTGATCTACGTCCCCGCTCCGACTTCTCATCCTCGAGAACGCCAGAGATTCCACTAACGCCCTTCCTTCATTCCAAATGGGACAAGGAAGAAACCCTTTACAACTCTTGCCTTTTCTCCCTTTCAAGAGGTAAGGCACACCACTTTCACTCGTCTTTTCTTCGCTCAAAAGGTAAGACACAACCTCTTTTCACTCATGAGCTAAACAATTATTAAAATATCACAAGAACACTCCACAATCTCTTTTACAATTTGGAATCTCACACAAGAGTAAGAGAGAAAGAAATGAAAGATTTGCAACTTGGAGCTCAAATGGACTTCTCAATGTTCTTCCCAATTTTTCTTAAAAGTCTTGATCATTTCTAACCTTTCAGTCATCTTTTATTGCCTTCTTAATTCCATTTAGCCGTTGGCACTTGTTTCCTAATTTTGGGGCCAAAATATGACCTTTAGAGTGTATTCTACGCACTGACCGATCGATCATTTTGCCCCACAGGTCGATCGGTACACTTATTTTTTGAAAAATATGACTATTGATAAATTATGCACAGGCTGGTCGACCGACCGACCGATCGGTGCTTCGACCGTCATAGTCTCGACATTTTGCTCAGCTGAAATCTACATTTTCTATGTCGACCGGTCAATTGGTGTTCCTGACCAATTGACCGGTATCTCGACCAGCATCATCTAGGCACTTTGTTTGATTAAAGGGTTATTTCCTCTGACCACCCCTAAACTATCGTGAATTATCACATCTAACCTCAAACTATGAACTTTATTTTTTGGGTACTTAAACTACCGCGATTTTTCCAGTTTGATCCTTCCATCTAATTCCATCGACTTTTCCATTATTTTTTATTTTTTACATTTGTAAAATGTCCATTGTACTCCTGCGTTAATCCACTTTTATATAAAAAATATAATAATGAATATAAAAATAATTTTAAAAAAAAGAGAGTGACGATGGGGGGCGACGACCCCCCTATCCCCTCTCTTTCCCGGCGTCGGGAAATAGAGGGGAGGAGGGGGGGTCGCCGCCCCCTGTGTCATCGTCGACGTCAACGACGACACAAAGGGGGGGTCTCTACCCCCCGTCGTCGATGTCAATGATGACACAAAGGGGGGGCTGCGACCCCCCTCGTCATCTCTCTTTCCCGGCACAGGAAAAAGAGGGGAGGAAGGGGGTCGCTGCCCACCTCTGTGTCGTTGTCGACGACGATGACGTAGAGGGCCCCCCCCCCACACAACTCTCTCTTTCCCGGCGCCGGAGAGAGGGGGGGTCGCCCCCCCCCCCCCCCGCGTCATCGTCGACGATGACACAGAGGGGGGGCAGCGACCCCCCTCCCCCCCCCACCCCACCTCTCTCTTTCCCGGCGCTGGAGAGAGGGGAGGAGGGGGGGTTCGCCGCCCCCCGTCGTCAATCTTTTTTTTTAAATTTTTTTTATATTCATTATTATATTTTTTATATTAAAGTGGACTAACGTAGGGTTATAATGGATATTTCACAAATGCAAAAGATGAAAAATAATGGAGAAGTCGACGGAATTGGACGGAAGGACTAAACTAGAAAAATCGCGATAGTTTAGGTACTCAAAAAATGAAGTTCGTAGTTTGGGGTTAGATGTGGTAATTCGTGATAGTTTAGAGGTGGTCAGAGGAAATAACCCTTGATTAAACTAGGCAATTTCTGCACTGACCGATCAACCGGTGTGCGTGATCGGTCGACCGGTTCATTGTTAGTAAGATTGACTGCCCTGCACTAATTTGAGCATGACGTTTTGCACAATTATCCAAATAAGATGATTTTTTATTCTATGGAAAGCTAACATAAGTCTCTACAACTTTGATATTCATCATTCATCCAAAATCTAATGACATCATCGTCAAATATTGATTCAAACTTCAGTATACAAAATTGTCTATTTCAAATAAAACATTTTAGACCTTTACTCTTTTATGCATAACGTTTCATACCAGTATCCAAATGAGATGATATTTGATTCTATGAAAAACTACAACATTGTCTATAACTTTTATATCAATCTCTTGATCCAAATCTCATGATAGAATATTGAACTATTACGTGCAAGTTTAGCACATAAAATAAACATCAAATTTAACTTTTTGAGCTTTACATAAACATAATTTTTTTATGTGGTTGTCCAAATGAGGTGATTCTTGATTCTCGATAAAGATAAGAGAATTATCTATAACTTTTATATTTACCCATTAATGTAAATCTCGTGGGAAGATAAACAAATATTAATCGAAAGTTTAATGCATGAAGCAACTCATTTTTATTTAAACTTTTTCGGCATTTTAAATATAACTCTAATCTTTTGAGGTTTGTATCATTCTACTGGGCATAAAAGATTTGCTCCAACTGTCACGATCCCAATTTAAACTAGAGTTCATGACTCATTATGGTCGATCAAACCAAATTATGAAGGAATGAGGAAACGTGATTATTTGTTATAACATCAGAATAAAAGTAAATCATTAAACAAATTACATAATATGTGATCATTCAAAGCAAACCGGTACTCCTTAAGTTGTACATTTCACAAAATGACCTTATTTTCGATACAGTTATTGTGACATTGGTAATAAACATGACTAGCACTCTCGACATCTTAATAGAAAGATACGAGAGACATAAATCTTCTCATCATACCACCAAGGATGTTATATAACCCATCTAAGACTATCACCTCACATGATCCCCAAAGAGATATATGAATTTAAAATATAATGAAAACAACATTATGAGCAAAAATAGCTCAGTAAGATGATAACTCATAGCCTATTTGTTAACATCTAATCAATTCAGAGAGATATAAAAATATTTGCAATAATCATAATAACAAAATAAGTATTTTTATACATTTGATAATTACATATACAACATTCTAATCAAAAGCATCACTCTCAATTTGTAATCACTATCACTTAAACATATTTAACATATGAATGTGAATGCAACACTCTCATATTAATGCACATATTACCAACTGACCAATGGTAGGCAGGTGGACTCTAGAGGTGACTCTCGTCGTAATCAGCGATATAGCACTTAGCTCCATTCTACCTCATCTTTTTTGGGGATAACATATCATATAATGATAGGTGAACTCTAGAGGTGACCCCTACGAATTGTAGAGGTGGCTTCCATCACGACTCCTCACGATGTAGCACTTAGCTTCGCATGGCACTTAGCTCGAGTCATTACTGGGGAACAAAATGATGGATTGGCCTCTAGAGGTGGTTCCCATCATGATCAGCGATGTAGCACTTAGCCCCAACCATCATATATGCAGATGCAGGCAGATGCAGATGCATGATTCATCATATAATAATTATATCTCGAATATCATAATATAAAACATATCGATCATTCATTTAAGCGAAACATCATTGCACTTTACAATAGCAATTCATAAACATTTCACAGTGCAATCAATTGGTCGATCATTCCGACCTACTGCTCATAAGAACTTTTTCAAAGATATATTAAATACATATAAGATAATATTCGACACCCATTCAATCGAAAAATGATTGCATTTTATAAAATCAATTCATAACATATCACATATGCTTTTCAATGTACAATCAAATCGATCAAGCATTCTAATTTAATTTTCATAAGAACATATCCAAAATATATTCAATAAATATCACAATCAATGTCACACTGAATTCAAAAAAGGTGAATACAAAAAGTTGGAGAAATAAATTTATCTCACATAAGCGATCACACAATGTGTTTCCTCATTTCTTTTTCTTATCAGTCATCTAACCCTATAACAATAATATTAGTCCATATTACTCTCACAACCATACCAACATAGAGATTTTACTAGCTCAATCAATTCAATTCATCATAACTGGTTATCTCGTATTATGGATGATTGCATACCTAGCAAAGAAAATTCACAACTGTTAAGATAATAGTAAAATCAAATGATTTCCATTTTAGTTAGCTCCATATTATAGAATTCTTAACATGTAAACATTTCATATTTTATTTCATTAGGCATGGTTCTCAGAAAAATCAGAATTCAACATAGGTTTTATGTTGGTTTGGTGTTCTGATGGACTAAACAACCATACTTTTATTATCTATATCAATTACTACACCCCTCCTCTTCTGGTGCTTCCAATTTTTCCTAACATTTAGACTTCCTAAGATTTCAATCATAATGCCTAGAATTTATAACTTTCTGAACCGATCTGAATAAATTTCACAAGTACTAATATGAGTAAATTTTCTTCTTAGAGACTAGGGAGAGTTCGGTAAATCATTTATAACTTTTCCTATACATATGATTTTCAAGTGATTCAAATAAATGAATCATAACATTTGTATCCCTCTAACACCAAAGTATCGAATAATTCTACAACAAATTGAACTTCATACATAATTTACAATCAAATAACAATTTTAGAATTCAAATTGATAGAACCTATAGATGAACAAATAACCTTCTCTATAACTATTTTATAAATCTGATTCCAAAGCCCAATAAAACTAGACTCATCAAATATTCAACACAATTGATTTCATAATTTATACTATCTTCCATAAGCCTCAAAAAAATCCTGTGATAACATATATTTAGATTATGTTTCAAAATCTAATAAACATAGCTATTGTAACATTTATATCCGTTACCATTCAACTTCTTTTGAAGTGATTCCAATTGAACCAATCCCTTAGTTAAGTTAGGTGTAAAACACATAAATTTTATATTTTAATTACAAGAATATAATTTATGGCACAATATCTATTCCATTCTACTAATTCCGCTCTGACTGGAAGACACGTCCTCATCAACTTACACACAAATATTTAAATACATATGATTTTGTGACACTTCTTTCTTCCCTATAAAATAGAGTTCTAAGGGATCATTCCTACAGATGTCAAAATTTTATAATCATCATAAGATATTTTAACGACGTGCTAAACCTTCAGTTATTAAACTAAGAGGAACAAAAGTGATTTTAATAATTTTCATACTTTTTCCTTTTTTTTATGTATCTAAATTATTAGACTAATTGTATTATCAATTTATGGAATTTGACCAACCGAAATTTGACTATAATTTCCACAAGTTTAGAATAACATAAAACCAACGAAATCAACCACTCAATTCCACCTCTCACATACCGGTTTCTTCCTTTTCTTGTTCTTGCCATTTGTCTTTCCTTCCTTTCTTTGGTTCGGTCAGCTTCATAGAAGGAGAAATCTTTCACTTAACCTTCTTACTTTCTTGTTTTTTTCTTTTTTTGAAAGTAAAAACTTCCTTTTATGTTATATATATATATATATATTGCAAGGTAAGTTGGTTGTAGCAACCCAAAATTTCCACCCTAAAAGTTTTTTATCATTTAGGGAAATTTCGCATCGTTAGCCCGTTCGTCATACATTATTTAACAGTGGAAGACTTGATAATTTAGAGAAAATCATAATAATTTAAAACTTCGTCAAAATCATTTTATAACTAATACTTCATAGGACATTAAATGTCTAAAATCTTTATTATATCATTAGATTCAATGTTCAACTAGATCCATAACATTTATTTGAAGCTAAGCATGTGCAACTCTTCGTCATGAGCTTGAGCTATCATCCATCACTTAATCTTGATTATTTGCACGGATCCAGAGTGCATGGTTTCTCAGTTAGACTATGTAAACATCATGCATGCCATGAAAACCTATCACATGCTTCTACATGTGATGCATCATTTATCAAGCATATTAACTTCCATGCCATGAACTATATCATGATCCTTATATAACAATGCATCATGCTTATCATTCATTCTTAACATGTCATTCTTGAAACATAATCATTTTAACATACCTACCTTACCTTGGAGTCGCCATCTACAAGTACCATATCATAGGAACATACATTTATAACATACATAACATACATGACATAATTATATCGTTGCATTTCATTTCCATTGTCATGTGTACTTTAGGAGTTTCTTTATAACTCCTTAATCCTTATTCATTATTTGACATTATTTCTTTGTTTATTTTCATTATTTACCTTATATTTTCTCGTGATTACATTATAACACTTTGGATATTCATCCACTCATCTTTCTTTCTTTTATTTCCTTATGATATCATTGGGGCACATTATATCCTTGCATACATTAACATTATCATATGATATCTTCCATCTTTACATTGCAAAATCTCAAACACCTTTAGGGTGATGGCAATATTTCCCGAGAAGTCTCAATCACCGTGAGTGAAAGATATTTACTTCTCATCTTTACATTTGTGGCTTATTTTCATTTCATTCATCATATGACATACTTCTTCTTTGCCTAGTAATCAAAATAGTTTTAACATTCTTACATCAATTAATCAGGCACTGAAAAATCTCAATTACCTTTTGAGTGGTGTCATTATTTTCCAAAGAAGACTCAGTCACCATAAAGCGAAAGGCATTTACTTCTGGAAAATCTCAAACACCCTTTGGGTGATGGCATTATTCCCCAATAAGTCTCAATCACTATAAGGTGAAAGACATTTACTTCTTACCACATCTTTCATCTTTGCATCATCATTACATTTGTCCATAAGGCACAGGGAAATCTCAAACACCTTTTAGGTGATGACACTATTTTTCCAAAGAAGTCTCAATCTCCGTGAGGTGAAAGGCATTTATTTCTTGCCTTCATCTTTACATTAGTACATTCGTTCATAGAGCATTAGGAAATCTCAAATACACTTTCAGGTGATGGCATTATTTTCCAAAGAAGTCTCAATCACCGTGAGGTGAAAGACATTTACTTCTTGCTCTCATATTTCATCTTTGCTTAATTGAAGGTTCAGGGGAACATCATTACAACTAGGCCAATGATCCCTAGAAAATTTCAAACACTCTTTCAGATGATGGCATTATTTCTTGTAAAGTCCCAGTCACCCTAAGGTGAATAGCGTTTACTTCTTTAACATAATATGTGCTAAGATATTTCTTTCAATTTCATACTTAATTAGCCATCGATTAATCAAACAATCACATCAATCTTTCATATTTGAGCCTAATCATGTTGAGCATGCATTATGTATCAAATACAACCAATACACATCCATACATAACCTATATATATTAGAAGATAGGTTCAATACATCTTACAAGGCATTTTTCAACGTCACAACCGTGCTCAAAAGTGTCATGGCCGTGCTCAGCACTATCACTGCCGTTCCTGTCATAGTCATGGCCATGCCTATCCTCATCACGGTCGCGCCTAGTTTTGTCATGGCTGTGCCAGTCTTAGCTCTTCCAGCCTTAGCCAAATTTCAGCATCGCTCTCACAATCCTGACAAAGTTGCACGGTCATGCTTCTTCTTGTCATGGTAGTGACAAAGGCATCACGAATGTGACCGAAAGCTTTTATCGTCTCATTTTCGTCCACTCGGTCACGGTCATTCTTAGGGTTGGCACGGTCGTGCCAGCGTCATGGGATCCCAATTTTTAACCCAAAAATCTCGATCTTTGGGATCCAAAATTCAATAAAAATAATCTAAATATTATAAAGATTACAATTATGATCAGTCGACTGGTGTTGTCTCAACTGGATTTCATTCTGTCGATCGACAAGTTGACCGACCTGCACTATTTTGAGCATAACATTTTGCACAGTTATCCAAATTATATAATCTTTGATTCTATGGATAGCTAACATGATTCTCTAGAACTTTGATATTTATCATTCATCCAGAATCTAATAAAATCATAGTCAATTATTTAATCAAAGTTAGTGCATAAAGTTATCCATTTTTACTTAAACTTTTTCAGCAATTTACTTTAATCTTCAAGGTTTGTATCATCAAAATATAATCTTATGTCATTAAAACTTTTCTCCAACAATCTCCCCCTTTTTTATGAAGACAAATCGAGAAATATGAAAAATATATAAGTTGTGAAAAGGTTGTAAAATCAATCTTACTCCCCCTAAAACTTAGTTTTCCTTACAATGATAGATATTTACATAAGTACTAATTGTAAGGCACTCTTCATATAGAGTGATATTCAGATCATATTTCTCCCCCTTTTGTTTCATCAAAAAGAATAATTTGTATATGAAGCATATAAGAAATCTATGTGTTTGAAAAATTTATTCTTCCCCTTAAACATATAAAATATTGTATCATAAAGAGTTAGTATGTAAAAAATAACTCCCCCTAAATTTAGACTATTTTATAATGGCAAAATGGAAACAATTTGACGAAAGCCAAAGAAAATGTATTAAGGATCAAAATATTGCATAAAACTTTGATACAACAATGATATCCATGATATGTCAAATAAAGTTTAACATGCTCCCCCTATCATTATTACAAATTTTCATTTATATGTTTCCTCTTTTCAAAGAGATAGTAATTTTGAATTTTTGAGTGAAATCAAAAAAATAAATAATACTTTTACCATAACCTTTGTGCCTTCACATTTCCAATTCCACATATCCTTTGCTTTGCGTGTGAGGCACACCTGCGAAAATAATTATGTAACCTTTGGTACCCAAAATTTTTTTAGTCCTATTTTGTTAGATATTGTTCCTTTTGGAACTCATATCATTCCATGTTGTGATGTTTTTCCTACTTTGCATTGATGAGCATAATGGCCATGAAATCCCCACGCAAAACATGTAATATGCGATTTTCTATCATAGGAATGATTGGATTTCCAATAAGAGTTTTTATGTCCAAAATGATTCCTAAGATTATTTTTCGTTACACGAGACATGACTTTATTTTGTATATCTCTTAAAGAGGCATTTTCTTTCTTTACTTTTTCTAAAGAGCATGCTAGTTTCACAATTTCACATGCATGTGTAATTTCCAAAGTTTTAATTTTATTTTTGAGGTTTTTATTTTTCATAAAACATGTATCATTTTCTTCTTTAAGTTTTCATTCTCATGTAGTAATTTTTCATTTTCCTCCTTAAGTGCAAAATACTTTTTTATAAGAGAAGAAAGTTCTTTGTGCACATCAATTGACATATCTTCTTAGAAAAATTGATGAGTAATTATTTGAATTTGAAGAGTTAGAAGTTATCTCATCGTTGTGTACCATTAGGCATAGGTATGCATCTTCACTGGAGGAACTTGATGAGTCATTTGATTCATCTTCACTTGACTCTTCATACTTTTTCTTTTTCCCTTTCTGAGATGCCTTTTTTGTAATGTTTGTATGATCTTCTGATTAGCTTCTCATTCTTTTCTTTGGATTTTATCAACTTTAGATATTTGTCAAGCTTTCTTGTGTAACGTTCGAGTCTCTTTTCGTCCACTTCCTCTTCACTTGAGTTCCTTTTTGTTTGCTTATATTAATGTCTTCTTTTTTGGAGCATTGGCTTCTTCTTCTTCCTAGATTCCAATCTCATAGGTCAATAGTGATCTTTGAAATCCAGACTATTCAAATCCTCTTCTTCAATCACGATCCTCTTTGTATGCAATGTGTAGATGGAAAATAGAAATTGCACAAAATTGAAAATGCAACAGAATGATATATGGCCTAAACTCCTCACTTCACTAGACCGCAAGTGCACAGATCAAAGTAGTAGACACAAATGTCGTATCTACAGTAATTTGAAATTTAAGATTCACTAACTAATCTTAATTAATCCTAAACTAAGTTAACTCTTTTTGGTGTTTTTGAGTGGCTGATATAAGATGTTACTAACATATAATAAAGCAATCTCTTAGGAATGGGATTCATCTAATATTCTGTTATGGAATGGATTAGAACAACTTAGAAATATAAATCATGCCAGATTTAACCTATAAAAACTGCTCTCATAGTACATTAAAGTAGAACTAAATATCATATTTTCATATGAATGTTAGTCAGGTTGATTTCAAAAAGGATTACAACTAATATCATAAATCTTTAGCTCACTGCACAAACACAATCAAATCCATAAACTAATGCTAATGCTCTTGATTTATTTCTAAACATCAAGGGAATCTAGAATCAATCTCTCGATTTCTATTTCAATATAGAGATTCACATTTACAAGAAGTAGATGGATGCATTAAAACTCAGCATGGATAGATTGGAATCAAGAAACAATACCAATATTCTTAACTCATTTATGAGTAAGAAAAGAATCTGAAATCAACTTCTTAGTTACCATTACAAATAGGATTCACATCAATAAGAACATATTCCAAAACATTTAGAACTACACTAACATCAGTGATAAAATCAGTGTTGTTCATCATCCATTTATAACAGAAATTAGACTACTACCCTATCCTAAGAGAGCTAAATTTATCTCCTCATAGATGATGAAATCAATACAAAATAAATGAGGAACATAATGAAAACATTATGAAATATAAGAATAGCAGAATGAGCTTGAAGTCTCCTCTTGGCTCCTTCTTCTCCTTCCTTCAGCTTCCATGTGCAGAATGTGGAGAATGGTGGAAGACCCCTTTTGTTCCTGGAATCCCCCCTTTTATGTCGCATTGCCTCACCATTTGATCCACATCAGAAGCTTTTATTCTTCTTATTTTTTACATCTGTCCTGCTCCCCTCTCTTTGCAAAAAGATTCCTTTCTTGCTTTTGGCAGCTTGCAGACTTGTGGCCCTCCTTCTTTTCCAGCAATAATGCTTGTCTTTTATCCTTGATTTGGAGGCTAAAATAATATGAACAGCAAACATCAAAACTCTCCAATAGAAATTAGACAAATAAGAACTAAATCATTATATTATCCAGCTCAAATGTGCAAATGTAGGATATCATTATGCTGAGAAGATCAAGGCATGTATGTTAAGCATAATTATCCAAATATAAACATTTCAGGGCTTATATGCACATGAATTCAGATGGAAAATGAGTAGAAATTTACCATGATCAGCAAGTGATTACTCGCCGACCCGCGGCGACCTCCTACAAGCCTGTCTGTCGTAGATCTTCCCACCGCCGACCCCCGCCCAGATCTGCGACCCCGCCGACCTCGCGCTGACCTGTGGCGACCACCTCCGAGCCTGTCCTTCACAGATCTGCTTGCCGCGACCCCCGCGACCCCCTGTCACCAGTGAGCCTACTCCTTGACGCCGATGCTAGATCTTGTCCCTCAGATTTGTCTCCTCTCCTATTGACGCTGATGACGGACTAGATCTGCGCGACCTTCGGTCGGCACCGGCGACCCCCGCCAATCTCCTTGTGTCATTACGCCCGCCGACCTCAAGCATGCCGCACCCTCCGCTGATCTTTGTGTGTCGCCCAAACGCCGCCGAACTCGCGCACCGTCATCGCCGAGCTCGTCTGCCCCGCCGTTGTCGACATCGTGCATCTCCACTGCCGAGCTCATGCGCCTTCACTGTCGAGCTCACGCACCTTCACCGCCGAGCTCATGCACCTTTGCCGCCACAGCCGACCTCGTGCACTGCTGGCCGCCTCCGAGCTTCGCAGCCGACCTCGAGCACGCAGCGCCCCTCGCCGATCTCCATGTGTCGCCCCATCGTCACCGATCTCCTTGTGTTGCCTCGCCGCCACCGATCTTTCTTGTGTCGCCCTGCCGTTGCCGATCTAATGCACCACTGAACTAGCCTACCCTGCCCCATCGCCGTTATCAAGCTCGCTCGCCCCGACGCCGCCAATCTCGTGCACCGCCACTACCGAGCTCACCCGCCCCGCCACTGCCGAGCTCGTGCACCTCCGCTATCGAGCTCGCGCACTGCATAAACAAAATCAAATCCACAAACTAATGCTAATGTTCTTGGTTTATTTCTAAACATCAAGGAAATCTAGAATCAACCTCTCGGCTATCATTTCAATACGAGATTCACATCAACAAAAGCTAAATGGATCCATTCTCAACATGGATTAAAATCGAAAAACCAAGTCAATGCTCTTAACTCATTTATCAGAAATCACAAATGAAATCAAATTCAAAAACTAATTGCTAATGCTCCTGGTTCATTCATGAACAACAAGGGAATCTAATATCAGCCCCTCAATTGCTAATACAATATGAGATTCACATTAACAAGAAGTTGAAGGTTGTTGATGCGTTGTATTTGTAACAATGAAATTTGCTAGCAAGTGCACTAGTCGCTCAAGTAATATAGTAATAGGAGTAAGAGTGTCGAACCCACGAGGAATATTATTAATTCAATATCTGAAATTATAAATTAATAAGAGAGGAAAAACATGGATTTTTGGAAAGAGGTTTTATGAAATAAAATAAGGAAAATAAGATAAAGATAAGATAATGGTGTTGAAGTTAGGCCTTAGGATGAAAATAGATTAGGATAAATATTTGAATCATAAAAGATAAATTTAATCTTTAAAGATGGATTAGAGTCTCCCTAAAGTAATCTACCATGATTAACTTGTGGTCTCCACGACTGGAATCCCTCAATTTAATCATATAGAACTATCTTAATTTAATAAGAATTGAAGTCTCCACGACTGGTACCCCCAAAATCATATTAAAATTAAGATGCATTAAATTGGATTCTCTAGACTATTAATCACTCCACAAACTGGTATAGATTAATAGACCACACAAACTTGATTCTCCACACACTAGTTATCAAATTTATGTCAATTATTAATTTCAAATAAAATCAATTATAATTAGTATAATAAATTCTGAAATTAAACACTCCACAAACTGGTATAGCCTAATTCGGAAATTTAATTAACTAATATAAAAGCATTAAGCACAATTAATAATTGATCAGAAAAGATTAAAATAAATAAAGTAGGGTCCAAACATTTCCCTTCAATTAATAATCTCCTAAAATAATAATCCTAAAAACATGGAGTTCATCCTAGAAATTCTGGAAAGATAATAATAAAATAACAATAATAATCGAAAGAATTACACCCAAAATAGAAGTAGAGCTCTCGAATTGGGCAGACAGTCGGGCAGCCTCTCGGACTTGATCAGGGTCGCGATCAACTTCCAGCCGTCGCACTTCTCTCCTTTTGGTCGTAGCCTGCAGAGCTCACGACTCGTCGTGGAAGAAACCTGAACTTCAGAGCACACATTGAAACTATGGATTCTTCACGTATTTATAGGGTGCGGACGACTTCAATTTGATCTCGGCCGTAACATCGTACGGTTAACTTTAAATTTATAAGATAAACTCGGCCAAAGATAAATTCTTTTATCATTACGCCCAAAGATAAATCTTTCTTATCTTTTTACGCCCAAAGAGTCTCGGCCGTAAGGAAATTATTTTATCTTTACTTCCATTACTCCCAAAAGATAAAAATCATTTTATCTTTACGCCTTCATATATCTTGTTACGCCCAAAGATAAACTCATTTTTATCTTGTTACGCCCTTCATCTTCATGCCATTACGCCCTCCGAATTTCGGCCGTAAGGAAGGACGAGACTTCGGCCGTAAGGAAGGACTTCTCCTGTTACGCCCAAAAGATAAAAACATTTTATCTTTACGCCTTCAAATGTTAGCCGTAACAAAGAATTAAATCTTGTTACTCCTTTTGAATCTCGGCCGTAACGACTTGGGTGTAAAGCCAAATCTCGGCCGTAAGGAATTTCTTTGAATTTCGGCCGAGATTTGAATTTTCTTGCAAATAATTATCAAAATATAGTTAATCCATCCACATTTAAAATATTCAGCGATTTTAATAATTAAAATTGATAAATCCGGAATTATGATTAAAAGTGACTAAAAATGATGCATGCAATGATCAAATTATAGAAAATTTAATTAAAATAATTAACTAAAATATGTTGTATTTTGCATGCATCAGTTGTATTCAGATCTGAGCAAAGATTAGAATCAAAAAATAAATGCTAATATTTTTTACTCATTTCTGAACAAGAAAGAATCAAACATCAACTTCTTAGTTGTCATTCTAGAACAGGATTCACATCAACAGAAAATTGACTAAAAAAATATTCAGAAATGCACCACTATTAGTGACAAAAGTGTTGTTCAATTGTCCATCCATAAACATAAATTAGATTACTACCCTATCCTAAGAGAGCTAAGATTTAGCTCCTCATAAGAGATGAAATCAATACAAAATAGATGACAAATATAACCAAAAACATTCTAAAACATAAAGATAGAACAATCAGCTCCCAAAACTCCAGCAAGAAAACCCCCTACCTCCAGAGAAAATGGCCATAAGAGGAAGAGATTCGTTTTTGCTCTGAACATCTCATTTATATGTGGCATTATCATCACATTTTGATCATCATCAAAAGCTTCTACTCATTATGATTTTGCACTTGTCCTCTGGTCCACTTTTTTTGCCAAAACATTCCTTTCTGCATGCTTTATGGCAGCTTGCAAGTGGTCCTCTTCTCCATTTCAACAAGATTGTTTGTCTTTTTTACCTAAGTTTGATCGTGCAACAACATGAACAACAAGCATCAATTCTTCAAATGAAAATAAGACAAATACGAACTAAAACAACTATATTAAACAGCTCAAATGTGCAAGTGTAGGATAATATTATGCTGAGAAGACAATTGCATGTAGATTAGGCATAATTATCAGAATGTGAACATTTCAAAGCTTATATACACATGAATTAAGATGAAAAATGAGTAAAAATTTAGTATGATCAGCTAGTGATCACCACCTCCTCGAACCATCTCCAAATCATCCCCAAACTGAGCTCAGGACGAAACTTATTTACTTCCTAAAAAATATTATAAAAGTTTAATTTAAAAATAATATAAAACAAATTATCAAATGCAAAAAACAAAGATCACACGGTAAATGCTCGAAAGATGTCATCCCGCAATTAAATTAGGACATCTTTTGACGATTTTGTCCCTTCCAGCAAGTGGGCAAGGACAAGAGCACTGACATCCCGCACTATAGAAGTGGGTATGAAAGTGGTCCTTCAATTTATAAAGAAGAATTAATTTTTTAATTATAAGAAAAACTATAATACATTTATAGAACTTATTTAACTTACGACCGAGCAATGTTGTTTAGGGTGACCACCACATTATCATGGAATCCCTCTTCTTTTGTATATCATCAAGAGTCCTTCAATGTTGTTTAGAACTTATTTAACTTACGACTGATCAAGAGTCCTAATCATCATCATTATTATATATATAACTTAATTAGAGCTACAAGATAGGATCATGGAGATATGAACATCGTAATAGACATCATCATTATTAAGGGCATAAATAACATAATCATATCCCGACTCAAATCAGGACTATGCACATGAATCAGGGATCAAAAAATCATAAAAATCATCTTAGTAGTGTCGAAACCCAGACCGAGTTCATCGAACATCATTCGCAGAAAAACAGGGTTAAAACCGAGCTGGGTTCGAGTTACACCCGGGCCGGGTCGGGTCATCGTCGAGTCGGGGCAGCCATCGTGCCCGACTTCTTCATCGTGGGTGGAACTCAGGCCGGGTCATCATCAACCCGGGCCGGGTTCGTCCTGTTGTAGAGCTCGGAGAGCGCGACGATGACGGATCCGGGCTGAGTTCTGTCGAACTCGATCCGGGCACGTTCTAATCCGGGCCGGGTACGGAGAAACTCAGGTCGAGTTCATCTTGCGGAGAAAGACTGCATCACGTAATACCTTTTCCGATCAACTTTTCGGCAATGTCCGGCATCAATAATCATCATAATTCAGAATACTATAACTAGGGATAAAGTAGAGCATACTTCATGTCTAAAATTAAGATTCTATGATGAATCTATCATAATTCCATACCTTATGAAGTTTTCGTTGAAACTTCACATCATTTCTCTTATTTTTTGTATTCTTCCTCTTCCTATTCTTCCATCTTCCTCTTCTTCTTTATTCCGACCGTTCCCCTCTGTCCAGGCTCATCGTCCACGTGCGTTGATGTCCAAATCCCTCTAGTGAGTCCCCTATTGACGGCGACGGATCAGGGACGAGAAGGAACGGAAAAGACGCGTGAACAGGAGAAAAAATAGAACCGATTTGTAGCAAAAAATAAGGGGGTTGGTTCGTTGGCTTGGCTTCATATTTATAGAAGAAGAAAATCTGAGTTGTTATTGGAATAAATTTCCCCTCATTTATTTCCCGTCTTATATTTCTCCTTTCTTTATCTCCTCTTATTCAGATTTTATCCTTTTTTTATCTTTTTTTTTTCTTTTAAAATCCCTCGGGCCTTACAACAACAATCCTGAATGCACAAGGAGAGTTCCACAGTGTGGTTTGCGATGCATTGACCTGACCCTTTATCGCACATATAATTCGATTTCATTACAATCAGCAATCATCTGAGTCTGGTTTGCATTTTTTTACATGACCAAACAGCTATGCTTTTTTGTCGTTGAAAAGTAAAGTTCGAAAAATCATCGAGCTACTGGAGCATGTCTCAATTTCTGTCCTCTCAGGAACAATCAGGCTGCAGATCTGACACATCAGCACTGCAACAAGTGGCCGACTTCAACTGTATCGCTCATAAGCGTCTTGAATACCCGGAGCCTCCACACTTTTTGCAGAGTATTAGCCCTACAATATTTTTTGAGAGGATTAGCCCTACAATATTACAAGAGATTGATCTAAGTAACTCTCAGATTGAGCATGCAAATTACTTGTTATTTAGCACGCAACCGAAAATTTGCAGGAAAGAAAGAAGACACGCAGTAACTATAATCTAGACGATTATATGCATACCATATCAACTCAAAGAGTGCAAAATCCACCAACGTAAATGCCTAAGGTTTAGATCAATGCTCAGCTTTAGTGGATTGGAAAATATTAACAGAGCCAAACTACTAAGTAAACGTTTATAGATGAAAACACAAAAAGGTTCGAGAACAATTCTCACTGAAGAAAAGCTGGAATCTCTCTACACTTGGATTAGCATGCATTAGAAATCTAATTATCCGGTTAATCACATTGATTAAAATTTCCTTCATTGATCTATCTTTCTTTCATGAATGAATGAGAGAAGAAATACAAAGAAAAGGAAACAACACTTTTTTAGGTGGAATGCTAAAAAATGTAGATAAGGAAAGTACCTGCACCCTTGCATACCCGGCAATCAACTAACCCGGTTTCTTGTTGCATTTTACCATTGTTGCAGAAAACACATTTTGTCCCACCTGAACCAGGAAAACTGAAATGTGAATTAGATCTTGTTACCCTAGAATATATTTCCAACACATACAACTTAGCAGCAAGACTTCTGACTTCAACTAAAAGGACAAATACCCAAGAAAACTTATGCTAATCTGAAGCATATAGTGGGACTTTGTTACACCAGAAACTCAAACAAAATCTGATCCTTTTGAAAATAACATTTCACACAACTAAATGATCTGAAAACCATCTAATGCCTTCTTAAACACAACAAACACAAGTGCTTAATGATCTGGAAATTAGAATCTCTTCGCCTCAAAGATTAGAACTATTTTCTCCAATAATTCTTTTTGGGGAAGAAAGTATGACTGCTGAGCTTTGGAAGCCATCCAGATTTGCAGTAAACTAGGAAACAAGTATAAGCATACAGTTGTGCATTTATCTCTAGAACATTGAATTTTTAGTCAAGACGTCTTCTATTAATACACATTGACTCTTATCTTGAGTGTAGAAAGTAGTTTAAAAACTTCCAACCCTAAAATAGATCAACCGTGTCAATTAATTGAATTTTTCTGGTAAGAACAATCAGATGGAAATTTGATATGGCAAAGACAACAATTTACAATCCCAGCATTTTCATGTCAATCCATTGACTCAAAAGAATGTTTCCATGAACCACATTCAAATAGAATTTAAACCATGTGAAAAACATTATAGGCTCAGCAAAAGGCACAAGCACATTGAGCCTGTAAGTTTTGCTCCTTTCTTGTTATTCTACAAAAGCAGTATATCTTGGCAAAAGTTAAGCTTCCAAATCATTGTAGAATACACATCATTACATTAGATAACAAACATTAGATTATGGTTTCTAACTGTAATATCCTCAAAAATAAAATAAAAGAAAAAGGAAAAGAAAATAGGTAAAAAAGAAATATAAAAATGTTTAAAGGCTCATAATGAAGCCCATTAACATAAGAAGTCCTAAACCTAAGATATAAATATTCTTAAGATGCCCTAAAGCTCACCTAACCCCTCTCACTTTTCCCTCACTCTCACACCAGCCGACCACCCCCCAAAACCCCCACACCAACTCATCTCTCTCGGTAGCAAACACCAGGAAGCCCCTCTCCCCTGCTCTCTCAGCTCCCTCTCACTCTCAGCTACCCTCTCTCACACGAACAAGCAAAGGAGAGGTCCACTCTCTCTCACCCCACTTAACCACTCATCCTCTCTCCTCCAAGAAGCAGCAGCATCAACTCACCTCCTCTCTCTCTTTTCCTCACCTCAATTCACGGACAGCAGCAGGACTCCAACAACATAGCAATAAGTAGTCTCCATCACTCAATCCATCTTCATATTAGCTCTCGGCCAGCACCAAAAAGCAACACCCAAGCACCAGCAGCCCTACCACACTCACTCTATCTATCATTCACTCTCACACGGCCACCAAGAGGAGCCCAAAGGAGATTTAGACGGCTGCTGGAAACAAGAGAAGAAGAAGACAAGAAGAAGGAAGGAGGAAAAAGAAAGGAGAAGAGATAGGAAATTAGAATTAGGGTTTTAACCTAAGCCCTAAAGGTATGTTTGAGGGGATTCAAAGTCTTAATCTCAACCTTGAATGATGCACGAATGAATGATTAAGGATTTGAAGACCAACTTAGATCTTCTTAGGTTATATGATTAGAGATGAGCATGATCTAATTGCATTATTGAAGGGTTAGTTAAAGTTATTGTTTGATTGCTAATCATGTTTAGTATTAAAGTGTTTATGGCTATCCATGTTTAATTCATTATGGTATCCTTTATTTGTTCGTATTAATATGATTAGTAACTCTTAATGTTCTTTAGACAAATCCCTTCATATGTTTAAGATTAAGATAGTGAAAGCGTTCATGTATAACCTATGGATGATTAGGGAAAGTCACATTTGCTTTATGATGCTTCTTTTTTTATTAAGATTAATACTCTATTGCTAATTATGCCTAGAACTAGAATGTTTATTGTTAAGTATGTTAACTTATTATGAAGTTGTTTAAAGCTCAGGTATATTTATGAACTTGATTAGTATGTTGGAATGTCTTTATGTGTAAACCCATGTGTTTCATGATTAGAGTATTAAGAATGTTGAGAAATGTCTCATATGTTACTTGGAACCAATTATGTGCTCAATATGTCAATGTATGCAAGATTGGAAAGAAAACGATGTAAAAATATGTGTTCGGTCGGTCCAGAACGGGCGACCGATTCTATAACGGTCGATCGTTCTAGGGACGATTCCGTCCTGACAAGTGTCCAACGGTCGTCCGAAACTCATTCGAACGCCCGTTTAGAGCAGTCATTGCTCTCTGTAATTAACGATCGTTCCAACGCATAGTTTCGGTCGTTCGAAAGTCATGTAACGGTCGACCAATATATTAGCGTTCGTCCGATTTGGAGAGCCGTTGCTCTCTGTGATTAGCGGTCGACTAAACGTCCAGTTTTGATCGTCCGATGACCTGATAACGATCGACCGATATATTAATAGTCGTCAGGGAACAGATGCTCTCTGTGACTAGCGATCGACCAAACACCCAGTTTTGGTCGTCCGAACACATGATAACGGTCGACCGATATATTAATGGTCGTCCGATTTAGAGAGCAGTTGCTTTCTGTGACTAACAGTCGACCAAACGCCCAGTTTCGATCCGACAAGACCATAACGGTCGACCGATAATCCTACCGGTCGTCCGATATCCAGTCCAGCGGTCGACCGCTAGAGAAACGATCGTCCGTTATGGAAAATGATTGATTATGATTGAATGTCCACACATAGCATGATTTGAAGTTTGTATGACCTTAAATATGATTAAAATGTGCAATATGTATTGAATGATTGTATGTATTGATGAACATAATTAAAAGATGGATTGATGAAGGTGTCTTGTTGACGTCATCGAATGTAAGTGGAAGACCAAGACTCGCCTTGAGGGAATAAGGTGTGGCTCTCGGGGAAGACCAAGACCCCACATAAGAGTGGACAAGTGTGGCTTCTCATGAGACAAAAGATCCCAATAAAAGAATTAAGGGAAGACCAAGACCCCACATAAGAGTGGACAAGTGTGGCTTCTCATGGGACAAAAAATCCCGATAAAGGAATTAGGGGATGACCAAGACCCACCATAGAGTGGACAAGGTGTGGCATTCTCGGAGTCCAAGATCCCACATAAGAGTGGACAAGGTGTGGCCTCCAACGAGACAAAAAGATCTCGGCCCAATTAAGCAAAGTCAAGTTAAGATCGACGAGCCAACATGGACTCCTCAATCGACAAGATAAGAAATTATGTAAGTAAAGATGAAAGACGAAAAGATGAAAAGATGAATGATTTGGGACATAAAGTTAAAGATGATAAAGAAGTATGAAGATGCATGCATCTATGAGGATGCAATATGAATGTCCACTTGTCACATCATATCATGACATGAACAAAGATGACAAAGTAAGACAAGATCATGATATGCAATAGCACAATGATAAGTATGATGATAAGTTATGATATGCATGACCTAAAGATTATGATGTTACATGTTATCTTATTTTGCCATGATGATATGCTCACATGCCATATAGTATGCATAAGTAGCTCATAGCATGCATATGATTTATGTTCAATGATGATGAAATGCATATGCCATGACATGTAGAGATTATGTTATAAGATCATAGCATGCATGGGCCTCAACATACTCCAACGGGAGAAATCCACTGCACCCCATGGATTCGTGCAGGTATGAAGGAGGCTTAGGTTCGGCGGCGAGAGCCTCGTGACGACGATATTGCACATGGGTCTGTCGGGCTACGGCCCAAGTTATCTACTTTTTTTATGTCATGATGATGAACCCTTATAAGGGTGAAGTATGTATGGCTTATGAGCCTCTTATTGAGTCATGTACTCCACCCTCTATTGGGTATACGTTATAGCCTATTAGGCCCATGGGCCAATTTATGTATCTTGGGATTTTAATTAGGTCATGACTCAATAATTAGGTCACTCCCGAAATTTTTATGAAATTAGGTCATGTCAAGTGACGCCGCCTAGGGTTCGGCAAATTTAAATTGGGGCCGAATATTGGGGGGCGTTACACTAATGCTAACACATTAATGTATTCAAAGTTCATCTTTCTTTTTATCTAATGTTCCTATATAAGAATACAAAAAAAAAGAAACAAAGATTTCTATCCTTTAATGCATGTATGAGACATTTTAGCTTCCTGTATATGTTAATTTTGGCTCCACATCATAAGAAAGGAACAAAGCGACATTCAGAGTTCCCTCGAGTACAAAACAAAATCATAACAAATGAACTGAGGTTACCGCTGGATAAGCGAATTAGCAGCTGTTGAAGCATCTGATTAAACCACTGAGTTTTTCTTTTTTGTGTAGTAAGAAATTAAGCTAATAAGTTAACAGCTTAAAAGAATAGAGCCAACCACGTCTCGTAGTAGCTAACTAGGATAAAAATAATTAGCAGATCAACAAAAGAAGCGAAAACTTGCAGATTCCTTTGTACATGAGGGAATTGAGAAGGACGAAATGCTCGAAAGAAAAGCTCCATACCGTTCCCAGCACACCTCTGGCAAGGCTCCGGATCGCCCTGAAACAAACGGAATCCAGAAGCGGTTTATCACACCCATCGCTGGTAACCAAAGGGCTTTCAATTTGGTTCCAAAATATGAACAGAACCTTCGGGGAAGCAACCCATCACCTTGAGACCGAGAAAGAGGGAGAGGACGACGGCGGCGAGGACGGACGCAGTGACGATGAGCGTTTGGGTATCGAGTGGCCTCACAAGGTCCCCCCCGTATGGCAATGCGGCGGCGGGGGGGAGGCGTCCCGGAGTACGGGTGCGCGCCTGCCGCCGGCGCGTGTAAGAGGTGGCGGCGGAGAGCCTTGCGGTTTCCGTCCAGTCAAAGATATTAGAAAGGTGAGACGGAGAGGCGACGAGGGCGAACTGTAACGAAGAAGCGGAGGAGGAGGAGGAAGGGGAAGTCGAGGAGAGTTGGTGACAGAAATGGCGTGGCGGACGAGAGACCGACGCCATGTGTTGGGATAACGGAGATGAGGAAAGAAATAAAAGCATTTAAAGCGAAGGAAAAGTAAATTATGAATATATATATATAACGATTAGCTTGTTTTTATTATTATTATTTTTTTGAAGGAAGTATCTATAGATTATTAATATTTATATAATTTATAATTGACCAAGCTTTAACTAAAGTTATGAACTTTGAAATTTTTATTTAGGATTATTAACTTCCGTCACAAGAAGCCAACCAAATTATTTTTCCTTTCTTTTTCGTTAGCTTATTTATTAACTCCATATAATCTCAAGACAAATTTAGTTTTATTTTTTCCCCATTTTAAAATTAATTCGTGCGCTAACTAATTAACAGTTACATTAATAAATAGAGCGTCCGGGACACTTTTCCAACCAACAAAGTTTGGAAGCCTAATATTTTTTATTTCTCTTTTATCGGTAACCTAAAAGAATATAAAGGATGACTAACGTGTCAACAAGTTTATTACCTAGATTACTATCATTAAGGTTTTTAAATAAGTATGTATAATTAGAGTTTTAGGATAATGACTAGTTTATCAAAATTAAACTGTTCCTTTTATGGTAGTGTGAGTGTTAAGTCGAATTAAAAAATTATGGAAATATATTTTTAAAATATAATAATATATTGTTAAATTTAAATAATGCCAAATTAAGTTTATTTTAATAAATATATTATACATAATAAATGAAATATTAAAATTGCCTTATTTATAAAATTATGTTCAATATGTAATTAATTAGTCAAATATTAATAAATTTTTTTGGAATGATGCTAGCGGTTTTTTGTTAACTCTACTGAATCCGTTAATATTTTCAATTCTTTTCCTCACATTATTTTTTCTTGTTCTATCTTATCTTACTATTTTTTCGAATTTTATTTTTTAGTTAACCAACAACAACAACAAAGCATTATCCTACTAGGTGGGGTCAGCTACATGGATCATACGATGATTGATCCATGTTCATAAGATTCGACAGGATTTTATACTGGATGTCGGAGCCTAACACAATCCTCCTCCTTTATCCGGGTTTGGGACCGACTATAAAATATAGGCGGAGTTGGTCTTAAGCATTCACACCATTTCCAATTTATCCAAAAATTCAGTTTCATCCTCATCCAAAGCTTTGGGTGGTCTATGCTTGAATCTCTCGTTGAATTCAGCATGTTTTTTCTCTTTGTTTTCTCTCAGTATCTCGTTAAAATATAGGCTTGAATCTCACCATATTTTTTAGTTAACCCAATCAGATAATTATAAAACTAGGTGATGGTTCCAATCTGATTTTTGGTGCCACCATTACATTTCTTTATTCATAGAGAAATGAATAGAAATTGCTCAAAGGGAAGATTCTAGAGTTGAGCTCTCTCCTTTTAATTTTAACTTTTTTTTTGTTTCCCGTGAAAGAAAACTGATGAGAGTTGCATTGACGCATATCAAATTCCACTGGATATACATCTACACGCGCGCCCTTTATCCAGCATTCCTAGGGATCGTTCCATTTAGTCCCATCGACAACGCGCATGCCCAGCATTTGTTTGTCGTTGGTAAGTCGATACTCAAACTCATCAATTGATCGCGTCTCTCTTATTTGTCACGGTTATGACTCATGCCTTCGGCTCACCTTGCAACCTCTAGTCACTACGACGGTCACTTTGTAGTATCTTATACTTGATCATCTTGTGTAGTGTTAATAAGAAATATTCTAACACTCCAAAATTTTATTTTTAAATGTCAAGGATAATTAGGTCATTTAGTTATGTTATCCCGTTCGTCATTATATAATTATAGTAAAACATGATTTTCATCTATTGTAATGAAAACTTAAACAATAATTAAAATAAAATAAGTTCTTCAATTATTCCGAAGACTTTGATAAAACATTAAAAATAATACTATGGAATTGGAAAAGGCAAAACTAATAGTCATCGCTAAACATCTTTTGAAAATATAATTAAAAAGACTCCATGACATCATGACTCTTAAAATCTAGACCATCGTGCAATCTTTCTCTGAGCGAAGTCGCCACTATCCATACTTTAGTTATTTGCACGGATTCAAGGTGCAGAATTTCTCAGTTAGAGTATGTAAAGGTCAATGCAATATATCATGTAAAGGTGCATAAATAGAATATAGCATGATATGCATCATCTTCTTCATATAATATAAGAAGAAGACAATATGTATGTCATGTACTTATTATGTGATTTATATGTCATACAACAATTATAACAATTTGTCATCATGCAAATAAAATAATTGCATGGCAGGATATGTAATCACTATCATCATACATTTGTATGGAAGCATTCGTAATAATTAAACAATTCAATCCATTCATTTCATAAGCACATAAGTGAAGTACACCTACCATAACCATTGCCTCATTAACCTTCCTCAGAGTTATTTTATAACTCTTTCGAACTTTCACTTAATCAATCATTGTCCCTTTCTATTAATGTTATATCTTTCTATAGTTGGAATTTATGTTGTTGCCTCTCAATAAACTAGCTAAGCCTTGAAAAGAGTGCTATTCTCTCGCCCGAAGGTAAAACCAGAATGTACACACCGTTGTCGATATGTGCAACGATCATTCTAGATAACTTTCGCCCAAGGGAGACATCAGAATGATATATCATTGCCGATATGTATAACGATCATTCCGAAAAAAATCGATAAAGGGTCATAGAGGGTCCACATGTAACATAATCCACAATTGAGTTTATTATGCTTCTCAATCAGTAATCATTAATGTCGCTCAATCTTCATATTTTAACCTAGTTATGTGGGAAACATGCATATACATGTATCTAAGTTCTTATACAAGCATCAATACATATTATTAATACCTTGAATAACATTTAATATATTATATAAGGCTTCAGTAATTGACCACGACTTTGAAAAGGGTCGTCACAGCCATGACAGAAGCACTAAAAAATCCTCATTCTATCACGATCGTGACAAGTGGCGTCTGATCACTAGCTAATCATACTAAATTTTTACTCATTTTTCATCTTAATTCATGTGCATATGTTCATATTCTGATAATTATGTCTAATCTACATGCATTTATCTTCTCAGCATAATATTATCCTACATTTGCACATTTGAACTGTATAATATACTAATTTAGTTCTTATTTTCTAATTTTTATTTGAAGAGTTTGATGCTTGATGTTCATATTACTACAGAATTCAAATCCAGCATAAAAGACAAACATTCCTGCTGAAAAAAGAAGAGGAGACCATAGGCAGCTACCAAAAAGGACTAGAGGACAGATTGCAAAATCTAATGGAATGGAAAATTCTGATGAAGATCAAATGGTGATGATAATATATAAAGGGGGTGATCTGGAGCAATAGAGGCAGAGCTCTTCCTCTCCTAGCCATTTGGCCAGAGGTCAGAGGGTTTTCTTGCTAGAGCTGGTTTTATCTTTATGTTTTAGAATATTTTTTTTTTGTTCCTATTGATTCCATCACTTATGAAGAGCTAAATCTTAGCTCTTTTAGGATATGATAGTAGTCTAATTTCTATTTATAGATGGACGATTGAACAACACTTTTGTCACTGATGTTAGTTTAGTTTCTTTATGTTTTTTAATTGATTTTCAGTTAATATGAATCATATTTTAGAATGCTAACTGAGAAGTTGATGTGTAATTCAGTCTTGCTCAAAAATGAGTCAAGAGCATTAGCATTTATTTTCTGGTTCTCCATGTTCAGATCTGAATGCATCATTTTACTTCTAGTTAATGTCAATCTCATACTGTAATGGCAACTAAAAAATTGATTCTAGATTCCCTTATTGTTCAGGAATGAACCAAGAACATTAGCAATTAGTTTTTGAATTTGATTTCATTTATGATTTAAGCCAACTTGATTTTCTAGTTCTAATCTTTCCATGATGAAAATTGATTCATCCATTTAGATTTTGTTAATGTGAATCTCATATTGAAATGGCAACCGAAAGGTTGATTCTAAATTTCCTTGATGTTAAAAAAATAAACCAAGAGCATTAGCATTAGTTTGTGGATCTTATTGTATCTATATAGTGAGTTAGAAGTTTCATGATAATCTAATATTAGTTGAAACTCTTGCTGAATCAACCTAACTAACATTCATATGAAAGTATAATACTTAGTTCTAACTTTAATGCACCATGAGAGCAATTTTTATATGTTGAATCTAGTTTTATTATTACTGTTAAGTTGTTCTAATCCATCCATACCAGAACATTAGATGAACTCCATTCCAAGGAGAACCTTTCATTGATTGTTAATTATCATTTTATATCAATTACCATAAAACACCAAAAAGAGTTAACTTAGTTTTGGATTAATTTAGATTACTTAGTGAATTTTAACTTCAAATCACTATGGATACGACATTCGAATTTATTATTTGTAGTTCAGTGAAGTGAGGAGTGCATAGTCTATGTCTAGACTTTGTTCAGTTTCATATTGTGCATAGTCTAAGCCTATATCTTGTTTAGTTTTTATTTCTGCATAGTCTACGTTTAGACCTTGGTCTTTTGCATTTTATGCTTAGAGTCCAATAAATCAGTCAACTAATCACACTCCCCGCGAATATTCACATTATGTTTTTTATGTCGTTGTCGGAGATTTGAAGCTTATTAGATTCATTTTATGTACTTTATCTTAGTCTACTGTTCAGCATCATTTTTTTAGATTAATTTTTATTTATATTTGTCTCTGCTTTTTCTTATGTTATCATTGTTTATATCCCATTCCAGTGTCTATATTCAGTCCTATTTTGTCTATCATTTTTCTGATTACATTAGTCCTTTTTGTAATTTTCTTTTTTTGTTATAAAACTTATATTAATCTCTATATCATTTCATGTTTACTCCTATTTTTTATATCTCTGCACTTACCTCATCGTATGACAAGTTTCAAAAGTAAAGAAAATTTTGAATTTGACTTATGAGATAAAAAGAAAAAGACATGAATGGTCACATATCAAATGATCATAAATCAGCTAGCATTTTGAGGATTAAGTATATGATGTATCAGACTTGGCCTCAGAACTATTATCAATCAAGTGAAATGTCAATCAGTCGGTGATGTGAATATTTGGGAGTATGATTAACTTGCTAATTTATTGAAATCTATGCACAGAATGCAAAAGACTAAGGTCTAGGCGTAGACTATGCACAAATAAAAACTAAACAAGGCCTAGACGTGGACTATACACTTCTCATTTCACTGAACTGCAAGTGCACATATCGAGAAGTTAACTCAAATGTCGTATCCACAGTGATTTGAAACGTAAGATTCACTAACTAATCTAAATTAATCCTACACTAAGTTAATCTTTTTGGTGTTTTAAGGTAATTGATATAAAATGACAACTAACAGATAATGAAATGTTCTCTTAGGAAAGTGTTCATCTAATATTTTGTTATGGAATGGATTAGAACAACTTAGCAATACAAATCAAACCAAATTCAACCTGTAAAGACTACTCTCACAATGCATTAAAGTTAGAACTAAGTATCATACTTTCATATGAATGTTAGTTAGGTTGATTCAACAAGGGTTTCAACTGATATTAGATTATCATAAAACTTCTAGCTCAATGCATAAATACAATCATATTCACAAACTAGTGCTAATGCTCTTGGTTTATTTCTAAACATCAAGGGAATCTAGAATCAATCTCTCGATTGCCATTCTAATATGAGATTCACATTAACAAATGCTAAATAGATGAATCAATTCTCAGCATGCAAAGATTAGAACCAGGAAACCAATCAACAAAAATCACAAATGAAATCAAATCCAAAAACTAATTGTTAATGTTCTTAGTTTATTTCTAAACATCAAAAGAATCTAGAATTAGCCTCTCAGCTGCCATTACAAAATGAGATTCACATTAACAAGAAGTAAAAGGATACATTCAGATCTTGACATGGATTAGAACCATAAAACATGCTAATGTTCATTACTTACTTCTGAGCAAGAAAAGAATCAAACATCAACTTCTCAGTTGCCATTGTAAAATAGGATTCACGTCAACCTAAAATTGATTCAAAACCATTGAGAAACTACACTAACATCAGTGACAAAAGTGATGTTCAATCATCCATCCATAAACAAAAATTAAACTACTATCCTATCCTAAGAGAGCTAAGATTTAGCTCCTTATAAGTGATGAAATCAATAAAAAATAGATGAGGAACAAAATCAAAGCTAAAACATAAAGAAGAACGATCAACTCCAAGACTCCAACAAGAAAAACTCTAGCCTCCAGCCAAATGGCTAGGAGAGGAGATCCCCCCATTGCTCCTCAACATCCTCCTTTTATATGATATTCTCATCACCATTTGATCCTCATCTAAACCTTTCATTCCATTTGATTTTGCCATATGTCCTATAGTCTTCTTGCTTTTTTGCTGAGAAGAGATTCCTTTCTCATTATTTTTGGCAGTTGCCTATGGTCCCCTCCTACTTTTCTAGCAGGAATATTTGTCTTTTGTGCTTGATTTCAATGTTGCAACAACATGAACAGCAAGCACCAATTACTCAAATGATAATTAGACAAATAAGACATAAATCAGTATATTATCTAGCTCAAATGTTCCAATATAAGATAACATAATGCTGAAAAGATCAATACATGTATATTAAGCATAATTATCATAATATGATCAATTGAGGGCTTATATGCCCATAAATTAAGATGAAAAATGAGTAGAAATTTAGTATGATTAGCTAGTGATCAGTCGGGATGAATTATATTCTAAGGTTGAAGATATTGTATTCAAAAATACGGTTTTAATGTTGGAGAATCATCACAAGTTCATTGTAATCAAGGATCATCACAATTTCAACAGCCTTCTAATGCTTACATGTATGCCTCACATGATTATGAACGTTCAAATTACTGGAATCCTGAGAAAAGACTTCTCAAGCAATGGTCATTATATTTCAAATTACTAGAATACTGAGCAAGACTTATCAAGCAATAGCAATTATGTTTATGACGCACAAAGTTAGTCATATTACCATCACAATCAAGGTGAAGTGTCAGAATTCTAGGTTGCAGTCAAAATTGGAGGTTATGTTGGAAAAAATCATTAGGAAGTAAGATGCAATCTTGGAAGAGCAAGATCCATACTGGAAGGAGCGATATGTATATTGGGATGTATACTGAAAGGAGCAAGATGCATGTCGAAATGCAATCATGGAGAAACTATGTAAGATTGTAGATGTTCTTAAAGTTGAAAATCAGGCATTGGAGGCTAAGCTTTTTCTACAGTTCAATTCAGAAACTCCGCAATCCCAATCTGCTGATCTAAAGGAAGAATTTCATAAAATGAAGATTGGAATTGAGAAAGATATGAATGAAAAAAAAAGAAGTGGTCATGGAGGTTGAAGCTGAAAAAGAATCTATCACACTTAAAGCACAAGCCAAAAAACAAGATGAAGTTGCAAAAGCTACTGAAAAAGCTACTCCAATAGTACCAGCAATGAATCACATTGAAGACCCACTCATAAAGCTCTTATCCAATGAAGAAAAAATTCTGGAATTCTCATATTTTGATTCCTTGAAGAAACTGCCAGATATCTCCACTAGTTTGCTTTCAAACTACCCACAAGTAACAAGTACCTTAACTTTTGATGAAAGTATCAACTTAATTCATTTGGTGGTTACCCTTGAAAATGAGTTACTTTCTGCACCCAACTATCCAGAAATTTCACTTGAGACAATTTCCTTCATAAACCAGGTTGAGATGATGTTATCAGCTGAACAATGTCAACATCTTAGAATCAGAGATGAAGAGACATCAAAAGAAAAGAAGTGACCTGAACTTGAAGCACGCAATAATTTATTCGAAGAGGGTATTAAAAGTTTCAAAGTCTTGCCCATCTCATTATTTATTGGTCAACAAGTTATTGTAGGAAAGCCACATGATGAGACTGAAATGGCCAAGGAGAATACAAAAAGCAGAAGAAATTTCTTTCCAAGTAGAGAAAGCTACAACAAAATTCAAATTTGTAAAAGAAATGAAGCATCCAATTAAGGAAGATCAATGTTTACCTACTGAAAGTTGGGACCAAGAGCTCAAGGATCTTTCAACAATGTTACATTTAAAGAGGTCATTAAAGAAATGACTGCTCAAACAAGATGGTGACTTAGGATATTCAGATGTCATACATGAGACTTCTGAGAATGAGAAGTTAGTAGATTTTTGGTACACTAAAGGAGGGATACATCCAATAGAAAAACAAAAGTCGACCATTGATAAGTTAAGAGATTCATACTTGATTAGTGAAGTTGTCCATAGATTGAGATATCTACTTGATCACATGATATTATTTAAACCTCCTTATCATCAAGAGTTGTAACAATGTATAGCTAAAGCAGGGTGCTTCTTGGGAGGCAACCCAAGTCTTTTCACATCTAATTTTCTTTTGTTCTTGCATAAATAAATCAGAGAGGAACTTAATCTACCACTTAATCCAATTCAGCTTAGGGAGTGTTCTTTACTCACAACTTCAAATTTTCACTGAAATACAATTGATAACTGATTATCATAATTATCCTTACTTATCTCACATTATGATCATCATAATGAAAACCTTGATTTCTTATTCACATTAGTTGTCCAAATCTAATTTTTTTAGATTTCAAAGAATTTAATCTTTACTGAATTTTATTGATTGCTAAATGGACCATTCCTCATTAGTTCACTTCCAATCAATTGTAGGTTTGATTCATCAAAAGCTAAAAATGATGGACGCAAAAGAAGAAGTTAAGCAAGACATGTCTGCCTCTTATTTCAAAAGTTAAACACCCATCCAACCCTCTTCCTTGCTTGGATAATTCATCACTAAGGACAGTGCTGATGATAAGCTTGGGGGAGGTACCTGGTACTTTTCTAAACTCTATTAGCATGCTTTAATATAATTTTAAATCATATTTATAATTAGGTTATCACTATAATTCAGCTCAACTCATGTTATCATTTGTGCTCATCATTATTAAGTAGAAATCCTTTAGTATAACAGCTAGTACACTTCAGCACCAAGTAGCCATCAATTTGATTGTTAATCTTTTTTCTTCAATCAGCTCATATTCAGATGCATTTGAACTCAATTCAGCTGAAATTGATTTTTTTGTGGTTAACACTAGCTAACACTCATGGGTTGATAAGAAATTAGAAGATGTTTAGAATGGAATCAAGGCTTTTGCGACTATGTTAAATAGAAAAATTTGACTCTTTGAATTAAGAAATCTAAACTTTACTTGAGTTTGAACTGCTGCTTATTTCATGAATAGAAAAGAATGAAAAAAATGAAAAAAAAGAGAATGAAAAGTTACATGTTTTGAATTGCATTGCATGCATGAATAAAGAGAGCCAAATCCAAAAAGGAAGCTCTCCTAAATAAAGCCAAGATTTTTATCCAATTGAAAATCCTCTTTTAGTACGATTGAAAATCCCTAAAACTCAAATTAGTTATTCTTAATACTTCTTTCTTGGCTTAAATTTGCTTTAGCCTATGTGATTTCTCAGCTAGAATTTGGAAATTGAAAAGAATGATTGAGAGTGTTAGCAAAGTGGGAAATTCGTTTTGATTCTAAATAGCTGATTCTGAATTCATTTGTGAACTGTTTAATTCAATCATTATTCTTAATATATGAATATTTTGCTTGAGGACAAGTAAAAGAGTAAGCTTGTGGGAGTTTGATCACTAGCTGATCATACTCAATTTCTACTCGTTTTTCATCTTAATTCTTGTGCATATAAGCCCTGAGATATTCATATTCTAATAATTATGCCTAATGTACATGCATTTATCTTCTTAGCATAATATTATTCTATATTTTCACATTTCAACTGGATAATATGCTGATTTATTTCTTATTTATGTAATTTCTATTTTAAAAGGTTGATGCTTGGTGTTCATATTACTAGAGAATTCAAATCCAACATAAAAGACTAGCATTCCTACTGGAAAAGGTGGAAGCGACCACAGGCAGCTACCAAAAAGGATACAGAAAGGAATATTTTGGCAGGGAAAAAGAAAGGATCAGAGGACAGACGGCAAAATCAGATGGAATGAAAGCTTTTGATGAAGATCAAATTGTGATGATAATGTCATATATAAAGGGGATGTTTAGGAGCAATAGAGGCAGAGCTCTTCCTCTCCTAGCCATTTGGTTGGAGGCTAGAGGGTTTTCTTGCTGGAGCTAGTTTTATCTTTATGATTTAGAATGTTTTTTATTCTGTTCCTCATCTGTTTTGTATTGATTCCATCACTTATAAGGAGCTGAATCTTAGCTCTCTTATGATAGGATAGTAGTCTAATCTCTATTTATGGATGGATGATTGAACAACATTTTTGTCACTGATGTTAGTGTAGTTTCTCTATGTTTTTTAATTAGTTTTTTGTTAATATGAATCCTATTTTAGAATGTCAACTAAGAAGTTGATGTTCGATTCAGTCTTGCACAGAAATGAGTCAAGAGCATTAGCATTTGTTTACTGGTTCTCCATGTTCATATATGAATGCATCCTTTTACTTCTAGTTAATATGAATCTCATACTGTAATGGTAACTGAGAGGCTGATTCTAAATTCCCTTATTGTTCAGGAATGAACCAAGAAGATTAGCAATTAGTTTTTGGATTTTATTTCATCTATGATTTCTATTAACTTGATTTTCTTGTTCTAATCTTTTCATGCTGAGAATTGATTCATTTAAATGTGAATATCATATTGAATCGAGAGGTTGATTTTAGATTCCCTTAATGTTTAGAAATAAATCAAGAGCATTAGCATTAGTTTTGTGGAGCTAATTATATCTATGCAGTGAGCTAGAAGTTTCATGATAATCTAATATCAATTGAAATCCTTGCTCAATCAACCTAACTAATATTCATATGAAAGTATGATACTTAGTTCTAACTTTAGAGGAGTTTTTACAAGTTGAATATGATTTGATTATTATTGTTAAGTTGTTTTAATCCATCCATAGCAGAATATTGGATGAACTCTACTCCTAAGAGAACATTTCATTATCCATTAGTTATCATTTTATATCAATCACCTTACAACAACAAAAAGAGTTAACTTAGTCTAGGATTAACTTAGATTAGTCAGTGAATCTTATGTTTCAAATCACTATAGATACGACATTCGAGTTTACTACTCCGATCTGTGCACTTGTAGTTTAGTGAAGTGAGGAGTGCATAGTCTACACCTAGACATTGTTTAGTTCTCGTTTCTACATAGTCTACGCTTAAACCTTAATTTTTCATTTTGTGCATCGTATCCAATAAATCAGTCAACTAATCACACTCCCCACGAATATTCACATCAATGTCATGGCCGTGATATTGTCTATCACGGGCATGATAGAAGCCATGTTTTGGCTGATTTTCTCAGCCCTTCCGTCACTAGCATGACAGATTTTGTCAAGGCCTTCTGGAAATTCGTCGTCCAACCCAATTTTTTACGATTTTCTATCCAAAACTTTGGAGAAAACACTATATAACATTATGGACGATATATGCATATTTTCTAAGAAATATGAAATCAAAAGAATATCGAAAATCATGCAAAAACATTCAAATCCTAAAACTAGGATTCAACCTCCAATTCATGAACAATATAAAAAACATATGAACCCTAATAGTGGATTTAATCAAAACCCCTGTACATGGAATAATATAATGATTCCAATGAGAAAAGCCCTTATCACAATCCAATATGAGAATAAGATGTCATCATGTTCTCAATCCATAGGAAGAACATTGAGAGAGGAGAGAGGGGTTTTGGATCTTCTTTACATACCTTAATCTTGAATCCTTCTCTTTCTTCTTCTTCTTCCTTCTTCCTCTTGTTCTCTTTCCCCAAGCCCTAGCTGCCAAAAAGATTCAGGTGGAAAAAAAAGGTAAACAAAGGGTATATGGATCTTTATATAGGGGAGATCATGAATGAGGGTTTGGCCAAAAGTCCAAATTTCCCTTGATAAAAATCAAAGGTATTACAAATGTTATGCCCAAGTTCACTAGTCTTGAGATTCTGTCTTAATCAATATTCAATACTTCTACTATTAAAATTTTTATGTGTCTAACCACACTTTCTTCTTACTATTCTAAGGGATAATTTCACCATGCGATATTAATAAGAGGCTTGATATGAACTTTTAATTGATAATATTCATATCAAAATTTATATCCAAATAGTTTATAGTTTCAAGTGTATTAGTTGATTTATATCAAATTTCAATGGTATTTTTACAATTCAAAATCTACCTAATCCTCTTAGGGGCTTCTCAATTTGCCTTATCAAAAGTATCTTAAATATTTGTTAATCAAAATTACTGCATAAGCTTCAAACAAAGCTTTGTAGATAATATTGCATACCTTAAGCTTTCATTTCTTGTGCATTAAAACTTTCAACCTTTCGTAGGACACTAATTTTTTATTAAGTCTTTATCCGATCAAGAGAGTGTATGTATTAAAATATTATTTTGTATTCTAAATATCAACATTATCTTATTCATATATTGTTGGTGACTCAAACTCAATATTTTTGAGTTCTTATTTTGAATCATTTGAATTTCAAGAACATAGCTCATTTCGCATATGCCCTTCATTTCAAATTATTCTACTGACACTGTGACATCATTTTCAATGGGCAAAATATTACGTTCATACACCAACATTATCACAAGATTGCTCCCACTATTGTCATGCAAATACAATAATCCAATTTTGTTCACATCTTATTGATATCATTTTAGACAAATTAAAATTGAATGTTCGTCATTGTTATTTTAACACCATTGTTTATAATCCCTTTAATTATGATTTTTCTTGTACACCTTAATCTCCTAATTCTTTCACCTGAAACATCATACTATCGTATATTCATTTCCAAAATTCTCCATGGAGTAAATTAATCCCATTGAAATAACTTCTAAAACATATAGTTGATCATTGCTAAGATCATCTTTAATGATGTAGCTTTCAGATAACAGATTATCCAAAAGTTGATCTTGACTAAATGATTATAATACTTAGTAACACATTTATTTTATTTCTATTTAGTAGTACCATCAATTTGAAACATCTTTCTGAATATCCATTTACATCCTATGTACTTTATTTACTTTTGATAAGTGACATAGTGGTATTCATTCACCGTAGATAATTGAGTCCAATTATTTTCTCATATTGATCATTCATGATTCTAAACTCACCAGAAGTTATCACTTCTAAAATAGGATATGTACAATACTTCTATAAACATCACGGTGTCACAAAAATCTCACACCCACACATATTTCAAATATGCAAGTTTCTTTTGAGGCTTCTTATTCCCAATCATACCCATGGAGATTATATGTGATCATTCACTTCTTTCAAAGTTTAATTTTCTATTTTATCTTTCACTCTGGGACCTATGTCCAATATGTCTCTTTCAAAGTCAACTTTAATATAATTTTGTGCACCTTTCCTATAACTCTCGCTTGGAATAATCGTATTTTGTAAAAGAATATATAACCTTTGGATATATCCAACAAACCTACATGTCATCTTCCTAAAATTTAGCTTCTCCCAAATCTAATTTCAACAACATATGCAATTTTACAACTCTTCGAAAATGACCCAACTCAAATTGTCTGTCATTATTGTTGGGTCAAAGTTTTAATGACATATAAAATTATATTTTGATGAAACAAACCTCGAAATATTAAAGTTGAAATGCTAAAAAGTTTAAAGAAAAATGGATAACTTTATGCACTACGCTTTGATCAAATAATTGTCACTGATCTCATTAGTTTTGGATAAAAGTGGGTCAATTGTAGAGAATTCTGTTAGCTTTCCATAGACTCCAAGATCATCTAATTTGGATAATTGTGCAGAAAGTTATTGATCAAAATAGTGCAGATCGGTCAACCTGCCGGTCGACGCAAAGAAAGCCGATCGAGATGAGACTGGTCGACCGAACAGAAGATGTCGGTCGATCGATAACTACTGAGCTAGCTCCGGATGATGTCAAGCCGATACCGGGTCGATGTATCGATCGATAGATCAGTCGACCGATCAAGCGTAGAAATTGAAGAAAATGCGCAACGGTCACATAGACCGGTCGACCGAGTCAAATGAACAGTAATGGTCAAATTTGAAGGAGGAATTTGTGGAATAATTTTTGAAGAAATTTTTCACACATTGAAGGCTATAAAAGAAGTGCCAAAGCCAGAGACAAAGACACACATTCACTCATTGAAGAAAAATTTCAAGTTGACAAAGAGATATCATTTCTTGAAGTTTTCATTTTATAGCTTTCTCATTCTTTCTCTCTTCTTCTCTTGTGAGCTTAGCTTCGTAAAAGAGAGAAACACTTTTGTTAAAAAAACTGAGAGAGTTCCTGTGTAAAAGAAGTTCAAAGTCTTACCTCTTGAGCGAGAGAAATAGACTAGCTTCCTAGGAGGAGAGGATGCCTTGCCTCTCAAAGTGGAGAAAAAGGCAGTAGTGTAAAGGGCTTTCTTCCTTACCCCAATTGGAACAAAGGAAGTGCTAGTGGAATCTCCGGCGGTCTCGAGGTCGAGAAGTCGGAGTGGGGACATAGGCCAAGGTGTGGTCGAACTTCGTCAACAACCATCGAGTCTTTGCGTTTGATTTTCTCTCTCTCTCTCCCCCGTTCATATTGTGTTTATAATCTGAATTGCAAAGGTTTCAAGAATTGGTTTTGTACTTCCGCTACGAATTTTGTGAAATCGATATTTTCGGTTAAACACCAATTCACCCCCCCCCTCTCTTGGTGCCCTTTGGGATCCTATAATCATCAGTTTATTTGACACTAATTTCATGGAATTTATAATAAAGATCCTTTCTATGTAACTCTCTCTCTCTCTCTCTCGTAATAAATTTAGTTCGAGAGTAATGAGTGGGATAATTTTCATATATTGCATTTATCAAAATTTCTTTCCACCATTGCTATTCTATCATGGCATATAAAAAATATTAATACGATAATCACTCATTCTCTAGAGATATTTTCTTATATTATTTTCATACTTTTAGAATTAGTCTTTTCAATTCATTCTCATATTATGGCATACATCTCTTGTACACTTTAAAATTGTCAAATTGTATTTCAAGAGATTATAAAATTGACAAAAGGAGAATCACAAACAGTCATCAATGAATGTGACTAGTCTTGTTATCTATAACTACACTCAACATATCATAAACGATTGAATAAAACACTTAACAATTCTTTTGACCATACTTCCATTCAAAAAAATATTCTTAAACCTGTATATTAAGTACCAAATTCATTCTCACTATTTGTTCAAACATTTTAATATATAATATCCTGACAAAGGTAAAAATAACACACATAATATTCAAAAGACGCATTCATTGATCATTCATGTCACATAAAGATAAGGATTATTTTCATAAACCATCCCTAAAGTATTGCGATTTTTCACATCTAACTGCAAACTACGAACTTATTTTTTTGATCCCTGGACTATCGTGATTTTTCTAATTTGATCATTCCGTCGACTTTTGTCAACTTTTCTATTATCTTCATTTTTTTCATTTGTGAAAAGTCAAAAATACTCCCCCCCCAAATCAATCAAAAAACAATTGTCGAAATGAGCAGTCAATGCCATTCCTAAAGTGATGGAGTCACCTATAGATCAGACCCAGTCATCGGCAACCGAGAATCAAGTGACTGAAGCTCAACCTCAGCAAACTCAGAAGAAAGGCAACAAGGCAAGCCACCCGATTGACCCTACCCACTTGCCTTTCCCCCAGAGGTTAGCCAAGAGTCAAAGCGACCAACAACTCCTTAAATTTCTAGAACTATTGAAAAAGTTGCACATTAATATCCCTTTTGTCAAAGCCATATAACATATACCAGCCTATGCCAAGTTCTTAAAAGAGATTTTATCTAAGAAAAGAAAAGTAGATGTTCAGGAAATGGTAACTTTGACTAAAGAAGTAAGTGCAAAAATTCTAAATAAGCTACCACCTAAACTAAAAGACCGAGGTACTTTGTGATGTCAAAGCCAATATCAATTTGATTTCATTATCTATGTGCCAGGAGTAGTCCAAATAAAGCTGACAAATATGATACTCCAGTTGGACAATAGATCAATCAAATACCCATAAGGAATATTAGAAGACGTACCAATTCGAGTAGTGAAGCTCTTCATCCCTACTTACTTTGTAGTCATGGACATGGAACAAGATACCAACACTCCCCTGTTTGAGGCCTTTCCTCGCAACCGTAGGAGCCATAATTGATGTCAGGAATGACAAACTATCTTTCCAACTTGATGATGAAACCATCGAGTTTAATTTGTCCAGAGCAATGAAACATCCAAGTCTCGCATACGTGGATGAAGTAGAGGATTTGGTCAACCCAACTAACCCAACTGTCCAAGAAGTTTTGAACCTCATGCTTCTAGAAGATCCCTTGAGGAACTGCCTAACTGAGGATGAAGAGACTGCTTCCCTTGTCTTAGAACCATGTAAAGAGATTTTCAAGCTTCTCGATCAGCCACAACCTATCGTAGATTGTATTAGTGTTGAGATCTCAAGTGACCCAACACACCTGTATTCCCCCAAGGCAGAATAGAGAATTCAATCTAATGCTGATAACTAGTCCAAAGAACCTGTCAAGCCCACGGTCCCTAAAGTAGAGATCAAACCCTTCCCTCTACATCAGATATGAATTTCTTGGGCCTAACTCTTGATATCCTGTTGTTGTTAGTTGACATGAATTTATCGTAGTTGTGAAGTTGCGAATTTTCACATAAAAAAAGAAATTCTAGCCACGTTTTAAATTTTACTCAAGAGTTCACGCAACTCTAAGTGCACAGGTCGAGTAGAAACCCTGAGTGTTGTAACCCCATTGATTTAGATTAATTAATTGCTCTATTTTTACCTCATAAATCGTTACAGAATTATAAAAGAATAAACTAGATGCGTGAATGAATTTAGATAAAAAGAAACAAGGAAATAAGGTAAGAAAAGATTAAGTAGTGAAGGGAAGGATTCTCTCATGATTAACTTGTTGATGCTTTTGCAATTGATGTATCCGTTCATCAAGAAGGGGGATTACTACTGATCACTAATTTAAGATCACCGATTAAAAAAACTCTCATCTTTAATCAGTAGAAGGGTGCGATCTCTCGATTCTTACAACCCAACCTACTAACCTTACACTAATGATCAGAATGTGGATTGACTCCTCACTCGACTGTCAGGATTCTCATCTCACAACAGTCGCTTTCATAGATCTCTCGATCTTTCTAACAAAACATAGATTAGCAATTACTAGAAGCATAGCAATCAGGATGGATGACTTCTCCTCTCGGATGAAATCAGCTAATAGAAGAAAAACAATCGATCTCTCGATCTAATTGAAATCAGATGTCAATTCTAAATAGCCATGCATCATGTAAATGAAATGAAAAGTCAACTTCAAAATATCACAATGTTGGAATAAAAATTTTGTTCTTCTAAAGTTCTTCTTTAGTTCTTCATTCTTCTTCTTTTGCCTTCGTCTTCTTCTCCTCTTTTTCCTGCTCTCCTCTCTCTCTCCTTTCTGGTTTTTTTCCTCCTTCCTTTATGTTTCCTCCCTATTCAAAATTCAAATTTCGAAAAGTGGTTAGTCTCTTCTTTTACTCGTTCAACTCTTTCACTAAAAATTGATCAAAACATTTAAAATACGTTCGACTTTTATGTAAAATTGTGGATTTAATTGCAAGGATTATAAGTACAAAAAGAGATGATCAAATTCCCCCAATCTTAGCTTTTTGCTTGTCCTCAAGCAATGTTCAAGATAGGAATGATTATCACCTTGCTTTCCCACCAACATTTTAAGATACCAACCTAAATTCTTTGCCCAAGTGCATCCCTGTCTGTTCCTTCATTCCCTGACTTTGATGAAGATACTAATTTTCAACTTCCTCTTCTTAGCTCAAGCCAGAGAATTCGAATAGGGAAGGCATATAATAAAATGATTAATACTAACTCTACCAGTGCAGTAATAAGTTTCGTTGAATTCTTATTTATTTTCATTTGTCCAGTACTCATGTGATTATCCATAATGCTCAGGAGAATTTATGTAGCAGGTTTTCGATCGGCACATCACAGGGCAGTTGCTTTTAGGGTACTAGGCATAAACCCCTACGGATCTACTCACCCAAATTCAACCCGGCTTAGGAATGCACCCTTTTTGTGCCTTCTGGGGCTCTCTTTGGCCCTCTTTTTCTTTTGCTTTCAGCTTTTGTTTTGTTCTTTACTTTTTCTTTCTTTTGGTTTCATGCTGCACTGGAAAATGTTAGCATTAACAACCTTATTAGCTGTTATTTTGAATTCAAAGGCAAGCTTAAATAAGATTAGTCGTCAAGCTCTTAATATATCAAAATAGTCACTTTCCACTACCTTTGCCCTATCACTTTTGGCATTGAATTTGGTTGCAACATATATTAAAATGTTAAGGGCTAGCAAGATGTCCTTGAACAAAATTTCAGGAGGTTGCAACAAAGACTATAGCTACTAGATGGAATTGGAATTTCTTTTTATACTGTGTGAAGTTAACATAGTGCAATGCCAATCTACAATGTCATAGTTCGAATGTTAAATAGAAAATTGAAGCTAAGTAAAGAATAGTAAAGAGTAGAAATGTACCATGTTGCCCTCTCCCCCAAGCTTAAAATCGACTCTGTCCTCAGTGTCGATTATGCCAGGAAGAGGGACCCGGAGTTGGTTGGAGTTCAAGGATGCGATTAGTGACCTATTGGATGTCACTGAGGTCATTAGGACGGAATTCTGAACCTCCTCTACTCCTTGGATTCTTTGCTGGTGCACCAGGTTTTGCTGCTCCAGTCGGTGGATATGATCCTTCAATGCTTGTATGTCCTGGTGATTACGAGTAGTTGTTTCTGCGAGTTTCGTTAGTTGTTCCAGAATGAGGTCTACTTTGTTGGTTGTGGTGAGTGGTAGAGACGGGGTGACATCCGGAACTGACGAGGAGGAGGAAGAGACAATGTACCTTGGAGGGGTTCTGCGGCCAGGGGGGAGTTGTGAAGTTTTTTTGAAGTCCAAAAATAGTGGGGGTAATGTGGGAATAGGTCGTGAGACCTGGATGAAATCGTTCATCCACCAGTTCCGGCCTTTCAGAATTGAAGTGTGTCGAGGGTCAAGTAGTTGAACGAGAGTAGATGGATTGGATTGGCGCCAAAATTTTTGGCCGTTTACTAGGAGAAGGACTCCTTCCTTGATCAAAAAATCTAAGTCTATTAGTGTTGCTAGTGTAGGAGTGATGTCTGCTAAGTACACATAGTGTTCTGCCAGAGGTGTAATGAGGTTGCTACAAAGAATTGGATTGATTTCACGAGTCGACTCCTTGATCAAACTTTGAAGGAAGAACGATGCAAGGTTAATCTATGTGTTTGACAATAGACACTAGAGAATGAAGAGTTCATCTGTAGAGATGAGGTCCCGTTCATAGTCATTGGGACGGATTAAAATCGTGTTGGTGAGAAGGATATGGAGATATCGAAGAACAAGGTTCTTCAATTCACGGCCGACTAGATGTAACATATTATCGGTTCGTTGGCCGGTAAGTTGGTAACACACTTCGAATGTGGGAAAAGAGGGTGGGGGAGTTCGATGGCCAACATTGGGAAGATTTAGAAAACGGGCTAAGGTGTCTAGTCCCATGGCGAGTTCGCGATTGCACAGTCGAAACTCGATATGATCAGGGACTCCATCTTCGTCGAAGCTGGTGGGATATAGAGTTCCTAAGAACTCTGTTGATACCTCTTTATAGAGGTCCCAACGTTTTATGAAGAAAGGGAGGAGGCGGGAGCGATGGAGTATAGTCCTGACATCCACAAATAACCCGAGAGATTCAAGAGTAGAAAAGTCTAGGAATCGGGTAGAGGAAAAATTTTTGAACTTGTATTCAGAAAACGCTGCGCTTCATGTCGTCTGTGGGCGGTCGTAGGTTGGCTGTAGGTTGCAAAAGGCCGTCAGGACGGAGTCGTCGTCTGATAGACTCCGACGAACTGTTAGATTTGGATCCGGATGATGTGTGGGTTCTTTTCATGTTGCCTGTTGATCGGAAGGGGTGAAGGATGGCTGGGGGTTTCTCGGAGGGCGATGAAGTGCGTTTAGGGATTTCAGGAGCTGGCCGAGAGATGATGGGTGTTGGGGAAGGGATTTTAGTCGGTTGGGTAGAAAATGAAGCGACGTGAGAAGGAGTTTGAGTGGGACTCAAAAAAGTGGATATTTGGGTGGATATGGTGTTAGATTCTGTTGGGATTCTCAACTAGATCTCAAAAGTGTACTTTCAGGTGATTTTTCTGATATTTCTGACCGTGTGAATGCTGGCGTGGCTATTGATAATTTATTTGGTTGGGTTGCCTCCCTGTAGCGCCTTTTTTTAACGTCGTTGGCTCGACCTTATTTCTTCTAATAATTTGATTGCAGATAGAGCACTTCTTCGAACTTTACTGCGCCTAGATTGTAACGTTTCAATCTTTGCCCGTTGACCTTGAAGGTTTCTGAATTACTATTTTTGGTAGCCACTGCACCATGAGGGTAAATTTTTTCAATGGTGAACGGTCCAGACCATCGCATTCTTAACTTCCCGGGAAAAAGTCATAGTCGGGAGTTAAATAACAGAACCTGGTCGCCCTCTTTAAAATTCTTTCTCAATATGTGCATATCATGTCATTTCTTCGTTCTTTCCTTATAGATGCGGGAGTTGTTATAGGCATCTAATCTCAATTCATCTAGCTCATTGAGATGCAAAAGACGTTTTCCAGAAGCTGCTTGGAAATCATAATTCAGCGTTTTGATTGCCCAAAAAGCCTTATGTTCTAATTCAACCGGTAGGTGACAAGTGTTTGCCATAGATCAACCTGAATAGTGTTGTTCCAATTGGTGTCTTGTACGCAGTCCGATATACCCACAATGCTTCATTAAGCTTCAGACTCCAATCCTTCCTGGTTATTGAAACGGTTTTCTCGAGAATTAGTTTAATTTCTCTGTTCGAGACTTTTGCTTGTCCATTGGCTGAGGGTGATAGGCAGTAGATATCCTATACTTGACCCGTATTTAAATAGCAATTTTTCAAAACTCCGTTCAATAAAGTGTGATCCCCCATCACTAATAATCAATCTTGGCACACCAAACCTTGGAAATATTATATCTTTAAAAAGTTTGACAACTGACTTCGAGTCTACTGAGATTGTGGGAATAGCTTCAATCCATTTTGAGACATAATCAACAGCTAGAAGTATGAATTTGTACCCGCATGAAGGAGGGAAAGATCCCATGTAGTCTACTCCCCATACATCAAATATTTTTACTTCGAGTATAGGTTGCTAAGGTGTCTCATTTCTTTGACCTATATTTCCAGTTCTTTGGCAGGCATCGCAAGATTTAACAATATTGATTGCATCCTTGAATAGAGTTGGCCAATAAAAACATGTTTGAAGAACTTTAGCAGCTGTTTTCTGATATCCTCCATGACCACCATAAGGAGATGAGTGACATTCCTGTAATATAGCAGATTGTTCTTCATCTGGTACACATCTACGAAATATCCCATCTGCACATTTTTTGAATAGAAATGGCTCATTCCAAAAGTAGTATTTAATATCGGAGAAAAATTTCTTCTTTTGTTGGTAAGAGAGATCCGGTTGTAAAACTCCGGAAGCTAAGTAGTTGGCATAATCAGCAAACCAAGGAAGTTGTGTTTCCTGAATTAAAATAATTGTTCATCTGGAAAAGAGTCATTAATTTCCCTGCAGCCTTCAGAGTCAACGTCTCCTTTTGATAATTGAAGTCGGGAGAGATGATCAGCAACCAAGTTTTCTGTCCCCCTTCGATCTTTGATTTCTAAATCAAATTTCTGTAACAGAAGGATCCATCTGATCAGTCTAGGTTTAGCATCTTTTTTAGCAATCAGATATCGCACAGCTTGATGATTAGTATACACAATGACTTTGGAGCCAACTAGGTAGGATCTGAATTTATCTATTGCAAAAACTACTGCTAGAAACTCCTTTTCAGTTGTGGCATAATTGATTTGTGAGTCATCCAAAGTTTTGTTGGCGTAGTAGATTGCATGTTGCTTTTTATCTCTCCTTTGTCCCAATACTGCTCCCACAGCTTGATCACTAGCATCACACATAATTTCGAATGGCAATGACCAATCGGGTGGTTGGATGATTGGAGCTATTGTAAGAGATATATTCAGAGTCTCAAAAGCCTTTAAACAGTGTTCATCAAATATAAACTCTGCCTCCTTATATAGGAGTTTTGTCAAAGGTCTTGCAATTAGAGAAAAGTTCTTGATGAAATGGCGATAGAACCCGGCATGTCCAAGAAAGCTTCTAATTCCTTTGATATTAGTAGGCGGAGGTAATTTTTCAATTACTTCTGTCTTAGCCTTGTCAACTTCAATACCTCGACCTGAAACAACATGCCCAAGGACTACACCTTCTTGTACCATAAAGTGACATTTCTCCTAGTTCAACACCAGATTAGATTCAGCACATCTTTGTAACACCTTTCCTAAATTCTGAAGACAAACTTCAAAGGAAGTGCCATACACTGAAAAGTTGTCCATGAATACCTCCATTATTTCTTCAATGTAATCAGAGAAGATTGACATCATGCACCTTTGAAAGCTGGCTGGGGCATTACATAATCCGAAGGGCATCCTTATGTATGCAAAGGTTCCATAAGGACAAGTAAAGGTAGTCTTTTCTTGATCTTCTAGATGAATGGGAATTTGATGAAATTCAAAAAATCCGTCTAAGTAACAAAAATAAGAATGGTTTGCCAGCCTTTCCAACATCTAGTCAATAAAAGGTAATGGAAAATTATCCTTCCTTGTGGCCTTATTAAGTTTCCTGAAGTCGATACACATCCTCCATCCAGTGATCGTTCGCGTGGAAATGAATTTGTCCGACTCTGTCTTTACTACGGTCATTCCACCCTTTTTTGGCACGACCTGCACGGGACTTACCCACTGACTGTCTGATATGGAGTAGATAATTCCTGCATGCAATAGTTTAATCACTTCTTTTTTCACTACCTCCTTCATTGCTGGGTTGAGCCTTCTTTGTCCCTCTATGGAGGGTTTATGGTCTTTTTCCACATGGATACAGTGCATGCATATAGCAGGATTAATTTCCTTGAGATCATCCAATGTGTATCCGATGACATGCTTGTAAGCTTTTAGCTAATCCAATAGCTGCTGAAGCTGAGTTGTCTTTAAATCTGCATTCACAATCACTGGATAAGTGGAGTCTTCTCCTAAAAATTCATACTTGAGAGTTTGAGGAAGCTTCTTTAATTCTGACCTTGTTGGCTTCTTTGAGCTAGGTTGTTGCGTAAATTCTGCAGATTGGTCTTCCAGTGGAGCGTTAGGGTGTTGTGTTTCAGTTGAGAGCATGTGGCTCGTAAAAATGCCTGCTTCTTCTTCTGTTCACAAAGATGATTCTTGGGCTTCAAGAGATACTTCCAGAGAGTCTGATATGTGAATAACTGATGCCACCTTCTGTACAAGGGAATCCAGTTGCTCAGGTTGAAGACGGTGGTATTCCATGTCTGGGCAATTAATAAGGTGATTTAGTCAAAATTCAACCATTTCATCACCTATTTGAAAGGTAAGGCGACCTTTTTTAACATCTATCACTACTCCGACAGTAGCTAAGAAGGGTCTCCCCAACAAAATGGGAGTTTGATTATCTTCAACCATGTCCAGAACCACAAAGTCGGCTGGTATGTAGAAATTGCCTACTTTGATGGGTATGTCTTCCAGAATTCCCTGTGGAATTTTTATAGATCTGTCTGCCAATTGGAATTGCCTACTTTGATGGGTATGCCTCAGCAGTTAACGCGATAGTTTCATTTTCTTGTATCCTTCTCTTCTTCGATAAAATGTCCTTCAAGAATTTGGCATATGCTGGCATCTCTTGAATAGCTTCCACAAAAGGTACATTGATATAAAGTTTCTTTAGGATCTCTACAAACTTGCCGAATTGTTGGTCCTGTCGAGATCTCTCGAGGGCTTTAGGAAATGGTATCTGCGAAGAATAGCTAGGCTGACCTTCAGCAAGCTGTTGTTTGGATTTATTCATTGTGTCTTCTGGTTGAACTATCTGATTTTGGTCACCAACTTCCTCTTTTGCCTCTGTTGAGACCTATGCTCTTGTTCTTTTAGTATTATCAATTGTCTTCCCATCTCTTAAAGTTACAGCTTGAACTTGCTCTTTTGGATTCTTCTCTGGTTGTCCAGGTAAGATCCTGGTTGTCTTGAAGATGACGCAGCTTGTTGAGCTATCTGAGTTTCCAACATTTTGTTATGAATGGAGAGGCTTTCAATTTTCTCAAACATTTTCTGCATCAGAGTGTCCTGTTTGACATGTATTTCTCCATCATTACTTCTAGCTTGTTGGTAGAAGATGACCCGTGTTCTGTCGAGGAATTTTGAGGTTGTGCTCTCTGATTGAATCTGTTTTGTCAAATGGGAGCCTGATTTTGTTGAGGATTATCTCTGTAGGAAAACTTTGGATTGTTTCTCCATCCTGGATTGAAAGTGTTAGAATATGGGTCATTATTCGATGGATAAGGGCCTATAGCATTAGCTTGTTGTTGGTGCCCTTGTTGTTTTAATAGATCGCAGTGCACGGAAATGTGATCAAGCGAACCACATATTTCACAACATCTTGCTATCATATTGACAGTTGGAGTAGCTTCATTGAGTCTCAGTCGACTAATTGCTTTTTGAACTATATACTCCACCTTGGAAGAAAAATCCTCACCGTCAAGTCGAGTTTGAGTTAATGATGCAGATTCATTAGACCCTGAATGAGCTAGGAAATGTTGATTCCTAGCTATTTCTTCTATAAGTTGGTAGGCTTCATCTACATTTTTCTTTATAAAAACACCATCTGCAGCGTTGTCAAGCGCCATTTTTGAGGTGTAATTGAGTCCATTGTGGAAGAACTGAACCAAAATCCATTTGCTTAAACCATGATGAGGGCACGACCTCAGCAATGTCTTGAACCTTTGCCAAGCTTCATACAATGTCTCCTGGTCTTTTTTCACGAAACCAATGACTTGATTTCTGATTCCTATAGTTTTGCTGGGAGGGAAATATTCCGACAGAAATGCTTTTACTAGTTGCTCCTAGGTAGTTAATTCCCGGGGTTCCAATGATTGTAGCCATTGTTTGGCTTTATCCATTAGCGAGAAAGAGAAGACCCTCAGTCTCAATGCTTCTGGCAATACCCCATTCAGCTTAGTGGTCTCGCATATTTCTAGAAAATCTTTAAGGTGTTGATTTGGGTCTTCATCTGGGGTTCCTCCAAATTGATTTTGTTGGATCGTAGAGATTATGGATGATTTTAACTCGAAATTGGCTTGAATAGCAGGCTTCAGAATTGCAAACTCCAGTCCATCTGCGGTAGGAGTATAGAGTTCTTCTAATGATGGAACCGGTGGTCGCGGTTGAATTGGCTCTTCTTGTTCAGCCATCATTTCGATCTCAGGATCAAAATTCTCCTCGAATTCTATAGATTGAGTGCTACTTGTACCTTCAAAAAGGGATGTTCTATGCTTGTATTCTCGCACCCTTCTCTTAAAAGTTCGATCTATTTCAGGGTCTAATTCAAGTAATTGACTGCGAACATTTCTGGGCATATACTAATTCCTGAAATCAAAGATAAAGATTCAGTCATGAATAACACTTAATTAAACTAAATGAAGATAAAAAGAGAGGAATTAATTTAATCGAAATTCCTGGCAACAGCGCCAAAAACTTGACGTGAACTTATCGTTGTTGTGAAGTTGCAAATTTTCACATAAAAAAAAGAAATTCTAGCCACGTTTTAAATTTTACTCCAGAGTTCACGCAACTGCAAGTGCACAGGTCGAGTAGAAATCTTGAGTGTCGTAACCCCGTTGATTTAGATTAATTAATTGCTCTATTTTACTCAGAAATCGTTACAGAATTATAAAAGAATAAACTAGATGCGTGAATGAATTTAGATAAAAAGAAACAAGGAAATAAGGTAAGAAAAGATTAAGTAGTGAAGGGAAGGATTCTCTCGTGATTAACTTGTTGATGCTTTTGCAATTGATGTATCCATTCATCAAGAAGGGGGATTACTACTGATCACTAATTTAAGATCACCGATTAAGAAAACTCTCATCTCTAATCAGTAGAAGGGTGCGATCTCTCGATTCTTACAACCCAACCTACTAACCTTACACTAATGATCAGAATGTGGATTGACTCCTCACTCGACTGTCAGGATTCTCATCTCACAACAGTCGCTTTCATAGATCTCTCGATCTTTCTAACAAAACATAGATTAGCAATTACTAGAAGCATAGCAATCAGGATGGATGACTTCTCCTCTCGGATGAAATCAGCTAATAGCAGAAAAACAATCGATCTCTCGATCTAATTGAAATCAGATGTCAATTCTAAATAGCCATGCATCATGTAAATGAAATGAAAAGTCAACTTCAAAATATCACAATGTTGGAATAAAAATCAGCATCAACAAAGTTTGTTTCACGAGAGAATCCTAAAGTTCTTCTTTAGTTCTTCATTCTTCTTCTTTTGCCTTCGCCTTCTTCTCCTCTTTTTCCTGCTCTCCCCTCTCTCTCCTTTTTGGTTTTTTTCCTCCTTCCTTTATGTTTTCTCCTTGTTCAAAATTCAAATTTCGAAAAGTGGTTAGTCTCTTCTTTTACTCGTTCAACTCTTTCACTAAAAATTGATCAAAACATTTAAAATACGTCCGACTTTTATGTAAAATTGTGGATTTAATTGCAGCGATTATAAGTACAAAAAGAGTTGATCATTAGTTCAGCCCTCACCAAACATCAAACTGATTTACTCCTAGGTGTTTTGAAAAAAACAAAAGTCGTAGGTTACACCATGGATGACATTAAAGGCCTCTGCCCATGCTTGTGCATGTATAGAATACCCCTATAGGAAGATGCCAAACCTTCTAGAGAATTCCACAGATGATTGAACCCAAGAACCCAATCCTTCAAGATGTAGTGAAAAAAAGAGATAATAAAATTGTTGGATGTAGGTTTGTTATATACTATCTCAGATAGCAAATGGGTGAGCCCCATTCAGGTAGTCCCCAAGAAGGGAAGGATGGTAGTTGTAGAAAATTATAAAGGATATAAAGTAGCTACCAGAACCACCACAGGGTGGAGAATGTGTGTAGACTTTAGGAAATTAACCAAAGCTACTAGGAAAGATCATTTTCCTTGATCAAATGCTTGAGCACCTCGCAAGCATCAATACTTCTATATGGTTTTTCTAGTTTTCTCCAAATTCCTATCCACCCATCCGATCAAGAAAAAATAACATTTACTTGCCCTTACTTGTAGACGAATGCCCTTTGGACTTTGTAATGCACCCGCTACTTTTCAAAGATGTATTATTTTGATTTTCTCTGACTTTGTTGAAAATATTATTGAGGAATTCATGGATGATTTATCAGTCCATGGGTCCTCCTTTGATTGTTTTCTGACAAATTTATCCAAGGTGTTGTAGAGATGTGAGGAAGTGAATCTAACGCTCAACTAGAAGAAGTGCCATTTATGGTGCAGCAAGGTGTAGTGCTGGGACACATGACATCTCAATAGGGAATTGAAGTCGACCTAGCGAAAATTGAAGTCCTCAAATGATTTTTGCCACTAGTGAATATGAAAGGCATCAGAATCTTCCTAGGACATGTCGGCCTCTACCAGAGTTTTATCAAAGATTTCTCAAAAATTGCAAAGCCCGCAATCTTCAACATGTCTGCTGAATGCGTACACGCCTTCGAGCTGATCAAGAAAGCTTTGATCTCAACTCCCATCATATAGTCTCCCGATTGGTCGCTCCCCTTTGAAGTGATGTGCGATGCAAACGACTTTGCTATTGGAGCAGCATTGGGCCACAAGAAAAATAAATTAATTCACATCATCTATTATGCCAGCAAGATTCTAGACCCTGCCTGAATTATACAACTGTAGAGAAGGAGTTGCTCGTTGTGGTCTATTCCATAGGTAAATTCAGATCCTATATGGTAGGATCAAAAGTCATAATTCACACAGATCATTCAGCCTTGCATCTATTTGCCAAAAAGGACTAAAAGCCGAGGATTATTCGTTGGGTCTTATCTCTACAAGAATTTGATCGGGAAATCAAAGACAAAAGCAGTATGGAGAACCAAATCAGAGATCATCTCTCCAGGCTAGAACATAGAAAAGGAGTTGATGATGAACCTCCAATCAAGACCTCTTTGTCAGATGACTCCTTGTTCTTGGTATCAACGACCCAATGCCCCTAGTTTGCTAACATAGCCTACTGCCGGGGGAAACTTACTAGGGGATTTTCACTCAGCAACAAAAGAGAAGATTTCTTTCTAAGTAAGGAAGTATTACTGGGATTATCCTTATCTTTTTAAAGAATGGTCATATGACCAATTGAGAAGGTGTGTCACTTATGAAATTATATTTTCATGTCATACACCTGTGTATAGGGATATGGAGGAGTTCAAAGGACTGCCACCAAAGTGCTGCAAGTTGGTTTCATCTGGCCAACTCTTTTCAAGGATGTCCCAAAGTTTGTAAGCACCTGTGATCATGGCCAAAGGATCGAAAATATCTCAAGGTGTTAGGAAATGCCACAAACAGGAATTCAAGTTGTAGAAATCTTCGATGCCTGGGGAATCGACTACATGGTTCCATTCTCGGATTCTAGAAAGTATATATACATTATAATGGTTGTATACTACTTGTCCAAGTGGGTAGAGGCGATACCCATCACTCAGTGTGACTCCAATAACGTTATCAAGTTGTTCTCCATGATCATTTTTCCATTGTTTGAAATGTCTAGGATTATCGTTACTGATGGAGGGAAACATTATTTGGAGAGACAATTTAACAATTTGTTGTCCAAGTAAAGGATCACACAAGTCGCCATTCCATATCACCCACAAATTTCAGGTCAAGTAGAGACATCCAACAGACATATCAAGGCGATCTTAGAAAAGATGGTTGCTCACTCTAGGAGATATTGGAGCTCTAAATTGGATTATGCTCTTTGGCATACAAAACAACACACAACACATCAATTAGATCAGCACCTTACAAACTAGTGTTTGGGAAAGCATGCCAACTGCCAATTGAGCTGCAACATCGGGCCTATTGAGCACCAAAATTTCTGAATTTTGATTTGAAGGACTCAGGGGTGAATAGAAAACTCTAGCTAGTAGAGTTGGAGGAGCTAAGAAATGAAGCATACAATAACTCTATCATATTCAAAAATAAAAAAACAAGAAATAGTAGGAACAAATGATTCAGTAGAGAAAACTAGATGAGGGAGATCAAGTCCTCCTCTTCAATTCTCGATTTAGACTCCATCCAGGGAAGTCGAAATCCCGATGGTCAGGAACATTCAGAAATCTCAAAAGTCTATCCATTCGGTGCGGCGGAGATAGAGAACTCGAGAAGAGAAAAGTTTAAAGTTAATGGACACCGAGTTAAGCTCAACTTAGAATCAACTCCAAAAGAGACCGAAGAAACGATCGACCTGTCATCTCCCACCATCACACCATGAAGACCTCTGCAACATTGAGCCAACGATGTTAACCAAAGGCGCTTCTTGGGAGGCAACCCAAGTAATAATGGTTTTAGTTTTTTATATTTTGCAGGAATTATGTGAAACGTCCATGCTACTACGTCTATGTTGGGGGAACATCAGAAGGAGGATAGGGACGCTTATTGCAACTTAAAAACTTAGTGTATTTTTGTGGTCACGATATTATTTATTAAAGTCGACGATGGGAGAAATATACCTTGGAGAACAAGAAATGTGGTGTGGGACGTAAGGGTGGGCCCAAATGTTTCTTGGCACAATTTTTAAATTTTGAATTAATCATGGAGTTCTCTACGGCCTTTGTCATGTAGAAACCTAGGAAGCCACGTGTCTCACCCCTCTGCGCAAACACCCCATTATCACCTCTCTCTCACACTCTGCCTGAAATGCCTTGACCCTTCGTACACCATGCCAGCCCCACTACATCACTGCCAACCCTACCACATCATCCCTCTCACCCCACTACTTTTTCCTAAAGCCCTCCATTCTTCTCTCTCACCTCACTTTCCACCGACAAGAAACCCTAACCCTTACTCACTCGCCACTCCACCTTCCCCTCAGAAAAGCCTTCCTGCAACCCCCTACTAATGGCGTACAAAATAGGCTAGAGGTATCCACTGGAGAACCCGCCGACCCCCTGGTAGTGCAGGCGAACCAGGAAACCCAATGCAGATAGACGACGAGAGCTCCTCTGACACTTCCCAGCAACCGCAACAGAAGAGAAGACCAGTACCGAAAGCTGGAGGTCCCTCATTCCAACAGCCAAAAGAACCAAGTTACCCCCTCTGCAAACGAAATACCTTGGAACTCACCATCTATGAACTTTTGGAGGATGTTACGAGGACAATCCAGCCAAGCTCCTCCAGATCTAGAAAGAGAGCATGTAGAAATCCCATCGACTGAAGCTCCGCAACCACGTGAGCTAAAGTCGATGCCTCCCTCCCCGAAGCCAAGAGCAAGAATGACCACAAATGCCCGTGTTAAACGAGATAGATAACACCTAACTGTCCTATAGCTCAAAGAAGGATGACGGTTGCACACTGCAGCCACCGCCCAAGGACGCAAACCCTCACACCCACATTATCCTCAGAAGAAGAAGTGCTGCCACGAGCCTTACCAGAAGACACATCGGCACCTCAGCGACTCAAGTGCATCCTCACAAAGAGAACGTGACCACCATGCCACTCCTCCGTCAAAATAGAGGATCACGATGAAGAGGGATCCACGCCTGGTCCATCCTTTTGAACAAGCATGGACAGAATCTTCAGCGAGTAGTACAGCACCCACAACCCCTCCGTCACCTCCTACCCATCCAGATCCTCCTTCTCCACCCTTCGCAAAAACCTACTCCCACCGTCCACCATCCAACTTGAACATCACCCCATCTCCTCCCCCATCTCAATCACCTCTTTCGTCACCCCACAGGAACCTATGCCACCTCGCTCCCTTCATCCTAAACCTTCCACCAAACCTAGTTCCTCATCATCGAGCTCCTCCTCTAAAGGAAAGTGATCCAACTCCCTCACCCTACCAGCTGAGACATCACCAAGTCCCTAGCCTTCTCCTTCGCCAAACAAAGAGTCTAGGGAAACATTCGTGTTCCCCTACACCACTTGTTGAACCATCCGTCCTCCTCCTCCTCCCGAAATTGTATTTTTCCACTCCCAGCTAGTGTTGCCAGTATAAAACATTGATAACCCGTCCTGTTCTGGAAATCAAGTTTGTCGACTATGTTGTTCTTTCGTCCTTGGGATTTCTTATTGACTTTGAGCTCTAAACCACCAAAATGGGAGCTTGTGATTCTTTTATGTCTGTGTATCCCACATATCCCAAACTTGTAGTAGAGTTCTTAAGATTCTATCATGACAACAAGAACTAGGGCACAATCACCTTCTAACTCTACAATATCGACTTTACCTAGACCTACCAGAAACTTGGTGAGGTCCTAGCTCTCCTCTGCATTTTCGGCCGCACCACACCACGCCGCTTCAATACCCAAGGTGTGTTCACTGCCATCACATACAACCAAACCGAGCGCGTCTGAGCCAGAGCCTCATCCATCTCCAACCCCATAATCAGATATTTCCACTGCATGATCGACTCCACCATTTTAGGCCATGCCAACACAGAGTCCCACATCACTAACTCTGATCACTATGTAATGCTTACCTTTCTTCACGCCTCAAAGTCAACCTCCTTGGCCATCTTTTGTCATATATACAAGCCTAGCGGAGGGATCATAACAACAATAGTGATATACTACAACCTTCATCTCAGAGCTCTAGAGCTTGCTCCTGTCATGATGACACTTCAGCTGGAAGCTCGTGATCATCGAGAGAAGGAAGAAATTCCTTCTAGTTAAAGGATGTATCAAGCGACTGCACCTCCCAAACCTCGGAAAGATCTATGCTCAATTTTCGACCAATCGGAAGATCACAGCCGCCCACTTGGAAGACGGCGAAGACATTCCTATCATGCTGACACCAGCACTCAACAATGATGATTCTCCAAGTGCCCCTACTGATGCCAGGAAGAGGAAGGAACCCGAAGCATGCCCTCCAGTCCAGCCTCCAAGACCTACATGGCATCATTTTTTACATTTCTATGCAGGTTAAAAAGCTCCACCGCACCAACATGCGAATGAAGATGCGGGCCAAATAGATACCATCTTGAGGATTGAAGCAAGTTTGGGGAAACTCACGGATTCCCCCCCCCCCCCCACACGTCTACCAGCTCTGCCCCAGACTTGACCAATACTGAGGCTAGTATTGCATTTAAGTCTGTGCAATCCACAATGGTATGTCCCCTGAACTCAGGAAAGCCTTCCTGCAACCCCCTACTAATGGCGTACAAAATAGGCTAGAGGTATCCACTGGAGAACCCGCCGACCCCCTGGTAGTGCATGCGAACCAGGAAACCCAGTGCAGATAGACGACGAGAGCTCCTCTGACACTTCCCAGCAACCGCAACAGAAGAGAAGAGCAGTACCGAAAGCTGGAGGTCCCTCGTTCCAACAGCCAAAAGAACCAAGGTACCCCCTCTGCAAATGGAAATACCTTGGAACTCACCATCTATGCAAACGGAAATACCTTGACATCTCTGCAAAAATTCTATTTAGATGCCCTGAACTAATTTATTTTAGAATTGGAATATATTTGAAAATCCCTGAATTAGCATCTTGTTGTTCTCTAGTTTTTAGTTGAGAAACATTATGGCTTGCACGATTTACACACCCCCAACCCTCCCCCCCCCCCCCCCCCCTTCCATATTTCTGACTTGCCTGAATGTTTTCGACTAAAACACAAAAATTTTAAAACTTGGCCCTGTTCTGAAATCAAAGTCCACCGCTAGATGCTCCTGGATAGCTTTTTACATGCCTCTGCCTAGCATCCTCCATGCACTCATAGCCTAATCATTTATATATTGGGAAATTCTTTTGCCTTGAATAAAAGCTCAAGTGCCCCAATCCTAGTATTCTAGGAAGAAAAGGTGGGGAATTATGTGGAAAGTTACTATTAAAAAAATGCTGAATAACAAGAGTATGCCCCCTGGGCATTACTAGCACCCTATGCCGAGTATTCCCAAAAGAAAGGATAGGGATTGTTGAGTGAAAGTCACACCTCTTTGCTTTTCTTTTTTTATTCTCTTTCCCAATATATGATTGAGGTACAACTACATCCAAACACAACTAATCTAAATCAAGATCGGAAAGAGGGACATGGAGTCCCCTTAGGAATGTCAGCCAATCTTATTTCAATATGGTAAAAGCTATTGAGGCATGCATGTTCTTAAACAACACGTATGTATGAGGTTACCCAACAGGGAAGCGTATGACTCTCGGTTAGTAACCAGGCTTTAGTGATAGCAAGTCAAGAGTCTCTAAAAGGGTCATCAATCGGCTAAGTAGGAATTATGATGTAAGTTCATAATGTGTTTTGTCCTAAGTTCTCAATTATTTCTTGAGGACAAGCAAGATTCTAGCTCTACGAGAATTTGATATGGAGAATATTTATACATGTTTTATCATTGTTAAGCATGCATTTTGTTTAATAACAATTTGATGCACGAAAAATCATGCATTAATTTAGCTTATTTAATTTATATTTTTGGAGTCTTTTGTGTTCAAGGAGGAGAGAATTGATTTATTTTAGATAATTTCTTTAAGATTTGATTTCCACCTAAGTTTGGATAATTTTATTGCGAAAAATCAATACGATCAAAAAATGGCCGAAAACAGCAAAGTACAACAACAAAAGCTTTGGTCACGGCCGCTCTCAACATGGTCATGGTCGTGCCTTCATTGTGAGAAGAAATAGGTCACTATCATAGCCGTTCTGAAGTGATGTTAAGGCCGTGCTCACTAGAAGATAGACGACTCTGTCACAGCCGTGTTGAAGGGACGTCACAACCATGAATGTGTGGATCTGTCACGGCCATGCTGGAGTGCTTAACGGCAGTGAGCGTGAGTTGCCTGAAGACATCGTTCTGTTAGGATCGTGACGGCAGACGGTTGCGTAGTTTGGAAGCAAATTTTATCCACTTTTCAAATAAAATTGTGGTTTTTTCCTTTGGGATGAGAAAATCTATAAAAGGAGGCAGAAGAGGACATGTAAAAGCATCCTTGGAGCATAAATTTGAAGTCTACAAAGAGGAGAAGAGCGAGAACAATAGTGAAGCTCTGCCGAAAACTCGCAAGAGCACGTGCACAACGGCTGCTAGAGTTCTTCATTTTCTTTTCTCAATCTTTTTCATTAGATTTGATGTTGTTATTTTCATATTTATTTCCTTATTAGGGTCATCTTAGTTGAACCCTAGTTATGTTCTGAAATCTTTCTTAATATTAGTTTAATTTGAATCTTTAATTGCATTGCAATTTCATGTTTAATGCTTTCCTTTGATGCCATGATTTGTGATTTGATTGCTATTCGAGAAGAAGTGATTATTTTCATAATAGTTTCTATGATTGATCTTATTTATTGCAAGCCACAATTAGGGAAATCGAAAGAGACCTAATTTGTGTAGTTATTAAGGTGACTTGAGAAAGCCCTTAATATTAATTCAGATTTAATGCATTTTATGATTAATTAAGTAAATTAAAAATTGAAAGGATTGATTTATTCTAATTATTCATAAAATAGTAGTTAAAGCCTGAAACATTGATTAACTAATTTTGGGAATTCACTTTGTTATTGATTCAACTAATTCTAAATTGAGAAAATTCATTACATTTTAGTGGTGATAATTAGGTGCCTTAATCATCAAATCATAATTTCTCGAGGTGATCACTTCTTTTATTTTTTTTATTTTTTTCTTTTTATTCACATCTGAAATCATAGATTTTCTTACTTTCTCAATTAACAAGGTTAAAATAAAATCTAAGTTATTAATCGTCCTCATGGGAACGATAACTCTACTCATTCACTTTATTACTTGATCAACTAATTCACTTGCTGGCATCTGCTATTAATTTTACACGTGTCAAGTTTTTGGCTCATTGCTGGGGATGGTGTTTAATCACTTTTATTTTTATTTTACTTGTAATCTGAGAGCTTTTATTTTTTTTGTTAAATTCCATGCATATTCATTTTAATTCACATACTTTCACATTTTTTTATTATTATCTTGTGTGACCAGGAAATATATTCAAGAGACAATTCAGAATGATAGCAAAGCCAAAGACTATGGGAGATTACTATTTAGAAGAACAAAGAAAGATGCTTGAGGATCATGAAGCACAAATATCGCAAATTGCAAATAACAGTATCCCACTCATTCCCATGGTACAAGGAAAATCTACAATTGAAGACATGATGTTAAAGTTTATGTCAACGACTGAAGAAAAATTCAACTTCAAGAAAAAGCCTTTATGAAGATGCTGGAGAGGCTAAGATCCAAGTGAAAAATGATGTTCCTCTACCCACCCACTTAGAGTCAAATTCCAACATCGAAGAAAAGTTGTGCTAATTGATTGGAGTTATAGAGAAAAGATTTTCATTACAAGATCAAATTATCAACAATCTACAATCACAATTAGCATGGTTTAAGAATCAACAATTATTTCTTCTCCTCCTCAATCCCTAAATTTTAATGTTAAGTTTGATATTATGGAGGCCAAATTTAAAGCATTGGAGAAGAAAGTTGAAAAGTTATCCTATGAAATTACTTCTACCATGAGGGACACTATTGGGGACAACTCTACACCCATTATATGCCCATGTCACTTGCAATATTTTAATTCAGGAAAAAGACGATCGAGGAAGAATTATTATCAGAAGACATGGACTACTCAATGGAGGGTCAAGGAGGCAAGTGAATATATTATGGAAGATAGACAAGTGCGAAGAAGAAATTCGCCTCCAGAAAATCCAACCACCATCCCACCATTACCTCCAAATCATTCACTAATAAAAGAAAACACACTATCATCACCTTAGACATCACAAAATTCGATGCATTGGAAGCCCAAGGATCAAGCTCCACAAGAAGCTCCAAGTAATTCTTTCAAAGTGGAGAGACAATGCCTCGAGAATTATATTAGAGGTACGATGGAAAAAGGTCACTTCGAGTCCCTTCCATATACTTGAGGTAACAAAAAGGTAAAATTCAAGCTAATGATTATAACTTAAAACTACTCAACATGTTCCCTTAGTTTTTAGCATTAGTATGAGATTAGTTCAGTTTAGCATCTGCATTAGAATTATAAATTTACTTTGAATTTTGATTAGACTTTCTCCTTAGTTTTCATTAATTAGCATTAGTATTGTATTATTTAATTTAGATTAGATAACATTGGTGATTTTTCTTTAGCATATTGCTCCCAAAAGGATGAAGCATGGTCGTGCCTCCACAATGGCACGACCGTGCCCTGTTATTCGAAGCATCAACATCCATGTCACGGCTGTGTCGATGGATAGCACGACTATACCAGAATTGATCGAGCATGCCTTCATGACCGTTCCGAGGACCGCGCATGGCCATTACGAACATGGAACATATCAGGCATCCCTGTTGCATGTTTATCACATTCATTATTTTTAATAATGTTTTTTCTAGGACACGTGGGACAACATAAAGGGGATAGCACATCCAACCATTTTAATCTGACCGTTTCGCCTTTTCCTCCATATGACCAGCACGCGCGTGACCCCCAAATCTCACCGCCCGTGCCCCTTGCAACATCCGTGAATTGTTACGCATCTCAAGCCTCCGCCTCATAGCTTTGCCGATGTCGGCAGACCTTCGGACATGCCGATTCCACCGCCTCTGGCTCAGATCGCCGATCCCACCGCCATCGTCAATCGCACATCATTGCCACGACTGAATGCTCCATCTAGTATGCCAGTAGATCTCCATGAGCTAACAAGAAGACGCGCCCCCGCTTTTAGTCTTTTATCGTCTAATGGCCACTGCAAACATCACCGCCATCTTGATCTGCGCCAACAAAACAATCGGCGAGTCTCTTATTCGCAACTTCGCCGGCTGCCTCATCGTTGAGCTCTGCGAATCAATCGCCGGCCTGCGATTTCTCTACTCGAACTCCACGGTCGACCGTCTCCCCCAACCGCCAGCAACCAGCGGCTCGCATTGCCACCTTCATCGACCACAATCTGCCACTTGAGATCGTCGCAAGTCACCGGCACATCTAACATCATGGGGGCTGCTTTCTTCATCAGGCTACACCAGCATCCTCTACACGACAGGCTGCCACCCACTTCTCTCCTCCAACTGTGGTCACACGCTGCATCTCTTCTCCTTATCAATTCCGGCAACCCAGCAAGGCACTGTCGGCCAATCCATTCGACAGCTTGTACCAATATGACTGTGAAGGGTGCAAGAACGATCGCAGACGTAGGAACGGCCATGACAGAATCTGAAACGGCCATGATCGAGTTCTGAAATTGTTGAGATGTCTGAACCGTGTCGAAAGAAGCTCGTGAGCCACCCTCGGAAGCGGCCATGGCTTGGAGAGCTGTCACATTTATTGATTGCGCAGCCAGATCAGATGAGTACCAAGATAGGGAGCAACAGGTTCGTGCACGAAAACTTGAACAATTGCCACTTGCTCCCACTCGATTTCTGCATGATGCGAATATGACAGAGTTACATATGAAGGATAATGTGCTTCTGATGTGTGAGAACCTTGTACTCATTTGCCACGAGCTCCTAGAAGAGCTATGAGAGGCTCACGATTGAATTTTTATCCTCCTTTGCTACTGACAATAAGTTTTCAGTCCTTAGTTTCAAGATGCATAACAAGGAGTTCCAACTTACAAGGGAACAATTTAGTGACATATATAACTTTCCCAGTGAAGGTTGATTATGATAGAGTTCAATGGCACAAGTTTTTGGAAAGAGATCACAAGGGAGAGTCGGCTACACTTGAAAACAACAAAGAGTATGAGTATTTAGAACCCTATTTTGAGATATGAGCATAGATTTTTATCATGTGGCTTATTTTCGAGAGGAGGTAGTGAGGGGTTTGTTACTTTATTTCAATTATTTGTTATGTGGGTCATGTTATATAATGTTATTATAGATACGGGGTATTATATGATTCAGCATTTTCAGAAGAATGCCACACGAGACAAAGGCAAAATCACTGTTGGTGGTTTGATTACTCCGATTGCACATTGATTGGAGATTGATTTTGAGCGCGCCACATGAGTACCTGGTTCTATCTTTTTGGACAAGACAGTTGTTAGTTCTATGAAGGTGGTGGTTTAGGAATCTAGGGAATATGTATTCAAGTTCAAAAACTCTTCCATCCTTGTTTCTTTAGTGGATATTGATAGAATCACGGTGTTCATCCGTGATAATTGGTTGTTATTCTTGACACTTGGAGTAGGGCAGGAGGCACCTCCTACTCTTCTAGAGGATTATGATGTAGAGGCAGGACCATCTTATTCTACTCCACCAGGACAGATGGACGCCGATCCGCCTCAGCCACCTTCGACATATGATTTCTCGAGCTTTCATACCATTATTAAGACTATGCAGGCCCAGAAGCAGGAGTTCATCCAGGAGCAGCGACAAAGCTTCACTAACTTAGCAGCACGCCAGCGTCGGATAGAGCGGATGACCTAGCAGTTGTATGACTATCATGTGAGGTAGGGACACTTCGTGCCAAACTCGCCATCGCCGCCACCAGAGCATTAGACTTGGGTTGTTTCTCATCCTTTCTTTTGCATTTTACCACTTATGTATTTCCCTTTCTTTTACTATGTGTACGGGCCTAAAACTGGGGCAGTGTCAAGCTCAAGCTTGGAGGAGGGTCTCAGTCTATTTTGCATTTGCAGGCATGTCAACTTTTAGCAATTTAAGTCCATCTTATTTTGTTTGGCATGCATCTAATTATGAAAATTTCAAAAAAAAATTAAAAAAGTATCATCTCATTTTTCCTTTTTTACTATTTTATTGTCTTTAAGTTTATTTTCAAAACATCGCTTAGTCTATGAAATTCAATCGCTCTTTCTTTTTATCGGGTAACACAAGAGTATTGGGATTTGGATTGAATTTGTTGCTAAGTGGAAGGACTAGCTTTTAAATGATGAATTTCTCTATTATTTACTATGATGTTAATCTTTATTATAATTGCATTTTTATTGAAAGTATTAAGTCATTTTGGAGCTTATAATTATGGTATATAATTTTAATGTTAAAATGACAATGAAAAGAGGGCTAGTTGAGTAGTTTCTGGTTGGGCCGGTTCGATGGCTCTATATGAATTAGCAATTTTTGATCCCTCTGTCCCCGCTCTTGATCCAATGTGGAGACAAGGTATGTTCGTTATACCTTTCATGCCTCAGTTAGGAATAACCAGTTCATGGGGTGGTTGGAGAATTTCAGGAGGAACTATCCTAACAGTTAAGTGAAAAGTATAAAGTATCCTCTGGAACCTTGGTTTGTCCGAGTAATTAGACCTGTAGGAGATTCTTGCCTGGCGACCTAAGAGCATCTGCTCTGGGATCCGTCGGTCGAAAGTCCATTACATGGACCGCTTTGTGCAATATGGAGGATTTCTAAATTTTTCAAAAAAATTCTTAATGTTGAAATGTGAAATGATAATAGTATGGAAATAAGCTCCTTAAAGACATGGTTCAATATTGATACTCTTATGAGATTGACTAATATTATTTGTAGATATACAGGAAGGACATATTTAAATGCTAAAAATTTTGTAAGACTGAGTATTGGTTGAGAATAGATACCCTGGTGATGGTCATGTAAAAGAGTAGTGGGAGAAAAGTATTGGTTTTGTGATGGAGTCTTGTGCCTTATGTAAAATTTGTTTGAGGAAAAGCAAAATATTAAGCTTAGGGGTATTTGATGCACGAAAAATTATGCATTAATTTAACTTATTTAATTTATATTTTTGGAGTCTTTTGTGTTCAAGGAGGAGAGAATTGATTTATTTTTAGATAATTTCTTTAAGATTTGATTTCTACCTAAGTTTGGATAATTTCATTGCAGAAAATCAAAATGATAGAAAAATGGCCGAAAATAGCAAAGTACAACAGCAAAAGCTTTGGTCACGCCCGTTCTCAACATGGTCATGGTCGTGCCTTCATTGCGAGAAGAAACAAATCAATGTCACGGCCGTTCTAAAGTGATGTCACGGTCGTGCTCACTAGAAGATAGACGACTCTGTCATGACCGTGCTGATGAGACGTCACAGCCGTGTCTGTGTGGAAACTCTGATTGTTCTGTCACACCGTGCTAGAGTGCTTAACGGTCATGAGTGCGAGTTGCCTGAAGACATCATTTTGTCACGGCCGTGAAGGACTTAGTCACGGCCATGACAGCAGATGGTTGGTTTGGAAGCAAATTTTATTCACTTTTCAGATAAAATTTTGGTTTATTCCTTTGGGGGACGAGAAAATCTATAAAAGAAGGCAGAAGAGGACTTGGAAAAGCATACCTAGAGCATAGATTTGAAGCCTACAAAGAGGAGAAGAGCGAGAACAATAGCGAAGCTCTGTCGAAAACTCGCAAGAACACGTGCACAACGGCTACTAGAGTTCTTCGTTTTCTTTTTCCAATCTTTTTCATTAGATTTGATATTGTTATTCTCAGATTTATTTCTTTATTAGGGTCATCTTAGTTTAACCCTATTTATGTTTTGAAAACTTTCTTAATATTAGTTTAATTTGAATCTTTAATAGCATTGCAATTTCATGTTTAATGCTTTTCTTTCATTCCATGATTTGTGGTTTGATTGCTATGTGACAAGAAGTGATTATTTTCATAATAGTTTCTAGGATTGATCTTATTTATTGCATGCCACAATTAGGGAAATCGAAAGAGACTTAATTTGTGTAGTTATTAAGGTGACTTGAGAAAGTCCTTAATATTAATTCTAATTTAATGCATGTTATGATTAATTAAGTAAATTAAAAACTAAAAGGATTGATTTATTCTAATTATTTATAAGATAGTAGTTAAAGCATGAAACATTTGTTAACTAGTTTTGGGAATTCACTTTGTTATTGGTTCAACTAATTCTAAATTGAGAAAATTCATTACATTTTAGTTGTGATAATGAGGTGCCGTAATCATCAAATCATTATTTCTCCAAGTGACCATTTCCTTTATTTTTTATTATTTTCTTTTTATTCACATCTGAAATTATATATTTTCTTAATTTATTAATTAACAAGGTTAAAATAAAATCTAAATTATTAACCGTCCTCGTGGGAACAATTACTCTACTCATTCACTTTATTACTTGAGCGACTAGTGCACTTGCTAGATACTGCTATCAATTTTACACGCATCACAATTACAAATTTTAACCCTTAACGCATGAACTATCTTTATATGCAGCAAGTTATATTTCTTCACATCAAAAGTTTACTATTGTTGCAAAAGGCTCATGAGTGTTTCTCCTTTTGTGCCTTAACCCTTGAAAGAGACTCCAATCGGTTGATAGGTGGAGGGACGAGACTAACTATGTTCCATATTACTATTTGGAAAGAAGAAGAGTGCTATGCTTCTGGTGCATAAGACCAAAACAACAAACAACAAGGACCCCTTTTCTTTACAAATGGGGACCAACAGCTACATCCCTCTATACTCAATAGAGGAGAAAGCTTCCGAGAGCATAAAGGCACCAAGAGACAAGGTCGGGACCACAAGGAAAAGGGACCGACCAAAAAGGATAGCTGGCAGAGAGGCAAGGACGAGGAGAACTATAAAAAGAAGGCTGGGAGGAAGGCATGGAGCAGCAAGGACGAGAGGCAGAAAGAGGCGATAGCTTGGAGGAGGCAGGAAGTCCAATCTGTTCGAGGGAAGGAGAGATTCTAAGTCATGAACTTCAGTTCACCATGGATGTATCGAGGGGTATTGTGTCACATGTAATGGACATGAGATGTAACTAAGCCAACCTCTAAGGATGGGGGATATGTATGCCTAGGATGCTTTATGTTCTCTGATTTCCTTTCTTTGATTTTCTTTCATTATTGTTGGTTTCTCTTCTAATTTTAATGAATTGGTTTATGTTTCATCTTGTTTAATCTGTTGTCATAGATTTGTGCGTCGATTGAGCTTTGCAGCTTGTCCTAAAAGTAGACCGAGAGGGAGCTCTACCATCTGTTCAGTCGATCGTCGAGAAATTTGGGGACTGAACAGTTACCTTATCTGTTACTCAAGCAAGCTTTGTTTTCGACATTGCATCTTTTTTCCTATAATGGTGATCGATAGCTTTCGATTCGGGCAGTGTATGCTCTCTGATTTCCTGTCCGAGATGGATGCTTTGCATTAAAGTCCTGTATACATTTTAAGAGGCGAGACAAGACTTCAATCATAAAAAATGGAATCATGAGTTGCGCATTTTCGGAGTTGACTTTGTTCAGCTCTGTTTTGCACCATTAAATTTCTTTTACTTTTGTCCTTCCTATATTGATGTCGTGACCTCTTACCCGAGAGGGAACTTTCATCCTTTGTGCTCGTGGAAGATCCTAGAGGGCATAGGATCGTAAGGTGGTTTTTAGAGGGTCGTCTGGAATCACATTTCATCATTCGATAGGACTTCATTCACCCGGATCTACCACATTTCGCACAATCATCGACCATCAAGGCTCTCACCCGAGAGGGTTATCTTTATGAACTAGAGCTCAGCTCAAATCGAGAGATCGTGTTGAATCTCTAGTTATTTTTCGGAGAACCTAGCTGGTCGAGATTGAGCAAATCCCCATTCGATCTTTATAAAAAAGATTCAAATCATCCACCTCTTCTACGCACACGAGAGTGTTGCTTGAGCTATGTATATGACCCCGTCAACATGCGTAAGCTGAGCCATCGGTGAGCACGAGAGTGCTGTTGATGAGCTAAGTAGAGCTTATCACGATGTTACCCTTATACGCGTGTCTAGGGGCAGTCAATCATCTTTACCCTAATTTAAAATTCAGAGAATATTAATCCTAAGCAAAAGCATCCCCCGTAAGCCCTTAGCTTGCATTCTTATTGAGTAGCTATCTTTACTCATCCCCGTTTTTCTCTCTACTATCATTAAACAATGAAAAACACTAAAAAAATTTATTCCTGGCGCAATTTTTTACTTTTATCGAAGCCTTTTTTATTTCATTCCTTCAAGCCTATTTTTCATTCTCAACAAATTTATGTCTCAAATCTGGTTTCAAGTTTCGCAAGGATTCTTTTCCCTGTGGATGAACCTCAAGCACTATGATCATATGTCGTATACTTGCGGGTTTCATAGCGAATTGTAGAGGATTTATAAATTTTAAAATTTAATTCGACATTTTCCCTTGTGAATAGGGGTAATCGCTTGTGTAGGGACATACGAACGTTTAGGGGCAACCGCTCCTCATACTTATCCCTTTTGCATGAAACGCGACATTTTCTATCATTTTTGTACTCCTCATATCACGATATTTTATATGCGAGTCAACTATGTGGGCCATAGTAAAGAAAATAAACTACATGGGCCATAAATTGATGAATCGTGTGTTACTGTTAACATATAATCAAATGGGTATGATTTAAGGACATAAAATAAATGTGTGACATAGATCTATTGCTACAGTAATATTTAATGTTTATCCCCTTCATGAGGATTTGGGCGTACCCCTTCCACCGAAGATTACCGGGGAAGATGTGATCGCGTGAGACCTGAGTAGTGACAAAAAGACTACTAAGAATTCACTGGACTCATAGGGGCCGTTTAGTGAATTTGTGGCCTTGTAGAGTTTGACGCCATTAATTTTGGTCTCCAAAATTCCGTCTCACGACAAATGCGTTGCACAATGGATAATATATGATAGTATTAAAACATAATTACATATAAATGACGGAAACAAATGTACAATATCAAAATAAGATCCACTAACATAATAATAATAATAATAATAATAATAATAATATAGCATGATCCATAATGACACATGGTGAGGATAATATAGTGATAATGATAATAACATAACATAGAGGAAGGCCCAATAACATAATAGACAAGATTCGAAGTTCATATTGACTATGGTCCATAAATCTTCCTTAACCTAGAGGCATAACATCAACATGTATAAATATTCCATAAACTTAAGCCCCTGAGCTATTACATAATCATAATAGAAAATAATATAAAAGACTCGAAATAAAGACGACTGCCATGTGCAACTTGTCTCCATGAGCTCGTCATCAGTCTATGTCACTCTTGCATAGTTGCAAAACCCAGATGCAAGGAAGGTCCATGTTCTATTAATTATATGTAAGGCCATGAATAAAATAATAACTTGTATTAAATAAATAAAACCAATCATGTATGTCATCAATAAAACATATTCACAATAATAAATAATCAATTTCAGTTCCATTTTCGTAACATCAATCTATTTGCATTAAACTTTATTATTGCCTAATATCCATAAGATTAGTGGACTAGAACTTCAATTGCATTCATATTTGATGCCCAATAAAAAGCCATAGCCATTTCCTTATGTTCTAGCCACAATCTGAATTATCTTGATTATGTTCTCAAGCAATCATTTGTGAACCATTTATTAATCATTGATGTACTTAGTTGTCCTTGCATACAATGGGCTGGTCAAGTCGAGTCACTCTTTGCACTCAAATGTGACATTCCGAAGGTATGCATTCACTCGTGAACGGATTCAATGAACAACAATAACAATGCGACATCCCTCAAAGGTATGCCGATCCATTGACCCGTGAACGGGTTCAATGAACAACAAGGCCGAAGTAATCCATTTTGTTAATGAACATTATGTTGATTAACTCTACAACAGGTTCAATATAATGTTCATTTTAATCATACGACGCATGGTAGGGTCAATCAATAAAATAATCAAGCATCTCAATACAATCATATCATAACAATTATTCATGCTTAACATAAAAGTGTTCATATCATAGCATGACACTTTGAAATATAATAGCATGATCGATAGAATAATATGGAATAGGGAGATAAAATCATTAATGAGCATAATGAGATCAAACATTCAATAATCGATCAATAAGCTATTCAATAATTAACCATATAACATAAACTAATTAAAAGCTAAAAGTACTCCGAAATCCATATTTCAAGTGTTGACAACCGTGAAAATTAAGTAATGACCATGACTATTTCACAACTATTCCGGAAGGCTGATTTTCATCTTAATATTTTCACGACCATGACAACTATTATCACACCCGTTACATAATCGTAGCAGCTTGACAATGCCTCACTAGTTTGATCATAACTTTTCACATACAACTCCACATGACATGAAACCAACTTCTGCAGACTTCTTTCTATATCTATCCAATGGCATGTTATTTATTATTTTTTAACCACTATAACCTGTACAAATATTATTTATAATAGGAGGCACAGATTGGGATAACACTTAAGTATGATTCTTTGACAACTAAACATTAAAACATTAATAATATTATGTAAACACATCCATTTTAGATAAACTTGTCATGTAGAAATATGACCTAATCGCCTATCTACTCCATAAATTTTGTTCTCATATTAGATAAATACAAATTTTGTTGTATTTTCTAAATCTGTCACGGTGCTACTCGTAGGCAAATTTTTGGCTATACAAAGCTCCAATAGGGTTGAAATCAAAATCCTGAGAAGCTAGACTTCAAGACCTACCATCATATGTTATACATGATTTTTGACAATAAAAATTGTTCAAAAGTTTGTTGGAAGAGGGTGCACAAATTTGGAGAGATTTAAGAATACACATGTCTCAAATTTTTGGACACATAACTAGGTTAGATTAGATGAAGAGATTTTGTTCCACATGCTCAATAGACAAATATGGCAAAATATTTATAAGAACAAATAATCTATTAAACAATCCATTTAAGAAACATTAATCTAATAAATAGGTTAGATTAGATGTGGAAAAAGTTCACCCTTGCATAGCTTTAAGATTTAAGTTAAAATCCTAATCCTTTTTCCTCTTTTCTTTTTCCTCTCTTCTCTTCATGATATGGCAGCCCCTTCTCCTCCCTATCTTCTAGCAGCTCCTCTCTTCCCCTTTTGGATCCTCCTGGTGCAGCGGCAAATGAGGAGCTCTTTAGGCCACCTTGGCAGTGTTGGTGGCTGAGTGGAAGACCTCCCCTTCCCTATGGTTGCTGTTGTCACCTTTGCATGAGAGGGGGTGAGAAAGAGAGAGAGCTGTCATGGTTTGAAAAATGCCATGGGTTTTGGGTTTAGAAGTGTTGGTGTAACTCCCCCAGGGAGAAGCATCACAGGATACAAAAAACTTTCTTCTTTGGGAGTCACCTATAAACATAAATCGGCAACGACGGTTAGAACACGATATAACGCAGCGGTAGACTAATAATTTAAACAATAAATCAAAGGATTTCAAGACAACTTTTTCTTAACCATGGACATGTGCAAGCATCATTCATCATGAGCATCATTCGTGATCATTTCATAATTAGCACTTTCAATCACGTTCTCCTGCAGGATACATGCAGGGGAAAATCCATCCCATGAGCTTACGCCCAGTATGTAAGTCATGACAAATCGGATGACACATGTCATCCATAAATGCATTTATTAACAATAAACATGTGGATGCAATGACCATTTTCCATGTGCCACAATAACAATAAAGCGATACGATCTTTCAATTTCAATAACAATTCAATATGTTGCTACATGAGTTATTACTCTAGCATGACATAAATCAATAAAATGGCAGCAATAACTATGATTCAATAACAATACAATCCAATTCAATATCTAGGTAATTCTTTAACCTAGATTCATTTTCAATAATTCAATTTTAGGCTCACCAATATTAAGCATGAACCATTCAATCAATATGACATCTTTGTGCCCAATATGACCCAAGGTCCAATAATGCTCATGCTTAATCAATTAAGATTATTATCTTATTTGTTATCACTTGATGAGTAGAAGTTTGCTCCAAGACTTCCATAGTTCAGTCCCCATATAGCCACTCTTATTCCTCATCAAGAGACAACTCCAATTATCAATTCAATATATTATCAATTAATGTGTGAACCTTTAACAATAGGTCGGAGGACTGAATCTCACCTTAGTCAAACAATGGTGTGGCTAGCTAGGCCACGGGAAATCTGTCTGTTCCCCAAACAATGGGTGTCTCGAAGGATCAATCAATCAATATGGAGGCATCTACCTCCCAATAGGACAGGCTCATCAGTTACTTTCCTCCGACGGGGTTCATTCAATCAATCAATACATCAATACATTAACAATTTCTATTTACGGCTTAGCATGCAATTCGTAAGCATATAAGTTACCAATCAATCCATAAAAAGTAATAAACAATCTATCAATACAGTGGAGCGGTCGACTGGCCATAACCAGCGGTCGACCGGTCTTGGGCCATAGCCCGACATATCCATGTGCAATATCGCCGTCACAAGGCCTTTGCCGCCGAACATAAGCTTCCTCCATACCTGCGCGAATCCATGGGTGCAGGGAATTTCTCCCGTTAGAGTATGTTGAGGTCCATGCATGCTATGATCTTATAACATAATTTCTATATGTCATGGCATATGCATTTCATTATCATAAAACATAAGTCATATGCATGCTATGCGCTACTTATGCATACTATATGGCATGTGAGCATATCATCATGGCAAGATAAGATAACATGTAACATCATAATCTTAGGTCATGCATATCATATCTTATCGGCATACTTATCATTATGTTATTGCATATCATAGTCTTAGCTTACTTTACTTGGTCATCTTTGTTCATGACGTCATATGATGTGATAAGTGGACATTCATATTGCATCCTTATAGGTGCATACTTCTTCATACATCTTTATCATCTTTAACTTTATGTCCCAAGTCATTCATCATTCATCGTCTCGTCTTTCATCTTTACTTAGATAATTTCTTATCTTGTCGATTGAGAAGGATGGTGGCTCATAAATCATAACCCTCACTCATAGGTGAGGTCATAACCCTCTCCTGTAGAAGAGGTCATTATCCTCATTCGTCAATGAGGTCATTAGTCTCATTCGCCAATGAGATCTTCCCCCACCCGTCGATGGAGTCTTACATATAGGGTACCGATTGATCCCGAGTCATAAGAAAATAATGCCACATCTTCATCAATCCGTCTTTTAATCATGTTCATCAATACATCCAATCATTCAATACATGTTGCACATTTTAACCCTATTTAAGGTCATAGTAACTTCAAATCATGCTAAGTGAGGACATTCAAATATAACCAATCATTCCCCAAAAATGGTCAACCATTTTGGGTAACGATCGACCTTTAACTGGTCGTATATCGGTCAATAGATCGGATCATCGGTCGACCGTTATGGCTCTTTCAGACGATCGAAATGGGCATTCGGTTCGTTCGCTAATCACAGAATGTGACGACTCTTAGAAACGGACAACCGCTCGTATATAGGTCGATCGTTATGGCTCTTGCGGACGACTGAAAATGGACTTCGGTTCGTCCGCTAATCACAGAATGTTTCGACTATTTTCAGCTACACATATCGGTCAACCGTCTTAGGTATCGGTCGACCGGTACTTGACTTTTCGGACGATCGAATCGATATGTTCGGACGACCGCTAATCACAAAATGTGTTGAATTTTTTGACCACACATATCGGACGACCGTTAATGTATCGGTCGACCTTTACATAGCTATCGGACGATTGAAACAGGGTGTTTGGTCGTCCGCTAATCACACAATGTCTCCCCTTCCAGAACGGTCAACCGATTCGGAATCGACCGCCCGTTCTGGGACGGCAGACACCCAATTTTACAAGATTTCTTTCCCAAATCTTTTATACATTAACATATTGAACCAATCTTGACTTCCAAACATCGTCTAAGACATGTCTTAACATTCTTAACATTCTAATCATGAAACATAATGAGATTTCCACATAAGGCATTCAACATGCTAATCACACTTATAAATTGTACATAAGCTTTACAAGATTTCATAATGAGCTAATACGAGTGATAGTGAACATCATGATCCTAAACATGATTAGCAATATGACAATAAGCATAGTAACAATACATGAAGCATCTTGCATTCAAATCATGATTAGCAATGATATAGTACCCTAATGAAACATGTAGCAAGAAATGCATAATCTCTAATCATACTTTATTAAGACCTAGTGTGGTCTTAAAATCTCATAATCCACACAACATACATCATTAAGGGGTGATTAAGTTTAGGATCCCCTCAAACATACCTTGCTTAGTTAAGCTTAAACACCTAATCACTTCAGCCCTTAGCTTGCACAACTCCTTTCTCCTAGCTTTCCTCTTAATCTCCCTGATTCTACTGTAGCAAGTGGAGAGAGAACTTAAATGAGTTACTTATTGTAGTTTAATAGAGGGAGGGAGATAATGAGAGGGGGGGTGTGTGGCTCACTGTTGCTCCTGGAGGTGTGCTGCCGAGAGAAACAAAAGAGAGAGGGAAAGAGATGGAGTGGGGAGTTTGCTATTGCACAGTGGGTCTTAGGGTGGATTGTTGTAGCAATTAGGGGGGTTTTGGGGAGAGGTCGGCCGCATGGGGTAGGTGGGACAACATTAGGGCATTAGTTAACACACATTAGGTAGTGGGCTTGTGGGCTGTGTGCTGCTGGGTTTAGGCCATGCGCGGCCAACTTATTTCCTTTTTTTTACTTCACGTGCAGGATATTACAACCTACCCCCCTTAAATAAAAATTCGTCCTCAAATTTTAATAAATCATAATTCACTTACCGAAAAGTTTCAGAAACTTCTCTCGCATTTCCTCTTCAAGTTCCCATGTAGCTTCTTTTCCTTTATGATGCTTCCATGCCACTTTGATCATAGATATGATTTTGTTCTTGAGATGCTTCACTTGATAATTAATAATCTCTAAAGGTTACTCCACATATGTCAAGTCTTCCTTAATATTTGGCTCTTCAATCCGAATCACATTTGCTTCATCATGGACATACTTCTGGAGCATGGACACATGGAAAACATTATGAAGTCTAGCATATGATGGTGGCAATGCTAACTTATAGGCTGCTTCACCAACTTTTTCTAAGATCTCAAATGGTCCAATATATCTTGGTGTTAACTTTCCTTTCTTGCTAAATCTCATAACACCCTTGGTTGGTGAGACTTTGAGTATCACATGATCACCAACTTCATAAAGTTGTTTTCTTCTTCTCATATCCACATAACTCTTTTGCCTACTTTGTGCCGCTAATATCCTTTGCTTGATGAGCTCCACTTTATCGACATACATGTGAACCAAATCCGGTCCAAGGTATCTTTCCTCTCCGGTTTCACTCCAACATGCCGGAGAACGGCAAGGTCTTCCATACAAGGCTTCAAATGGAGCCATCTTGATACTTGAGTGATAACTATTGTTATAGGCGAATTCCATCAAAGGAAAGTGGTCATCCCAATTTTCATGCCAATCTAAGGCACAAGCTCTAAGCATATCCTCAAGTGTTTGAATTGTTCTTTCACTTTGACCATCGGTTTGAGGATGGAATGTCGTGCTAAAATTCAGTCTTGTTACAAAGGCATTTTGGAGACCTTTTCAAATCTTGATGTGAACCTCGGATCTCTATCCGAAACAATAGATGTTGGAATTCCGTGCAAACGGATAATCTCATTCACATATAACTCTACCATGCTTTCCATAGATTGGCTCACTTTCATATTAATAAAGTGAGCCGACTTCGTTAAACGATCAACTACTACCCAAATTGCATCATGCCCTTTCCGGGTTCGTGGTAATCCAACCACAAAGTCCATAGATATACTTTGCCATTTCCATTCCAGAATGGATAAAGGTTGTAATTTTTCACAAGGTCTTCGATGCTCAATCTTGACTTGTTGACACACTATGCACTTGGCTACATACTTGGCCACTTTCTTCTTCATGTTTTCCCACCAAAAGTTCCTTTGCAAGTTCTTGAACATCTTGGTGCTTCCGAGATGAATGGAAAATTCAGACTTGTGGTATTCATCCAAAATTTCCCTTCTTAGTGCCTTGTCCTTCAGAACTCATAGCCGATCCTTGTACTTAATTGCTCCATCTTCTCCATACCTGAAGTGATTCCTTTCCCTTTTGCACACGTTGATCATTCTCACGTATTCTGGGTCCATTCTTTGGGCTTCAACTATTCTTCTTACTAAGCTTGACTCGATCACATGATGTGTCATACATATGATCCTTCGGCCACAAATGCTTGGGGCCCATTGCACTATGCTTTCCACAAGATTCCATTTGTGTACTCTCAAACATCCAAGTGATCCTTCCCACTTATGACTTAGTGCATCGGCAACTACATTTGCCTTTTCGGGGTGGTACAATATTGTGAACTCATAGTCCTTAAAAAACTCGAGTCATCTTCTTTGCTCATATTCAAGTCTTTTTGTGAAAACACATACTTTAGGCTCTTATGGTCCGTGTACACTTCAAAGTCTTCGCCATACAAGTAGTGGCACCATATCTTAAACGCAAATACCACCGTCGCCAATTCTAGATCATGAGTTGGATAATTGACTTCATGCTTTTTCAATTGCCTTAAAGTGTATGCAACCACTTTGCCATGTTGTATAAGTACACATCCCAACCCGGTACCACATGCATCACTATAAATCACATAACCTTCACTTCTTGTGGGAATGACTAAGATTGCAGCCATTGTAAGTCTTTTCTTTAGCTCTTGGAAGCTCGCTTCACATGCTTGTGACCAAATAAATTTCTCGCATTTCCTTGTCAACTTCGTCATAGGAGCGGCAATCTTGGAAAAGTCTTGGATAAACCGTCTATAATATCCAGCAAGTCCCAAGAAACTTCGAATCTCGGTCACATTATTGGGCATATTCCAATTCATTACTGCTTCAACCTTTGCCGGGTCCACGGCTATTCCATGCCATGACACAATATGACCAAGAAACATAACCTCTTCAAGCCAAAATTTACATTTAGAAAACTTGGCATAAAGCTTGTTCCTCCTCAAGGTTTCCAACACAATGCGGAGATGTTCTCTATGCTCTTCCGGGCTTGACGAATAGATGAGGATGTCATCCACAAATACTATCACAAATTTATCTAAGTATGGACGGAAAACCCTATTTATCAAATCCATGAATGCGGCGGACGCATTCGTTAGTCCAAAAGGCATAACCAAAAATTCGTAATGTCCATACCTCGAACAGAATGCCGCTTTGGGAACATCTTGCTCGGCTACCCTTAGTAGGTGGTAGCCACTCCTTAGGTCGATCTTGGAGAAAACTGACGCCGATGATAATTGATCAAAAAGATCATCAATTCTTGGCAAGAGGTACTTGTTCTTCACAGTCACCTTGTTGAGCATTCGATAGTCGATGCACAACCTTAATGAGTCGTCCTTCTTCTTAACAAATAGTACCGGTGCGCCCCATGATGAGACACTTGGTCTAATGAACCCCTTATCTAAGAGTTCTTGTAGTTGCGTCTTCAGTTCATGCATCTCCGCCGGAGCCATTCGGTAGAGTGGCTTCGAGATGGGAGTGGTCCCCGGAAGTAGTTCAATGTTGAACTCAACTTCCCTTCTTGGTGGTAATCTCACAATGTCTTTCGGAAAGACGTCGGGATATTCTCTTATCACATCCAAGGATTCAAGTGCCTTGGGTTGTGAATCCGTCTTGACGACGCTTGTCAAAAATTCTCTTGCTCCTTTCTTGATCATCTTGCTTGCCTTAGTTGCTGAAATGAGTACATTGGCTTCCTTAGAGGAAATTCCCCTAATCATTGTAGGCTTTCCATGATGGTCACCTATACAAACTTTACTTTCCTTAAAATACATGTGAGCATCATTGTAAGATAACCAATTCATTCCTAAGATTACATCATACTCTACCATAGGAAGCAATATGAGGTCACTTGGAAAATTCTTTCCATCTATCTCTATGGATATATTAGGGATATATCTTCTAGTGCCTACCATTCCAGTAGGGGTTACAACTTCTAGTTGACAATGGGTGACTAGAGGCTTTACTTTTAGCATGCTTTCAAATGCATGAGAGATAAAAGAATGGGTTGCACCCGAATGAAATAGAACATTGGCATAGTGATCGGCAATTAGAATATTACCTTGGATCGCATCGTTTTCTGAAGTGGCCTCATCCACTTCCATGGCGAAGACTCTTGCTGGAGCTCTTGGTGGGTTTGCCACCATCTTTCCTTTGTCCCTGTCGTCCCTTGTTTCTCCGGGCAGTCCCTTATATAGTGGCCCATCTTACCACATTGCAGACATGCTCCAGCCTTGAAACAGCATTCCCCGAAATGGGACCAGGTCTTGCTTGATCCACCTTCTTTGGGGAGTAGTACGGTGCCTTCCTTGGACTATTCCCTTGGGTCTTTCCTTCATGCTTCTTAATGATCTTTTCCTTGGCATCCTTTCTTTCTTGATACTTCCTATCATGTTCAGCGGCGAGTTCCACCGCATCCTTCATAATGGTACAGCGACCACTCCTAACCCGCGGCTGCAGTTTGGGATTCAGTCCGTTAATGAACCTCTTAGTCCTTTGGAGCTCATTCTCATTGAGCTCCCCATACTTTTTCAACCTCAGGAATGTTTTCACATACTCACCTACAGTCATATTTCCTTGAACGAGGTTGAGAAACTCATCCCTCTTCTTTTCTTTTACGTGGTATGGGAAGAAACGAGCTTCGAATGCCTCCACGAAGCTCTCCCATTCCACATTCTCCACACTCTCGGAGGTGGTCTTCAACCGTGCTTTCCACCATGCCTTGGCCCGGCCACAAAGGCAATGTGTGGCATACATCACTTTGCGATCATCGGGGCACCCCATAACTCTGAGGATGTTCCCTACTTCTTCGATCAACGATTCTGCCAACTCGGGATCTCCTACTCCGTCGTACTTTGAGGGCTGGAGCCTAAGGAATCTCTCAATAGAATAATCCGGCTTGTTACTTCATTGGGCATTTTGTGCTGCCCGGATTAAACCATCAAGGAATGCATTCCTTTCATGTTCCTCATCATCGACTGCACGTCTTGGCATCTACATTCATATTCAAACAAACATAGAACATTATTAGCAATGAGCTAATCATATGACAACATTTACCTTTAGGTTCGGTGGCACCTCATGACGATTGCACATGGTCTTCATACTTAGACATTACACTTAGACATTTTAGCCAACCTATGACTTACACATCCTAAAACCTATACATACGAGCCAAAACTATGGCTCTGATACCATATTGTAACGATCTCAAAATTTGGCCCTAATTTAAAACTTTTGCCGAACCCTAAGCGACATTACTTTGACTTTGACATAACCTAATTTCATAACTTTACAGCGGAAACATAATAATAATAAACATAAATAATAATATCGTAAAACAGCGAAAGACTTCAACAAAATTAAATTCCAAAATACATAAACTGACCAATGGGCCTAATAGGCTCTAACGTATACCCAATAGAGGGTTCATCATACATAAATGAGTTCAAGTGGTATACATGACTCAATAAGGCCCATAAGCCATACATAAAACACTCTTAACAGAGTTCATCATCATGACATAAAAGAAGTAGATAACTTGGGCCATAGCCCGACAGAACCATGTGCAATATCGCCATCACGAGGCCCTCGCCGTCGAACCTTAGCCTCCTCCATACCTGCACAGATCCATGGGGTGCAGGGGATTTCTCTCATTAGAGTATGTTGAGGCCCACGCATGCTATGATCTTATAACATGATTTCTATATGTCATGACATATGCATTTCATTATCATAAAACATAAGTCATATGCATGCTATGCGCTACTTATGCATACTATATGGCATGTGAGCATATCATCATGGCAAGATAAGATAACATGTATCATCATAATCTTAGGTCATGCATATCATAGCTTATCGGCATACTTATCATTATGCTATTGCATATCATAGTCTTAGCTTACTTTACTTGGTCATCTTTATTCGTGACGTCATATGATGTGACAAATGGACATTCATATTGCATCCTCATAGGTGCATACTTCTTCATACATCTTATCATCTTTAACTTTATGTCCCAAATCATTCATCATTCATCTTCTCGTCTTTCATCTTTACTTAGATAATTTCTTATCTTGTCGATTGAGAAGGATGGTGGCTCATAAATTATAACCCTCACCCGTAGGTGAGGTCATAACCCCCTCTTGTAGGAGAGGTCATTACCCTCATTCGTCAATGAGGTCATTACCATCATTCGCCAATGAGGTCTTCCCCCATCCGTCGGTGGAGTCTTACATATAGGGTACCGATTGGTCCCGAGTCATAAGAAAATAATGCCACATCTTCATCAATCCGTCTTTTAATCATGTTCATCAATACATCCAATCATTCAATACATGTTGCACATTTTAACCCTATTTAAGGTCATAGTAACTTCAAATCATGCTAAGTGAGGACATTCAAATATAACCAATCATTCCCCAAAAATGGTCAACCATTTTGGGTAACGGTCGACCACTGGTCGTATATCGGTCGACCGGTCGGATCATCGGTCGACCGTTATGGCTCTTTCGGACGACCGAAATGGGCATTTAGTTCGTCCGCTAATCACAGAATGTGACGACTCTTAGAAACGGACGATCGCTCGTATATCGGTCGACCGTTATGGCTCTTTCGGACGACCGAAAATGAACTTCGGTTCGTCCGCTAATCACAGAATTTTTCGACTATTTTGGGCTACACATATCGGTCGATCGTCTTAGGTATGGGTCGACCGGTACTTGACTTTTCGGACAATCGAATCGATATGTTCGGACGACCGCTAATCATAGAATGTGTCAAGTTATTTGACCACATATATCGGACGACCGTTAATGTATCGATCAACCTTTACATAGCTATCGAATGATCGAAATAGGGTGTTTGGTCATCCGCTAATCACATAATGTGTCTGCCCTTCCAGAACGGTCGACCAATTCGGAATCGGTCGTCCGTTCTGGGACGACAGACACCTAATTTTACAAATTTCTTTCCCAAATCTTTTATACATTAACATATTGAATCAATCTTGACTTCCAAACATCATCTAAGACATGTCTTAACATTCTTAACATTCTAATCATGAAACATAATGGGATTTCCACATAAGGCATTCAACATGCTAAGCACACTTATAAATTGTACATAAACTTTACAAGATTTCATAATGAACTAATATGAGTGATAGTGAACATCATGATCCTAAACATGATTAGCAATATGACAATAAGCATAGTAACAATACATGAAGCATCTTACATTCAAATCATGATTAGCAATGATATAGTACCCTAATGAAATATGTAGCAAGAAATGCATAATCCCTAATCATACTTTATTAAGACCTAGTGTGATCTTAAAATCCCTTAATCCACACAACATATATCATTAAGGAGTGATTAGATTTAGGATCCTCTCAAACATACCTTGCTTAGTTAAGCTTAAACACTTAATCACTTCAGCCCTTAACTTGCACAACTCCTTTCTCCTAGCTTTCCTTTTAATCTCCCTGATTCTACTGTAGCAAGTGGAGAGAGAACTTAAATGAGTTACTTACTGTAATTTAATAGAGGGAGGGAGATAATGAGAGGGGGTGTGTGGCTCGCTGTTGCTCCTGGAGGTGTGCTGCCGATAGAAACAAAAGAGAGAGGGAAAGAGATGAAGTGAGCGGGGAGTTTGCTATTGCACAATGGATCTTAGGGTGGATTGCTATAGCAATTAGGGGGGTTTTGGAGAGAGGTCGGCCGCATGGGGTACGTGGGACAACATTAGGGCATTAGTTAACACACATTAGGTAGGTAATGGGCTTGTGGGCTGTGGGCTGTGGGCTGTGTGCTGCTGGATTTAGGCCATGCGCGGCCAACTTATTTCCTTTTTTTTTTAATTCACGTGCAGGATATTACACTTTTACCTTTGGGGTCACTTTACTTTTATATATATATATATATATGTTATTTATTTATTACAAGAAGCGTGTGTCAACAGAGGCGCTGCAGAGGATCGCCAGAAATGTTTGCCGAATGTGATCGTCAACGGTTGTGTCAGGAACTTTTGCTCTGATAGGAAGAAAACTGATGAGAGTTGTATCTGCGATTCCCACGCTTTTAATTCGCATTCGTTTTTTAAGTGAGAGAAGTGTGTCGTTTTTTCACAAGCCACATTTATTATCGACCATTACGCTACAAGGAAGACGGCCACTAGTAGAAAATATTCAAGGTAAACGAAAACATGACGAGCGAAAATCTTCTACTATTTATGTGTCTTTCGATTCGGAATGTAGATAAGCTTATTATAGGATAGGACATGGCTCTGTTTTGGTTAAAAATCAAAACTTTTTTATTTCTAATTATTTTATATTAGACTAGACTAATCATCTCCCTTTTATTATCGGAAAAACACGCTAAATTTTTCATTACATTGTAAAAACACGACAGTGACTAGGCTACAATTGCATGTCTAAACTCTGAGCCAAGTAAAGAGTAAGAACCACAATCATAGTTCAAGGCAGACTCGTTTCTCCGCATGCAGAGAACTTGGAAGACATCTACACACTTGATCACTGTAAATTTATGGCCACAAGAAAATGGTAGAAGGTAAAGTGTCTGGTCTTAAAATTAATTCTAAAGAGTTGTGAAAGTGTTTGGCCTTAAAATTTATTGCCACAATGCATCTTGAAGAAAAACAAAAATATGCAGAATGTCGCAAATTTGCCAAGCATCACATAAGTTTTTCATATGAGCCAACCCACATGGCTCGCTGTGAGAAACAAGGAAAAGCTATTTATCTTCTCAAACTAGAAAACGCAAAGCACAAAAAAAAGGGAAATCAGGACAAACGAACTAACTCCCTTCCCTGAAATTCACCGACGCAATGAAAGTGTTTTCTCACTACCAAAGAGATGTATCAATCAAATACTTTCTATCCTCGTTACAGTTTTCAGAATCCCATCGCAGTGATTGTTTGTGACTCCCAGTACTCTTTAGATTGCTTCACTAGCTGGGCACGCTCTCCTCGCAACCGCTCCTTCCAGTAATCCTTGCATCTAGAATGACAACAGAAGAAGAAAACACGGAAACATAAACCAACTGTTCATTGCAAAGAAACATTAAAAACACGAGTCAAGATGTTGCACATATCAACTGAACACCTGTTCTTTAGTAGCAGATCCAGTTCTGCCATATACACAGCACCACGATAAACATCAGCCTGCAAACAAATATATAGCAGAGGATGACATTACACATTATAGTTCCCTCTTTTTCCTCCAAAAGGATCACCTATCAATATTGAAATAACCTCTAGCTAGCAATTACCAAATCAGACTGCCACAGGGTCCTACCAATCTCACAGGTTTTTGCATATGATTGAGAAGAAAAAACAATTCATATTGCTAACTTCATATGATTGCACTTCTTAATTGGAAGCAATGAGTCACTAAACCAAGTACTGCTATTCAAAAAAGAAAAATAGTAACTTTTAGGTTTCTTTCGTCTGACGAGGATCCAAATATCTATGAAATTCATAATTCATTTCTTTGTTTTTTATCAAACATTAACTTGAATGAACAAAGTTCTTTCACATAGGTACACCACATATGTTAACTATGACATCATTCAACAAACAGTGATTCTAACTCGTGAGGTTGCGGAAAGAAATTTGTTGCGCTAATTGTAACACCTCACTAATTAAAAAACAAAAAAAGAGAAATCATGATGATGTGATGACATCATCAAAATGGACACCCGCTCAAGGGGCGGACGCTTGCTAGATCACGACTTTTATCGAAAAGGCGCGAACTAAGTTGTTTTTCTTTCCAAATTTAAATGAAACAAAAGAACACCCGGGAAGTTACCTGCAGGGGTGACTCTTGGACGAAGGGGCACAAATCCCACCCTTCAAAAACCTATTTAAACATCACACGTCAACTCCTTCCTCCTCTCTTTTGGCATTTGACTCATTCCACCCACTTTTGCTCTTGGTGCACTTGTGCTCCTTGCTGTGGACGAACCAGAGAGTGAAGGAGAAGCAGTAGGACATGGAAGAAGTGGAGGAGAAGTGGAAGGACAAGGAAGGAACTAGAAAAAATAAGCAAAGGAAGGAAAAAAGGCTTTAAGCTGTATTAAATGGTATCTTTGCCATGGGACTAGTTCCTGAGGGTAGAAGCATGTTTAGGAAAGTTCATTTAGTGTTTTAAATGATAAACTATGACTGAGATAGATGTAACTATGCTTAAGAAGGTAGCATGCATGATTTAGGCAAGTTCTCATATTAGTATTACTTGATCTTCATGCTTATTATGCCTTTTTCATGCTCAGTGAATTTTTTGTTTAGAATGATATTTTTTTTGAAAGGGGAAAGGATGATTGTCATGTTTGCAATCATCCAATTTTATTGCTGTGGGATAATATGTACAAGTTCAATGATTGGTTACACAGTTTGAATACAATTCATTCGTTGCTTGTTCGCTAGTGTTGCATCATGTGATGTGCCATCAACATCACATTCTCCACAGTCCACATGTTCCCCTCTGAATATGGCCGCATTTCTGTGTGACCAGATTGACCATAGATATGCTAAATGCAGGGTGGTGTTTGTATACATATGTGATGTGTTGTTGCTCTCGTCCTCCACTCCTAAACATCCTCCAAAACTCTGCACTCGAAGATGTACCAACCCATTGGCAACCAGCCTTCATCCACACTACTTTTGCCATTGGGCACGCGAAAAACAAGTGATCAAAGTCTTCAGCTGCATCCTCACATAATACGCATGTAATGTCCATTTCTTGAGTCCATCTTGCTATATATGCCCTGGTTGGAAGCCGCTGTCATCTACAGAGCCATGCAAAAAATTTAATATGAAGAGGAACCTTTAGCTTCCATAAGAGACTGCAATCAATTCGCATATTTCTATCTTCCAGCTAATTCTCTCTATCGAGTAACTGGTACACTGCCTTGACTGAGAAGTAGTGATGTCATATGATGATTGTTTATGACTGAGAATGATAATCCTTGTTGATGAGTTGTGATAGAGTCCCAACCCGTATTCATGAATTAATGAAGTCCTTTGATTTAGGTCTCAAATGCTTAGATTGTTAGATAGGAGATTAACTATGATTTACTTCTGTTATGACATGATTTCAGTACTAAATAAGTAGGGCTGAACTACCTTATTGACTTTCATAATGATTATGAACTCGGACTTATATACCACTTATGTTGTTTAATGAAATATTGATTTGAGGACTTGAATGATACTTGGATGCTTTCTACTATTGATACTTGAAAGATATATGTTACAATAGAATTTGGAACTGATTTGAGTGTTAGAAACTTGATTGAAAAGCTAAGGACCGAAATGACCTGCACCAATGATCTATCAGGTCGATTGAAAAATAGAGCATCAGAGAGATTCGGCCAATCGTGGAAAGCCTTTAGACGGACGACCGCTACTCCAAGAGGGAGTCCACTCTGAAGTGAACATGTTGGCCGCTTGACGAGACGACGTGACCGCTGTATCGAACGTCTGGATCTCTTGTCAGACCGGACATCCGCTACAGTGACCGGTCGACCGCTATGATATGACGATAAGATATTAAGACCCCCTTCCAGATCATACGACCGGTCACAAGATCGGGCATCTGAATCAGACAAAGACTTACATTTTAATTTAATGGGTGACCGCTCAATAGACCGGGCACCTGAGCGATTGGACATCCAATCTATTATTAGTGAACGCCCTCTAATCGGGAGGGGTGCCCAAAGATCCCTAAATGGTCGAGACACCTCTCGCACTTTTATTGGGCGAATGTCCACTCATCAAACCGGGCACCTGATGGTGCAACTTGTTGAGAGTGTTCGGAAGAGAATCAGTCATCCCCTCCTGGAACCGAACATCCTAAACTCAGACAAAAACTTTATATGACTCTTTTACTCGATTTGATCAACATCCAATCTTGTCTACCCATTTCATGCACTCTTATATGATCCCTATAAATGATTTGGAGTTACCCTTGCCCCTTATAATTTGATTTGACTTTGTGGCCCAAAGATAGGTAAATGTTAAGGAAAGATAAAAGATGTAAGATTGAGTTGTCTTTGCCTATATCTATGAATTGGGGAGAACTAAGTAAATATATTTAATGGAGGGATAGGTAACCTTATGGCCATGTGCTCCTATTCCTGTTGTGTGGGGTTGTTTCACCCTAAACAACGAAGAGGATTTTTTACACCGTTGTGTGATGCAATCCTCCCCTTATCATAAGGGCATTGTCATGACACTGATCCCCCGTGACCTATGGCATAGGTTGTATTGTTTCACAAGGCACACCCTTAACAAGAGGAAAGCTCTTCCAATAAATAATAATAAAATGTGTATATGACTAATGGTATAAAGATAGAGGAACCTAGTTCCTAATGGTATCATTGATGGAGGAAACCAAGTTTCCTAATTGATTTCTCTCATGATATTATGGCCCTTCAGTTGGGAGAGGTATGTCTCCTATATGAAAGACCTCATGGATGGTCTATTGATGATTTTCTCTTACATAATCTTTTCTTGTATATTGCTGTCCAGAAATGGACTGTGATGTTTATTATTAAGTTCATGACCAGATATGACTATTCGCCATTTTATATAATTTCTCTACGGACATGATCATCTAAACTATGCTTATTGATGCTTATACTTGAAGGACATTTTTTATGGCTTGCTTGTTAACACAACAACAACAACAACAACAACAACAACAACAACAAAGCCTTATCCCACTAGGTACTGAGTAACTTGCATGGCTTGTGTTGATGTGTGTGCGGTGTTCGAGCCTGGGAGGTGATGTGCACATGGATGGACCTTATGTGTTATATGATGTCTTGTGTCATGTTGTAAGCCTCATTTATAAAGGATATGTGACTTGTGAGATACTCGATGTGGGACTTGTATTCTATCTATTATTTTGGGATTTTCAAGCTTCCGCAGTAGCCATTGTTTTGTCTTCTGCATTTATGTATCATTGTTTATTCGACTTCTGCACTAATGTTATTGTTATGATTTATGGTTGACTAGTTAAGATTTATAGTCGACGTAATGACCTCAAGACTCTCGCCACATGACGAGGGTTGAATTTCGGGGCATTACATTAATTGTCGATAAAAAATCTAGGGTGAATAGTCTTCAGGATATTTGGCATGGAACTGAATTAGTCGGAGGCAGCAGTCCTCTAAATGGCAGGTTTATACTGAGAAAATCCAGGGAAAATAAGCAGGTAGAAAAAAGAAACAAATGTACAAAAAAAAAAACGAAACAAATAAACTAGTGATTTAAGAACAATAGTATATCAATAAAAATGGTAGAATAAATACCACTCGACAGACGGGACATTTGGCCTGTTGCGATGCTTCCTTGAACCCTTGGAAGAGTAGCACTGAAGCAGCAGAACAAGCACACATCTTACAGAAAAGATGCCCACAAGTTAAAGCATAAGGGTTGAAAACTGTATCCTGCAACAGAATATACACAAATCAAGCTCAACTTTCACAACCAAATCACCACAACTTGCCAGTTTTAGCATACATCACTTCAGCAAGAGATTCAGCTAAAAGAAAAAGGAAGATTGTAAACAATCAATGAAGGATAGAATTGAAAGTAAATATAAAAAGTTACAAGTAGCAATAGAACACAATAAAGTAAAATTTTCTAACTGTTGAATTGATTACAATGTTGTCAGAGAGAACCATGAATGCCACCAGAGCTAGGGCAAGCAATAGCTGAAGTTGTACTTATGAAATGAAGTCAATCTTTATCTTGCACTACATGCAAAGGGACCATTTGGATATCATGGATAAGATTTTTCTTTTTTTAGAGTAGTCATGGATACGAATTGAAATCCGAATCTAGCAAAGAGTAATGTTTGGAAATACAAAACTATTGTTATCCAATAACATATCAAAGTAGGGGTCTACATATTATCTTGAAATAAATTTACTATCATGTATTCCAATGTCCAAGGAATACAAAAAAGGCCCAAGCTCACCAAGCAAATGGCGCATGTGAGACTGTATTCATACTTCACTGAATTTGAAAGAGTCATAGTCATGACAGGTTGAGAATCACTCAGATCACATGAAAACCTCTGGAAAAACTCGCCAGGTTCTCCATAGTCTGACCCAGAAGAATTTATATAAAAAGCACCCAACTCTATTAGCCAGGGTGATTGTAGAAGTTCTATATGCTTAGTGTGCATTATCGTCTTAAATTTTCTGCCATTAATGGAGCCATGTACCTGCAAGAGTGAAGTATATACATCAAAATTATTATGAGAAGTAAGAAAAACAAAGAGAAATAAAGAACTTACTTTATCATATTTCTTGAGAATTTTCCGAATAGCAATTGCATTCATTGTGATGTAATCAAGTAGCATTCTTCCTTCTTGAATCATGATTTGTTGATCATCAATGAAGCAATGCCTCAAGCGCCACATGTATCTATATAGTCCCGGAGAAATATGGAGATGGAGAAGACGCCTTACTCTTGAGCTAAAACATCCTGCTATATCTGAGGCTTCTTTTGTAAGTTCAGTGAAGAACATCTGATCACATACTGAAAATAGAGAGAATGTTCTCAGATAGAGAGCAAGTGGCTGTTAGAATAATAACTGTGATAGTATAGCTGCAAAGTGAATAACACATGAATTTCACCAAGATCAGATTGAAGAAAAAAGATCATGATACACAATTATAGACAATCATAGTAGAATATAACGTTGACTACATTTAACTAACTGAAAATGCAGTGCAAAAGACAATCATAGTAGAAATATTTTAGAAATTTTTATGGAAAATTAAACAGTGTACATCAATTATAGACATTGTCAAAATGCCCTTTGTGCTTCATGTTTACCAGCGGCATTGAGAGAAAAAAAGCTTCCTTGCCAGCTGCAAAGTTATACACTTGGGAAGGCATGAAGTAACAAAATCAACGTTATACATTTGGAAGGCATAAAGTAAGAAAATCTTTTAAGATGCCCAACCAATGATGATGCAATCAAACCTGATTGTGAATAAGGTATCAAGATTGTGAATTCCAATAATCATAAAAGCACAGGTATCACAAGAAGAAAACTGAACATACATGGACATGAATCACATTGGCAGAACTCTTTCTTCTCCTTGTCCTCCTCCTCCTTTGATTCATCACTAAAATTGTTGTCCTGCAGAGCTCGACAAACCCGGCAACTCTTAAGGACTTTCTTTAAGCGCTTGTACTCCACATGAATGCATTTGTTCAGAAATCTCTCTTGTTCCCCATGAAGATACTCAGAAAATGTTGCCCCAAACTTCATCTCCACCTTGATATATCTATCGCACAATCAAAACCAAAACTTGTATGGAGAGGATCACAAGTTCTGTGTTATAGGCATGCACCAGAGATACAATAATCAATTGAAGCAATACCATGTTTGATGTACAAATAATTGCATTCACTAAATCGTGTTCCCTTAAATATATTAAGGAAATTGAAACCAAATGAATATTCTTTTAAGCATAAAATTTGCAAATGACTAGCAGGAACTAACGTAATATTAAAAACTTCTAATTCCAAAATATGGAACCGGAATGACATTAAGGAAATCTTAATAATAGTTAAGAAAGAGCATAAAAAACTGAGAATGAATTGCACATGCAAAGAATACAAAATTATGCAAACATGAGAAAAAAAATACAGAATAAAAGGTGGGCTCAATGTTGAAAATTCAGGACATCATACAAAGTAATGAGGAATCTGATGGAAAATTATTTAAATTCTATGGCACCAATAAAAAATGTAAACTTGCTTCCTTTAATCTGATAAGTACAAAACAATGACCACTTTGATATATCAGATGGTACACTCAGCGTGGATAAAATTTCCTGGGAGATACAGAAACAGTAGTTCAGAATAAGTGGTGCTTTATCATGGCTGCAACATTCCTTGGAGAATAGAATAGAAGACCTGATTTCTAAGTTCCCTTCTTATTATGATTTACCTCAATTCCAGTTTTCCTTTCTTTACCTATTAAAGAACTTAATAATAATATTAACTTATGTACAATAGTATCATACGCAGCATCCTTTGATTAAACAATGTATTAGACTAAAGATCCTTGGGTCATTCCAATGATCTGAACCTCTATATTCATGAATTACATTCGAACAGAATTTCTGACCCAAGGTGATGTAAATCCATTTATATGTTAAAAATGCACCAACTCTAAACATATACAACCTCCATGCAAATTTTCTTACTATTCTTGTAATGCTTCCAAACCAAAGCATCAATTGCATTCTGAGAAAACAGGATTCCTCGGCACACACTAAGCCTAATATCTCATTGCACTTAATGAATCACAATTCACAACTATGTTATCTGGCGAGAAATATAGTTGATGTATTATGAGACTGTTCTGGCGTAACAGTTTCTGTTAGTACAGACTACTAGGCTCGCAGCTCCAACTACCTTTTAACTTTCCAATATAAGAATACAAATAAACAAATAATTTCGATCATTTGATTCATCCATGAGGCATTTAGTTTCGGTCATATGTTCAAATTAAACAACATAATGCAAGCAAGATGACCAAAAGGACATTCTGGTCCCCTTAAGTACAAAAGACGAATTTGGAGTCGGGCCGCAGGACACATGAATCAGCAACTTCTGCAGCAACCTGGTTTTAACCACTAATTTAACAGCATAAAAGAACACAAACAGAAAACTGTAATCCGACAATTTGCATAATTGCTTTCAAGATCACGGAGCTGAATGGGAAAAAAGAAAAGTTCGATACCATTCCCAGCACATCTCTCACAAGGCATCGGATCCCTCTAAACTACGAACTCGGGCATGACCAGCGTTTTCAATCATGCTTCAAACATAAATTAAAATATAGCGCCCAGTTGGAAAAGCATCATCACCTTGAAGCTGTCGAAGAGGGAGAGAAGAGCGGCGGCGGTGGCGATGACCGTTTGGTTGCAAAGGTGCCTCTAAGCGTCCCCCGTGCGGTAATGCGACTGCGCAGGGAGTTGCCTCAGACCCATGCTCTCCGGACGCCGGCGGGAGGGAGAGTGCGAAGAGGAGAAGGAGCACCCGGGAAACTCCAGCCGATCGAAGGTATTGGAAAAGAGAGGGGGATTGAACGGAATATATGGAGAACCGTCGGTAGAAATTAGTCTCTCACCGATCTCTGCAGATCCACCTCGTCTACTACTCCTCCCTCCCTCCTCACATGTCCAGGATCGACGGAGCGAGGGACGACACCGTGATCTTCGTCGTGTTCTCCGGAGCAATAGCGGCGTTGTTCTTCGTCATCCGCCGAGCGACGACGACGAGGAGGAGAAAGGAGGCGTAGGGGAGAGAGAAAGCTACTTCGATGTCTCTATCTCTCGTATCCTTGAAAAGAGACGTCAAGGTCCAGGTTTCGCGTCAGTTATCGGACGCAATATTACGTGTTGGTCCGTTCCCTTTGCTCGAGGATTTAAAGCAGCCACGAGACGAGGAGAGATGCCTCTCTCTCTCTCTCTCTCTCTCTCTCTCTCTCTCTCTCTCTCTCTCTCTCTCTCTCTCTCTCTCTCTCTCTCTCTCTCTCTCTCTCTCTCTCTCTCTCTCTCTCTCTCTCTCTCTCTCTCTCTCTCTCTCTCATTTTTAAACTGTTCGTAAAAAAATAAAATAAATAATAAATAGTTGTCTTTAAAAAAAATTTGATACAGTATTTATTCCTCTCAAGTAAAAAGACAATACTTCAAGAATGGGATTGGCCATTTTGTTGATGATAGATTATTGTCTTAAAAATCAAATTATTATATAAAAATTTTAATTTACTGAAAACCACATGTCAATTTAATAACATTAATAATATATGATTTTTTCAGATATAATATACTTGAACCTTTTTTATCGAAGATTCTTTTAAGTATTGTATTTTTATTATTTTATTCATTTTTCTCTCCTTTATTCTCTTTTCCTTTTTCTCTCGTTAATTGGAAAGACGCCATCTTTCTATCTACTTATGATTTCATTTACTCCTCCCTATTTACTTTTTTGTTAATTTTTTTATCTTTTCCGTTTATTCTTGATTTTCTTCTTTTTCTTCGTTCAATCGTTATTGGGGTAAATTACAATCCTCCAACTTTGAGTCAATTTTTAACTAGTCCCTCAACTTCAATTTGTAACCACAACGTCACTCATCTTTTATTTTCTTGCACGATTAGTCTTCTTGACCGATGATAGTGGATTTCCTGATTGTCTACATACGTGGCCGACACGTGAACTGTTTATCTTTCATCTACGTTATTTAAGTCATCCACGTCATTTAATGCTCCAACCCAAGTAAATTATACGGATCGTTCCCCAACTTTAAGTCACTTTCTAAATAGTCCCCCAACTTTGATATTATTGCATAATGCGTAAAATGATGTAGCAAAATAAAATCACTAGCAAGTGCACTAGTCGCTCAAATAATATAAAAAATAGGAGTAAGAGTGTCAAACCCACGATGAATATTATTAATTAAATATCTAAATTTATAAATTAATAAGAGAGAAAAAAATAGATTTTGAAAATGAGTTTTGTAAAATAAAATAAAAAATAAGATAAAGAAAAGATAAGATAATGATGTTGAAGTTGGTTTTAGGATGATAATGCATTAAGGATAAAAATATGAACAAAAAAATAAATTAAAATTCTTAAGATGAATTAAGAATTTTCTAAGTTATTAATTTACAAAATTAAAATCACAGAGAACTGCGCTCTTCAAGTGTGCTTGTTCTAAACACGTCTTTTTTAGGAGGTCGACATTCATTATGTGGCATAGGTGTTACATCACGTATACAACTTAATAGTAGACCACTTCTACGAATGGCTCGTAATGCTGCATCTCGTCCGAGACCAGGACCCTTTATCATAACTTCTACTCGTTGCATACCCTGATCTACAACTGTACGAATAGCATTTGCGGCGGCTGCTTGAGCAGCATAGGGTGTCCCTCTTCTTGTGCCTTTGAATCCAGAAGTACCAGCGGAGGCCCAAGAAACCACCCGGCCTCGTACATCTGATAATTCTGCTATTTAATCCGATAAATCAGACTATCTTAAATTCAATCAAACCTGAAGTCCTATAAACTGGTATTCGTCAGATGAGATTAAAATTAAGATGCATTAATATGAAAATCCTAAACTATTAATCACTTCACAAATTGGTATAGATTAATAGACCACAAAGATCTAATTCTCCAAACACTAGTTATTAGACTTATGTCAATTTTTAATTTCACAATAAATCATTAGATTTAATTAAATAAAATCTAAAATTAAGTAGTCCACAAATTGGTAACTACTTAACTCAGAAATTTAAATAATTAAATCAAAAGCACTAAACACAATTAAAAATTGATCAAAAGAAATTTAATAATAATAAAGCAAGGGTTCATAGAATTTTCTTTCAATAATAATCTCCTAAAAATAAAATAATTAAGACATGGAGTTCATTCTAGAATTGTAGAGAGATAATAATAAAATAATAATAATAATTGGAAGAATTTCACCAAGAAATAAAATTAGGGCCCTCGGATATCGTCAGAGCGTCTGAAACAGCCGTCCGATCAAATTTCTCTCTCTGGTCGAAGCCCGCGAAGCTCGCGACTCATTGTGGAAGAAAACCAAACTTCTAGGCACAAATAGGGATGACGGCTTCTTCACATATTTATAAGTGCGGACGGTCTTCAATTTGATCACGGTCGTAATATCGTATGGCTGGATTTAAATTCACGAGATAAATTTCGGCCAAAATGATAAGTTCTTTTAACCATTACGCCCAAAAAGATAAACTCTTTTTATCTTCCTTCTTGAGTTATCGGCCAAAACGATGACTTCGCCCAAGGATTTGAGTTATCGGCTGATAAACTTAATATTCCTTTGTGAATCTCGGCCACAAAACTTTGGTAACATGTGTCGATTGCGCCCTAGATTGGTTGATGATTACGGGTGATGTTTTGCCCAAGATAGAGTTCTCGGCCGATACGATGAGTTTTCGGCCATGTAATCGCATGAATTAAATAATGTTATGTCCAGATATATCAGCCGGTAAGATAAAACTCTTTGATTTTACGGCCGATAACTTGATTAAAATGGTGTTTCTCGGCCGAAAACTCTTGTATTGGTGTTGGAGTTCTCGGACAATAAACATATTTGAATTGGAGTCTTCGGGCGATAAACTTCTTTGTATTTGATTTGGGGTTCTCGACCGATACATCACATTGTATCTGAATTTTGGTCGATACGTTAATAATTCTTTTAATATAATCCCTCGGATAATTGTGTATTCGGCCTTTCTTACAAAATAATTATCAAAGTTTAATTAATCCATCCAAAATTAAAATATTCAAAGAATTAACAATAAAAATCGATAAATCCAGAATTAGGACTAAAAATGGTCTAAAATTATGCATGCCATGATCAAATTACAAAAAAAATAACTAAAATAATAATCTAAAATATGTTGTATTTTGCATGCATCATTGCACGATTCATCCACTTGACCGGTAAAAAATAGTCTCCCGATTATCTTGTGACGTGGCATAATAAAATATAATAAAAAATTTTAACTAGTTGACATCACACAATAAAAATTTAAGAACGCGAACGAGCTGGCACAGGGGGGTGTCGGCCCTCCTCTCCAAGCTCACCCTTTGGCGAGTTGGCATGGGGGGCGTCGACCCCCTTTCCAAGCTCGCCCACTGGTGAGCTTCGCACAAGGGGTGCCAACGTCACCTCGCGAGCTCGTCGGCAATCCTAAACGACTCAAAGTTAAGAGACTATAAAAAATAAAAAATGATAATAGCGTTGACGAACTCGCGATCGCCGCGAGGGGCATTATCGCCTCTTGAGCGAAGCTCGCCAGTGGGCGAGCTTGGAGAGGGGGGCCGGCGCCCCATATGCCAGCTCGCCAAAGGGCGAACTTGGAGAGGGGGGCCAACACCCCTCCTCTGCCAGCTCATCCACGTCCTAAAATTTTTATAATATTTTTTATTATGTGATGTCAGCTAGTTAAATTTTTTTTATTATATTTTATTATGCGACATCGCAAGATAATTGGGAGACTATTTCTTATCGGTCAAGTGGATGAATCGTGCAATAATATCAAAGTTGGAGGATTGTTTAGAAATTGACACAAAGTTGGGGAACAATCCGTGTAATTTACTTAGTTTGGAGCGTTAAATGACGTGGATGACTTAAGTGATGTGGATGAGAGAGAAATGACTCACGTGTCGGCCACATATGCAAGGCAACCGAGAAACTCACTATCACCAGTGATATGAAATGGGAAGCATCCATAAATGTAATTGATGAAAATAAGGATGATCGAGTAAAGTCCGATGATGATCAAGATAATGATGTGCATCTTTGAGATGAAGAAACTGATCAAGAATCCTTATGTCCACTTACAAGATCAAGAGCAAAACAACTTCAGAAGACAATAGAAAATCATTTACAAAGTGGACATGAAACTACAATCAGATTCAACTTCTTAATGTGTTATAAATTGGGCCGTATGACAAGTCAGCATAACTTGGGCCAAATAAATCATGGTTTAACTATATTTATTTAGAATTTTTGGAATTAATTACATGTGGAATATGCTGAAGAGGATTGTAACAGAAATTGAGTTTATTATTTTACTAAATTAGTTAGGTTACTTGTGGACTAAGTTAGGATCTTTTCTTCCAGCGCAAATTCTATTTGTAGGGCCTATAAATAATGGTGTTTATTGTTATTTTCAGACATCTTTGAATCTATAAATAATTTGGCTTGATTGCTTTTTGCTCTGAGCGAACTCCTACAACCCATTCTTCGGGAATTTTCATCGTTAATTACAAGGTTGACTATCTTGTGATTAAATCCATCTATTTATAATATTGATTGCTTGGTTCATTATAATCTTGAGGTTGATATTCCGTTGCCTTGAAAATTCGTTTGATCTCATTTCTCTTGATTATCATATATTGTTCCGGTCATTCAAGGCATTGTTCTTGAAGTTGGTATCAAAGCCGCGTTTTCAATTCAATTTTCTAGTTATCTTCCATTATTTTAGTTTTTCCCCTATTTCAGTTTCTGAAAAAAAAATCTAGTTTGGTTCTTCAAATCCTAGCCGTCTTCCTTATTTGCTTTCTTTTGTTCTTCAAACCCTAGTCATCGTCAACTCGTCATCTATTCTTCAAAATCTAGTGCAGTTTTGAAAAAAAAACACAAAAATCTGATTATTTATTGTTAGAACCCTAGCTGTCATCCTTATTTGTTCTCAAGTTTTGCTGTAGTTTAAAAAAAAATCTAAAAATTGAAAAAAAAGATTAAAAAGGAAAGTGCAAGAAATGAGAAGGGAAGACATGAAAGAAAATTTCTAAAAAAAAGACTAAAAAGGAAAGTGCAAAAAAAGGAGAAAAGAGAAAAAAAAAAGGAGAAAATCCGAAGAAAAAAAATCCGAAAAAAAGAAGAAAAAAAGGATTCAAAAGAAAGAGGAGAGAAGGAAAAAAAGGAAGGATTATTTCTGAAGAAAAGTGCAAAGAAATTTGATAATAGAGCAATTTAACTCAAGGAAGGGTGATCTTTGATTTCATTCCAATTATGAATTTTTTTATATCTGTTCTTATTTGACAATATTTTCCTTATTTGTATTCCAAATCAATTCATTACACATCTATCCTTATTTGACAATCTTTTTCTGTTCTCTACTCTAAAATCAACTTCAAGTATTCTTTTGATCTTGCAATCATATTGATAAATCAGGTTGATTCAATCAACATTGCCTTTGTATTGACTTGCATTAGTTCTCCTACAACTTGTTGGAGTGTTCAAGAGAGGAAAAAAGCTAAGTGGTAAGTACAATTAAGGGAAAAAGTCAAATAGAGTTGAGGTAAAATACGAGTGTCACCACTGAGTGCCACCACGTGAGGTAGTGAGATTATTTTACTAAATTTTGTTGCATAAATTTCCTACAATGTAAATAGGAAAGGACAAAGAGATTAATCCTAGAAACGAAGAAATTGATCCGACAAGGATGATGAAATTCATGACGCGATATTTTCAGTGTCTTGAAAATATGATTACTGAACTTCACAATGAAGTAGATGTGCAGAAGGATCAAATTGCACAACTACAATAGGTTATACAACTAAACCAAATAAGAGATCGCCGAAGACACCATGATGTTGGTGATAAAGAGATGGAAGAGAAAAATGATGAAGCCTCTGAAATAAATTGGAAAAGACATAAACGTGTTCAGATTGGAGGTAGAAGAAATGAATGAGAAAGTGAACAAGATAGAGATGTTACTAATCGAAACACAAGTTCAATCAAACTATCTCTCCCTACCTTTCAAGGTAAAAGCGATCCTGATGTCTATATTGAGTGGGAACAAAGGGTCAAAAGTATATTTGATTTTCATAATTACTCCGATGAGAAAAATGTTAAACTTGTTATTGTATCCTTTGCTGATTATGCTATTACTTGGTGGAATCAATTAACCATTAATAGGCGTAGAAATCGAGAGCCTCCAGTTAAATATTGGGATGACATGAAAATTATATTGAGGAGAAGATTTGTTCCTCCATCATATTATCGTGAGTTATGTATGAAATTGCAGAGTATGAGGCAAGGATCGAAGACTGTTGAAGAGTACTTTAAAGAGATGGAAACGACACTCATCTGAGCCGACATAAATGAGGATCGAGAAGACACAATTGCAAGATTCATATGCGGGTTGAATCGAGAGATTTTTAGAGTTGTGGAATTGCAAGAGTATTTGGAGTTGGATAAAGTCCTGCATAAGTCTATAAAGGTTGAGAAGCAATTGAAGAAAGATATTCATCCAAATAGCAAATCTAAAAGTTCAAATTCTGCTTGAAAAATCAAAATGGCATGCAAATTCCAAGTAAGTTGATAAGCCAACTCAAAAATTGGAAGAGAAAAACAAGGCTGAACATTAAACATGCTATGATCATGATGGACAATGGTGATATTGCATCTGAATAAAAGTTATCAAAGAGAGTACATGAGAAGAAAGTGGAGAAGAAATTGGGAAAATTTTCGTGATTCTAAGAACATTACATATAAATGTCCAAGAAAACACTAAAGAACTTCAAAGAGAGAATATCTTTTATGCTCGTTGTCGTGTGCAAGATCGTTCTTGTGGGCTGAGCATTGATAGTGGGAGTTGTGTTAATGTGGCAAGTAAGCTTATGGTTGACAAGCTTGGTTTACCCACTTTGAAGCATTCGAATCCTTACAGGCTCCAATGGTTAAATGAAAATGGAGAGCTCAAAGTTATAAAACAGATGTTGATATCATTTTCTATTGGGAAATATGTTGATGAGATGTTGTGCGATGTTGTACCTATGCAGGTGTGACACATTTTACTTGGGAGACCTTGGCAGTTTGATAAACGTGCCACACATGATGGTTACACAAATCGCTATCGTTTCCACAAGGACAAGCGACACCATTCCACACCAAGTGTTTGAGGAGCAATTGCAAATAAAGAAGTCCATGGCCACTTATTACAAGGAACCTCAGCATGCTAGTGAAGTTCAACCAACACAAAAAGAGAGTGAGAGTAGAGTTGAAAATCAGAGTGGAAAAAGCAATGATGTAAAAGTGAGCATGGTGAAAGAAGAGAAAGGAAGAGTTAAAAATCTGAGTGCAAACAACGAAAAAGAAAAAGTGGGCAGGGTAAGCGAAGATGAGAAGCGAGCAGGAAAGATAAAAAAAATGAGTGTTGTACCTAGAGTGAGTGAAAATCAAGAAGTTTATAACTCAATGAGGCCAATGATCTTGTTATTATACAAGGAGATCTACTTGTCTAATGCTGACACTTCTCTACCACTACAAGAAAATCGCGATTTTCCGACGGATAATTTCCAACCGTTCTAAATCCGTCACAATTTGCGACGGATTTTTCATTCCGTTTCCGACGGATTTTTTGACGGTTATGACCGTCGAAAATAATTTATATTATTATTTAATTTTTCGATGATTAGGAACGTCGATATTTTCGACGGATATCCATCCGTCGCAATTTCCGACGACTTTTCCGACGGTTACGACTTTCGGAAATAAAAAAAAATTAAATTATGTATTTTTAATATTATTATTAAATTTTTTCGACGGTCACGACCGTCGGAAATAAAAAAATTAATTATATAATTTATTATATTATTATTTAATTTTTCGACGATTAGGAATGTCGATATTTTCGACGGATATCCATCCGTCGCAAAATCCACCGCAATTTCCGAAGGTCATAACCGTCGATAAATGTATTATAATATCATATAAAGAGTATTTTATTAATATAACTAGCGATGGTCCAAACCGTCGTAATTACCGACGGTTTTGACCGTCGGTAACGATTACCAACGGTTCAAACCGTCGGTAAAATAAAAAATAAATATTATATATAACTAAATATATTTTTGGCGGTCACAACCGTCGGTAATTATAAAAATATTTAATATTTACGTTTTTGATGGCCGAAATCGTCGGTAATTAAAATTTTGTTATCCCGCTTTTTTTTTCCTTTTCCCGCTTTCTTTCCACTTTTTCCCTTTATATATATTCCTCCTCCCTCTTCTCTCTCTCCCTCCTCCCTCCACTCCTCTCTCTCTCCCTCCTCTCCTCTCTCTCTCTCCCGGCCGCGAGCACCCTCTCCCGCGCGCCGGACGCCGGCGACCCTCCCACGCCGGACGCCGGCGACCTCTCCCGCACCGGCGACCCTCTCCCGCGCCGACGTATCTCTCTCTCCCGCTCCGCGCCGGCGTCTCTCTCTCTCTGCTGTCGGTCAGATCCGGCCGTGGCCGTTCGGATCCGGCCCCCAGCGGCCGATCGGCCGACTGGCGGCCGGATCCGGCCTCCGAATCGGCCGCCAGGCGGCCGGTTCCGACCTCCAGGCAGGCTGGTTCCGGCCTCCAGCGCCCGGATCGACGGCCGGATCCGGCTGCGTGGCGCCGGATCCGGCCTCCAGCTGTCGGATCCGGCCTCCTGGCGACGGATCCGGTCTCCAGTTGCCGGATCCGGCCGCGTGGCGGCGGATCCGGCCTCCAGCTGCCGGATCCGGCCGCCTGGCGGCGGATCCGGCCGCTAATTTTTTTTATATTTAAAAAATTATTTGCGATGGTTTTGACCGTCAAAAGATCGACGGTTGCGACACCCGTCCAAAGTTTCGACAGTTGCGACCGTAGAAAAGTTGCGACGGCTCAGACTGCCGGCCTTTTCCGGCGGTTGCAATCGTCGGAAATATCGACGGTTCGGACCGCCGGCCTTTTCCGGCGGTTGCAACCATCGGAAATATCGACGGTTCGGACCGCCGGCCTTTTCTGGCGGTTGCAACCGTCGGAAATATCGACGGTTCGAACCGCCGGGGACTTTTCCGGCGGTTGCAACCGTCTGAAAATTTCGACGGGTCGAACCGCCGGGGACTGTTCCGACGGCCAGAACCGTCGATATTTTTGACGAATTTTTTCAACCGTCGCAAATCCGTTTGTGATGAGCATTTTTTCAACGGATCGATTCCGACTGAAAAACCGTCAGTAATTACGTTATCGACGATTTTCGAGCTGATTACCGATGGTCCGGACCGTCGGTAATCCACGTTTTTCTAGTAGTGTACCTAGTGTTGTTATTTCTTTATTGCAAGAATTTCAAGACATCTTGCCCGATAAAATATCTTCAGGTTTACCTCTAATTAGAGGAATTGAACACCAGATTGACTTCATTCCGGGTGCACAAATTCCAAATCATCGAGCTTACCGAAGCAACCCTGAAGAAACAAAAGAGTTACAGAGGTAGGTGGAAGAACTCCTTTCTAAAGGGCTTATTCGTGAGAGCATGAGCCCTTGTGTTGTCCCTGTTGTACTAGTGCCAAAGAAAGATGGGACTTGGCGAATGTGTGTTGATTGTCGTGCAGTAAATAAGATTACGGTAAAATATCGACACCCTATTCCTCGATTAAATGATATGCTTGATGAGTTGCATGGGTCTGCTATATTTTCTAAGATTGATTTAAAGAGTGGATACCATCAAATCCGAATGAGTGAAGGTGATGAATGGAAGACTGCCTTTTGAAACAAAACATGGTTTATATGAGTGGTTGGTTATGCCATTTGGTCTTACGAATGCACCTAGTACTTTTATGAGATTAATGAATCATGTCTTGCGCGCTTTTATAGGTAAATTTGTTGTTGTGTATATTGATGACATCTTGATTTATAGTAAGTGCTTAACTGATCATGTTGAACATTTAAGACTTGTGCTCAAGACTTTAAGGCATGAAAATTATATGCTAACATGAAAAGCATGATTTCCGCATGGATAGAGTACTCTTTCTTGGCTTTGTTGTTAGTTCTAAAGGTGTGGAAGTTGATGAAGAAAAAGTCAAGACAATCAAAGAATGGCCTACACCGAAGACGATGACGGACGTGCGAAGTTTTTATCGGCTAGCTAGCTTCTAAGGCAGATTTGTGCCAAATTTTAGCACTCTAGCTTCTCCTTTGACTGAAGTAATAAAGAAGAATGTTGGCTTCCGATGGACAGAAGAACAGGAGAACACCTTCAATGCATTGACAGATAAGCTAAGTTCAGCTCCTTTACTTGTTTTACCTGATTTTACTAAAACTTTTGAAATAGAATGTGATGCTTCAGGAATTGGTATTGGTGTTGTTCTAATGCAGGAAGGAAGACCAATTGCTTATTTTAGCGAGAAACTCAGTGGAGCAGCTCTTAACTATCCCACATATGACAAAGAGCTTTATGCATTGGTGAGAGCTTTAGAGACTTGACAACACTATTTATAGTCCAAAGACTTTGTCATTCATTTAGACCATGAATTCTTAAAACATTTGAAGGGACAAGGTAAGCTAAATCGACGACATGATCACTGGGTTGAATTCATTGAAATGTTTCCTTTTGTTATCAAATATAAACATGAAAAGGAAAAAATAGTTGCCGATGCGTTGTCACAAAGGTATACACATCTCATTACTTAGTGCAAAATTTTTGGGTTTTGAATATTTGAAATATTTGTATGAGAATAATCCTGATTTCTCTGTTGTGTTTAAAGCGTGTGAAAATTTTGGTTTTGAAAATTTTTACAAATTTGAAGGGTATTTGTTTCACAAGAATAAATTATGTATTCATCATTGTTCTTTGCATGAATTGCTTGTTAAAGAATCACATGCGGGAGGATTGATGGGGCATTTTGGAGTTTTGAAAACTCTAGAAATTTTGAAAGAACATTTCTTTTGGCCTCCCATGAAGAGAGATGTGCAACAAAAGTGTTCTAATTGCATAGCATGCAGGAAGGCTAAATCTAAAGTTAGACCCCATGGATTATATATGCCTTTTCCAGTTCCTAGTCATCCTTGGACTGATATTTCCATGGATTTTGTTCTAGGTTTGCCCCGGTCTAGAAGTGGAAAAGACTCCATATTTGTTATTGTTGACAGATTTTCAAAAATGGCACACTATATTCCTTGTCGTAAAACTAACGATGCTACTCGTGTTGCAGATTTATTCTTTAAAGAGGTTGTGCGCCTACATGGCATTCCAAAAACTGTTGTAAGTGATAGGGATGTCAAATTTCTGAGCCACTTTTGGCGTGTTCTATGGGGTAAGTTGGGTACAAAATTGCTATATTCTACTACTTGCCACCCGCAAACTGATGGGCAAACCGAGGTAGTAAATCGAACTCTTGGTACTTTATTGTGTGCTGTGATAAAGAAAAATTTATTGCATACATCTACCAAGTTTACTCCTTTTGAAGTTGTTTATGGTTTTAATCCATTAACTCCTTTAGATTTGATTCCATTGCCAGTGAAAGAAGTTGCCAATCTAGATGGCAAAAGGAAAGCTAAATTGGTTAAGAAGATTCATGAGGATACTAGGGATCATATTCTTCAAGGGAATGAACAAGTTGCTAGTCGCTCGAATATCAAGAGGAAGAAGATTACTTTCCAACCAAGAGATTTTGTTTGGATACATTTCAGAAAAGAGAGATTTCCACAAGAACGAAAGTCAAAGTTGCATCCACGTGGAGATTGTCCTTTCAAAATCATCGAGAAAATTAATGACAATGCCTATAAAGTTGACTTGCAAGGTAAGTATCAAGTGAGTTCTACTTTCAATGTTACTGACTTGTCTCCTTTTGATTTTAATGCAGATTCGAGGATGAATCCTTTTGAAGAGGAGGGGAATGATATGAACTGGGAAGCATCCATAAATGTAATTGATGGAAATAAGGATGATCGAGTAAAATCTGATGATGATCAAGATAATGATGTGCATCTTCGAGATAAAGAAACTGATCAAGAATTCTTACATCCACTTACAAGATCAAGAGCAAAACAACTTCAGAAGACAATAGAAAATCATTTACGAAGTGGGCATGAAACTACAAATTAGATCCAACTTCTCAATGTGTTACAAATTGGGCCACATGACGAGTCAGCATAACTTGGGCCAAATAAATCATGGTTTAACCATATTTATTTGGAATTTTCAGAATTAATTACATGTGGAATATGCTGAAGATGATTATAACAGAAATTGAGTTTATTATTTTACTAAATTAGTTAGGTTACTTGTGGGCTAAGTTAGAGTCTTTTCTTTCAGCCCAAAATATATTGTAGGGCATATAAATACTGGTGTTTATTGTTATTTCAGACATCTTTAAATCTATAAATAATTTGGCTCAATTGCCTTTTGCTATGAGGGAACTCTTGCAGCTCGTTCTTCGGAAACTTCTGCCATTAATTACAAGGTTGGTCATCTTGTGATTAAATCAATCTATTTATAATATCGATTGTTTGGTTCATTATAATCTTGAGGTTGATATTCCGCTGCCTTGAAAATTCGTTTGATCTCGTTTCTCTTGATTATCATATATTGTTTCGGTCACTCAAGGCATTGTTCTTAAGTATCGTATCAACCGGTCAAGAGGACTAATCGTGCATGAAAATAAAAAGATGAGGGATGTTCTGGTTACAAATTAAAGTTGGGGAACCAGTTGGAAATCGACTCAAAGTTGGTGGACCATTCGTGTAATTTACCCATGTAATTGATAATATTTATTGTTATCCTATTTTATTCTCTCATAGCTGGTTGTTTTTTTTCTATTTTATTTTTTGTTTCAAAATTATACATTTGGGAAAAAATCAAATGGAATCATCTCGTTTTTACCCTTTTTAATATTAACTTAATTTGCGAACTCAGTTCACCATCGGATTGATCGATGTGATTCTGATTTCAAATCATTAGTAAATAAATAAATAAATAAGTTCAATGAGGCTAGTAGAGTAGCCGTCTCATGCTCAGCTATCTACTTTAGTAATTAAAAACAACATTTTTAAAACCTATTTTTATCTTATCAGCTGTCAATCCACTCGATGTCTGGCGAACCTCGGAGCGGCAACCTCGACGATCGCAAGTTGTTCATTCACAAGGGTTTTCCTCCATTCGTCACTGAGCAAATTTCACCTTCATCATCCTAGCCAAACTCGCCAGACATCACCAGAAGTTAATTGTCCCAACTCCCCGCGCCGATCCATTGTGCACTGCCAAGTCACTAGCATCTGTTGGGCCTTTGGAGTTAATCCAGCCCATTAAGAAGAAAATCTATTTAAGTTAATTAAACTTAAGGTAGTGTGTGCTTCTCTCTCTTCAATTGGTGTGGCTGCTACGTGAAGAAGAAAGGTTTTTTTCTTCTTCTGCAAGCCATCGAGAGCCAAGAAAAGAAAAAAGAATTTTTCTTTTCTAGAGTTTAGAGTTGATTGAAAAAGAAAAAGGAGTTTTTCTTTGGTCAACGGATAAAGAAAAAAAGAGTTAGAGAAGAGAAAAGGGCTGAAAAAGAAGACAAGGATTTCTTCTTGAAGAGCAAAGAATTAAGAACAGAGCCAAATTGAGAGGATCTCTGATGTTTTATTGATACTACAATCACAGATAATTGTAGTAATCAGATGATATTATTCCTACTGTTATTTCAGTATTTTTCAGAGAAGAATTATTTATCTTAGTGAATTATTATTCGAGTTTGGGTAAAATCCGAAAGACATTGTACTTTATTCTTGGATTAGTGATATTGCTCTGTGATTGTCCTATGGTTTTTTCCCTTCTCATTGGAGGGTTTTTCAACATAAATTTGATGTCTCTTTTGCCTATTATTATTTTTTTGTGTATCGTGCTTGTCTTATGTTATTTAATTCACACATAAGAAGAGAGATTAAATTTCCAATAAGTGGTATCAGAGTGAGGTTAATTGAGATTTCTTTTGTGTGAATTAAATGAAGAATAACTATTTTAACGAGATGATCAAACCGACATCGAATAATTATTCAGTTTGGAAAGTCAAGATGGAGGACTTTCTTTGCTGCAAGGACTTGTTTGACCCCGTTGAATTAGGAGATAAAAAGTCGATAGGGAAAACTAATGAAAGTTGAAAAAAGATGCACAGAAAAACTATTGAGATGATTAGGCAATTTATTGATGTCAGTGTTTTTCATCATGTTGCTCAAGAGACAGGTGCACGAGTTTTGTGGAAGAAGTTACAAAATTTATATGAAGGGAATATTGCTCAGAATAAAGCTTTCATGATCAAGAAACTAGTAAATTTAAAGTTTAAAGATGGAAATTCTATTGCTAAACACTTGAGTGAATTTTAGGAAATAGTAAATCAGTTGGGAGCAATGAAAATAGTTCTTCATGATGAGATGCAAGGATTAATGCTCCTGAGTTCCTTGCCAGATTCATGGGAAACTTTGGTGATAGCACTTATTAATTCTGCTCCTAATGGTGTGGTATCACTCACCATGGTCAAAGATTGTCTATTCAATGAAAAAACAAGGAGGAAGAGCATGTGAACAGATACTACACAGGTTCTTGTCACAGAGAATAGAGGTAGAGATAGAAGTAGAGGATCAAAAGGCTATGGTAACAATACGTCGTAGTCAAGAGAAAAATTTACATGTTATCACTATGGCAAAGAGAGACGTGTCAAGAGAAATTGTAGAGACTGGAAGAAGCAACAGAATGAGAAGAATCAGAAAGATGCAGATAATCAGAGTACTATTACCTTTTAGAAGAAAATGAAGAATGCAATGTCACAAACTCTTCAGTTGAGTGATCATCGATTCAGGGACTTTGCATCATGCAACTCCATTAAAAGAATGCTTCAGTGTGCACAGGACTGGTGATTTTGGCACAATGAAGATGGGCAATAAGATAGAGTCTAAAATTGCAAGAATTGGAGATGTATGTATTTGAACAGATGTTGGTTGTGAGTTGGTTCTGAAGGATGTCAGGCACATATCAGATTTACGTCTCAATCTGATTTCTCCTCGACTTTTGGATCAGGAAGGCTACTATAATCGCATGGGTGATAGAAAGTGGAAATTGATCAAAAGATCCATGGTTGCTGCTAAAGGAAAGTTATTAGGAGTCTTCTATAAAACTCAAGTGAATTTGATTGAACAGTCGATTAATGCAATAGAGGAATAAGATTCATCAGATTTATGGCACAAAAGATTAGGACACATGAGTGAGAAAGGAATGCAGGTTCTGACGAGGAATTCTCACATTACTGTTACCAAAGGTAAATTTATGAATACTTGTGATGATTTTCTATTTGACAAATAGTGCAAGGTGTCATTTTTGTCCAATTCTAAGAAGAAGGAAAATAAGTTGGATTTGGTACATTTTGATGTATGTGGTCCCATTGAGGTAAATTCTTTAGGTAACAATAGATATTTTGTTACTTTTATTGATGATGCTTCACGAAAATTATGGATTTATTTTATGAAGACAAAAGATCAAGTATTTCAGATTTTCCAGAAGTTTCATGTCATGGTGGAAAAGGAGACAGACAATCATCTGAAGTGTCTTCGCACAGACAATGGTGGTGAATATACGTCTCAAAAATTCAAAGAATATTGTGCAAAGCATGGCATCAAATGTGCAAAAGTCAGTATCTAAGACTCCACAGCACGATGGTGTTGCTGAAAGAATGAACAGAACCATTCTGAATAGAGTTAGGTGTATGCTGAGAACGACTAATCTACCAAAGATCTTTTGGAGTGAAGCTGCGATAATACTTCGTGCTACCTGATTAACAGATCTCCATCAGTTCCTTTGGATTCAGATACTCCTGAGAAAGTGTGGACTAATAAGAATGCGTCTTACTCTCACTTAAAAGTTTTTTGTTGTAGATCTTCTGCACAGGTAGCAAAGGAACAAGGACATAAATCTAATGAAAGGGCTCAAGAGTGCATATTTCTGGATTATGGAGATGTAGATTCTGAATATAAGTTGTGAGATCCAGAGAAGAAGAAAATCATCAGAAGCAAAGATGTAATTTTTCATGAATTAGAAACTTTGGCATACTTCAGGAAATCAAAGAAGCAGAGCAGTGATTATGTACAATATGAACTTGGAAACCATGAGCCAGATGTGGACACAGATGATACAGATGTAGAGGACTTTGTGCAGGAGGAGCAAGATGCTACTCCATCTTGCAGATCTATAAGAGAGCGTCGTGCTTCCACTATATATCCAAGTTCTGAGTACTCAGTGATTATTGAAGAGGGGGAGCCAAAGATAAATCCAAGAAGAAAGTCAAAACGACGTACCGGATTGGCCGGCATGAAGATCAAGCGATGATTCTTGATGGAGGATCTCCTTCTCATGGGCTGAAGGGGGAGATTGTTGGGCCTTTGGAGTTAATCCAGCCCATTAACAAGGAAACCTATTTAAGTTAATTAAACCTAATTAACTTCAGGTGGTGTGTGCTTCTCTCTCTTCAATTGATGTGGCCAGTACGTGAAGAAAAAAAAGGTTTTTTTTTCTTCTTCAGCAAGCCGACGTGAGCCTTTTCTAGAGGTTAGAGTTGATTGAAAAAGAAAAAGGAGTTTTTCTTTGGTCAACGAATAAAAAAAGAAGAGTTGGAGAAGAGAAGGCTAAAAAAGAAGACAAAAATTTCTTCTTGAAGAGCAAAGAATCAAGAATAGAGCCAGATTGGGAGGATCTCTAAGGTTTTATTGATACTATAGTCACAGAGAATTATAATAATCAAGTGATATTATTCCTACTGTTATTTTAATATTTTTTTGAGAAGAATTGTTTATCACAGTGAATTATTATTCGAGTTTGGGCAAAATTCGAAAGACATTGTACTCTATTCTTGGATTAGTGATATTGTTCTGTGATTGCCCTGTGATTTTTTCCCTTATTATTGGAGAGTTTTTTCACATAAATTTGATGTCTCTTTTGACTATTATTATTTTCTTATGCATCGTGCTTGGCTTATATTATTTAATTCGCACATAAGAAGAGAGATTAAATTCCCAACAGCATCGTCCTCTCCGCACACGTTTGCAGCTAAGGAATAAATATGGTCAGAATTTTGATCCGGATAATAAAATGTACGAACTTATTCTCCCAAGAGAACAATATTGACACTATTCATGTAGACTTTATACAACTCTACCGGGTGAACAAATTCGAGTTTGAGATCGGATCCGAATGTCTCGATCCTGACTTGATTTGCTCGTAGTTCTTAAAAAAAGGAGTCCGATCTCCATCTTTGCTCTAAATTTTCGAGAAAGAAATAAGGTCTTGATCGCAAGATCAGGATCAAAATCGGGACATTTCAATCGGGGGACGAAACCAAAAGATATTTTAAGAAGGGCCAACATATATTGTAAAATATATAATTAAAATTTATTAATTTTATTTTAATAAATGAAAAAATAAATAAAATCTCAATAAAGAGTCAAGGAAAAAATTTTCATGATGGAACCGATCACACAACCTTTCAAGAGATGAATGACGACACTTCCCATTTCCGAAAATTTTAGGGGGGGTCAACTTATACATAATTACTTTTATAAACTTAAGACACATATAAGTTACTATAATCTAAAAAATACATAGTTTTGTCCCTGATCCCAATGAAACCATTCAATAGAGTTACCCTAGTTTGATCATAAAAAATAAAATAAAATAATAAACAAATATTAATATTATCATATAAATATGCTAATTATTAATTACATTGCATATAATAAGATAATATATTTAAGATATAGAAATTTTTAATTAAAATAAGCATAAATATAATATTTAAAATGATGTAATATTAATATAATATATTTTACTAGGTCAGGATGAATTACAAATTTATTTATCTCGAATAAAAAAATAAACATAAAGTACCTTAAGAAAATTTTATTGTTATATATTGTACATGTTGTTTTCACTTTTGTAAACTCTAATATCTTCAAATAATTCAATGTCATGTCATGAATATAATTCTACATTGACTTTCATCAATTAAATTTCATTATTGCATGTATACTATGAAGTATATAATATGTTAATAAAATATTATACTTATCAAATATTCTATATTATTATTTTAGTGGATTTTATGAATATAGCATATTGTATTTATTTTAAAAATATATCATATTGTGTTTCACATGATATAAAAATATATATGTGAATAAAATATTAATGGTCGGTGTTTAGCTAACTCATATAAAAACATAATATTTGTGACTAAATATATTATTTTACATTAAAAAAATTTATATTCATTGAGTATGATCTTATTATTCTCGATCTGAAATATCTTTTAGATCGCTAGAGGTGAGAACTGTAGTTGCCGCATGAGAGATCGCCTAGGGCACAATTCGGGAGGTAGGCAGATAGGTCATCATCATGCGTTGGATGAGATTGTGAGCAACAACGAGGGCGAGGTGAACGTAGACAATGACAAAACTCCTCTTTTGGGTCGTCGGATGGGTGCTCGAAGTTTCCTAGGTCACCATTCGGAAGGTGGGGAGCTAGGTCTGTGAATCGGAGATCATCGCGTGGTGAACGTCGACGAGCGAGGAGGCGAGGTGACCTAAACGAACGAGGGTGAGGAGAATGTTGAAGATCAATGAGGACGAGGTGAACATTGCTATTGATGAGGTTGAAACATGATTCAGGAGGCAATGAGTAGGGCACACTCTTTTTGAACCGTGTCGCATCTTCCTACTCACTTGAACTGCCGATCCAAAGACATGAACCGATAGTTTTTTTTCCAAGTTCGTTTGAACTGCGCAACTATCTATCAGCAATCTATTGTAGATCCGACGCTCGTGAAAATGGGTAGGATGGTCCTACACCCATCAAATCCTTCTAAAAATGATATATGCAATGAAAATTGTTACATCGAAATTCGTCAAATCTAGCACGTAATCATAAAATAAAATAGTAAAAAGTTATATGTCGATCTGCATGCACTATTTGGGAGGTAAGCAGATAGGTCGGTGTCATGTGTTGTGTGAGATCGTGCACAACGATGAGGACGGGGTGAACATCGGCGACACTAGAACTCCTCCTTCGAGTCACGAAAGATCGGATGTCGTCACACGCAAAGTTGCCTAGGCTGTGGAAGGTGGGTAGCTAGGTCGGCGAATCAGAGATTGTTGCATGGTAAACATCGATGATTGAGGAGCGTAGTGGGCGAGGGTGAGGTGAATGTCAACGATCAACAAGGGGGAGAAAAACATCACTACCGATGAGGTCGAAGCATGATTTGGGAGGCAACGAGCAAGGAACACTCTTTTTTACTTGCAGTGTGCCTTCCTATATATCTAGTTGAACTGCCAATCCAAGGACATAATAAAATAAGATTAAATTTAAAATATAATAATAAAAAATAATAAAAGGAGGGGGAGGCCGCCCCCTCCTCTCTCTTTTATCACCGATCGCCTAAGCACCAACGGTCGAAGCGAGAAGAGGAGGGGGCAGCTGGCCTCACCCCTCTCCTCTCTAGCATCGGAGAAGAGAGAGAGAAGGGGGTGGGGCCCCCTCCCCGCATGGGCAGAGGAGGGGTGCCACCCCTTCTCCTCTCCGGCGACGGAGAAGAGATGGGGGAAGCCCCCCCCCCCCCCCCCCACACACACACGAGCGTCGGTGAAGAGAAGGGGGTTCTCGCCCCCCCCCCCCCCCCCCCCACACCTTCAGTGAGGTCGCAGAGGGGGGTGAGGCCACCTCCCTTTTGTTCGTTGATGTGTGGGAGGAGAGAGAAAATTTATTTTTCAATTGTTATATGTTGCCACATTTGAATGACCGTTTATGTGGAGGAGAGAGGAAATGACCGCGTGGATGCCACGTATTGGGTGATTGGGAGATGACTGATCACAGATGAAAAGGGTATCGAGTGAAAGAAGTTAAAAGATGGAGGACAGTTTTGTTACAAAATAAAGTTGGAGATAGCGCTGGAACGATCAAAGTTGGAGAGTATTTGACTTAATTTACTCCAAGATTAATAGACATGAATCAATATAATCATAAATACGATTGGATAAATTGAATCATCCTAGGAAAAATCATACGATCACAAGTTCATATTGAACATCATCATTAAAATCATAGGTTGTATAATCATTGTAAAAACCATTATAAAGTAGATCAAGCTTAAGGGCATAAATGAGGAGTCATAAAAGCACAAGAATCATCATCACAAAGTTGGAATCTAGGTCAGATGTAGGCAGAATTTGGGCCGAGTGTGAAAGTCGTCATCTTCATAAAATCAAAAAGAACTCGGGCCATGTCAAGGTCGTACCTAGGCCGGGCTTCAGCATCAATCCAGTGGGGTGAAAGACACAACGTTGGACAATTTATATAGGAAAATAGGTCAGGTTTGGGTTATACTCGGGCTGAGTTCATAGGGCATCTTCTAGAAAAAATTATGCCTAAATCTAGGCTGGGTTTGGGTTTCACCCGGGCCAGGTTTGGGCGTTCAGTCGAGCAAAAGGCGTGTCCGACGCGATGTCATCGTGTATATAGCCTGACCCAAGTCATCATCAACTCGGGCTGAGTTCATCATATTGTAGAGCTTCGGGAAAATGGATGATCTGAGCTAAGTTTGTAGAACTTGATCCGGGTAAAGGATTATCAGATCGAGTTATAGTGAACTCAGGCTAGGTTGGAAAAATTGCGCGAATAGCGCTGCTTCTCCGAGCATCTTTCCGACGATTGCTGGTGGCAAGCATCATCATATGGCATTTATTTACAACTAAAGTTCATCCAATATTACTACCAACATGAATCTATCCTATTCACATACCTTGTGAAGTTTTCATTGAAACCTCACTTTCCTCTTCTTCTTCCTCTTCCTCTTCTTCTTTCTCAGATCACCATCCTTTGTTCTTGTGCTTGGCCATGGATGCCCTAAATAATCTCCTACCGCCGCATCATAGTCTGAGTCTCAGGAGAGAGAGAAAAGGACGCGAGGAGAGAGAATAGTCCCAATTTCAATAGAAGTCTAATTTTTCTACAAGTGATTTAACTCTGAATTTGTTTTATATCTTGTCCCTTTGTATCCTTTCTCTTTCTCTTCTTATTTTATTTTTCTCTTTCAAACTTTATCTCTTCTTTTTTTTCCAAACTTGTCGAGCGTTACAATTAAAGTGCCCAGATGATTCTTCAAATTTAACTGATCCAGCTTGTTCAACAATCTGGCTTGTGCATTGATCCGACTTATTCACTAGCGTGTAAAGAAGATAAAGTTAATGAGTCAAAGAATTAAATAGATGTTAAAAATAAAACTAATAAATATAGGAGTGGATGGACCTTATGTGAGCATGTTGCAAACTACTATATATCACATTGTCTCTCTCCATTCTGGGCATCCTGTTTATAAAGTAAGACATCTTATGGAAAAATTAATAACAAAAGAACAAAAGAATATTAATAATGGACATGTTCTTTTATCATGTCCATTTTTTCCACAATTCCCACAACTCCTTTTTTTGGACTCATTTTTAGATAAAAATTTCAACGTAAGATTTCATCCTTCCGGTATCTCTTGGTCTACCCTTAGATTTCATACGGAGTGGGTCGTGTATGATGAATAGGGACTTATGTAAATTGATAGAATTTGATTGACTGACAATACATTCAGATGTAGCACTTGACTTGCATGAATCTCACTTGTGTTTGCTTCATTTGAATCCACAACTACATTTGCAATATGAAATAACCTCATTTTTCATAGGGTTATTTCCTTAGAACTCTCCTAAATTATTATGATTTTTCGCATGTAACTCCATATTATGAACTTATTTTTTGATATCCTTAAACCTTATTGCATATTTCACTTTAATCCTTCCGCTAACTTCTGTGGACTTTCTCTTATTTTTACTTTTTCCATTTGTAAAAAGACTAAGTTGACCCTCCCTCCAGTTTTTTGTGTTCGTTTGGATGTTTGAAACTCAAGAAGGTAGAGAGGGGCAATTTAGTCTTTTCACAAATAGAAAAAACAAAAAAGCTCAAAGAAGTTAACGAAAGGACTAAAATGAAAAATGCGGTAAAGTTTAGGGATATCATACTTTTGGTTTAGATGCAGTAAATCAACATCATCGATAATTGGAGCACCAAATTATAAATCTCTAGTAGAAATCTAACCCATCTCTTCTACCTTCCATATGTTATTTTTCCAACCTAATTTTTGAATGTGGGTTATGAAATCACTATAAGAAGATGAAGTATCACAAATTGCATATGCATTTGAATATCCCACATTTATTGTCCAAGGATGAAGTATATATTCTTCGGGTATGGACCCAACTCCTTTCTTGTGAAGAATACTCAAAATATGGCAAAATAATAATCCTTCTTGTTCAAATTCTTTGCAAGAACATGTTATAAATATTTTTTCAAAGTGACTGAACTGCACCATATTCTTGCCTTCATCGATATCTCACACAAGATAAATTGAGTACTCAGCATCTTTGTATATTTTCTGGGCATATATATTGAGTGCTTGTGTACGTTTTACTTCAAACTTACAAAAAAACATGTGTATAAATACTTCCACCATGGACTTCTAATGGGTGTTTTAAAATGTATACATGCAAGGAGTTCATAGTTCGATAATATTCTTTCTCTTCAAGTCCTTAGTCTGGACAGTCCTGTCATGCTATTCTACAAAATATGAAAGTAAGCGTGTTCGCATTGACAAAACTATAAAAAAAACATTAATACATTTCGCTCTTTGTGTGGTACGCATACCTGTAGGAAAAAATATTTTTAAAGTACAATGAGATCCATTGATCACACTTGTTGTACATGACCTTTAACTAGTATCCATAAGGGCTATCAAACTTTTGCTTCAAATAAATTCAACCCTCTTCAAATTCATTTATATTCGATAAACCATAAAGCTACTTGTTGTAATCTTAATCAAATGTGCCTTGTGCATAGAAATCTTGTAAGTGATTGAGTCATTCCAATCCTAACAATATGCCATATGCAAAAGATATATTTTTTTCGGAGAATGCAAAAGATGTGTTTCGCGTGTGAAAATATCCTATGTATAGCATTATCCATCACAATTTCATGATTCGTGATAATACATTTCGAATGCTTTCCATACATGCATGTAGAACACTTTTCAAATAATCATACAAATGCCTCTTCAGTCTTGTATGCAAGTAAGGCACAATCAAATAAATATGACTTTTATGATGATTCACACCAGTCAAAGGAGGAAATAGCATTCTTAAGTAAGGCACAATCAAATTTGAATTCTGAGCAGGGAGGAAACAAAAAGGAGAGGAGAATCCGGAAGAAGGGGGATGGAAGGACAGTGGGCTGAAAAGAGAAGATTGAAGCTGTGAAAATTGACGATGAACTAAAGAGAATTTTTTATTCCCTTGTGATGAGACTTTGTTGATGTTAATTTTTGTTTTGATTTTTTGATACTGCAAATTTAATTCCTCCTTTCTATCTACTTGATACATGACAGTCTTATAGTTTATATTTGATTTCAATTAGATCGGAAGATCAATTGTTTTCTTCGTCAACTAATTTCATCCGAGAGGATAAATTAGTTACATTACTTGCTGTGTTTCTAGTGATTATTGATTTATCATTCATATATATATCAAGAGATCTACCATAGTGACTGTTGCGAGGTGAGAACCTTTAATAGTTATGAGAGGTGTCAATTGCATTTCGATCATTTTGATTAGGTTTAAAAGAATGGGTTGTAGAAGATCGAGAGATCGGACTCTTCTTCTGATTAAGGATGAGAATTCTATTAATCAGTAGTCCTAATCTAGTGATTAGCAGCTACCCTCCTTTCGGTTCATAGATAAATCGGTGGGTTAGGAGATAAGGTATTTCATTCGCGCCTTAATGAACTGATTTAAATCAGTAAGTCGAACACTAAAATTGCAATAGCATCAACGGGTTTGTTACAAGGAAATCTCTTCTATCACATTTTGATATTTTCTTACTCTCCTTTGTTATTCTATTATCCGTCTTACTTTCAATCATTTCGTGATAATTTCCGGGATATAATTAAAACAAGTATTTGGTCTAAATCAATGGGGTTACGACACTCAGATTTCTACTCGACCTGTGCACTTGCAGTTGCTTGAACTCTAGAGTAAATTTAAAATGTGGCTAGAATTACTTTCAGTGCAAGAATTCCAAATTCCATAATTACAAATAGTTCACGTCAATATTGCATCAAATACAACATTGCCAAATGTCAAATAATTGTCTGTTGATCTTCCACAGCCCAAAAAAATTCAGAACAATGCCATTTCCATCCAATTTTCACCTATGAAAGAAGGTTGGGTCATCATTTATTTTGGAAAACAAATATGATACTTAACCATTCATTATTAAAATTGTCTTTCCTTCTTGCCCTCAAAAAGTCAATGCAATCTTGCGACATTATTAGTGATTCAGTGAACATATTAAGTGCTCTGACTATTCTCGATGTCTCCATGTCGAATTTATATAGAGTCACTATAGATTTTTTGGAGGTTGTCCTGATTCTTTTTGTGAGCGCAAAAACTTTACGGTGGAGAGAGTTGTTAAAGAATAATTGTGTTCTTCTACAAATCTTCTAATCTCTCACTTTCCATCCTTCCTAAGACCAACATATAAGTGGGCATAACAATCATCTCTATCTTATCTTCTTTGTGTAGACACTATTTCGTTACCTTGTTTCATTCTCTTATGTCCTTCTTTGGAACAAGGAAAAAGATCTATTAATAGCCTTTTCCATACTCTTATATTTATATAAAGCTTATTTTCTAATAGAAAAAATTAACTAATTTGGCATACATATCATAATATTGGTAGGCTTCATCATCGGTGTCAAATATCATCTCAACGTACAGTTTTGATACCTTGTAGGTTTTCACATAATCTACATGCACTTCATTGTTATTTGATTCCTCGACCCCATCAATAAGTATCACCAATAACACATGCTTCCATCTCCATACCTTTAGCTAACAAACATGCAATTTTAACCATGTAAGAGGGCTACAAATGAAATGAAATATATGAGAAGGTTCCAATCTGATGGCCTGCAATTGTTTGATTAAGAATTTGTACAAGATCAATATCATACGACATTATTGTACATAATTTTTATTTAGTTAACTGTAATAATCTAATTTTTTTGCCAAGGGTATTTGGACCTTCTGGCCAAAATTCTAATGTAAATCCTATATAAAGACCAACAATCCTATTAATTCCTCAAGACCCTAGCCATCAACTCTTCTTCTCTTTTTCTTCTCCACCAAGAAAAGCCTAAGGCGATTCTTCATGGTGGCTATGTTTCGAAATCGACAAAGACAAACTCAAGGTTTCTAGGAAAAAGGACAAGAAGACCTAGATGTTTCTAAATGATCAAGAATGACACAAGATGACTAGGAAAATTAGTTTTAGATCTAAAATCTAAAAGGTATGTAAAGGGGATCTAAACTCCTCTCTCCCCTCTCAATGATGTTTTTGGTTGGATTGAGATTTTTAAAAATATCTTGTTCTTCATAGGAATTTTGATTGAGGATTGCATAAACAAGGGTTACATGAATGAGGGTTTTATGATTTATGTTGCATAGTTTGTCAAATTCATAGATGTCGTTTGATAATTATTTGGGTAGGTTTTACTTATCCAAAAATTACAAATAATATATAGATGGAAAGCCCTAGAAGTATAATTTTCATAGAAATTTGTTTCATTGTATTTCAAGATGTATAAAAATCATTATGATCCAAAAATCGGACTATATCATGTTGTCTCAAGTAATAGCGAGATGAATTTGTAAAATCTATCTTAATTTAAAAATATTGAATTAGAATTTGAAATTTATGTACGAGTTAAAAGTTTGTATTATCATTCTTTGAGAACTGACATAATCTGAAAAGAATAAGTATATATTAAATTATTAATATTTTAGTGTCTGCTGCCATGTTATTATTTAAATAATAGATATCGATAGTTGTATGAATTCTGAGATTAAATGCCAAAAAGCTAAAATCCGTGAATTTTATATGTGATTCCTATGAAAGTATAGTTTGCAGTAAGATTAGAATCAAACAAAATGAACGTCTTCTTATTGAGTTATAATTTTTTTATTGATAATGTGTCAGAATGATCAAATAAGGAAGGTTGACATATTATTATTTATGTCAGCAATTGTTATGTTAGTATTATGCATTTTCTTTAAATGTTTATATACATCCCAAATACATTTATTGTTGATCTATAATATTTTATGACATTTAATACATTTTATATATAATGCTATTCATGAAACATTGATTGATGTATTGACGATCACTTAGACACACGATTAGACATGCTAGCTAAAAGATGAAGAATGATTGATATGAATGATTAATGTATTGCAAAGCATAATGCACCTAAAGTTGAAGAATGTTCTTGTAACTCATCAATGTTGAGAATATGTATGTATTTTTATAGGACCTAAGCCCGCGAAGTAAAATTCTACATTTATGTATATTCAAGGTATAAAGTTCCTCGTCAGAAAGTGTGTATTTTTTGAAATAAAGTCTCTCATTATTATGACGTGCGTATTCTTTGAAATAAAGTCCTCACTATTATCATGTGTGTGTTTTCAAGGATATGGCTTAGCTAGCCAATGTGATGATGTTGACATGATTCTCCAACTACGTTAAGATTAAAGATGTCATAAGATAAAGTAGAATGAAAGTATAGTCTAACTTCAAAGTATCTTATAACAAAAAAAGTTAAGATAATGATAAAGAAGTAAAGATGGAAAGTAAAGCCATACACTTATCTATGTACTTCAATGGGACCTAAGCCTAAAAAGTAAAGTCCTGCATCTATATATGTACTTTTCAAGGAACAATGTACTCATCATAAAGTGTGTATATTCCTAAAGATGATTAGGAATAAAGTCCCTCTTATGTGTGTTCCTAAGCTATGACTTATGATATGAAATGAAAGTCAAGATAGTATTATGTGATAAAGATGAAGAATGAATATAACATGTGAAGGATCACATAAAGTTAAGAAGTAAGGATCGAGGAGTTATAAAGGAACTCTTATGATGTACATGACAATAATAGTGAAATTAAATGATAAGTTATGTCATGAATGTTTATGAATGATATGAATGTATACTTCTATTGTTTGATACTTGCATATGATGAATCTGAAGTTAAATAGGCATGACATGATGTTTATATTTCATGAATGTTATATGAAAAATGAATGTAAGTATGGTGTAATGTTAATGCTATTATTATGATATATCATGGCATGCATGACCTTTACATACTCCAATTGAAAAATCTTATACTCTGGATCCATCCAGGTAATCAATATTTAAGTGATGGATGACAGTTTAAGCTCATGACGAAAAAATGTTGCACATGCTTAGGTCTAATAAATTATAATTGAATATTGATGTTATTTACTGAACTTTTTAGGCATTGAGGTCCCTTACTTGTTAATTGAGAGGATGTTATATATTTAGTATAAAGTTTTAATTTATCATGAATTTTAGTAAAATGTTAAAGTCTTCTGCTGTTGATCGAAGCGAATGTTAGTGAAATTGTCCTAAATGATCAAAACTTTTAGGGTGAATTTTGAATCGTTACATTAACTAACTTGCATATATCAAACAACTATGTATATGAACTTGTGAGAGCATAAAACCTCTCGACCAGTTATATCCTAAAATAAACTATTTATTTATCTAAAATTATCTTTCTCTGAACAAACACAAATGATAACATTATCATCACTTAAGGTGTTCTACACAGACTATTCACTGCATGGTAACATTTTTGTTAACCTATGTCTGTTGTTTCAGTAACATTTTCAAACTATTTTTTTTAATTCTTTCACATGCAATGGAACTTGTAAATGCAACCAATATTCATTCAAAAACTTGCAAATTTTTTTCATTTTGGAAAAGTTTAGCAAAAACCTCTCTCAACTTTGTGATCTCTGAAAGTTTGGAAGTTTGCAACTAATCAAAATGGAGCTCCATGCCATAGTCTACTCCAATGACCATGACAGGACGACGAGGCCCCAACCACATTCAGACGAGATCCAGAGGAATCCTAAGGAAATTGCCGATGTATACGAAGCTAGGGCACCAAACAACCCCAGCCGATCTAGTGACCACCACTGGATGAGGACCCCATGAATGGACAATCCAGCAATGAATTGAAGTTGCTCGTTATCATCAGCGAATAAGAGCTACTCCATATGTAAAGAAAACAAAAAACCCAGCTGATCCGGCGACCACATTATAGATCAATCACGATCGGATGACTTTCTCCCACCACGAATGGATGATCTATCAGTGAATTGAAGCTACTCATCTATCGTTATCGTTTGCGAATAAGAGAAGCTGCTTAATGAATTGAACACAGATGCATTGTCATTCCCAATACCATGTATTCAGGAATCAAACTAGTCTCTTCGATCTGTTTTGGCCGCTTGTATTTTTCTTCCAATTTTTGCTTTGAACTGTACATTATTGAGGCGACAGTCATACACGATTGACGACCGCGAATGGAGAGAGGACCATCCTCCCATTTACAGGGGAAGGATAAGGGGAGGATATCTATTATATTCTTAAATATAATACATAGATGTCTAAATATATAGATCTTTAAGTGTTTCTTTAAACTAAAAATCGTCCAGAACTTTTTGGGATAGATTGATCTTTTAGGTTTTCGGTCTTTTCTTTGTATATATATAGAGAGAGAGAAATATTCAATAATAAAAAAGTCTTTTTGTCAGTTTATCTTAATTGTCACCTTTGAAGTATTCGAATGAGCTGTTTTTGACGTATGTGAGATTTTTTTTTATAATATTATAAAGTAGCATATAAAATTTGGTGTATGTGAGATTTTTCTTATAATATTATAAAGTAGGATATGTGCCTGGCATTAAAATAAAAAAATGACTCTAAATTTAATATTTTTATTAAGTTCCGTTTTCTAAAATATTTCTTACTAGAAAAAAGGACATGCAACTTAATTTGGAATTGTAATCCACGAAGTTTCTCTTTTTATCGGGGCCGCTGATCAAAACAATAGAAAAACAAGCGGACCAACAAGGAGAGCGTGTTTTGTGCAGAAAATGAGGCATATATAGGTCTCCTATAATCTCTCTCTCATCTGCCCTTCTCTCTCTCTCTTCCCTTATGGCTCTCTCTCTTTTTGCAGAAATCCTTTGCCTTGAGATTATAGAAGAAAAAATTAATATTTTTATAATCGGATTAGAGATCATATCTCACGGCCGATTGAATCTCAATAATTTTATTAAAATTAATATTTTATGATAATCTTTAATAAAATATCATAATTAACACAATATAACGTATAAATAATAACACATCACTAATAGTGATAAAATAATATGAAAATATTATTTATTTATGTTTAAAAATTAATGTTTATTCATAATCATAGAAAATAATATTATATGTATGTTCATCATTTATATAATACTAATGATGCAATATTATATACTTTTAAATTTTTTATTAGTATGATTTTAATTCTCCTACCATAATTATTTTTAAATTCATTTTTTTATTACTTCTCATTCAACATTTTTCCCTTTTAGAAAACAAAAATCTTATACTTTACAATATTTTTACCTTGATTATTTATTTTTATTTAGAGTTGACTAATTTTATTTTTCAAAATATCTATTATGCTTTTAAAAATAATGCTTACACAAATCAAGTTTATTATTAGTATTATCAAATTAATTAACTTTCTTATTATTTAATTTTACTTTCTCTATTTTCCTTCTATATTAATTATTATGTTTACTTTCTTCTCCTATTAATTTTCAGATCTCCTACAATTTGTGATTCTCTCCTGCATTAATTTTTTATTTTCTTTTTCATATTAACAACTTTCAAAATCAGTTTTAATACTTTCTTTTTTCTTTTACTTACTTCCTTTTTATTCAAAAAATAAAAAAAATCAGGTTGAACCCAAATTCTCGGTTCAACCTGGTTTTCTGGTTCTAACTAGTTCATTCCAATTTTTCATCAAACTCAAGTTATTACATTAGACCGGACCGGATTGATAATCGGTTTGCGATTGACTGATCGGTAGTCCGGCCTGGTTCTGAAAACATTGGAAAAAGTAGGAAGACAATAAATTTACTAGTTCTGGTTAGATTTAGTCACCCTTCGGGTTCAGCCTGGTTGTCAAAACATTGAAAAAATAGGAAGACAATAAATTTACTCGTTCTAGTTAGATTTAGTCACTCTTCACTTTCTTTTACGTTTCTCTAATATTTCATCTTCTTTCAATCTCATTTAAATTAAAGAAATGAAACAAAATTCTATTAACACATTTTTTCTTTGACCTTAATAATTAGATATATAAACAAATGCATAATATAAAAAATATTCGATGATGATGTTTCTCATTTTAAAAAAGTCTCCTTTTCTTCTTCCTCTTTATCAAACAATATATATCAAATTAAAATTTCTAAATGAAAATATATCAAATAATATTTATATTTTTTAATTCGATGATACATTATATATGGGTTTAAGCGCCGCCTTAGTGAAATGGGCTGGATTGGACAGTCGTGATCGGAGCACATTTTATGTGTGGTTTATGCGATAGCATAGCGCAGTTCATGTGATTGAAGCAACGAGTGAGGTCAGCGGCCCAATTTGTAGTGGCGAGGAAAATCCTCGGTCAGTGATGTCCAAGCAGTAGTAGCGAGCAACGACAACGAGCATCAACACAAAGCAGTGAGCATCGATAGCGAGCAGGAGGAGCGGCAATGACGTCGAGTAGCGAGCAACGACAATAGCGGAGGCGCAGCAAGATTTGTGCGTGTCGTCATCGTCGATCAAGCAACGATAGCTCAAGCAGTAATGACATCAAGCAGCGGAAGCAGCAACGAGCAGTGGCAGCGCGGCAAGATTTGTGCACGTTGTTGATGTCGTTCGAGCAACAGTGGCAATGAAAGCAGTGGCAAAATCTATGCGCGTCATCGACGTTGATCGAGCAACGATGGCAATGGCGGCAGCGACAACGATAGGGCTGCCGATCAAGATATGTGCAACATCGATCTGTGCGACGATCGATTTCCCCAAATGCTAAACTATGTTGAAACGTTACTCAAATCAAATGCTGAACCACACGCATCACATTCAACCATTCATATGGCATTCAAAGATAGAGACATTAGGGAAACAGTCTCTATTTCACTAGGGGACGCCCATTAAACCCATTATACATACTTATATATAATTAGTAAAGAAAATAAATGTACAATAAATATGCATCCAACAAATTTAGATCCTTAAATGATTGTTACTTTAACCAATAAATCTATATTAAATTTAATAAAGATTAGATCTCAATCAAACAATCATCCGCATAAATTTATTGATACATATTATTTAAACTCATAAATTTACTATTAATTTTCATTCTTTTTTATTTTACTTGTGATATTCAAATAAAATTAATTATTTATATCATTTTTTTCTTTTTCTTTGTTTGTCTTCTTTTTTTCTCGAGGGACCGTCGAACCGCATAAGGTGGAGAAAAAACAGGAAGATCAAAGAGAATCTCGATTGGATTTCCTTCCTCTCGGAGAAAGATATTATTTATTAAATTTTTGGATTGTTAAATCTAAACGTGTCATTGCAATGGCACCACAATGACAAAAAAGTTGATTTGACAAATAAAAGGTAAAATAGGGTGCTTGAGTTCATTGGACGGAGGAAAGTAAAAAAGCAACCACAATCATTTCGCATTCCAATTCTCCTCAGTCCTCGTCACAACCGATGTTGCACAGCCGAATTACGTCGGGAGTTATGCCAGTAATTTCAGGTTTGATCCCTTGAGCAGTCATTTTGACGATGGATAAATTTTTTCTTTTAAGTGCTATTACCTTTGAATCGTATACTCGGAACACATTCAAAACAAAATTGTCCCCTCATAAAATGGCTCCTGTTTGATTCTCGAAGATAAAGAAGGAAACAGTTTATTAATTTAGTTTTTTAGTTATTAATTTCCGTGGTCTCTAGAGTCTAGAACACGGTGTAGTTTAACTTTTTCCGACACAAACATCACATTATATGGTTCAAGAAAAAAAAACCACATTTCTTGAATTCGATTTCTTGAATAGAAGTTTTATGTCACTCCATTTTATATTAAATATTTGAATACTCTATAGTAATTGGAAAATATCTTTAATTTGGATATGTTCATATAAGAAATATTAGGGTTTCCTTTCGACTAGGCAATCATAGCTGGAATACCAAGTCAAGATTTGCTTTCCGCTTAGTCTACTTCGGTGGCTATCTTCCTGAAAAGATTGAAATGATTAAACTCTCCACCTTTCAAATGCATATATTGGTGTAAAGTAAATAATAATAATAATAATAATAATAATTATTATTATTATTATTATTATTATTATTATTATTATTATTATTATTATTATTATTATTATTATTATTATTATTATTATTATTATTATTATCCTCCTCAAATTGCCAAGGACAAATTGAGTCATTCAACTGTGTTAGTCCGTTCACATCACATAATCATAATAAAAATATAATTTTCATCTATTACAGCGAAAGTATAAATTCATAAAATATGATGAAATAATTCTTCATTAAATGCGGAGAGCTTCATAAAAACATTAAAAATAATATTATAGAATTAGAACACATCTCAACATCATCTCCTAAAAATAATTGAAACATTGGGAAACTATAGTAAAAAAACATTTCTTAAAATATAGTCAAAAGATTATAAGATAATTAACTCTTAACATCCTAAACCATTATGCAATCTTATTCGTCATGAGCTGAGCCGCAATCATCCATAACTTTATGCACTTGCACGAATTCAGGATGCACGAGTTTCTCTGGTTAGACTATGTAAATGGCAAGCTATGCGATGTGATAATCTTAAACATGATACTATATGATATGCATCATCTTTATATAAAAGAAGTAATAATATGCATGACATGCTCTATACATAAGATCTACATGTCACTTATCAATACAAATCTATCATCATGCATTTATAAACGATAGCATGGAGGACATATAATCATCATCATACTCATAGTATGGATATTCATAACATTCATTCATTCAATCTATAGGCATATAAGTGAGATACACTTATCATAATCATTGCCTCCAATTATCTACATGTCAATATTAACATCATTCTATCATCATGTACATAAGTAATTACGCGGAAGACATGTAAACATATCATCATACTTGTAGTATGGAGCATTCATAAAATTTCATCAATTCAATCCATCGGCACATAAGTGAAGTACACTTACCATAACCATTGTCTCCATAACTCTCCTCAGGATTATTTTATAATCCTTTCGGACTTTCACTTTCGTGAGACGTCATTTATTCCATCGATCATTGGTCCTTTCCTATTAACGTTATATCTTCCTATAGTTGAGACTTATGTTGTTGACGTCTCAATAGGCTAGCTAATCCGTGAAGACAATACTCCCCTCTCACCCGAAGGTGACATCATAATGTACACACTATTACCGATGTATGTAATAATCATTTTGGACTCTCGCTCGAGGGTGACATTAGAATGCACACACCGTTGCCGATGTGTGTAATGATCATTCCGAGTATTATTCGATGAATGTTGTTTGAAAAGCATCGACATGTAACATCATCCACAAGTGAGTTCACTATGCTTTTCAAACAACAATCCTTTACGTCGTTCAATTTTCATATTTTAACCTAGTTACGTGGGGAACATGCATATACGTATATTTAGGTTCATATACAATCATCAAGCATTAATACATTTTATTAATACCTTGAAAATAACATTTAATATAGTATATAAGATTTCTACATCGATCACGACCGTGAAACAATTTGCCACGGCCATGACAAAACCTCTGAAATAATATCCTCTTTGTCACGGCCGTGCCATCAGTTGTCACGGTCGTGCCTGCACTGTCACGACCATGACATATGTTGTCACGGGCGTGCCAAAGGCCCTGCCTTAGCCATTTTTTAGATTTTCTGTCACGGTCGTGACAGAGCACTGGAAAGCTGTGCCGCCTCTCGACTTTTCCTCGATTTTTCATTAAAAATTTTGGAAAATCAATATACAACATTATGAATCAATACATATATGTTTCCTAGGCATTCTAGGATCAGAAGGGCATGAAAAACATGTAAAGACATTCAAATTTCCAAATCTAGGGTTCATTCCCAAATCATGAACAATAGGAAGAACATGAACCCTAATAACAAATCTGATCTAATCATTGCACATGGCATAAATCTAATAATAGAATTCTATTCATCTATAGATCTAGAGCGAAAACCCTCAATAAAAATCCATCATAAGGACAAGGTGCCCTCAAACTCTCAATCCAATCATAAAAGCCATTGAGAAAGGAGAGAGGGGTTTGGATTCCCTTTATATATCTTGATCTTAGTTCTTCCTCATCTTTCTTCATCTTCTTCTTTCTTTTCTTCCTTCTTCCAGATCTTCCCATTCTTCCTCAAGGTCCAGCCGCCAAAATATGGATTAAAGAGAGAAAGAGAGAAAAAAAATGCATTATATAGAGGGAAATCATGAGGGTTTGAAAAAAGTCCAAATTATCCTTAATTGGGAGGCTTCCCCGCAGTCCCCCGAGCAATTGGAGATGGGCACCATAGGACATCCCCGACTTACTAACACAGTCTTCCTTGTTGATACAAGTTATTACCGAGGATGAGGTCACCCAGGCTCTTCAAGATCTCAACAATGACGCCTCTCTGGCCCCAATGGCTTCTTAGTCTTCTTCTATGAGGAGTTCTGGCTGGTGGTTCGAGATGACATGATGGACGTCATTCAAGAGTTCATCAGCGGGAATCGAGGCTTTGAGCACTTCAATGGATTCCTGTTGTTCATGCTTTCGAAGCACACCACGACGGAGAAAGTGGAGGATTTTAGGCCGATTGACCCCATCCAATGCCATCTACCTTATGGTGGCTCGAGTACTAGTGAATCGGCTTCGGGATGTGCTTCCAAGTCTCATTCATCCAGCTTAATTAGCATTCATTCAGGGCGCAGCATCATGGGCAGCTACACCATTGCCTCATAAATCATCACGTGATGGAGGAGAAAGGTGGACTTCTCCAAAGCATATGGCTCCATCTTATGGTCTCTTCTTTGACATGCTCTACAGGTTCGCGGATTCCCAAATACTTAAATATCTTAGACGAAGCACTGCATCACTACTGCTTCATTCTCGATCCTGGTCAATGAGACGATAAGGTCGAGTGGATGAGTCTAGCCACATATAGGGGTTTGGCAAGGCTTCCCGTTGGCTCTTATGCCCTTCGTACTCACAGTCGATGCCCTTGTCAGATGCACCTAGTCATCTTGCTGAGCCGACATCTTTAGTGGCTTTGCTGGGAGTCTCGTCGTCATCCTAGAGTATCATAATGATATGGTCTTCTTCATAGAGGGCACATACTAGGCAGCTAGATGGGTGGCCATTCTCGTCGAGTTGTTTGGGGCAACCCCTTGACTTCAGATTAATCATGCCAAATTTGCCTTCATTCTTTTTGGCATGGTTACTGAGGATGCAGCTAGATGCGCGATGGAGCTCCGCACTTTGATAGGCATTCTGCCGATCACATACTTGGGTCTCCCTCTCTCTGATTTGGACCCCAGTCATTGAGCGTTTCGAGCAGAGGCTTCATGGGTGGAGTTCGAGGATATTATGACGTGGGGACCAACTAGTTCTCCTCCAATCAGTTCTCTCGGCACTCTCAACCTACTACATGTCAATCTTTCAGATGCCTATGCTAGTTCTCAGGAGCTTGGATTCTCTTAGGAGCAGTCTGGCAGGGGTGCAGCCTAGAGCGGCATGGAGTACACCTGGTTGCATGGCACAATATTTGTCGGCACACTTTTTAGGGCAGTTTGGGGGTGGTTCAGGATCTGCAATACACCAACTTGATCTCCTAGCCCAATAAGTAGGGCAGATCATAGGGCCTAAGGATAGCTTATGGCAGGAGGTGTTTCTCTACTTGCTATGGACATGGGAGTCCAGATCATCACTTCTACGCGGGGCTTCATCTTTTTGGCAGGGTGTGGCGGCTTTGGTTCCGAGGATAGGGCCTTCTCATTCTGCAGTTACCTAGAGGCTCACTAGTGACTTCTTTTCCCTAGCTTTGAGCTCTGGTAGCACTCCCAAGGGCAATGGTAGCTAAGTCCTAGTCAAAGGTTGGCAGCCCATATTCTCGTTCCAAGACTCCTCTTTTCATCTCCCCACTCTCGAATCAGTGCATTTGGTATTACATCAGAGGATAACCACCTCCTACCAGAATCCCTCCCAACGGGATAGTTGGGTTCGAATATCATAGTTTTATTTTAGCCCGCAGTCACTATATATGTTTTCTTTCAAATTCTTTAGATTATGAGGAGCTACAAACATATTGCAGACTCATTTAGCATATGCAAGTACCATTGAAAGTCAAGATCTTGCTTAGCTTATGAGATGGGGCAGGCTTCTCACTAACGTGTACAAAGTGAGATGGGCGCCCCAGACACATCTTGCACCCTCTATAGTGAGGTGGAGGAGGACATCGCCCATCTTTTTCTTTGAGTGCTCTATATCCCAGGAGATATGGCGATAGATGAGCATCACAAGCATCTTCCCATCTGCACGAAGGCTTTTTGGCAGCCGCTCTGTTATGCAGCCCGACAGAGGTAGGTTTGGAGGACATTGTTGGCGAATTTTTCGGCTGGTACCTGGTCCATTTGGCTCCAGCATAACTGGGTCATCTTTTGTGGGGCATCTTTTGTAGGGAGCGATGTCAAGTGGAGGATGTTGTACATCATTTATCTTCTCTTCTTCAGGAGTTAAGTTTTGGTTAGACGCTGATGTGAAGAATAGATTTATACATTCTTACTTTCATAAACATGCATTTTATCCTTATATGATTCCAATCAGGGTTCTAAATGCATGCACATTACTTATATACATAAGCTTTTTATATTCTTCACATCAACACTTGTTTATCTACATAGGGGCTTGATTTTTCCATTTGCTCTATGGTATCTCAGTCCTTGCAAGGTGCTGACAACGCCAACAGAGGAAGCTTCCTACAAGGAAAGAAGAGGGACCAGGAGAGCACCATGAAGATGTGGAGCTGAGACTATTTTTTGGGGGCGAAAGGCATCTTGGTGGTGGTAATTTTTGGGGAGTAGGAACAAAAGGAGGAGAGGCCAAGTGATTTGTGGAGAATGTTCCATAATTTAAATACTATTTCATTGGAGTGTTGTATCACCCATGGGGATGAACTGTAACTAATGATGAGGGAACGGCAACGGTAGTAGAATTTATTCCTGCGGGTCACCGTAGCAACCTGATCAAAATTGGCACGCAAAGAAAACAAACATGACACAAAGGTGTCAAGAAAACACATAATGAGATGAATCTGCACTGCAACTTGAAGAACACCAAGAGAAAGAAATAATTGATCTATGAAAAGTCTGAATAACAATCAATCACCAAATAACTCATTTGTTTCCTTTTATAGTGTCCAGCAAGATAAGTTTTACCCTTAGACTAGATAAGGAAATATTGACTCAATACAAATTAAATACTACAGCAACTAAATATCAGAAACTATACTAACAACAACTAAATACTTAAAATAAATCATACTCAACTCTTAAAATAAGTCAAATTTAGACTCCAAGTAATCTCATGTCTTGTAATCTTCAACTCCATCTCCTACATTAACTAACTAGCCCGTTGGGGCTGGGAGGTGCCTGTGATGAACTTGTGATTTCTGTTCTTAGTTTTCTTTTGATGTTTCACTATTGGAATGTTTGTCGAACGTTGCTACTACTTCATTGAAGCTATCCTAATTTTTTGTTTTATTTTGTGCTGAAGTTTTGTGATAGTTTCTTATTTTGATTGAGCTGTAGAATCTGCTTTGCTTGCAACCTGAGGGTTGTCTTCACCCCTTGCCCAGTTGAACACCGAAAGGGACTAAATCTATATAGGGACATCATATTGCACGCTAAACCATTCTAGTTTGATTTTTTGCCCTGTGTTGCTATTGTCTATCTTGCGCTTTACGTTTGGTCGTCATGTGTTTATTGAATCGCAGTCTGAGAGGGACATTCGCACATTGGGACTCTTTTATGCACTCCGAGAGGTGGGATAGAGATTCCAATCATCACAGACAGATTATCAAACCACGTTTCCTCAGAGCGAATTCCCTTCTGCCCTATGTTCTATTTTGCCATTACCCTTTCATTGAATCAGGCTTTCATTGGTTCTACGACCTCCTACCTGAGAGGGTTCTGACATTGCGGAAGATTCGAGAAGTGCACGTAATAGTAGAGTCATTCTTAGAGGGGTCCTCGGAATCTAATAATTGGATTTTAATCACCTTAACTCTATTCGTTCCATGCGGCTCTAAGTCTCAAAGGTTCTCGCCCAAGAGGGTTATCCATATCACTTGGAGTTCGATTCAAGCCGAGAGGTCATCTTGAATCTTCAATTATTTAGATTTCTGATCACTAGCTGATCACAATAGGTTTTTATTCCATTTTCTAGTCAATTCACCCATATCGAGTCCTTATTTTGCCTAATTTTTGGCCAATCATGCTTGGAATGCAAAGGATTGTGATAACCAGCTGATCATTCTCATTTTACACATAATTCCATGTGCATAGAGGTTCTGAATTGCTAAAATCCATGAATATCTCAATTATAAGTCAAGTTATCATTTTTTTGGGCAAGTTATCATTCCAAAGTGCAAGTTATTATTTTTCTAGTTTAGCCGATTTCTAGTGATTATCTTGCCCTAAATCCCCTGTCATCATGAATTAATCATATTTGGGTAATCATATTTCAACTTGTGAGTAGTTATCATTCCATTTCACAAGTTATCATTTTTTAGTGTCAAGTTATCGTTTTTAGGGCAAAACTGTCATTTCGATATGCAAGGTTATCAATTCTGCATAAAAGCATTAGGCAATCATTAAATTTACTGTCCTAACTCCTTGCTGCTCTGATTTGATCACATTTAGATAACCATAACAAAATCTACAACAAGTTATCACTTTTTGGCATCAAGTTATCATTTTATGGCACCAAAGTTATCATTCCTATAAAATCTTATCCACATTTAATTTTTGACCTCATTTACTTGTCACCCTAATCCCTTTGATGCCTTCAATGCTCTAAATCATTCATATTTGGACAATTTTTATTATATATGCAAAGTTATCATTCCGGGCTTCAAAGTTATCATTTTTTATTATGGTTTTCATTCATGCACAACACCAAATCCCATTTAATAATTGAGCTGATAATTGTCATTGTCCCAATCCTTATTTGTTAAAATCCTATTCAAGGACTTTGATGCTTGCTGTTTTGGCCTTTCTAGTAGGGAAAAAAGGCTGCACAAGGAAGAAAAAAGAGGGGGACCACTTGCTTTTTGGCTATCCAAAAAGCTAGCACTGCTGATATTCTCTGGACAGGACACATGGCACAATCAGGGAGTGATGGAACCTTCTCATCTGCATCCAAGGGTGAGGAGAAGACATATAAAAGCTGAGAAACCCTGGAGAGGAAAGGGGGAGCCTCCATTTTGAGGGTTTCTGGACAGGAAGCAAGGGAGAAGAAGGCTGCTGCAACATTCTGATTTCCTGTCAACAGTCTTCATATCAATTGATTTCAGGATGCCTTGTATCAGTTTTCCTATCTGTTTTGTATCAATTCATGTAATTATAATGAGCTAAATCTCAATTCTCCTAGGATAGGGTAGTAATCTAGTTTAGTTGTGGATGGATGAGAACAAATCTGATTTCATGTCTGATGTCAAAACAGTTCTGATTTCTGTTTCTGAAATTCTGATTTCTGATTTTCAAATTATGATTTCCTAAAATTTGTGGAATCTGTCTTGCTGTTGTAAAACTCTTGATTCCATCATCCACTGAGAAGTGAACTTAGGGTTATCGTGCTGTTCAGAGATGGACCAAGAAGCAATGGCATGTGCTGAATTCCAATGTGTGATATGTGCTGATTTTATCCAATTGATTAGTACTAATGTGGATTTCATTTCAATTTTCAGCTGAGAGGCTGATTTAAAATCCCCTTGTTGTTTAGAGATAAATCAAGAAGCATTAGCATTAGGATTGGATTCATAGCATTTCTGAGTAGTTGATGTATGAATGTTGGTTTGGTTGAAGTGTCAAACTAAATTTGCCAAAATCTGAGAAGAAATGGCAAAATCAGTGAGGGACTTGTGCATATGCTTAATGATAACTTGACATTCAGTGGGATCCTTCTCTAATTCAACCTAGCTAACATTTATATGAGAATATAATGATTAGTTATGGATTAATTAAGCTGTGAGAGCAGCCATACTTAAGGCTGAATCATATTTGATTTAAAATTGTTAAAATGTTTCATTCCATCCATAGCTGAATTAGATGAACCCCAACCCTTAGGAGAACCTTTCCATTGATTGACAAACCCTTTTTAGTCCTCAATTCAGTAATTAGATCTCATTTCATTTCTATTATCAAAATACCAAAAATAGTTATCATTTTGCCACTTTGAAAATTTTGTTTTCACTTTTCTTTAATTTCCTATTTTTACCACTTAGTCTAGGGCTAGTCTAGGTTAGCTTAGGGAGTCTTTAGCCTTCAAATCACTGTGGATACGACACTTGAGTCTACTACATTGACTTGTGCACTTGCAGTAGAGAGAGAGTTTAGGGAGTTAAATTAAAAATTAGAAAATTACAAATCTGACCAAAATTTTAGCAAGTTATCACTACACTCCACTAATTTCACTATCAATTTCAAGTTTGGTTTGAAGCTTTCTAAAGTTCCGCACAATTTTCCTTGTAGACGAACCTCAAGCATTCAATGATGTTCCACATACTTGCGGATCGCATTGTGATAGTATAGATATTTTATAAATTTTAAAACTTAATTCAATAATTTTCTGTGCCTAGGGGCAATCACTTGTGTAGGGGTAAATGAACATCTTGGGGTAAATGCCTCTTATACGTAGCCCTTTTACATGGAACGTGCTAGTGTTTTGACATTTTGTGCTCCTCTCATTATCACAACCCTTTCTTTGGCGAGTCAAGTGTTTGGCATCGTTGCCAGAGAAATTACATTGTGATCTTGTGATCTTTGATAACACTTTGTGCCATACTCAGAATCTTTCTACTGAAAATCTGTTTGATACATTGTCTTATACTTTGCACCCTGCTACACGCTTTTCCAGTTATGTTTAGTTATTTTTTTTTCTCTGTTTATCTCATTCCCTTCTGCTTCAGTTTTTCTTGGTAGAATTTCCAATTTGATTTCGTTTTCCTTTCTACTAACCCGCTAACCCAATTGTATGTCAAGCACTGGAAGAGACTTTGGGGAACAAGTGAAGGAGAGATTTCACAACCTAACGTAGGTGGTGACTTTAATCTGGAGCTACTTGGCAACCTGCGAAGAAGACGCAAGGTTTGACAACAATGCGCTACTAAGCAAGGAGGATGAAATCTTAATCAGAACATAGATGCTAAATACCCTAACGCTCTTTGTCCCTTACAAGAGTTTTGCACACCATCTATTGTAGGCATCACCACTAGAATTCCGCGACCCGGTATCACTGTGAATCACTATTAGATAAATCCTACTATCATTAACATGCTCGGGTAGAATGCATTTTTAGGATTAGCAAATGAAGATCCTAATCAGCACCTAATCACTCTTCTCGAATTATGTGAAACCTTCAGGTGCACTGATGTGACAACAGATGCCCAGAGACTTAGACTATTCCCATTTTCTCTAAGTGATAAGGCAAAAGTCTGGATCAGGGCAATTGCTCCAGAGATCATAAGGACATGGGATCATCTAGTCACTGCCTTCTTAACCAGATTCTCTCCCCCTAGGGAAGTTTGTAGAGATGAGAAACTATATCACTTCTTTCTACTAGTATGATAACTTTATTGAAACCTTACTTGAAGCATGGGAGCGTTCAGATTATGTTCGCGCCATGGCTTTCAGAAGTGGACTATAGTACAAACATTCTAAAGCGAGCTAACGGTCAAATCCAAAGCTTGTTTGGATTCAGCTACTAGAGGAACCTTCATGGAAAAGAATGCGATGAAGGCTACGAGCTAATTGAGAAAGTTGCTCTGAATTTTAGAAACTGCAACAAAGGCAAAATAGAATGAAGCGGAACCCAATGTACCGGGAGCAAAAAACTCGGATATGATCACCTCCCAAGTCGATGAAATTGTGAAGAAAGCTATCCAAAAGGTGAACCCAGCCGCAATGTGTTTGCTCTAGAATATGGAGCTCCAAACCCATACCTAACCCCAAGAGCAACATGAACACAATGTCAATCACCCCATCACGTACCTGCAAATTGCCCTAAAATGCATCGAAGTTGTGGATGCTCCAGCGCGAGACCAAGTGAAAGCGGTAGCCCCTTCCTACCCAAATGCAACTGGAGCAAGCCAAAACCAAATCAATGTAAGGCAACCATAGATGCGTACCCAAAATCATCCGAGTTTTTCTTATGGCAGGGGCAACTATGTTCGGCCACCCTAGAACCAAGCCCAACCTTCCCAGACTCCATAGCCATTCCAATTTCTAAATAAGACATAGAATCCAAGCCTCTGGTTATCCGCCCACAACAACTAGCACTACCAGCTCCACCTGAATAATTAGGGATAGTTGCATTGGAAAAGATGATGGAGAGCATGCTCAAGCAACAGGAAAAATGAAAACATCAAGCAACTATTCGAGAAGGTAGAAGGATTGGCTTCCCATAACAAGATACTTGAAAATCAGACAAGATCCTCGAAAATCAGATAGCTCACAGGCAGCTTCGACTTCTCGACCACCGGGGAGATTTTCAAGACAACCTGAACATAATCCCAGGGAGCAAAGTCAGGAAGTGGTGCTGCGAGCCATCTAAATCTATTAACAGACCACCAGAAGCAGTCAACTCTGTCCCCAAAGAAAAGAAGTCATCTATGGAACAACCTAGTCACCAGCAATCGCTACTGAAGTAATTGAAGCTCACCTCAACTAGCTCCTGAAGAAGCTGCAAATTAACATTCCCTTTGTATGCCAACATATGCACGATTCTTGAAGAAAATCCTATCAAAGAAAAGGAAGATGGATATCCAATAAATAGTAGCCTTAATAAAGGAAGTTACTACGGTCATTCTGAATAAGCTGCTGCCAAAACTAAAGGATTCAAGGAGTTTTTTCATCTCCCGTGAGATAGGAAATCTAAAGGTGAATAGAGCACTGTGTGATTTGGGTGTCAGTGATCATCTCTTATTTTGCTTATAATTATTGAAGATAAATCCGCTAGATTGATATAAAATTTTATTATATTTGAAATATTGTTTACCTATTATCTGTAGTGGAGCTGAACTAGTAAAAAGGTGGACTAACTACTTTTAAATTTTTGAATTATTAACAAGGGAGGAAAAAAAGGAGGCGAGGGAGGAGGAGACGAGGAGGCCAAAGAAGGAGAAACGAGAGGCAGAAGTTGAAGGGGGAGGAAGAAAAAGAATGTTGAGAGAAGAATTATCAATTTTGTCAGAACCTATGTCTGGCTAAAGGAATTCTGATTTCCTTGTGATGATATTTTGTTGACGCTACGATTCTAGTTCTCTGATGTCATATTTCTAACCTCTAGTTTCTATTTGCTTGATACATTGCAATATTATTATCTGCATTCAATTTCAATCAGATCGAGAGATCTATTTGTTTCGTCGTTAACCCATTTTCATTCGAGAGAAGGGACAAGTTACTCTCAATTGTATTGTTTTCAGTAATATGATATTTATTGATTTTTAGAGACTGAGAAGTCCATTGTTGTAATTGTTGTGAGGCGAGAGTTCATAATAGTGACTAGTGGTGTTAGATACATTCTAATTGCTCGGATTATGATAGAAGGATTGATAATTTAAGATCGAGAGATCAGCCTCTTCTTTTGGTTAGGACGAGAGATCGACTAACCAGTCATTCCTAATCTAATTATTAACGGCTACCTCCCTCTTAGCTCAAAGAGAGATCGGCGAGTTTAGAGAAAGAGTAATTGATTTGTCCAGTAAGATCGAGAGATCATTTGACTTATAAATGAGAACTAAGATGCAATCACCTTAACTAATTCATCACAAGGGAATCTACTCTCATATATTCAATAGTTTCCTTTATTTCTTTCCTTCTTGTCCTACAAATTTTTTCCCTGCTTTATCTGCTTCCTTCTTAAATCTTTTGCGACAACTTCTAAGATATAAATAGATTGATAATATATTTAAATCAACGGGATTACGACACTCAGGATTTCTACTCGACCTGTGTACTTACAGTTGTGTGAACTTGATGCGTTAAATTTGTAACAATAAAATTTACTAGCAAGTGTACTAGTCGCTCAAGTAATATACTAATAGGAGTAAGAGTGTCGAACCCACGAGGAATATTATTAATTCAATATCTGAATTTATAAATTAATAAGAGAGGAAAAACATGGATTTTTGGAAAGAGGTTTTATGAAATAAAATAAAGAAAATAAGATAAAGATAAGATAATGGTGTTGAAGTTAGGCCTTAGGATGAAAATAGATCAGGATAAATATTTGAACCATAAAAGATAAATTTAATCTTTAAAGATGGATTAGGAATTTTCTCAAGTTATTAATTTACAAGATTAACATTACAGAGTCCACAAACTGGTAATTCTGTTATTTATTCCGGTAAATCAAACTATCTTAAATTTAATCAAACCTAAAGTCCCACAAACTGGTATTCGTCAGATAAGATTAAAATTAAGATGCATTAATATGAAAATCCTAGACTATTAATCACTCCACAAACTGGTTAGATTAACATACCACATAAACTTGATTCTCCACACACTAGTTATCAAATTTATGTCAATTATTAATTTCACATAAAATCAATTAATTTAATTAATGAATTCTGAAATTAAATAATCCACAAACTGCTAAGTACTCAATTCAGAAATCTAAGTAATTAAATTAAAAGCATTAAGCAAATTAACTAATTGATCAGAAAAGATTAAAATAAATAATATAGGGTCCAAATAGTTTCCCTTCAATAATAATCTCCTAAAATGAATAATCTTAAAAATATGGAGTTCATCCTAGAAATTCTGGAGAGATAATAATAAAATAATAATAATTGGAAGAATTACACCCAAATAGACAAAAGTCGAAGCTTCGGATCACGGGCAGACAGTCGGGCAGCCTCTCGGACTTGATCAGGGTCGCGATCAACTTCCAGCCGTCGCACCTCTCTCCTCTTGGTCGTAGCCTACAGAGCTCACGACTCGCCGTGGAAGAAAACCTGAACTTCAGAGCACCGATTGAAACGACGGATTCTTCACGTATTTATAGGGTGCGGACGGCCTTCAATTTGATCTCGGTCGTAACATCGTACGGTTGACTTTAAAATTATGAGATAAACTTGGCCAAAGATAAATCCTTTTATCATTACGCCCAAAGATAAATCTTTCTTATCTTTACTCCCTTTGAATCTCGGCCAAAACAAAGAATTAAATCTTGTTACGCCCAAATAATTTTATCTTTACACCTTCATATATCGGTCAAACGGATGATTTCATTGCCATTACCCCCTCCAAATTTCGGCCGTAAGGAACACCTTTCGAATCTCGCCCAAAACGACTTGGGTGTAAAGCCAAATCTCGGCCGTAATGATGAATTCTTCATCCTAATCTCGGCCGTAATGATAAATTCTTTAGAATTTTGGCCGATACAGCACAATCCATTTTAATCTCGATTTTTCCTGCAAAATAATTATCAAAATTTAGTTAATCCATCCACAATTAAAATATTCAGAGAATTTAATAATTAAAATTGATAAATCTGGAATTACGATTAAAAGTGACTAAAAATGATGCATGCCATGATCAAATTACAGAAAATTTAATTAAAATAATTAACTAAAATATGTTGTATTTTGCATGCATCAAACTCCTCCAAGCTTAAAGTCTTGCTTGTCCTCAAGCAAAAATTCAAGGTAAAGCTCAAGAAAGTTCAATCATAGCCGCCACATTGTCAACTAACTAATTTTCTCACACAATTCTTCTGCACACCTACTACTCAGCATCTTATCATTTTCCATGCACTTAGCTTCATAGAGGTTTTGAATTCTACACAAATTTAAACAATCTCAAATTTAGCCTTGCAGAAAAATAAATTGTCTGTCAAATAATAGCATTAATATTGAACACATAAGTACTAATTGAGCTTAAAACTTTTTCTTTTTCTTTTCATTTTTATTTTCAATCATTTTAAAAGTTCTAATCTTCAAGCAGGATTGCACAAGGAAGTTCATGTAGCGGGCTTTGGACTGATGACTCCCAGACCAGATGGCCTTAGGGCAACAGGTGATAAGGCACCCCTCGAGTTTACTTGCCCGAACAACCAAGGTTCTGAATGAAGAGTTCGAACTTAGCCATGATTCAGTACTCCTGTGCTTCTCCATATTCCACAAGATGGTCCATGTAACAGGTTTTCGATCGACGGATCCTAGAGCAGTTGCCCTTAGGTCGTCAGGCATGAACCCCTACGGATCTAATTACTCGAACACATCTTGGTTCCGGATAACACTTTTGTACCTACACATAACTTTATTCATCATTTTTCTTTTTTCTTTTTTTTTAACTAATTGGGTTTTAACTAACCCTTCTTTATATAAGCTCAAAAAGTACTTGATATGGTCAATAAGAAGGCTACTACTATCAAGACTTAAAAAGAAATAAAAAGGCATGAATATGATTTTGTCGTCTAGTCATTCATAATTCTATTTAGCATGGGCACACAGTCTATAAGTTTGATACTAAAATAGCAAGTGATAAGAAAGAAAAGCATTCAAATTTCATCCGTTAATGACATGTCTTTGAACTTTTACTAAAAAATAATTAAAACAGTAAGACAAGAGTTAGTAAGATGGTAGCAAAAATAAATGCATGCAATGGTATTTTTTTGAAAATTTTCAAATATTTTCAATTTTTTTGGATTTTTTTATAAATAGATGCAAACATAAGCAAATAAAAAGAAAGAAACATGCAATGCATGAAATGCAAACTCCCCCAAGCTTGAACTAGACACTGTCCTCAGTGTTAAGCCAGCAAGGGAAAGTGATACATACTCAATAAAAAGGAAAATTAAAGAAACGAAAATAAAGAAAAGGGAAAAGACACAATCGGATTTATTGTCTGCGGGGTGGCGATGGTGGATGGTAGCCGAGATTTCCTTGGCGCATATGATACTCATGGATGCGTCTCGTCATGCGCGCATGCTGATTCTGAAGGGATTCGAAGCAACCCTGAGGATCATCCATATTTCTAAAATCAGCTCAAATGTTGGTCAACTCTTGTGCTTGTCGAAGTTGCTCTTCCTGAATAGCGTGCAACTGCCCTGACTGACAAAGTTGTTCTTCTTGAAAAGTGTGAAACTCCCCTGCTTGACGAAGTTGTTCATCATACATTGATTCCCATAAGTTTTGCATGGAAGCATAGTCAGGCTGAGGTGGCGGAGGTGGATAGTAAGTCTGCTCTGGGGCTGAAGTAAAAGTGGGCTCCGGTGCTATATAGCGATTCTGCACAGGTTCTTGTAAAGGGGCAGATACTTCCATCGAATCGCGTTCCTCATAAGGAGTAGAAGGTATGAATGAGGAATCAGAAGAGCTCTCTTGTGCTGGAGATGGAATCGGAGAAGGCACTGGCATATAAGGTGAATGGACGGATGTGGCATATTGGGAAGCTGCCGGTGATATAGCCTGGAATCCTTGTTGCTGTTGAAGGTAGGGTTGTGCTGCCGCATAATCAGTAGAATCAAACCAGGAGAAAGGTTCATCCTGGTGTAGCTGTCCGACAGAGGTAGATGGTCCTGCAGGTGGGATTACTGGAGCTATGACCTGCCTAAAAAGGAGCCAATTATTTGGATTAATCGGCATGAAAGCATCTTGATCTGAGCAGGGCACCTCCTGATGGTGGCCTTTAAAAATAAAAACTTTGATCCCTGAGTTGTTGGTCTTCACGAGACCCATAGCCTGAATGGTCCTACGAGTGAGGTGAGTGTTTCCTGGCACAGCTTCGAGATCATCCAAGTCAAGTTGTAGGTGCTGAGCGATAGGTGTGAGAAGAGCACCCATATTAATGCTACCGCCACGATGAGTAGTGCGGCGCTAGAATCGACGAATGAGGAAGGCACCCACATTAACGGGAGTTCTGTGAAGCATGCTGTGGATGAGATATAACTCTCCTTCTGAGACGGCACCATCATTATCACTGCGCCCACTTATGGTGTTGCTTAGCATGCGATGGACGTAGCGCAGAACAGGATTTTGAATTGAGCTATCTTTAGCGGTGTTCCAAACCAATCGATCTTCTTCTGTTATCTGTTTCCAAAAAGTTTTAGCATCAAAGTCAGCAGGTACAGAAAGAGATCCATGGTTGGGAAATCCATAGATATTATTAATCTCTCCTAGAGTGAGAGTAAATGGTCGCCCATAAAGTTGGAATGAAATGCGGGGCTGATCATAGTTCCTGCCATCTAAATTAAAGACTTCCAGGGTTGAGAGAAATTCCATAATTAGTACTTCATAAGTTGGCCACCAAGAATGCACAAAGTCAGATAGTCCAATTTGAGAAAATAATAGATGAATATCTGCAAGTAAATTATACTCCCTCAGCAATTCAGTATCTAAAAATCTGGTGGCATGAATTCGAATCTCACACATCCGTTCATATCGAGCTTAATACTCCGGCTTAGTCCAATAATAATCTCCGGGGTAGGAGATTAATTGTGAAGGTTGTGGGGCCGGCTGAGCATTCGGATGTCGTCGTTCGTGACGCCCCCTCCATATATTAGCAAATCGCCTCATTTTTATCTAGACAAAAATCAACAAAGAAAAGGTGTTGGCTCGGTGGAAGCTCGACCGTAAGGTAGAGAGGATGAGGAACCTCGGCCGTAAGGAATTTGGTTGATGACGAACTTCGGCCGTAATTGATGAAGCTCGGCCGAAGATTGGAGTTTGGCCGTAAGAAGTTGGAGGCGTGACTCGGAACTTCGGCCGTAAGAGTAGATGAATAACCTTGGAGTTTGGCCGTAAGAGAGCGGCGGTGTGACGCTAACTTTTCGGCCGTAAGAGAGCGGCGGTGTGATTTCGGCCGTAAAGAAGTCTCGATGCGTGGTGTAGAGGCTCGGCCGTAATGAAGAAAGGGCGTAAGGAATGGCGGTGTAAGCGCTGGAACTTCGGCCGTACGGGAGAAAGCTCAGCCGGAGTCGAGTGGAGTTTGGACGTAAGGAATAGACGCGGCGCTTTTGGGCGTAAGGATCGGCGTAATGGTGTTGAGGCTCCGGAACTTCGGCCGTAATGCACAGTAGGGTTGGAACTTCGGCCGTAAGAGATAGATGAAAGGGCGAGGCGGTGATTGATCTGCATAACACGAGAAGGGGTAAGTATTTTATAGATGAATTTATGGGGGTAATACCTGTTCCGACAGCGCGCAGTGAAGGGTCAAATCCGGTCGTAAAAACATGCATTTTTTTCTTTCGATTGGACTTGTACATGCAGATGTGCTGTCGTGTCATTCTCGTCCGTGCATAACACCTCGGTCGTAAAAAGACATCTGGCGTGATCCTCGGCCGTAACGATGTGGCGTCTTGTCATGTCTGTTGAAATCTTTACGGCGTGGTCATCGAGGTGATTCTCGGCCGTAACGAGGAACATGGCGTAATCTTGTCGTTTCGCCTTGTGTTTCCCCATGCATGGTGCATTCCTCGGTCGACGTATGATTATCCGAATTCCGCTCGGTGCACAAAAAGAAATATCGATTAGATGACTCGATATAAAATAAAAATAAATTGCCTAATTAAAATTAAAAATAAAACTATCACCGAAACTAAGATATTAATTAACAACTAATTAGACTAATCTAAAAATAAAAATAAATAAATAAAATAAAAAGGATAGAAATAGTTCTGATTTATAGTCGTCAGCTTGACTTAATTCTGATGAAAATCAAGGCCTATTTTGCTCTTCCCCTCTTGGATTTTTCTCTGTGTTGCTTGGGAGAGAGCCCGGTGTACGTCCAGTTAGTTGTGCCGCCATCTGGCCCAGTTGTCTTTCCAGATTTCGAATGGATGCATCCTGACTCGTGGCTCTAGATTCCATATTTTTCTGCAACGCTTGCATTGTGTCTATGATCTGTGCCATCATCTACTGCATATGATTTGATGATTGATATTGGGGAGTATCAGGTTGCCTTTTCAGTATATAATCTTTTGATGGACCAGAAGATTGGCCTTGATTCTGATTATAGGCAAACTTCGGATTATGTCTCCAATCATAATCGTTGTTCCTGTAAAATGGATTGGAAATAAAGTTAGCATTTTCAATTTGATTTGAATCTGAAGTGTTACCTGTAGGGCTATAATTGCTAGAATTTCCCATTAGTGACATCATCTGCTCGAATTTTTGATTAAGTGATTCCAGCTGAGCCACTATTTCTGAAGATTGTATTCCTTGTGTAGCATGTACATCATGAGTTCGGCGAGATTGTCTCCTTTCTTGGCTCGACTTGAGGGCTACAGCTTCAATAATATCATGTATCTCACTAGGACGTTTAGATCCCAGTACTATCCCTCCTGCTGATTGATCGAGCTTATCTTGATCTGCAGCTCGTAATCCATGATAGAAATCTTCCATCACTTGCCATTTTGGAATTCTGTTGTCAGGAACTCTGGCTAATAGTTCTTTATATCGTTCCCATGCCTCATATAATGTCTCGTTATCGTCTTGAACAAGTGCCCTCAATTCTCTTCGATATTTGCCTGCCTTTTGTGGTGGACAATATTTTCCAACAAATTTTTCTACCAGCTCCAACCATGAGTGAATCGATCCTGCAGGCAAAGTTTTAAACCAAGTGGAAGCTTTATCACGTAAAGATTGAGGAAATAATAATAAACGAATAACTTTAGAAGAAACATTATTATTTCTAAAGGTGCTCAGAGTAGCAAGAAATTTGTCAAGGTGATCATGGGGGTCTTCATGAAATCCTCCTCCAAATTGGGATGCTTGTATCATCCTCACGATTGCGGGATTTATCTCAAAATTATTTGCGTTAATATCAGGCAGCACGATGCATGATTCTCGGTCATTGTATCTGGTCGAGACATTCTCTCATAGAAAGCTTCGCTTCATCTTCTCGCCAATTATTATGTGGTGGAACCAGTTCATTTTGTTGCTCCAGTCTCTGATTGTCGCGTGCTTGTTCCGCCATTTTTCTTATATTTCTTCGTAATCGACGATAGGTTCTTTCAATTTCAGGATCAAATTCCAATAGTGGATTTGAACTTCTAGTGCGCTTATCAGAAGATTTCAGGATTGGTTGTGATTTAATTTTCAATTAGTACCTGCAACAACCAATTTTCAATAAGATGAAAGAATAAAATAAAAATATATACAAGAAGAAAGAAATTCAGATACTAGGTCACCAAGACATAAGATTTAAAAGTCTTTCGGCATTATCGAGTATTCATTAGGTCGTCGAAATTAATGTTCGAGAGAAATTAACCTAATTACTATCACCAAAATTCATCGAAAAATTATTAAATACGGCGAAAAATCAAAATTCGAAAACCAATTCATATGCCAAATATTAATATCGACCGAAAGAATTTATGATGATGTAAGAAACGACACAAAATAAGTCTGAACTAATTTGCGGCCGTAAAGTTAATAATCAGACATAATAAAAAATTATTTTTAGAGAGGAAATAAGATTGATCGGCCGTAATACAGAAATAGATTTTACGGCCGAAATTAGATTAGTAATCCGAGGCTCGTTCGTCCGTAAAAATCATAAAACAGTGTTGAAAGGGATTCAACGTGAAGGCGTAAAACTTGTTGGCTTATGGTCGAAACAACGTCGTAAAAATTAACACAGCAATGAATCATTTCGGCAATCAACTCCTCACAAATAAAATCCTAGGCGTAAAGAACTGAAGTTGACAACCTTTGATCGTAAAATAGAACAGGGTTTCGACCGAAATAAAAATCGAACGAAACGTCGAAAAAAATGACTCATTACGGTCGAGGAAGAGGATAAGTCATATCGGCCGTAAAACAATGAGAATTAAGTCGAACGTGATCGTTGATGGCCGAGAAAGAAAAAATCACAAATAAATTGGCCGAAAGGGTCGTAATATGGCGTAAAAACAAATGTTCAGAAATTTTACGGCCGCAAAACCATGAGATCATTCTCGGCCGTAAACAGAAAGATCCGGATGAAGTGAATTTCGACCGTAAAGATAAAAAAATTGTCAATTAAGCCGAAATGAGATCACATCGGCCGAGATGAAGTCAACATGATTGGCCGTAATACAAAATAGGGTTTCGGCCGAAATAAAAATAGAATTAAACTTATTCTTACGTCAATAGAAGAATCGTTACGGCCGAGAAGGAGTAAAATCCATGTCGGATGATCCATTACGGCCGAGACAGACTAAATCGCTTTGGCCAAAACAAAGTCAAATCAAAAGTTCAAACTATTAAAACATTACGGCCGAAATAAAGTCCAATGAAACTTGAGAATATTACCCCAACGAAACATCGACAATTGAATCATTACGGCCGAAAGTGAATTAAGAAGATTCTTTACGGCCGTAAAACAACGAAATCGAATCCATGACGTAAAACAATGTTCGGATAAAAACATTACGGACGTAAAAATTGAAAGTTTAGAACTCAGAAATCATTCATTGCGAGGCCGTAAAATTAATAAAGCCGACACATCAAATTAAAGTCGTAAATCCATAAGTCGACAGTGTAATTTGGAAAATCCAATCGGCGTCGGATTTTAAACCGAAAGTAGACAAATTTAAAAATGTTGTGACATTTATCTGCAAAAGAAAAAATTAGATTATTCACAGAAATAAAAATAATTAAAATAAATAGTACATATTTACAGAGAATTTATTTACATCTCCTAATAATTCATAAAAATCAGAAATTAATTAATAAAATATTCCCCGACAACGGCGCCAAAAACTTAATGCATTAAATTTGTAACAATAAAATTTGCTAGCAAGTGCACTAGTCGCTCAAGTAATATAATAATAGGAGTAAGAGTGTCGAACCCACGAGGAATATTATTAATTCAATATCTGAATATATAAATTAATAAGAGAGGAAAAACATGGATTTTTGGAAAGAGGTTTTATGAAATAAAATAAAGAAAATAAGATAAAGATAAGATAATGGTGTTGAAGTTAGGCCTTAGGATGAAAATAGATCAGGATAAATATTTGAACCATAAAAGATAAATTTAATTTTTAAAGATGGATTAGGAATTTTCTCAAGTTATTAATTTACAAGATTAACATCACAGAGTCCACAAACTGGTAATTCTGCTATTTATTCCGGTAAATCAAACTATCTTAAATTTAATCAAACATAAAGTCCCACAAACTGGTATTCGTCAGATAAGATTAAAATTAAGATGCATTAATATGAAAATCCTAGACTATTAATCACTCCACAAACTGGTTAGATTAACATACCACATAAACTTGATTCTCCACACACTAGTTATCAAATTTATGTCAATTATTAATTTCACATAAAATCAATTAATTTAATTAATGAATTCTGAAATTAAATAATCCACAAACTGGTAAGTACTCAATTCAGAAATCTAAGTAATTAAATTAAAAGCATTAAGCACAATTAACTAATTGATCAGAAAAGATTAAAATAAATAATATAGGGTCCAAATAGTTTTCCTTCAATAATAATCTCCTAAAATGAATAATCTTAAAAATATGGAGTTCATCCTAGAAATTCTGGAGAGATAATAACAAAATAATAATAATTGGAAGAATTACACCCAAATAGACAAAAGTCGAAGCTTCGGATCACGGGCAGACAGTCGGGCAGCCTCTCGGACTTGATCAGGGTCGCGATCAACTTCCAACCGTCGCACCTCTCTCCTCTTGGTCGTAGCCTGCAGAGCTCACGACTCGCCGTGGAAGAAAACCTGAACTTCAGAGCACCGATTGAAACGACGAATTCTTCACGTATTTATAGGGTGCGGACGGCCTTCAATTTGATCTCGGCCGTAACATCGTACGGTTGACTTTAAAATTATGAGATAAACTCGGCCAAAGATAAATCCTTTTATCATTACGCCCAAAGATAAATCTTTCTTATCTTTACTCCCTTTGAATCTCGGCCAAAACAAAGAATTAAATCTTGTTACGCCCAAATAATTTTATCTTTACACCTTCATATATCGGTCAAACGGATGATTTCATTGCCATTACCCCCTCCAAATTTCGGCCGTAAGGAACACCTTTCGAATCTCGCCCAAAACGACTTGGGTGTAAAGCCAAATTTCGGTCGTAATGATGAATTCTTCATCCTAATCTCGGCCGTAATGATAAATTCTTTAGAATTTTGGCCGATACAGCACAATCCATTTTAATCTCGATTTTTCCTGCAAAATAATTATCAAAATTTAGTTAATTCATCCACAATTAAAATATTCAGAGAATTTAATAATTAAAATTGATAAATCCGGAATTACGATTAAAAGTGACTAAAAATGATGCATGCCATGATCAAATTACAGAAAATTTAATTAAAATAATTAACTAAAATATGTTGTATTTTCCATGCATCAGAAATCGATTGAAACAAGTAGCACTCAATCAACAGAAATCGAACCGAATTCTGACCCAGGAGTAGAAATGATGGCTCAACAACAAGAACAACCTCAACCACCAGTCCCTTCTATACAATAACTCTATACCCCCACTGTTGGGTCAAAGTTTTAATGACATATAAAATTATATTTTGATGAAACAAACCTCGAAACGTTAAAGTTGAAATGCTAAAAAAGTTTAAAGAAAAATGGATAACTTTATGCACTACGCTTTGATTAAACAATTATTATCTAATAGTTTTTGTAGAGAATTCTGTTAGCTTTTCATAGACTCCAAGATCATCTAATTTGGATAACCATGCAGAAAGTTATGATCAAAATAGTGCAGGTTGGTCAACCTGCCGGTCGAAGCAAAAAAGGCCGGTTGAGATAGTTCGGTCGACCAATCTGAGAAATCGGTCGACCGATCAAGGCATAAGCTGCTCAAATGAAAACTACGAGACTGTACCGGTTGACAGACCGGTCGATGCAGCGGTCGACCAATCAGCTCAACAGCTACAAATCAAAATTGCGAGACTGTACCGGTCGAGACACTGGTCGATGAACCGACCGACCGATCAAGCGCAAAAGTTGAAGAAAATGCACAACGGTCACATAGACTAGTCGACCGATCTAGAAGTGCGGTCGATTGGCCTCCGAGTCAAATGAACAGTAACGATCAAATTTGAAGGAGGAATCTGTGGAATGATTTCTGGACGAATTTTTCACATATTGAAGGCTATAAAAGGAGTGCCAAAGCCAGAGACAAAGGCACCCATTCACTCATTGAAGAAAAGCTTCAAGTTGTCAAAGAGAGATCATTTCTTGAAGTTTTCATTTTATAACTTTCTCATTCTTTCTCTCTTCTTCTCTTGTGAGCTTAGCTTTGTAAAAGAGGGGTAAATTACCAATTGGTCCCCCAACTTCAATTTATAACCAAAACATCCATCATCTTTTATTTTCTTGCATGATTAGTCATCTTGACCGGTGATAGTGGGTTTCCCGGTTGTCTTGCATACGTGGCCGACATGTCAGTCGTTTCTCTCTCATCCACGTCATTTAAGTCATCCACGTCATTTAACGCTTCAAACCAAGTAAATTACACGGATTGTCCCCCAACTTTGAATCGATTTCTAAATAGTCCCCCAACTTTGATATTATTGCACGATTCATCCATTTGACTGGTAAAAAACAGTCTCCCAATTATCTTGCGATGTGGCATAATAAAATATAATAAAAAATTTAACTAGTTGACATCATATAATAAAAAATATTATAAAATTTAAGGACGCGGACGAGTTTCTAAGCTCGCCCTTTGGCGAGTTGGCATAGGGGGCGCCGACCCCCCTCTCCAAGCTCGTCCACTAGTGAGATTCGCACAAGGGGCGTCAACGCCCTCTCACGAGCTCGTCGACGATCCTAAAGAGACTATAAAAAATAAAATGATAGGAGCGTCGACGAACTCGCAAGGGGACGTTGACGCCCCTTGTGCGAAGCTCGCTAGTGGACGAGCTTGGAGAGGGGGGTCGGCGCCCCCTATGCCAACTCGCCAAAGGGCGAGCTTAGAAACTCGTCCGCGTCCTTAAATTTTTATAATATTTTTTTATTGTGTGATGTCAACTAGTTAAATTTTTTTATTATATTTTGTTATGACACATCGCGAGATAATCGGGAGACTATTTTTACCAATCAAATGGATGAATCGTGCAATAATATCAAAGTTAGGGGACTATTTAGAAATCGATTCAAAGTTGGGGGACGATCCGTGTAATTTACCTGGTTTGGAGCGTTAAATAATGTGGATGAGAGAGAAACGGCTAACGTGTCGGCCATGTATGCAAGGCAACCGGAAAACCCACTATCACCGGTCAAGAGGACTAATCGTGCAAGAAAATAAAAGATGAGGGACGTTCTGGTTATAAATTGAAGTTTGAGGACAAGTTGGAAATCGATTCAAAGTTGGGGGACCATTCGTGTAATTTACCCGTAAAAGAGAGAAACACTTTTGTTCAAAAAAAATCAGAGAGAGCTCCTGTGTAAAAGAGGTTCAAAATCTTACCTCTTGAGCGAGAGAAATAAATTAGCTTCCTAGGAGAAGAGGTTGCATTGCCTCTCGAAGCGGAGAAAAAGGTGTTGGCGTAAAGGGCTTTCTTTCTTACCCCATTTGGAACAAAGGAAGTGCTAGTGGAATCTCCGGCGGTCTCGAGGTCGAGGAGTCAGAGCGGGGACGTAGGCCAAGGTGTGGCCTCGTCAACAACCATCGTGTCTTTACATTTGATTTTCTCTCTCTTACCCCGTTCATATTGTGTTTATAATATGAATTGCAAATGTTTTAAGAATCAATTTTGTGCTTCTGCTACGAATTTTGTGAAATCGATATTTTTAGTTGAACACCAATTCACCCCCCCCCCCCTCTTGGTGTCCTTTGGGATCCTACACCCACTGCAGATGGGTTAGAGGAGTCAACTATTTTGAAGCCAGCTATTCAAGCTAACAATTTTGAGTTGAAATCCTCTCTGATCTCCACGATTTAACATAAACAATTTGAAGAAACTTCGGACGAGAATCCAAATCAACATCTTAAAAACTTCTTAGAAATATGCGAGACAACAAAGCTGAATGAAGTCTCACTAAAAGCATTAAGATTGAGAGTTTTATTTTTTTCGCTAAGAGACAAAGCCAAACAATGGCTACAATCATTCTAACCACGGGAATTAACTACTTGGGAATAGTTGGTAAATGCTTTCTTGTCAGAATACTTTTCTCCAAGTAAGATAATTAAGATCAGGAATCAGGTCATCGGATTTGTTCATAAAGATTAGGAAACATTGTATGAAGCTTGGCAAAGGTTTAAGACATTGCTAAGATCATGCCCCCATCACAGTTTGAGCAAATGAGTTTTAGTCCAATCCTTCCATAATGGACTTAATTATGCTTCAAAGATGGCACTTGACAATGCTGCTGACGGTGTATTTATAAAGAAAAATGTAGATGAAGTATATCAACTTATAGAAGAAATAGCAAGGAACAAACACTTCTTAGCTCACTCAAGGTCCAACAAGCTAATTGCTTTCACTCAGACACGACTGGATGGTGAATATTTCTCTTCTAAGTTAGAATATATTGTTCAGAAAGCAATAAGTATGCTAGGAGTCAATAAAGCTACTTCTATTGTCAATATGATAATTAGATGCTGTGAAATATGTGGTTCATCTGACCATATCTTTGTACTATGTGAATTACTAAAGCAATACGGTTATCAACATCAGGCAAACGCGATAGGTATCTACCCCTCTAATAATAACCAATATTTCAACACATTTAATTCAGGATGGAAAAATAACCCGAAGTTATCCTACAGAGATAAGTATTAGCAAGCCCAAGCTCCTACCTGGCAAAACGGATTCAATCAAAGAACACAACTTCAAAACCTTTCGCCTGATCAAGGATCGTCTTCTATGAGTAAGCTTGAATCAATGATGGAAAAGTACATGTCAAAACAAGATACCCTAATGCAAAAGATGTTTGAGAAAATCGAAAGCCTCTCCATTCATAACAAGATGTTGGAAACATAGATAGCCAAACAAGCAGCATCATCTTCAAGACAATCGGGAATTCTACCTGGACGACCAAAAAAGTACTCGAAAGAACAAGTTCAAGATGTAACCTTGAGAAGTGGGAAAATAATTGAAGATGCCAAGAGAACAAGATTAGAAGTCTCGACACTAGAAAACACTGAAGCTTCAGAACGAGATGAAGCAGCTCAACCAGAGGTTAAGTTTAAAGAGCAGAATGAAGCCAAGCGACAGACTGCAGAAGGATCTCCTGGCTACTCTACACGAGTAAGCTCTCGAGAAATCCAGACAAGATCAATAGTTCAGCAAGTTCGTTGAAATCCTAAAGAAGCTCTATATTAATGTACCCTTCGTCGAAGCCATTCAAAAGATGTTTGCTTATGCAAAATTCCTCAAGAATATCTTATCAAAGAAAAGTAGTATACAAGAAAATGAAACAGTTGCACTGATTGCTGAAGCCAGCGCCGTAATACAAAACAGATTTCCTCTAAAACTCAAGGACCCTGGGAGTTTCTCTATACCATGTGAAATTGGAAATAGAAGGATACAAAGGGCTTTATGCGATTTAGGCACTTCTGTAGTGCCATTCCTCTTTCATTATGCAGGAAACTTGAAATGGGCGATATTAAGCCCGTTAATATGTCTATGCAATTGGCAGATCGATCCATAAAAATCCCACAGGAAATTTTGGAAGACATATCAATTAAAGTAGAGAATTTCTACATATCAGCTGACTTTGTAGTACTAGACATGGATGAAAACAATCAAACTCCCATCCTTTTAGGAAGACCTTTTCTAGCCACTGCAGGAGCAGTAATAGACGTCAAACAAGGTCATCTTACTTTTCAAATAGGTGATGACAAAGTGGAATTTCGGTTGAATCAGATTATCAACTATCCGGGCATGAAGAGTTATCATCTCTAGCCTGAGCAAGTAGATCCCCTAATCCAGAAGGTAGCATTGATTATTCATATAGTTGATCCTTTAGAAGTATCCCTCGAGGCCCAAGAATCATCATTATGGACAGAAGAAGAAGCTAAAATTTTTTCAAGTCATATGCTCCCAGCACGAATACAACATCTAGACAATCCACAGTTCTAGTTCGAAGAAACCACTGAAACTAGAGTTGAAAAAACTTTCTCAAAACCTGGACTTCACCTACCCAGTGATTGTTAGCGCAAATTTAAAATCAAGTCAACTTCAATAGTTACTAGACAAGCTAAAAACTGCAAGCATATTATTAATTATACTCTGGATGATTTCAAAGGAATCAATCCTTCTATTTGCATGCACCGCATTCACATGGAAAAGGATTTCAAACCATCCATTGAAGGACAAAGAAGACTTAATCTAGCAATGAAGAAAGTAGTAAAAAAGGAAGTGATTAAACTTTTAGACATCGAAATCATCTATCCCATATCAGACAGTCAATGGGTGAGCCCTGTACAATTCGTGCCAAAAAAAGATGGAATGACCATAATAAAGACCGACTCAAATAAGCTCATCTCCACACGAACTATCACAGGATGGAGGATGTGCATTGATTTTAGGAAACTAAATAAAACCACACGAAAGGACCACTTTCCCCTACCTTTCATCGATTAGATGTTAGAAAGATTGGCGAACCACTCCTATTTCTACTATCTACACATATTTTTTGGATTTCATCAGATGATTAGGAAAAGACCGCCTTTACATGTCCATATGGAACCTTCGCATACAGGAGAATGCCATTTGGGCTATGCAATGCTCCAACAAGCTTCCAAAGGTGCATGATGTCAATTTTCTCTTATTATATCGAAGAAATAATGGAAGTCTTCATGGATGACTTCTCGGTGTATGGCACCACTTTTGAAGTTTTCCTACACAACCTCTGCAAAGTACTACAGAGATGTGCTGAATCTAATTTAGTGTTGAATTAGGAGAAATGTCGCTTTATGGTACAAGAAGGTGTAGTCTTAGATCACATTGTTTCAGACAAGGGCATTGAAGTTGATAGGGCTAAGTCAGAAGTTATTGAAAAATTACCTCCACCCACCAACATCAAAGGAGTCCGAAGTTTTCTTGGGCATGTTGAATTTTATCGAAGATTTATCAAAGACTTTTCTCTCATTGCGAGTAACATATCTCTTATCCAAAGAAGAAGAATTTATATTCGATGGAGACTGCCTAAAAGCTTTCAACATGTTGAAAAGATCTCTCACGACAGCCCCAATCATCCAACCGATAGACTGGTCTCTGCCCTTTGAAATCATGTGCGATGCCAGTGATCAAGTTGTTGGAGTAGTATTAGGATAAAAGAATCACAAGAAGTAACACGCGATCTGCTATGCTAGCAAAACTTTAGATGAAGCACAGATCAATTATGCCACAACAGAAAAAAAATTTTAACAATTGTATTTGCAATGGATAAATTCAGATCTTACCTAGTCGGCTCCAAGGTCATCGTATATACTGACAATCAAGCCATCCGATACTTGATTTCTAAAAAAGATGCCAAACCTAGACTAATTAGGTGGATCCTTCTGCTACAAGAATTCGACCTAGAAATCAAAGACAAAAAAGGAGCACAAAATCAAGTAGCTGATTACCTCTCTCGACTTCAACTATTAGAGCATGAAAATAATCCTATCAATTATAGAGCTATTAATGATTCCTTCCCTGATGACCAATTATTTTCAATTTAGGACACACAACTTCCTTGGTTTGCAAACTATGCCAACTACTTAGCTTCAGGAGTCTTACGACCTGATCTTTCTTATCAACAAAAGAAGAAATTCTTCTCTGGCATCAAACACTATTTCTGGAATGAGCTATTTATTTTCAAAAAAATGTGCTGATGGAATATATCGAAGGTGTATATACTAGAGGAAGAATAATTTTCCATACTACAAGAGTCATTCATCTCCCTATGGCGGTCATGGAGGATATCAAAAGATAGCCTCTAAAGTTCTCCAAACAAGTTTTTACTGACCTACTCTATTTAAAGATGCAACCAATTTCATGAAATCTTGTGATGCTTGTAAGAGAACTAGTAACATAGATAGAAGAAATGAAGCACATCAACAATCGATACTCAAAATTGAAATATTTGATGTGTGGGGTGTCAACTACATGGGACTCTTCCCTCCCTCATGCGGGTACAAGTTCATATTTCTGGCAGTTGATTATATTTCAAAATGGATTGAAGCAGTTCCTACAATCACAGCAGACTCAAAGTCAGTTATTAAGTTCTTTAAAGAAACTATCTTCCCAAGATTCGAGGTCCCTAGGTTGGTCATCAGTGATGGAGGTTCACATTTTATTGAACGAAGTTTTGAAAACTTATTGCTTAAATATTGAGTCAAACATTTAGTCTCTACCGCATATCACCTTCAAACCAATGGGCAAGCAAAAGTTTCAAATAGAGAGATTAAAATGATCTTAGAGAAGACAATCTCAATAACAAGAAAAGATTGGAGTAGAAAACTCAATGAAGCATTATGGGCATACCGCACTGCATACAAAACACTGATAGGAACGACACCATTCAAGTTTATTAACGGCAAGCACTTCCACTTACCTGTGGAATTGGAACACAAAGCTTTCTAGGCAATCAAAGTGCTCAATTATGACTTTCAAGCGGCTTCTGGTAGACGATTACTGCAACTCAATGATTTAGACGGACTAAGGCTATATGCTTACAACAACTCTTACCTTTACAAAGAACGAGCAAAGAAATGGCATGATAATCACATACTGAAAAAGGACTTTAAAGAAGGTGACCAAGTTCTGTTGTTCAACTCCTGATTAAGACTTTTTTTTAGGAAAGCTGTGGACTAAATGGTCGGAACCGTTCACAGTCGAAAGAGTCTATCCTCATGGAGCGGTGGACATCAAAAATAGCAATTCAAAAATTTTTAAAGTTAACGGACAAAGGCTGAAACATTATAATCCCGGCATAGAAATGTTAAATGAAGTTTTACATCTCCAACCAGAGGGCTAAAAACTAAAGCCGCAAGGTCAAGCCAACGACTTAAAAAAAGGCACTACAGGGAGGCAACCCAACCAAATAAACGAACATCAGCCACGTCAGCATCCATACAAGGTCAAAAATATCAAAATACCACCTGAAAAGTACATCTCATAAATTTAGTTGAGAATCCCAACAGAATCTAGTGCCATATCTACCAAACTACCCACATGTTCAATCCCACATGACCACGCCTGCGGCACCTCGACTTTTCACATAACCCACTATTTTTCCCTACATCCACTACACACCATCCATACGACGACCACTCAATCCCTAATCCCCTCAACCCTTCTCGGTGCGTCCGAAAGCACTTCAGAATCAGTCGACAAAATGAAGCATACGCAGACATTTGACTCCGACACCAATAGCTCTTCAAAATCCATCAAACGCCCTATGTCTGGATGGCCTCCTACAAAGAACTTCAAATATGCGACAGCCAAAAAATAGCGAAGAAGCCCAACACCTGTTGAATACTCAGTGTAGAAATTTCTCCTCCACCAGGTTCTTAGATTTTCCAATCCTCGAGCCTCTTGATTTGTTTGATGATATTAGAACTCTTCTTCACCGATCATGCCTTCTGCCCTTCTTCATGAAACATTGGGACCTCTATAAAGAGGTAGCAGCAGAGTTCGTCGAAACAGTGTTCTGCACTCACATTGATGACGATGGTGTTCCAGACCACATCGAATTCCGTCTTTATAATCAGGATTTCTCTATGAGCCTCGACACCTTTGCTCGTTTCCTAAACCTCCCCAACATAGGCCACAAAACCCCTCCACCTGCTTTTCCCATTTTTGAGGTCTAGTATCAACTTACAGGACAACATACCAACAACCTCCTTCAACTTGTCGGCCATCATCTCAAAAATCCTATTTTTTGATACCTCTGCATTCTCCTTACCAATACCATCTTAATCCATCCGAATGATTATGAGATGGATCTTGTCTCTACCGATGAGCTTTTCATTATCTAGTGTCTTCTATCCAACACAGAGGTCAACATTGCAGCCTTGCTCATGCAAACTATATTCAAGGAATCTACCCGCAAGTATAACCCGATTCTTTGTGGAAATCTTATCTCACCAATTGCCGAACATTATGTGTTCTTAGGTGACACCAACCCAACACCAGCAACCCTACTCGATTTCAATTTTCTAACTCAAGAAGGAGTCCTCCTTATGGTTAATGGCCAGACTTTTGGCGACAATCTGATCCCTCGGCTCTTTTCAAGCTGCCTAACCACAAAAATCTTCCATCTTACAAGGCCGGAACAGATGGATAAATTACTTCATCCAAGTCACACGTCCAATCCCAATACTTCCTCCCCTTACAATAAAATACATTCTATCTTCGCGAGCTCTTTGTGGACCGAGAACTATTAGACGACCTGTCGCCGCCTCTTCTTCTTCATCTGCGCCTGATGCCTTACAAACCCCGCCTCTTACCTCATCTGCTAAATTGAACCTTATTTTAGAACAAGTGACCAAACTCGTAGAAGCTAACGCTTGCCAACATGAAGACATCCAAGCATTGAAGGACCAACTTCATAACCTGGAACAACAAGGTCTAGCCCATCACGACAAAATTCAAGGAATTGAAGCGGTACAAAATTTCATCCTCACGACCCTTAGTGACATTCAACAAGTCACTAACCGGCTGCTTGAGCTTCAACCCCCCGTTCCCTCTTCCTAGCATAATTGACACTGAGGGCAGTGTCGATTTCAAGCTTGGGGCGAGGGCGACATGGTACAATTCTACTCTTTTCGATTCACATTTCTACACACAATTGCTACTTTACAATTGCAATGAACATTTCATGAAGCAACATTGAAACATTTCATTTCTAGCTGTGAAGTAAGAGATGCTTTTATTGCCCTATAGCATTGGCCTCTTTTGTGACTCCCTGAAGATATGTTCAAGAACACCCTGCCAAACCGACAAAATTTGAAGCATTTCATTACTCCAATTCAATGCTTTAAGTGTAGGGTTATGGCCTGAAGAAAGTGGCCATGATGAAGCTTTAAAAGCTCGACGACTAGTCCTACTCATGCTCAACTCTTGCAATTAAGAAGTCTATTAATAATCATGTTAATGCTAACCATTTCAGTGTAGTTTTAGGCTTAGTAGAAGTGAAAAAGTGAAAGTTAAAAGCAAGGAAAAGAGGGTTGGTGTAGCCCTAGAAGGTACAAAAAGGGTGTACTCCGGAACCTGGGTGAATCTAGGTGATTAGATCCGTAGGAGTTCATACCTAGCAACCTAAGAGCAACTGCTTTGGAATGTGCCAATCAAAAACCCATTACACAAATCACCCAGCGCACTATGGATAATCACATGAGTACCGGATTAATAAAAAGAAATAGGAATCAAAAGAAAGCCCATACTGCACTAGTGCACTCAGCATTAACATTCTTATTATTAGTCCATCTTATTTTTTTATGACTATGAGCTAAGTTGGGAGGAAATTAAAAATGTCTTACTTTAATACCTTCATTAAAGTCGGGGAGAAAAAGAGAGAAGGCACTTGAGCAAAGAGTGCAAGGTCTGAATGGTAAAAGAGTAGTTGGAAAATATGGTGGAGATTGAAACTTCTTGTCTTGAACGCTTGAGGACAAGCAAAAATCTAAGCTTTGGAGAATTTGATCATGCCTTATTTTGCTTATAATTATCAAAGATATATCCGCTAGATTGATATAAAATCTTATTATATTTGAAACATTTTTTTACTTATTTTTTGTAGTGGAGCTGAACTAGTAAAAAGGGGGACTAACTACTTTTCAAATTTTGAATTCTTAACAGGAAAGAAAGAAAAGGAGGTGGAGGAGGAGGAGACGAGGAGGCCAGAGAAGGAGAAACGTGAAGCTGAAGCTGAAGGGGGAGGAAGAAAAAGAATGCTGAGAGAAGAATTACCGATTTTGTCAAAACCTATGTTTGGCTAAAGGAATTCTAATTTCCTTGTGATGATATTTTGTTGATGCTACGATTCTATTTCTCTAATTCCCTATTTCTAACCTCTAGTTCCTATATGCTTGATACATTGGAATATTATTATCTACATTCAATTTCAATGAGATCGAGAGATCTATTATTTTTGTCGTTAACCCATTTTCATTCGAGAGAAGGGACAGGTTACTCTCAATTCAAGTGTTTTCAGTAATATGATATTTCTTTATTTTTAGAGACTGAGAAGTCCATTGTTGTAACTGTTGTTGTAACATCTTTGTACTTGCGTAGGATATTATCCGCTTTGGGCCTCCGCCCGTACGGTTTTTCAAAAATGCGCCCTACCAAGTCAAGGCCACGCTCTCGTATATACTCAGCATCTCTCCCATGACTTATGCATGTGGGACTAATCAAAGGCATTTCTCATGCACCCTTCCCCCCTTAGGGTACTCAACGTTGCAAGTCAAGGCCATGCTCCCATATATACTCAGCATCTCTTCCGTGACTTATGTATGTGGGACTAATCAAAGGCATGTCTCATGCACCCTTCTCCCTTAGGGGACTCAACGTCCTCGTTGAGTGATCGCACCCCACCATGCACAGAGGCTCACGCAGAGTGACTCTGATACCATATGTAACATCATTGCACTTGCATAGGATAATGTCTAGTATGTCTTGACAATGTGAAGAAGATATGGTTGATAAATACATGTGTAAGTATGTGATACGTACTAAGCATGTTCGACTGACGCATTAACATGCGCAAAGTTTATGCGATGATGTATTCTATATCTTCTTGTGATGACTAAATTGATAATGTGAAATAGTTGAGACTTGTTGAGATAGTCTAGTGAGGAAATTGATGTAGTTATGCGTCTAACTATATTTCGCAATTATAAGTGTTGCGGATACGATGAAACCATAATCTACTTGAATGTGTGGCGCAATAAATTTTTAATATTATATTTGGAATGTTGTTATTAATGTCGCCTAAATCAGTACATGTTACTGAAATATCAAATAGAGATGTGACATTCATGGATATATTTTCTTGGCTGAATGAGACATCTTCGCTTTAGAAGTTGACTATTTAGAGTTGACAATGTATGTGGATTGATTTGTGATTTGTCCATATTCTCTTCCCATACGTCACTTCGAGTAGGAGCAATTCACAGTTTACTCATGATTAATGTTCATTTATTGAAACATATAAGTTGTGTTTCACGTTGTCAATGTCGAATGACTATATGAAATGAACATGAGCCTAAAATAAGTGATGAAGGCTCTTTCGGCCTAAATAAAAGAAAATGAATTAATGCAAAGGGTTAGAGTCGACTTGTTAAATCATCTGCCATAAGGCAAGCGTTCGAAATAAGTAAATATGGATGATAAGAGATTTAAAAGTGATAGAAAGTAATAGTCACACAAAGAATGCTAACTATAGAGAAATTATTATGTTTTTTTCTCTCATTCATCAAAAGTCTAGCTATTGTTTCACTATTAGATAAAAATTACATAAAGCTATTTGAATGCTTAAATGTAAAAGTATTGAGAGCAATATGTAATTTGCGACGGTCCAATTATGAATTTAGTATTCATCTAAATAATGATATAAGTATCATTATGTGTGTATCCATTTTTATGGATAAATATGTTATCATGACATTATATGTGAAACAATATTATGTATAGGTAGAAGTAATAAGGGATTTCTTCTATTAATAAAGAATTTAATGTCTTTCTATAGAAATGACATGGGTGAGACAATTATTCACACCGATGTGAAAATTAAATAAGAATTGTTCAAGTAAATTTATTACTTTGTAACAAGTCATCTGTTATAAAGACGAATTGAACATTTTACGACAAATAGTACACTCGCTGGTACGCTTATTAAAAGAGATAATTTTGAATCTCATGATTTTCTCTATGACTCTATAAGTAAGGAAATATCCTTTTTGTAAATATGGTCAATGATCAGACATGCATAATAAGTTGAGTAGTCTGATATTTGTGTCAATGGTCAAATGGAATATTTACGTATTTATACAGGGCGTCTATGTTGAATGGCGATTAAGAGAATAATAAGACACCTTAGGGGCATGTTGACTCTCGTTTTGCGCTATGATGAAGATTGAGTATAGATTTACTTAATAAAATAGACGTCTATTAAGATGGCAATATTAATAAGCAAAAGTATATCTCCACTAATGTCTTCATGTTATAGAATGATATTGTTGTAAAGTTTAGTTAAAGCAAAACTATATAAAGTAGTCAACTATGAATATTGAGTTTGTGTTATACTCAATGATGGTACGAAGCCCTCTAGTTAAGTAAATTCTTTTTACTCCTATATTGACAATTGTCAAGTATGTCCTTTGTTGCAATAAGTATGTCACTATTGCTTGATAAAAAGGATGAACCATTAAGGCTTTAATCTTGCGATCATAATTGAATCTCCATAAAATAATTCATGTTATCAACTTAGATAAATCATATGTATGATTTATAATGCGAAAATGTGATGAAAGAAACCATATAGAACCTTAGACATTCATTACGAATGGATTGTTGTAATTTTTTATTCATAAATGATTTTCGTATTTTCTTGTCAATTAGACATTGTCACAAAAGTAGGTAAAAATAATTTTAGCGAGAAAATATATTTCTCAAGCTAGCCTATATTTGTATTGCCTAAAAAATGTCATAATTTGACTAGCCAAAACATTGGGCACACTTATTTACGTCACATATGACATAAATATTCAACTTGAATACTCAAAGTAATCAAGACATAGAAAATCATTTTTCAAAAAATTTTCATAAAAAAATTTCATTAAATACAAAATTTAATGATAAACGTGAATACACAACTACCTTTGTCCAAAATATCAAATGTAGATACTATATACATATCCACTTTAAAATAGTGGTATAGTAAGATAATGAGATAAAAAGATTATCTATTGCAAAAGAAATTTTGCAAGTAAATCATTTTTAATTCTCACTTTTATATTATTTTCAACTATGTCCTTTGGCTTGAATGGATAAATCATGCAAAGAATTCATTATTCTTTAACTGCACAATAAGTTGTTCCAATAATCTCAGTCCACAAAAGATGAGTTTCAACAGCGAAACAACATTATTATTTAACAAAACTACCATACGATTATATCAATATTTTTCGACTCAGTAAAATCACGAGCGAAAATTATCGTATTTGTCACAAGTGTAGCACATTGTTTTGCATATATTAACTTGTCATCATGCTTCTCACATTGATGTGAATAAGTCCTTTTTAGTACATATACGTTATTCACTGGAATATTATATATGTCGAATACTTGCAGCAATTTTGTTATTTTTGACATGGACAACATATGTCATAACTGAAGACGATACATGTTCTTAAAAAAATGTCAAAATCTTTGATATTTTACTAAACATCAAAGATATGTGTAAGCTTACTATACTTATTACAAATAAGTATGTATCACGTGGTCATTCTAAGAAATATGATCAAAATTATCTAACTCAGTTGTCAAGTTTATAATCACATACATATATATAATATGTCTGTTGAAGAAAAACTTATGTAAGAGGTATTATTTTCTTGATGATATCGTTACATTAAGATCGTAAGAATCGTGATAGTGATCGTGCTCGACGGAGATCATCTTTCATCATATGTCACTTTTTACATATTCCTTTTGACTTTGTCCTATTGCAAAGACTTTTTTGTGTCATTTATGTATGGTCAAACATACGTAAGGGAAATGAGTTAGTTTTTGCATGTCTCCTTGTCGCATATATTTAGAAATAATGACATAATAATATTTTTAAAGCAATGACATCGAGATGTTCGCTATGCTCCCACTTATCTCCCACTATTCAAAAAAATAATTATCATTCATTAAAAATAATATGTTACGCTAAGGTATACTATTCTAATCATTTTTAAAAATAAACATCCAAAATCATTTAAAGCATATATGATGTGATTAACATACCATTTTCAAAAAATGTAGTCAAGAAAATCAGGGTTCTGTGATGGGAGCTCTTTCTTACATTTGTAAGGTGTCAATTAGAAAATCATCACCCCTTCGCCATGTCACCACAATAATTGAAAAAATATCATCATGTCATGCAAACATAATAATTATTGGAGACTACATTAACACTAGTAAGTCCACAGAGAAAGAGGATACTGAATTTTTCACTAACAATCTCTTTTCGATACTTTTCTAGACATGCATATGTCATGCACTACTCAAAAAAAAATTATTACCATGACCATCATATAAATAGATGCCTTAGTCCTATTTAGACTACTTATGTTTCATAATGTCAAACTTATGTCACCCAAAATTTTATGAAACATGTGACATTCATAATTCACAAATATTTATGCATTCAAAGTAAACATTACATAAATCACATATATGAATCTATATTATGCACAAAATAATCATACAATTCATTTACATATAAATGAATATTATTTGTTACACTCATATAATTAACATAAGCATAATAGTAGACATATAAATAATCACATAATTATTTTCACATGTCAAACTCTAGTTTCAATCATGTACGTAAAATTCATATCATGTATGTCTTGTTAATTAAAAAATTATTGCATAAATTTTCATGTGTAACCAAAAACATATATGCATATATGTCTATTCATAAAGAAATATAATTTGTCATAATTAATGTGCATATTTGACATGAAAAATGTGACAAAAATAGTTTGTGCATAACTTTAGTATAACTATGTGAATTAATGATTCACAAATTCACATAACACATATTAGGCTAACATAATTTCATATTATGCCTAATTTGTCATATATACACATGTTCTTTCATAAAGAAAATAAATTTCTTATTACATAGTCCAAAATACATAATGAACTAATAATGTGCATATTTCAAATTATCATGTCAATTTGCATAAGTGTCACACTTAAATACACTTTAAGTGAATACAATATAATTATGTACATGAATATCTAATTCATATGGAAATTCAATTTAAGTGTGACATACTACACTTAAAACATATAATGTAATAACACATATGAAATAATTTTACTTAAATTCATATCATATGTAATGTATGACAAAATAACATGACTATGTCATTCATTAATAAATATGCATAATACCACTAATATGCATAATACAAATGTCATACAATATTCAGAAAATTTATTCTAAAAATTTTCTTATTAACATTACATGATCACTTCTTTTATAAAATAATTTCCATTACATAATTATATAAAAATACAAAAATTCATAATAAAACATAATCTGATTATTTCGTATTAAAACTAACTAAGTACATCACTCATACTTAGAATTAAATGTGACATGATAACTAACATACATATTAAATTATATGAAATTCATATAATTACAAGGCATATTGTACAAAATAACATATGCATAAATACTAAATGTGCATATTAAATATTATGGAACTTGAAGAAAATTATTCATAATTTTCTAAGCAATAAAATGACAAATATTCTAATTTATCATAATATATTTATCATGACATAAAGACATAGAAAATGCATTATAACAAAAAAATGCATATAATTATGTCACAAATATATCATACATTTATCAAAAAAAATTTCAAAATTTTCTAAGGTAAAAAACACATATTTCTCATTTTTCTATATTTTTCCGAGTTTGTTCTAAATCTAATTTTCAAAAAAAATATAATAATAATAACTATTCAATTCAGCCACTGCCGGCTCAAATCGCGCAGCAGGTCACTGGCCCGCGCGTATCATGCCAGCCTGCGCAACGGGCCGTTGCCCATGTGCGCCGCGCATCGGGCCACTGGCCCACACGCGTCGCACTATGCAAGTGCGGCGCAGTGGGCCATGGCGCGCACGAAGAACCAGGTGGCGGTGCGCAGCGGGCCGAAGCCCGCGTGTGCGTCGTGCTTTGTGGTGGCGCGCAGCGGGCCGAGGCCCTTGCGCGCGCGCGTCAAACAGTGCCGCGCGGCACGCCATATGTAATGACCTGAGGTCTAAGGACCAAGATGGTCTCATTGAATAGTCCCACATAGGCAAAACACGAAGGTGATCATGGGCTTATATGTAGCTACCCCCTTCAACTATCGAGACGCGTTTTAAATTCGTGCGGGCCAATAGGCCCAAAGCGAATAATATCTTGATTGGACCGGGGGTGTTACAAAATGGTATCAGAGCCGACCTCGCATGCTCACTTGAGCCATGTGAAAAACACAGGCCATGGGCCAACACGGACCCCGCTCAACGAGGACGTTGAGCCCTTTATGGGGGGAAGATTGTAATGACCTGAGGTCTAAGGACCAAGATGGTCTCATTGAATAGTCCCACATGCGCAAAACACGGAGGTGGTCATGGGCTTATATGTAGCTACCCCCTTCACCTATCGAGACACGTTTTAAATTCGTGCGGGCCAATAGGCCCAAAGTGAACAATATCTTGATTGGACTGAGGGTGTTACAGAATGGTATCAGAGTCGACCTCGCGTGCTCACCTGAGTCATGTGAGAAACACGGGCCATGGGCCAACACGGACCCCGCTCAATGAGGACGTTGAGCCCTTTATGGGGGGAAGATTGTAATAACCTGAGGTCTAAGGACCAAGATGATCTCATTGAATAGTCCCACATGGGCAAAATACGAAGGTGGTCATGGGCTTACATGTAGCTACCCCCTTCACCTATCGAGATGCGTTTTAAATTCGTACGGGCCAATAGGCCCAAAGCGAAGAAGATCTTGATTGGACCGGGGGTGTTACAGAATGGTAATTAGATGTAATTTTGCATCCCCTTTTTGCGTTATTACATGAGGGTTCAAACAAGCAAAGTGATTTTAACACTAATAGTTTTATTTCCCAAGGTAAAATGTTATGTTGCCTTGGACAGATCATTAGCATACCATACCAATTTAGATTGTCATGATATACATATATCAATCTTAGGTGTAATATCCATACTTTGGTTCATATGTTAATTTCGAGGACGAAATCCATTTAAGGGGGTAGAATGTAATATCCATGACTTGATCCACCTAAGTTTATATAATTTAATCATATATTATTGATTGATATGAATTATGATAAGTGTGTGAGCATATGTTCATTAACTCCATAGAATCCAACACCTGAAATTGATGGCAAATGTCTAAGGACAAGAAAAAATGACTTTTCAAAAATATTAGAATTTAGAAATTAAAGTCCCGGTAATTGTTCCTATACATGAAAGTATGTTAAATATGATTTTTAATATTTTTTAAGTAAAGTATTAGTGAGGTTAAATGATAGCACAAAATCGAAAAATCAGAAAAACAATCGATTTTGTTCTTCGGACAAAAATTTAGATTTTGACTCTTTGGAAATTTATTTTCCTAAATATTTTCTTTGAATCCATAGGGGGGTAGTTTCTTATTTACATGTAATGTCTTAAGTAAATAAATAAATAAAATAAATAATAGAATAAATGACCAGCCATTTACTTTAAGGGCAAAGTTGGAAACTCACTTCCAACTGACTTTAGGTCGGTATCCAAGATATATAAAGCCTAAAATTTTATCTCTTTACCCCATGGGAACATCAATTCGACTTCAGCAAGGCAGCAGCTAAGGCTAAGGAAAATAAGAAGAAAGAAAGAAGAGAAATCAAGGTTTACTTGTTAGGGTTTCATTTAGGTAAGTTGTCTACTCCTTCCCTATGAATTATCACTATGAAATTCAAATGAAAATCTATTCTTTTGAGCTTCCAAGATCTCTTTGTGCCTTTATGTACATGTTCTTGAGGTGTGGATCAAACCCTAGTTCACCTATATGATGTTTCCTCTTTGCTGGACACCAAACCCTTTTCGAAAGTTGTCAACATGTTCTTGGCATCTTATAGTTCTTCAAAAATTAGGAAATTTTGTAGGGAACCCTCATTGAGTCTACTTTCCACAGGATCTAGAATCAGGTTAATTCGATTTGTATGTGAAAAGTTATAAGTCAATTACTCCGAGTCGCCCTTTCTGTTTTCTGTGATGAGTAGTCCGAATTGTAAATGCTATGGTAATTTAAATGATTATTCTTAATATATCAAATTTATATGGATTAAATATGTTAAAGTTATCTTTGTAATCCAAGTGGAATCACATTTATAGACCATATAAAACGAAAGTTATGAATTTTAAAGTGAACCTCACTCAGTATGTCAGAACAGAAAAGTAGAAGAGAACAGAGGTAAATCTCTGGATTTGCTGAGAATCATATATGAGTGATAAAATTATGAAATTTATATGGATTAGACCTTGGGTAGTCTAGTTTCATAGAAAATTATAATTACTTAATTATCATAAGTATTTCAGAAGTTATGAATTTTACAACTGACACCACGCAATCTGTCAGCAAACTGGGTAGGTGAAGAATATGGTTGTCTTGATGAAATTTTTAGAGCCCTTATACAATATACCTTAAATGGAAAATTTTCAGAGGATTAAGCTTCGTGAAGACTATTACGATGCAAAAAATTATAATTGTATTAATATCACATGTTTAATTATTATTATGCATGATGTTTCTAGCACCACACGAATTTCTAGTGTACCAAGGTGCACTAGAAGTAACCCATCATTGTTATAGCTCATGTTATGTCCTTTGGAATGTCATTTGATTTGACTATATGTTCTATATAATCAAAAAGTGAATGGATTACTTTTAATGCAATTATATGATATGTGTTCTAAGTGATATGATATGATTAATGCATGCATTATGCATCTTATTTGTCATGCATTGCATTTCCCCTACCGGGATGATATGTCTTATGCAAGAAAAGTACCCCATTTTTATGGGATGATATGGTATACTACGGGATAATATATGTTCCCCGGCAGAGATGATATGATGCCTCTGGTCAGGGATGATATATTTTCTGCAGAAAATGTACCCCATGATTTGGGATGATATGAAATCCTACGGGGTAATATGTTCCTCTGACCAATTGGTAATATGACATGTGCATTATGCATACGTGCATACATGATATGATATGATACATGACATGTTACATGATATAATATGATATGATACATGATATGATATGATACATGATAGATATGACATGATACATGATATGATATGTGAAATGTTATATGAAGTGAAACAAATATATGAGGCACTATATGATATGCTAAAGATGTTATTCATTGAAATTACTTGATGTAGTATCCTTCATTATATGATAATTGTTCGTAAGTAATAAGATGTCAGCTTGTTTCCTATGAGTTTTTAAAATGCTAGATTAATTTATCTGAATTGAATATGTGGTAACACATAGGTTATGAGTTTTCAACTTACTAAGCTGTTGTTTGCTCATAATGTGATTTTAACACTTTTTTAGATCAGTAGACCAGTCATATGGCCGTGCTTGGAAATTCCTATCGGATTAGAAGCACTTTTGAAGACTTAGTCTCTTGATGTCTTTTTGTGAGGATGTGTGACTCCTCTTAATATTTTATGCAGTGTGTAAAAGTTAAATGTTTCAGAAACCTTTTAAAAAGTATGAGTTTGAATTAGAGTGTGTACTTGCTATGAGTTTAAATATAAGTGGGTTGTGAACAAGGGTGTGATAACCTTATCTCACATGTTTCTACATGATAATATGATGCTTCCGCTATAAAAAATTTTATCGATCGCATTATGTCGCGACTTGCGGGTTAGACCAAGGTTTAAACCGGAGTCGTGACACCATAGGCCTGTGCGCGCACTGTAGCGCGCTACATGGCACTATAGCACTATTTTTTCTTTTTTTTATTTCTGAATAGTGACATTTTTTTAAACATTGGAAAATAATTAAAATGAGTGTACAAATTCAGGGTGAATTTGTACAAAAAAATGTCAATAAAAATATTTCTTTCTTCGGTTACGATCCTATAATCGAAGGTGCAAAAAATTGCGCAGTCCAAATAGAGGGTAGAAACAAATAAAGGGTGTTATCGGAATACCTCGCAGTGGAAGAATAGATCGTCGAAGGCTTTTCTATGTTGTTTTGGACTCGTCATCGAAAACTCGATCACAAGGAAGGAGAATACTTATTCATAATTCATATACATGAACGTCGTCGAAATACAGGTGAGAGTGCGGCAGCCTATCGGCCATTTGTGGGACTGGAGCGAATTTGGTTGAACTGCCTCGACGTCGGACAGCATCATGGTTGCCCCAAACCGACAACATCATGCAACTTCATATATTTAGATAACTGCTGATGTCCAACTGCAGTTGGGCCATGCACGATGGGCCTATAACGGGCATATGTCCAATGGAAAATGATAAATAGTTCAATTGCGTGAAACACTTACCATCCCGCATTATTGATGTAAATTCCAATGGCTTTTACTTGATAAATGATTTATTCGATTGATAAGTTGGTTGGCTTTTCAAATAAAATGATAGGTAACTTGTGTCGTCCATCATTTTTTTATGTTGTCGGTTAAGAAAAAGGCGATCCATGGGCGTCAAGTTGCACGAGTGTGCATTCGATTGCCTCTGAGAAATGGAGATGCCGAATTACCATATGATTCTCATACATAAGGGAATAAGTACTCCACACATTTGTGGGGTATTAATTCTAACATGTGCCTATTGCATAAAATTGATCTTCCTCACAAAGATCGAAACAAGGCAATAATGTTGGAACATAGCAAGATGGTCACATGTTACAATCCAAATCATAACACCCGTTTACAAAAGAGAGTCAATAATTATAGCGTGGTACACCTTAGACATGCAGAATGTTGCCTAGCAATGATAATTACATCCAACGACAAGTGCCTATTACATAAAACTAAGTAATGTATAGTCAATAGTCACTCCTACAAAAAAGATTATCAGTCCTCTCGTTGTAATTAACCATTTAATCCGCTCTTATGCTATGTCTAACTTCTAGAGAAGTCCGGCTATAATGATTGTGCCACGAGGTTCCATGGGCATATCACACAAACCAAAGAATCCACAAGCACCATCTCGATTTTTTTTTCTGTGCAATACCATGAACTGGTTCGATAGGAGATATGATTGTTGAATAAAGTGAAGGAAAGATCTTAAGAATACCTAGTCAAAGTGTGGGCAGCTTTAGAATCTATCCAGGTTGCCATCGGTACACACGTCTCGATAATAACAACACGAGACATCCATCACGCCGAGTTCAATGCCATGATGCCTAACAATAGGAAAGTGGGTGATAATAGATATGATGTTTAGGGTGACATGAAGGAGAGGAACGTAGGTATGCAATATATAAGTAAGAAGAAATACATGTCGCTATCTTCATTCTATTCGTCTCAGCACCACGGGATAACATTTATGATTGATAAGTAGTTCTACAAGGTCATATGTGAAATATTGCATTGTGTGAAATTGTACTTGGACATAAAAAAAAACTCTACTAAGATGTCAAATGTGAAGAAGAAGGGCTCGCCATGTTACCAGGGTTGAATACGTTCATGTGGAGATGCTAGAAGGTTGAACTTTCAACCACAAAAATATGAAGGAAGCAGGGGTGCGCACAATCACAAGGTCGCCGAAGATCATCGCTAAGTAGGGCACAAAAGAAGAAAAAAAGGGAAGCGACGGCATTTGTTTAAACCAGCAACTATGAGAATACTTTGGTCATTTTATCCAATGTGTACTTATTCAATCCAAATGCTGGTAAGAATATAAATATGAATAGGCGTCGGTTTCAACCAAACGGGGAGCAAATTATAGGTCCACAAAAATCAAGATAACTCGCCTCCACATGAATAAATACAACTTTTCACCTCATTTATATGGCCCTAAAAGATTAAAACAATCAATTTAATGCTTCATTTTTTTTTTATCGTTCTATATATATTTCTTCAAATTAGCTCATCACATGTTGGCAATTTATTGTAGTTGTAATTTTTTCCTTCATTACGACTTTATCATCATCGTTTTCCTAAATATGATGCTAACTTTTTATTGTTATGTGATTCAAATAAATTTAAATTAAATATTAGTAATAAATCATCATATGATGAGCTTATGATGATCAATAAATTTAATCCCATTTCGAAATGGATGCTTCCTTTTATCACGCTAAATTATTGTGATCCTCTTCTTTATTATTTATATATTGATTATTGCAAAAATATATTTAGTATTAAAAAATATATTCTTTTAAGAAATATATGTGTATTATGTTTGGTTTCTTTGTGAATAAAGGAAAAGAAAAGAGATGCAGAAATGTCCCCTCGGCACCACTGGACGCACCATCTCCATGTTATGTTGGCACTTTTTATCTGAACCACACAAATCTAGTTGACAACAACTTATATATATATATATATATATATATATATATGTATGTATATAATATGAATTTGTTGTAGGCGTAGATGAAATCACATTATATTGGTAAATTATTATTTTTATTAATAAAATTATGTACAACAAAAAAAAGTACCCTTGCAACTTGTAATACCCCATATTTCAATTAGGGGCAATTTAGATTTTCTCTCCTATATAAAGATCTTTATTCTCATTGTTTATATATTTTCTCCACATCTCTTGGTGGCTACGGCCTCTTGATGGCTAAAGCTTAAGAAGAAAGACAAGAGGAAGAAATAGGAGAAAATTCTAAAAGAAAAGTATATAAAAGGGATGGAGTCATTGGTGTGCACAAACAATTGTGTTCAATAGATTCTTCATATTATCATCTTGCCAAGAGATATTATCCAACTTTTTCACTTCAATTTAACTTAGTAGCATACTGTTGGTTTTGGTATAAAAATTCTACGTATTTCCTATATATCTCGAATTTAATTTAACATGCATAAGGATATTGATAAGCTTCATAAAGAAAAGTCTGAATGTTAAAGATTGAACGATCATGTTTCTTTTAATGCAAATATTTTTCCAAGGAATAACGAAATTTCAGATTTTTGCCAACTATAAATACAACCAAAGTTTTTATGGCCTTGTGAACTTCAATAAAATATGCTGGAGTTAGTCTATATATATATATATATATATATATATATATATATATAGTTGATGCATTGAAGAGCAGCATATGATTATCTTTTATCTCTATTTCTTTTGGTAACTTCCTTCTCACATTTAATGTTTTCTGTAACTTATCACAATCTTATAAAAGGAAAGGATTCAAAAAAAAGATGGAAACGTCGCACAAGGAAAAATGGCCGACAGGTGAGGCGAATCCTCCCCTGATCGTGCCACGATCGGCCTGGCCGGCCGATCGTATAAAGGTGGGACGCGAGGGCGACCTCGCGCCCCCTGAAACGTCAGCCGACCGCTGCCCCTTCGTCTTCTTTTTCCTCTCGCCCGGCGAACGGCGCGCACCGAAGAAGCACGATGAGCAACGGCAGAACCGACGATCTTCGACACCCGACAAACCTTCCTCGACGTACACAGGAGCCAGGCGAGTCATCCTCGTTGGCCAGGAATGACCAATGATCGGCAAACGATGGGAAAGAGCGTCGGCGAACTTCAACCGTAAAGAATAAAGGTACCTTAGCGTCTTAAATCCCTAGACGAAGAAATAATGATCGTTTAATGCATAGGAATAGTTCATCATGATCCTGAGATGATTATCTACATTTTTTGTATTCATGTTGTGACGATTTGAAGGTCGGAAGACCGCCAGAAATGGAGGAGAAGTCTGGCGGTCATGTTTTATTGCAGGGACCGGTCGACCAATTTTTGGAACAGTCGACCGGCCCGCGCAAAGAACTCGCACGAGTTCCTATTGATCGGTCAACCGGCCTCACCATGGCGGTCGACCGATTTATCTATTAATGGATAGATTTGATTTCATGATCGGCCGACCGGACTTCCGATCGGTCGACTGATCCGACATGCAGTGCGTGTCCTCATGATCTTACGACCGGCCGATCGACCACCAGGATGGTCGACCGATCCGACACGGAGAGCGCATCTTCATGATCTTACGATCGGTCGACCGACCACCAGGACGATCAACCGATCTTAGAGTAACCGGTCGATCGACCGATCCACAAGCACCCCACAAGAACACGGCCGACCGATTCAAGAGGACCGATCGACCGGTGCCAGAGAACGGTCGACCGATCCACCAGGAGCGGTCGATCAGCCTTCAGCCGATTAAAATCATCATGTTTAGTCAGACCCATCGGATTGAACTAACTGGATTTACCCACTCAAATCATAATTGGAGACTCTAACCAGTTCACCTATACTGGTTGAGCCCTACTGTACAGAGATTAACACACAGTTGAGTCTTGATCCATACATGTAAGCAAAGATAATTAAAGTAAAGATAAAAACACGAAATTGTTATGTGCCGCCCCATCGTATGGAACAAGGATTGCAATATGAAATAGAGAAAGACAGGTAGTTAACTGAGGAGACAGCGAAGCTATTGGTCTTTGATGACCATTATTCCTGAGATTTCAAGTCTTCTCCCATCTGTTTCTCGAATGAAAGGCGATGCATTGGTCACACCCCTTTTCCCAGAGAATATAGTATTGAGCCAGAGGGACAGGTAGCTAATTGAGGAGACAGTGAACCTATAGGTCCTTAAATGATCATCGTTCCTGGAATGCAAGTCCTCTCCTGCATTCCGAATTGGGTGACGCTTTGTCGCACCCCTTTCTCGTTATGGGCTTACTGGCTTTATGGATATAGAGGCACTTCTAACATTCTAATCTAATAAAGTCGAGCTCGCATAGGACAACTAATTTTAAGGACATTATAATAATGTAAAAGATGTAGTACAACTCACAGTAAAGTAATGTGAAGCAGAGTACTATAAAGTAAAGTATAGAGCTTGGTAAAGTGAAGTATGGTATAGTATAGAATATGATATAGTAAAGCATGGAACATAGTATGGTAAAGATAATGTAGGGAAAAGACAAAGTATAACCATGGTAAAGAACAAAGCGCAGACATTGATATTGTCAAGGAATAAGGTATTGATATATTATAGTCATTGCATAGAAATCAGAGTACAATATTGTTCATTATTGATATATGGGTCATATGATTATCATTGATCTCTATTTCACCATCTATTTTGCTATTGTACTGGGATTTTTGCTCATGGGTATTCGATTCCCCTGCATTGGGATTTTGTAGATGAGAATGCTAACTGATGAGGTGATGGAGGGCTCAAATCTTGGAGAACACTGCATATTACACGAATTATTGCTACAAGCTCTTGAATTATGCATTCACATTTCAGCATGTTTCCTTCTATTGATAGACATCATGATCTTCCGCACATTGAACCTTTAATTCTGTTGAACTTGTTAATTTGTTATTTTCCCATTTTGGTTATCAATTGTATTAACTATCAATGCCTCTTGGCATTCTAATGCTTGAACTTCCGCAATAAAGACTTTGATTACATTTGCTTATTATATTGATGCCACATATGCCATTTTGTTGAATGGTCATGGTCAATAGTGTAGTAAGCAGTATAGTGCTCCCGGGGTCAACCTGACTGCCTTACGTGACAGGAGAGGCGATTTTGGGGGCGTTACAGTTTGATATCAGAGCCTAAGTTCTTGTCTCCCTCATTGAACATAATAGAGTAGATATTCATGCATAGTCATTATTGTTTATATTGTTTCATAGTTCAAAGTAAACTCATGTGCAAGCTTCTCAAGTATTTGCGGCTCCACTCCTCAAGTAAGTACTAAGTACATTTTCATATGAGGATACTTATGTTATTGAGCTAACTTATTCCTATAAATGCCTCCACGCCACATAACGTCCAGAGTGGTACGTGACGAAAGCTGAGTGTTCTGGGTAGCTGAAGCAGTTATGCACCCACCCACTGCTCTGGCTCAAGAACAAGAGCAGGTGCAAGTACCAGCACAGGGTCGTGGACATGGTCGCAGACGTGGCCGTGGCCGTGCGATTCCATCGCCTCCTGCTCCAGAAGAACAGGAGCATTCAGATTTAGAAAGCGTGGGAAGCAATGATCTAGTGATATCTTCCCCGCTAGTTGAGACATCCGTAGAAAGGGAGCGAAGGAGGAACTTGCAGATTATAGGAGGATGTATCAGCAACCCTATCTATTTATCTTTAGATGAAGAAAAAGAAGATCCAAAACCAATCAGAGAATTGCAAGGCCGGAAACAAGATGATGCGGATGCATGCCCTTACAGCCCTATAAGCCAGATAGATCCAGAACCATATTGCAGTTACTGCGATCAAGATGGACATTTTGAAGATGGATGTGTGAATCCTCCTAAGCATAAGAAGGAACTCGGGAATGAACCTGGGGAACCTTCGTGACGTAATGACTAGCGCCTAGTGTTTCTTGATGTGAAGGCCTTAGTGTGCCTTAGTTGAATGTTTATGTTTTGTTTTTATTAAACTCTAACATGAGATTGACTTTTGATTTAAGCGGATATTGAGCCGTAAGGTCTCAATTTTTATCTAAGATTTTTATTTTGGTTAAAGATCTTTGATTATATGCTTTTCTCAAATATTTTCATGATCTTTTTATAGATGTCTCTTCAAAGAAGGGAACAGGCCTCTACCAGTGAGAATGATATCCATAATGAAGGGGAGATCCCTTTCATTCCACCACCTCCATCTTATCCACCTCCATTTTCACATTCTCCTCCTCCACCTAAACCATCAGTACAGCAAGGACGTCAAGTACCTCTCCCTGCACATTACAGGAGTTCCGGAGGTCGAAACATCCGATGTTCAATGGAGAAGGAGGCATAGAACTAGCGGAACAATGGATGGAGACGATAAAGGACAAGTTCGATATCTTCGACGTTCCTGAAAATAAGAAGATACTATTTGCTGGAGATACTCTTCAGAAGGACGCGAAGAATGGTGGAAGGCAAAGAAGGCCACCAACTTTTTAGAGGTCAGAATTGTTGCCTGGGAGAACTTCTGCAAGGCATTTGAGGCGCGCTTCTTCCCTAAGTTTCAAAGGGATTTGAAGCAGAAAGAATTTCTGAACCTAGAGCAAGGGACAATGACAGTGGCCCAATACATGACAAAGTTTGTTCGACTGAGGAAATACTCCAGGTTGATTATGGATGAACAAAATGTAACGAAGCATTTTGTTGATGTACTGAACCCCGCATTGAGGTCCAAGACGAGACTAGGGAATTGCAAAACCCTGGATGAGACTGTCAGTTTTGGCTACACTGACCGAGAAGGACCACCAAGACCTTCAGAAAGACAAGAGGGTCCAACAAAATGTAGGCCAAAGTTCCTAGCAACAACAATAATAATTTAGAGGGAACAACCGTCAGCATCAACGACGAGATAATCGGCCTTGTCCTTTCCCAGTGCCTCAGCAGTACAATCGTCCGCAACAACAGCCCTATCATCCTCCACAACAAGCTCCTCCCCCACAGCAACAGCAGCCGCAACAGCAGCAATAGAACCCAAGGCCCCCTCAACAGGCGCCAAGACGTCCAGCCCAACAGCAAAGGCAACAGCCTCCCAAAGCCCCTCAAGTACCATCCGCACAAGGTGAGCGGGTCTTATACAATACCTGTGGCAGGACTCATGGTGGAGAATGTCGCATGAAGACTGAAGCATACTACTATTGCGGTGGAATGGGTCGCATCGCAGTAAACTATTCAAGACGTGGACAACAACAGTTAGTGCAAGGAAAACTCTTCAATTTAGAAGATGATGCCCCACAGAATGACACTGAGGTCATTCGAGGTACGCTATTCATAGCTGAACTATCAACTACAGTATTATTTGATTTCGGTGCCTCCCATTCTTTCATATATGAAGAGTGTGCCAATACATTAGGGATAACTGCAGTGAACTTAGAGCATAAGATGAATATTTTGACCCCACAAAGAACCCTGATTACCACAAAATATCTCCTTAATGTACCCATAGAGATAGAGAAAAAGAACTTTCCTGTAAATCTTATCATTATCCATATGAAAAATTATGATATAATTTTGGATATGAATTGGCTAACCTCCCATGATGCTTCTATCCGGTGCAAGCAGAAAAATGTGATTATAGGTACACAGAGTACAGATAAAGCTATTGTTAGAGGCATTGCACAGAAAGAATCAAAACTCATAGTGTTTGCCATGAAGGCACATAAACTGCTTCAAAAGAGGTGCAGAGATTATCTGGCAAGTGTTACCAAGATAACAGAGTCATTCAAGACCTTTCAAGATATAGAAGTTGCGAGGGAATTTTCTGATGTATTCCCTGATGACGTAAGTGGTCTACCGCCCAGAAGGGAGATGGACTTTCATATTGAAGTGACACCCAGTACATCACCGATCTCCAAAGCTCCATATCGAATGGCCCGAGCAAAAATGAAGGAATTAAAGAACCAGATTCAAGAGCTGCTAGACAAAGGTTTCATCAGGTCTAGTGTCCCACCATGGGGTGCACCAGTCCTTTTTGTCAAGAAGAAGGACAGATCGTTAAGACATTGTTTCGACTATAGAATGTTGAACAAAGTCACGATAAAGAACAAGTACTCGCTACCTCGCATCGATGATTTATTTGATCAGCTGTCCAAAGCAAGAGTGTTATCCAAAATTGATCTGAGAAACGGATACCATCAACTAAGGGTAGCAGAAGAAGACATTCCAAAGACAACATTTCGATCAAGATATGTGCACTACGAGTTCCTTGTAATGCCGTTTGGGTTAACAAATGCCCCGGTAGCATTCATGGACCTCATGAATCGAATTTTTCACGAACATCTGGATAAATTCGTAATCGTCTTCGTCGACGACATTCTCATCTACTCACCGAGCAAAGAGCAGCACAGGGAACATTTGAGGATAGTGTTAGAGACTTTGCGAGCAAAGAAATTGTACGCAAAATTTTCCAAATGTGATTTCTGGCTAGAACAGATGATGTTTCTTAGCCATATCGTCTCCAAAGATGAAATTGCAGTCGATCCAGAAAAGATGAAATTGCAGTCGGTCCAGAAAAGGTGGAAGCAGTATCTAATTGGACTCAACCAAAGAATGCCTCCGAGATCAAGAGCTTCCTTGGTCTTGCAGGCTATTATAGACGCTTCATCAAGGACTTCTCCAGAATAGCATTGCCGCTGATCAAGCTCACCCGGAAAGGGGTAAAATTCATTTGGTCACCCAAGTGTGAAGAAAGCTTTCAAGAATTAAAGAAACGGCTTACTTCAGCACCAATCCTGACGTTACCATCGGACAACGGTGGTTACGTAGTTTACAGTGATGCTAGTGGTACAGGATTGAGATGCATACCGATGTAACATGAGAAAGTAGTGGCATACACATCCAGACAGCTGAAAAAATATGAGGTCAATTATCCAACTCATGACCTCAAATTGGCAGCAGTAATGTTTGTCCTCAAGCTTTGACGCTATTACCTGTATGAGAGAAGAATTTGTGGTATACACTGACCACAAGAGCTTAAAATACGTCTTCACACAGAAGGATCTGAATATGCGCCAAAGACGATGGATGGAGTTCTTAAAGGACTATGAGTTTTCTATCAACTACCATCCAGGTAAAGCAAACTCAGTAGCAGATACACTTAATCGAAAGTGGAAAGGATCTGTTGCCTTCATGCGCCTTCGACAGTTCGAAATGATGGAAGAACTTTTCAAGTGGACGCCAAGAGTAAGACGTGACGGATCTATGATGATGTAGTGTATAGTACCAGACATGATAGAAAGAATTATTGAGGCACAAGTAAAAGATACAGACTATCAAATAATGATGATAAAGACTAGTCTCGAGACGACAAATTTCAAAGTCTCAGCAGATGGTGGCATAAGGTACCGTGATCGCTTATGGGTACCGAATAATCTTGAACTCTGAAGGAAAGTCCTAGACGAATGCCACAAATCTGAATTTACAATCCACCCAGGAAGTACCAAAATGTATAAAAATGTTTATAGGAGTTTCTGGTGGCCAAATATGAGGAAAAAAATAGCTAAGTATGTCTCCATGTGTATAGTGTGTCAACAAGTCAAGGTGGAGCACCAAAAACCTCAAGGAACCTTGAAAAGTCTTGGCATCCCACAGTGGAAGTGAGAAAAAATATCAATGGACTTCATCACTGATTTACCCCGGTCTCAGAAGGGGCATGACGTCGTTTGGATGATAGTGAACCGACTCACTAAATCGGCTCACTTCCTACCCATCAAGGTAAAATAATCTCTTGAAAGTTTAATGAACCTATATGCGCAGGAGATTGTTAGACTTCACGAGATCCCATCAACCATTCAGGTTCACATCAAGATTTTGGAAGAGCCTTCAGAATGCTTTTGGAATGAGACTTCGCTACAGTACAATCTTTCATCCCCAAACAATCAGAGAGGACGATCCAGATGCTAGAAGATATGCTTAGAGCATGCGCTTTAGATTGACATGGCAACTGGGATAAGCATCTACCTCTTATGGAGTTCTCCTACAATAACAGCTTCCATGCTAGTATAGAGATGTCCCCCTTTGAAGCATTATATGGTTGACCATGTCGCTCCCCGGCATGTTGGGGCGAAGTGGGCGAAAGAAAGATCTTAAGTGCTGAATTATAGAAGCAGATCCAAGAGTACACAGACAGGGTTGAATTGATAAAGAAGATGATGAAATCTGCTCAAGATCGTCAGAAGGCTTATGCAGACAAGAAACGCCGAGAACATACCTTCAAGGCGGGAGATCAAGTTCTGCTTAAGGTCTCTTCCACTAAAGGAGTGATGCGTTTTAGTAAGCGGGAGAAATTGAGTCCAAGGTATGTAGGCCCATTTGAGATTTTAGATATGGTTAGAGACCCAGCTTGCAGGTTAGCATTACCCCCGGCGTATGCCAGAGTGCATAACGTCTTCTTTTCATCACTCCAGAAGTACAACCATGACTATGCTAATGTGATCCAAATTGAGGAATCAAACTTCAAGGAGGATCTGACATATGAAGAACAACCCACAGAGATACTAGAATATCAAGAACACCAACAAGGAAAAAAGAGAGTATCATTGGTTAAAGTGGCATGGAAGCATCATTAGGGAAAAGAGGCCACTTTGAAAGTTGAGTAAAAAATGCGAGAGAAATTTTTTTAACTATTCGGTAAGTCCTATCTCTTATCAAAATTCGAGGACGAATTTTCTTTTAAGGGAGTAATAATGTAATGTATCACAATCTTATAAAAAGAAATGATTAAAAAAAATGGAAACGTCACACAAGGAAAAATGACCGACAGGGAGGCGAATCCTCCCTTGATCGCGCCACGATCGGCCTGGCTGGCCGGTCGTATAAAGGTGGGCCGCGAGGGCGACCTCGCGCCCCTTGGAACGTCAACTGACCGCCGCCCCTTCATCTTCTTCTTCCTCTCGCCCAGCGAATGGCGCGCATCGAAAAAGCACGATGAGCAGCGACAGAATCAATGATCTTCGACACCCGACGAACCTTCCTCGATGTACACAAGAGCCAGGCGAGTCGTCCTTATTGGCCAAGAATGACCAGTGATCGGCGAACGACGGGAAAAAGAGCCGACGAACTCCAACCGTAAAGAATAAAGGTGCCTTAGCATCTTAAATCATTAGACGAAGAAATAGTGATTGTTTAATGCATAGGAATAGTTCATCATGATCCTGAGATAATTATCTACATTTTTTGTATTCATGTCGTGACGATTTGATGGCCGGAAGACCACCGAAAATGGAGGAGAAGTCCAACGGCCCTATTTTATTACAGGGACCGGTCGACCGATTTTTTGAACGATCGATCGGCCCGCGTAAAGAACTCGCACGAGTTCCTATTGATCGGTTGACCAGCCTCACCATGGCGGTCGACTGATCTATCTATCAACGGACAGATTTGATTTCATGATCGACCGATCGGACTTCCGATCGGTCGACCGATCCGACACGCAGTGCGTGTCCTCGTGATCTTACGAGCGGTCGACCGACCATTAGGACGGTCGACCGATTCGACGCGCAGAGCGCATCTTCATGATCTTATGATCGGTCGACCGACCACCAGGATGGTCGTAGAGTAACCGATCGACCGGTCTCATGTGTACGGACGACCGATCCACAGACACCCCACAAAGAACATGGTCGACCGATCCAAGAGGACCGGACGATCGGTGCTAGAGAACGGTCGACCGGTCCACCAAGAGCGGTCAATCGGTCCAGTTAAATCAGTCGATTAAAATCATCCGGTTCAGTTAGACCCATCGGATTGAACTAACCGGATTGACCCACTCAAATCATAATTGGTGACTCTAATCAGTTCACCTATACTGGTTGAGCCCTACTGTACAGAGATTAACACCCAATTGAGTCTTGATCCATAGATTACATGATAAGCAAAGATAATTAAAGTAAAGATAAAGACACGGAATTGTTATGTGCCGCCTCATTGTATGGAACAAGGATTACAGTATGGAATATAGATGGACATGTAGTTAGCTGAGGAGACAGCGAAGCTACTGGTCTTTGATGACCACTGTTCTTGAGATTTCAGGTCTTCTCCCACCTGTTTCTCGAATGAAGGGCGATGCATTGGTCACATCCCTTTTCCCAGAGGATATAGTATTGAGTCAGAGGGACATATAGCTAACTGAGGAGACAATGAACCTATAGATCCTTAAATGACCATTGTTCCTAGGATGCAGATCTCTCACCTGCATTCCGAATTAGGTGACGCTTTGTCGCACCTCTTTCCCTTTATGGACTTACTGACTTTATGGATATAGAGGCACCTCTAACATCCCAACCTAATAATGTCGAGCTCGCATATGACAACTAACTTTAAGGACATTATAGTAACGTAAAAAATGTAGTACAACTCACAGTAAAGTAATGTAAAACAGAGCACTGTAAAGTAAAGTATAGAGTTTAGTAAAGTAAAGTATGGTATGGTATAGAATATAGTATAGTAAAGCATGGAACATAGTATGATAAGGATAATGTAGGAAAAATATAAAGTATAGCCATGGTAAAGAACAAAGCACAAACATTGATATTGTCAAGGAATAAGGTATTGATCTATTATAGTGCATAGAAATCAGAGTACAGTATTGTTCATTATTGATATGGGTCATATAATTATCATTGATATCTATTTCACCGTCTATTTTGCTATTGTACTGGACTTTTTGCTCATGGGTATTCGATTCCCCTGCATTAGGATTTTACAGGTGAGAATGTTAACTGATGAGGTGATGGAGGGCTCAGAGCTTAGAGAACGCTGCACATGACACGAGTTATTGCTACAAGCTCTTGAATTATGCATTCACATTTCAGCATGTTTTCTTCTATTGATAGACATCATGATCTTCCGCACATTGAACATTTAATTCTGTTGAACTTGTTAATTTGTTATTTTTCCCATTTTGGTTATCGACTGCATTAACTATCAATGCCTCTTGACATTTCAATGCTTGAACTTCCGCAATAAAGACTTTGATTACATTTGCTTATTATATTAATGTCACGTATGCCATTTTATTGAATGGTCATGGTCAATAGTATAGTAGGCAGTGCAGCGCTCCCGGGGTCAACTTGACCATCTACGTGACAGGAGGGGCGATTTTGGGGGTGTTACATTTTCTCTTTGTCGTAACTCCCATTTGACTCATGACATGAGTTTAGACATTTTGTGTAGCTTCCACCCCTCCATCATATTTTATCTTTGTGAAACTCCCATCTAACCCATGCTCATTTTTTTTCACTTAGATGTTTCCTCTCTAAAATTGGACAAGTAATTTGCATATATATATTTTTGTGCATACGCTGATTTGATTTGGTTTTCAAAGTGTTTTAGCATAAACATAGCTGGTAAGCTCCGAACAGGACGACGATGCAAATATTGTCGATGTTCGTGGAATCCGAATCCATTGAGAAAGTAATCGATGCAAAGTTCCTTAATGCAGCGTAGCCTAAGACACCACACATGTAGAAGAATGTTGTGAGAGAGACACCTATGAATGATGCCTTCTTGGTGACACTTTGTTCTCCAATAGATACAATGGAAAATTATATGATACAATTATTACTTCAATTGCCATTCATGTAATACCATTTTTTCATAATTTCTTTGGGTGGAATATGAATTGTATCATATTCAAAAGGCCTAAATTGAAGTGGTGTTACAATAAATACATCAGTTAATCTTCCACTCTCGGATCTCGAGAAGACATCAGGTTTTTAAGAAAGAGGGTTTAAATAGAGGATCCTCGACCTCCATAGCAATCGAGCAACAAGGGGCACGTCAGACACTTGGCTATCATCCCCTCTCTTGACAAACACCACCTGAGGCGGCCCTTCTTCCTCGGCGCCGGCTTCGCTCCCGACTGCTCCCTCGGCTGCCGTCGGCCCCTCGACCGCTTGGTTTGGAGAAGTGGGGCATGGTTGCTTCCTTATTTTCCTCAACCTGATTTCGTTGGGGCTCATCACCATGGTTGTCGTCCAGCTGCCATGGCTAGAATAGATACCTGCCCGGACTGGGAGTTAACGTGGAGGTTGAACGGCGTTGGAATTGGTGTCCTACCGGTACTCATTCCATGCAAAGTATTTCAGACCGAGGACACGTGTTTAAGTGATAGGAATTTGTCAGCTCATATATGAGATCTTTCATTATTACGTCCGCTTTTTTGGTTAAATGTTTATTTTGTCACTGTAGTTTATATTTTTTTCACAATATTATTAGCAATTTATTACTAAAAAAATTGATCGTGTGCCACTATTAGCTTAAATATGAAAAAAATATTGTAGAGAGGAAGACGTTGTAATCATAGCTATGTTATTTTGTCTTCATTACTTCTGATCCTTTGTTTATCTTTTGTTGCAATTTTTTAAAAATGTTATTCTCATATAATTGATCTTACTTTCATGTTTACTCGACTACATTATGCGATCACACAATTTCTTATTTAAGGAAGAGAGGAACAAGGTATGACTACATGCATTTATTTTTTATGCTTAATAACTCCATTTTTATTGATTTGAACTATAGAGTTTTCAATTTTAATTTTCTCTTTCTTCTGCTTTATTATTTTATATATAATTTAAATTTTATACTAAGAAATAAGAAATCAACTCAATGTTTCTATTTAATCATTGGTAGATATTTTTTATATTACTTAACAAAAAAATTTAAGAGGCGTTGGAAAATTTAATGATGAAAAAGACATTGAATACATATGCACATATCATATAAACATACAGAATTTGTAATAATTTTATTTATAACTAAATTCTATAATTTAAAAAGGGATCTTATTTCTTAAAGTAACTTATGAGTATAATTCCATATTTATGTTATCAATATGCTTTTTAATATTATATATTCAAAGTATAATTAAAAGTTTTATTATATAAAAAATATTAATATTATTTTTAATCACGATAGTCTTCACTAGTTCTGAAATAATTCTTGCAAAATGAAAACAATTATACTCATAGACCACATAAAGGATTTTCTGGTTCCAAGGCATAGTCATATAGTTGATTTAAAATTTTAAAAAATTAAAATAAAATATTTTAATTATTAAAATAATGCTCAAATATTCAAAAAAACATATTTTATATTTTATAATAATAAATATCAACTAATTTTTTATATTAAAATAAATGTAAAAAAATAAGGTAAATTTTTTAAAAAAAGGGTGGTCGAATAACCCGACCACTCGAACCGATCCAATCGGCGGGGTCAGGTTGGGTCGAATTTTCTGCCCCTAGAGACATTGATTCGACTCGATCTGACCAATTAATTTTATTCATAAATTGGGAAAATTGGGTTTGATTCGACCTATGAACACCTCTGATTTTAAGTAATTTATTTCTTTTATTTTTTATAAAAAAATAATGAGTTATTTGTTAATTTTATTAAATTAAGTCAAAAAGTGCACTATCAATCAGGATGGCTGATGGGTTGTTAAAACTTCGGGTCCTTTATGAGCCTTGGCCCAGTTATTAATTTTTCCTAATTAGTTGGGTCTCGGTACGGCCATATTTACCAGCCCATTAACTATTCGCTCCCGTTTTATCCAAATCATCTCCTTCCTCACCACCAGGGTTTATATACTCCCTTCTTCCAGTCCACTCCCCACCAATTCTTCTCCAATGGCGCTCCCGTCTTCGTCCCTCATCTCCCCTCGCTCCTTCTGCCGCTTGAGCCCCTTTTACTACTTGGCCTCTCCGCCATCACCTCGCCGGTTCCGCTTGAAGCCGTTCCGATGGAGGCTGAATCCGGCGATCCTCGTCAATCGCAAGTTGTTTTCAGGTCGATTCTTGGTTCTCACTGTTTCTTTTTCTGTAGATTTCTGTTGTATCTGGGGTTTATTTGGTTCTCTTGGTGCTTTGTTGCGGTTCCTTGTCCACAGCTGTGGCGATGGAGAAGAGCGAGGTGTTCACGTCTCCGGAGAATGCCAAATCGTTCGATTTTGCATGGGAAGAGCGCATCTATACCTGGTAATTTTTGTTGGACTCCTTCATTCCTGATTTTTGGCTATCTTATGTAGTGTGGCTCTTATTTCCGAGGTTTTTATACTCTATATATTCCATTTTTCGCACTCTGTCATGTTACAAAGCAATAATCTCCTGAATGGTTACTTTGTATATGAAACTGTGTAAACTCCTTTTCACATTTGAATTCTAAAATTTTGCAATACTGCTGGCTTTAGTTACATAGTTGGCCATTATACCATGTCAAATACTTGTAAGCCCATCATTTAATGCTTTAAGATTCTCAGGTGGGAGTCCCAAGGATACTTCAAGCCCAACTTTGATCGGGGAGGAGAGCCTTTTGTCATGCCAATGCCACCTCCCAATGTCACTGGTTCACTACATATGGGACATGCCATGTTTGTGACTCTCGAGGTTGGAGGCTTCTACATTTTTTTTTCTGTTTGATGAAACGGAGGCTTCCACATTTTTTTTTTCTTTTTGATGAAATGGAGGCTTAACTTGCATGTTAACCTTTGGCGTTTATACATGCAATTGTATTTTACTCAGGCCTAAATGCATACCATTTTATTCCTGATTTTGTCATTAAATACTCAGATGGGTACTTAGGATTGTAATAAGCTCATCAAATAAAATTTCTTAGCGTGCTTAGTATTTTTCTTAGATCTTAACATGAATTTTAGGTTTAATGTATTATCATATACTATTTTTCAGTTGAATATATGCATATAACCATTTAGATGCAGTATTTAATATTCTTGAAGTCTGCTTTTCAAAAGCCAAAATGAAAAAAAGCAATCATCGTTACTGATTTTTTAAATGTCTCAAATTTTGTATTCTTAACATTTTATTAATGACCACTCAATATGCATAGTGTTGTGGACAGAATGCATCTGTAGGAGATATCAAGGGTCTAGGAGTTGATAACTCCTTTCCGAGGTCCTATTTCATGGGGACCCAGTTAGTCATGTTGATGTGACAATTTTAGTCTTCACATCTTGTACTGTGTGTGATTTTGTGTTTATCTCATCATCGTTCCAGAGACTTATAGATCCAGTACTTACTCATATACCACATATCCACCAGTCTTATTTTTTCAATTAGTCAGTGATGTGAGTTCCCCTAGAAAAGGGCTAATGATGATTTTTGAACTATTTCCAGGATATAATGGCCAGATATTTCCGCATGAAAGGAAGACCTACACTCTGGCTCCCTGGCACAGATCATGCTGGAATTGCAACTCAGGTGGGTTTCCACTCTGAAAAAGAAAACAACCACAAATATATGCAAAGAATATTCTAATTATGAAAGACAATCTGTTTTCTCTCGTTCCAAAATTTTAACCTACATTATAGGATGCGACATAAAATATTTTTGTCTACTTACTAATATTTCTGTTAACTCCGCCTATGTTTTATAGGCGGTCCCAAGCCCGGATAAAGGAGGAGGGTTGTGTTAGGCCCCGACAGCCAGCGTAAAACCCTGTCGAATCTTATGAACATGGATCAACGAGCGTCGTATGATCCATGTAGCCGACCCCACCTAGTGGGATAAGGCTTTGTTGTTGTTGTTGTTGTTGTACTAATATTTCTGTTATGGTCTTATATGGGAAAGAATCCCATATTGCTTCTGATGAATTATCTCCCTAATATGCATGTTGGTTGTACTAAGATAAATTTGACTGCTTTGACAATTTTGACCTGATAAATCTAAAGCAATAGCGCACACATTCTATTTGATGCTGGACTTGGTCTGATGACATTTTCTTGGGAGGTAAAGAAATAGTAATTCAGATAGCTTTTCCTTGCTGCTACTGGCCTTTCAAAGCAACCTGACTACTCTGTTTCTTTTAACTTTTATGTTTATTCAATTAGCTGATTTTCTTTTTTCTTTTTAACTTACTAAGATCAGGTCCTAGATGCTTGATGCTAGACCATGACAAGTTTATAACCTTGAATGATCCTTAAGGGCAGAGGAATTGACTAACTAGGGGTGAGCAAAACAGGGTTCGGGACCGGGCGCCCCGGTCCTGACCCTTGTTTGCTCTGGTCTTCCAAAAAGTTGTCCCAGTCAAACTGGGACTTTCTCGGTTATCCCAGTTTCACCCATAATAAATAGAAATTTTTAAATATAATAATAAAAAAATTTAATACTATTATATAAATATAATAGTTATCAATTAAATTATATATGATAATATACCATAATGTATGTTTAAGATATATAATAAAATATAAAATTGTAGTTAGAATAAACATAAATATAACATTTTTAAATAATTAAATATATTAATATAGTACATATTACTGGGTCCGGGCACGGTCTGGGTTTTCATGGCCTGGACCGGTTCACAACCCGTGGGTTTCATGGAAGGAAACCCGGTCCCAACGCACGGATCTCCTTGACCTGGTCCTGGCGCGGTTGGTAACTGGACCGGGAAAAAATACCGGGAAATCCGGATCAGTGCGGGCTGGGACGACCCTGTGTTCACCCCCCCTATGGCTAACTATATGCAAGAATGACATTATTAGTCCTATCGGTGCATGTTTTCATCTTTTTCTTTTCTGATATTATTTTCAGTGCAGTTGGTAGTGGAAAAAATGCTTGCATCGGAAGGCATCAAGAGAACTGATCTAAGTCGTGAGGAGTTCACGAGGAGAGTGTGGGAGTGGAAAGAAAAGTAACTATCTTTTGCTCATTCTAAAGTATATTGCGATCAACTTTTTTTGTTGGGTGTCACCAACACTGTTTGAATACCTGTACATATTTTTTGACATAATATAAATGGATGCCTTAACTTTCTAGTCATCCTTTCCCCATAAAAAAGGTCTCTCTAAGCCTTTTATGTTTCTTTTATTTTAGTGGCTCCTGACCATTTATGAAATCTTACTGTCAAAAGAAGTGCCTTCTTTTCTTAATTATGCTTCTGAAAAAGTGAAATTTTTGTAACATTATTTTCTGTGCCTGAGATGCATTTGCATGAGTTTGTGTGCCGAACTGCAAATTCCCGCTCTTTGAGGCAACTTCTGCTTAATTAGTTTACATGTGCAGTCTGACTTAAGTTCTAACCAATGATGATCTTAGGTATGGTGGGACAATTACAAATCAAATCAGGAGGTTAGGTGCATCTTGTGATTGGACTAGGGAGCATTTCACTCTTGATGAGCAGCTAAGTCGTAAGACAGTAATCTATGCACTTTTTCTTTTAATTCACTGATATATGAGACCTTGACATGAAGTATGAGATGTTCTTATATTTTGCTTCTATTGACATCACATCCTCATTTCACTAATGGGTGCAATAATGAATTTGTTGTGTTACATGGGTTGCAAACTTAAATCACTTTCCTTAGAAAAAAAAAGCAATATTTATCTTATCTAACAAAGCTTTCAAGTAGTCAGGTTGGTGTAGATTTCACCACGGTGGACCTTGCCATTAAGGGCTTTATCCTGGAATGTTTTGAAAGTTTGGATTTGACAAACAGAAGAAGTCAGTTTGGCACTTGTCTTCAACAAAGTTGGATGCTTTTTGTCCCTTGCGTCATTTACCTAATTACAATTGTATTTGCCAGCAGCCACCATAGTGTATGGCATATAGTTGTGCTGTTTAGGATTGTATTAACATTGAATGACAAAAGCATTATGTTACTTATAATATGATTTTTGTCAACAAACTTTTAATGTGTTAAACCATATTAGTCCAATATGTTTCATAGCAATCCATATAAATCTTGGCAATTGTTGATGCTCTGATGAACCAGAAACCTATTGCTTTATGATTTTGTTATGTTATCATTGTGCTTTTACCTTTCCTATCTCGTATGAGTTTAGCTTATTGTTCCCTTCATTAGAAGATAAGTATCCTTTTATTCGGATCTGAGAATTCTTTACTTTATTGTCTTTAATTGACTCAAAACTCTAGAACTCAGATTGTTTGATGTTTTGTTCGAAAAGTACTACAATCTAGAGTGGATTCTTGTGTTATAAGAAACAAAAAATGGAGAAAGAAGAAATCTTTGTTTTATTGAAACATATAAATTCATTCCTCTTATCTTAATTTCTTTTTCTAAATATATTTTTCTAGAAGCTTGCAGGTTCAGTGGTAGAGGCATTTGTAAGGCTTCATGAGAAAGGCCTTATCTACCAAGGTAAAAATGTGAATCAAGAAAATGTATATTGTTTTTCACACTCCATTCTCAAGCACAAATTTAATGCATTGAAATCACATATTTACTTCAGAGATTCTGAATAGGTTAACATGTACTTTGATGCAATAAATCTCTGCTGAAAGTTTCACTTTTGTTATTTGCTCAGCATGTAATAACTTAATTTTGTCAAATCCTTCTTTTGTCATAGGAAGTTTTTCATTCTAACTTAAATTTCATTGTTCTTCTGAGTTTGTAGATTTAAGATTTCCTCCGAAGAATAGACATTAAAATTTACTAGATTCGTTTGTTTTTCACCTTTGTTTTCCTGCATGGAGGATTTGAGTATTTTATCTGTCCACTAACTAACCAAACTCCTCGAGAAAAACTTACTAACCGAAACCAAAACATTAAGGCCCCGTTTGGTATTGGAACTCCCCAAACAGGGGATGGTGGCCTGGTTTCCGAGAGGCCACCATAAATGTGTTGACCCTGGTTCCAACCACTTGGTTCCTTTTGGTGGAACCAGGTGATGCACTTTTTTTTCACTTTTTTTTATTTGACCTTTCTTTTTTTTCTTTTCAACCTTTTTTTCTTTTTCCATTTTTTCTTTTTTACCTTTCTTATATTAAATAAATAATTTATTTAATATAAAATATTTATAATTAAGGATTAATATAATATTATTCATTACTTATTATTTTATTGAAAAATTAATTTTCATTAAATAGAATTAATGAAAGAATGATTTTTTATATTTAAATAATATATTTTTAATAAAGAATTTTCCATAAAAAAATTTTATTTATACTTTCATTTTTATTATTTAATAAAATTATACTTTATATATATAATAGCTATTTTTAATTCAAACACCCACTAAAAATTAATCCATGACATCTACTTTTTCCTATCACATCAACTCCCTGGTTCTCATTATTGCGTTCCACTCCTTCTAAACACACTCCGAACTAATCTATCAATTCAACTATTTATGGAGAACTTGGGAGGAACTCCGGTTTCGTTTCCAAACGCAGCATAAGTTTTACCTTGATGAAAAGACTTCCACATAATATTGATAAAAAAGAACACCCCCAAGTGATTGGGCATACCTAAAAACTGCTGCAAAGTTATTGTATTATCATGTAAACTAAGTCTTCTGGTGATAAACGTATTTGATTTTAGTTTTTTTTTTGGGTGTTACTCATGAGGTCAGCTTGGAAACATATTGTCTTCTGATATTCACAGATTTGTCTAAAAATTTATTTCATTTTATTTCCACAGGTTCTTACATGGTTAACTGGTCACCAAATCTTCAGACTGCTGTTTCAGACTTGGTATGCTTTCTTTTCGAGAGATTCATATGTCAGGAGTCAATATGTTAGCAACTCTAGCTGTTGCTCTTTGCTATTCCATGTGGTTTCTAGTTTCTGCTTTGATAAATATCTGAGTAGTTGAATAGTACATTGTTCAGCGAAAATCGTTTAATCAATGCTCTGTGTTTCTTTGTAATGATGTGATGTGACATGACAGTTTTACCTTTTTTGAAATGAGAACCTACGTGATCCTAACTGGTCTCCTTGATATGACTAATTTATCTCTTCTATTATAGTTCATACATGTTGTAAACGTTAGCTAATAATCTGGTCCATGACTTCTGAGTTATTGGTCCTTTTTGTTTATCTCTTCCTTGTGCCTGGAAGTTTTCCATGAAGATGTATTTGGTTGCTCTTTCTATAGTTTTGTGACAAACAAGTTGGAGCGTGCAAGTGTAATATGGCTTGTGTTTCAGGAAGTTGAATATTCTGAAGAGCCTGGTAGTTTGTTCTATATCAAATATCGTGTTGCTGGTGGTTCAAGGTATTCTATCTATTATTACTTTTGCATATGAATCATGTATGTTCCCCATAATCTTTCTGAACTTCTGCATTATGTTAAGGAACTATGTTTCATAATTTTTATCTGTTGAAATCTGAACTCCTTTTGCTGGATTATTAAAATTCTTGCGGTGTTTATCTGAACATGGATTTTTTTTTGCTTTATAACTATCTGTATTTAAGCATCTTTTTACCTAAAAAGATGCTTCTTTCTTTGAAAATATGACACACGATAAACATATTAAAAAAGAAGTATCTGCACATGTTTCTTACTTCAAATAAGGTGCTTCTTTCTTCTAAAATATGAGGCATGATAAAACATGTTAAGGAAAAAGTATCTGCACAGTTGACGATATCTTCTTTATGATTCTGGCTTCATTAAGAGTTATGTATTGGGGCTCTCAATTTTTTACAACATTGAAGAATTAGCATAAGGAATTAGCACGAGGAAAGAAAGATTTAGCATAAACTCTTGTCCAATCTAATGCATATTAGCATTCTGTGTTGAAACAGTGGCGACTGTTGACTTTAATAAAAAAAGTTTATATATCTACTGCATTTTTCACATTGAATGATTCTTTTACAATATTTTGTACTGACAAATTATTGTCTAATTGCTGCAGAAGTGACTTTTTGACAATAGCGACGACACGCCCTGAAACATTGTTCGGAGATACAGCTATTGCAGTGAATCCTGAGGTCTTAGTATTTTTTACTCTTTCCTTCTTTGGTGTTTTTAGGGGTGGGAACAAATGAGGTCAACACAATTCTTTCATTGTGTTAACCTTATGACATGAGGAAAGAACATGTTCATCTCTCTTTCTCAAAAAAGAAAAGGAAGAAGAAAGCATATTGGAGATATTTGAGATATCGAACTGTTACATTTTAGGTGCCTTGATTTATATCATACATTTCATCCCTCAGCGTTCTTTTTGTTAACTGAATGTCAAGATTTTCTGATGATTGTTGGTGTGTCCATGCCATGGAGTCTGTAACTTAGCTGCCAGTGGTACCTTTTATTGTTGTTTGTGGATACTTGAAATTGCTATCTGCATTTAGGCATGGTATAGTTACTATAGTATACAGTTTTTTTGATATCTTGTGATATACACATCTGTTGGTATCTTGTGAGATACTCTTATATAACAAGGTTTGTATTATGCCAGTGCCTCACATAGGCACAGCGGTCCACATCTGCACAGCATATTTGAAATTCTTGGTTTAAATGACAAAACAAATTTGTTAACTTGGCATGATGTAAAAGATGTCATCTTATGTAAACCTCTCCCTTTTTACCTTGACTTTTTAGTTTTCTAATTCTTAGTTTCTCTTTTCTATCTGGATATGGTTTTTAAATGTGGATAATTTATTATGCAGGATGAACGTTACTCAAAGTATATTGGTATGCAAGCAATTGTGCCTCTGACATTTGGCAGGCATGTTCCTATCATTGGTGACAGAGTAAGAATATTTTGATAGTCTCTTTTTGTTGATTCCCATCACGTGGCTCAATGGAAGTTCTGTTAATCTGTGTTTAAGGTTGCAATACATTTGTTGTCAGCATATAGTTTCGCTTTCTCTTGGTGCTCAGGGCTATCACCACCCAGAAAATTTATGTAAAATTCTCTTCTATTGCTAAGTAAATGGATTCCTGTAACTGATTTTATAGTGATTTTCTCTTCAGTATCAACTAAGATTACTTCACCACTGTAACTTTAGGCACTGGACTATTGGATAACTACCATTTTGCTAGTCGTCCTTTCCCGTTTCAAAAAAAAAAATTTAGGCACAGTTTTTTTTTTTGAGGAGAAGGATGAGCACCAAGTTAGGGTGTCATCCGTAGATATATATCAACTATGCTGTGAAAGATGTACAAGTGTAGGCTCTCGCGAAGAGAGCGGCAAAAAGCTAAAAAAGTACAACCACTATTTGAGACCCCACTCCCGAAGAAGGAAAGAACAATGGTGTACAATATCGTCTATCTGACATCTCTCCCCACCAAAAATAATCCGGTTGCGTTGGAGCCAAATAGCCCAGGCACCGGCAAGGAAGGTCACTAAGAAAACTCTCCTCTATGTCCGTCCATCACGAGCTCTGAGAAACTGCCAGTTTGTTTTGACAATTTAAGCACAGTTTGTTTGAAGGAAAACAGTTTTTCAGTGTTTTGACTAAAAAGGCTTTTGGTTGACAGAAACTATTTTCTTTTTTTTGGAAACATTGTATTTTCATGTTTGACCGAAATTTAATGAATTTTGGTAAAACATTTTGTATTCTTTTTAAGGGAACTTCTAACGACTCTCTCATATCAGATGTAAAAAAAATAATCTACTGTTTAGCTTGTTATTTGATCCGCAATAACATTTGAAAATAAGGAATTTTGCTAGAGATAATTTTCCCCAGCAACTTATTTTGAACGATCAAGCACAACCATAGTTCTTAATGTGTTGGAACTTTGTCTGAGATATGGGACCCCAATAATAATAATAATAAAACTATGCATCTTTGAATTGAATACCCAAAAGGTCTCTGCAGAAGAAATGTGAGATTAGTTTTGTTGCATTTTGTGTGAAGAACAAGATATCTTGAAAAGTGCATTTAGGTCGTGTTTGAACAGTGTGGCCATGAAGATTGAGCAGCAAGTAAGTACTTTCGGCATACTAGATTCACATAGATTAAAGATCTAGGTACCGCTGACCATTTCCTTGATCTTCAGTATCCATCCTTAATTTTTTCAAGCCCAAGTCCTTTCAGGTTTTGTATCTCTTTATTTCCTTGTTTTATGGGTTTTCTCTAGGCAACTAAAGACAAACTGGTTTAGAAGATTGGTTAGTTGCAGTAAGATGTGTTTATCCTCATGAGATGCATTTACGTTAAACTGATTTATGTCAGATCTTCCTCAGTATTACTTGACTTTCGTAATCATCAATTAGCATTGCAAATATTGACAAATGCTTCTTTTTTCTTTTGAGGAGAAAAAAGATGATCACCAGGTTTGCGGTTGTCATCCATGTGTGTGTGTGTGTGTGCGCGCGCGTGCAAATGCTTACTTCTTTTCATCCCAAAATAGCAAGTTATGATATGATTTTATGTGTGTGTACAAATGCTTACTTCTTTTCATCCCAAAATAGCAAGTTATATGATTTTAATAACACTGTACTAGTCACATAGATTTTCCACTTTATACTGTTTCTGTTGGAACTTTATAACTTTTTTCATAATCTTTTCCTATATGTTTTGCTGTTATCTGCTGACATGAGCAGTATGTGGACAAAGAATTTGGAACTGGTGTGTTGAAAATAAGCCCTGGGCATGATCATAATGATTACCACATTGCTAGAAAGCTTGGCTTGCCAATCCTTAATGTGATGAATAAAGATGGGACTCTGAATGAAGTAGCTGGATTATATTGGTGAGTTTACAGTTTTTAAATATGAGGGATAATGCGGTGGATTGTTGCCTTTCTGTTCAATGCTTTGATTAAATTGCTGCTTGTCATATTAGTGGGTTAGATCGGTTTGAGGCTCGGAAGAAAATATGGTCAGATCTCGAAGAGACTGGTCTGGCAGTAAAAAAAGAAGCACATACTTTAAGAGTTCCCAGATCTCAACGCGGCGGTGAAGTAAGATGAAATTATCCCTTTCTTCAAAATCAATGATGAAATTATCCAGGCCCTTTTTTTGTTTTCAAGAATGACCTTTTTATTGTTAGATAAGAATTCTCTTTTACCCCTTCGCAAGAAAAATATCAGCATTCTCTTTCCCTTTTCTTCTGAGTCTAGCAAAGTTCATTGACCACTTTTTCTTTTCTGATGAAGATAATAGAGCCATTGGTGAGTAAACAGTGGTTTGTCACTATGGAGCCATTAGCTGAGAAGGCCCTTGATGCAGTTAAAAAGGGGCAGTTAACCATTTTTCCTGAACGATTTGAAAAGGTAGCCAGCATTCCCTTTTCTTTCCTTGAAAAAAGTTGTGAATGATGACCCAGGGAAGGGCAAGAAACTAGATGTTCCATGTATCTCAAGACTACCTAGTAACCAAAGAATACATTTTCCTTATTGTGTATTTTTCAAGTAGGGACAATGTGCTGCAAATTTCTAATTTAACTCTTAGTTTCCTTCAATAATTTGATGTGATCTCTGACTAAGTTTTATTTTCTTGTTATCTAGACATACAAACATTGGCTGACAAATATTAAGGATTGGTGTATAAGTCGACAATTATGGTGGGGTCATCGAATTCCAGTTTGGTACATACTAGGTAAAGATAGTGAGGAAGCATACATTGTTGCCAGAAATACTGAAGAAGCACTTGCAAAAGCTCGTGAGCAATATGGGAAATCAGTGGAAATATACCAAGATCCTGATGTCCTAGACACATGGTTTTCAAGGTTTCTCATTTCTGTTAATTTACTATAAATGATTGATGCTTATCGGTCATGTTATAGCCGCCTATATTTTATAGCCGGTCCCAAGCCCAGATAAAGGAGGAGGATTGTGTTAGGCCCCGACAGCCAGCATAAAATCCTGTCGAATCTTATGAACATGGATCAACGAATATAATGGCGTATCCATGTAGCCGACCCCACCTAGTGGGATAAGGCTTTGTTGTTGTTGTTGTTAATTGATGCTTATCGGTCATGTTATAGTATTCCTAGAATGAAAATATCATTATAAATCAAATTTGTGTCATGGCTTAATTTTTACTTGAACTGTTGTTCTTCTTATCATACCTTTTGACATAGTTGTGAAGTGTTGGTATTTTAAAATAGGGTTATTTCCTCAAACCACCCCTAAACTATCACGATTTTCCAGATGTAATCCCAAATTACGAATTTCATTTTTTGGATCCCTAAATTATCACGATTTTTCCAATTTGATCCTTCCGTCCAATTCTGTCAACTTCTCTATTATTTTTTATTTTTCACATTTGTGAAAAGTTCATTATACCCCTGCACTAAGTATTAAGTCTGTTTTTACTTAAAATAATATATAATAATAAATATAAAAAATAATTAAAAAAAAGAAAAAGACGATGGCTTGCGGGCCCCCCTCCGTGTCGCCGGAGCGAAAGGGGTGGAGGGGGGCTCCCCCACAAGCTCGGGGGGTGTCGGCCCCCCTATTCTCCCTCGCCATGCGCGAGGGAGAATAGGGGGGCGCTGGCACCGGGGGCCGATGCCCCTCTGAGCGAGCTCGTCGGCGGGCGAGCTCGTTCAGGGGGGTGCAGGTCCCCCTTTTAACGGCGAGGGAGAATAGGGGGCGCTGGCACCGCCTTGAGCAAGCTCGCCGGCCCCCTGAGAGGCCTCGCCGGGGCGCAGACCACCTTGCTCTGGCGGCACGTAGTGGGGGGTTCTTTTTTTAATTATTTTTTATATTTACTATTATATATTATTTTATGTAAAAAAAGACTAACACTTAAGATAATGGTATAATGGACTTTTCACAAATGCGAAGAATCAAAGATAACCGAGAAGATTGATGGAATTAGATGGGAGGATCAAATTGAAAAAATCATGATAGTTTAGGGACCCAAAAAACGAAGTTCGTAGTTTGGGGTTAGTTCTAGAAAATCGTGATAGTTTAGGGGTGGTTTGAGGAAATAATCCTTTAGAATATTAGAACATAACATTTTCGTTATTTTTGTAGCGCATTGTGGCCTTTTAGTACCCTTGGTTGGCCTGATGTATCTTCTGAGGATTTTAAGCAGTTCTACCCGACAACTATTCTAGAGACTGGGTATGTTATTTATCTTAGAGCATCTATCAATTTGTTGTATTGATATTGCTTAATGAGTTTCTCTAAGATAACCTCCATGAAAAAAGTATCTTTATGATTAATTATTGAGTAGTCTTTTATTAAGATTTTTTATTCTACAAAAGTAAATTATGTCGTGTTTCTGTTTTTAGAGCTTTAAATTACAACATTGTACATTTACCCCTAAGTTTCAATATTTCAAAGCTTTAAATAAAGCTCCAACAGATAATAATTGATCAACTTCAATATCTGGCAGTTAAAACCTTTTTTCTGAGAGTTGGCTGATCAACTTCTAAGAACCGGAGGAAAAGATTAAATAATGGAACTGTGGACTAGACAAGTGATGAAGTATGTTTTTATGGGAGACAGATGATAACTAGAGAACTATTATGTCTACTGAGTGGGGTATCTTTGTTTTTTTTAGGATATCTATTTGTAGGTGTCCACATATGTCTTGCGTCATCTTTTTTACCTCTCCTACACACTTGTATATCTTGTATTTCAGTCTTGAATACGAGTTGTCTGACGGCTCAATCTCACTATGTTGAGACTTGATTTATAGCCTATGATCTTTTTCTAGTTTCCTAATATGTACTTTCCTTTCTGCAATTCTTCCTTTTTTTCAATAAATGCAATTCTTCCTTTGGTCTCCTCTATATACGAGACCTTGGGATTTCTTTTGTCAATGAGAAATAATATCCTTATTCTCCACACACTAGTCATCATTTTCATCTGTGACAAACAAAGGTAAATATTGTCCTCTGTCTGCCATCTCGCCTTGTCCTCCCGGACCAGCCTTCACTGAGATTGAAGGAAGGACCCTAGGCCATCCAGCTGGGCAGCCAAATCTGAAGCTGCTACTGTCTACTAGTGATCCGCCGCTAATTGTTGAAAACCATCCTCTAGCCGCCAAGAGCACTCGAAGAGGAAAAGCAATAGTGGGGACCGGCTATATTGGACCGCCACACGAGGGGCGTGTGGTCCGGAAACGATCGATCCGGGGACAGTACCTCGGCCATATGATGTGCCTCTGCCAACTCCAAAGAGCCAAGGATCCTGTCAATCCTTGAGCGGGGGCGATCGATGTAGTACTCTGCCATGTGAACCTACAGTTCGTGGCCGGGACCATGGGTGTCAATTAAGTCCTAAAACTCCTCCGTCCCCACGTCCTTCCCACGGCGTCTGATGGGGCGATCATGTATGTCAAGAGTGACATTGAAGTCGTACCCGATCAGCCAACGTGCATCTGGGAGGTGCCCGTAGCTCCTCCCACATATTGCTCCGCAAAGAAGCCGTGCATGGACTGTAGGCACAGGACACGAGGTAGGAGCCGCCATCCGTCAGGGCCCGCAAGTGAATCGACAAAGAGAATCTGTCCATCCACGATGCGAAAAGGTCATCACGCCAGCCAATGATGCAACCTCCAATCTGACTCCAGAGAGACCGAGAGCAGTCAGTCAGCTTAGTCTCTTGGAGAAAGACCACGTCCGCCTCCCACTCCCTAATATATCGCCCAAGTGTCTGCCGTCTCCCCGGAACACTAAGGCCCCGTACATTCCATGTTAGGATCTTCATAAAGACACGGTGTCTCCTCCTCGGGTGAGCTGCCCATCATCATTTGTCGACCTCAACTGTCCCGAACGGGGCTGTGTCAGCAGGCGATGAAACGGCCGACGAAGCAGCAGAACTCTGCGCCTTCGTCATGTGTGGCGGAAACCAGTGCCGGCGGCTACTGCCAGGACCTCCTCGGTATCTCTATCAGCCAGCAAATCCAGCTGACCGCCATCTCCCCGTGGCCCCGCCCCGGCAAACTGGTGGTGGTGGGAGTAGGGGCCGTAGAGGTGGTGGTGAAGTAAAAACGGGTTGAGCTTGTTGCTGGCCTCCAGCGCTGGGTGATGCTGATGGATCTCCGGGCAAGGAAGACTGAGATGCCGGGTTGGGGTGAAAAGGGGAGGGCGGTGGATGAGGGTCGTGAGGAGGTGAGGCTCGATAATGGGGGAAAGGAGGATGGAGGAGAGGGGTTTGGTGGGTTGCTGGCGTAGGATTGCCAGCAGGCTGTACAGGGGTGAAGGAGGCACCGGCCAATGCAGCAGATGGGTGGGGTGGATTGGGGGTGAGGGCCGAAATGGAGCGCCGGAGTCGCGAGCTGGTACACAGCCTCACCCGGTTGCAGTTCACAGGAGTGGTGCGGCTGGTGGAGAGATTGGGCTCGTGAGGATGGTCTTGGGTTTGGGTCCAGTGCGGTTTGTGGCTCGAGCGGGGTTGAGGATGTAGAAACGGTCTGATGTTGGGCGCGGGGCCGGGTGGGCGGGTGTGGAGGGGTTGATCAACGCATGATGAATGGTCCAGATTAGGAGATGTGGTGGGGATTTTGAATGTTGGAGGGATAGCTGTTGACAGGTGTATTCGTAGTGTCTACGCTGGCAGGCTGGTTGTCAGGAGGGTGTATGGCAGCAGATGCAGTAGGCGACCGCTGGGCGTCAGGCCGTCGCCCGGCCACGACCTGCACCCAAGACGTTGCCGGCCGAAGAGGAAGGTTAAAGTGCCCACCCGCAGGGCCGTCCAGGAAGGTGGTCGGGTGTTTGCCGGAATGTCCACCACGGACGAGACAAGGGAGAGATCCCGCGAAGCGGCAGTGGGGATGGCAATGGAGATGGGAGTGGCGAAAAAGCTGGCGATGGACATGGCGACTTCCGGGTGCAGGAGGAAAATGGGAAGGCCCCTCAGGTGGACAGCGGTCTTGGTCGGCAGCGGCAACTCCTGCGCTCCATCAGTCTCCTGCCATGGACGCCATCGCACATAGATGTCGGGATGTAATCCCGGAGGGAGCAGCCAGCAAAATTTTACGCTGATGGAGGGAGCCGGGGACAAGGAGCCACAGAGCCGGGGAGATGCGGCTGAGGTGGAAAAGCGTGGTGACTCCGATGATAGCGGAGGCCGTCATCCTGAGCACGGACAGCTCCGGCAATGGACCAGAGGCTTCGTCGACCGGACATCTGCGAAGAAATTCCGTCATCCGCTGCAGCTCCGGCGACCACAGAACGACGATGGACGGCCCCAGGATGGTGTCTGTCTTCAGCGGGAGGTTCGCCGAAGGTTGAGTCACCTGGGACAGCAGGTGCTGACGACGAGGACAAGTCGCCCAACGTCACCCCCCCTCCCCCTAGTGGAAACACCGAACAGAGCTAGCGCAGTCATGGATGAGGTGTCCGTCGTGCAGGTTCCTGAAACAGATGGTCGGTGCTGGGTGCCGGTAGCTCATTCGTCGGCAAGAGCGACGAGAGACCGCCATCCAGCCATCGCCCTGTCTGTGGGTAGTCGACCGCATGAGGATGAGGGGGAGGTTGAAAAACCGATATGAGTGGCGCCGTTGGCAGGGACTGCCTGAGGCGGAGGGTGGGGCCGCCGGCAGGGGCTGCCGGTGGCCGTGAAGGGTGTGGCCGCCGGTAGAGGTTGCCGGTGACCGCGGAGGTGGTGTAAATATGTTGCTCATATGTTATCTGAGAATATCTTTGATAACTATCGTCATGAATTATGGATGACTATCATTTTCTAGTCATCCTTTTACCTTTTGAAAAGATATCATGAATTTGTTGTAATCAATACATGGGACATCATCTGATTCCTGCAAAACAAATTTGATTAAGAAAGAACATGTCACTGGTTTTGAATATTATTTAATTCTCTTCTGTACTGTTATTTGTTTGTTGCAACCTGAGATGGCAATCCTAACCCTTCATTACAAGTGATTATGGTCTTTTTGTTTCTGTTGGATAGTCATGACATTTTGTTCTTTTGGGTGGCTCGAATGGTCATGATGGGGATTGAGTTTACAGGGACAGTGCCATTTTCATATGTCTATTTGCATGGGCTTATCAGAGACTCCCAGGTAGGTACAGCAATTGGCTATGTTTGTGCAAGGGCTGTTCTTTCTTTTCACTTTTTCTCAGTGCTCTATACTGCAAATCTTGTCCCAGAAAATTGGTCATCCTGTCTGAGTTGTGCCTCTTGTTTCTTCTTATATAACATTATAAAGTCTGATAGTCAACTAATTTGGAGCCTTTTTGAGAGACGTCATGATATTCTTTCTAGTGTTTATACTGTTCATCCTGTTCTTATAGTAGATTTTGTAGGTTGCTGGGTTTGTGTTGTACTGACACATTCAGTTATGATATAAATATATGCAGTCTTATTTAATATAAGCTCTTGGGCATTATCCTTCTGATCTTTTTTTTTGTTGAACAAGATTATTCTTCTGATTTTGAGTCTATTTTGATTTATTGTTCAGGGTCGAAAAATGTCCAAGACTTTGGGGAATGTCATAGATCCTTTAGATACTATCAAGGATTATGGTACAGATGCATTGAGATTTACACTCTCTTTGGGAACAGCAGGACAGGTTAGTCTTCACTGAGAACTGATATTTTTATTTTGTAATTCATATCTCATATGGCTATTTCCTTCTTTTTTTTCAGGACCTTAACCTGTCCATGGAGAGATTAACTTCAAATAAGGCTTTCAGTAACAAACTATGGAATGCTGGCAAGTTTGTATTACAGAATTTGCCTAGTAGAACTGATGTTACTGCATGGGAAAACTTGCTTGCTTATAAGGTCCTCTCCTTATTCTTTGTTTCACACTTTTACTTGGTTGTCAATCTGATGAAGTTAAGATGACTCATGCTATTCTTTCCTACTTTCCTATATATCATGTGCAATATAACTCATCATTCACAATAAAATAGGATGACAGCATAATTTTAGGCCTTCATCCTTTTCTCTCCAAAAAAGTTGATTCATGCTATTTGCATGACGTTCTTGCTATTGACATTATTATAGTTCTTTCTGGTGCTGGTCATCGAGCATGCACATTGTGTGGTACAGATTTGTTTGTGTAAATCCTTTGCTAATTAGATTGATGGATAATGCTGTTTGAAATAACCTTTTAAGATATTCTAGGCTAGGAGTGTGGGAACTGATCATTGTGATTGCAGTCTTGCAAGAAATTATGGGAATATGATTGTATCCATCTATCTTTGACATTTTCTATTATTAACCCTCTACCTGTGGTATTGCTTAATATGATTTGTGATTGGAAAAAAAATATTTCTTACAGTTTGATTCTGAGGAGTCAGTTCTTGGACTTCCACTGCCAGAGTGCTGGGTGGTAAGTTCCTCTTGTGTTTTGTATGCCTTTTTTGCTCACATGTATTATGATTAATTCAGTGATGATTGCTTGTCTTAAGGTTTCTGAACTCCACGAGCTCATTGATAATGTGACAACTAGTTATGACAAGTTATTCTTTGGAGATGCTGGTCGAGAAATTTATGACTTCTTCTGGGGTGATTTTGCTGACTGGTAAAATTGTTTCCTTGACAACTTATCTTAAATGGTATTATTTGAGGTTTTAAGTTTTGATGCATGATGTATGACATAAACAAGTTTGAGTTTAACTCTTTAGTGAGTATTTAAACTGATTTAGCAGTTTTGCTACCTCAGAATTTACTTTGTTAGATCTACATTATGAATTGCATTTAATTTCCTGTGCCAGCTGCTAGCTGGCACAACATTGATGGGTGCTATAATACTGGTGCCACTTTAAAAACTAACAAAAGGAGAAAAAAATGGGGATGTTCCTTAAAAAGACATGTTGGGTTCATGCTTCCTCATACAATGGGGACTTCGGACTATCACTCATAGATAAACTTGGCATTAACTCTGCCCATTTGCTCAGTGATAATTTTCTCAGTTGAATTATTTGAGTTACTGCTGCTATTATCCACAGTTGGTGGCTTAGTGTCTTCATTTATGCTTCTTTTCATATATTTCTCAGGTATATCGAAGCGAGCAAAACACGGTTTTACCATTCTTGGAGTAACTCAGTTGCCTCTGTAGCACAAGCCGTCCTTTTATATGTTTTTGAGAACATACTTAAGCTCTTGCATCCTTTCATGCCCTTTATTACTGAGGAGTTATGGCAGGTAATGGTTCTACATAACTTGCTCGTGGTAAACTTGAAGGCCACAAAAAGAGTTGAACTTTTTTTTTTGTATTTATGATCTAAATGTCAAAATGGACATAATCTGTCATCTCCAATTCGATATGGTGCATTTGGAAATTATTCTATCTTGTTAATTTAACCTTGAAGGTAACAAACTACTATACACTCTTTGGTGGTAAATATTGGGAATTTTCCTGTATATTGTTCATTATTTGCAAAAAGTTACTGTAAAATTACCGGTATTTTGGTTGGAAGGTTCATACAATATTGATACCTTGATCCATAATTCATAGCAAAGCTAGATGACTCAAATCGCTTGTTATTTACTTCCCCTTAAAAAACTTGTGTTGACAACTATCTTTTTTTTTTTTTTTGAGGAGATGTTGACAACTATCATACAAAGGTAAATATTGTCATATTGAAGATAGCTGTATCCCAATAAGCTTAATCTTTTACTCACAAAAAAATAAGCTTAAGCTTTTAGGAAACTTTTGGTTCAATGAATGAACAATTTGCCAAGTAAACTTTGGTTTTCTTCAGGATTTTTTTTTGTCTATGCAATTCTGTGTGTCAATTATATTGGAATCTGCATCTTATGTTTTTTGTATCATGCTCAATACAGACACTAGCACTTCTCTAGCACAATTTCTGAATATTGGATCTGTTTTGTGGATCATACTGAAATGATTGGAATCTTCTGTTATGAACCTTATAATCATTCTGCAAGTTTCCTGGTGGACTCTTTTTCTTTTTTTTTTGAGAGGTGGACTCTTTTTCTGAAAAGATTCTAGTGAACTTTTTTAATTGAGAATGCGTCTTTAGCGGTTATCGCGGTTCCCATTTCATGTAATAGTTTAACTGAGGATTTCGTATCCTCCATAGAGCTCAATTAATCTGATGAGTAAGCTGATGATTTCCTTTGAGATATCAGATTTTATCCTTTTTTATCCTTCAGTTATTTTCACTGTGTATTTGGGGTTGATATCAATGCTAGGGCCAGAGCAACCTTTATGTAGGTAAATCTGCCCTTGTCACTGCTAGTGGAATTAACATTTGCATGCATGTTAATTTTCCTTTTGTGCATTCTTTATTTTCAGAATCTCACTTCGGCACTTGCACAAATTGATCACTGTGTTTGTAAGCATTCATATCATGCTATATAAGTCACTGGCTGGTAACTCCTTGAAATCGTTGATACAATTTTTTTCCACGAAAGTTTAATATGGTTTTTTGCTTTCTATCTTTCATTGGTAAAAAAAATGATCATGCAACTGGAAGGCCATGCCATTCAACCATTCTTTTCCTCTGGTAAATGTTGATGACATTGTCCTGGTCATAGTAACCTTTTTATGATTATAATTAATTAGATATATCTGAATGCACGTTTTGCTGATGATATGCTTGCTGCCCATGGTAACTTATGTTGATATTTGTCTTTGCTTAACATTTTGAGTTTGTGATCATGATGCAGAATAAATGTTCTCATATCTTCTTATCTTTGATATCGATTCTATGTTTTTTGGTTTTGATTGTTAATAATAGTCAAATCATAACACAGGTAGTGTCTCCTAAAAAAAAATAAAGCATAGTTAGTGTAAACTATAATTTCACTTCTAACATTGGCATCACAAATTCTTTAATTCTCCAAAATTCCTGCTTCTGTTGATCTGGAGGAAAATGCAATCACATTTTGGATTGCATAAATTTTTACTACAATATTAAGTTTTTACTACAACATTTTGGTAGCCGACCCCACCTAGTGGGATAAGGCTTTGTTGTTGTTGTTGTTGTTGTATTAAGTTTTCTAAATGTCAAATATAATCTGCCTAAGTATTTATCATCTTGTATATTCAGGCATTGCCGCATCGAGAGAAAGCACTTATAGTGTCAGACTGGCCATGTGCATCCCTTCCAAGAGATGCAAAATCCATCAAAAGATTTGAGAATTTACAGTCATTGGTTAGTTTATCACACATGAATTAGTAATGTTCCTGATATGATTTTCCTGTCGAATCTTATGAACATGGATCAACGAATAATACCGAAAGGTTTGGTTACTAATAAAGCGGAATGGCGTCGTATGATCCATGTAGCCGACCCCACCTAGTGGGATAAGGCTTTGTTGTTGTTGTTGTTGAATGTTTTCTTGTTATTGATTTATTGGTTTTTGTGCTATGAATCAAAAGACGCGAGCAATCAGGAATGCTCGAGCTGAATACTCTGTTGAGCCAGCTAAACGCATATCTGCATCAATTGTTGCAAATGCTGATGTTCTTGATTATATATCAGTGAGTACTTTTGTCCTGGGGGGTGAAAAAAACATGTATCTTGATTGCATTGATTGATCAGGAACTTTCTGATTTTGTTTCAACTTTATTGTCATAGCTATTTAAGCATTTTTGTGCACACATCCCTCTTAAGGAAGGTGCATGTATTCACCTGTGTTAATCGTGACCTAACCAGTGCATCCTGTTAGATAGATATGCATCCAGTTTTCTTAATATGAATTCTCGTAATAAATTTTATTTCTTTTGCTTCACAGAAACAAATACTAAATTTTCTCTATATGATCCCTGTGACATCATCCTAAATGATTCTTTCCCTCTGACCAACAAACACAAGATAAGCTTTTTGTATATCATTCATTCTTAATTTGCTTGGTAAGTTTTCAAGTGCCATCGATGCCAAGTAGTTTTTACTCTACAATTTCCAGTTCTGTCAGTGCTGGGTTGTGTCTTAATCTGCAGTTAGGACAAACAATACAGGCTTCTAAAAGATTGAAAAATAAAAAGGAAACGGCACTGTGCACAGTGCTCATGTTGCCGACATCAATGTTGAATTGCTGATTTGGCACAGGAAAATACTGGCATGGCAGAACATGGAGATTTGCTAGCAATACACTAGTGTTTGCTTGGCCTTCACTTTTATTTGGTTTAACATATTATATCATACTTTTAAAGTTAATAGGCAATGAAGAGGACTAGTTGGAGAGTTTTGTGAAATGACGTTTGGACCCAATTAATCATGTCGTTTTCAACATTTAAAAATGTCGCACCAGTTTATGTTGCATTTCATCTTTCAACATTACTTTCCAATGGATGTTTTATAATTAATTAATTCTTGTATGTGTAACCGCACGTTACATTATTACATGAGTTCCTGTAACATGGTAGAGTTCAATGCTCACATATTCTCAGTTCAGCATAAATTTTTTTGTTTCGAGGATAATCTAATATTCAATTATTTCTGTACAGAGTGAAAAACAAGTCTTGGCTTTGTTGTCCAGGCTTGATCTGCAGCATGTTTATTTCTTGGAATTTCCTCCAGGTATGGTTGTATCACTTGGTCATTTTTGGCTGCCTATAGGATGGTTGTATTAATAAGACCTCACAAATTGCTAGATAATGCAAAACAATCTGTCCACCTTGTGGCTGGTGAAGGACTAGAGGCATATATCCCTCTTGCAGATATGGTGGATATATCGGCAGAACTCCAACGACTTTCCAAGCGTCTATCTAAAATGCAATCTGAATATGATGCACTCCTTGCACGCCTAAATTCTTCAAGTGTATGTAAATATCTTCTTATTCCTTTGATGTTTAGGAGAAAAAGGTGTGTTGTGGTTATGTAAACTATTTAATGAGATTTTACGGTCGAAAAAGATGCCTGATGATTGGAGATTAAGTACATTAGTTCCTATTTACAAAAATAAAGGGGATATTCAGAATTGTGCAAATTATAGAGGGATTAAACTTATGAGTCACACTATGAAATTATGGGAAAAAGTGATTGAGCATAGATTGAGAATGGAGACTAGTATTTCTGAGAGACAATTTGGGTTCATGCCAGGAAGATCCACTACAGAGGCGATTTATTTACTAAGGGGGATGATTGAGAAGTATCGAAGTAGGAGAAGAGACTTACATATGGCTTTCATTGACTTAGAGAAGGCGTATGATCGGGTACCAAGGGATGTACTTTGGAAAGCTTTGCAAAAGAAGATGGTGAATGTTGCCTACATTAAGGTAATACAAGATATGTACGATGGGGCATTGACTAGGGTTAGGACACCCGGAGGTGAAACAAATGAATTTCCTATAGGAATTGGCCTACATCAAGGATCAGCTTTAAGCCCGTATCTATTTAACTTAGTTATCGATGCTATAACCGAGAGTATCACAGAGGAGGTACCTAAGTGCATGCTATTTGCGGATGATATAGTACTTTTAGCGGATTCAAGAGAAGAGATTAATACAAAATTGGAAATATGGAGAAATACGTTGGAGTCAAAGGGTTTTCGTTTAAGTAGGAATAAAACAGAATATATGCATAGCAATTTCACAAATAAACAACTTAGAGACGATTTGAAAGTTAGGTTAGGGGAGGATATAATTCCTCAAGTGACAAAATTTAAATATTTAGGATCAATTGTAAGACAAGATGGTGAGATTGATGACGATGTTAATCATAGAATTCAAGCTGGTTGGTGTAAGTGGAGGAAAGCCACTGGAGTTCTTTGTGATAGAAAGGTACCCAATAAAGTTAAAGGAAAATTCTATCGTACTGCTATAAGGCCAGCAGTGTTATATGGTAGTGAATGTTGGGCTATGAAGGGACAACATGAACGTAAAGTGGGGGTAGCCGAAATGAGGATGTTGAGATGGATGTGTGGTCATACAAGATTAGATAAGATTAGGAATGACCATATACGTGAACGAGTCGGAGTGGCTCCTATTAGTGAGAAAATGGTAGAGAATCGTTTGAGATGGTTTGGTCATGTTCAGAGAAGACCATTAGATGCGCCAGTAAGAAGAGTAGATCAAATAATCTGGAGTCCGATTAAAAGAGGGAGAGGGAGGCCAAGGCGGACACTTGGCGAACTAATAGAGCAAGATCTATTGGTGAATAATATACCGAAAGGTTTGGTTACTAATAGAGCGGAATGGCGTCGTATGATCCATGTAGCCGACCCCACCTAGTGGGATAAGGCTTTGTTGTTGTTGTTGTTGTTGTTGTATTCTCTCACACCAATCTATTATCTGGAATTATGCATTTTGGACACAATTTTAGTACCTCTTGAACACACAATTATGTCACTGAACTAGAGGTTGGTTACCAAAGACCAAGCCAGCTATCTATTTCTTTCTGCCAGTTTGGTCACGGAATTATTAATGAGGATTCTATATCAAGGTTCTTTGATTACTAGTCGAGGAACTTGTTTTTTAAGGAGAAAAAGGATGGCTACTAAAGTTTGTGATTGCCATTCATGTATATATAACTATAAGATGTCAAAGTGTACAAGTGTAGGCTCTCAAGAAGAGAGCAGCAAAACAAAGGAGATGTACATCAGCTATCCAAAACCCCACTCCCGAAGAAGAAAAGAAGCATGATGAACAATACTCTCCAGCTGACATCGTTCCGTACAAAAAGACTAGAGTCATAAGGTGACACAGCACTAGGATCTAATGAGAATAAAGAAGACAGAGGATACAAGGATAGACCGAAGTACTAGTCCAAGATGACACCGAACAAAATTTTGGTGTTTGAAAACTAGCAAATTCACGCTATAAACAAATGCTAATTTCCGAAGCAAAGATGAGATAGTCTTTTCTCTATTCATTGGCTCCTTTTATAAACTATTACAACAGTCTCTACTTTAGGAAATAAAAAAAAGGAAACAGAAAATATTGAAATAACTAATGAGCCAACAAATCAGACATCTAATTAATTCTAGCTGATTAGTGTCATTATTATATGATTTCCTACTAATCAGCATCAGCCAAAATTTGATCATTATTATGATATGATTCCTATTAATCAAGAATAGCCAAAATCGTGTCAGGATTTGTGGGGTATCCTACATCAGTCTCCCCTTCTTGAACAAAGCTCGACCTCGAGCTTTCACTGGAGTCCTCTGGTGAGTAGTATTTGAACAAATCAGCAACATTAAAGGTGGTTGAAATCCCGAACTCAGACGGTAAATCAACAACATAGGCATTGTCATTAACCTTGCGCAGGATTTTTCAAGGCCCAAATTTCTTGTTCTTCAGCTTGTTATAAGAACCAGCAAGAAAACGTTCTTTGCGAAGATAGACTAGAACAAGGAGCAATAAGTTGATCAATGTTGCTAAGAGGAGTGGAAGTCAGGTAAGCTGAAACAATGTCTGCAACTTGACGAGGCAAGCGACCATAAATAACTTCGAAGGGGGCTCGACCGGTGGAGCGATTAACCGTAGAGTTGTAGGCAAATTCAGCCTAGGGAAGGGCTGTGTCCCATTGCTTAGGATGGCCACCAGAGTTTGCATGAATTAGATTTCCCAAAGAGCGATTCACCACCTCAGTTTACCATCTGTTTGTGGATGACAAGTGGTAATGAAGTTCAAAACAGTATTTTCCATAACTGACGCCAAAAGTGAGAAAAATTTGGTGTCACGATTTGAAACAATCGACTTGGGAATGTCGTGTAGACGAACAATCTCCTTAAAGAAGAGTTCAGCAATATGACTAGCATCATTAGTGCGTCGACAAGAGATAAAGTGAGCCATCTTGAAGAAACGGTCGACGACTACGAAGATAGAATCAGTGCCCCTTTGGGTTCTTGGCAAACCTAATATGAAATCCATAGATCTTCCCAAGGTCCATCAGGAATAGGAAGAGGGAGATAAAGACCAGTATTCTGAGATTGACCCTTGGAGACTTGACAAGTTGCATATCTCTTTACAAAACTATCCACATCGCGCTTCAACTGTGGTCAATAATAGCGCGATTCTAAGGCAGTAATTATTTTATCTCGGCCAAAATTGCCACTAAGACCATTGTTGTGCAGATCACGGATGACCTAGGAATACAAAGTTGATTAGCACGGAAGAGAAAACCATTGTTGATATGCATACCATCGTCAGGAAGATGGTTTTGACATCGTGCCCAAATATCATCAAAATTAGCTTCAGTAGGATACAAGTTCTTCAACTCTACAAACCTATCACCTTAGCCTGAAGGATGGCTAAACCTTGTTGGACTGTCCACTCTTGTGTTTGACGACAAAAGTGAATTGTTGCAAATATGAATTCCATTTGGCATGCATTGGATTAACTCGAGTTGGTTCTGTAGATGCTTTAAAGCTTCGTGATCAGTGTAGAGAACAAATTCACGCTGAATAAGTAATGTTCTCAATGTTTCATAGCACGGACAACAACATAGAATTCCAATTCATAAGTTGTCCATAATCGTCTAGCTTTGCTGAGTTTTTCATTGTGAAAGGCAATTGGGCGGCCACTTTGAGATAGGACAGCACCAATGCGCCAATAACTGAAGCATCGCACTAGGTAAACATCCTGTAGTAAGAGGAGTAGTTATGAATCCTGTAGACCATCCCCATGGGGGCGGTGAAGGTAGAGCCCCAATTGGTAGAAAAAAACTTGCAACCCCTGACATTCAGACATAAAAGCTCACATAGATGTTATGGATCTTGTTATTTCTCTAGAAATACATCGATCTTCCATAAAGGACCCAAATGAAATCAAAACTCTACTGCGGATAAGGATACTGTAAGGGAGGTCCTGCGGAAAAATAGCTTGACGCCAGAATGATAAAAAACTTAACACCTCTTATTTTACTTTTTCAATATTTGGAAATATGAAAGAGATAAAAATCCAAAATACAAAGGTCGTCTTATTCAAAACCCCAACTTAAAGCCCCTATTTTAGTTCCTTTTATTTTATGCAGAAATATCTTTTTTTGATATTTTACATTATCTTCATTACAAATCCTTTGTGTACTTTTGTGTTCCTAACCGTTCGCTGATTTTTTTATGGACCTACGGTATGGTCGAATTTGAAAAAGAGTCAGAAGAAATGGTTTGATCCTCTTATTTCTCGAATATTTTGTTGGCCCAAGCCTTTATTTGTTGAGGAGAAACTAGTCCAATTCTAAGTTGATGTTTATACTGGTTAACAATTTACGGATTAGTCGTCGCATTAGCACTTTTATTTGCAAATCCTTTAGTTTAATCCTATTTAATCCTAGACCGAACTGCTCGCTTTCTTTTTTATTTTATTTTTTGTTTTGTTGGAAGCATTTCAATAAACGAAATATTTCTCAATTGATATGAAGGCAGAACTTTTTTTATTTAGCCAGCCTGTTCTTTCTGCTCATAGGAAATGGATAGCCTCTTTTCCAAATTGGAGAATATGAATGAAGCTTCTTTAGGCTATACACTCCACTTTACTAATTTACTTTTTCAAAATCTGAAGTTCTCATAGAACTTCGTGAATCATCTGTTAACCAGACAAAATCTCAAAATCTGGTAGTGCGAGGACAGCAGTGGTCAGCTTGGACTTTATTTTGTTGAAGCTATCTTCAGCAGCAGGTTTAGTTAAACTTCCTTTTCTTCAAGCATGCAGTGATTGGAGTCATAATGCTACTAAAATCATGTATGAAAACAACGATAAAATGTGGCTAGTCCGTGGAAGCTTCGAACTTCGCTAAGAAACAATGGCTTGTACCTTGGAGGAGTCCATAGATATGCCTGCAGCTCTAATAATATAACCCAGAAATAAAAGTTGGTTAGTAGCAAAGCTACATTTCTTTAGATTGAGAAACAATTTATGATGCCGAAGGGTGGTCAACACTTCTTCTAGGTGTTGTAGGTGCTCTTCTTGATTGCGACTATAGATGACGATGTTGTCGAAATAAATGACGACGAAACGCCTAAAGGATGGCTTCAAAACTTGAGTCATCTGCCGCATAAAAGTTCTGGGTGCATTGGAAAGACCGAATGGCATCACAAGCCACTCATAAAGTCCTTCTTTAGTTTTAAAGGCTGTTTTCATTTGTTGCCTTCAACAATTCGAATTTGGTGGTAGCCACTGCGTAAATCAAGATTGGAAAAGATGCAAGATCCATTCAGCATATCAAGCATATAATCTAATCTAGGGATAGAAAAATGATACTTGATAGTAATCTTGTTGATGGCTCGGCTGTCAATGCACATCCGCTAGCTGCCATCTTTCTTAGAACGAGTAATGCAGGGACAGCACAAGGGCTTAGGCTCTCGTGGATGTATCCCTTACGGAGTAGATCTTCTACTTGTTGCTGCGAAGTGTGGTGCTCCTCGGGGCTCATCCTATAATGAGGCAGGTTAGGTAGGTTAGCTCCAGGAATCGGGTCAATTTTGTGCTGAATGTCACGTGCTGAGGGAAGTCCAGGAAGCAAATCTTCAGGAGAGAGATAACTGCTGAACAAGTTGTTGCACCAATGGATCAGTTGTCGGAATAGGAAATCCTTGATGGTTAAAGCACAAAACAGCCCTGCAGATTTTATAGCTGTGTTTTATTCAACTTTTCAACTCCGCCTATATTTTATAGCCGGTCCCAAGCCCGGATAAAGGAGGAGGGTTGTGTTAGGCCCCGACAGCCAGCATAAAATCATGTCGAATCTTATGAACATGGATCAACGAATAGAGCGGAATGGCGTCGTATGATCCATGTAGCCGACCCCACCTAGTGGGATAAGGCTTTGTTGTTGTTGTTGTTTTATTCAACTTTTCCCGTGATCAAAAGACTCGGATGAGAGTTGGCTGATGGGTGTGCTTTATTTTCATAATCAAGGGGCATCAATTTGATGCAGTGCCCATCCTTTGAGAAGGAATAAATATTATCACAGCGAAGATGTTTGACATCCACGTCAAACTGTCAAGCATGTCCCAAGATGATATGGCATGCATCCATGTCCACCACATCACAAATGATTTCATCTTTATATCGCGACCGATAGAGAAAGGGACTTGGCATCTTTGAGTCACCTTCATGTCAGTACCACTACGAATCCGCCTTATTTTGTATAGAACAGTGTTTTTGTGTGGCCAGCCCTAGTTTTTGAACCATGATAGTAGTGATGATGTTTTCTGAACTCCGACTGTCGATAATAGCATCACATAATTTGTCGTTTATGGTGCAAAGAGTTCGAAAGATTTGATGCCGCTGAGATGGGTCGACATGCTTGGAAGTAAACAATAACTTACGAACCACATAAGAGAGACACTCACCCTCATGATCAAGGTATTCAGCAACTATTTCTTCATCACAATCTTTTTCTTCATCATCATTTTCAGAAGGAATATGATCAGCCTCATTAGTTTGAGTAAGATGAATAGGAGCTCGCCGTGGACATTCATTGGAACGATGACCTGCATGGCGGCAACGATAACAAATCACTTGATCAGGTTTAGAATATCCAGAAGGCCTCCTTGTAGTTGCTGCTCCACCTGGTTTGTTGCTGGTGGCGGAAGAGGTGATTGAAATTTGGCGAGGAATCGTGTTCTATTGTGCAGGCTGTCGAAAAGGTTTCACAGCGTGTAAGTGGTTTGCATGTCGACCCGATCACGAATTATAGGGCGTAATCCACCAATGAAACGTACAATCTATTGTGGTTCAAACTCCAGCAGATTATTTTTGGATAGGCGCTCACAGAACGACTACCTTGTCTGCATTCTTGCAATTGATAGAATAGAATTTGCTCATAGTTAGGAGGAAGGTATCGGGCTCGCAGCAATTTCTTCATTTTTTGGCTAGGACTGACAGGTTGTTTGTTTTGCCTCATGTGTGAGAGTTGAATTTGTTCCCACCACGCAGAAGCACCTCCCTTCAGTTATACGCAACAAGCTTTACTTAATTTGCATTCAGGGACCTCCATATACTCAAAGTATCTCACAATTTCAGCCAGCCAGTCAAGGATACTCGAAGAATCTATCAATTTCAGCTAGCCAGTCAAGGAAGTCTTCGATGTGAAATTGGCAATTGAAGGACGGAAGGTCCATCATTTTGAAATCTGGTTGGCATGTTGCACGATGTTGAACGGGATCCTCAGCATCATCGTCACTATCAGCGGGGCGTCGAAGGGCTTGGGCCCGACGAGGGGGTCTTCGCTCTTCACGATCGTGCAAGAGTAATTCGAGAGATTCATGGATGCGCTGCAGCGTCTCCTTCATCTCGTTGAACTCAGCACGTGTAGGGTTGTCTATCACTATTCTCAATGCTCTGATACCAATTGGCATAGCACCAAGATCGAACGAGAATAAAGAAGACAAAGGATATGAGGATAGACCGAAGTACTATCCAATATGACATCGAACAAAATTCTAGTGTTTGAAAATTAGCGAATCCACACTATAAACAAATGTTAATTTTTTAAGCAAAGATGAGATAGTCTTTTTTCTATTCATTGGCTCCTTTTATAGACTATTACAGTAGTCTCTACTTTAGGAAATAAAAAAAGGTTATTTCCTCAAACCACCCCTAAACTATCACGATTTTCCAGATCTAACCTCAAACTATGAACTTCGTTTTTGGGTTTCTAAACTATCACGATTTTTCCAATTTGTTCCTTCCGTCCAATTTTGTAGACTTCTCGGTTATCTTTGATTTTTTGCATTTGTGAAAAGTCCATTATACCCTTATCTGTTAGTCTTTTTTTTACATAAAATAATATATAATAAATATAGAAAAATATTTTTTTTTTAAAAAAAGAAACCCCCCCCCCTCTCCATCCTCTAGGGGGGCTGGCACCCCCCTGAACGAGCTCGCCCGCCGACGAGCTTGCTCAGAGGGGCATCATCCCCCGGCGAGGGAGAATAGGGGGGCTGACGCCCCCTGAGCTTGGGGGGCGAGCCCCCTCCCTCCGGCGACACGGAAGGGGGGTGGTGGTGGTGCAAGCCATCGTCTTTTTCTTTTTTTTAATTGTTTTTTATATTTATTATTATATATTATTTTAAGTAAAAACAGATTAACACTTAAGGCAGTGGTGTAATGGACTTTTCACAACTGTGAAAAATAAAAAATAAAGGAGAAGTTGACGGAATTGGACGGAAGGATCAAATTGAAAAAATTGTGATAATTTAGGGACCCAAAAAATGAAGTTCGTAGTTTGGGGTTACATCTGGAAAATCGTGATAGTTTAGGAGTGGTTTGAGTAAATAACCCATAAAAAAAGGAAATAAGAATTAAGAAAATAAAAAATATTGAAATAACTAATGAACCAACAAATCAGCCATCTAATTAATTCCAACTGATTACTGTCATTATTATGATATGATTTCCTACTAATCAGCATCAGCTAAGATTTGATCATTATTATGATATGATTCCTATTAATCTGCAATAGCCAAAATCGTGCCAGGATTTGTGGGGTATCCTACATCATAAGGCCCAAGTACCGGCCATAAAGGATGCTAACACTAGTCTCTTGCCTTGTCTTTGTCTGACGAGATCGCGAAGTGACTGCCAGAAAGTGTCTGTTATTGCAAGAAATGTGCCCAGCGTACACATCTGCGACCAGAACTCCCGGGCAATCTCACACTCGAAGAATAGATGATCGACGACCTCCTCCTCCACCTGGAAACACAAAGGACAGGAAGTAACAGTGAGAAAATCACGCGGCATGAACCAAACAAAGATCTTGAACTTCAGCGGCACCCGGTTGTAGGTTGAGGACCCCAATAGCCATAACCAATCGTTTGATTGGGAGGGGTTCGACTGGAACGGAGCCACTCGCTGGAACGGAGCCACTCTGAAAAAGTGCCAAGAACTCTTAGAAGCACTGATATGAAAATGAAGATCTGAAAGGGTGGTCCATGTGCCGGTGCTTGACCCACCAGCCACCTTCGACCAAGTCTCAGGCCTAAGGCTGATAGCTGAGGAAAAAAAGCCGATAAAGAGCTCTTAAAAAGAGCAGCCACTCATACCAACAAAATGAGAAATCCACTCGGATCCAAGTGAAGGGACGATGACAGGCGTACCCACGTGTTACAGGCTACGTTTCCTCGCCTAGGAATCCCTTTGTGTGGCCTTAACTTCTTCCTACTCGAAAACGTGAAGTCTTCCTCTTACAAATGCGTTCTGGATTATAAACGCCAATGCGCAGAACACATAATGCACAATGAAGAACTCCCAAGTAATGGGGAAAAGCATTGAATTCACTCTATATAAAAAATGGACAACATTTATACAACAAAAAGCCTGACAATTAAGCCTCGTCACCCCATTTGAATTTCAAAGTCTTGCAACCGCTCGTGCCCTGCGTCTGCCTGCTGACTTCCCTTCGCCATGCAAAAACCCCATCGCACCAAAGTGTTCTTATCAGCAAGGACTCCTTGGCCACACGGCCTACACACCGTCCTCAATCATTAGTAACCATTTGGTCCTTGGTACGCTAGAGAGTTGCGCCAGCACGCTCTGTCTGCAAGGTCGTTGGTTCGCGCCACCTACGCGTGTCACGGGGTCATTCTCGAACATAAGGCCACGTGCGATGACTAGGTGAAGGGGCACCTAGCCAAGTCACTCTTGGGTATGCAATGGAAGTTTTATGATCGAGACGACTTGTCGAGAGTCGTTCTTATAGGCTTTCAATCACGGACATGATGAGAGTGTTCAGCGAGTCATCATGGAATCGTGGCACTAGCGCATTGAGGCACCAATGCGGGCGCTTGAGCGCTTAACGTCCGAAGGGGCATCCGAGGAATCACTAGGCATTGAGAAGGATCACCAATGTGGGTTATCACCCCACGCCCAAGGCCAGGCACTAGGATTAGAAAGCTTGCTTGTATTATATATTATATTTTATATATATATATATTAAACATAAAATACATATGAGTTTAGGAAGGTACTAGTGAACTCCATAATGTACCCTAGGTAAAGAAGTCTCAATACAAAAGTGAAAATGTAAAAGACTAATGTTTTATGGGTAACTTGCCCATTTGTTATAAAATTATGCCACAAAGACGGATAACTTGATTCTCTGCAAGATGACGCAATGCGGGGCGACTGCATGTATTCCTTATACAGCACTGAGCGGCCTGAAATCTTAAGTTGAGAGGCATTGGCGCCGCGAGGCTTTGCACGGTGTCACGGGAAACACGTGCCAACTCGTCCCAACCATCTCTCGTGCCAAGAACTCTTGTCCCACACTCTTGTGGTTGATTGACAAGGCCTCCTCACGATCCCGTTTGCCGGATTGTTGAAGTCCTCCTGCCCAAGTGTCTCGAACCACTTGGAGCCGTGTCATGGCGGCCGCGTGCAGTAACTGTCCCGCCACCATAACCGCCTAAGGTCCATCGTGACACACGGGACAAGAGTCCACGCCCCAACAATGCCCCTTGTGGGAGAATGCTTGTGGAATCCCAAGAGAGATCACGTTCATAAAATGTGATGAAGACTGACCGCCATAAGCTGTCAGCCCCATTATTCGCCCTACCTCCGGGCCAAGAGAGCCCAGTTGGTGCAGTGAAGCTCGCGGACGCCCAAGCCTCCCTCTAATGTTGGCTGACATACACCCTACCAATCAATGAGTTGGACTCCACATGTATCCAAGTCACGCCCTTGTTAGAAGAATCTACTCAAGAATTCTAGCCGGCTCAGAACCAGAGTAGGCATCCGAAAATTGACATGAAATAGATCTGGAGTGCTAATAGAAGAGATGAGTAGAATGAACCAAGAACTCCATCCCTGCAGCATGTGCTCCATTCGCTCGAGTACCAGGGTTCACACTCGAGAACCAATATGTCTGAAAGGGGGAGGTCCAGATAGGTGATCAACATGGAGCCGATCGGGGTATGCAACTCAGGAGGACACTGAGCAGCCTCCTTAGCGACCATACCGATAGGGATGAAAGAGCATTTGGCATGGCTATGACCGGATGTCGCGCCGAAGAGCACCAATATGGCCACACGTCTAGCCTATTGAAATGTACCCTTAATGAAGAAAACTGTGTCATCCGCATGGACCAGACCCTTGGCAAAGCCACTAAAGATGCTGGCCTCACAGGATGCTTAAGCGCATTTGGCAATGGCATCCGCAGCAATCACAAAGAGCATGGGGGCGAGAGGACATCCTTGTGTGACTCCCCTTTGTGAATGAACCCAACCACCCGCCCTTGCCCCACTGACAAGGACCTCATCCTCCAAGCCTCAGGGACGCCCAAAAAAGACCATGAGACCGAGTCATATGCCTTAGAGAAATCAATCTTCCAAAGGAAGGCACGGCTGTCGGACCTCCATTGCGCGATGATCTCCGAGGGAATAGTATAACTATTGGTAATGGCACGGTCCTGAATGATAGCTGATTGCGCCGCATGTATCAGGTCGACCTATCGCTCCCAAAGTTGATTCGCTAGTACCTAACCCGTCAAAAGGTAACATGTAGTCCACTCACTCTGCTGGGCCTGTACCACCCGGCTAAAATTCTTGGATGACCTCCCAATTGAAAAGTCGTCTGGCCCGGGGACGCCTCCCCATTGAGGTCTCCCAACGCTTGGATGACCTCATCCTCCAAGATAACTTGTGACAACAAAGAAGACTGTGCATCACTAAGATGAGGAATGTCCTTTAGGGCCACCAACTGTAGAACTCCTTGTAGTAGGATGTGATAGCCATCCCAATGTGGTGGTGGTCGGAAAACCTTTGCCCCTTGCCTCCAACTGATCTGGACTCGCATAAGGGTGAAAGAAGCGAATATTGTCATCTCCCTCTTGAAGCCGGTCTGCGCTCCGTTGTCTTTGCCTCCGGGAGGTGGCTGAAGTCCTTCCGATCCAATCGTGAGATGTGCTCAAAGTCTCCATCCGCCGCCTCGCCCGGTCCTCCCGTATCTGCCTCCAAAGTGAATGGAGGAAAGATCAGAAATTATCAAGCCGGGCGGCCAAGGTCCTGACTACCGAGTCCGATGGCGTAACACTCTGCAAAGCCATCTTCTAGCAACCAAGATCGCTCAAAGCAAAAAAGCAATCATGGAGGCAACCACCACAAAAGAGGAATGTGGTCCGAGAATGGTCGATCTAGAGCCTGAGCCTTTGCCAAGTTGTGAGCCTCTACCAACTCCAAAGAACCGAGGAACCTATCAATCCTCGACCGGGCAAATGGTGCAATTGTACTCTGTCAAGTAAACCTATAGTTCGTTGCCAAAAAATTGATCGAATGACTGGATATTAATGAAATCTCTGAACTCCTCCGCTCCTACATCCCTCCCCGGACGATTGTTTGGACGATCATTCATGTCCAACGTGACATTGAAGTCGCCCCCGATCGGGAGGTCGGTACGGGCACATATGAGAGAAGCCAAGCAAGGGACAGACACTGGAGAAAATGTAGGAGCTACCATGCCCGATCACACAATTGTGCCATCAAAACCTGTCCATCCAAGAATCCACCAGGGTAAAAAGGTCAGTGTGCCATCCAATGATGCAGCCCCCGGACTGCCTCAATGCGTCAAGAGAGATATACTCGGACAGGTAGGGACCCTCAATCTGACTCCACAAGCTGAGTGCATTAGGACAGCTACATCTCTTGAAGAAAAACCACGTCAGCCCCACAATCCTTTATATAGCAGCCCAGGATCCACCGTCGCCCCTGGGCATTCGGTCCATCATCACCTATTGGCTTCCTCAAGTGCCCTGCACGTGGCTGCACGAGCAACCGGTGCATAAGTACCCATCTGAGCATGGCCGGTCGTGCCCTTGGCGCCGGCGCATGTGAGGGAGACCAGCATCAGGGGCTATATACAGGAGGGGGGCAGCCAGCAGCGCTGTCCGCTGTTGGGAGGAGCCAGGGATGAAGGGCCACAGCGTGGCAGAGATTCGGCTTAAGTGGAAGGGGGGTTGGATGCTCCAACAGTGGCGATGTTCACCATCCTCAGTTTGGCCAGCTCCGGTGAAGGACCAGCTGTCTCCCCGATCACACATCCATGGAGGAACTCCGTCGCCAGCTGCAACTCCAGCGATCAAGGGATGTCAATAAATGGTCTGCATGTGTTGCCCGACTGCGCCGGAGGAGCAGCTGGGGCTTGTCTCGTCAATACCTGCAGACGATGCTGCTGGTGGGGTTGTTGGAAGGCCACACGATGGTGGCCTTCCCACCACAACAAAAACAGCATAAAGGACCGGCACAGTCACGGGCGAGATTTCCTCGCAAGCACCTGAACCAGTTAGTGTGTCTCGATGATGGCCTCCCGGTTGTCGGCGGTGGGTTGCGGGGGCCAACGCAAGATCAGCATCACCCTGTGCCTGAGACTTAGGGCGCATGTGGCCAGAGCCGAAGGTGACAACGGCGTGGACTGTCCTTGGGATGGTGGTGCTGCGGCAGGGGCTGTCGGAGACAGGAAGTGGGGTCGTCGGCAGGGGTTGACCGATTATGTAGGTGATCGTTAGTGCGTCTTTTGGCATATCCAGCCACTAGTTGAGGAACTTGTTAAATGAGGTAGCGAAGTGCCAAGTTCTATGAAGAAAAATAAAGTGCCGTTATGATCATTAGCAGTCAATATGGTTTATGAAAAAAGTACAAACTGCAATCCCTTGAACTTTGGCTGACTGCATTTTAATTTGTGAGTAAACTAAGTTCATATTTTTCCCATTGTGTTGTTGGCCTGTGTTGGCATTCAGATTGCTATCGGTGTTGAAAAGATGTTTGATCTTTGAACTCTTTTAACATTGCTATGGTCTAACCGGTTGCCTATTTTTCATAGTAGGTATTGTCAAATTGCATACTTGCACATAAAGAAGCATTGGCGCAGAGCATCTTTACTTCTTTAGTTTCTGTTAGTAATATTTTTCTTCTTTTCGTTATTTTGATATTTACTTATGTAAGAACTATCATATTTTTTGTCATATAGTTTGTAGAGAAGGCTCCTGAGGAGGTTGTCCGTGGTGTTAGACAGAAAGCAACGGATGCAGAGGAGAAGATAACTCTGACAAAGAACCGGCTCTCCTTCCTCCAATCAACGGTTTCATCATCAAGCTAATTCTCACACCACACAGTTGAGTCTTGCTTTCGAAGAAGGTTTCAAGGTATGAAATAGTTATTTCGATGAGGTTAATGGGTATGTAGAGCCCCCGTCGTATAGAGCATTAATTTTCTATTATTTAATGAATTTAATGATTATAATTCATTATTAAATTGATTATATACTTCTTTGATGCAATAATATTTATTTATTTAGATAATTTGATAATAAAAATGTATCAACAACAACAACAACAAAGCCTTATCCCACTAGATGGGGTCGGCTACATGGATCATACGACGCCATTCCGCTCTATTAGTAACATAATAAAAATGTATCATCTAAGAATAAATAAAATGCAACCGTTGAATAGTCATATTTATTTGCATGGTTTGATCATGATTCTCGGATAATTATGTTGATTTTAATCATCTTTACTATTTAACATATATTTTAAATTAATATGTAACTATTTTATTAATTTAAAACTAAAATTAGTGCCCTACACTTGTTCTACATATATATGTTCCTCTATTTGGATTCCTTGCAAACAATATTATAACGCTTCTTAGATCTTCAACATCCAACTTTTGTCACTTTACCAGATGATGCTCAGCGTTGGATGCTTGGAACACGAAATGCAGTATTTCCGTCCAGGCTTACGTGGAGGTTCTTCACTTAACTATGTTCAATAGTGCATTGCGAAAAATATATTGCTGCTATACCAATGGTAGATTGCTAATACTGCGGGTCATGTTTTAGTTACTTTAAGCCTATTATTGTCTTATTTGGAAGCAAACTATGCTTTACATCTAAATTTATATTCTGTTTTTTTTTTTTGTATTAGACCATTGTCTCTTTGTAATCTAAAAGAAATATCAGGATATCTGTAAGAGCTACCTCTAGTCTATGAGACTACAAAGTTATTGGATCCGGTAACAAGTCGTGGTAAATAAAAGAGGTCTTGAATTCGTTTTTACTGGAAATTTATATTATTTTATTGTTCAATTTATTTTTCCTTGCATTGTGGGTCTTTTATACCTTGCGGCAAAATGACGATAAGCAAAATGACTGGGACAGTCTGTCATATGAAGAGAGGAGTATAATTTTAATCCTAACATAAATTTTAATCGATCAACAAAATAAATACATGACGTAAAAAGAAAAGGAATATCAATTGATTAAAATGAGATATAGTCATAAAACAATAATTAATTATGAATGTCTTAAAATAATATAAATTGAATATAATCTTTTTTCGGTAATTAGTATAAATTGAATATAACTTGATGTAAAAGGTAAAGAAAAGATTCGACATCATATACATTATCACGATCTTCAATAGAATATAATATGAAATGGGTAAATATCAATGAATAAAAGATAAAACAAAAAAAACAATGGAAATGAGAAGAACAATAATCATAATCATATAAATCAATAAGATATAATCAATTATATAAGTATTAAGTATCGTAAGAAAGGTAAACAAGATCATGCCCATATCATTATTATTATGAAAATGTTTTTTTAATGACGTGCGCGTTTGATTAGAATTTTAGTTCTGGTTGAATTTTTTTTTTTTGGTCTCATGTTTGACAGAACAAAGTCATGTTCTGCCTTTTGTTCTCGACCCAAACGCAAGGTAAGAGAATCAATGTTTCAACTCTTTAGTAGTCAAGATGCAATGGAGTATGTCCCACCTTCCTTGTTAGTCGTCATTAATGAAACATAAGAGCTTTTTATTTAATATTTTTTTATCTTTTATTTTGTTTAACCTATAACAGTTTTGGAGTTCAATAATAAAAAAAAATCATGTAATAATAGGATCAAGTGCATTAGGATTTGGATAAAATTATAAGATGAATGATATGCATTCATATTACTAGTATAAGGCCCCGCACGATGTGCGGTGAATATAAAAATAAAATTTTTAATAAAATAGAATAAATTTAGTCACAAATTATATATATTATTTAAATGATTGTTTTAAAAATTAATTTTTTTGAGTGTTAAACATCTATAACCATTAGTCAAGTTATCTACAAGTAATTAATTTCATATATTCAAAATGATTAGATAGTTAATTGATAAACTTCTATTTCATATTATTTTAATACTTCTATGCCTACTAATTATTTAATTAAAAATGATAAATTTTAAATACGGGTGGCAACATATTAATATGTCGAATTAAATATATTATTATATTATTAATTAAGTTTGTGCACCATTTTTCTTTTATGTGGCGTGAGAATATTATCCTTTTAATTTTTTATTTGAAATTTTAATTTTTTTATTTGAAATTTCATTTTTTTAAAATATCAGTAAAATATAAATATAATTATTTCACATTTATATAAAAAACAATTGTTGACAAAAATTACTTTTGTGTCCTGTTTGTTTTAATGAATTCCCAAATATGTTTTTGCAATACCCAATTTAATCATTTATTCTTGAATATTTTTATTTTTAAATATTTTTATATATTCAAATTTTATGGTTTCTTTCAAATTATGAAATTTAATTTAATTTTATGGTTTATTTCAAATTTTACTCATGTTTTAGTATGGTGTATACATATGTGTGTATTATGTATGCATTGATACACTATATATTATTGATTAGTTATGACTTTATCACAATGAATACTTATTATAAATTTAAATAATAATTTAAGATTACTTTGTGACAGCTTATTAAGAAATAATTAATCAATATAAAAATTGAACATGTTAAAATTAGTTATTGAAATAACCACGTCAAATAGTTAGATTGATATATTTTTATTTCTTATATATATATATATATATAATATATATACTCTTAAATAATCATTTTTTATTTCTTTCAATGTATCATATTTTTATAGAAGTGAGAAGGACATCTATACTAATTTTTCCTTTGGAAATTAGTTATACGACAATTGTCATTTTAGCATGGTATATAAATATAGATATTTAATTCTTAAGATAAAAAAAAAAGCAACCAACAAATCCATTGCCATTATATATATGGATGTAAATGATATCTTATAACTATTTCTCAGGAGTTATTATCTTATCATTTTTAGTTATTAATTAATTATTCGAAGATATGTTGATTACTTTTCTAATTATTATATGAAGTAAGAGGGTGTGACAATGCATTCAAGTCACGGATGTTGATGTTGTTTTAATCAAATTTGTCCTTGCATACCATGCTTTTAATCAAATTGATATCAAGTTGAAATTAAATCATTTCTTTTCTAGATTATTCCAATAGCATATAAATAATTGAACTTAAATATAATAATTATAAGGTTGTCAACATGATAATGTGATATAAAGATATAGGAATTGATTATGAATACAATTATAATTGTATAACAAAATAACTCCAAATGAATTACATTAATACAAAAAATATCCCTTTAAGACCCGTACTACTATAATTACCATCATAGGTATATATATTATGTGTAATATATGATTAATATAAAACATGCAGAAAAAATATTTTACGTAGGCACTATACATAGATTAAATAAAAAGTTGGCATGTATATAATTATGATAAAGTATTAATTATTTTTATTAGAAAAACTAATATTTTGTAGCCATGCTAATTAGTAATAAAAATGAGAAAAAATGCCAAAAAAATAGTTAAAAAGAAGTCACGACTTTATATGAGAGTGGAGAGAATATAATGTAATCATTTCGTAAGAAATAAAATCTACTACAAACTAATACACACTTTAAAATCGCATTAATTAATTTATATTATAATAAAATGTTTCATTATCATAATGCATTGCATGAAGAATGTTAAAAATTCATAAAAACATCGCAAAATACTTAATCAAGACAATTAATAATATAGATATCTACCATGGAAATATATTAAAAGAGAAAAAAAAGTTACCCGAAGCACTTCCTCTTTTGCTTTTTTCATATTCATCCATGAAAAACTCTAGTTACATGTTAGTTTTCAATAGATTTACATTCAAAATATTTTTAAATAAGCTTAAAAAATATATAAAGCGCAAATGTATTTGTTAACCTTAATTTAAGAAAAAAAATATGCAAGTATTAGTTAGCACCTAAATGATGACAAATAAACTAATAATATATTAAAATATGAGTGCGCCATTCAGATGACCACTAACTCCAACGTGACCAAGACCAAAATAAAATAGTCTAATGATTATGTTAAAAAAATACAAAATGAAAAGTTGGTCACCATCAAAATAATAGTACACTACATCCACTCTTGAATTGTATGAATGGTTTACTCCTCTCTCTCTATTTGCAATATTTATAGGGTGATATGCAATGATGGATGTGAATAATGATTTCTAACTTGTGTAATATGTTGCCTCTAACCGCTTTAATAGATGAACTGTCATAGTATTTAATTTATATTTATTTGTTTTGCAATATAAAATTATAGATATAAATGGCACTTATAAGACAAAATGTTGAAGATGACTACTAATTAACTAATTCTTTTTTATTTACTAATTTTCCACTAAAAACTGACGTTTTTTTTATTTACTAACTAACTTTCTACTAAAAAAGTGACAGTGAATAAATATTTTAGTTATTTCATAATATTTTATCTATACGAAAGCTTGTTATAAGTTTTTTAATTAACTTAAAGTTACTAAAAAATACTAAGCTTTTTAACTACCAAATAACTTTTCAATTAGCGTGCACATTGATTTTTAATTACCATTTTTAAAAATAACTTTCCAATTAGCATACTAATATACTAAGTGTTTTAAGTACCAAATAACTTTCCAATTAGTGTACACATTGATTTTTTAATTACCAATTTTTTAAAATAACTTTCCAATCAATGTACAAATATTACTATTTTTAATTATATATACTTTCCAATTAACATACAAACTAATTTTATAAATTGTCTCATAATCATGATATTTTATAAATTGTTTAAAAAAAGTTAAATAATTGTCCATATATTAAATATCTTGTGACAACGTGCAACATTTTATTACTCCACTACTATTTATTCTAATTATTTCATGCCACCATTAATTTTTCATTATTTAATACCACAAGTATCTCATTTTTATATCTTTAAAGTCTTATACTTAATTCATTGATAACTAATTTTTTTATATGTAAGGTTATGGATTAGTTATCCGCTACCCCAATTAAATTATATCTAATTATGAAATTATAAAATTATATAAGTTGATAAATTCTAAGGACACGTGTTAACGACTTGATATTTTACTTTATTTTATTTTTAATATAAGTGGTTTTAGAAACCATATGATAGTATGTAGTAACATTTCAAGTAACACCTATCTCTATTATTTATTTATTTATTTTTCTTTATTTTTTACATTACGCTTCATAACATCTATCTATATATTTATTTAATCTTGAATGAATTTTTCGAACTATTTTATATCTGGTTCAAAAATTAATTGTGAAAACTTGTAACATTTTATTATTCTACCGCTACTTTTTGTTTACTTCGTACCACCACTAATTCTTAATTATTTCATACCAATAATATCTTATTTTTTCATCTTTAAAGCTGAATGTTTAATTAATTGAGAGGTTACTACTTAACCCTTTAAAGTACTAACTACTCAAAGGATTAATAATAAATTATATAATATTTTAATTGGTTATAAACTCTAGAGGACATATGTCATCATAACAAAGTACCAAATGTCATCTTCTCATCAAAAGTACTCTATTTTTAATATAATATAAATGGTAGAATACTATGAGTTCTACTCAAGTGCACAAGATATCATTAGCATACTTTGAACATAAAATTGACTTGCATTATCATGGTAACACCCCAAAAATTCATCCCCAATTGTCATGGACAATTAGATCATTCGACTATGTTAGCCCGTTCGTCATCACATAATCATAATAAAATAAGATTTTCATATATTACAACGAAAGCATAAAATCATAAAATAAGATAACATAATTCTTTGAAACATAGCGGAAGACTTCATGAAAACATCAAAAGTATTGTTATAGAATTGAAAACATATTTAAATATAATCTAATAGCAATTCAACATTTGAAAATCATAGTCAAATAGACTCGATAATAATTGACTCTAAGATCCTTAGACCAGTGTGCAATATCTATTATTATGAGTTGAGCCGTCATCTATCCAATCATTGTGTGAATGCAGAATGTAGGAGTTTTCCCAATTAGAGTATGTAAAGGCCATGCAATGTGATGCTATGATCCTACACAGAATACTACATCATTCAACAATATCATTCCATCATCATGCATTACAATATAATATCATAACATGGCATAGATATAATCACATCATCATACAATAAAGTATGGACATTTGTAACAATCATTTATTCAATAAATAAGCATATAAGTGTAGTATACTTACCATAACCATTGCCTCCATAACTTTTCTCAGGGTTGTTTCATAACCCTTTGGACTTTCACTTTCGTGGGACATCCTTCCATTCGATCGATCATTGACCCTTTCATTAAGATTATATATTCTAATAGTTGGGATTTATCTCGTTGCCCTCTCACTAGATAGGCCTAGTCCCCTCTCACCTGAAGGTGACATCATAATACATACACTGTTGTCGATGTATGTAACTATCATTTTAAACTCTCGTCCGAGGGCGACATCAGAATGATGCATCGTTGCCGATGTGTGTAACAATCATTCCGGGTAAAAATCCGATAAAGGGTCATAGAGAGTCGACATATTACATCATCCATAACTGGGTTCATTATGCTTTTCAAACAACAAATAATTGCATCGTTCAATCTTCATGTTTTAACCTAGTTACGATATATACGTATGTAAGTTTTTATACAATCAACAAGCATCAATACGTATTATTAATATCATGAGAATGATCTAAATATATCATGAAACATGTTCTTCATACGATCATGACCGTGATGGGTTGGTCACGGTCGTGACAGAACCCATCACGGTCGTGACAGAACCTTGATCAATCCCCTTTTCTGTATAGTCACGGTCGTGCTCTGAACATGTCACGGCCGTGACATATTATCATGGGCGTGACAAAAGCTTATATTTGGCCATTTTCTAGCCATTTTTTCATGAGCTTTTCAAGACCTAGAAGTCCGATCTTTCACCCAAAATTCTCAATTTTTTATATTAAAATTTCAATAAAAATAATATAAAACATCATAAATATTTCAGGCACGATCTCTTAGCATATATGCACCATAGAACATATTAAAACATATAATTTTCATTCATGATCAAGATTTAAGGCTTTTTCCTAAAAATTCATACAACTATCAGAATATATTCTCTGCATAGTATTCTGACAGCAGACATTGAAATATTAATAACTTAATTTATTCTTATTATTTTCAAATGATTATAATTTTCGCAAAAAGATAACACGAATATTTAAATTGTGAATAAATTTCAAATCCTAATTCTGTATTTTCAATTTATGATTCGTTTTACAATTTTGTTTCCCTATTACCCGAGACAGCATGATCGTACTTCGATATTTGGCTCATAACTATTTTTATACATCTTCAAATCGGATGAAATAAATTTCTTTGGAAAATAGACTTCGAGGGCTTTCCCATATATTATTTGTAATTTTTGGACAAGTAAAATCTATCCAAATAATTATTATAAAATAGTCACGAATTTAACAAATTATGTAACATAAATCATGAAATCCTCGTTCATACAATCTAACAAGGTGTTCTTAAAACCCTCAATTCAATCAAAAATATCATTGAGAGGGGAGAGAAAGTTTGGATCCCCTTTACATACCTTGTTCTTAAATTCTCTTCCTCTTTCTTCCTCTTCCTCTTCCTCTTATTCCTTGCTCCTCATATTCCTTTTCTTCAAACCCTAGCCTTCAAGAGGTTTTTTGGTGGAGAAAAAGAGACTAACAAAGGATTTAGATCTCTTATATAGGGAGACTTAAGAGTATTAGGCTTAGATTAATTATTAAGCTCAATTAAAAAATCTAGGATATTACAATAATTGATCATCAGCATATGAGTATCTTAGACCAGCACTATCAAAGATAAATGTATGATATAATGTAATCAATTAGAATGAGGCCACATGAACAAAAAATGGTTGAATAATAATGTTATAAAATGTTTGAAGGTTTAGTTGAACTGTCATGAAGGTCCAAGTGGTTCCCATAAACTTGAAAGGATATTCATAATATCATTTGACCATAAATATACATTTGCAGTAGTACAATATGCAAGTAATTATAGTTCAAGAGGGATCTAATGCATAATAGGATAATTTAGATGATCCAATGCACAAAGTGACTACTACTAAGATTCTTAAGCAATACTTTTAAAAAAATCAGCTCCATTAGCTCTTTTTGCCTAAAGTCTCTTCTCCCCTGATGTAAATCTCTTTCATCCTTTGTGGACAAGGGATGCTACGATTCACAGACAAAACAAAATGAACAAAAGCACAGAGGCTGTTGATTGAAGAGAAAAGATACAATCAATTCCGTGGGTTGGTATAAGATCAAAGTTGATCTGGAGCATCCATTAGTTCTTGATCTCATCACTACTCAATCGATGGTCCAAATATTGGACTGCACAAGGTGCAACCCTAAGCTGTACTGCACCCCCTGCTCCTCTAAAGATATATATGATCAATAAATAGAATGGACAAAATAATAATAATAATAATAATAATAATAATAATAATAATAATAATAATAATAATAATAATAATAAATAAAATAATATTGGGTACGTGTAAACATATTCGAGCTAGTAAATAAATAAATTATAATTTTATTTTTTGACATCATATTTTTATTACTTTAAATTTTCCTTCAAAAGTATACAAGCAGGGGTTTTGCACGTAAAAGTATAATATGTTAATTCCTTAACAATTGTCATAAGAAAATTATACAATAATCGTAATCCTGTTTTATTTTGACAACTTAATAAATAAGACTTGTTATAATTATAACTTGATTTGCCATGACCGTTTCTCCTTAATTCCAGTTGATAAAGTAGTAATGCCTTTTGTTTATTACCAAAATATCAAATTCTTTATCTTACTAATGCTAATTTTGACAAATTTTATAAATTTATCTCATTGCTGCATTTACAGCTTCACAACATTTGTTAATATTTCGTTAATAACTTTTTATTTATATTTCTAATTGAGATTATTCTTAATTTTATAAAAAAAATAAATTTCGAGAGCTACCATCTAAAAAATTTTCTTAGTTTTGGATGTAAAATTCTTATCTGATTTTTCTTAACAACAGTAGCTATAAAATCGTGATTTATCGTGATTTATTGTATTTAAAAGTTCATATTCATGTCAAAAGAATGGAACGCACTTTGATGTTGTACGAGATTTGATTCCTTGTTAGTTTCTAATTTCTTTTTTTATCTTCTGCTCCACCGACAATGATGAGAAAGGTATATAAAATGAGAGATAACAATAATATATATATTTATATATATATAATATAAGCAAAGGTAAAAATATGGAGTACGAGAGTACGACAAGTGACGTATTATTGTGATGACATGAGTCATTTATTAATAATATTTAAATTAATCATACTTATAATTTATAATACTAATATTTAGTATCCTAGATGGATTTATATGAATTCTAACCATAATACTATCCACACGTGTATATATTATAAAATTAACTAATCATACTCTAATCCTCTATGAAATCGTATATAATAGTATTAATAATATCAAGATATATCCTAATAATATTACTGAGATAGTGAGATATACCCTATCCCAATAATTTTATCCAAGATAACTAATTTTAATCATAATATAACTAATCTTATGATAGGAAAAATGTATATATAATATTAATCTCAATATACCTTAATATTATTAGGATTTATTCTAATAATAATTTTATAATATTTCTACATAGACTTTTACCAAGATCCTTTCACATTGAATCCTAATCCTAATATAATATTTGCATATAATTTATTAGGACAAATAAAACTCAATTCATTCGTTGATTTTTATCACTATATTTGATACTAATAATATTTAAAATTTACTTGTCGAATAAAAATAAGAAATAATATATTTAGATAAACACCTAATTTTCATTTTAATTAGTTAATCATTGAAATTAGAATTAACCTAGGAAACACACCGTAATCCTAATAATATTAAAACTTATCTCCAATGAATGAAAAGGGGGATGTCCTTAAACAAGACTTCCATTAGGTTTGTAAGAAAAACAGATCCGCTGGAGAGTGTGTTTTATTTTTTCAAAATCGTTTTAGGGTGATTTTTTAAATTTTAATAATTGACCCGAAAAGACTTCCATTAGGGGTGTAAGGTGGACTCTCCTCCAGATGCTGATCATTTGCAGGTGATGTAAGGTGCGGATGACCTTATTGCAGTAACAAGACTTCTATTAGGGGTGTAAGAAAAATTGACCCGCAAGAGAGTGAATTTTATTTTTTCAAAATAGTTTTGGAATAGTTTTTTTATTTTAAAAATTGATCCAAAAAATAGTAGTTGATTTTTTCGACCAAAAATTTGATTCGACCCGACTATTTTCACACCTAACTTCCATGACGACCACGGGGAAGCAGTACGTCCTAGACGAACAAGGAGTATTATTTTGATTCTAAATAGGATCTATGTTTAATTAAATAAAACATTTTAGTATCTTTTAAATTTAGTCTTCTTTTGAGTAGAAAAATATATTATAAAAAATTTTGGGATATTTTTACAGAAAATAAAAAATATTATAATAATATATAAAGTTTTTTAAATAATGTAACAATATTTGTAGGAACAAAATTTAACATTATCAATTTGAATGCAATTAAGATGAATATTACCTTTCTAAAAGATAATGGACAAGTATAATAAAATAAATAATATTTAATATTTTTAATAAAAAATATTATTTAATATATTTTTTTAAAAAAATCTAACCAAGAGATTAATATAATTTTACCACCAAAGTCTTCAGTGACACATTATCAAGTAATTGGTGTTGGAATATCTAAGTAAAAGTTTATATTTGATACTATATTTCTAATCCTAATACGTAACAATCTATTAAACATAATCCTAATGTACTAATGTCAGGTATCCTAACCTATATTACAAATTAATCCTAATAGAAGACAATAATATAATCCATATTACGATTTGAATAGCAAAAAGTTATTAATTAACATAAATATTGTTTCTTTTTGAAAAGATAATGTATTAATAACGGAAGAATAAGGAAAATGTTAGATAAATTAACTGATAATAACTAATTAATTTTTTTTAGATTATATTAATATTTAAATTAAATTAATAACCTTAACGCATATGAAATTTTGTTCCTAAAAGTATATTAAGACTAATAATGTTTAAATTAATCATCTCGACTTATTTTCTATTATAATCTTGATCGCATATATATTATTTTTTAAACATTTAATGATACTATAAATTAAAAGATAAAAATCTTAACAATATCAAATAAGAAAAAAGTTTAAGATAAACTATGTAACAATTATTATTTTCGAAATTTAATAAAAGAAGAATAAGTAAACATTAGATAAATTAACTGATAATAACTAATTAAGTTTTCCATAAACTCTAATCAATAACAAACAATGCAAAATAATTATTCTTGGAACTTATTGATGAATAATAATATTAATCAAACTAAAATAAGAAAAAAGGGTAAATATCATCCCAAAAAAATAATATTCATATAATCATAATCAAACTCAAATATGGCAAACTACAAGAGATGTCATTGTCTCATGAAGCACCACCAGTACCTCATATCATATGCAAAATATATTAATTTAATTATAATATAATTATATAAGAATTTAAGTTAAACTAAAATTCTAATATAAATTCTAATCAAACTCAAATAAATATATTAAGAATCCTAATCAATCCTTTTTTAAAATGCTTATCAAATAAAAAGTTGTCTTGGTTATATAAGATAATAATATTCATAATAAAAGGTTGTTATACAATGCAATAATGATTATAAGCCTAAAAATAAAGGAAGTTTAGGGTTTAGGGTTTAGGGTTTAATTCTAAAATATAAAATTAATTTTATTATAAGTTGAATATTTTGTTTGATTAAAATATTATAAAATTAAAAATAGAAGATTTAGTTCAAATATAAGTCTAATTGGATTATTGTTATTAAAGATAAAAGATGTGAAACTGAAAATTAAAATATTTTCTTACTTTTATTTATTATTTAATATAAAAAATGATATAATATTTATTTTGAAATACAAAATAGGTTTTTTTATTAATATTGGAATAGTATTTCTATACTTAAAATGATTTATTTTTTAAAATTTTAAATCAAATATAGACAAAAAAATAAAAAAATATCTTATTATCAGTTAGGGTCCCATCAACTTGATTTGAAAAATATCAAATCTATATATAATTTGGGATTAGATCGGGTCGAGTCACATCGGATCTAACCCGAACTAGATTAGGTCAAGTTATTGGAAACAATCCGCTTGGTTTTGATAATCAAGTTAACCGAGTCATATTTTAAATTTAATGATAAAATATACTTGTCTACCTAAATATAATGATAAAATATTATTTTCTACCTCTTTAAATTAGGGGTGTTCACGGGTTGAGTTGAACTCGACCCCGGATCGAGCCTCTTTGAAGAGGCAAATCCGACCCAATCCGACCTGGGTCGGATCGAGACCACCATTTTTTCTTACTTTTTTATATTATTTAATATAAAAATATTATTTAATATTTATTTTTAAGTATAAAATAGGGATTTCAAATATTTAATGATTATTTTCATACTTTAAACATTTTACTTCAATATTTTTTAACATTTTAAATTGAATATAGGCTCAAATTAATTTAAAAATGTAAATAAATAAATAAATAAATAAATTGAAGAGCCTTCGGAGTTGGGTCGGATCCACTCGGGTTGGAATTTTCCAACTCGTACCCGACCCCAACCACTTCGAGTTGCGACTTCTTTAGTTGGGTTGGATCATCGGGATTGACCGGTGAACACCCCTAATTTAAGGAAAGTGAGATTAATCTAATTACACAATGGAATTTTAAATTTTACTTATAATTTATTTTTCATATTATGTCAATATTTTCTCAGCAAAGTAGCCTCACCCATTTAACACTTTTGCATGTTAGAAAAATTATTTCAAAAATTTTTAAAAAGTATTGAATTATATTTATAATTTTTTTATGGTGTCCAATGAGACTTAAGACTAGTTTATTTTAATTAATAAATTTTTTATCTTATTTCTTTTTATTTTTTTCTCTCTTGTCTCCGTCATTACAATAATAAAGTACCACTGAGGCGGCATTGACCAAGTTTCAAGGTTTGTTGTTTTTTTCCAGAAAATGGTGGGCAAAGGTTCCCATTCTGATATCGTATGTATTTTGTAATGGAAAATGGAATTGGCGCACTGTCTGGAATAGCATTTTTTTTATTGCCAATCTCGACACTAACGATTAAGAAATTTTAATGAACCATCCAGATATATATGACTCGTGAGTTCACACGTAACTCTAATAAATTTTAAATTATTATAAACATAAATGATAAATTTTCATAATTTTTTTTCAATTTTAAAAGTATTAATTTTTGTTATCAAAATCATATCGATTTTATATTTAAATATGAAAAAATAATGTATAAAATCAAGATTAAGTGCATGATCATAAAATTATTGATGATACAAATAAAACAAATAAATTATATTTATCATGTAATTATACAATTTAAGTTAATTTGGACTGAATATAATTATTAAAGATATTATTCTATTTTGTTATGTAATATAATAATATTATATCAAAATATAATAAGGAGAAATGTATAATTTAAAAGAGAAATATATTTTTCAAGATAAGTTGTATAATGTGCTTCATATATTTACGATCATAATAAACATAAATTATATTTATTATCAAATGAAAAGTAAGAAAAATGACGTGTTAGCATATTCAATTAATAAGATTATGAAATATATTCTCCTAATGATATATTAATGAAACTTTATATATATATGCAATTATATAATTTAAGTTAATTAAGAAATATATTATTTTACTCTATAAAAAGTATAATAAGGAGAAATATATAATTTAAGAGAGAAATAGTATTTATCATAGTAATTAATATAATATGCTTTATATTATAATAAGATAAATTGTATTTACTATAAAACCTAATACAAGAAAAAAGATTGTAATTCATCGGCAAGAGGAATCAAATCGAAGTAAACATCTGTATTTGTTTAAAGTATTACTATTAATCTATTTATCTAGTGAGTACAAGCGCATAGCCCCCGAGACTCTATTAAGGCCATCTCCCCAGTCCCCACGCGCTTGTAGTCGAAGAAAACTCACGCACATTCAAATTCACATTCAATTATTAAGCAAGCAGTTTCAACTTTCTTGGATTCTCGCAAATGTAATCACTGACATTACAATGTTGTTGCAGTTCCTTTTTTTTTTTTGGTGAGGCACTGATCGCGAACCTAATCAAATTTTTAGCAAATATGATTTGCTCTAGTAATAGCGACCTTTATTTATTTTTTTAATATTTTCCTCCTCCGCTCCAAATATTGTAGGATAGATGACTTATTTTCTTTAAAACAAATATACATATACCTTTACAAAATTTGGCCAATTCTTTTTCTTTCTCTTGTATCTTCCATTGGAATCCGGATCGATGGGTTACTTTTACACGGGTCGGGTGGGTTATAAAAATAAATATAAGCGAGCATTAGACAGCCTGTGATCAGATGGTGCATTTTGTTACCGTTACAAAGAAACGTCATGACTCATGACATGCATTGCATTACCCACCGTAACCGAAAAAAGAAAGGAAAAAAAAAAAAGGAAAAAGATTTGCGTATCTACACTTTTACGCCTGCATTCTCAGCAGGCTAGACTGACTTTTTTCTTTCTTTCTTTCCCAAATCCCAAGTGCCGCTAAAAAAGATTCTGATTCTCGGCTTCCCAGTCCCCCACTAGGACGAGGGGTCGGGTCGTATTTCATCAGCATCCCCCCTTCGGCCCTTCCCTCCTCCAAATTCCTCTTGGCAGGTTCTCTCTCTCTCTCTCTCTCTCTCTCTCTCTCTCTCTCTCTCTCTCTCTCTCTCTCCCACCCCCGCTGGAGTGGCCTCGCAAGGCGCAATGCCTCCGCCGCCCCTCCGCTCGAAGCCTCCCGCCCTCCTCCTCCTCCTTGTCTCCTCCCTCTTCCTTGTCGCCTTCCTCTATTCCCTCCGCTACTACTCTTCCCCTTCCCAAGCCGCCCCTCCTCCTCCTCCTCTGGCCGATCACTCCCGCGATGGCCCCCTCGACTCCCCGACCGCCGATCGCCTCCGCGACCTTTTCCTCTCCCTCTCCGCCGGCGCCAATGACACCATCGCCCGCCACCTCCGCGCCCTCACCTTGCCGGCACTCCTCCCGCCGCCGGTGCCGCGGCCTACGTCCTCTCCCACCTCCGTCACGCCGGCCTCGAGACCCACTCCGTCGAGTACTCCCCCCTCCTCTCTTACCCGGCCGCCGCCTCTCTCTCCCTCCACGACGCCGAAGGCGCCCTCATCAAGCGCCTCTCCCTCGCCGAGCCCGCCGCCTCGCCGGGTACAACGGGCGTCGTTATCCCCTACCACGCATACTCGCCCTCGGGCGCTGTCTCTGCCCCGGCGGTGTACGTGAACTACGGCCGGGAGGAGGACTACAGGCTGCTGCGTCGCATGGGGGTCGACGTCAAGGGCTGTGTGGTCGTAGTGAGGCACGACAGCGAGTACCGTGGAGCGGTTGTGGCGCGGGCCGCCGAGAAGGGTGCGGCGGCTGCGCTGCTGTTCAAGGAGGGCGATGCCGGCGGGGTGGAGAGGGGAACTGTGCTGCTCGGTGGCACGGGGGATCCGCTGACGCCTGGCTGGGCGGCTTCGGAGAGCAGCGCGGAGAGGCTCGCGCCAGAGGACGAGGAGGTGCAACGGAGGTTCCCGAAGATTCCATCAATGCCCGTGGCTGAGGTGGTGGCCATGGAGATCTTGGAAACGCTCGGCGGTCCTCGTCTTCCGCACGAGTGGACGATGGAGTCGCGGACGGGGAAAAAGACCGGTGTGGGGGGGGGGGGTCCACGATGGTCAACTTGACGTACAAAGTAAGCTCCGCCTAATTGTGGCTGCGGATATTTATTTATTTATTTATGCATATGTATTTTGTTCCTTTTGCGTTGGGGTGGGACCGTTGATTTTGGAATGGAATTTGTTCTGCGGCAGCAATTTCATGGATCAATTTGATCATTTCGGACCTTGGGGGTGGCATCTTTATCTTGAGATGTCGTTGAAACAAAACAAAACAAGTTGGTGCTTTGGTTAGCGGATTGACTTCCCGAAGACGAGAGAGAGCCAGTAGTCGGAGTCTTGGAAGACAATCAGGAGGAGGGCGATTAATGATGATCTTGGACACTTTATTATTATTTTTTTTTTAGAAAAAAATAGGTGTAATGTCATTACGGCGAAACATCGTGCGACCAAATGGACACTCAACAATAATTAAAAAAAAAAAAGAATGGTCGACTCAGCTCTACCCAACTAATTAATGACGAATGTTCTTTCTTGATCGGATGGTCTGTTCAGGACTTCTCTCCCATGGAAGGAATGGTCAAGCTTAAAACTAATTTCTCAGTATGTGTGTATGCCCAAACGCTTGGATCCATCTTGTCTAGTGGCATGGCAAATGGATGACATCAACATCTCCTTCTTAAGAAAAACGTGTCACAGTATGTCCTGCTACTTATAAATGCCTTTGTTTTTTTAGGTATAAATGCCATCTTTAGCTACCAGTTTGCCTGTTGTCTGTTTGTGTGAGTATTCTTTTGACGCCACTTTAAATAATCACGATTGAATATTTGCCTCTTGTTTATGATGCTTCTTTACTCAAGGAAGACAGAAAGCTGTCGACAATACATGACATTTTCGGCGTCATTAGAGGAAGTGAGGAGCCTGATCGCTATATTATCCTAGGTAACCACAGAGATGCTTGGACCTTTGGTGCTGTGGACCCAAACAGTGGAACAGCTGCTTTTCTTGATGTTGCTCAGCGTTATGGTGCCTTGCTTCGTACTGGATGGAGACCTCGGAGGACAATCATCTTATGTAGCTGGGATGCGGAGGAGTTTGGCATGGTGAGTACTCCATAAAAATTGCTTGCAAATTGTTACCAAATAACACTTGAGCATAGTCATGTGAAAGGTACATTTCCTTGATAGATGGACCATATAATTCACATGAATAACACTGTTGTTGTGACTGTATTAGGAGACTGATTGCGCTAAAGGCATCATGTTACCAGGAATAAATTTTTGTGCAATCTAATCTGCAATGCTTTTCCTTCCAAAAAATAATCCACTATGCCTCTTTCATGATCTTTATCATATTATCTCTTGAAAGGTAAATCCATACGCCTGTATTTAAAATAGTATTCTTGGAGAAAAATCATGTGATCACGTAGTTTCACTCAATATGCAAGCATATCTTCAATAATGTGGACCAAAATCATGCTTATACATTAAAGTTATTCTGCATTATGTTTCTTTTGCACAGTGACCTACTGATCATAATCATATTATGTACTGAATGTTTTCTTGCATGCTTGCACTTATACATTTATTTGAAGTATTATATAGTCCTGAGATTGTATTGATTTTTCTTCTAAAAAATGTTGGTTTTTAAAGAATTTAATTATTTCAATTTGTACAGACATATGCATATCATGAGTTTTCTCAAATGTCTCACTTTCATTGCCCAGATTGGATCTACCGAATGGGTTGAACAGAACATAAAAAATTTAGGTGCAAAAGCTGTTTCCTACCTAAATGTTGATTGTGCTGTTCAAGGATCTGGCTTTTTTGCTGGGGCAACTCCGCAATTAGACAACCTTTTAGTTAAAGTCATAAAGCAGGTGAATATTTGAAATGTTTCTATTGTTCTTTCACCACTAACTTATTTCAATGCTTATGCATTGCCATTAATATGGCGTTTACCAGTGGCACCATCTGTACCATACAGGGCCAAGAAGGTACAAGTGAACCACCTTGTCTTGATCTGGTGACCATTCCATGGTGGGAAATGATATAGGCATATAAGTGTATAAATATGCACTCATGACCCTTGCATGTCATTTTTGTACTAATCCTGGAAAGATTCTTTTTTTTAAAGGCAAATAGGACAGACATCCATTTTATTAATCAATAAATCTTTACAAGAGAAATATGTAAAATGAAGATATCAACTATATTTAACATTCTGAAATGTAGTCGCGCACAATGGACATTTTTTATATAGAAACGCTCGTTCCGAAATATAAAAGCATATCGCTGTCGCCACAATAGCCATAGCAGGCAGATTGAAGTAATCTCCAGAAGCTTGTTTCTAATGTCATATTCACCAGAATCACCACAGTTTCATGCATAATGGCCCAAACCTGTCTTGTCATAATGCAGCAAAAAAATTAGTGATCTGAATCCTCCACTTCAATCTGGCAAAGAGCACAAGACTATTTACTTACAAGTTTTCGTTCTAAAGCATTCACTGCCCACAGGATAGGTTTATTATCAAAATATCCCTGCCAATCCTTGATGGAAGTTATATGTTGAACAAATTAAACACTGAGATTTTATCTATGCATGATTTAAACAATTAAGTGTATTATAATCCTAATGTTTTTGCTAAGAAGTTTGCTAATATTAAACTTATCATATTAATGTTTCAGGTCAAAGATCCAGATTTTGACAACAAGACTGTATATGATACTTGGAAAGCAAAAAGCGGAGGTATTCGTGTAAGGTGTCATCATGCATAGCATTCTTGTTAACATTCTGATGATATAATGTCATATACGCACTTAGAATTTGGCAAATGAACCATTTGATAATGTCTTGACAAAGCATACATTGGAACCATGTTATATTTGCTAGCTAAGTTGGTAAAGCATCCTTCTCAGTTTCATGCTTATGTAAAAAGGCGTGACATTTAGTATTTCTTATGATGGGCATTTAGTACTCCTTATGATGATTTGTATCATATTTAAGATAACAAATATTACTTCTAAGAGGCGTTCGCTGCATTACTTTTTCAACAATCTACATTATATGACAAAAAGATTATCACTTATTAAATTACTAACAATGTGCATTACCTTATTTATTACGTACAAGTAATTTATCTAGTAATTCAAATAACATTGTTTACTTATAACAAAAGATTACTAGGTAGTGTATTGTTTTTACTAAAATATCCTTTATCACTAATGTCAAGTTAAAATTTATATAATTCGGCTAAAAACTCGAATAAAAATTCATAAAATTGATAAATTTTAAATAAATCTAATTATAAATATTTTAAGTAGAAATAATCGGTAAAATAAATATATGTAATACTCAAAATAATAACTAATAATATTATACTTTTTTTGAAAGTGAAAAGGATGATTGCGTGTTTGCAATCATCCAATAACAATATTGTACTTATGTGAATAATAATAATAAAATAATAATTTAAGTAAATTAATATTGTTAATTATGATAGTAACAATGGTAATAATATCTTTTTATTGTTGTCATTACATAATATTTTTTATTATTTCATGTTTCATTTGTCTACGATTGGAAATGGCAGAAATGAAAAGAAGATCAAAATTAGATTGCCACTTGAGTGGCAATATGGATGGACACCCCCCTCATAATCAATGTGGATTGTCACTTGGCAGACAATTTGCATTGTTGGGCAATCCAGATTGCCTACAAATTAAAACAAACTAAACAATGTAATGTGGTGGGCCCAAGTAATTTAATTTCATAGTAGAAAGATTACTTGTAGGGAAACACTCCGAAGACCTTTCCAGCCATTTTGCTATGGCCTAGTGCTGCAAGGAGTGCTTTCAAACAGGAGATGAACCAAATTATAGGTTCATCCAAAGACTCGCAGCAGACCCGCGGTACTAAATTGTTTGACACTGGCCAATAAATTCACTATGGTTCACACTTCATTGATTGTTCCTATTCTTCGATGCTGGCCTGTAGTTAATGTAATTGTTTGAAACTGACTTCCTGATTGTTGGTACATGTATTTTTGGGTGTAAATAGTAATTGCACTTTTTTTGCTTTAAATGTTTGTATGTTAGATTTAATTCTTCAAATGAATACTGCAGATTGAGAGACTAGCCAGAGCTGATTCAGATTTCTCAGCATTTTTGCATCTTGCAGGGGTATCATCCATAGATTTGTACTATGGTGAAGGTGTGTTGTCCATTATATTTGTTGATAAGCAATACCAGACTGAGAAACAGTGCTCAATATCAGTTGAATGTGTTAATGATGTGCTTAGGTTTGTTTACAGTAATTACATTTGGTGCTGCATGCATGAGGACCGAGTCCTTGCTACCAAATGCTTAAATTTGAATATTAAAGAATCCACATGTTGGCTATAGCATAGAGATGGAGAAATGGGCGGTGTCGGGCCGTGCTCGTTCTGATGTGTTTGACTGTGCTGCTGGTCGTCTCGTGCCAGATTGGCAATACGCCAACCCGACATGGTCCGTGCACGGCCGGCCGGGTCGGGTGACTCGTTTTTTGAAATATATACATATAGTATAATACTAATATCTATATGTGACTTAGTGACTACTTTAAGTATTATTATTATATAATTATGTATTTAAAATTTTAAATACGTTATTTGAGTAAATAAATTTGATAATCTAATAATAATAAATAGTTATTTGTAAAATGAATAATTGAGTTATACACTTATACCTTATTCATAATATTAATTTGTAGGTATTTAATAAACATAGTAAATAATAAATAGTAATATATTATATATAATTATTGTAAAGTTCATAATAGTAGAATATCATATTAGTATAAGTTTATAACATTAATATTATAGATAGATATTTAATTACTAATGTTCTATATACTAAAAGTAGTAATTGACATCGAGATTTACGTGGAATATAATTAGCCTAAATTCATGGGAGTTTTATTATTATTTATTAGTATGAAATAAGAAAAAAATGTAAATTTACAAAGAATTTAAAACAACTCTACAACAATTATTTTATGAAGAATTATAAGCGGGGAGTTGTTCCCGAGCATACTCCAAAAATAGGTTATTATACACCCCAACCCCATCCCTTGGAAAGAAAAAGGTAGCACCGATGAAAGGAAAGAGCGAGATGGTGGTTTTTGTTGTTCCCGCGAAGCGAAGATCATTCGCTTGGCGAATGAAGTGGATCAACCTCTTTTTGGCTTGGGCCATACACTTTTTCTCGTAGGTCGCAAAAAAAGCGATGCGATCATCATCATCCATGTATGGTAATATGAATTCTTGACCTTGTATTCAATCATCGGCGTCAAACCAATTTTTTAGTATTATACAAACCTCCATCAATTTAAAGTTCATTCTATTTCTTCTGTCGTCCAATATCTTAGAACTTGTAGAAAACTATTGTTGTGATGCCACTGTATACATTTGAATAATTAAAAGATCTTTAGCTAAGGCAAAGAGATGGGATATGTACGATAATCTCCATCGGCTCAAGACATCGATATCACTATCACATTCATTTGGACGTGACAAATAATCTTGCAGTTCATTATAGGATGGGGCAGCTGAACTAGATGAACCTTCGTTCGAGATTCTTGATGTGCCTCCAACCACTCCCAATAAAAGACATAAATCAAGAAAATGATTTATCATTGGAAAGTCTGGGTGCTACTATTGGACGTGATGAAAATGCTCACTCTCTACATACACCAAAATTTGCTTCATAAGTATTATATAAGTCATTTATTATATTTCATAATTATAATCTAGATTAATGAAACTGTTATCTTGTAATTCAGGATGATTTCTTATATAATGTTTAAGAAAATAATTCTTAATTTCTTTTGTGTATCATCTAGGATCCATCATTATTGTTAAAATTACCATGATGGGTAAATTATTTCAATATTCTAAAAATTTAATTATTTTAATACTCTAAAAATTTTGATTCCATAAAATAAATTATTTTTGAAAATGCATTTGATAATTCACGTTTTTCATTAAATGAACTTGTCATTTCATGAAGTTGATTAATTATTAAATGTGAAGTATGAGAGTAAATGACAACTAATTCTAAAGTAGCATTATAGAAAATTTGCAACAATTTCATAACTGCATTAGCAACATCCCATCCCCTAAAAAAACATCCCATTTTGAATCAGTAATTTGAGTTGCTTGGCATTGCATTACACTCACAATATAATTATCGAGTGCATGTCTCAATGGAAGACATAATTTAAGCATGTCATTCCATCTTGTGGACACATTAGTGTTTAATTTTTTATAAGATATATTGTAACGATGACAAATTTCTTTAAAATGTTGTCTCCTAAGTTCAGAGTGACATAAATTTGTAATTACTATACTTAGAGTTTCAAATTCTCTAATAACTACTTTTAATCCTTTTTCTAATACAAAGTAATAATATGGCATGCACATCATTGATGGAAAAGAATTTCATTTAAAGGAAGATTTAATCTTTGAATTAAAAGTGGTGCAACAGAATTATTAGCACTTGCATTATCAAGAGTAAGACATAGAATTTTATCTTTAAGATCATATTTGTTAATTTCCTATCACGTGCGCAATTTTCAAACCATTAATGAGGATGTTAAATTTCTTTAATGCAATAAATTTTTTCTTGCACTACCCAATTTGTATCAATCCAATGTACTATATAACACATAAAAAATCATCACTATTTAAAGAAGTCCATATGTCACTAGTCAAACTAAATATGACTTTAGAATCCAAAAAATAATTAATTACTTTATTTTTCTTTTTATGATATAATCTAATTGAATCTTCTTTACCAATTTTTTTACTGACATTTCTAAATACACCTTGTACGTAATTTTACTGATAACATACGATTTTTTTGTCTGCAACAAATGTATATCGCATTTCTACATATTTAACATATTTTGCTAAAACTTCATGCATATTTTCTTGATTATAAGCAAATAAGAAGCTCTTGGCAGTGCCACGATCGGTTTTAGTAGAGTTTGTTGCAATAATTGACCTGACAAAAATTGTTCCCTAGTTGTTTCAAAATAATTTTTTTTGGATCTCATCTATAATCTTTTCAAAATAATTCCAAACTTCACTAGTTAACTTTGCCATTTTTTTTACTTATTACCGACAACATCTGTTGTACCATCTCCTTTGGGACCTGTAGAACTTGAAGCAATATTCTTATTATAACCTGTAGAACTTGAAGCAATATTCTTATTATAAGCAAATAAGGAGCTCCTGAGTTTCTTGCGATAATTGATCTGTCAAAAATTATTCCCTAATCATTATAGGATGTGATTCTAAGTGTTGTTTTAAATTGTCTCTGTTTAAAGAAGAGGCGACAACATAAATAGTTTTGCAAAATTTATAAATAGCTTTATCTTTTTTTGGATCATTTTCATCTATAATCTTTTTAAAATAATTCCAAACCTCACTAGTTAACTTTGCCATTCTTTTTTTGCTTATTACCCCACCTTGTGTGGGTGTCACCATTGCACCATCTCCTTCGAGACCTGCAGAACTTGAAGCAATCTTAAGATTAGGAATGACAGGATAACATAGGTAGTTGGAGTAATAATTGGACAGTTAGTTGATATCGTCATAGTTTCCACACAATCAGATGATTCACTTGCATGTGCCAATAAGGAATTAGAATCACCACCACTATTAGTAAGGTGAATAAGCAACATAATCACCATATGGATGATGCAGATCCATTATAATTGGTTTTTAATAATAATAATAATTCAAAAATCAAAATGCTATTCAAATAAATATAATAATATATATTATGCAATTATATATAAGAATGAGAGGGAGAGTATTGAGATTTGGGAGACAGGGAGTGAGTATTGAGAGAGGGAGTGAGAGCAGGCTTCAGATGAAAGCCCTCTCTGGACCGTATAGGGAAAGAAACAAAAAAAATTGGCTCACAATAGTTGAAATATGACGCATGTTATTTAAATACGGACGTGTTGTCCTCTCTGGACCGTGTTGTCCTCTCTGGACCGTGTGTGACCGTGTTGTCACATTGCAAACCTGTGAAAGCCCATCTCTAGTACCGTTCACATTGTTTCTTATTTGATTTTGTTTCATTATTGTATTGTCTTGTTTATGTTTTTTCCTTTTGTTTGATTATGTAGGTTTTATTTTCTTCTTTCATTCTTGATGGAGTCTTTTTTTTTTTGTGTATTTGGTGGTGGTTATAATAGCAATAGGGGTTGGATTTTTTCATTGTTTCAAAATGGAAAAAAGTCAATCTTGACTTTAACATTGGATGTCTAAAATATACTTGTTTAAGTAGATCATATTTTGGTTAGGACAGAAAAAGGCTTAGAGTTGTAGTTGATAAGAGTTTCAGATTTAGTATCAGAAGGATAGAGGCAATTTTAATTGCTTGACATATATAGTAGTCCACTTTATTTTGTACTGTTTATTTGATGATAACATTTGCTTAACTATTTGATTATATGTATTCAAATATTTAATTTCCTCCAGATGAAGTTGGGACTTAACTTTTCTTTGTTTAGCGTGTCAATCAAACTTACTCATTTTCATGGTGTAATGTTGATGGTTTGTTATGTTACATTTTCAGAATTTTCAGGCTACCATACTGTCCTCGATGGATATGACTGGATGGAAAAGCATGGAGATCCGAAATTTCATCGTCATGTAGCTAGTAAGTGTTTGGCATAAGATATCTGATTCAGTAGTAATTTCCTTTGTCTCCATATACTATGTATTTAATAATGGAGATTTATGGACCAAATGTATAAAAATCATGTTGTTGTTTCACTCTATCCTCACACACTCACTCAATATTCTGCAATGATCTTACATAATTACACTCAGCGCACCAACATCCAACGAACCCGGACTCCACCTCGATCCCACCTGCATAGCATGACCTCTATGCGGCCCTGTGACTCTCCCTGCGCCCCCCTGCCGCTCTGGCTCCGGCCGCCCACTACCCCCCTCCATCAGCTTCAGGCGTGTCTCTTCCTCCTCTGTGCCGTTAGGAAATTTCTCCCCCCCTGGTGACACAAATGTCAATCGGCAAGGCAGTACTGAACCACCTCGCCACCTGCTGTTGCCTTTCTTGTCTGATGGCAGCAACCGGGGCAAGAGTGCTCTGCCCCGGGTCTACAGGCACTGGCGAACTCACGGCAGGTCCTCCTCTCAACCAGCGCCTCTCGCCGATATGCCTGCGCGGCGTTTGCTGTCACCAGTGTCCGCTGAGGTTGTGGAGCCGCCGGAGTTTGATGCCGACACGGGCAGCCAGCTAGTGTCTCCGAGCTCCTCACTGGTCGTCCAAATGAGGAGGTTCAGAGGGTGGCTCAGGTTGCAGGATTCAGACATACCCGTCAGCGGGCTCACACGTGGCCAGACACTTCCTGGCCTCACACCTACCAGTTCAGCGTCAAAGGAATATGCTGTCTTGTTCTGCCAACTTTTCTAGCCAAAGGAATATGCTTGTGGTCCTTCCTTGGATGCCTCCTTCTTAACTTGCTACCTGTCCAGCTTTTCCAACTATTCCTTTATCCACATCTGCCCGTAAAGTATAGAGGAAGCTTTTTTTCCTCATGTACAAGGGAATCTGTATGGTGTCTTCCTCGAACTATTTGCTGCTTTGGACAAATTCCTGAACTGTGCTGCCTTGTCTCGAATTCGCCTAAGTTGCCCCGGCTTGCATGCCCCCATGTGTTGATGTCTAGGTGGGGGCATCTATCTGCATGCTCCATGTGTTGTTCATTGGGATTTCTACTTGAAAAATAATCAAAACAAGCAGTATATCATATTTTACAAGATGAATATGGAGAAATCATAAAAGTTGTATTTTGGCAATAAAGCACTAGTTCGAATATGATGTCATAGGAAGACATGAAATAAATGCATGCTGAACATAAAGTAAAAAGTATACATAACTCCTCCATATCACAATGTCATCGCCATTATCCCATCTCGCGGGCCTCAACTAGTGTCCATCTTGCTTGGCTCATATGAGAAGTCATTGGGAGGGGAGGGGAGCCTGTAATGCTTGTGGCCAAGGTCAAGCAGGGTTGACCTTGATGGCGAGGGGTCCATCGGCCCGGATGGCTTTCTAGTCTTATTTTATAGCCCATGGTGCACGAGGACGTCATGACGGTGATTCAGGAGTTCATAGGTGGGAACCGAGGTTTCGAGCTTCTGAATCGGTTCCTACTATTCATGCTCCCCAAGCGCATGCCAATAGAGAAAGTGAAGGACTTCCGGCTAATTGCCTTATCCAATGCCATCTACTTGCTAGTGGCTCGGGTATTGACAAATCGACTTCGAGAAGTGTTGCCCGACCTCATTTACCCTGCTCAGTTAGCTTTCACCACGGCCGATCCATCACCAACAACTATGCCATGACCTCCGAGATAGTTGCACATTGGCGGAGGACTAGCTGTTGTGCCTTCCTCTGGAATGTCAACTTTTTCAGGGCTTACGATTCTCTCATGGTCTTTCCCATTGCACTCCTTGCAGATAAGAGACTTCCCGATGATCTGGATTGCGTGGATGAAGCCGTGCATCACTATCGCTTCTTTCTCAGTCCTGGTCAATGGATCGATGCAGGGGGTTGAGTGCAGCCACAGAGGAGCATTCGCCAGGGGTGCCCTCTCGCGCCTATGCTCTTCACGCTGGCTATGGACGATCTTGACTGATGCACCCAAGAGGCCTAACAGGCCAGCTTGTTCAGCGGCTTTGCCAATGAGCTAGTACCTCTACTACAATATGCAGATGATACTATTTTTTTGGAGTGATCCTTGTGGAGGCCAGACGGGTTGCCACTCTAATCGAGCTCTTTGCGCAACGTCGGGCTTGGAGATCAACTATGCCAAATTATATTTCATTCCGTTTCGCATGGTGGCAGAGGTGATTTCCTGTTGTGCGACGGAGTTGTGCATCCGTTTGGCCTTCTCCTCTCGGACCGTCATATTAGCTCCCGAAAATGGACCCCGATCATAGAGCAGCTAGAGCATCGTCTTTAGGACTGTCATATCTAGTGGGGTTGTCTTGTTCTTCTTCGATCTGCCCTCTCATATCTTTCGACTTACTTCATGTTAGTGCTCCGGATGCCCACATAAGTATTGTCACGGATTGATTCTTTGAGGCGTCAATTTTTTTGGCAGGGATGCAATCCTACTCGTTAGGTCCACCTTGTCGCCTGAGGCCCACCTCATAGGGAGGTCTGGACGTTTGGGACCTTTCACACCACCAATTGTTGCCCGGTGGGTGGGACAAATCATAGGACATGAGAACAACTTACGGAGGGGGGTTTCTTCACATGCTACAACTGAGATCTCTCATGGGATTCGAGGCCCACTGATTCCACAGAGCATCTTTTTTTTTGAGGGGTGTGGTACCTCTCTTCTCTAGGTGCACCCATACATGGTTCTATCACTCGACTTCGGGGAGGCTTTCTCATTTTGGCAGCATGACTGGGTGCCGAGAGCCCTCTAGCTGATTCTTTTCCCTGATTGCGGGCATTGGCAGCACAGCTAGATGCGTCGATGGAACAATGTTGGTCGGAGAGCAGCCCTGACACCGACTCCTAGACACTCCTTTTTGGCTCCTCACTTTCTGAGCAGAGGTCTTCTGAGCTACTAGCACTTCATTAGAGGATTGCCCCATTCCGTCCGGACTCGGCACGACCGGATGACTAGGTGTGGGTATATCAAATTCTTTTTCCACATGTAGCCTCTATCTTCGGTTTCTTTCGGTTACCACGGATTCGAAGGACTTCAAGACTGATTGCAGACTTATCTAGCATTCTCGCGCGCCATTGGAAGTCAAAATCTTTGCTTGGCTTCTATGACGTGAGCGGATCCTCGCTCGAGTTGTCTGTGCACGATGGGCACCCCACACGGACACTTCCTGTGTTTTTTGTGGGGAGATGGAGGATGATGTCACACACCTATTCTTCTGTTGTCGGGTTCCTCTAATGGGTACAAACTTTTGGCAGATTATGAGGACGACTTCACAAGCAGAGGTAGGGTTGGAGAGTCCCTTTGGCGACCTTTTTGGCCGGTACCTGGGCCATTTGGCTTCGGTGTAATAACATCATTCTTTTGTGAGGAGAGATGTCAAGTGGATAATATTGTATCACAGTTTTTATCTTCTTCGGGAGTGGGGCTCTAATTAGTTGTTCGCTTCCCTTTTTGCCGCTCTCTACTTGAGAGCACTCCATATGTACGTGTTATTACTTTTTGGTGATATATATACCTGGTTGTTGTCATCCTTTCTCTTCAAAAATAAAAAAAGGAAAGATTTTATTTATGCTTTTCTTGAGAAAGTTCAGAGCATTGAGATCACAATGTTTATTTTTTGGTTGTTTGTTAGACAATTCTTATTAAAAAAAATAGCCCACTAGATATTTCCCTAATTCTTGTATCCTAGGAGGTTCTCTCTCAGTTGCTTCAATTGGACATCATATTTTTATTTCACAAGTATATTTATACTTTCCGTCTATTATTTTTCTTTATGAGGAGAAAGGCCGCTAAGTCATTAGGAAAAATGATATCAAATTTTAATACTTCATTAAAATTGGTCTGCACTAGATCTGTCTTTCCGTTCCACCATAAAAAAAATGCTCAATTCATCAATTGGAAGGAAAAATCAGAACGTGTTTCGTGCATACTTCACCTAATATATATTGACATAAAGTCGACTCCGGTTTAAGCCATTTTTTATATTTTTATTAAATATTGAAAAAAATCTATCGTAGTTTTCAAACACACAATTGAAAATACAACATTCTAAATGAGTTCATACTTTTTTTTTCGAGCATGGACTCATGAAACATTCTTTACACAAAACTGATATAGGTCGGAGAGAATTATGGATGTTTCCAAATGTTTTTTCTTTTCAATGAATTCAACATCTCAATTATTAGGAAGATATATTCTAATAAAAGTTAGGGTTAGTTTGTGAATGAATTATCTTAAGTAATCAGTTGACTGTTATGTCGGTAGAGTCAATGGTTTGTAATAATAAAAGCTGGTCTCCTTATATAATTCCTTATCGAGGCATATAGGGACTAAAGATGGTAGGAATGAGTTCAATTAGCACTAAAGATGAAAACGACTAGGGTTAATTTTTTGATTTAAAAAGTTTATTACCTTTTCTCATATTGATTTAGAAAAAAAAATAAAAACCACTCTAAAATTATTCAGAAAACAAAGAACACTCTTTAGAATATTTTTTTTTGTAAAATTCAAATAATAAATTAATTTAATAGAGTTTAAGTGACATATATCTAATTTTTAAATATAGATATATTTAATATTGTAAGTAAAATATAGAATTTTACACTAAATTTGAAAAACATATTGAATTAGAGTTCCAAAATATACCAAGAAGTATCAAATTATGCAAAACTATTATATGCATTATAAAAAAAATTGATGACTCATGAATTCATAATATAAATGAAATATTTATTAATAAGAAATGGACCCACCGAAGATTTAATTTATTAAGAATTATCTTAAAAGTCTAATTGAATTTTTTTTGGAGCATAGACTCGAAACACTTTTGACATAAAACTAAGGATTTAATGGAGCACCATCCGACGATATATAGGAATCGTCAGATGTGACATAGACGGCGGATGAAAACTAGCGCCCGATAGGCATTTAAGAGTGAGCTGTGAGCGGGTTCATCAGATGTCTCATACAATGTTTTCATAATCGGTTCGGAGATCGGATCGAATTGTCAACTGAGTCAAGGTTGAATTGGTTCGATCGGGTTGAATCGGATTTTTATTAAAATAATATTATATATATAATGATTAAATAATACAATAAGTCATGTTAATTTTGTTTTCAATGTGTAACATAATATGAATGTAGCCTCTAATTTGTGCATGTAAAAAATTTATTCTAATGAAAAACATATCAAACCATAAGATGATAAATTTTTTTATAAATAAGTGGAGTTGTTTAAACACAAGTTTAAGTATCAACAAACCAAGTTAATTATTTAAGAATGAAGAAACTTTCACAATATCACATATTCACTTTCAATGAAGTATAATTGTACATATGTCATAATTTTGAACAAACTCATTAAGAACTAATTGAATAAAAGAGAAGAAACCACACATAGAGTATATAACTTAACAAAAAACACATATGACCTTTTCCAGGTTTAAGGCATATCAATGGTAGTAAGTTAATAGTGTTCACAACATCAAAAGATATCATCATGGGCATTCATCCATAAAATACTTCAAAAGAAATCTTCTAAGTAAAAAATATCAACTTTTACTATGCCATTTATGTAATTAAGTATCTTTCTTCTCCATCTTCAATAGCAAATTAAATTCTTTCAATATTTCATCCATGATGAATACCATCTTCATCTCCATCACCATCTCCATCTTCATCCATATCTACATCTACATTTTCAAATTCATGCTCCTCAATATCTACAAAAAAAAGTATAATTGAATAATCAATTTCATAAAGTTTCAATTTTCTTAGTACACAATCAAATATGCTATAAAATTTAATAAACCAAACCTAAAGGACTTGAGTCTTCAATTTCCTTTGGAAGTTCTTCTTGAAGCATTGTCTCAAGTTCATCAAAATCAAGTTCTCCTTCTTCTTTTTCAACAACCTAAAATTCAGTTTTTTCAATTGATTCATAATCAATTGGATCATAGGATCTTTTGCTCATTGATAACCTAATAATTATGAATGACATCAAATTAATTAATGTAAAATGATAAATTAATTCACTCATAAACATTGTTAATTATGTATACTTACCTATTTTTCAATCTCAAATTATAGTGGACATAAACTAAATCATTTAATCTTTGATGCTCCAACCTATTTCTCTTTTTAGTATGGATGCGTTCAAATACATTCCAATTGCGCCCACATCCCGAAGACGAGGCAGTTTGGGCAAGAATCTTTATTGCAATCTTTTGTAAATTTGGGACATCATAACCAAATAGTCTCCACCATTCATTTACATTGGACATGAGACAAAATAATGCAAAAAATATGTTATGAAAGAAAATTAATATATGAATTAAAATAAGAACATGAATAAGTCAAAATTAAAAAACATAGTGAGAACAAATGATATTGATTCATACCTGGACGAGTGGTTTTTCTACAAGCAAGCACCTTGGGACGAGAAAAGCATAGTTCTTGCTCTCGAAAAATTCTTATCTCATCAAACAATGCCATGGCATTAGAATCATCACGTAATTTGTCAATGACATTATACACACCACGCATAATATCTGGCTCCTTAGATGAGATGGATCCATCATATTGGAAAATAGGATTAAAAAAATATGCCATTGCATGAAGATCTTGGCGCAACATGCGATCCCACCTAATATCTTAATATCAATATAGGGCTTGTACAATTTTTTCTTATTTTTGAACACATTCTATTTGATATCTTTGCCATTCTGCTTTTTCAAAAATTGCTTAAAATCAACACTTATGATCAAAGCTTGTAGATCATCCTTGTGTTTATACAAGCTTTGTAAAGCAATAAAATTAGTGGCAAAACGAGTTGCAACAGGACGAATAATTTCTCTCCAACCTTCTCTTTTTCTTAACCAATTCAATGTCACCTTATGATTATACACAAAAACAGTCACTTTTGAAGCAAGAATAGTTAAAATTTTCATCATGGACATATCTCCCATGTCTTTTAATATCAAGTTAACACAATGAGCAGCACAAGGGGACAAAAAAATAGAAGAATACTTCTCCATAAGCTTAAATCCTGCAGCTTTGTAATTTGCTCCATTATCTGTTACCATATGGACAACATTTCGAGGGTCAATCCATTCCATAATTTCACTAAAAAGATTGCATAAATTTTCTACATTTGTATAAATATTAGAAGCATCAACAGATTTGATAAATGATATCCCCTTTGGACAATAAACTAAAAAGTTAATCAATGGCCTTTGCCTTTTGTCCGTCCATCCATCGCCCATTATGATACATACAACCAGTATCAGCCCATATATTTTTGAAAGAGTCAATCATTATCTTCACATGAACCTTAGCATCATTTAATAAGTTCACACGAAAAGCATGATAAAAAGGATGTTTATACCCATAACCAATAACAACTATTTTGTCAAAAGCACGTTGAAAATATGGTGAATTGCAAGCATAAGGAATGCATGCATCATAAAACCATAATGCAAGTGCTAAATCCGTGTCCTTCCATTTTTTTTACTTTGCATGCATGCTTTAATACTAGGTTGAGAAGAATTACTTGAACATATTTGAAAGTGTGATTCCACATGTGAAATTTTTCTCTTGCCTTTAGAGACTTCATTCTCCATTTCTTCATCCATTGTTAAGTCTTCAAATAGTCCTTTTTTGTCCTTGGCCTTTTGTAAAATTATATTTAGTGAGCCTTTAATTTTCAATCTAACTTCTGAAGGAGCTTTTTTGCATGACTCAATATTTCTTTTAGTTCCAGCAAGATGTTGCTTCATCCTATTAATGCCTCCACCAAAAACTTTTTTTTTGACAAAACTGACATATCAAAACCTTTTTACCTTTTGCATCTATGGCTTCACTAACATATTTCCATGCATAATCTATTTTTTGCCGAACAGAACGTTCTAGGCAAGGAACCACAGAAGATTGTGTTGTTTCCACTTGAGAAGACATGAGGACACACAAGAAGTCTGCAAACTCATAAAATTAAGTGTGTTAAGGATAAATCAGATAAAAATATTAAATGATTTAAATGTAGGTGGCATGTGGCTTAATATAAAAAAAACCTAGTCATAATTAAGCTCAAGGACCATTTATGCTCAAATTAATTAATTGAACTATGGGCAAGATGCAATGAATGAAAATGAATAATTAAAACATGAGAAAGTAATAAAAAAATCGAGCAATGAAATAATTAAATGATAGCTCAAAATTTATTCATTCCACATTTCATATGAATATGAACTACATCTAAAGAAAAAAATAACAATAAGATTTGAAAAGGAAAAGACATACATATAAATCATTACAAAAAGGAGACTAAATGTAATTATAGTGTATTTTAATTGTGCAAGTACCTTAAACATCATCAATCACCTAAAGGATAGCAAGAGGTAATTAACTCCTAAAAATAAGAATGAAGATGAATAATAATTCGTTAATCCAACATTATGTAATAAATAAAATAACATGCAATTTAAAAACTATTATACATGAAAAATGCAAAATAAATCAAGTACAACTTATATTGTTATGTAGAAGAAAAAACATATGTATTACCTAAGAAGTTATAGGGTAACAGAAAAATGTAATATCAACATATAGAGACATACAATGATTTAATCTTATCAAACTCCTAACTATTACCTGCACATATTTCTTTTTATTTTTACTCTTTGTAATCAGTTATGTATACGAGGAACAATTTATAACAAAAAAAAAGAAATATTTCTACATCGCCTATGCAAGTGATGCATGTATATGCAAGTGACCCATGTGTTGTATCATACGTTGCAATGTATACAACTTTTATGCAGCACACAAGTTCACCTGAGAACACAAAAAGCTTAAATCAAAGCATAAATGATAGAGGACACCGAAGGAATTCTATTCTATTAATGTGGAAATGGGATTGTCAAATAGAAAATAAAATATTTTATATATTGTAAAAAGTAATAAAAGAATTAGACAAACCTCTTCGCTGCAGGTTATCAACACTTGCCGAAGGTCATTCACATAAAAAAAATCTACAGGAGTTCACAGCTTGCCAAAATCAGCAAAAAAAAAGGGAGTTCACGGCTTGCCAAAATCAGAAAAAAAAATACCTTACTCTGTTTTGGTTCTTTGTGAACGTGCTTACTGAGACTTGAGAGTGAAAAAAAAAAACTGTTGAAGAAAAGAGAGAATGGGAAAGACAACTGTGACGCGCTCTTGACGTTTCGCCTTCTTTTTTTCAACATTTACCCTTAAAAGTTGACAGAGGTACACAAGTTGACACATGACAGAAAAAGTCATTAAATCGGGTTGAACCACTTCGAGCAGTTCAACCCGTTTTCAAACCGATTTTTCTTTTATTCTGATTATAATGTCAAATCGGACCGAATTTTTGGCCGATTCGAGATTGAACGAACCAACCGGCCGGTGCGATCCGGTTTTTAAAATATTGATCTCATAAGATGACATAAATGGGTCTAGTGACTTTTTGATGAATCACACTACTTACCGTCTCTCTCCTGGTCCTAGGAAAGTGATACCTTCCCATTTCTTCGATCTCACCCATTGACATCATCTCCTTCCCACTACTAATGAACAAGCAACTAAAGTTTCCGAATCTTTTCCCCTTGTCATTTCTACACACACACACACCAAACACTACTCCAGCAGCAAGAACCAGATCTGATTCCTCGCCGGAGAGAATGAGAGCTCAGATGAAGGTTTTCCATCCACGTCTTCGTCTGTCTCCAGAGATTGCCTAAGCTCCTCCGTTCAAAGGGGAGGTAGAGCTCATCAGGGAGGGCGTCGAAGCACCAGTCACGCTCGGCCATTACCAGTGTAACCAGTGTTTGTTGAGGATTTGCATCTTCAGTTTCTTCTCCATTATGTCTCAATAAATTTCTTGTGGAACTACCTCTTCTCTGTTTTTTTTTTTAACTCATCGATCAAGTGAGAGAGATAGCAGCGGCTCAACTTCGTGAATCACTAGAAGATAGATAGGACTGCTTCATTTTCGACTGGAGACCAAGAGAAGAAAACACAAATGCAACAAGGAAAGACGCTTTTAAAACGAAGCATCACTGTTAGCATCGAGAGGTGAGGTCGGTCAAGGAGAACATTCCATTGAGATCGCATTTAACGGCTTGTGAAGTGGGTCGGATGGTGCATTAAAACCCTAAAACTGATCAAGATTCCAAAATAACAATAATAATAATAATAATAAAAGCAGGCAGGCTCGCAACAAAAGCGCGCGCCAGGTAGGGGTCGAACCTACGACTTTCTGCTAAAAATATATTTTACCTTTCTCCATACTGATGCAGAACAAAAACAAATCATTCAAATAAAAATGTTTGGAGAACTCCAGGGTCGTGGATGTTGAAAACATGGAGCCTGCTCCTGGTACAGACTTTTTTTATAGATGAAATCTAAATTGACACGTAGCAGGTTTTCTTGCTAGTGCGCTGAAATCATATACTGGCACGAGAATGAAGCATCTGATCTGAGTAAGCTATTCACCGAACAATTTAGCAAACGGACGCTTTAACCAAAGAAGTCGAGCTCCCCGAAGCTTTGGGAAACCGTTGGAACCGCAGGTGGAATAAGTTCATTCCGAGATGTGATGGTGGTTCCCGATACTTCTAAGTTTAGTCTTTCCGAAGTAGATTGGAATTTTATTTTGTACAAAAACAAGAATATCAAAGTACCACAACGTTTAGATTTGGACTGTTTAAGAATTTGCATTTTGTGTATATTGTTTACTGTCGACTAACCTCTCGTTATTTTATTATGCAGCGCGGAAAGGAAGATCTGCCAGAAACCTTGAAGAACAGGTTAAAAGCTTGACACATGCAATTTTTTTTGTTACATATATATATATATATATATATATAAGTAAGTAAAAGGCTCATCTCCTTGTTTCTTTTGTCCTGTGATGGTGTACCCAGTTTCGATGATCCTTCATTGAAGTTCCGAAAGTATTGAACAAGGAATGAAGTTCTTTGCCCTGAGCTTAGTTAGAAAGTTCTAGTTTGTTTGTTTTTTTTTATGTAATAGGATGTCTGAGCACATGACATTTTTCTTCATCAAATAATCATTTGCACTTTGGATGAACAATCGAACAGGTTAATTAATACATTGACTAGAAAACTGTCGTGGAACAAAATCGGAACAATTATGCCTCCTTGAACTGCAAGGAAAAAAAATCATGTGAATATGTTTGTCACACAACTGCACAACTCAATCATATTACGGAAGCGCACGTGTCCGGCTGGAAGCGGCCTGTAAATGGCATTTTGCTACAAAGGGCGGTTAAGAGAATAATATTAACATCTCAACAGTCCCATGATGTCAAGCATCCCAGGATGGAGATCATTTCCATCTTTTTTCTCATGGGAAAACCCAAGGAAGCTCTTGTACATTTGAAACCAGTTGGACCAATGATTCCCATTGTACAAACTTCTCCCTCTCAATCAATAACTTGATGATTAGACAGAAAAATACAAAAAAAAGCAAGTCAGGAACCGACAGAACGCAGGTCAAAGAACAACTATTCTGTATACACCTACCAATCCAAAATCTTCTGTGCTAAATTACAGTGGAAACTAACAATCCTAATCAGGAGCAAACCATCATAAATATAGAAGAGGTGAAAAGCAGTCAACCAGACAACAATGTGTACTCAATCCTCATCAGCTGACAGTCAAACCGAGTGCATCGTAGCAATTAACAAGTGGGAGACGAACCGTTCTCTTACCAAAAATTACAGGTCACCCATTCCTCCTCACAGAGCAGGTGAAGTGGAACCAGCATGTCTTAATCGTGGAAGAGGTTTCACTAACTCCTAGTTGTAGATTTTAACGGGCTTCTCGAAGGTGTGACGATTCTGTAATACACAAGGTTACAATTGGCCCACGCAAGAAACATTCACAGCAAAAAGAACAAATGATATTGTAAAAACAATTTGGATTTAGAAGAATGCATGTAAAGATAAGTTTTGTAAAGTAAAACCAAACGACTGGAGATACAACTCAAGAGTTCCATTGTTCCAACAAGGAGAAAACATACAATCGAAGTAAATTTATTCACTCTACCTGATTTGCTGTGTAAGACCGTTTTGGAGCAGTGTCCGAGTGCTCCAATCCAAGATATTGTTCCCAGGCTCCATAAACGTCTCTCCTCTACATAATAATGGAGGGATAATTACCAATCAAGAAAACAAAGTAAAAAGACGACCAGAGAAAAAAAATGAATAGAGAAATCATGTAACGCAATCTAAAATCTGAAGTCTATGCTAGCAAGGATACCTGAAATCGAGTAGAAACCACATCCAAATCTTGGAGATATTCAGGTCGTCCAAGTGATAGAAAGGCAAATTTCCACTGATCATTAACAGAAGTGAGGTCATAATTCGCTATAAACGTGACACGAGAACAAAAGGTGTTTAACAAAGAAACATGAAAGCCTAATTTTTCTATTAATTTATTGTTCTCTTAATTGTTACTCTACACATTTCACAAGGCACACACCTAGATATGTTTCTATGATTTTCATGCAAATGCCTTTGAAATGCAGATCCCATCTAGTTTTATTGTTGTCTCCAAGTTCTAGACACCAATTAAGCAAAAAAAAAATTGCAATTTATTCCTTTAATTGAACATAAATGTTAGTGCATTCGTAAAACAGAATCCCATGAACATTTTTCATCAAGCCTAAATCGTTTAGTTTCAAGTATGAAAGCATTAACAAATTCTGAAAAACCATGATGCTTAACAATGTTTTTTTTTTGTCTGAAACAATTCACAGGTATGCTGTAGCTCCCTTTGGTTTGTATCTGCCTTTGAGATGTACAGTACTATTGAACACATGCCAATCATGTACTTATATTTAAGTTGGAACTATAGCCCTTGGACATGGTAGAATTTGTAGCACCATGAACAAGATCAAGAAACAACGAGCGTGAAATCTTCCAGGAACTAAGAAGTTATAAATACTATAACTAATGAAACAATATTAATATACCTATTATTTTACACATAAAAAGTACTTTTTCTGCACAAGTGCTACAAGATAACCTTTGAAAATTCCTCATCTGCAACCTGCAGCTTTTTTTGGATGCGTAGCTTGACCTCAGCTAGAGTCTCATTTTCATGAATAACCAAGAAGAAAGGTTCACCAAAATTTTGAACTTGCTGCAAAAGAGACAGACGTTAATATTTGCAGCTCATTGCAGATCATGTTGCAGCTCAGCCAAACTTAATTAACAATTAATTTGAACAAAAGCAACATAGAGGAAAAAAGGCCAAAGACACAATATGACATCAAATATGAGTGCAAGGGCAACTGCTTTCTGTTCTACAAGGGGAGGAAAACTGATCATAGATATTGCGAACTAATACTAAATGTGATGCACTGTATTATGCAACCCAAAAGATGGCATACTTGTCCTCCATCAATGTGCAAAATTGAGCATACCATTTACCCCTCAAACATCAAGAGCATGCAATTTATCCAAAGAAAATCATATGCAAGGCTGCCAAAGCACAATTTATTTTTTTTGAGGAGATGCCAAAGCACAATTTAGGCTAAAGCAAATGGTTTTTGAGATTTTACGGCGAGAGGATTTTCTATCTTTCAAAGACAACATTATCAACAAATCTGATACAAATAGTCATTTTTAGTTCACATATTTGCAAGTCAAACAAAATAACTCATTTACCCCTTGATTCTGATTAGGATCTCTTGTAAAATGATATACATGAATCAAACGATCATGTGGACCAAAGTTCTTCTCATCTTCTGGAATCTGCAATTTTAAGTAGAAAAGCATACAAGTTAGAAGAATAAATCTCCAGGTATTAAAGAAACAATTAGCAACTTACCTCCTCTGCACGCAAAGTCCAGTACTGGTCATTGATGTTCTCTATCTTTTCAGTGGGCGGGAAGATCTGCATGGATCATCGAAGGAATTACCAAAACAGGGATAGAAAAATGTTATACAATTGTTGTTTATAATAATGTTTTTAGAAATATAATACAAATAAAAGAAGAGAAGCTAAAATGATTCAGATAAAGGTAAAACATATTGAATTTGGTTACAAGTGCACAACACCGAAACAGTCTTGTCTCACCTACATACTTTTGTCAGATAGCATTTGTCAGGCATGCTTAAAAGAATGAATTCTTTTACACACAAGGAAAAACAACATTAAATTTTTCTATGACAATTCTTTTGACAAAGACCCAACAAAATAAAACAGTCAAATGCTCAGAGTTCATAGGCAAGTTCTGCTAAATACTATACCCTCAAATTGCTATCAAGAACATCAAAAGGTGGTGAGCAACACCTTGAACTTGTTGACCATTTGTAGGACTAACAGGCACCTATTCTCATCTGGCAGGATGCTCAAATTATGAAAGTAGATGTACATCAAACTTTAAATGGCTAAGGCAATAACCAACCAACTCTTGGTAGTGGTTGAGGGCTTGGTGACCAGGGTTCAAATCCCACATGAGAACTTATTTTCAGGTGCAATCTTACCGGATTTAATTCTGATGTTTACTAGGCTTCAATCTCTTTTACAATACTGAGAAAATGTCTAAGGCAGTTACCTTGTAAATCTTGTGATAAAAGACCTCAAGTACTCTGAGCTCAGCATCAGGACGAGACAGCTCCACCTAAGAAAGAATCAGGATGTACATGAAAACTACTATGCTCATCACGTTTAACAAATAAGATTTGAAGACTTTTTTTCTGTACCAGCTTCAATAAACTTTAGCAAAAGAAATTAGAATACACATGAAATTTATCAAATACAACAACAACAACAACAAAACCTTATCCCACTAGGTGGGGTCGGCTACATGGATCATACGACGTCATGTTCATGAGATTCGACAGGATTTTACGCTGGCTGTCGGGGCCTAACACAACCCTCCTCCTTTATCCGGACTTGGGACGAAATTTATCAAATACAAGGAAATAAAAAAAAGATGATTAAGTACCTTCGCTTTAAGATCATTAATTACATCCCCAACAGTGCTATTTTTTGGAAGCCTGATACTATGGACTGCTACCTATTAAAAGAGACATACAGAATTTATCCCAAGAGATACCGAGAGAAGGACAGTAGGATAAGAGGAATCACAGGCAACAAACTGACCTCATCCTTTGTTGCATGATGGAATGCAACTTTTAGAGTTTTCAAACCTTGTAATTCCGGAAGAGGAATGTCCAAAACCTCATAATATAATATATCAGATGTCTGCTCAAACAAAAAGACTTATATGTTGATATTGAAAGTCCACTCATTAGTAAATTTACTATTTTTAAACTACAAATTGGGAACAACCTGGTTGTAGTGAACCAGCATATCCAAAAGATGATCAGCACCTCGGTACTTGATAGGTTGGGGTTTTGGTTGCTGAGAATAGCAGTTGTGGGATGTAAGCCGGATTTTGGATGGTTCATCCACATCAAGCTGATGAGCAACTCTCTCTACAACATCGTCATATGTAAAGAGCTTTGACCTTTCCAATAGGAAGAAGAATTGTCTTAGATGATTAACAAAACGTGAAAACAAAAAAGAGAAATTGAACTGATGGTATAAGCAACTCAATTGATCATACAATTCCAAGCAGAAATCATTTTCCTTTGGCCTCTCCAGCGACCGGAAATGAACAACCTATGACATCAAGCAAAAAGTAACAATAAAGCTCCATATCAGAAGCAACATAGATAAATATAATATAGCGACTTTCAACTTGTTGAATATAAATATATCGACAAATTTCACTGGATCTTGAGCTTAACTGTTAAGATAAAAAACATTATAAAAATGCAGAAAAAATATTACAAATAAATGTTCAACAAAACTTATTTACAAGTTACAAGAACACAATTATACAGAGGAAATGTCATTATATAGATAAGAAGAGTTGCACCTGACGATTATGTACATATTCCAAGAAAGAGGGAACATCAGGATATCGATACTGGTCTTCTTTTTCAGTTGGTGGGACTTTTTGATAGCAAATGATGTCACCATCTTCAAGCTACATCAGAGAGCTAATATGCTCAGGGAAGAAGAAACAAAGTAAATGAAATAATAAAGCAAACATTCTGAAAGACAAACCTGACTGGCTCTGAATGTACCCCGTTTATCAATGTGTTCACACATTACTGTTGGTTCAAACTTAATTTCCTATATGTTAAAGAAGTTTAGAACAATGGGTCATATCAATATTAACTGAAATCTTCGAGAGATTCCAAACAATAAATGGTTGACTGCTAAGAAAGATCTGAATGCCACAAACCTCATAGAGTTCAATTTCTTCAGTCAAAGAGAAACCAGCCATTTCATTTAGCTTGGATATGATCTCCATGGGTCTTCCTAATGCTTTGACAAACAACTTACCCACAAATCTAGATTCCAAAGACAAACAAAATCAGAAGACTTCCATCAAATATGAGAACAATGAATTAAGGAAAGGCACATCAAGAAATCAATAATTACCTGAGCTCTTCTTTCTCAGGGTCATAAAGTTTGAAGAAAAGTAAAATATCCTCCTTTGTCTTCTCCGAAGGAGAAACAGGTTGATGATCCTGTAAAACATGACTCATATGATATTTTCTGTAACACAGATCAAACAAGAAGAATAAAAGCAAACACATGTACTCTAAGTTGCAAAAGTTTGTGGACATTACTGGTCCAAGTTCTACTTCCAAGAACAGCTTGAGCTCAGCGTTATGCGCCTTATTTGATACCTCCCTCAGTTGTCCGACCTATATATGCACATATGTTGACATAAGCCAATGCATATGAGCATGGATCACATATACATATATTATGCATGAAACAAACACGCTACAAGATGAAAAGAATGTCATAAAGCAAATACAAAATTCCATGGAAACAAACAAACTACAAAGGAGGTGAAAATTCATACTATGAAGATATTTCTTAGGGAGAAACCATAAGCAAATATGACACTTTGACTCTTAATGAAAACAAATTTCAGAAACTAATTTTTAGGGCAATTACTGTTATCAAGAAAAATCAGAAACTGTGATAAATTTATGACAGAATAGAAATTTTATGCTTCAGACAAGTTTCATACCACTTTAAGTTCACGCCAATTGCTAAATTACTAAAGCATCAATAAATGCACAGCCATAGGTCGATGAAATATATCGGTAGACAAACGAGTGAAGCTAATAGAAGAATAAAGCAATAAAACCACCCATAATGCGAAAGGGACAGAAAACTGGGTGGCAATTCTAATAAACAGATTACCTAAATTTTTTGATAGAATTCAAGAGTGCATGATACAACAACAACAACAACAACAAAGCCTTATCCCACTATGTGGGGTCGGCTACATGGATCATATGACGCCATTCCGCTCTATTAGTATCCAAACCTTTCGATATATTATTCACCAATAGATCTTGCTCTATTAGTTCGCCAAGTGTCCGCCTTGGCCTCCCTCTCCCTCTTTTAATCGGACTCCAGATTATTTGATCTACTCTTCTTACTGACGCATCTAATGGTCTTCTCTGAACATGACCAAACCATCTCAAACGATTCTCTACCATTTTCTCACTAATAGGAGCCATTCCGACTCGTTCACGTATATGGTCATTCCTAATCTTATCTAATCTTGTATGACCACACATCCATCTCAACATCCTCATTTCGGCTATCCCCACTTTACGTTCATGTTGTCCCTTCATAGCCCAACATTCACTACCATATAACACTGCTGGTCTTATAGCAGTACGATAGAATTTTCCTTTAACTTTATTGGGTACTTTTCTATCACAAAGAACTCCAGTGGCTTTCCTCCACTTACACCAACCAACTTGAATTCTATGATTAACATCGTCATCAATCTCACCATCTTGTCTTACAATTGATCCTAAATATTTAAACTTTGTCACTTGAGGAATTATATCCTCCCCTATCCTAACTTTCAAATCGTCTCTAAGTTGTTTATTTGTGAAATTGCTATGCATATATTCTGTTTTATTCCTACTTAAACGAAAATCCTTTGACTCCAACGTATTTCTCCATATTTCCAATTTTGTATTAATCTCTTCTCTTGAATCCGCTAAAAGTATTATATCATCCGCAAATAGCATGCACTTAGGTACCTCCTCTGTGATACTCTCGGTTATAGCATCGATAACTAAGTTAAATAGATACGGGCTTAAAGCTGATCCTTGATGTAGGCCAATTCCTATAGGAAATTCATTTGTCTCACCTCCGGGTGTCCTAACCCTAGTCAATACCCCATCGTATATATCTTGTATTACCTTAATGTAGGCAACACTCACCCCCTTCTTTTGCAAGGCTTTCCAAAGTACATTCCTTGGTACCCGATCATATGCCTTCTCTAAGTCAATGAAAGCCATATGTAAGTCTCTTCTCCTACTTCGATACTTCTCCATCATCCCTCTTAGTGCATGATAAAGGAAGAGAAAACCACCAATGGTCAATGCCATGGCATTGTAAAAGACAAGCAGGGAGATGAAAGTGTAGGATACAACAACTTAGGTACTACCTTTATCGCTGTCCCTATTGTCAATTAACATATGGAATCAGTAGCACAACTACTAATTAATGCCAGACATCCATAGTTCTGAATATAATCTCATATGAGATCACTCAACAATGGATTGCACTAGTCCCTCTTGATCAAGGAAGTTGATTCAGTAAAATCTCATGCTGCTACTAGAGTTATCCAATTAGCAAAACAATTCGACTCAAACTAATAGGAATCTAGTCTGATGTCTACGTATTATAATAATAATTACAGTCAGATTACGCAAAGGTCATAAAGATATTTATTGTTTAGGCATTTGAAATATCTAGTTGGTTAGAAATTTATCCAAGTAACTCATATGCCAAGTGCATTACACAAACATAAGTTCCAAGCATGACTTTCATTCACAGCCTCCTGTAGAACTTCATATATTATAGACAATTCAGAAGTTCATTTTCCACATCAAAATCAGTATATAATCACAAAAGTACTTAGGGAAAGAATAATAAAAGGCACATACCACAAAGTAGATCTCAATTAAAATTAAATGTGACACCAACAGAAATGTGTAGACACTAATTCTTACTTACAGATTGGGCTTCTTCCTGCAGAGTTAAAGGCCGATTTGGACGATATGTATGGTTTTGCCTCTTAGCCCACAGCCAAAAACATTGAAACTGTACCGGGATACCAAATTCTTTTGCTACTTCCTCCTACCAAAGTAATTCCAAATGTTATCCAACAAGATCACCAAGAATTATTCCAACATAAAATATGGATTTTTAAAAAGGCACAAGAAAAATATTAAAAAAAATAAAACACTATGCATCAGGACCCAGGCGAGGGCCATACTTGGGGAGTGGAAAATGTGTTGATAGTGTGAGTTGTCACCTCTGCTTGCTTGGGTTTTGTGGTGCTGGGTTTAACAGATTTTTCTCTATCAGTTTTCGGTAATATTTCCTAAAATTAATGAAACCCCGGACGACTATCACCTTGCTGGTCGTCCTTTCTCATTTCAAAAAAATTATAAGGCTCCTTTCCAAAAAGTTTTTTTAGAGGAAAAAGGATGACCACCAAGTTATGTGGTTGTTATCCAAGTATATATATAACTATGAAAAGGAGATGGTATACAAGTGTGAGCTCTCCAAGAGAGCGCCATGAAATGGAAAAGTATATCAACTATCCGAAACCCCACTCCCGAAGAAGAAAGGAGATGTGGTGTACAATCTGCTCTATCTGACATCGCGCTCCACAAAAAATCACTAGGTTACACTGATGCCAGTGGTACTCTCCATCTCTGTCTCTATCGGGCCAAGACTCGTAGAGCCTGCCACCACGTCTGAGAATATGAGAGGGGAAGGCCCACGATGCCCGATGCTATATACCACGTGCTTCCAAACATGAGAAAAATAGGTGGTCGATGTCCTCTGCCTCTGCCTCACCGCATAAGGCGCAGGATGTGTCTGCGCAGGATGTGTCTGCATCAAGTGCTCATCTCGCCCTGTCCTGGTGAGAAGTTGGTCCCACCGTAGAAGCCAAACAAAGATCTTAACTTTCAGCGGCACCCGGGATCGCCAAATGAGTGTACAATCCGTCCTGAGGTCCTCTGATGTATCTAGGAGGAATCACATGTATAAGATGACAAAGACTCCGAAATCCATACCCATCCGTCAGACCTAGAATGATCAGGATGGAAGATGGCGATCCGCTGATGAAGCTCCAGAAGCTTGATAATGCGTTGATCAGGGTGGATCTAAAGAGAGGGGTCCAAGAGCCAGAGCTAGGGCCCTCGAAGCATATAATCGGATGGATGCGGCACCAAAGCATATAATCGAGGGAAAGCCTCCATAAGTGAACCCCTAGGAAGCCAATCATGTCCCCAAAATGAGAAAACCATCCCCGTGCCAAGTAAAGGAGTCATGAGTGGTCGTATATGTGGAACCAAAGCTGCCACTCCACACCAAAAGGATGAGGCCCCACGGGTAGAATGATCCTCAACTCCCAGGAAAGGTCTCGTCCGTAACAGGTGAAGAAAACTGTCCCCAGGCCCCATAATCTGTCTAACCCACCGGGTTAGGAGAGCCCACTTGGTGCATCGGAAATCTCAAACCCCCAACCCTCCCTGGGCAATGGAACTACTCCAGGCCACGAGGTGAACCCCACGTCGGTCGGATCAAAATCTGCTCCTCAAGGAATCCATAAGTCTGGAATTTGAGCTGATGTCCGGAGAATTATCATGTAATATGTCGGAAGAGCCGAGAGGACTGAACGAAGAAGGATGAGTCGGCCACCCCAAGAGAGAAGTCGTGAGCTCCAGCCTCGTAATCGCTGCTCCATGCGCTCGATGACCGGAGTCCACCCACGGGAGCTGATGTTGCGATCGGAGAGGGGGTGGCCCAAGTAGGTAATCGGCAAGGAGCCGATCGGAATGCGAAGCTCGGCCGCACATCGGGTTGCGTCCTTGGGGACCATGCCAAAGGGGATGAAGGAAGACTTGACATGATCTAGGAGACCAATCATAGAGCCGAATAGCTCCACTAGGATGGCGACCTGTCGAGCCTCCTACTCGGAGCCCTCAGTGAAGGACACTGTATCGTCCGCGTACTGCAGGAGAGGAACTAGGCCCCCGACGAAGCCGCTGAAGAGGCCCGCTGCGCAGGACGCCTTGGTGCATCTGACGAGAGTGTCAACTGCTAGGACGAAGAGCATGGGAGCCGGCAGACAGCCCTGGCGATGCTCTGGCTGAACCTAGTCACTCGACCTCGCCCTATTGACTAGGACCGAGAAAGAAGCAGTAGTGATGCACCGCTTCATCCATGTGATCCAAGCCTCTGGGAAGCCTTTAACCTACAAAGAAAGCCAAAGAAAGGGCCATGAGATCGTATCATAAGGTCTGGAGAAATTGACCTTCCATAGGAAGGCCTGACAGCTGGTCCTCCACTGTGCTATGATATCTGTGGCGATGGTGTAACTATCGGTGATGGTCCGGCCCTGAATAAATGCCGACTGTGATGGATGGATCAGCTCGGGGAGCACCTCTCGAAGTCGATTCGCGAGTACCCAAGACACTAGGAGATAGATGGCACTGGATGGAGCGATCGGTCAAAAGTCCTCCACTCGCTTTGCAGGAGTGCGCTTCGAGAGTAGGAACAGCAAGAACCAGTTTGGACGATCAAAACCCTGGTTCCCACTGACAAACTCCCGCATGACGCCCAACACGTCCTTGTGAATTGTCGACCAAAACTCCCTGTAGAAGAAGATTGGGAAGCCGTCTGAGCCTGGAACCGCCTCAATATTGAGGTTCCGAAGAGCCTCGATGACCTCATCCTCAAAAATGACCTGCCTGTATCAACAAAGAAGACTGAACGTCAGTGAATTGAGAGACGTCCCCTGGGGCCCAACACCACGGGCCCGAAGTCTGTTGCCAGGTCGATGCATGGTAGTAGGAAGTGATGGCCGCCACAACGCTGTGATAGCCGGTGACCCACTGGTCCTGCACCTCATATGACTGATCCTATCCTGCCCTCCTGAAGCCAGGTTTGTCAAGAGCGTTGCCTCCACTGAATCTCCACTGATAATCTCCTTGGCTCGTCTGCGCTTGTAAGGTGACGTGAGTCCTCCAGGCGGTCCATCCGGACAATCAACCTCCAAGGCGTCTGCCCGACGCCGAGCTCAATCCTCCAAGATCTGGTGCATGTGTCGACAAAGGAAAGACCGCGTGCTGCCCAGGCGGGATGCCAATGTCCTCGCTTTCGAGTCTGATGCTGCCACGCGAGTCTGATGCTGCCACATTCTGGTCCATCACCAACTGACGAAAACCATCCTGCAATAGCCAAGACCGCTCAAATTGGAAGAGTGATCGTTGCCTTTGATTGACTGCCAAATGAGTGGAGTGTGGTCCAAGAATGGTGGGTCCAAGGTTTGAACATTTGCCAGCTGGTGAGTCTCTGCTAGCTCCAATGATTCGAGAAAATGGTGCTGGTGGTGCAGCTCTGCTCCTCCATGTGAATCTGTAGTTTTCGGAATATCGAACAACCACTACGAATTTATAAAGTCCCTGAACTCAGCTCCAATATCCCTCCCATGCCGTCTAACAGGGCAGTCCTCCATGTCCAATGCGTGCATCGTCGAGCTCCTACCACAGTGTGCTGCGTAATGCCGCGGAGCATGGCCCATATACGCAGGATATAAGGTAGTCACCGCCATCATCCACACTCCGTAGGTGCGCTGTCATCGAGAATCTAGCTGTCCAAGAGTCCAATGATAAAAGTTCCGCCCGCCACCCAATAATACAACTTCCCAACAGACCCACCGCATGAAGAGAGAGATGCTTTGTCATGCGCAGGCCCCCAATCTCAGTCCACAGTCCCAAGCCGCATTTGGCCAGCTTGGTCTCCCGAAGAATAGCCACGTCAATCTCCCAGTCCCTCATATAGCGTCCCAGAATCCAATCCCGAGGTCCTCAAGGCCCGCACATTCCACATATGGACAGGATTACTCCCCTGTGTGTGTCACGGGGTCATTCTCGGTCACTAGACCACGTGCGGCGACTAGGCGGATAGACACCTAGCCAAGCCTGATTTGAGTTTGCAGCGGAAATTTTATGGTCGAGACGACTATGCCGAAAGTCGCTCTTATAGGCATTCAATCATGGACATGACTAGAGTGTTGGACTACTCATCACCGAACCGTGGCAATAGCGCGTTGCGGCGCTAATGCAAGCGCTTGGGCGCTTCAAGTCTGAAAGGGCAGCTGAGGAACCACAAGACGCCACGAAGGGACACCGATGTGGGTTGCCAACCTACACTCAAGGCAATGACACTAGAATTAAAGTAAAGTATTAAATATGATGAAACATAACATACAATTGGGCCTCGAAAGGCACTAGTGAACTCCTCCCGGTGTACCATAGGTATAGGAGTCTTATTACATATTGAAGATGCAAAAGATGTACCCTACGGGTAACGTCACCTACTTGGCCATTCATAAGGACAGCCTTACAAGATAAATGCCCTAAGGATAGATAACTTGATACTCCGCAATATTACGCAGTGCGGGGCGGCTGCATGTGTTCCATAGTTTCGACGTTGAGCGGCCGAGAGATATAAGTTGAGCGACACTGGTGCCGCGAGGCTTCGCGCTTCGTGTCACGGAAAACGCCCCGTGACATTGTCCCCCACCAAAGTCGGCGACGCCCCCGACGCCGTTGTCCGGGCTTCCTCGGGGCCTTCGTCTTCGATCTTGACTTTGCTTGTCTCGATCAATTCTGCCTTCTTTGCCTTGACTTCTACTTCGCCAGCATCGCGCAGCGCCAGGAATGCCTGCTCCTTAGGGTCTCGCTGAGGACTCCTCCCTCAGGCTTGCTTCGCTCACTGATCCTTCGTCCAATCCGGGGTCATCACTTGTGCAACGCTAGTGGAGTCCGCCATGTGCGGTCTGACTTCATCAAGCAACTATCCGTCCATCAAGTTTCTGTTGGCTTCGCTTCTCTTCGACTTGCGCAGGGTCAACTTGTGGTTTGGCTTCTTTGGGGTGAACCAACTCTTGTATGCTTTCAGGAATAGCTCGAAAAAGAGTTGCTTCAGGGTCGTGCAGAACACGGTGAAGAGTCTCGTCATTCGACCTGCATGACTTGACTCGATGCCCTTATGTTGCGGGTGGCCGCGACATAAGTTCTCCCTTCCGTCGAATGCGAAGTACAGGACCATCTCACCCTCGATGATCGTTCTGGAATTTCGACAGCTTGAAACAACACAAGCTCTTTGATGACGACGTTTGCAACTTGTCTGCTTCGGGTGCTTTGGGTCGCTGTGATAAGCAACAAGAGTCTTCCCACGAATGCTTCGGGACGTTTCAGGTCTCTTTGTGGGCTTGACTCAATGTCTCTATATTGTAAGTGGTTGCAACGTAGAGTCTTCCATTCCTCCGCCGAATGAAGAGCATAGGATCACCGCCTCCTTGGTGATCACCTGATGTTTCAGCTATTTTGAGGCGGGACAAGGTTCTTTGATATAGCACTCCATGCCTTGTCCATTCCGAGTCGCCATGGTGAGCGACGAGAGTCTCCCCACTTTCTCTTGTGGTTCAACTCGCTGTCTCCATATTGCAGATGACTGCAACGTAGAGTTCTTCATCCGTCGAGTGTCGAGTGCGGGGCCACCTTACCCTTGGCAATCATCTGATATCTCTACGGTTTGAGGTGGAGCAAGGTTCTCAGATATGACACTCTCTGCCTTGTCCACTTCAAGTCGATATAGTAAGCGACGGGAGTCTCCCCACATTCTTGTGGTTCAACTCGATCCTCCTGCTTCGATGGGCTGTCTTTGTCTTTGGCATAATAGCATCCTCTTTGCGACTTGCACTTCTCTCCCCCACCATTACCCTTGCCCAAGGGCTTTGATGGTATGGCACTTGTCTTGGCATGAACGCCTTGGCAGCGACGACTAGCGAGCGGAGGTTGGGCGATCCTTACGTTCCAACTCCGTCCTAGTCCAAAGTTACAACCCTTATGCTTGAAGAGCACCAACGTTGGGTCTTCATCCACGTGGGAACATTGTAGGCGGATCTCGATGATACCTTTCACGTCCTCCTTCAACATGCCCATCTGGCCGATGCTGAACAATGCGATCTTGACCGCCAGTCCCAACTTGTCAGGGCTTGCGTAATTGATGAACTGCCTCTTCCCTCTGTCCCATGTCTCAATGGGATCCATGTTTGCCACATTCCACATTGTCGCGATGGCAACGCCATCCTGAGTTCGCCGCATCTTGCAGGGTTCTTAGGATATGCCTTCTTCCGATCCTGGGACCTCCTTTGAAGCTTAGGCAACACCTTTGGGTATGGACGGGGCGAGATCGTTGTGCTTGTTCACGAAGAGGATGCACCTTAGATGCTCGTCCGTCCGCAATCTGGACGAGGTAATGCAATGCGCTTTTCAACAAGGATCATGCACCTTTGACATACTTGTCCACTGGGCGGCTGATCCTTGTGAAAGAATAGCCGTTTCGGGTCTTCAACGAACCATGGTGTGCTCGTGAAGACGCTCCACTTGGGCAAGAGGATTGTGATTGGTAAACTCGTGGCATGAGCTTCCAACGTCACCTCCATCTCCATTCGAAGGGACGAAATCGCCAGTGTGTCCTTCGAAACTTTCGGATTGCGATCCTTGGAGGCCGCTTCGATTACTCGAGGCAATGTCCGAGAGAAAAGGCACTCCTTCCTTCGGTTGGCGGTGGAACACTTGACAGCAGCATGCCAAGGTTCGCCGATGCTTGACGCTTAGACCATTTGCCAAATTGGTTGTTGAATTAAGACGTCGATTTGCGTTGGCATATAACAGGTTCGTCCCAACCCTTGATGGATGACATCACGCGCTTGCGGGGCGACACTTGACGAGGCAGGCAAGGCTGACAGCTCGTCCCCAAGTGTTTGCAAATAATCAACGCTTTGCTCCATCTATGAAAGTCATCGTGGCACGGCAGGCGATGCTACGGCACGACAAGATGCTTGTGATTGATGCTCCTTAGCCGGCCGAAAGGGACCATGAACTTTGATGCTTAAACTTGAGCCAACTTCTCCCGTGAAGTGGTTGTACACTTCACGTTGCATGACTGAGCATGCGGTGCGGCGTCACGAAATACCGGGCAACGCCAGGTCGTCACGATAGTGCATGACAGACAGTCCCTGAATGTGACACGGGTCTTCCGAGTTACACGACGTTTGTGTAAGCGACCCCTTGGTATGGATAGCGCAAGACCATCATGCGGAGCATATGGCCACTCTTGACGCAACGCGACACTTCAAGATTCCCGACTGTATACCTGGGGTGGTTGATCTACTCGAGTGAGCGACGCAAGACCGTCCCGGTTAGGCGGGGTGATCGGTCCGCCATCATGATGCATGATGGACGTTCCTTGACACGCCAGAGGTGTACGAGGAACATGCTGCGGGGCACGACTGGACGTGCGTCGAGGAAGCTTGCCACGCATTCCTCGCTAGCGCCCATGATCAAAGACCACGGTACCAGTGCACCTGGGCATGGAGTTTTTGAGCGGAAGCACTTTTCCTACGCCAGGACACGTTGCGACGACACAAGCGAGTCATCGTCGTTGGGTAATCCGAGCAGGAAGAACTGCTCTGATACTATTTGTCACGGGGTCATTCTCGGACACTAGACCACGTGCGGCGACTAGGCGGATAGGCACCTAGCCAAGCCTGTTGAGTTTGCAGCGAAAGTTTTATGGTCGAGACGACTATGCCGAAAGTCGCTCTTATAGGCATTCAATCACGGACATGACTAGAGTGTTGGACTACTCGTCACAGAACCGTGGCAATAGCGTGTTGCGGCGCTAATTCAGGCGCTAGGGCGCTTCAAGTCCGAAGGGGCAGCCAAGGAAACACGAGACGCCACGAAGGGACACCGATGTGGGTTGCCACCCCACTCAAGGCCATGACACTAGAATTAAAGGAAAGCTTACTTGTATTAAATATGATGAAACATAACATACAATTGGGCCTCGAAAGGCACTAGTGAACTCCTCCCAGTGTACCGTAGGTATAGGAGTCTTATTACATATTGAAAATTCAAAAGACGTACCCTACGGGTAACGTCACCTACTTGGCCATTCATAAGGATGCCTTACAAGATAAATGCCCTAAGGGCGGATAATTTGATACTCCGTACGCAGTGCGGGGCGACTGCATGTGTTCCATAGTTTCGGCGCTGAGCGGCCGAGAGCTATAAGTTGAGCGTCACTAGTGCCGCGAGGCTTCGCGCTGTGTCACGGGAAAACGCCCCGTGACACGTGGTCGGACCTCGCACCACCTCTGACTGTAGGCGCGCCCGCCGGCGCGTATGGCACAGCTCACCAGCAATTGCCACTAGCTGGACCTCCTCGTTTTCCGTACCTGCAAGTAAGGGCTCATGGTCCATCTCGTGGACAGGTTGCGTCAGCCATGCAGGGGTGACGGCCTACATGTTCCACCCCTGTCTGGGGTTCGATGGGTAGATGGCCTGCTGGCGGCAGAGGGGAGACTGATGGAGCTCGATGGCAGCGCCGATATCGCCAGGGAGAGGAGGAAAGCCGCTCGCCGGTGCCCCTTAGTGAATCCCAGGTGTGGCCGGCGTCGACGTAGTCAGTACAGGAGAGCCGTCTATGGGTCGAGTTGGAAGGTGTCGATAGATGGTCGGTGGGTGTTGGAGGAGGTAGGGGTGTGAGGAAGGGAGTGGACGACGATCGTTGGAGGGAGACTGCCAGAGTGGAGGAAGACAAGGGGTGTTCCGCCTGGCGGGTGGGGGGGGAGTGGGTGGGTAACAGTCGCCAAAGGAGAATGCGGGCCGCCGGAGAGGAGGAAGGGTGATCCACCGGGGAGGAGGAAGGAGGTTGGGTGCGACATGTGCCACTGCCATGACGATTTCTGGTTGATGGAGGTGGAGTGGCAGGTCCAAGATGTCGATTGACCGGTGAAACCCAGGCAGAGCTTTGACCGCGTCATCATCCTTCTTCCATCGACGCCAGAGGATCCTGGAGTTTGATGGCAGGCTGGTCGAAGCCGAGAGCAAGTCGTCACGCTGCTGTCCAGAGCCCGGGACTAGCAAACACAGAGTCGGTGTCATCCAGCTCAGATGAAACAATGGTGCAGCACCCACCTTGACGATGACCGCCGACCGAAGCACTGCCAGGATGGGGGATGCCGATGATCTCACCGACTACACAATCGTGGAGTATGTCGACTCCTTTTGAATCTCTGGTGACCAAGGTTAAAATGTATGAAGGTGACACAACTAATTTTTTGAGAGGAACGCCACCACTAATCACTGAGAAGAAAATAGTTCAGATAAGTTTCACAAAAGATGAAAGGCAATTTTTGTAAAGAAAAGAAAGGCAGTCATCCTGAGTGATTAAGAACCAGATGGTTCACATAGAAAATGCTGCTGGAGTTTGGTATGGCAGGTAGTGTAATTTGCCCCATACTACTATGATTTATATCCATTGTTGCAATTGCTTTCTTTGAACATTTTTTGTTATTTTCGTATAAACACTTGTCAAGAATTGAAGGGTACGTATACAGCTAAATAGGGAATTAGGCCATCAGCATAATTCTAGTTCCTAGACAACCAATAGAAACACTCTTACAGTGAGTATACCTTGAAATGATTGAAAGACAGTTGTTTCTGGATCCGAAAGCTACGAACTTTGTCATGATCCACTAAATCAAAAAAAATATCCTTTCCAATCTGTTCTATCAAATCCTCACACCTTGCCACCTAGAAATATTAGGACATATAAGGTATATCAAAACGTGAGAGGATAAAGTAGCTCCACAGGGACCTGTTTAAGAATTCAAGGAAAAAAAAAGCAGCCTGACCTTGATTATTGTATAAAGGTGGGCCTCTGCCTTTTCTTTTTTCTTGTATTCCTTCTCTTCTTGTTCTTTCTTCAATCTTACCTGTAGAACTTAACAACTGTTAAACAAATTTACAAGAATGCACAATCACCAAATATCCACCAAAATTCTTGTACCCTGAGGTGCTCAGCTATGTCTTTCTCGTCGACATTACACATAATTTTCTCCTTGTCACTCTCACGAATATATACAAGCATATATGCATTTGAATATTTCGTAAATTTGAATGGAGTGTTATTGAAGCCAGGGTTTGCTTGTGGTAACTGAAATATTCAAGGAAAAGCTCCGTAAATTTCTGATATTTCAAACAAGGAGAATAGTATCATAGAAGGTATAACAATGTTCAATAACCTCTTCTTCACCTCCATACTGTTCCTCTAGTGCCCTCTTGGTATCTTCTTTTGTCACTCGCTCATCATCAAACTTATACCTGAAAGAAGATTTTTCTTGGTTTACATAAACCACAAAGTTTAGACAAGCAACTTTGTAAACTAACAAGAGCCACTGTTAAGAATTGCAAACATAACAAAGCAAGAAACGATTCACCGAAGAATGTCAATTAAAGATCTAGATGAGTAACTAGAAGGAAGTTACTCCTCACTCCTAACAGTGGAGAAACTGGTCTTCGGCAATCCCTGCCGTAGGCGCCACCCCCGTCTCCGGCAGTTGCCGGCGGTGCCACCCCCGTCTGGATCTTCCAAAGCATTCCCGCAGTAGATCCGGACCGATTTTTTCCGGAGATTCCCGAATAGGTTAACCTTTCGAACTGCTGCTGAATCGGCAGCGCCACCCCCGTCTCCATTAACCTCCTCCACCTGGGTCGCCTCACCTCGTCGTGTTTGGGCTCGGCATGCCTCGCTATCATCCTGACAGCGATGGTTGGTTCAGGCGACACGCGGCGAGGGCGGCCTCTTCGACACGTCTGCTGGATGTCATCTGTTACAGGTGTCACGGCCGTGGGCATTTTCAGCGCAGCTGCCGGGAGCCTTTGCGGTGCCTTCGCTGTCACGGGCTGGGCCATCGGCGTGTTGCTTGCCCCTCCCGTCATCGCCAGGAGCAGGAACAGGCGCCTCCTGCTGTGCAGCCCACTCGCTCGGGTGATCATTTGCCCGCGCCGGCGATTTCTGCCGTCGACGCACCATGGGGGCCGGATGCTTCCGCCACACGAGGTTTCTTGTCCCAATGTCTCATTGGTAGGATGGCTTCCCCAATTGCAACATTGGATGCGGTCCAGGTGGGGGTCGAACAGCAGCTCCAATCCCCTGTCCGTCTCTCCCCATCTCTTCTATACAACCAGTGTGTCCTTCTCTGGCTGGGAACGCAGGAGCAGCGCAACCAACTAATCGCTGAATCAACTATGGTTGGGGAAACCCATGTGTGCTGGTCTGCTTGGTCGCCAGCTTTTGGGGGCTCCATGTCCGGCGAAACAAGCAGGGTCTCTATCACTATCTCTGGGGTTCCCCTGCATCTGCGCTACGGTGAGGTGCTATCTGCCATCATCCGGCCTTTCGCAATCCTCTGTGATGTTGCTGTGCCTGCCATCGGAACTGCCGACATCGCTTGCATTCGCGCCTCAATCTCTGTTCTGCCGCATTGCTATATTCCGGAGAAGCTCCTTCTACGATCGGATGACATCGTGTATCACATCACCATTGCCTGCGCTGATGGACAGCACCGCCGCCAGTCATGGGCGGAGATCATCGCCGGCGGTGGACCTCAACCGCCAACGGAATCCAGATGGGAACGTCGTCCGAGGCCTCTGTCTGGACACGTGGCCCTACCTGGGATGTCCGAGGCGCCTCACTCTCTCGCAGTTGGAACCGAGGCGTCGCCCCCTGCATCTGCTCCCGTGCGACAGACCTCCTGCAGTGTTGCTCATGTGTCGCCGTGTCGCCCAGCCTCTTCGGGAGATGTTCGCAAGGTCTGGAGGGAGAAGCCACGTGTCACAACACCCTCTTTGCAGCATGCCGTTAACATCTCCATGCAGACCTTTGCCAGCTCCGAGGTGCCTGTGCACGATCCTGCCGCCTCGACAGGGCCGATTTTGTTGGAACCGCTGTCTCGTGGATTATGCCACACGGGTAACGAAGCATCATCGATGGTTCTATGTGACAACCTTTCAGCTTCCACTTCCCCTCCTGTGCCCATTGGCGCCCAACTCCCCCTAAATAATGCAAGCATTCATATTATTGAGACTGCCCAGCTCACCTCGGGATCTGGGGGCCCCACGGTGGCATCTTTGAATATTGCTCACGCTGAGTCCACGTGCTGCCAACTGGACTTACAGCAGAAATCCACTAATAACCTGGGGGTACCTGTTGACTGTGGCCTTCAACCTGGAAACGACCAAACACTCCAGCAAGACCATGATTTATTTGCCTTAGTGGCCAAGGCCTGCGGGATCAAAAGAAAGCAGTCTAGGACTTCAGGCCAGCATCGGTGTTTGTCTAATATCCAATGAATGTCCTCTCCTGGAATGTCCACGGTCTTGGGGATCCTGATCGTCGCCGATCCCTCGGAAGATATTTTGTTCGCTGGAATGTTGATGTGGCTCTTATTCAAGAATCTAAACTTACAGGGTGTGATCATTCTATCTAGTCGCAGATTGGTGGTCAGCGTATGTCCTGTTACCTGGCCTTAGACTCTTCAGGCCAGTCGGGGGGCTGTCTGATGGGCTGGAAGGATGATCTTTTTGAACTGTTGGATCATCGTCTGGGGCAACACTCTATCTCTGCTCTGCTCCGGCGGAAAAGCGACAATGCTGCGCTCCTGATCTCCTGTATTTATGGACCACAATCTGAGGAGGGACAGCTGAGGCTCTGGGATGAATTGAATGTGGCTTTCTCGGATCTCACTGCTGATCTGTGGCTTCTGGGGGGTGATTTCAATGCGACTATTTGTTCTGATGACCGCGCGGGGGATGGCCCTAATCGCGACACTAGCTCGGCCAACTTTCGTAGTTTCATTGCGGGCCACGGCCTCATTGATTTCCCTGCTCAGAATTGCACTTATACTTGGCGTGGTGCCCCTGGTGTTCTGTCACGCCTGGACAGATTCCTGGCTTCTGTTGCCTTTACTGAGAAGTTTCCTCTTGCTCAGGTGGAGGCTCTTGATCGTCCTTTTTCTGACCACTCTCCGCTCCTTTGGAAATCAACGGAGACTCGCCCATCCAGTACATATTTCAAGTTTAAGCGTGCATGGCTTCTGGAACCTGGCTTTCGTGAGGAGGTGCAGGCGCAGTGGCAGTCTTACCCATCTTTCGGCTCTGCCACTGCGACTCTTGCAGGGCGGCTTGACCTCCTACGGGTGTTTCTTCATGAGTTTAGAAGAAATCTGGTGTCTTGCAGAGAACAGCGGCGCTCATCGGCACTTAAAATCATTCTTGAGCTCGATAAAATTGAGGAGACTCGGCTCCTGTCACCTGAGGAGTCTGAGCAGAGGTGGACACAGTTCCAGGTGGTGAAAGAAGAAGATAAAAAAGATGAAATTTCTTGGCGACAACGGTTCCGCCAGACGTGGCTCAAAGAGGGAGATAACAACACCCGCTTTTTCCACTTATGGGCAAATGAGAGGAGAAGGACCAACCAGATAAATAGGATTTCTGACCAAGGGACTCTGGTCACTGGTCACAGGCAGATCGGGGAGGGTGCTGCCAAATATTTCAAGAATTTCTCTAGGCGGCGCCAGGGTGGCCACTGGGAGTGGACAGACTCCAATGTTCCTGCGGTGACTGACTGCCAGCGCGAGATGCTCATTGCGCCAATCTCTGAAGCTGAGGTGCGAAAGGCTCTAAAGGATCTTAATGCTGAGGGCGCGCCGGGCCTGGACAGATTTCCTATCCTTTTCTACCGAGCTTTTTGGCAGGTTGTGAGCTTTGATGTTCTTGCTGCCATCCAGGAATTTTCTGTTGGCAATGCTGGGTTCGAGCGACTTAATAAATTCTTCATTTTTCTTATTCCCAAGAAAACTGGGGCGGTTCATCTTGATGAATTCAGACCTATTGCCCTCTCCAATGGCACTTATCTTATCGTTGCTCGGACGCTTGCGAACAGACTTAGCTCTGTCCTTCCTAACCTAATCCATCCTGTTCAAACTGCATTTGTTTCTGGCCGGTCAATTTCTGAAGGTTTTGTGGCTGCTTTGGAGATTCTTTCTTGCTGGCGTCGCAATGGACAAACTGGTTTTCTATGGAAAGTTGATTTTGCAAAAGCTTATGACTCCATTTGCTGGAAATTCCTCTGGTGCTCTCTCTGCCGCCATGGTTTCCCTGACCAGTGGATTTCTTGGATGTGCAGATGCATTACCACGGCATCCTTTTCTGTCCTCATCAATGGGCGACCCTCTGGTGGCTGGGTGCAGCCCCAGCTTGGTGTTAGGCAGGGATGTCCTCTTGCGCCCCTGCTTTTTGCGTTGGCTGTGGACGCCCTTGCTCGCATCATGTTCTCGGCTTGTCGATCTGGCCTCCTGTCTGGGTTCTGTATGCCAAATACCAATGATTCTCTCATTCCCGTCCTTCAATATGCTGACGATACTCTCTTTTTTGTTGAAGGATCTGCCCAATCGGCACACGCCTTTTTGCTTTGGTGGAAATGTTTTGTGATTTCTCTGCGCTTAGCATTAATTTTGCTAAGTCCATTGTCATTGGTTTTGGCATGAATACTGCTGTCACTCTGGTTTGCTCTCAAATGCTCCGGACACCAATTGGTTCGCCGTCTATATCATATCTTGGTCTTCCTCTATCTGACCGTCATTTCTATTCTCGGGATTGGCAACCAGTTATCAGGAGGGTTGAGCAGCGTCTGACTGGCTGGAGCTCCAAATTATTATCTCGTGGGGGAAGGCTTATTCTGCTTCGACATGTGCTCTCAGCTTTACCAATATACTTTTTATCTGTTTTAAAGATTCCTAAGCAGGTTGAGCGCCGGATTGATTCTCTTCGGATGCAGTTCCTGTGAAGAACTAACCCTTCCAACCCTCATGGAACTCATCTGGTCGCTTTAAATTATGTGTGCCGTCCAACTCTGGAGGGTGGCCTTGGGGTTCTTAATCTTGGTAGGATGAACACTGCTCTCCTCACAAAATGGGTAATTCGTATTATGGGGAAGCCGGAGGGCATCTGGTTTTCTGTTTTTAATGCCTGTTATGGTCGTGATCTTAACTGGGACTCCCGGGTGATAGTAAGCAACAGCGCATCATCTTTCTGGTTGGGTATTGCTGGGATTATGCCCCTGGTTAAGCAGTTTTTCTCCCCTTCCTTGGGCACTAGACGTGAATTCTACTTCTGGAAAGATAACTGGTCTGGTTTGGGCCCTGTAATGAATATGTTCCCTCGGCTGTTTCAGCTGGCCGTTAACCGTCAAGCAAAGGTTGCTGATTATTAGGCTTCACCTGCCATTGGTGGCCAGGGATCGTGGTCGCCTACTTTCTTCACGAATCTATCTGACCAGAGATTTGATGAGTTCCTTTTGCTGATGTCTGAATTAACTCATATTTCTCCCCGTAGTGACATTGCTGATGCCTGGAGCTGGAAGGATGGCACTTTCTCTGTCCGGGAGGTGTACAACTTATTAGGCAACTCTGGTGTTGGCCTTGATGCTGATTTTCTCTTGGCCTGCAGGCTTGTCTGGAGGATCAAGGCCCCTCTTAAAATTAAATTCTTTTCCTGGTTGCTGCGGCGGCAACGAATCCTAACTAAGTCTTACAGAGCCAGATGGTTAAATAACGCAGATACGATGTGTGCCCTATGTGGTGTGGCCGCGGAGGATACGAATCACCGTTTCTTTGGCTGTATCATGGCTGCTCAGGTCTGGAGAAGGGCAAATATTGGTTGGTTAGACACGACATCGGAGGCTGGTTTCTGGCGGTCTTTCTGTAATGGTTGCAGGAGAAACCTTCATATTGTTTACAGGTCTAGAAGACAACGGGCCCTTCCTCTAGCATATATATCTGGGCATTATGGCTGCAAAGAAATGAGACACTTTTTCAAGGGGGTCGCGCGTATGCTGAAAATATTTGTCATCATGCGGAAACTATCTTTAGAGAGTGGAGGAATCATCTTTGATGTAGTCTTTTATTTCTTGATGTTGGGATTGCCATGTTTTAATTTCTGCTCTAATTCTGTAATCTCACTAAAACATTAATGAAACTCTGGATGACTACCATCTTGCTAGTCGTCCTTTCCCGTTTCAAAAAAAAAAAAAAGAATGTCAATTAAATTGTTCACGAAGTACTGACTTCAAGAAGATGACTTTTCTTAGGAAGAAGATGAATCTTGATCCATGGAATACCTTCGACAGTAAGACTATAGAAGGTAGTAAGCTGACCACCATTTATGAATAATCAATAAATTAGAAATAACTCAATCCATAAACACTTTTGTGATCAAATCTTGCAAAACAACTTGTTGGGAGAATGTACTCTAGCACTCTCATCAAAATTAATCAGGATTACTGGACCTTTGTTCACCAAGGTTCGTACCGAGAGAAAATATTAGGAACATCTCAATTTATTAAACATGTTAATTCTCCTCAAATAGCCGACCCCACCTAGTGGGATAAGGCTTTGTTGTTGTTGTTGTTGTTGTTGTTAATTCTCCTCAAAAAAAATGTTAAATATTAGGAAAATATTGTTAATCAGTTTCCAACATGACTGACATGGATGCAGCACAAATAATTTGCTAACTTCCTATCAGCTTCTAGACTTTTTCCTGACTAGAATATCTCGCACAGTTCTATCCTTCAAGTTGCATGGAAAATATGACTCCACAATTGTCCTAGTTCATGGATAGTTTCAAAGATCTTGGGTATGTAATAAATGAAAAGAAAAACCAACTTATAGGACATAAACATGTTTAAGATTTTCACTTAACAGGTGAATCTTATGGTTAAACTATAGCCATTGTGGTTCGTACAAGATAAAACTAGACATTTTCATGTGTTGAAGCCCATTTTCAAAGGGCAAACATTTAAAGCACCCATAGAGTGAATGTTAAGTCATAGATTAATCATAAATGTGCAATGTATATCAAACTGGAACTAGAAAGATAAAACCATAATGCTTTGATGTAATGTATATTAATTGGTCAGGCAATGCTGAGGTCAGTATAGGTAATATTGCATAAGAGGAGATTATTTAAGCTCATGCGAGCCAGCAGCCTCATGTCTAGAGTATTAGCATGAGCATAGTCTTCAACTATAATATGTTTTTGGCGGTCAGAAGTTTCATGAAATGAAAAAGAAAACATGAAGAAGCTACACAAACCATTGATCCGAAAGGGTAGGCCGAATGAATGCGTAATAGTGTCCACCATGCACCCCACCACTATGAACAAGAACACTGCAGGAATTGATCAAAGCAATGAAATCATTATCTAACAAGAAAAACCAATATTTGTAACTTGCAAGTTCATTGACATAATATTATCAATAATTAAGCACATAAAGAACAACAGGTAATAAAAGGAAACAGTTAATTAGTACAGCATGGATTTCAAGACTACCCAAGTACTCCTTCAAAACATCTTTGAAACCTGAAATCTTTAGCTTACTTAAAAACGTGTGTCCACAATATATTACATTCCATACATGAACCATATAAAGGTAGATGGGAAAACAAAAAATATGGATAAAATATAGATACAAAGCATGCATCACATATCTAAGCCATCAACTATGGCATAGCTACTATTTACCCATACTTTGTGACATTTCTTTGAGAGAGAGAGAGAGAGAGAGAGAGAGAGAGAGAGAGAGAGAGACATCTGAGGGCTCATATGTGTGACATATGTATGAAACACAAAAATATGCTTCATAATCAATGGCCTCTAAAAATATTTGAACTTAATATGCTGTGTTGGTATGCAATTAGCCCTCTCAAAGCAGTGTAAAGAGAAACAAATGCACAAGAGATTTAACCCCATGTGAACCCCCTACGGAAACTTCAATCATTATCTTTTTTCTCTTTGAGGCGGAAGAAAGGATGGTTATCGAGTTGTGGTATCTGTATTTGTGTTAAACTAAAAGGTTGAAATCGTACAAGCAATATGAAAAGAATACCAAAATGAGAAATCACAATGTGGTTTACATGAGAATACCAAGTGGTTAAAAACTTCAATCAGTGCCATAAAAACTATGTAAAATCCTTCTCAAAATGAGAAACAACAATGTAAAAATATCAACATCAAATGAAAGGATATAAACCTATATTTCATGGAACTGCATATGTTCAAAGCTCGGCCAAAAAACAACTTTACAAAATATATTACCTATGAAGAGTATAAAGGTTGCGAACTCTTCGGTCTGCATCCGGAGAAAGATATTTTCCATCATCCCTATCAAGGTCCAATTGTAATGGAAATTCATAACGGTCGTTTATCTGCATATCCCACAATCTCAAATTTAGAGGGGAAGAATAAAGAAAACTGATAACAGAACAAAAAACATACAGAGTGTAAAAGCATTTACCATTAATAATCACAGGTTACAATAGGCCATGAAAAAACTCAACAAACCATAATACTACTAACCTTTACCATTGAGTCCCTCATAAAATCGTATTCAAAGCGTTTAAGCTGTAGTTGCAAAACTGGAGGAAAATCAATGAACAAAACACCTTTCTTGGCATCCTAAAGGATCAACAAGTAAAATAAAGAGACATGAGAAAAAAATTTGTTTTACATGTACATCCATCATTCAAGAAACTTTCAAATGAACAATTATACAAATAGACCAACTATTGCTAGCTAATGATAGAACACAGCCAAGCATATCTTGAGCTGATTACAAATTATAGTACAACAGAATACTGAACTTAATTGGAACGAACAAAAAAGAAACAGTATTATAATTGTTGAATTTAATGTGTTGACCATTTTTCCTAAAAGCTTAAGCCATTAGGAAGAGCAACATGATTTTATATTCTTAATACTCCTCCTCACGTGTGGGTTGCTGACAACTTTGGTCTAGCCTAGCCCACCACGTGGATAATAAAGGGAGGAAAATACTTTTTTTAATAAGAGCTTAACGAGGTTTGAACTCAGCACCTCTGCCCTGACCAATTTTCCTAAAAGTTCAAGCCTTTAGAAAGAGCAACATCAATGATTTTATATTCTTAATAAAAATAAATAGCTGGTGCATGTTTTAAGATTTTTTTTATTTTTTATTCTGCTTTTTGCGAGGAAGCTAGAGAATGATTTAAGTTGCCTGTTCGCAGAATGAACAGAAAAAAATTGTTTTACATGTAAACCATCTTTATCCATCATTCAAGAAACTTTCAAATGAATAATTAGACAAATAGACCAACTATTGCTAGCTAACATGATGAGGGAGGGGGGGAGGGGGGCAGCAACGGCACACCAGCAGAATTAATTCATGCGGGTCACCGTAGCAACTTGATACGACGAGCGTATTAAAACTGATACGCAAAGAAAACAACGAGACACAAAGGTGTAAAGAAAACACAGCACGAGACGAATCTGCACTGCAACTTGAAGAACACCAAGAGAAAAAAACAGTTGTTTCTGAAAAGGCTGAATAACAATAATGTTACCAAATAACTCAGCTGTTCCCTTTTATAGGGTTCAACAATGCAAATTTTACCCTAAGTAGGACTCGCAATAGATTACAACAACAACAACAAAGCCTTATCCCACTAGGTGGGGTCGGCTACATGGATCATACGACGCCATTCCGCTCTATTAGTAACCAAACCTTTCGGTATATTAACTCGCAATAGATTAGATAAAGAAATATTGACTCAACAGAAATTAAAGACTAACAACAACTAAATACTAATCAACAACTAAATATCTAAAATAACTCAGGCTCAATTTCTAAAATAACTCAAACTTGGACTCCAAGTAATCTCATGTCTTGTAATCTCCAACTCCATCTCCTACATCAATCCCCCCATCTTGAAAAGAGCTCGACCTCAGAGCGAGTAACATCTGCGTACCTCTGGAACATACTCGAATAAATTTGTTGTAAGTGCCAATTATGAACCTCTCGTCGGAGAAAAATCATGACCATGGAAACTTCGCACTTCTGCAAGATTCCTTGCTGTCAACCATTTAGAGATAACTTGCACCTTGGTTGCGTCGACTTTTATGTCGTCAGCTCCAATTAAGAACCCCAAGAACAACAGTTGTGATACCAGGAATCGGCCAATGAACGGCCTGAGGACTTGGTTCATGGGATGTACGAAGGTGCTTGGTGCATTTGAGAGGCCAAAGGGCATAACAAGCCATTCATAGAGGCCTTCTTTCATCTTGAAGACCGTCTTCCATTCGTCTCATTCTCGATTTCGAATATGATGGTACCCACTCCTTAGATCAAACTTGGAGAAAATAGTACCTCCACACAATGGTAAACCAGGTGGCAATTCTTCTGGCATGACATCTTTAAAATCGTCTAACAAATGTAGATGTTGCACCAAGCTGAGAACGACGGCATAGCTAAAGCTGTCAGAAGAGTCAGAACTCTTTGGCTTCACCAGATCAGCAAAAAACTTTTGAGCAGATCGAACTTCTGCACGAAATTCTTTAGGTTCAACTATCGTACATGTGCGGTTGTTGAGTTTAGGAGTCGACTGAATTCCTTCAGTAAGAGGAGCTAATGTGATATGGTGTCCATCCTTTTGAAAAGAATAGGAATTAGTACGGCCATTGTGAGTAACACTTCGGTCAAATTGCCAAGGTCGCCCAAGAATCAGTTGACACGTATCCATAGCCACTACACAGATAAGTTCATCTTTGTATCTTTTACTAATAAAAAATGCTATTTTACACGTAGAGGAAACTTCAATTTCAGTATTCTTTTGAATCCACCCAATCTTATAAGGGGAGGGGTGAGGTTCTGTCTCCAACTTCAAACGGTCTACCATCAATTGTGATACTATGTTGTCCGAACTCCTGCTGTCAATAATTATATCACAGAGTTTTCCATTGACAGTACCTCGTGTCCGAAAAATATTGTGTCTTTGTATGTCATCTTCTTTCTTTGGTGTGAGCATGAGGCATCGGATTACACAGGCCACGTGCTCTCCTTCTTGTGTTAAATTCATAGTAGGACGTCGCGACATTCATTAGACCGATGTCTAAGAAGGCGACATCTATAACATGTGATGGTATTTTGCTAAGTATAAGGATTGCTCGCCCTTCCTGCCGATTAAGTGTTGGCTGTCATGTTACCAGCGGGTCGATCATTTGTAGTCACAGGAGTTGCACCTTTCAATGCTGTCTTAGTTGGTATAATATCAACTCTAGCAAAATTTCGTTGTGGCGGAAGTTTGCTGGATAAGGATGCAGCACGCGATGCTCGTTAGATTTGGCACTCCATTCTTTCAGCAAGAGAGATGATATCAACTAATGTATAGGTGATATGCCCTTCGACACGATCACGAACATTGGAACGCAGGCATGTTGCTGGTCACTTTCCATCATGTCATTACGAGCAATTAAGAGAAAGAATTCAGTTGTATAATTAATCACAGTTCTAGATCCTTGGCGGCAATTGCAGAGTCGTTGGTATAAAATCTATTGATAATCAGGTGGAAGAAATCATGCTCTAATCAACTTCTTCATTTTGTCCCAAGATTGAACAGATTGCTTTTGTTGCCGAAGACGCATTATCTACACTTGATCCCACCATGCTGAGGCTCCAGCTTTTAGTTTAAAGGCTACCATCTTGGCTTGTTTATATTCTGGAACATAAACATTGTCAAAGAATCTATCTACTTCTGAGAGCCAATCCAGAAAATCTTCCATATGAAATTGTCCATTGAAGATGGGTATTTCCATCATATGGTAACTTTGTCTGTTTTGCACAAACTGATCATCATCTTCATCTTCTTGTTATTGTTGTTGAGGAACAAGTTGCACACGAGGAGGCAGTCGATCGTGATGCAACGTCATCACCTCATTAAATCGTTCATTGAATTGATGAAGCTCATCCTTCACTTCATCAAATTCAGCAAGGGTAGGAGCATCACCCATGGTATAGAACGGCGGCTGTTGATACCAATGGATAACTTGCAAAACTAGGGTTACTGTAGCAACGGGGTACTGTAGCGATCCGGCATTGTAGCGTGATTACTGTAGACGGTTGGCTGAGGACAAATTTAGGGTTTGAGACGAGGGTGGCTGCAGGTACTGGCAGCGGCGCGGCACTGTAGCACGATTGCTGTAGACGGCTAGCTAAAGGCAAAATTAGGATTTGAGATGAGAGTGGCGACGGGTACCTTGGCGGCGAGTACTGTAGCAATAGTGTAGACGGCTGCCTAAGGGCAAAATTAGGGTTTGAGATGAGAGTGGATCTTGATCGGCTCTGATACCAATTGATGAGGGGGGGGGAGGCACAGCGGCACAGCAATAGATAATTCATGTGGGTCACCGTAGCAACGACGAGCGTATCAAAATTGGCACGCAAAGAAAACGAGACACAAAGGTGTCAAGAAAACTGACGCAGCGTTAAGAATGAATTCGGTGTAGAAACTTAAGTACAACCAAGAGCAAACCCTAGGCCCGATGAACGGTGTTCTATTGCACCGTGCAAGTATGCCTTTGATATGCTTGAAAGATCTGCAGAAAACAAACGTCGATGTCGCCGGTTCAAGCGGACGATAATCGACAAATAAACTAGCAGGAATCCACCAACACCTTAGAAGAAATCCAAGGTCAAGATCGTGCGCACACGAACTCAGGAATTCAGAAAACTCTGAACTAGAACTTTAATTAAAGAGATAATAATGTCTTTAACTCTTACAAGTCAGGCCAATATATAGGGATTCCCTACTAGCAATACTATTAGCACTAAGACTCCTATAACAAAAGGAAAACAGAATCCCACCAGCATTAGGACTCTAATAACCTAACAAAATAGGAAATAACAATCCTAATAGCATTAGGACTCCTAAGAAAAATAAACTAAAAAGCAAATAACAGTCCTATCAGCATTAGGACTCCTAACAGATTCTTCAAATCTGAATCAAACTAAGTTGTTGACCACTAGAATTCTGTACAGCAGCAGAATTCTCTCTTTTCTTGTCAACATGATCTACATCAGGCTCCCCTGCTCGAAAAGAGCTCGACCCCGAGCTTGGTAATAGCAAACCTGACGGATGGTACATAAAGAGATATGAAACATTGAAGGTAGATGAAATTCCCAAGTCTGCTGGCAGGTCGATGATATACGCATTATCATTGATACGCTTCAAAACTTTGCAAGGACCAAACTTCTTGTTCAATAATTTATGATAAGAACCAGCAGGAAATCTTTCCTTTCGTAAGAATACCATAACAAGATCATCTTCTTTGAAAACTAATTTCTGTTTACCCTTGTCAGCACGCTCCTTATACTTAGCATTAGATTCTTCCAAATTCTTCTTAGTTTCTTCATGGATATGTTGGATATGCTCAGCCATATTGTCAACGGCAATACTTTTGCGTGAAGTTTCGGGTAAATTGATGAGGTATACAACTTGGCGAGGCATTTTACCATAAACAATTTCAAATGGTGCCTTCCTAGTACTTCTGTTCACCATACTATTAAATGCAAATTCTGCTTGTGAAAGAATTGTATCCCATTGTTTTGGCTTGTCACCTGATAAAGCCCGAATCAAGTTGTCAAGTGTCCGGTTAACCACTTCTGTTTGGCCATCAGTTTGAGGGTGGCATGTACTACTAAAGTTCAAGGTTGTATCAAATTGTTTCCATAATGACTTCCAGAAATAAGATATAAACTTTGAATCTCTATCAGAAGTGATTGATTTAGGAACCCCATGAAGTCTAACGACCTCCCTGAAGAAAAGATTTGCTACGTGACTCGCGTCAGCAGTTTTTTTGCATGGGATGAAGTGTGCCATTTTTGAAAAACGGTCAACTACCACAAAGACAAAATCTAAGCCTCTTTGTGTGCGAGGAAGACCCAAGACGAAATCCATTGAAAGGTCTTCCCAAGGACCTTCTGGAATAGGCAGTGGAGAATATAATCCAATATTTTGTGATTGCCCCTTCGAAACTTGACAAAGTCGACATCGTCTCACAAATTTATCAACATCACGTTTAAGTTGAGGTCAAAAGTAACGATGTTCCACAGCTGCCACTGTTTTATCCCTGCCAAAATGACCGCCTAAACCACCAGCATGTAAATCTTGAACGATCTTATCTCGCAAAAAGGGTTCGAGGGATACAAAGTTGATTCCCTCTAAACAAAAAGCCATCATGAATATGAAATCCCTTAGCCAGTTGGTGGTGCAAACAGGTTTTCCAACTAGTACTAAAATCTTCATCAAATTCATATAAATCTTTCAGAGATTCAAACCCAATTACTTCAACTTGAAGCGTAGCAAGTAACTCTGCACGTCGGCTAAGCGCATCAGCCACCTTGTTTAGTTTTCCACTCTTATGCTTGATAACATAAGTGAATCGTTGCATGAATTGTACCCACCTACCATGCATTCGGCTGATCGTGGCTTGAGTCTGTAAGTGCTTTAAAGCCTCATGATCTGTATGCAAAATGAATTCTCGTTGGATGAGATAATGCTCCCAATGCTTGAGAGCTTGAACTCCTGCGTATAATTCCAACTGATAAACTGCTCATTTTTGTCTTGCATCATTAAGTTTTTCACTATAAAAAGAAACAGGACGGCCCTCTTGTGAGAGCACAGCACCAATACCATGAATAGAAGCATCACTATCCACTTCAAATACCTTCTCGAAGTCAGGCAATGCCAAAACGGGAGAACTTGTCAATTTTTGTTTGATGATTGCGAAACTTCTGTCAGCTGCATCTCCCCATTGGAACTTTCCCTTCTTTAAGCAAGACGTTATTGGTGCCATTATACTGCTAAAATCACGGATGAACCTGCGATAGAACGAGGCTAATCCATGAAAGCTACGAACTTCTATGACATTTTTTGGAATTGGCCATGAAACAATTGCCTGCACTTTTTGAGGATCCACCTGAATACCTTGAGAGCTAATAATAAATCCAAGGAAAAGTAACTGATCAGTAGCAAATGAACATTTTTTGAGATTAACATAGAGTTGATATCGGCGCAAAATAGTCAAAACCTCTCTAAGATGAACAAGGTGTTCAGCTTCAGATTTGCTATAGACAAGGATATCGTCAAAGTAGACAACTATTGATTTCCCAATGAGAGATTTGAGTATGTGGTTCATTAGTCTCATGAATGTACTTGGGGCATTTGAGAGTCCAAAAGACATCACTAGCCATTCAAAAAGGCCATCTTTAGTTTTAAAAGCCGTCTTCCACTCATCCCCGGGCTCCATTCGAATTTGATGGTAACCACTTCGTAGGTTTAATTTGGAAAAGATTTGAGACCTACTCAACATGTCTAACATGTCATCCAATCTAGGAATTGGAAATCTATACTTGATTGTTATCTTGTTTATAGCTCTACTATCAACACACATTCTCCATGTGCCATCCTTTTTTGGTACAAGGAGTGCTGGTACTGCACATGAACTCATGCTTTCTCGAACAAATCCTTTCTTTATTAATTCATCCACTTGGTCTTGTAAAATCTGATTTTCTTTTGGACTTAATCGGTAGTGGGGAAAGTTTGGAAGACTTGAACCTGGTATTAGATCAATATGATGTCAAAATGTCTCGCATGGGAGGTAATCCGTCAGGTAATTCTTCAGGAGTGATGTCTTTGAATTCTGAAATTAAATTTTGGATTGCCTCTGTAGTGTGTTCTTGATCCGGAGGAACCTCCCCTATGCACACAAGTGCATAAGCCCTTCCACTGTCTTTTACTTCAGAAATGAACTCATCTGCCCGTTCAATCAAATAGACATTCTTCAAGCTATTTTCTTTAATTACTGAATCATACTGTAATGGTAATAAAGAGATGCGTTTTCCGTCTTTAGAAAACTTATATATGTTGTCTCGCCTTAGATGGGTTGCATTAACATCAAATTGCCAAGAACGACCCAAGATGATGTGGCTTGCATCCATATCAAATACATCACATGTGACCACATCTTTATAACTCTTGCCAATTGATAAAGATACCTTACATAATTATGTAACTTCTTTGTTGGTGCCTTTACTAATCCAACTAACTCTATATGGTGAAGGATGAGGTTTTGTTTTCAATTCCAATGAATCCACCATTTTTTTTGAAACTATGTTTTCAGAGCTCCCACTATCAATAATGACTTTACAAAGTTTACCTTTCACTGTGCAACGGGTTCGGAATATTTCATGTCGCCGAGAGTCCTCTTCTTTCCTAGGCATTAATAATAGATGTTGCACGACACTTGAGAGATGTTCTCCATCTTCATCAGCACATGTCTCTTCTTCAATATCATATTCATCGTTAGCCTCTTGATCATCAGTTTCTTCATCCTCATTATTCGTGCTGAATGGAGTGCTGGACGTTGTGGGCACTCATTGGATCGGTGACCTAATTGTCTACAACGATAGCAAACAATAGAATTGGACTTCCCATATGAGTTAGAAGTCCTCTTAGCATTATCAACACCCGCAGGTTTTGATTTAGAGCTGGCTGGTAAGCTTTTGTCAGTACTTTCAACCTCTTCAATTGCAGGAAGTTTAAATGAATTGCGTGCACTTGCCATCTTACTAGTCTCAGCAGAACGAAATTGTGCCTTGGCTCCTCGTTCTAGTTGACGTTCAGCAGTTTCTGCCAAGGTGATTGCAGTGGCCATGGTGCTTGGAGTCTGCATCTCTACTTTGTCTCTGATGTTAGATCTCAAACCATTTAAGTATCGAGCCACTTGTTGTGGTTCTAGTTCAACCAGATTGTTGCGAGATGTCAGACGATCAAATTCCGCTGTGTAGTCCCGCACTAGCCTTCCGCCCTGTGTGCAATTCTGTAACTGTTGGTAAAGAATCTGTTGATAGTTTGTTGGAAGATATCGATCCCACAACATTTGCTTCATTTTCCTCCAACTCCGTATTGGTTGTTTATTTTTTTGCACTCGCAAAGACTGAATTTGCTCCCATCAATGCTCCTCCTTTTAAACGATATGCCACCAATTTTGCTTGCTTATGTTGTGAGATTTCCATATACTCAAAGAATCGTTCAACCTCTGAAATCCAATCCAAAAAGTCTTCAATGGGTAGATGACCACTGAAGTGAGGTAATTCCATCTTCATCCTAAAATTAGGTTGTCCATGTGAAAAATTTCTTCCTGGTTCAACAATTAACTCTTCTTCACTATCGCTGTCCACCGAAGAAGTGGTTGTTCGTTGTCGTCGATTTTCTTGGGTTGCCTCTGGTTGGACGCGTGTGTGAATAGGACCTTGATTCGTAAGCAATTTTTCGATGGCAGCAGTAAGGAGATCTACCTTTGCTTCTAATCCTTCAAACTCTTTTCTAGTTGGAATATCAGCCATGATCTCTTCCTCGCTCTGATACCACTTGACGCAGCGTTAAGAATGAATTCGGTATAGAAACTTAAGTACAGCCAAGAGCAAACCCTAGGCCCGATGAACGGTGTTCTATTGCACCGTGCAAGTATGCCTCTGATATGCTTGAAAAATCTGCAGAAAACAAACGTCGATGTCGCCGGTTCAAGCAGACAATAATCGACAAATAAACTAGCAGGAATCCACCAGCACCTTAGAATAAATCCAAGGTCAAGATCGTGCGCACACGAACTCAGGAATTCAGAAAACTCTGAACTAGAACTTTAATTAAAGAGATAATAATGTCTTTAACTCTTACAAGTCAGGCCAATATATAGGGATTCCCTACTAGCAATACTATTAGCACTAAGACTCCTATAACAAAAGGAAAACAGAATCCCACCAGCATTAGGACTCTAATAACCTAACAAAATAGGAAATAACAATCCTAATAGCATTAGGACTCCTAAGAAAAATAAACTAAAAAGCAAATAACAGTCCTATCAGCATTAGGACTCCTAACAGATTCTTCAAATCGGAATCAAACTAAGTTGTTGACCACTAGAATTCTGTACAGCAGCAGAATTCTCTCTTTTCTTGTCAACATGATCTACATCAAAAACATAGCACGAGACGAATCTGCACTGCAAACTTGGATAACACTAAGAGATAGAAACAATTGTTTCTGAAAAGTCTGAATAACAATAATGTCACCAAATAGCTGTTGCCTTTATAGGGTTCAGCAATACAAATTTTATCCCAAGTAGGACTCGCAATAAACTAGATAAAGAAATATTGACTCAACATAAATTAAAGACTAACAACAACTAAATACCAAAACTAAATATTAATCAACAACTAAATATCTAAAATAACTCAGACTCAATTTCTAAAATAACTCAAACTTGGACTCCAAGTAATCTCATGTCTTGTAATCTCCAACTCCATCATAATGATAGAACACGCCAAGCATCTTTTTTTGAGAGAGAGAGGCCAAGCATATCTTGAGCAGATTACAAATTATTGTACAGCCGAACACTGAACTTAATTGGGAGGAACAAAAAAGAACAACAACAATAATAACAAAGCCTTATCCCACTAGGTGGGGTCGGCTACATGAATCATACGACGCCATATTCGTTGATCCATGTTCATAAGATTCGACAGGATTTTACGCTGGCTGTCGGGGCCTAACACAACCCTCCTACTTTATCCGGGCTTGGGACCGGCTATAAAATATAGGCGGAGTTCTCTAGTATCAATGATAGATGCTGAAAATATGACTATGAAATAGAATTCAGATAGAAGTTATTAGCAGTAAAATATGACTATGACTTAGTTCGTATGATCCATGTAGCCGACATAGTACTATAATAAATAGTTGGTGCATGTTTTAAGATTTTTTATTTTTTATTCTGCTTTTTGCGAGGAAGCTAGCGAATGATTTAAGTTGCCTGTTGCCAGAATGAACAGTCAGCCATTCTCGTGGCTGTCAAGATATGTAAACAATTGTGTTTAAGTCACTGGGACTCAATGAAATTCTTCAGTAATGCAAAAGAGGGAAAGAATGTCGAGAACGATGGTTCGATGGTTAACAACAATGGTTAATCATCCTTTTATTCCTCAAAAATAAAGCTGAGTTAAAGTAAAAGTGAAAGACTTCTCAAAAAAAATTGCAAAAGAATGAGATGCAAGTCAAGATGTATTATATTCGTAATATTTCATACCTTTAGGGCATGTTTAGCAGCGTGTAATTGCCATTTCTAGGAAAAAAATGTAAGCATGTATTGTACTGAGCTCAAAAGTAGGTCAGCATAAAAAACTTCATGGAACCCTCATTTGCTGAATTTTCTCTTGCAGTAAACTTCGTTGTAGGACAAAGTTCAGAAGTTAGGGAAAACAATTTTCATTCATAATTCATAACAATGAATGTTTATCTAATTACATGTCTCCATAGGAGGGATTGAATACAACAGCTTCTACATTTAACAAACAATAAAAAACTTTACTTGAATATACATAAATGAAAAAAGGAAGAAAAGGCATCATCAAAACCCATTTGTACCAAATGTCCATTACGTGTCATCAACATGTTATTTTTTCAGAGCATTAGAAGGAAATTTCATGGATCAACGAATATGAACATGGATCAATGAATATGAATGGCGTCGTATGATCCATGTAGCCGACCCCACCTAGTGGGATAAGGCTTTGTTGTTGTTGTAGAAGGAAATTTCAACACAGGAGAAGATTTCTACTGAGTTCAAGTTTATAAAATAAACAAACTTTGAACTAATCCAAATAACACGTCGCATGCAAAGGCAGAAAGGAAACATAAAGTCCCATCAGAAGTCTAAAATTATATCACTTCAACAAATATGAAACGATCTGTTCAAAAACTAACAAACATGGAATAATTTTGGATTATAATGTAAACACAAAGCTAGTACAGACAGAACAATTTACTTCTCAGAAGGTCATACCATTATCAAGGGTGAAGGTAGTATGCAATCATATGATTGTGCCATGTTATATTTTATACTAACATGAACTAGAGACTGATTAAATGGTTTAAACTGACCTGTAGCCCATATTGTTCTGCTTGATACTTGTTATCACCTTCAAGCCGTTCAACTTCAACGTACTTGTCAAAAGAGGCGTAGACATCCCGACAACCTTTAACATCTAGCTGAAGGTCTACAAAAAGGACAATCAAGAATTAATGAGAAGAACAATCCAGTTCATAATTCATCAGATGTTTTTTTTTTTTTTTGAGAAGGGGAAGGATGGTTGCCAAAAGGTGCAACCATCCAGATTTATTGATGCAAAAGTAGGTTACATTGGATCATATCATTACACAAAGCATGTTATAATTCATCAGATGTTAGCAGTTCAATACCATAGAATGATTCCTTTCTGGTGGACTTGTAGTCTACATTAATACATTCGATGTAGTTCATATGATGTCCCTCAAATAATTGTTGAATTGTCCCTTCAACCACAGTTCCCTGAGAACATATCATATTAGTATGAGTAACAAAAAAATGGAAGAAATACAACACTCTGAAAGAAAAGTATTCTTGAACAAGATAAAAACCTTCATCTTATCTTCCAACTTCTCACAAAGAACCCTGTTAAGTTCTTGAACATCATGCTGCATAAAGGAGTCATAAGTGTCCCATCCAAAAGATTTGGTTAACTCTTTTGTCGCAACACTATTGTCACTGTACTGAAGCTTATAGAACAAGCTCTGCAGAGCCAAGGGAATGCTTCCTGATGGCATGTCATTCTCTGTTGTTGGCATGTGATAAACAGCCTATACACCACAGTAGAAGATATGCTATTTCAGATATAATGATATTTTAACTGTGTCAGCATTTTCATCCATGCTTTTTGTTGAGGGGGGCATAAGCTTCCCTTACCTTCCTGAAATAAGGAATATGGTAAAGAGTCTGGAGAAGAGAGTTCATATAACATGTAGCTCCTTGATTTTTAAGGCCAACATATCCTGTCTCTTTCTTAGAATCATAACTCCAATAATCTACAACTCTACGGACGGTAACCTCAGCTTCAATTATACATCTGTCATTAACAAGGAATCCTCTTGTTGGGTCATAAAGTTCACTTAGACGCATAAATGATGTAAATCCCCAGTCACTTTCTCGGGAATTAAATTGATGCTGCGTGTCTGCAGAATATTGAAAGACAAGTGATCAAATGTCAAAATGCAACAAATTTCGCAAGTGCAAAAATCATCAAAGAAGTACAACACAAATCATAGTATGAGGTCCTAGATTCTATAAGAAGCATCACAATTGCTATCGTACGAAGAAATGACAGGAAGAATTTCCAAAAAGGGCTACAAGCTATGTTGCATATGTACGGGTACGGTACCGGTACCCGGTACGGGTACGGGTACGGAATATGTCATTTCTTTAAAACTTAAGGTACGGGTACGGCAATATATTTATATAATAATTACATTTTAATGATGAAAATATAAAATTTACAATTAGTTAAGTAATTAATAAATAATATATCATTTTAGTTTCTCTGATTTTTTCCTAAACTGATTCCTGGTTGGCTTTGGGTGGCTCCCCTGACCACTCACGAAGAAGAAAATAACAAATGTCTTTGTCTTTTTCCCTGCTCATTTTTCTTATTTTTTCCTTCATGTCGTCTAGTTTCTGTTGGATAATAAACTTTTTTGCCGCTGATTAATTTCTTGTTTCGTCAGGATGATCTTTCATGTTTATTTTTCTTGTTTTTGCTCTCTTTTATGATGTGTAAAGGGTTCACAACCATTTCTTTCTCTCCATGACTTGCCTCTTATACCCCACAGCCTATCAGACTTATCGTTTCTCGTACCCATTTGTTTGAAATAATACTTTTATATTAGGTACGCACTGGGTACGTATAGGGGCGTACCCAGTGCGTACCGTACGCGTACCCGGTACATACCGGGTACGGGTACTCCAGCCGATCTGGCGTACCCATGCTTCATAGGCTACAAGTCAGTAGATGGGTCATTTTATCATGATGTTGAGTGGATCAGAATGCTCATCAAGGACTTATAAGCATGCATCAATTAATGATTCCATTTATAATAAAGATGGAAAGCACTAAAACTGTAGTTTTAAAGTCAATGAGCAATTATCTTGCCAAGTTGCCAACAAATTCAAAGTCTTTCCACTATGTTTGAATAAATTAACCATGTCAAGAATGAGAATAACTCCGCCTATATTTTATAGCCGGTCCCAAGCCCGGATAAAGGAGGAGGATTGTGTTAGGCCCCGACAGCCAGCATAAAATCCTGTTGAATCTTATGAACATGGATCAACGAATATAGCGTCGTATGATCCATGTAGCCGACCCCACCTAGTGGGATAAGGCTTTGTTGTTGTTGTTGTCAAGAATGAGAATACCTTTTCTTATAGAGAATTTGGGGTGCATTTGATTAACCACTGCAAGGCTGAACTGTGCATATCTGTTCCACCCATATGGCAAAGTGGACGAATCAGCAACGTCAAGGTACATAGAAAGATGGTCTACATTATTTCCTTTAGGAAAGATCAGTACCCGCCTATTAGAAGCAAGGAAAGAATTAGAATGATAACAATTTTAAAACGCATTTTTTTCTTAACTTGACTACATGAATCCAACTGAAGCTAGCGTTAGATGGAAGAGTAGAGATTTGCTCACCATTTGTAGCCTCCAACTATGAAGATATCAGAGTATAACTTCTTGCTGTTCAACCTGGAAAAGTTGTCAATTGTCCACGTGAATCTGGACGTCGGAGGATCCTCCACCTGCTGGTTTTCAGTTGTTGCTGCCGCCTCCGTCTGAATAACTACCACGATGACACGCCAAAGAACACAGAACAAAGCACATCGATTAAAACCCTAACCGTCACTGATGGAAACAAACGGAATGCATGCAAACCTCGATTTTTCATATCATCAAATTGTCTCGGAAAAAATAATTGGAATCTATAAGAGTATCCCTAACCAATGCAAAGCAATAAATAAATAAACGAAGAACATGTTGTCACCTTCCATCGGCTGCGGCCCTTCCACTAGCTCCTGATGTGGGACGAGCATCTCTTCGTCCTCCTGCTGCATAAAAAAGAAAACGAGGGCACAATTCAGCCACCGAGATCCAGGCACAACAGAGATTAATATGAATCGAACACCCGCCAGACCAGAATAAAAGCCCTAAGATTCAACCGCCAAACCCTAAAACCAGCGGAAATCAACGAAGAGAGGCGGATTACGCCCGAGAGAGTAAGAAATCGAAGTCCCGGGGCAAGACGGCCCCGACCTCGACAAGTTGGGGCAAAAAGTCGCGCATAAGAAATGAGCGGGAGTTGGGGCGCACATCGACAGCGTGAGGCGTCACCATGGTCATCGGGGATGTGAGGGAGCGCGAGGACGAAGAGGAGCCAGCGGTCTCAACGGAGGGGAGGATCGCCGGGCTCAGATCGGCGGTGCAGTACGTAAATCGAGGGCCGGAAGCGGGAAGGCGTGGGACACAGAGGCGACGAACGACGCTGCGAAGGGAGAGCACGACGTCGACAGCGACGACGACGACGACGACGACGACGAAGGGGAGGAGAGAGAGAGGGAGGGGGGGTTCAGTAGTTCGTAGTGGTGAACGAGGGCAAAGTTGTAATTCGATGAGTCGTGGGTATAAGTGTGCAGTCCGATGTGGTGATGTCTTTATTTACCGGTTGGATTCACGTTGGAAGCCTGACGTGATCTGACGATCGATTAGTGATAATTTGAAATATTGATAAGCTTTGAAACTGATTTTAAAAATAAATAGTATAATAAAAATTTACAAATTACTGTTTTAATTAAATAAAAATGATTAAAAAAATTAATATTATGGCAGAATAAATGTAGAAAAAAGTTACGTATAACTCATGTGGTTATTATTTATTTATCTATTACTATATGTTTTTTTATATATATGAATTTTATTTTTTGTATAAAATGATTTTATCAGATGTATGTTATTGTCATACACAAAAATTTATATAAAAATTAGTTTATCTTGCACATAGAAGCTTGTTTGAATTAAGGCATAGGAGTTCCAATCAATTCTAGATAAATAGAAAGCTAAAAGATAAAGAGAAATAGAGATCATTGTTGTTTTGAGATTTTATATAGTATTTTAATGCGTTAAAATTTTTGCGGGAAAGAAATTATGCACCGCGAAAAAATACGAAAATTTTAAGTCAACGCATAATTTTATTAGATGGAAGAAACAGAAAAAAATTACAAAGATCGAATTACCTTTTGTTTGGGCTCGTAGGGAGTTTATATAAGCACTTCCTATTACAGACGATAGAAATTATAGATCGATTGGAACTCTGAATTAATTCCTTCAAAATAGGACACCTATTTCGTGATACAAAAATAAATTAATTCCGAATCACATACAGAATGCCCCTAAAAAAATTTCGCCCAAGAGGCTCCGCCCCCTGCACCTCCATAGGGGAACCCCCTTGGCTTCTTCATTCAAATGGTTCTCAAAAACTCGCCGAGAAAATCTTCTGAAGCAAGATCCCCATAGAAGAAATATGCTAAAGCGTCTTATTAAGAAGGGGACTGTATAAAGTTACAATTAGGTTCAGATTTAAAGCATTATCAACAAAGAAGAATTGTAGCAAAACGCGTAGCAGTTGCCGCTTTTCTCGCCTTCCCTTTTTGGGAAGGGTTTAATAGGGGTTAAGTTGGGAGGACTCTCCTCCCATTATAGGAATCAAAGGCTACGATCCACATGCAATCTGACAGTTGATATTCGATCTTTTTTTCCTCATGATTTTTGGCGACTACAATTCTCAGACGACGGTCGCGAGGGTTTTTAGGACGGCGACAAGTGATCGCGAGGTCGAAGCGGAATCGACGGTGTGCAGTCAAAGCATCAGTGTGTGGCAAGTGAGAATGAAGCGCCCATGATAGCAAGAGCTTCTTGAGTGAGTTCGGAGTGCGCCCGACGGTGTGCGGCACGAGCGTCGGCGAGGGACTTCTCAGGCATAGGCGTCGACGGTGACTTGCGAAGGGGCTGCCCGAACGAGATCGGAGTGCGTCGACGGCGACCTACGGAGGGGCTTCTCGAGCGAGATTGGAGCGCGCCCGTCGGGACTTCTCTAGCGCCGATGTTGGCAAGGAGCTTCTCGAGCATCGATGTTGATGAGGGACTTCTCGAGCATCAATGGTGTGTCGAGCATCAATGTTGACAAGGGCAGACAGTGAGTCGGGCAACACAAGGGCGGACGATGAGTCGGGCAACGCGCGAGGAGGGAGAAGACAGCGAGGAAAAAATAAATTTGCACCATTGGATCTAGATCCAACGGCTGGAAAATCATGCGCGATTCCATGTCCGCTGAATTATCTTCTATGTCAATCTTCTTCACCTTGATCCTCTTCTCAGTATGGATGAAGTGATACCTGACGTCGATGTGTTTGGTTCTTTCATGAAGCACTTGACCATTGGCTAAGCATATTGCACTTAATCTGTCATAGTACACTATAGTTTGATTTTGTTGTAATCCAAGATCTCCGACAAGGCCTTTTAACCATATGTCTTCCTTAGCAGCTTCTGTCAATGCCATGTACTCTACCTATGTGATAGACAATGTAAGTGATGACTGGAGTGCGACTTTCCAACTGATAACAGAATTGTCAAGAGTGAAAACATAACATGTATCTTTCCCCATCAACATCTACAGCATAATCTGAGTTTGAATAACCTGCAACCAAACATTATTTACAACTTCTATAGATGAGGCCAATGTCGAAAGATATGTTTTACTGCATGTGCTCCTTTCATGGATTGCTTATGAATTTGTTAACCACACTAATGGCATGTGCAATATCAGGTCTTGTGCATACCATACCATACATCAGACTTTCGGCTACACTAGCATATGAAACTCGAGACATGTACTCCTTTTCTTCATCAGATATAAATTTAGTTACAGAAAGGTGCACATTTGAAGCTGATAGAGTACTTAAGGTCTTCGCTACAGACATATTAAAATTGGATAAAATCTTCTGAATGTAACTTTTTTGAGGCAAAGAGTTTACCTTTTATGTGATCCCTATAAATCTCCATCCCTAAAATCTTCTTTACAGCACCAAGAATTTTGTACTAAGGAGCTTCTTCAAATTCTGAATGTCTTCCATATTCATGACAACAACCAATAAATCATCAATGTACAAGAGCAGATAGATGGTAGAATCATCCTCCACCTTCTTGTGATAGATGCAACAATCATAAGGGTTTCAGTTGAATCTTACTGATCACAAAACTATCGAATCTCTTGTACCACTATTTTGATGATTGCTTCAACTCATATAATAACTTCTTTAATCTGCAGACTTGATCTTCTTTATCTAGGATAAAGAAACCCTCTAGCTGACTCATGATGATGTCTTCTTTAAGTTTCCTATGTAGAAAAGCTGTCTTCACGTCTAATTACTCAAGCTAAAAATTTTGATGTGCTATAAGGGCAAGTAGCATTCGGATGAAAGTGTGCCTAACAATTGGAAAGAAGATCTCATTATAGTCTACTTCTTCTTTTTGACTATAGCCTTTAGCAACTAGACATGCTTTGAATCTGATGCTTTCAGGTTCTGGACTTCCAACATTCTTCTTGAAAATTCACTTGCATCCAATGACCTTTCTACCTTTTGATAACTTGACTAACTCCCATTCTGATTCTTATGAAGAGACTCCATCTCTTCACAAATTGCCGCAATCCATTATCCTAATTTTGCACTTATGATAGCATCCTTGTAAATCAATGGCTCTGGAGACTCCATCTCTTCAACTACTTGAAATGCATATGCAATCATGTCCTCAAAGACATAATGCTTAGGAGGACCTACTTGTCTATGGGCACGTCCTGCAATTAGACTTGTCATTACTTCTTGTGTTTGGTATGGGAGTCTTCAAATCGATCGCGGTTGTAAGACTTCGATTGACAAAGTAGCATGTTGTGTTAATAGACTCAGCTCAAAATGACTTGTTCAGACTAGAATTAGAGAGCATGCACCGTGCCCTCTACAAAAGAGTTCTGTTCATGTGTTCTGCTACACCATTCTACTGCGGTGTATCTCTGATAGTGCGATGCCTCGCAATGCTTGCATCATTGCATAATTGATCAAATTTGAAGGAATAGAATTCTAAGCCGTTATTGGTATGAAAACGTTTCACCTTTCTCCACCAGAGCCTTCCATTGTTTGAAAGCTTTGAATGCCTCACTCTCATGCTTCATCATAAATACTCACGTCATCCTTGAGTAATCATTTATCACTGATAGGAAGTATCTAGACTCTTTTAAAGATGAAACATGGGAGGGGCCCCAATAATCAACATGGATGTAATCGAGTGTTGCCTTCGTTTTGTGCACGGCTTTACTGAATTGATGTCATTTTTTCTTGCAAAAAAAAAAAAAAATACAGTGCTTGCATAATTTGATTTCAAATATTTTCTGACCATAAGATTGCACTTATTGAGAATATCTATCCCTTTCCGACTCATATGTCCAAATCGCATGTGCCACAATTTAAATGCTTTTGATTTTGATTTGGATGAACTATCTACTACAGCTACGTCAGATATTACTGTGCCTTGTAATATGTACAAGGACTTTCGTCTCATTCCTCTTATGACTTCAACATCATCCTTGATGATCGTGAGAACACCTCCTACAACATCCATCCGACATTCTTTGGAGTCCAGAACTTTTAACGATATTATATTTTTCTTCAATTGCAGAATATGATGGACATCTGTCAATGTCCTCACCCGATTGTCTTGAATTCTAATTTAAATTGAGCTGATTCCAACTATTTTACAAGCTGCATTATTGTCCATGATGATATTTTCTCCGTCAATATTCTGATAAGTTGAGAATCACTTTTTATGTGAAGTCATATGATAAGAGCATCCTGAATTCAGAACTCAACTTTCCTCCAAATATTTTTTATCAGACACCGTGAGAGCCAAATCGTCATCATCAGGTTCGTTATTTTGATATGCTATTGCAAAAATCGTGTCCTTCTTCTTCTTCTTGGGATAATTCTTCTTCTAGTGATCCAGTTCTTTGTAATAGTTGCAGATGTCCTTTTAAATGACATTCTTCTTCGTCAACTTACCCTTTTCAGGATTTGCTTTCTCTGCGATTGTTACCAATCCTGCGGCCTGAGTCCACTACAAGAAAAATGTCGAATAACAACGCAAATTAGCGTCTCCATACCACGTGACGCTATATTGACGCTAATAGCGTCATAATAGCGTCATCGTTGGGTCGACAAATACAGATGCTAATGACCTCTCAATAGCGTCACTTTAGCGTCAAAAATATGTTGACGCTAAATGAGGCGCCATCGTGACGCTATTTCAGCGTTATTATCACGCGCGAAAACTAAAAAACACGCGGCAGATGATAGCGTCGTATTGGCGTTGCAAGCCTGCGATGCTAAGTTAGCGTCACCACAACGACGATGCTAAGTAGACGCTAAAATAAGAGGCGATATTAGCGCCGACATCTTGCGTTGTATTGCCGTCGACAAATGCGATGCTATATTAGCGTTGGAGGATTCCGACGCTAAGTAGATGCTAGTTTGAGTTCTTTTGGCAATATATGTTATATATTGCATATTGTACTATATTATACTACACTCTACTATACAATACTATACTATACTATATTATATTATATTATATTATACTAAACTATACTAAATTATTTTATACTATATTATACTATATTATAATATATTATACACCATATTATACTATATTATTCTATTATATAGTATACAAAAGTTAATATGCCATGCTATACATAAATTATACTCTAATTCCCAAATTTCAAAATCAGAGGAATAGTTCTTCTTTATTTTTTAAGAAATTCAAATGGTGATTGCCGAAGATCCGACCGTCGGATCATCACAAAATTTGTACCGCCCATAGATCACGGCAACACAGATTTGTCAATATTTTTTGCGATTTTAGGAGGGCATACGCCAGAGTTAAGAACCTAGAAAAAAGTCTTCCAACGGTCTTTGACATGAGTCCGACGAGAATTAGTCGAAACGAAAATTATAGACTCATAGAGATCGACACGAGCTGTCCACCCGCACAAGAATCGTGGCGATCGGAGGTTGAAAGAAATTCAATAAAATGGGCAAAGTTTCGAAATAGAAACGGTCGGTTCTCCGCGGTCCTATATCAGACTTTCAAAGGGTTCGAGAAGATTGGGCAGCACAAACATTTCACGTTTCACGTGTTTTCCGTTTCCTCCGATTCTCAAAATACATATTTTTCATAATTATAAAAATTCCTCAAAACTTCTGCCCCACCTAAGAAATCTAAAAATGTGCGTTCTAAAAAATCGAACCTTTCGGGAGTGCTCAGAATGGTCCCATTTAGTTGACATAGAGTTTTCAAATTTTTCTAAGAAATGTTGATTTTCTTAGAATTTTTTTGTATCCAAATTTAAAAAGAGTATTGAAAAATGGTCTATTTTTCTTTGTGTGCTTAAAAAAATATAGAATAGCATCACCATTTCGTGACGCCACTTTAGCGTCTCGCATTGTCAATGCCAATGCGACACTATATTCTAGTTTAGGGTCGCAATTGTTGAGTCACTAAATTGCGACGCTATTTAACATATTTTAGAATTAATTACCTATCAGAAGTGAATAAATGTGGCGCCACATTAGCGACTCAATAGCGTCGCCAAATTTGTGACGCTAAGTGGTTATCCGTGTGACCGTCGAAGAATGAATCCAAATCGTCCTTTTGTGTAATCCGACGATTCGTAGTGCTTTATACTGTGCGAATGTCGACATTTCCCCCTTTTAACCACTCCCCTCCTCCTACTATTGCCTCCTCTCCTCCTCCTCCTCCACTCCCCGACGTTGCCACCGCCACCACATCCTCCCCTCTCGACGCCGCCGTCGCAGCCTCCTCCTCCCCTCTTCCTCCTACTGTTGCTGCTTCGACGTCGCCACCTCCTCCTCCTCTTGCTGCTCTGCCGCAGCCACCTTCTCCTCCTCTTGTTGGTGCTCCGACGATGTCGCCGCCTCCTCCTCCTCCTCATCCTGCTACTGTTCCACCGCCGCCGCCTTCTCCTCCTCCTGTTGTTCCTCCGACGTCGCCGCCGCCTCCTCCTCCTCTTCTAGTGTTGCTGCTCCAATGCCACCGCCATCTCCTCTTCACTACCTTCTTCTTCTACTCCATTGTCGTTGTCCAACTCCATCGTCGTATTGGAGCGGAGGAATGTAAAGTTAAGATTAAGATGTTAATTGATGTAAAATCATTTGAAATCGATTGAAATGTAAAAAAAAAGTGAATGTGAATTGAATGTAAGATTAAGATGTGAATTGAATGTAAAATCATTTGAATTGAATGTAAAATCATTTGAAATGCGCGAGGAATGGCGTCTCAATATTTAGTGCCACGTTAGCGTCGCAATAGTGACACGAGAAAACCAAGTTATAGCATCATATTAGCATCAGATGAGCGTCAACAAATTTAGTGCCACTTTAGAGTCAGAGTAGCGATGCATATTAGCACTTCACGTTGACATTTTTTGCGTCATTATAGCGTTGCATTAGCGCCATCGTTCGACGGTAATAGCATCGACAAACTCGTGGGCGCTAAGTTGATGCTATTAGCGTCGAAGAAATGGCGTCGCCAAGCCTATGGTGCAAAGTCGACGCTAATGCATCGCTATTGTCTTCAACGCCGAGTTAGCGATGCATTAGAGTCTATATTGCTGCATTGCTAATTGATGATTTTCTTGTAGTGGTCTTCATGGTCTTTTCAAATGCTATATGGCGAAGTTCACTAGTATGTAGACTCGATCTTACTTCTTTCAGAGTAATTGTGTCTCTTCTGATGATAACAGACTGAACAAAATTTTCGTATGACAGGAGAGAGTCAGCAACAGAAGTAGGACAACATTTTCATCCTCAATCTTCACATCTATATGTCATAATTCCATCAACAGAATATTCATCTTATCAAGATGATCTTTTAGATGGGTACCTTCTTGCATGCGAAGGGCGAACAAACGTTATTTCAACAACAACTTGCTAGTCAGAGACTTGGTCATATAAAGATTCTCAAGTTTCGATCACAGACCAGTCGTCATTTATTGATCAGCGACTTCAATAATCACCTCGTCCGTCAGACACAATAGGATAATAGAGTGTGCCTTCTCCTCCTATGCTGTCACATTTGCGAGGTTGAACTCTTTTTCTTTGTTCTTCGAGTCTTCCTCCTTATTCTTCGACATGTTCATGAGCAGTGTCCAAACTCATTATTTTAGAAGTGTCCGCATCTTGATTTGCCAAATACTGAAACTATTTCACCCTATGAATTTCTTTGATGTTTACGTTGTGCAATGCCATCTCTATGCCTGACGGAGGATCAACGATAAAGCCTCACTCTGATACCTGTTTGTTAGGATTTCTACACGAGAGAAATTATGCATCGCGAGAAAACACGAGAAATTTAAGGAGATGCAAAATTTTATTAGATGGAAGAAATAGAATAGGGTTATAAAGATCGAATTACCTTATGTTTGGACCCTTGGGGAGTTTATATAGGTATTTCCTATTACAGATGATAGGAGTTATAGACCGACTAAGACTCTAAATTAATTTTTAAAATGGGACACCTATCTCATGACAAGCGAGACCCCCTAGGGGAAATCTACCGAAGCAGCTGACTAAGAAGAGGGACCATATAGAATTACAACTGAATTCAGATTTAAGACATTATCAACATAATGTAACATCCTCAAATTTTGGGCTAAGAGTATGTGTGTCTTTTGACCAAAATTCCTAATGTAAATTCTATATAAAGGACCAACAACCTTATTTTTTTTTTCAAATCTTAGCTGTCAACTTCTCTTCTCTCTTTTTTTCTCCACTAAGAAAAGTCTAAGGCTAAGAGATCTAGAGTCGTATTTTTATGGTGACTATGTTTTAAGATCAAAAAAGAGAAGATCAAGATTTATAGGAAAAGGACAAAAAGACCTAGACGCTTCTAGATGATGAAGAATGATATAAGATGATTAGGAAAAGTGGTTTTAGATCATGTAAAAGGAATCCAAACCCCTCTCTCTCTTCTTATTGATGTTTTGTTTTGATTGAGAGTTTTAAGAACACCTTATTTTTTTTATTGAAATTTGATTGAGTGGATTGCATTGATATGATCATTAGATCTAAATGATGTGCTTGGATGATCTTTATGCCCTAAATCTTCCTTTAGATGAATTTGAGAAAAAGCCCTGAATTTTGATAATGGATGGCAATTGCATGTTTTAATTTGTTCAATAATGCATAGATGATAAAAGATCATACTTGTAATCTTTAAAATATTTTAAATTATTTTTACTGAAGTTTTAATATCAAAAATTGAAAATTTTGAATTAAAAATCAGAATTTCAAGACACCGACACGATTATGCCATCCCTAGGAATGACCATGACTGAACGGACAAGGTTGAGCGATTAAATGGCTCTCGGTCACACCCGTGACACCTTACTCACGATTGTGACACGACCAAGCACGGTTGTGACCAACTTGGTCACGATCTTGAGCGAGAGAGATGCTGAAATTTGACTAAGACTGAGAATGGTTAAGGTTGGCGCGGCCATGACAAATATAGGCACGACCGTGACAATACTCGACACGGCCGTGACAACACCAGGCACGACCATGACAATGCTAGGCATGGCCATATCATTTCTAGGCACGGCTGTGACGTTAGAAGATGCTTTTTGTGACACTTTAAACCTATTTTCTTATGTATATATGTTATGTATTAATATGTATTGATTGTATATGACATGTAGAAACACGTAATGCATGTTCAGTTATAATTAGGTTAAAATATGAAGAATAATTATTGTATTGCAAAGCATAATGCACAAAAAGTTGAAGAATGTCCTTATATCAATGGTGGGAAACAAAGTCCTGCACCTATTTATGTACTTCAAGGGGCTCGCGAACTAAAATCTTACATTTGTGTATGTGCTTCTGTGGAAACAAAATCCCTCATAAGAAAGTGTGTATTCCCTGGAATAAAGTCTTTCACTATTATACTTGCAACTAAGAAGTATAGTTGGGATTATAAATTTAAAACTTATTTACATTTCTATAAAAGGGAACCCGATCTCCACGTACCAGTACCTAGCGTGCAAATACTTTTTCTCATACTTACACAGATTTTTCACAACAGTAGCATATGGATATAAACACCTAAAATTACACATTAATATTAGGAGTTATATGCATTTTAAGGTGAACAAGGATTTATGCATCGTGAGCATGTATTGCATATTGTTATTAATAATATTTGGAAAGAGAAATAACTACTTGTAGGAAACTATCGAGGTACAAGTGAAAGAGAGGAAATCTAATAAACCTCCTTGAAAGAATAAAGTATCAAGATTAGTGGGTAAATTTACAATATAATAAAATATTATATGTTAGTTCTTTTATTTATGATATTATCTCAAGCAAAAATTATTATTGTTATTATTGAAACATATCTTGAGCTATAAAAAATATTTATGATATGTTTCAAGGATTTCATATGAGATGGAGTAACCTTTTATAAAAAATACTTTTCAGGAATAATGCTTGTAAAGTTAAAATAAGTTTGACTTGATAATGATATGTGATTATGATATGTGTATTTTGATATTATTAAACTCCATATGTTCATTGGCCATGCTATTTGAAAAAAGTTTTTGAGACCACATTCGATATACATGAAGACTTTGGGGTGTGCATTAGGTGTCTTTGCTCTTTGGGGGCTGCTCTGCGTGCACGTATTGATCCATGATATGCTCTACGTATTCCAGATGAAGGGATACGTATTGACCCATGATATGCTCTGCATATTCAAGACTCTTGATTTTGAAGCTCTGTTTAACCGTATGACACATAATTATGGAGGGATACGTATTGATCAATGATTTGCTCTACGTATCTGAGACTTTTGATTTTGAAGCTCTGCTTAACTGTATGACACATGATCATGAATGGATACATATTGACCCATGATGAGTATGTGCGATGACACATGTGTGGAGTTCAACTACGAATATGATAATATTCTTAGATTACTTTTATTTATGTAAAAGTTCATATGATTTGATAACTTATGTTATATGAGTTATGCTTTAAATATTTTTTCACATGGAGAACCTGATTATTTAAATATTATATGCCCTCGTATTATTCTCCTAGATTGTACTTTTATTTCACTCATTGGGCAAATGATTGTTACTCACAGTACCCATTTTAAAATTTTTAGATACTCATAAGTTTTTTAGTTGAATCTACTCAGAGCTTGCTTTGCTGCATATAGAAAAGGTCGAGTTGTTGGAGCAATTTTATTTCCCACTCATTTTTATTTTTTGAAACGTGCATGTAATACTATATGTTGTAATTAAGTTTGTGAGAAAGTTTTTGTAAGGTTGTATAAAACTTGATCCTGTAGGATGTTAAATGTGAGGTGGTTAGTGGAAAAAAATTATAATGATAATATGTGAATGATATGTCTTCATTTAAGTTTGATGAATATATATGCATCTTTTGTATGTATTGGCAAATAGCATAAAATAAGTAAATGAGGAGGTTTTGTTGATTTTATTTATAGAATATCACCACTTGAGACACTGTATGAAAGACCTTGTAAGTCTCCCACATGTTGGAGTGCTATTGGAGAAGGAAGACTACTAGGACCAGAACTAGTAGAAGTATGTTGAAAAGGTAGATTTGATAGAAGAATAAATGATGACAACCCAGAGCCATCATAAGAGTTATGCAGATAAGAAAAGAAGAGAACAAATCTACCAAGTTAGAGATCATGTGTTGTTGAAGGTATATCCAACCAAAGGAGTCATGAGATTTAGCAAGAAAGGCAAGCTAACACCTAAATACATAGATCCATTTGAGATTCTGAAAAAAAGTGGGAGAATGAGCATACAAATTGGCATTGCCTCCTTCATATGCCAAAATTCATAATGTCTTCCATGTGTCAATTCTTAGCAAGTACACATTTGATAGCTCCAATGTGATGTGATTGAAGAGCCAACCATTAAGGAAGACCTTACTTATGAGGAGTATCCTATAGAGATACTATATTATGAAGAGCGTCGTTTAAGGAACAAAATGATAAAGATGATGAAGATTGCATGAAAGCACCACAATGGAACCGAAGCAACATGGGAATTAAAAAGACGAAATGAAAGAACAGGGGGGAGGATGTAATACCTCAGATTTTGATGAAGGGCAATCTAGGTTTTTTGGCCCAGTCCTAATGACTCCCCTATATAAAGACGCCTATTCTCTTTGTTTACCTCTTTTCTCCACCTAAATCTATTGGTGACTAGGGCTTGAAGAAGGAGAACTTGAGGAGCAAGGAGGAATGAGAGAAAGAAAAAGAGGAAGAAATAGGAGAAAGATATAAGAGAAATGTATGTAAAGGGGATCCAAAACCCCTCTCTCATCCCTCAATATTTTCCTGTATTGGATTGAGAGCAAGAGGAGACACCGTTCTCTTATTGGATGTGATTGGGGGTTCTTATTTATTGAAATCCCTAGATCTATGTATGTATAGGCTTTCATGATTAGATCTAATAGTTATGGTTCATATGTTCATCATTTTATTGTTCATGATTTGGGAATGAATCCTAATCATTGAAATTGAGTGTTTTAATATGTTTTATGATGTCCTTTTGATCCTATAATATCTGGAAAATATGTATGAATTGATTCTAAATGTTATAGATCAATTTTCCCAAATTTTAGATCAAAATCATGTAAAGATCGGGCTGGAGGACGAGTTCTAGAATTATGTCATGGCTGTGACACATTCTGCCATGCCCTTGATAGAAGGACTGGAAAACGGCCTAAATTGTAGGCTTCTGTCATGCTAGTGACAATCAATGTCACAAATGTGATAAGGGCAGAGCACAATCGTGATAGTACAATCATGATCGTGATAGGGGCTAGAATGGGCTGGTTTCGGTTACGCTCGTGACAATGTCACGACCATGATAAAGCCAAGCATAATTATGATGCCTCCTAGCACGATCGTGACAAAATGAGATGAATTTCATGGTTTCTATCACAATAGTGATGACTTCTTTCATGGCCGTGAGCCACAATAGAGGCCCTATGTCATATAAAATGTTATTTTGAAGGTATTATTAGTATGTAATTTTGTTTGTTGATTGTATAAGAACCTATATACACGTATGATTTTTACGTAACTAGGTTAAAATTCGAAGATTGAGTGACGTTAATGATTGTTGATTGAAAAGCATAATTAACTCAGTTGTGGATGATGTTACATGTCGACCCTCAATGGCCCTTTATCGAACTTTCTCTGGAATAATCGTTACACACATCGGCAATGATGTGTCATTCCGATGTCGCTCTCGGGTGAGAGTTCTCCAGAATAATCGTTATATACATCGACAATGGTGTGTGCATTTCGATGTCGCCTTTGGACGAGAGTGGAGCATTTTGTCTCCTATTATGAGGGCAACAACATGAATCCCAACTATTGGAAGATATAATATTAAAAAGGCCAATGATCGAATGGATGCAATGATGTCCCACGAAAGTGGAAGTCCGAAGCAACCTTGAGGAAAGTTATTGAGGCAATGATTATGATAAGTGTTTATGCTACAATTTAATGGCTTTATGTTTCTGCTATAATTAATTAATTATCATATTTTATTATGATTATGTCATGACGAACGGACTAACACAACCGAATGACGTAATTGCCCTTGGCAATTTGGGGATAAAATTTTGGGATGTTATAAAAGTAATCCTCCAAAAATGGCAATTTTACATGATCATCTAAATCAAACTCAATTTACATGAGATTAAACAATATAATTCCCACAAGGAGATATAAAATTTTAACTCGTTCCAATCTTTGAATCATATCATATCTTTCCACTACTTGATTGTATACAAAGCATTCTTTCTTTGTCACCTTTAAATCTTGAAGTTCTGACTGCTTCATCATCATTGAGTAATCTTTAAAATTGTCTTGCGTCGATATTCTATGTCGGCATCCAACCAATGGAAAAAACCACAATCATTTGAAGGGGATTTTGGCTTGCAAGCAAACTAGATCATTCCCAAAATTGCCTCGTTGCATTTTTTTGTCCATGAAGTGTTTAACTTTTCATTTTCCCCACAAGCACAATAAGGAATAAAGCCTTGTGAAGAATGTGAACAGCAAGAACCAAGAGATGATATCTTAATATGCCTAAAAAGTTACCTAAAAAGTTTCAGAATAGAAAAAAAAAACAAAAATAAATTTCAGAAGCAGTAACAAATAGAATCTAAATGTGCCCAAGGATTTGAAACTTTAATAAAAAAACAACCTAGTATTTGATACATAACATAGACAAATCATCAAGCAAAAGATCACAAATTCAAGAAAACAAATAGCAAACAATTACTAAGACCCACAGAAGAATTAGATACCTACAATTTTATTGAGAGATGGCATAAAATGCAAAGATTTGTAGAGCAATGCAATGGTAGGAGATGTCAGAAACAGCTAAATGTAGGCATTAGATGAGATATCTGATGCAATTAAAACTTAATAAGTACTTGGTAAACAACATTATCCTCCTCATTTTAGCAGAATGCAAGTTGTAGCTTAAATCAATAAATAGGTGTTGATGAATCACTACATGCATTATTTGTTTGAACATTTGATATTTGTTGATGGAATTGGCACAAAATGTAATGATTACCTACAATTATAAGAAGCATTGCCATTCAGTGGGGAGAAATCATGTTTACAAATAGGAAGGAACTTAGCTCGCTCGTGAGAAGGAGGCACAGAGAGGAACTCGAGAGTTGGGAGGGGGTGGAAAGGCCAGCAGCATACCAGACGGGCGGAGGCAAGCTATGAGAAGTTTTTCCAATAACCCTTGCAAAAATATTTCATGGGAAAACCTAGAAGAAAAAACAATGGTTAAGAAATGTCGAAGGACGAGAAAGGATAAAGAAGGATCAACGACGAAGGTACCAAGCAACGTTGAATGGCGGACATGTGACAGACGGATCAACGATGAGGTACAACGTGGCAACATGACGACGATCAATTGGGGGGAGGGGGGGGGGGGTGGGGTGGGGGGAGCGACGAGCGGCGATGTCGAAGGGCGGAGTCATGATGTACAGATCAGTTGGGGTGATGAGTGGCGGGGAACCCTAAAAGGGCGAAGTCATGAAGGATGGATCAGCGGCGAAGAAATGGGGGTAAAATGGGCGGAGAATGGGAATCCAAAATAAACTGAGTTGTGAAGAATGGATTGCGGATTGGTATGGTACTAGGCGGCAGTGTGACCACGATCACATGGGGTAATGAATAGTGGCATTGAAGGACGGAGTCACGACAGACGGATCAACAAAGGCAATGAGCGGTAGCGAAGGATGCATCAGCAGGGAAGAAATGGGGGTAAAATGGGCGAAGAGCGGGAATCCAAAAAAAATTGAGTCACAAAGGATGGATCATGAATCAATTTTTTGTGCAAATTGGGAGACGAGTTTGCACGCTTTTCACGCTTTTCATCTGGCCGTCGATCCTTGGATCGACAGTGGATTGACCTGTGTCCCCAAAATGAGACCACAGGCTCCTTAAACCTTTTTTTAATGTTATAAAAAAGGTATGTTTTAGAAAAGAAATCAGGTTAAAAGAATTGGAAAAATAATTAATTTTTTTTTGTAAAATTTGATCTTAGATTATTATACCAAGCCAAAGTTTGGAGTTCAAAAGAGTTGTGATAGATTAATGATAAACATTTGTGCTGACATACACATGGCAAAAGCATCCTTCCAAGTTCCAACCCATAGGACATAAAAAACATAAAAACACAGTAAAAGACATTCATTTTTTAATTTTCCTAACACTTTAAGAAAGTTGGCCTTTTTAGGTGCCTAATTAATTTTCCAACTCCGAAATTATGATAGACCATTCATCATTATCATCATCATCAACAACAACAACAATAACATTAATAATAATAATAATAATAATAATAATAATAATAATAATAATAATAATAATAATAATAATAATAATAATAATAGTAATAATAATTTCTGTAGTAATGATATTCTTTCTAAAATCGCATGTTTGAGATATTTTTCTTTCCAGATTTAATTGATCCAAAGCATAGAATTCTGCTAGCACAAATAATGATTCACATATTGTGATAAAAGGTCATAACAATAAATACATTGACGAGACAACATCTGTTTGAATAGAATATGTAATGACCCAAAATTCAACCTAAAAGTTTTGGTCATTTAGGACAACTTCGCACTGTTGGCCGATTCGTCATACATCATTTAACAGCGGAAGACTTGACAATTTAGGAAAAATCATAATAAATAAAAACTTTCTATTAATTATATCATAACTAATGTTTCAAAAAACATTAAATGTTTAAACCATCATTACATCTTTAACCTCATGTTCAAATAGAAATATAGGACTTAGTTAAACCTAAGCATGTGCAACACTTCATCATGAGCTTAAGCTACTGATGTATGAAAATTAAACGCAAATATACTAGCAAGTATACTAAATCATATCAAGTAATAAAGAGTGAATAGAGTATCGAACCCACGAGGACTAATCTAGATTCTTATGTTTCTAACTTAAGTTTATTAATGGAGAAAGTAATCCGAATTGATTTGAGATAAAAGTAATCCGAATTGATGACAATCAGAGATAATGATGCTTTTAATTAATGTGAGAGAAAGTTAGAACTCAAACTTCGTATCCCTATCGTATTCTCTTAATTATCAATAATTAAATATAGACTTCTTATAGAAAATAAACAGATAAAAGGTATGGACTCAAAAGCTTGAGGACCTAACTACGCTAATAAAGAATATAATCAAAGCACATTGAAAAACTCAATCCACTTTAATATATTCTAAACTAAGATGCATTAATATGAAAGGTTGCTTGAAGTAAGTGACTCAAAAACTTGAGAACATAACTATCTTAAATAGAAGTAAAATCAAAGACGTCGAAAACTCGATCCACTCTAATCTACTTTATCTAAGATGTTTTAAGTTGCAAACATCTATTTAATGATATAAATGTTAGCAATTAAAACTAATTTACTAATAAAAATATCAAACTAACAGAACTCGACCCGGGTCAGAAGGAACTCGGCCTGGGCTAAAACAAACATTTCTGATCGGGGAAAAAAATAAGGAAGAAACTCGGCCCGGGTTGTATCCAACTCGGCCTGGGTTCTTCACAAAGAAGAATCCGATCGATTTTCCCTTGCAGAATTATATAAAATTAATGCAAGATACTAATAAACTCAGATTAAACATGAAATCCACATCATAACCATGTTCTCAGAAGTCTAAACAATAAAATATATTAAAAAAAAACTAAGGTTCAAATGTAGTCTTCCTCTAACAACTAAACTAATCCATAATTAAAAAATTAACATCAAATTTGAGGGAGAAAATATAAAATAAAGATTAGAAATTGTAAATCCAATCCCAAGAAGTGGTGGACATCTCTGGAACAAGCTTTGGCCGAAACTATGCTCCAAACGATCGCTCCAAACCACGAAATCTCTACTTCTTTGATTGATTTGCAGTGGCGCGCAGTAGAACTTCATCTCTCATTTCTGGTGCGGCTAGGGCTTCAAACTCTGAGATTGCATACTCTTTGGCTTCGTGGTACATCCATATTTATAGGGGTGACGGTCTTTTTGGGTTCCGAGTTGAGTTCACGATTTAAATCCAAGTTAAAGTCGACCGAAAAACTACGCGATCTATCAGTTTGGCTGATTTGTACTAACTCAGGCCGAGTTCTGTTTAGATTTTGTTTTCGGACAGAATTCTAACGCCAACTCGGTCCGGATATGATGTCAGCCTAGCCCGGGTTTCTCTTGAACTCAATCATATGTGCTCTTTGTGCTTCGTTTTACGTGTTTCTCTGATCCGATCGCTTTGCACCTCCAAAATGATGATCCTGAGAATAAAATCAAATAGAAGTGGGTAGCTTTGGACTAAAAAGAAATTAATAAAATAAATGCATGCAATAATAAAACTACAAAAAATAACCTAAATGATGCATGTAAAACATGTGTAAAAATGTGTGCATCAAATTCCCCCAAGCTTGAACTCTTGCTTGTCCTCAAGCAAGCTCCAAGGCAAGACTCAAGAATCATAAATGAACCATCATAGTCTTCACTCCATGACTAATACTTTTCTATTACCATCGTTTTACAAGTCCATCGCCAAAGTATCTATCCTCAATCCATAAACGAGCCTCATAAAATTTCTGGAACTTAAACAGTTTAAACTTATTCTATTAATAGCATTAATGTTGAACACAAAAATATAGCCTATAAGTAATAGCATTAATGTTGAACGCAAAAATATAGAGTGAACTTAATTTTATTTTATTCACCTTCTTATTATTATATAGAATTGATTACTCATGTGCTTCTCCATATTTCTCAAGGCGGTCCATGTAATAGGCTTTCGACCGATGGATCCCAGATCAGTTGGTCTTAGATCGCCAGGAAAGAATCCCCTACGGGTCTAATCACCCGAACACACCAAGATTTCAGATAACACATTTATACATCGTCTAATATTATCTCTTTTTATTGATTTGGTACTCTTGTGCTTCTTCATATTGCGCACAGTGGTTCATGTAACAGTCTTTCGATCGATGGATCACAAAGTAGTTGCCCTTAGGTCATCAGGCAAGAATCCACTACGGGTCTAATCACCTGAACACACGCAGATTCCGGATAACACAATTGTACTTCTTATAACTTTTGGAGTTTTACTAACCCTCTTTCAAATTTATTTATTTAAAGCTCACAAAATATTTTATGCGTTCAATAAAAATGCTACTACCATCAAGACATAAAATAAAAATAAGAAATGAAATGCGAGCATGAACATGAATAAGTGGTCTAAGTATCCATAATTTTACTTGGCAACATACAATTTCCAAATTACCCAATACTAAGGTGATGGAATAGGTAAAATTATGGCAATAGAATTTCATAAGTGCACAGGGTGTCCTTGAATTTCACTTAAGTGCAAATAAGAAGAACAAACAATAAGGCAAAATGATGGTGAATGGTATTTTGTGATTTTTGAAATTTTTAAATTTTTATGGATTTTCATAAGATGCAAAGATAATGCAAACATGCAATGCTAAAATAAACTAGAAGCAGGCAAACATGCTAATGCAGTACAATAAGAAAATATGATGCATGAAATGCAATCTCCCCCAAGCTTGAACTAAACACTGTCCTCAGTGTTAGCCAGACAAGGTAAGGAGTACATGATGAAAGACTCAAAAAGATAGAAAAGAAGAAGGGAAAAGACACGACCAACTAGCCCATCTCTGGAGGCGGTGGAGGTGGTGGAGTCCTAAACCAACTGCTCAAGGTGATCCTGGTGGTCGCTAAGCTGTCGAAACTGAGCCTGAGTCTCTTGATGGTGATGCTGCATCAACTTGAGCTGTTGCTCCTGGCCCGCAAGAATGACGGCCAATGTGTCCTGCATAGCCGAGACATCAAAACTGACAGGGGTTGAAGCATAAGTCGGCTGAGAGGTAGATCCGTGCTGAAGTGGTGGACTTGGGGCCATAATGGGTGGCTGTGTGTGCTGTGAAGGCCCATGATTTTGTAGAGGTACTGGATCCTCATCATCTAGATCTGGATGTGCATGAGGGTCCGCTATGTGGCGAGGCTTCACCTGTCTAAAAAAAAAGTATGTCCAGTTTGTGCGATCAAACATAGTGAAGCGATCAGCATCAGTGCACGGCAATGTCTCGACCCTATTTCGAAACTTGAAGACTAGACCACCTGAAGTCCTCTCGATAAGGTTCATCTGAAGAACCATGGTCATCCCAATAAATGTGGGCTCTATGGGCTCAAGAGCAGACATGTCAAGTACCAAATAGAGGGCTATAGAAGTAACCAAGCCACCATTGATAACTTTGAATGAAGTCCTGGTGGCCTGTCTCTGAAAATTATCGGCCAAAATGGCACCTATCCTATGTTGATCTGCCTTCCTTCTATCATAGCCCATAATATCTCCAGTTCTGTAGTATTAATAGCACACTCGCTTTCTCCTCTACCACAAATGGTATAAGAGATGTTCCTGTGAATATATCGTAATACCGAATTCTGAATAAGACTTGCCTTTGATCGGGATGGAAGGAAGGGCTCATCATTTGTCATGGCTTTCCAAAAGGCAGCTCCCTGAAACTCAGGAGAAGTAGCAGAAGACTCCAGTAGGGGAAATCCATAAATAAAATTAAATCCGGCATAGAAAAGTTGTATTCATTATTAAAAAATTGGAAGCTAACTCGATGGCGCCGAGCAGAGCACTCATAAGCATATGAACTGAAGAACTCATGGCACAACTTCTCGTATGTCGGCCACCGTTGATCCAAAAAGGTTCGCATCCCCACCCTCCCAAAGAGTAGCATAATATCAGAATTAATATTTAAATCTGCCATTGTTTTGAAGCACGTGTACTGAGTGGGGGTAATAGTAAAGAAGAACGTTTGCTGATAGCATTTTCGTTGGGTAGAGTCACGGAACTCGAGACTAGTAGGTCGTGGTGGTCGATCTTCCTGTTGGGTAGTCGGATGTTCATCGGGTTGGGTCGACCCGTGAACTCGATGACCTGACCTGCCCCGTCGGACCCGAACTCGACCCGAACTCGATCCGACCATTGATCGGGTCGGGTACAGGTTGAAAAAATTCAACCCGACTTGACCCGACCCGACCTGACCCGATTGACCTAGTTTTTTTATTTTTTTTCTTTTTTAATTTAAACTTAAGGCTTATATTTGATTTAAAAAATTTAAAAATTGAAATAAAATATTTTAAATGCAAAAATAATATTAAATATTAGAAAACATATTTTATGTTTTTAAAATAAAATTAAATAAAATTTTTTATATTAAATAAAATATAAAATAGTAAGAAAAAAATTTTAAAAAAAGAAAATTGAGTGGTCGGATAACCTGACCACCCGAACCGAACCGACCCGATCGGATCCAACCCCCTAGCCCCCTAGACCCGACCCGATTGACCCTACTAAATTTGATCGTGTCAGGTCGGATTTGTTCACGGGTCGGATCCAACTCGACCCGTGAACACCCCTATTGGGTAGCTTCATTATCAGCCGTCGAAGAAGCATGGGAGCGACGGGCTACGACTTTTCCGGTGAGGTTGCATTGTAGAAAATTTGAGCTGAAGCACATTGTGTACAAAACTCGGCCCGGGTCTGGAGTTAGCGCGGCCCGAGTAAGAGCTATCGCAGAAGATGCAATTGACGAAGAACCCGACCCGGGTGGACAATCGACGCATCCCGAGTTGCAGTGGAGATGCAAGTCAGATTGCGAGGAGCACGGCCCGGGTATGAGTGTTCGGCCATCATCGAATTTGGAGTGAATCCGGGCCATGTATACAGATGCGCGGCCCGAGCTGTCACGGCGGCGGTGTGGCATGAGGGATCCGGCGCTGACGAAAAATAGAAGCACAACGGCGTGAGGCGGTCGGGTGGGATCTGGCACTGGAAGGAGATGGCACTGTTAGAACTTAGACATGTTGCGGTGGATGAGGCTTGGTCGCCGGAGGTGATCGTCGATGAAGAGGAAGGCAACCGCGCCTCTGTGTGGCTGGGCGACAGACCTGGTTGCGGAGTTTGAAGCAGAGAGGCGTCAACACGACAGATCAAGGATACGACCCGGCGCGTTCGAGACAAGGAGTGGGTGGCAGTGAACTCTTGATAGCCGACGTCAGAGGAGGTGGCTGGGTGCAAAGATGCTGGCGTCGGAGAAGAAGATGAGGAGCTGTGATGTGGTCCTGGAAGGCTAGTTTCGAGCAACTTTTGTAGCCAAACCCGGGCCGCGTGAAAGCCTTGAAGACCGGGCAGTAATAAAGCTACAATAATGGCTGGTAGGTGGTAGCTCAACGGCCAAAACCCGCGTTTGAATTTTGAATTAAGTTGGCCGGATTCGTCGTGTGAAAATCTGACGAAACAATCGTGGAACACAACCTGATCCGAGTTGAGTGGACGCAGACCGAGTCACTTATATTGTCACACCCAACTCCGTGACTAAGTTCTAATTCCAATTATCACACTCTTAGTTATGTTTAGCAATTTCAAAAATAAAATTGGCAAAACCTCCTCCCTTACTTATCTTATGTTATTTGTCAATACATATAAAAGACACATATATAATCATCAAAGTTTAATAAAAAGCTATAAGATAGGACATTCGCATATTGTCATTATATTTTTTTCACAAATCATCTCACATATAACCCCACAGGATCAAGTCTTATACAACTTTACAAAAAGTTTCTCACAAACTTAGTTACAACATTTAAGACTATCTATTACATATGCATGCTTAAAAAAAATAAAACTGAAAAGGGATTAAAGTGCTTCAGTGGCTCGACCTCTTCTATGTGCAACAAAGCAAGCTCTGAGTCGACTCAACTCAAGAACTTATGAGTATCTGAAAAATTAAAAATGGGTATTATGAGCAACAATCATTTGCTCAGTGAGTGGAATAAAAGTACAACATAGGGGAACAATACGAGTGCATATAGCATATAATATTTAAATAACCACATTTCTTTCATATGAGAAAATATTTAAAGCATAGCACGTATAACATAACTTGTCAAATCATATGAACTTTCACATAAGTAAAAGTAACTCAAGATATCATAATTTTCATATTTAAACTCCACATATGTGTCATTCCACATACTCATCATGGGTCAATACGTATCCCTCTATGATCATGTGTTCATACAATTAAGCAGAGCTTCATAATCAAGAGTCACAGATACATAGAGTAAATCATGGGTCAATATGTATCCCTCTATGATTGTGTGTCATACAGCTAAGCAGAGCTTCACAATCAAGAGTCTCAGATACGCAGAGCAAATCATGGATCAATACATATCCCAATCATGATTGTGTGCCACCCAATCATGATTCTCAAATACGCAGAGCATATCATGGGTCAATACGTATTCCAATCATGATTGTGTGCCACCCAATCATGATTCTCAGATACGCAGAGCATATCATGAGTCAATACGTGCACGTAGAGCAGCCCCCAAAGGGCAAAGACACCCGATATATGCCCCAAAGGCTTCATGTATATCGAATGTGGTCCCAAAGACCTTTTTCAAATAGCATGACTAATGAACACATGGTGTTTAATAATATCAAAATACACATGTCATAATCTCATATCATTATCAAATAAAACTTATTTTCACTTCACAAGCATTGTTCCTTGAAATTTTTTTTGTATAAGATATTACTCCATGTCATATGAAATCCTTGAAACATATCATAAATACTTTTCATAGCGCAAGATATGTTTCAATAATAACAATAATAATCTTTGCTTGAGGTAATAATATAAATAAAAGAATTAACATATAACATTTTGCTATGTTGTAAATTTACCAATTCACCTTGTACTTTATCACATCAAAGAGGTTTATTAGATTTCCTCCCTTTCACTTTCAACTTGATGTTTTCCTACAAACAATAATGTCTTTTTACTTTCCAATCACTAATAAGGTAATATGCAACGCATGCTCATGATGTATGAATGATTATGCACCCTAAAATGCATATAACCTCCTCTAATACCAATTTCTAGCCTCACACATTTATATTCATAAGCTATTCTACACTTGAAAATTTTTAATTCCCCAAAGCTTAACTAGGTGCTGTTTCAAAATTTCAGACTGATTGTTTGTCAATAAATTATTCATAACTTCTTAACCACATGAGAAAATCTTATGATTCTGGATTCATTAGAAACTAGGCATAATAAAATTTCCAACCCGCAAATATCATTACCAAATATCAAGTGAGTAAGTCAGGACATTCCAAGCAATCTGACCTAGGATTTGTGACATGGCAGACTGTATGTCACGAAATATTAATTTATATGTTTCTTCATACTTGTCCATTTAACTAGGGCATAATTTTCTTGAAAACTAGACTTCATTAGTATTTTTTCATAAAAATTAGAGAATTTAACTCACTATATAGAATTATAAAAACAATAGTTAATTCAAGTCGCAATCTGTCAATGTTCTGAAATCTGACAGAAGCATCACTATGAAATGAAAAATTCATTTCTCCCAAAATACAAGTTCAAATAAGATGATTCCACCTCTCACCGAACCCTTGAAATGTCTATTTAAGCGTATCTCACTCTATTCTAACCGTGCCCTAATTTACAAATGGAGCTTGTATCAGACTCGAAACAGGATGAGTGACTTGTGAAGGTAAGTTCATAACTTCCTCTATAAAACTCTTTTTTAGGTGATTCCAGAGTTCATAATTTATGGTTCATTTATCACTAAGTAATGATTCTCTCAATCAGAAGAACAATTTTCGGATCAAAACTCACCTGGAACAGCCGACGTTCCCAATTTTCCCCAGGTCGTTTCGCTTGAGTTCTTCCTCTGGTAATTTTTCTACGGTGAAAATATAATGTTAAGTGGCTTATATATTATTTTCAGAATTTTCTGAGGTTTTATGGAGGTTTGAAAAAATATCCCTTTGAGCAGCTCTCACCTGTCTGCTTCAGCTGCTTGGAACTTAAGTGATGGTCAATCACATTTTTTTGTCATAACTAAGTGTTTTAACCCTAATTAAGCTTACTTAATCCTATTTAAACATATATATTATAATATTTAGAAATTTTATGATTTATTCTTAATAATCCTATATAATTACTTTGTAAAGTTTATCGATAATTAAGTAATCATTATGCATTAATCGAAATATTAATTACTGTATACAAATATCACTAAATGGATATCCAAACTAACTTAGTATGTTACTTAAATGCATGATTATGCACAAATGATGTTTCTAGGGCACGTCCGTGACATATATGATCTCACCGAGTGATGTTTTGTGCAGCGGCGTCGACCCGACCCGGGTGTAATATGACCCGGCCCGGGTTATATGTAACTATCATGAAATAAAAAAGAACTGCAAGGCCTGGGTGCAATTGAACTCAGGCCGGGTGAGACAATCTAAAAAGTTGAATAAATCAGTAAATTGTGAAGATAAAATCATTCGATTATGGACTAAAGATGATACTTTAAAATAAGGTAATTCATGGACTAAAACTTGCTAAATTATAACTAGAACTTAAGATAAACCAAATCTATAAAAGCAATTTTAAATAAAAGTAATAATTCATCTAAGATTCGATAACTAGACTAACAAAAGGGTATATATAAAAATGCAATAAAGAATAATCTCACCACAATTAGTTGATGTGCTCGTGAACGTCCAATGCGATGAGCTCACTAGATGCGAGTTAATATGCATCCAACCGATTCCAACTTTCGGTAACCTTCATCAGAGATTTTGGCTTTACCTTTTAAGTCGATTTGTGATTTTTCCATATTTTGAATTGCTTTTGGACTCCTTGGTCTCCATTGTTGGAATGTGGTTGGTACTTTTGATGTTGATGCTATGAATGATGCGGCTCCCTCCTTTTGTTCAAGCAAAATTGGAGGTAAGTTCGTAGTTGGGATTAGAACTTCCGAAGGCCAGCTCCTCCTTTGAACTATTCCATCTTCAATTACATACTCACTTGTCTCCTTTATCCTCCACTATGCAGTCTATGTTCTTCTTTGATAATTTCTTCGTGGTCTCCATCTTTGATAAAAAATTTGGTGGTGACATGGGCATACAATAATTGGAGGATATTTTTCTAAGCAAGTCTTTTGAGATGAGTCAAATTGAGAAGAAAAATTTGCAACCTAATTCTCTAATGATTGGATCTTTGCCTCCATCTCCTCGAATATACTCTTAATTTCGAATGGTTGTGGAGGAGAAGGAATACTATTATTGACTTTGATTTGAGACTTCAGCTGAACCAAATGTGCCTCCAAAGATTGAATGAGTTGATCCTGAAGGTTAAACTTGTTTTCATTGGATGAAATAAATTGGCAAAGCATCCCCTCCAGATTGGTATTTGATTCAGTCGAAGACTTTTCTTCTTGCAGAGATGAGAGGGCATCATCCATTTCTTGGCCATGTTGCTTCATATTTGAAATTTGAATCTCCATACTTTGTATGAATTCTTCTTGCGTGAAGATCTTCGTCAACAATGTCTCCATCATGCGAGTAAGCAGGACTAGTGGGTCTTGCGTTGTTACGCTTTCGTTTACACATGCCTGGGGTGGCATGATTGTATTTTGTCCTGAATAGTTTATACCAACTTGTATAATTTTAGATGCAGAAGCGCCTTCATGTTGAGGGCTAGAATAAGCTTCAAGTTGTTCTTCTCCAGGAGCTTTGATAATCTTGCTATTTGGCTTGGGTTGTTGTTTGGATTTATTCTTCTTCGCCATTGATGATTGATCAATTTGTCTTTAAAACAACTTCTTGCAACACATGAAAATAAGAAACTCGTGAAAGTATATGAAGTGATGAATTCCAAATAACAATATGCAATAAAATCTTTAAAAGTTCTAGAAAAAGAAAATAAAATCAAGTTAACAAACAAAAGTAGAAAAACAGAACTAGAAATAGTCCCCGACAATGGCGCCAAAACTTTGATGTGTGAAAATTAAGCTCAAATATACTAGCAAGTATACTAAATCATATCAAGTAATAAAGAGTGAATAGAGTGTCAAATACATGAGGACTAATCTAGATTCTTATCTTTCTAACTTAAGTTTATTAATTGAGAAAGTAACAAGAATTGATTTGAGATAAAAGTAATCCTAATTGATGATAATTAGAGATAATGATGCCTTTAATTAATGTATGAGAAAGTTAGAACTCAGACTTTGTATCCCTATCGTATTCTCTTAATTATCAATAATTAAATATAGACTTCTTGTAGAAAATAAACAGATAAAAGGTATAGGACTCAAAAGCTTAAGGACATAACTACTCTAATAAAGAATATAATTAAAGCACGTTGAAAACTCAATCCATTTAATATATTCTAAACTAAGATGCATTAATATGAAAGGTTGCTTGAAGTAAATGACTCAAAAACTTGAGAACGTAACTATCTTAAATAGAAGTAAAATTAAAGACGTCGAAAACTCGATCAACTCTAATCTACTTTATCTAAGATGTTTTAAGTTGCAAAACTCCGTTTAATGATATAATTGTTAGCAATTAAAACTAATTTGCTAACAAAAATATCAAACTAACAGAACTCGGCCCGGGTCAGAAGGAACTCGGCCTGGGCTGACACAAACGTTTCTGATCGAGGAAAAAATAAGGAAGAAACTCGGCCCGGGTTCTTCAGAAAGAAGAATCCGATCGATTTTCTCTTGCAGAATTATGTGAAATTATATGAAATTAATGCAAGATACTAATAAACTCAAATTAAACATGAAATTCACATCATAACCATGTTCTCAGAAGTCTAAACAATAAAATATATTAAGAGAAAACTGAGATTCTGATGCAGAGTAATTCGTTAGAATTCTGTAGTTAGTTAGTTAGTTAGAATTCTGATGGTGATTTCTGTTCGTGCTCTTTATCTTTCTGATGGTGATTTCTCTTAGTGCTCTTTATCTTTATTTTGTTTTTGTTATGTTGGATAGAAGTTGTATGGTGTTGGAGTCATGTAGGCTTATATAAACTTTCAATTTGGCGTCAATGAAGCATAGCTTTTGATTCCAACTTTTACTTGTGTTTTACTTTGTGAGATCTTGAAATCTGGCGAGTCGCCGTGTTGTTCCTATTCAGCACACATTGAAGAGTTCTTGAGCCACAGAGTCATTCCTCTGCTACTGCCTGGACTTGTGATAGGCCATTTCCTATCACTGCGTCAAGTGGTATCAGAGCCAAGGAAGACTAGCAAAATGAGTAATGCACTAACCAGATCAGAATTTGACAAGCTGAGTTCAGAGTTCAATGAGGTAAAGGATCAACTATGACAAATTGCTGATGCTGTAAGGATGCTTACTTTGAGAACTGAATCTTCAAAAGCTAAAGGGAAGCGTCCAATGAAAGAATTCGAGGAGTCAGAGGATGAAGAGGCAATCTCTGAACCTCCAAACTCAGCAAATCATCAATAACACGAGTATAAACTGAAGGTAGATATTCCCAGTTTCAATGGGCAACTGCACTTAGAAGAGTTTTTAGATTGGATAGAAGAGGTTAAGAGGTCATTCGAATACATGGACACGCCAGATGACAAGCGAGTCCAACTAGTCGCGTACAAACTCAAAGGGAGAGCCTCTGCCTAGTGGAAACAACTCCAAGCTACTTGAAACCACCAAGGAAAAGCACCTGTTCAGACTTGGTTGAAGATGAAGCAACTATTGCGGAGTCGTTTCCTTCCACCAGATCATGAACAACTATTATATCAATAGTGGCAAGAATGTAGGCAAGGTAACAAAACAGTAAATATTTATGCCGCTGAATACTATAGATTATCTGCCAGGAACAAATTGATAGAGTCTAAAAATCAACTTATTGCTTGATTCACTTGGGGTCTATGACCAGCTATCAGAGAACGCGTGGAGGTACAAAAAACATACACGCTTTCAGAAACTGTTTCTCTAGCTGAGAAAATTGAAAGACAAATTGATAGAAGTACTAGGAGTTCATATCGCAGCAATGACACAAACCGGCCCTTTCCAACAAAGTCTATTCCTCTTGTGAATCAAAAGGAAGAAGACAATCCTAGATTAAAAGCTGTAGATGCTCCTACAACACAAAGTTGGAATTCTAAGCCAGTTGTACCAACGACAACAAGAAGGTCCACAAATCCCTATGCCAAACCAGAGCCACCAATCTGTTATCGTTGCAAACAACCTGGACATCGTTCAAACGAATGTAGACAACGAACTACAGTTAACTATGCACAATCTGAACATGATGAAGAGACTGAGGGTGCTCTTGAAGAAGAACATGATGTTTCATATGGTGATGAGGAAGGAGAACACCTTTCTTGTGTGGTTCAGAAGGTTCTCTTAACACCAAAGCATCAAGAACCCACATAGTGGCATAAAATTTTTAGAACTACGTGCACAGTCCAGGGAAAAATATGTGACATTATCATAGATGGAGGGAGTTCTGAAAATATTGTTTCCACAATTATGGTGGAAAAACTCGGGCTCACAAAAGAACCACATCCTGAACCTTACAGGGTCGGGTGGATTCAAAGGGGAATTGAGAAAAAGGTAACTGATAGTTGTAAAGTTCCTTTATCCATTGGCAAATACTACAAAGATGTCATCACTTGTGATGTACTTGACATGGATGCTAGTCACCTCATATTAGGCCGACCTTGGCAATATGATGTGAACTCTACACGCTATGGTTGGAAGAATTTCTATATCTTTGAAAAGAATGGACAGCGAACTACGTTGATGCCAAAAGAAACACACATGATGACTGTAGGATGCAAAAGTTTCTTGATCACTAGCAAGAAAGATTTGGCACAAGAAGTGACCGAGGTTGGACAATTCTTCGCTATTATTTGTTTACTGCAAAGCACTCAACAACTTACACCACCAACCAAAGAGATTGCTGAACTCTTACAAGAATTCCCAAGCATTGCTCCTGAGGAACTACCTGTTGGTCTTCCTCGAAAAAGAAATATTCAGCATCGAATTGTAGTTGGCTCCAGCCTACCTAACTTGCCACACTACCGAATGAGTCCCCGAGAGCACAAGCTACTACAAGAACAAGTGGAGAGCCTCCTATAGAAGGGCCTGATACGTGAAAGTTTGAGCCCTTGTGTAGTCTCTGCCTTATTAGTTCCCAAAAAAGATGGATCCTGGAGAATGTGTATAGATAGCATAGCTGTTAATCGTATCACAATTAAATATCGCTTCCCTATTCCTCGCCTGGATGACATGCTCGATATGTTGCATGGCGCGAAGGTTTTCTCTAAGCTGGATTTGCCTAGTGGGTATCATCAAATCCGTATCGAGAAGGGTGATGAGTGGAAGACAGCTTTCAAGACAAAGGATGGACTTTACGAATGGCTTGTCATGCCCTTTGGCTTATCAAATGCGCCTAGCACATTCATGCGCCTCATGAATCAGGTTCTTAAACCATTTATCGAAAAATTTGTTGTTGTTTATTTTGATGACATTTCAATTTATAGCCAGGATCCTACAGAGCATATCTCACATCTTCGGACTGTATTAGCTACCTTACATGAAAACTAGTTGTACATCAATTTGAAGAAATGTGTCTTTGGTGATTCCAAATTATTGTTCCTGGGTTACATTGTTAGTGCTGAAGGTATACAAGTTGATCAACAAAAAATTGATGCCATCGTGTCTTGGCCAGTACCAAAAAATGCCAGCGAGGTTCGGAGTTTTCATGGTCTTGCCTCCTTCTACCAACGGTTCATAAGAAATTTTAGCAGCCTGATGGCCCCAATGATCGAGTGTTTGAAGAAGGGCAAATTCAACTAGACTGCTGAAGCTAACGCCAACTTTACACTGATCAAGGAGCGCCTCACCTCCGCTCCTATCCTGGAACTCCCAAATTTTGATAAAGTATTTATAGTTGAATGTGATGCCTCCATTCAAGGAATTGGTGCAGTTTTGTCTCAGGAAAACAAACTTGTTGCTTTCTATTGTGAGAAGCTCACTGAAGCACGACGATCTTGGTCCACATATGAACTTGAATTCTTTGCAGTAGTTCAATCTTTGAGACACTGGGAACACTATCTTATTCAACTGGATTTCATTTTATACACAGATCATGAGGCTCTGAAACACTTGCAAACATAAAGCAATGTAAATCGTATGCACGTGCGATGGGTTCAATTTTTGCAGTGTTTCACATTCATTGTTAAACATAAGACTGGGAGTCAGAATCGAGTTGCTGATGCACTTAGTAGGAGAGCTTCACTACTATCCATCCTACGTTCAGAAATTGTAGGTTTTGAGGCCCTTAAGGATCTATACCAGAATGATCATGAATTGGGCTTATACTGGGAAAAGTGTCAACTTCATCAAGCTGCTGAAAATTTCCACATTCAAGAAGGATATCTATTTCGGGGGCAATCAACTATGTATTCCTAAGTCCTCTCTTCGTGAACAACTGATACGAGAGCTACACGCTGGAGGACTAACAGGCCATTTTGGTCGTGACAAAACAATTGCTGCAGTAGAACATCGATATTTTTGGCCACACTTGAAACAGGATGTGGAGAGATTTGTGAAAAGATGTCCTACGTGCCAAACTGCTAAAGGACAAGCACAAATACTGGGTTGTATACACCTCTTCCCACTCCTGAAGCTCCCTGGGATGACATCACTATGGATTTTATCCTAGGTTTGCCTCGAACTCAACGCAGCTTCGATTCTATCTTTGTGGTTGTAGACAGGTTTTCTAAAATGGCTCATTTTATTCCCTGCCACAAGACCTCGGATGCTAGTCACATTGCTGCGTTGTTCTTCCGTGAAGTTGTGCGCTTACACGGAATTCCAAAATCAATCACTTCTGACCGTGATAGCAAATTCTTATCACATTTTTGGAGAGTCTTATGGACTCGTTTTGACACTCTTAATTTCAGCACCACGTGCCATCCCCAGACGGATGGTCAATCGAAGGTTGTGAATAGGTCAGTGGACAATTTGTTACATGCTCTCTCTGGTGCAAACCAAAGTGCTGGGACCTAGTGATATCACAAGCTGAGTTTGCATACAATAGTATGCTCAACCGAACTACAAAGAGGTCTCCTTTTGAAATTGTGTATGGAAGACTCCCACGACAAGTGCTAGATCTTGCAACACTTCAAACTGCTAGGCAGACTTCAGAAGTTGATGACCTGGTAGCTAAATTAGTTCAGATTCATGAAGACACATGCCAACATATTGAATCCTCCAACATACAGTACAAACTCTCTTCAGACAAACACAGACGTTCAAAGGTGTTTCATGAGGGAGATCTCATCATGGTTTTTCTACGCAAGGCAAGATTTCTGATCGGAACCTACTCCAAGCTCAAAGACAGAAAATATGGACCTTGCAGAATCCTCAAGAAAATCAATGATAATGCTTATGTTGTGGATCTTCCTGAGGGGCTTGGTATTTCTCCCACTTTTAATGTTTTCGATCTGACGGAATACTATTCTTCATCTTCAAGCTCGTGGTTGAGCTCTTCTCATGGAAGAGAGACTGATGCAGAGTAATTCGTTAGAATTCTGTAGTTAGTTAGTTAGTTAGAATTCTGATGGTGATTTCTGTTAGTGCTCTTTATCTTTTTTATGGTGATTTCTGTTAGTGCTCTTTATCTTTATTTTGTTTTAGTTATGTTGGATAGGAGTGGTATGGTGTTGGAGTCATGTAGGCTTATATAAACTTTCAATCTGGCATCAATGAAGCATAGCTTTTGATTCCAACTTTTACTTGTGTTTTACTTTGTGAGATCCTGAAATCTGGCGAGTCGCCGTGCTGTTCCTGTTCAACACACATTGAAGAGTTCTTGAGCCACAGAGTCATTCCTCTGCTGCTGCCTGGACTCGTGATAGGCCATTCTCTATCACTACACCTCTTTTTATTTGTTTAGTCTTCCAAATATTCGATCCTTTGCTGCGTCAGATTCAAACGTAGTCTTCCTCTAACAACTAAACTAATCCATAATCAGAAGAATTAACATCAAATTTGAGGGAGAAAATATAAAATAAAGATTAGAAACTATAAATCCAACTCCCAAGAAGTGGTGGACGTCTTTGGAACAAGCTTTGACCGAAACTATGCTCCAAACGATCGCCCCAAATCACGAAATCTCTACTTCTTCGATTGATTTGTAGTGGCGCACAGTAGAACTTGTCTCTCATTTCTGGTGCGGTTAGGGCTTCAAACTCTGAGATTGCATGCTCCTTGGCTTTGTGGTACATCCATATTTAGAGGGATGGTGGCCTTTTTGGGTTCCGAGTTGTGTTCACGATTTAAATCCAAGTTAAAGTCGGCCAAAAAGTCACGCGATCTGCTAGTTTGGCTGATTTGTACTAACTCGGGCCGGGTTCTGTTCAAATTTTATTTTTGGACAAAATTCGATTTAGAATCAAATTCTAATGCCAACGCGTTCCGGGTATTATGCCAGCCTGGCCTGGGTTTATCTTGAACTCAATCATATGTGCTCTTGTGCTTCGTTTTACGTGTTTCTCCGATTCAATCGCTTTGCACCTCCAAAATGATGATCCTGAGAATAAAATCAAATAGAAGTGGGTAGCTTTGGACTCAAAAGAAATTAAGAAAATAAATAAGAAAATAGATGCATGCAATGATAAAAACTACGAAAAATAACCTAAATGATGCTTGTAAAACATGTGTAAAAATGCATGCATCAGCTGCCATCCATCAATTAACATTGGTTACTTGAACGGATCCAGAGTGCAGGATTTTCCAATTAGAGTATGTAAAGGTCATGCATACCATGCTATCGTATCACATGATACTATATGCGATGCATCATTATCATAATGACAATAACATATGATCATGCATGCCATGAACTATATCGAACCTTACATGACATTACTGCATACTTACATTCATTTTTCATATAATAGTCATGAACATAAAACGTAATGTCATACCTGGTGAACCTCGGATCCGTCATCTATAAGTATCGTACAATAAGAATATGCATTCATATACAATCATGACATATAACTTATCATTTCATTTCACTTTCATTATCATGTACATCTTAGGAGTTTTTTTATAGCTCCTTGATCATTACTTGTTACTTAACGTCTTTCATACTTTACATTTCCTTAGGATTGTTTTATAACCCTTTAGACATTCTTTTATTCTTCTTTCATTCTTTATTATGTGATCCTTTATGTGTCATATTCGTCATTCATCAATATCACATAATACCATCTTGACTTTCATTACATATCATAAGTCATATATCAGGAACACACACATCTAACAATGAGGGACTTTATTCCTAGTCATCTTTAGGAATACACACAATTTATGATGAAGGACATTGTTCCTTAGAAGTACATACATAAATGCAAGACTTTACTTCTCAAGCTTAGGTCCCCTTAAAATACATACATAAGTGTAGGACTTTACTTTCCATATTTAATTCATCATTATCTTAATTTTCTTTGTTATAAAATACTTTGAAGTTAAACTTCACTTTCATTCTTACTTTATCATATGATATCTTTCATCTTTACATTGGAAAATCTCAAACACCTTTGAGGTGATGACATTATCTCCCAAGAAGTCTCAATCACCATAAGGTGAAAAGCATTTACTTCTCATTTTTACATTCAATATTTACTTTCATTATATTTATCATATACCATGCTTCATATTTACTTAATAATCAGTACATGTGGGCATCATTACATTGGTTGATAGGGATCTGAAAAATATCAAACACCTTTTAGGTGATGGCATTATTTTTCAAAGTAGTCTCAGTCACCGTAAAATGAAAGACGTTTATTTTTAGAAAATCTCAAATACCTTCTAGGTGATGGCTTTATTTTTTAAAGAAGTCTCAATCACCTAAGGTGAAAGACATGTACTTATTACCCATCTTCCATCTAAACCATATCATTACATTAGTTCATAGGGCATTGAGGAAATCTTAAACACCTTTTGAGTTATGACATTATTTTTTAAAAAAGTCTCAATCATCGTGAGGTGAAAGACATTTACTTCTTGTCCTTATCTTTCATCTTTACTTAATTGAAGGCTCAAGGCAACATCATTACAACTAGGCCAATGACTCCTAGAAAATCTCAAACACCGTTTGGCATTATTTCTTGAGAAATATCTAGGGGTGTTCACCGTCGACCCGGTGAACCCGAAAATCCGACCCCGTCGGGTCGGGTCAACTCGGGTTGGATAATTCCAACCCGAGTTGACCCAACCCGACCCGATGACCCGGTTTTTTTCTTTTTTTTCTTTTCTAATGATTTTTTTGTTAAATGTATAGTTTTATATCTTTTAAAATCTAAAAAAATATGAAATAAATTATTTTAAATGTAGAAAAGTATATAGATATTTAAAACAATATTTTTTATATTTAAAAATACTTTATTTTGTATAAAAGATAAAATAACAAATACTTTTATATTAAAAAATAAATGAAAAATTAAAAAAAGGAAAAAGGTTGGTCGGATAAACCAACCACCCGACCCGACCCGACCCGGACCGGTCCGGGTCGGGTCGGGTCGGGTGGTTGGTTTATCCGACCAACCTTTTTCCTTTTTTTAATTTTTCATTTATTTTTTTAATATAAAAGTATTTGTGGACCGGTCCGAGTCGGGTCGGGTCGCAGCAAAAAAGGAGGATACCCAACCTGACCCGACCTAGCCGGGTCAGGTCAAGTTTGTTCACGGGTCAGGTCAAACCTGACCCATGAACACCCTTAGAAATATCAATCACCATAAGGTGAATGACATTTACTTCTTTAACGTAATATGTGCCGAGGCATTTCTTTCAATTTCATACTTTATTAGTCATCAATACATCAAACAATCATATCAATCTTTCATCTTTTAGCCTAATTACGCTGAGCATGCATTACATGTCATATATAATCAATACACATCCATACATAATCTATATACATTAGAAAATAGGTTCAATGCATCTTACAAGGCATTTCTCAGCTTCACAACCGTGCCCAATAACGTCATTGTTGTACCCAGCATTGTCACGATTGTGCCCAACCACGTTACGACCGTTCCTACCATTGTCATGGCCGTGTCCTTTTTTGTCATGGTCATGCCCAACCTTAGCCAAATTTTAATTTCGTCGCTCTCACTCACGGTCATGACCAATCATGTCACGACCATGCTTGGTCTTGTCATGGTCGTGACAAAGGTGTCAATGCTTGGTTTTATCATAGTCGTGACAAAGGTGTCACAGGTATGACCCAGAGCCTTTTTAATGCATCATTTTCGTCCGCTTGGTCATGGCCATTCCTAGGGGTGGCACGATCGTGTCGGCGTCCTGGAATCCCGATTCCAATATGAAAATATCGATTTTTGAGATCAAAACTTCAGTAAAAACAATCTAAAACATTACAAAAGATTGTAGGCATGATATCTAATCATAGAAGAATCATAGAACATATTAAAGGATTCGATTTCCCTTCATCATCAAGATTTAAGACTTTTCCCCAAAATTCATACAAGTATCAGAATCTATTCTCTGCATAGTATTCTGGTAATAGACACTAAAATATTAATAACTTAATTTATACTTGTTATTTTCAAATGATTCCAATTTTCACAGAGAGATAAATGAACCTTTAACTTCTGAACAAATTTTAAATCCTAATTAAGTATTTCCAATTTATGATACTTTTTACAATTTTGTCTCATTGTTACTCGAGACAGCATGACATAAGTCTGATATTTGGATCATAACTATTTTTATACATCTTAAAATCATATGAAATAAATTTCTGTGAAAACTAGACTTCGAGGGATTTTCATTCATATATTATTTGTAATTTTTGGATAAGTAAAACCTATCCAAATAATTATTACAAAACATTCACAAATTTAATAGATTATGTAATATAAATAATAGAATTCTCATTCATGCAACCCTGAATCAAAATCTCTATCAAGAACTAGGTGTTTTTGAAACTCTCAATCCAAACAAAACATCATTGATGGGAGAGAGAGGGGTTTGGATCCCTTTTACATACCTATGTATTGGGTCAAAGTTATAATGCTTTATATAATTATATTTTAATGATACAAACATCGAAAGATTAAAGTTAAATGCTGAAAAAGTTTAAATTAAATAAATAACTTTATACACTATACTTTGATTAAATAATTGACTACGATCTTGTTAGATTATGGATGGAAAGATGAATACCAAAGTTGTAGAGAATTTTGTTAGCTATTCATAGAATCTAGGATTATCTAATATGGATAGTTGTGTAGAAAGTTATGATCAAAACAGTGCAGGTCGGTCAACCTATCGGTTGAAGCAAAGAAGATCGATCGAGATAATACCGGTCGATCGATCAATACTCAGCCTACCCCAGACGCATCGAGCCGATACCGGTTGATGTACTGGTTGATAGTCTGGTCGACCGATCAACTGCGGTAACTGAGCAAATCAGTGCAACGGTCATGTGGACCGGTCGATCGATCCCCGGCTGGAATGAATAGTAATGATTATATTTGAAGGAGAAAATTGTAAAATAAATTTGGACGAATTTTTCACATGCTGAAGCCTATAATAGGAGTGTCAAAGCTAGAAACAAAGACACCATCCAAGCATTGAAGCAAAACTTCAAGAAATCAAAAGAAGATAATTTTCCTCAAAGTTATCATTTAAAGCTTTCTTTCTTTCTCTCTTCTCTTTTTGTGAGTGTTCTATTGTAAAAGAGAAAAACTATTATTCAGAAAGATAGAGAGAGCTCCTGTGTAAAAGAGGTTCGAAATCTTACCTCATGAGCGAGAGAAAATATTAGCTTCCTAGAAAGAGAGGTTGCCTTGCCTCTCTAAGCGGAGAAAAGATGGTTAATTTAAAGGGCATTCTTCCTTGCCCCATTTGAAATTAAGGAAGAGGTTAGTGGAATCTCTGACAATCTCGAGATCGAGAAGTTGGAGCAGGGACGTAGGTCAAAGTGTTGCCGAATCTCGTCAACAACCATCCTGTCTTTGTGTTTGCATTCTCTCTCTATCTCCCTCTTATATTGTATTTAGGATCTGAATTGCATTAATTTAAAAAGATTTTAGGAATCGATTTTAAGCTTCCGTGATGGTTTTTATGAAATCAACATTTTTGATTAAACACCACTTCACGCCCTCTTGGCGCCCTTTGGAATCCTACAATTGGTATTAGAGCGGGATGTTCTTGTTTTAAGATCTAATCATTTTTAGATCTGATTGTTTCAAGATTTCATCGTCTTGTTTTAGGATTTAACAACTTTTAAGAGCCATGTCATCAAGTGGATTTAGTATTTCCGCAGGTCAATCTATTGTTCGTCCTCCGCTTTGTAATACATCCAATTTTGCTTATTGAAAAATTAGGATTCAAGCATACATATGTTCCATTGACATTGACATGTGGGACATTGTTGAAAAAGGCTACTATTTACATGAAAAATTACCTTCAGATTATGACGAACGACAAAAGATTTTTTCAAAATTGGATTGGAAAGCTAAAAATATTTTTTATGGTGCTTTGGATTCAACAGAATTTAATCGGATCTCGAGTTGTGAAAGTTCAAATGAGATTTGAAAAAAACTTATCACTACCTATGAAGGAACGAATAAAGTTAAAGAATCTAGATTAAACATTTTAAATCACTAATATGATTCTTTTAAAATGCTAGAAAATGAATCCATTAATGATATGATTGTGCATTTTAACGATATTGTGAATGCTTAGCCTCCTTGGCGAGCCAAGAACTAACCCCCAAAAAGTGAAAAAGTTTCTCAGGTTGCTCACCTCCAAATGACATATAAGGAGGACCGTGATTGAAGAAAAATACTTAAATAGTCTGAATTTTGATTATCTAATTAGTTCACTGTTAACCTATGAGATCGAAATCCAGAAAAAAGAAGAAGAAAAATCCCCAAAGAAGAAAACATTGGCATTGAAAGCGAACGGAAGTAAATAAGATTCAAATGAAGAAGTGGATGAAAAGAGACTTGCCCACTACACAAGAAAATTAGATAAATACCTCAAGTTGGTGAAAAAGAAAGAGAACAATAAAAAGTCAACCTGAAGATCACATGAACATCACAAAGAAGAGAAATCTCAGAAGGGAAAAAGAAGAAATATGAAGAGTCAGGTGAAGATGAATGAAATGACTCATCAAACTCTTCTAGTGAGGATGCATACCTATGCTTAATGGCTCACAATGATGAGGTAATTTTTAGCCCTTCAATTTCAAATAATGACTCATCAAGCTTTTTCGAAGAAAATACTCTTTTAGATGTTAATGAAGAACTTTCCTCTCTCATAAAAAGATATTTTTCAATTAAAGAGGAAAATGAAAAATTAATACATGAAATTGAAAAATTAAAAGTAGAAAAGGATACATGTTTTATGGAAAATGAATATCTCAAAAAATGAAATTGAAACTTCAAAAATTACACATGCATAAGAAATTATAAAACTAGCATGTTCTTTAGAAAAAGTAAAATAAGAAAATGCCTCTTTGAAAAATATACAAAATAGCGATAAGTCTATTTCTCATATAACGAAAACCAATCTTAGGAATCATCTTGCACATGAAAATTCTTATTGGAAATCCAATCATTTATATAGTAGAAAATCACATCTCAAATGTTTTACATGTGAATTTTATGGTCATTATGCATATCAATGTAAAATAAGAAAATCATCACAACATGGCATGATTTGGGTGCTGAAAGGAACATTGTCTAACAAAATAGGACCCAAAAAAGTTTGGATACCAAAAGTTACTTAATTGTTTTTTAGGTGTGCCTCACATGTAAAGCAAAGGTCTAATGAAAATGAAAATGTGAAGGCATAAGGTTATGGTAAAAGTATCATTGGTTATACTCATGTTTTTTATTTCATGGTTCTTAAGTGTTAAGCCTATTTTATGATTTTACTCAAAATTTTAAAATTACTATTTCTTTGAAAGAAAAGGAAGGAAAATAAAATTGATCATAGTGATAGGGGGAGCATGTTAAAATTTCTAACCTTATTTTCTAATTATTGTATCAAAGTTTTATGCAAAATTTTGATTCTTAATATATTTTTCTGTGGCTTTCATAAATAGGTTTTCATTATAAAATGGCCTTAAATTTATGGGGAGTTATCTTTATGATGCAATACTTTACATTTATATTATAGGAAAAAAGGGGAAGAACAAATTTTTTTGAAAATATGATTAAGGGGGTCTTACATATGGTTTCTTATATGCTTCATATACAAATTATTCTTTTTGATGAAACAAAAGGAGGAGAAATATAGGAGAAATATGATCTGAATATAACCTTATATGAATAATACCTTACAATTAATATTTATGAGGATATATATCTTTGTAAGGAAAGCTGTGTTAGGAGGAGTAAAATTGATTTTATAAAAATTTTACAACTTTTTCGCAACTTATATATTTTTCATATTTCTCGGTTTGTCTTCATAAAAAAGGGAGAGATTGTTGGGCCAAAGTTTTAATGCTTTATATAATTATATTTTGATGATACAAACCTCGAAAGATTAAAGTTAAATGCTGAAAAAGTTTAAATAAATTGGATAACTTTATGCACTACACTTTGATTAAATAATTGACTATGATCTTGTTAGATTATGAATGATCAAAGTTGTAGAAAATCCTATTAGCTATCCAAGATTATCTAATTTGGATAACTATGGAAAAAGGTATGATCAAAATAGTGCAGGCCGGTCAACTTAAAGAAGGCCGGTCGAGATAATATCGGTTGACTGAATGAAGATGCCTATCGACCGACCAGCCTGCCCCGGACGACGTCGAGCCGATACTGGTTGATAGTCCGATCGAACGATCAGCTACGGTAACTGAGCAAATCAGCGCAACGGTCATATAGACCGGTCGATCGGTCCATTAATGCGGTCGACCAATTAGCTGCAGACAATGAAGGAAATAAGCCAACGGTCATATAAACCAGTCGACCGATCCATTAATGTGGTCGATCGATCCCCAGTTGTAATAAATGGTAACGGCTATATTTGAAGGAGAAAATTGTGAAACAAATTTTGGACGAATTTTTCACATGCTGAAGCCTATAAAAGGAGTGCCAAAACCATAAGCAAAGGCACCCATCCAAGCATTGAAGCAAAACTTCAAGAAATCAAAAGAAGATCTTTTTTCTTGAAGTTATCATTTAGAGCTTTCTTTCTTTCTCTCTTCTCTTCTTGTGAGTGTTCTATTGTAAAAGAGAGAAACAATTTTTCAAAAAGATCGTAAGAGCTCCTGTGTGAAAGAGGCTCCAAATCTTATCTCTTGAGTGAGAGAAAAGATTAGCTTCCTAGAAAGGAGAGATTGCCTCTCTCGAAGCGGAGAAAATGTGGTTGATGTAAAGGACGTTCTTCCTTGTCCCATTTGAAATTAAGGAAGAGGTTAGTGAAATCTCCGATAGTTTCGAGGTCGAGAAGTCGGAGCGAGGATGTAGAGCAAGATGTGGTCGAACATCATCAACAACCACCGTGTCTTTGTGTTTTCATTCTCTTTCTATCTCCCTCTCATATTATGTTTATGATCTGAATTGCATTAATTTAAAAAGGTTTTGAGAATCGATTTTAAGCTTCTACGACGGTTTTTGTGATATCGACTTTTTGATTAAATACCAATTCACCCCCCCTCTTGCTTTGGGATCCTACACTATGATCTTGTTCTTCCTCAATATTAATCCCCTTTCCCTTGTCCATGCCCTATTCCTCTTTGCCCTCTTCTTCTTCCTCGTTCTCCTCTTTTTTTTTTTTTCAACTGTCACGTGGGAGAAATAAGAAAAGATAGGAGAGGGAGGGTTTGGACGTTTTTTTTATAAAGTTTAGCCTAGGGTTTCTTAGGTTTCCTGTAAATGACTTCAATAGCCCTATTCAAAAATTGGGATTGTTATAGAATATTTTGAAAAGGACGAGATAAAAGATGAGCGGATGTTACAATTCTATTTGGTAAAGCTTTTTTCAATTCTGGCATGTTTTTTATTTCAACAACATAATGAAATGAGAAAGAACAAATAATTTTAGATTAATTTAATCACTTTATTCTTTAGTGCTACATGATATAATAATTTTTATTTTATATTTATATGTTATTTATTTTATATATTTTTAAAAAAGATCAATAAAATGAGAGAAAAAACAATATATAAAATATCTAGAAAAAAAGATGGAAGAAAAAATAGAAGAAAAAAAATACTATGGGATAAATTACTTTATATTTTATATATAATGAATGATAAAATGATTTTTACGTAAATACAATTTTCGTACTCAGGTATATCATCTTCCATATATATATATATAACATCATCTGCAAAGCTTCTTGACTATTTATCTATTTTCTAATTATATTTTCTAATTTTTTTATTGTAACATAATAGTGATAATTATTATCAACTCTTTAATTATAATTGAATTATAATTAACCACTCTTTTATTTATCCTTACGGGGTTGTTGCAAGACTCGGGCCGCCCCGGCCAGTCAGACCACAATGTCTGGGCATTAAAATGGTTCGTGGATTGTGCAAAATTCAGTCATGAAGTTGACCTGCTTTGATCCGGTCAAATCAACCAGTTGACATGGCGGATTTGGTCGACTCGGCTAGGTCAAGTTATAGAATGTAAAAAAAAATATAAAACATATAAAAATTATTAATTTTTTTTAAAATACCATACATATATATATGTATATCTTTACTTAAAATTTATGTTTTAACGTTCTTCTTTATCACATATATAAAATTTCATCGATATTTTTATTTTTTTTAATATTCAAAAGATTTTTTATTTAGAAAATATCCAATTGATGATTTAATTTATACTTACTTTATTATATTATTTGATTTGAATTATTTTATTACATTACACTTTTATAGTTTTACTAAATAAGATATTACATATTAATAATATTAAAATAGTCATTTTAACTTATTTTATTTTTTTATTAATTTATATATCCGGTCCGATCATTTTGTAACACTCACAAATCGTACCTCGTCACGTGGCAAAATATGCTTCAAGGGTGATTATGGTCATCCTTACATGTACATCATATTGATGAAAAAAAGACTTTGACTAGTCAACTCAACATCGAATATAAGCGGAAGTCTAATCATCATATATTAATGCTACAAATAATATAACATCATATTATGCGAAAGAATGACATCATGAAGATGTGATAATATGCGAATAACATCATCGTGAAATATGTGAAGACTAATGAAAGAATAACCATATGAGTCCTGAGAAAACTCATCTATATATCATCTTGATAATAAAATAAGAGAACTAAGACATAAACAGAAGGACTCAAGATGCCCATGTGCTGCCACCACGAGCTTGATTTGTCACCGTTAGCCACATTCATTATTAAGATCAAGTCCTGCACGTATGAAAATGCAAGGGAGAAATCTCCCTATAAGTTAACTCAGTATAGAAGTAAAGTAAAGACAATCATAAGATCATGATACTAGACAAGAATCATAAGAACATCATCATTATATAGAAAGAAAATAGGCATAATCATGATACGATTAAAAGAAATCATGTAACGTGGCATAATCATAAGAAATTCATGAATCAAGGTGATAATATCAAGGATTAAGATAGATCAAAATAAATAATCAGAAAATGACGAGCTTCGATCATCATGATTATGAGATCATCATCATATAAAGAATCATGAGAAATTATCGTACGAGCACAGATAATCATGTTGTGAATCATCTTTGTTAAAACATATTAATAATAGATCATGAAAAGATCATCATAAAAGTGGCAAGAGCCAATAATCATCATAAGGAAATTTCATTGCTAATATGCTTCTTCTTCATCATTATCTTATTATTCATCTTTGACTTATAGTGGGATATATTTCAACCCACAGAGAGGCCTACCTCAACCCACCATCGTCATCATAACTGATAAAGCTAGCCTAACTGACTGGAGTTAGCCCATAACTGACCGAAGTCAGCCCATAACTGATCAAAGTCAACCCATAAGTAAGTGGAGTCAACCCTTACCTAGCCTTCGTCAAACCATTATCATAAGAGCTCTCCATTTAATATTTTTTTATCTTTTATCTTGCATATTTTAATTTATCTTTTATTAAGACACAAGGATCATGATCAAAATCTAGTCATCATAAGGAAGGATCAAAGGATCATAATAATCAAGGGTCCTAATCATCATCAAGACTACAAGATCAGATCATGGATAGTAAATCAGAGGCATAAATGACATTATCATCATCATAACTTATAAGAATTAAGCACATGAATTATGTGTCAAAATATCATAAAATCAACATCATCCTGTTGAAACCCGGGTCGAGTTCATAGGGCATTGTCTCAGATATTTGTGACTAAACTCGTGCCGAGTATGGCTAGAACCTGGACCGAGTTCATGGGACATCATTGCGAAAACTTGGGCATAACCTGGGCTGGGTTCAGGTCATATTGGGTTGGGTTTGGGGCTTCGTTGGATCGGACAACATTTCGCCCAATCGCATCATCATAGGGACAACCCGGGCTAGGTCATCATCAACTCGGACCGAGTTCATTTTTGTCACAGAGCTCAAAGCTCTTGACAATGACGGATTTAGGCCAACTTCCAACAAACTCGATCCGAGCATGGACCTACCCGAGCCGGGTTACATGAAATCTGGGTCGGGTTCCATTATGAAGAAAATAGCGTGATGAAATAGGAACTTTTCGAACATCTTTCTAGTGATTGTGGGCGTTAAGCATCATCATATAACATTGTACCATGAATAGGAATCAAACAAAGCATGCTTCAAGCCTAAAATCAAGATTATATGATGAATCCACCCTAGTTCCATACCTTGCAAGTTTCTGTCCAAGAAACTGTTTACTCTATTATTCTTCTTCTTCCTTCTCTTCTTTTTCCTCTTACTTCGGCCGCTCCTCCTTGTCCAGTGCTTAATCATCGATGTCCAAGTTCTCCAATTTATCCCCTATTGACGACAACAGTCACACGTGCGGGGAGGATGGGAGAGATGCATGAAAATAAGGGAGAAATTAGGGCCATCTTGTAGGGAGATAAAGGGGTTGATTGATTTGTTTTGATCCCATATTTATAGGGGAGGAATTTGAGATCCATTGAGGCTCCAAGATTTGATTCTATCTCTATTAATTTAAAACCTTGTTTCCCTTTTATCTTTTTCCAAGTTGGTTTTTATCTTTCTTCTCTTTTTTTCCTTTCAGGACTTGGGCGTTACATTATAAACCCCTTAAAATAAAATTCATCTTCGAATTTAGTCACCGGGTAGGATATTACTAACAAGAAAACTTCTATGGTCATTGTGATAGTCCATCTTTCACTTGGAAATACATTTGTTCATCGTCATTCCATCTCCATCATCTTAAAGACGTAGTCCTTTCATCATCATATCCATTAGGGCATGAGTCTTTTCATCACATAACATTTTCTTTCATCTTTCCATGTCATCCATATATTAGAAAGAAAAAAAATCTACTTTAGGGTACGTCCTGCCAACACAATAATTTGTCACCACCTAAATCATACCTTATGTTAATGGGGAAATAGTTCCATGTGGGTACTCCATGATAAGGTGATTGCCTTTTACAAGATTGTAAATTCCTCTTTAGATAGGCAATGACAACCCTCCTTCCATCTTTTCCTTTATCGTGGGGTTCATCTTTCATATAGTTGGGAATTCTCTCTACTTTAGGGCATGTCATGCAAACATGATAATGTGTAGCTACCTAAGTCATTAATATATCACTGGAGACACCAATGTCATGGTAGGTGCCACATGATAGGGAGATTGCCTCATCCAAGGCTGTAAAGTTCCTCTTTAGATAAGTTTCAATTCTTCTTTTTGTTGAATCCTATGTTTTGATGATAACAAATTAAAATGGATATTGAAGTTATTAATCTATGCTCAAGAGATGATAATGCAGGTGTAGGATTGATTCATCCACATTCGCAGAAGAATCGACAAATTAAAATCGAAAGAAAAAATTTCAGCACACGACCGATCGACCCATTAGTCGATCGACCTTGGCACCGGTCATTGATATTCAGCAGAAGAAAAGATGAGACAATATCGATCGACGTAGAGATAATACTGGTCGATACACTGGTCGACAACGATATGTACCTATCGATGTCGAGGCATTATTTTCGGCTGATGTACCAATCGAAGGACTGGTCGACGGGACAACGTCAAAATGCAGAAAATGCAACAACGGTCACGTTGACAGGTCGATCGGCCCATCCCAGTGGTCGACCGGTCATTTAGTTAAATGAACATTAACGGCTATTATTTTGAGGAGAAAATTTTGGAAGACTTTTTGAATGAATTTTCACCTGTAGGAGCCTATAAAAGGAGTGCCAAAGCCTAGGAAAAATAATCCAACCAAGCAAGAACGTCCTAGAGCTCCTTTCAAGTTCTTGAGCTCAAAATTATAATTTCTTCCCTTTTCTTTTCTTAGCTGACGTGAACTTATCGTTGTTATGGAATTATGGATTCTCACACTGAAAGTAATTCTAGACACGCTTTAATTTTTCTCTAGAGTTCACGCAACTGCAAGTGCACAGGTCGAGTAGAAACCTTGAGTGTCGTAACTCCATTGATTTAGATCGATTACTTGTTCTAATTATATCCCATAAATTATCACAAAATTATTAAGAATAGGTTGGATAAAGGAACAAAGATAGATTAAGAATAACAAAGGAGAGTAAGAAAAGGTCAAGGAGTGATAGAAGAGATTCCCTTGTAATGAATTCGTTGATGCTATTGCGAATGTCGTGTTCAACTTACTGATTTTATAATTTCACGAAGACGCGAATGAGATACTCTATCTCTCAGCCCACCGATGAATCTATAAATCAAGAAGAGAGTAGCTGCTAATCACTGAATTAAGATTACTCGTTAATAAGATCCTCATCCTTAATCAGAAGAAGAGTTCGATCACTCGATCTCCTACAACTCACTCTTTTAATCCTAATCAAAGTGATTGAAATGCAATTGACACCTCCCATGACTGTTAAGGGTTCTCACCTCGTAACATTCATTGTAGCAGATCTCTCGATCTTTAAATGAACAATAAACCAGCAATTACTAGAAACATAGCAAGTAATGTAACTAATTCCTCTTCTCGGATGAAACTAGTTAAAGCAGAAAGCAATTGATCTCTCGATCTAATTGAAATTAGGCATAAATTCTAAACATCCATGCATCACATAAATAGAAAGGAGGAGTCAAATTCACAATATCAAAAAGTCCGAACAAAAGTCAGCATCAACAAAGTTTCATCACAAGGGAATCAAGAATCTTCTTTAGTTCGTCCTCATTCTTCAAAGCTATCATCTCCCTTTTCCACCCCTCTCTCCTTCCTCTCGTCTTCCGGCTTCCTCTTTGCCTTTTTGTTTTCTCCCTGCTCAAAATTCAAATTTTGAAAAGTAGTTAGTCCTCCCTTTTACTCATTCAAATTCCCAACTAAAAAATGATAAAAACATTTAAATATGCTCAACTTTTATGTAAATTTGTGAATTTAATTATGAGTACATAAAAGAGGTGATCAAATTCCCTCAAGCTTAGCTTTTTGCTTGTCCTCAAGCAATGTTCAAGATAATAGTAATCTTCATCTTGCTTTTCAGCCAACCTTTTAATATACCAACCTGATATTCTTTGCCTAAGTGCCTTCTCTTTTCCTTCATTCCCTGGCTTTAATGAAGATATGAAAAACAAGACATTTTTAGCTTCCTCCTTTTTAGCTCAAGCTAGAGAAATCAAATAGTATAAACAAAAAATAGGAATGTTAATGCTGAATCTGCTTGTACAGTATAGACTCTTTTTTGATTCTTATTTCTTTTCATTTGTCCAGTACTCAGGTTATCCATAGCACTCAGGGAATCTATGTAGCAGGTTTTTGATCGGCACATCCCAGGATAGTTGCTCTTAGGGTACTAGGCATGAACCATTACGGATCTACTCACCCATATTCACCCTAGTTCGGGAATGCACCCTTTTTGTACTTTATGGGGCTTTCTTGGCCCTCTTTTCTTTTGCTAACTTTTGTTTTGCTTATTTTCAAAATTTTTTTTCATTTGGTTCCATAGTGCACTTGAAGATATTAATATTAACAATCCTATTAACAGTTATTTGAATTGAGAGGCGAGCTTAAATAGGATTAGTCGTCAAGCTTTTAATATATCAAAATAGTCACTTTCTGCTAGCCTTGACCCTTTCATTTTAAGCATTGAATTTGGTTGCAAAGTATGTTAAAATGTTAGGGAGATTAGCAAGATGCTCTTGAACAAAGTTTCAGGAGGTTGCAAAAGAGGCTATAGCTACAAGGTAAATTTGAAGCCTCTTACTGTACTACTTGGAGCTAATATGATGCAGTGTAAATTTGCAATGTGAAAATTTGTATTGAGAAGTTAAAAATTTGAAATTTGTAAAATTTTGGAAAGGTGTAAATGTATCATGATCAAGGAGAGAGTAGAAATGTACCATGTTGCCCTTTCCCCCAAGCTTAGTATCGACTTTGTCATCAGTGTCGATCGTGCCAGGAAGAGGGATCAGGAGTTGATTGAAACTTTAGTATGCGGTCAGTGACTTGCTGAATGTCACTGAGGGTTGTTAGGACAGAATTCTGGACAACTTCCACTCCTTGTACTCTCTGTTGATGCATCAAGTTTTGTTGTTCCAAATTATGCGATTGATCCTTAAGTGCTTGGATGTCTTGGTGATTACGGGCTGTGACTTCCGCAAGTTTTGTCACTTGGTCCAGGATAAGGTCCAGTTTGTCGGATGTGGTAAGTGGTAAAGATTGAGAGGCATCTGGTGCTGATGAGGAGGAAGAGGAGACAATGCGCTTTCTAGGAGTTCTGGAACCAGGAGGGATTTGCGAAGTGGTCTTGTAGTCCAAAAGTAATGGGGGTAGTGTTGGTATAGGCCTCGTGACTTGAATGAAATCATTCATCCACCAATTCTGGCCTTCTAAGAGTGAAGTCTGTCGAGGGTCAGGCAAGATGGGTTGGATTGTCGCAAAAAAATGTTGGCCATTTACTGTGAGAAGAACACCTTCCTTGGTCAAGAAATCCAAATCAATCAATGTTGCAGCTGTGGGGGTGGTGTTTCCTAAGAACACATAGTGTTCGGCTAGGGGTGTAATGAGGTTGCTGCAGCGGATTTGATTACATTCGTGGGTTGACTCCGTAATCAAACTTTGCAAGAAAAATGATGCGAGGTTAACCTCTGTGTTAGACAAAAGACACCAGAGGATAAAAAGTTCGTCAGTAGAAACAAAATCCTTCTCATAGTCATTGGGATGGATTAGGACGGTATTGGTGAGAAGAATATGGAGATATCGAAGAACAGGGTTCTTAAGATCTTGGCCGACTAGATGTAGCATGTTATCTGTACGTCGTCTAGTAAGTTGATACCAAACTTCGAATGCAGGGAAGGAAGGTGGAGGGGTTCTGTGGCCAATATTAGGGAGATTCAGGAAATGAGCTAGAGTATCTAGGCTCATGGCGAGATCGTGATTGCACAAACGAAACTCGATGTGGTGAGGAACACCATCTTCATTGAAACTGGTGGGATATAGAGTTCCTAAGAACTCAACTGATACCTCTTTGTAGAGGCTCCATTGCTTCATAAAGAAGGGAAGGAGACGGGATCGTTGAAGTATGGTTTGACATCGTCGAATAGTCCGAGAGACTCAAGAGTGGAAAAATCCAAGAATCGAGTGGAAGAGAAATTTTTGAACCTGGTGTTGAGGAGGCGTTGAGCTTCGTTGCTATTTTTCGACCGTTGTAGGTCGGATGTTGGTTATAGGAGACCATCCGGACGTAGCCGAGTCTAATGGACTCAGAAGAACTATTGGTTGTGGTTTCAGACGATGTACGCATTCTTTTCATGTTGCCGGCTGGTAGATTGAAGATGTCGGCGATCGTAGGGGTGCAGGACGCCCGAGGTTTCTCGAAGGACGATGGAAAGCTGTTAGGGATTTCGAGTGGCTGAGGTACGATGGGTGTTGGGAAGGAATTAGTTGGTCGGGTGGAAAACGAAATGACATGAGGGTGTTCGTGTGGGACTTGGAAAAGTGGGTGTTTGGGTAGATATGGTGTTAGATTCTGTTGGGATTCTCAACTAAATCTAAAAAGTGTACTTTCAAGGTGATTTTTCTGATACTTTTGACCTTGTGAGTGCTGACATGGCTGATGACCATTTATTTGGTTGGGTTGCCTCCCTGTAGCGCCTTTTTTTAACGTAATTGGCCCGACTTTATTTCTTCTAGTGGTCCGATTGCAGGTGTAAAACTTCTTCGAACCTTGCTGCCCCTGGATTGTAACGTTTCAATCTCTGCCCATTGACATTAAAAATTTCAAAATTTTGATATCCACTACGCCATGGGGATATATTTTTTCAATGATAAATGGTCCAGATCATCGCGTTCTTAACTTCCCGGGTAAAGTCGTAGTTGAGAATTGAATAACAGAACCCGGTCGCCTTCCTTAAAATTCCTTCTCAATATGTGCATATCATGCCATTTCTTTGTTCTTTCTTTATAGATGCGAGAATTGTTATAGGCATCTAGTGTCAGTTCGTCTAACTCATTGAGCTGCAATAATCGATTTCCAGAGGCTGCTTGGAGATCATAGTTCAGTGTTTTAATTGTCCAAAAAGCCTTGTGTTCTAGTTCCACCGGTAGGTGACAGTGCTTGCCATAAATCAACTTGAATGGTGTTATCCCAATTGGTATTTTATATACAGTCAGGTATGCCCACAGTGCTTCATTAAGTTTCAGGCTCCAATCCTTCCTAGTTATTGAGACGATTTTCTCAAGAATTATTTTGATCTCTCTATTCGAGACTTCTGCTTGCCCGTTGGTTTGAGGGTGATAGGCGGTAGAAATCCGATGTTTGACTCTATATTTGAGCATCAATTATTCAAAACTTCGTTCGATAAAATATGATCCTCCATCACTGATAACCAATCTAGGTACCCCAAACCTTGGAAATATTATATCTTTAAAGAGATTAACAACCGACTTTGAGTCTGCTGAGATAGTAGGGATAGCCTCAATCCACTTTGAGACATAATCAATGGCTATAAGTATGAACTTGTATCCACATGAGGGAGAAAAAGGTCCCATGTAGTCCACTCCCCATACATCGAATATTTCTACCTCTAGTATAGGCTGCTGCGGTGCTTCATTTCTTCTGCCTATATTTCCAATTCTTTGACAAGCATCACAAGATTTAACAACATTGATTGCATCTTTGAATAGAGTTGGCCAATAAAAACCTGTTTGGAGAATTTTAGAAGCCATTTTCTGGTATCCTCCATGACCACCATAAGGAGATGAGTCGCATTCCTTCAGTATAGCAGATTGTTCCTCGTTTGGTACACACCTACGATATATTCCATCCGCACATTTTTTGAAGAGAAATGGTTCATTCCAAAAGTAGTATTTAATATCTGAGAAGAATTTCTTCTTTTGTTGATAGGATAGATCAAGTCGTAGAACTCCAGAAGCTAGGTAGTTAGCATAATCGGCAACCCAAAGAAGTTGTATTTTCAGGATCGAAAACAATTGATCATCTGGAAAAGAGTCGTTAATAGCTCTGTGAGTGCCAGGATTAACGTCTTGTTCTGATAATTGGAGTCGAGAGAGATGATCAACTACTAAATTTTCTATCCCTCTTCGATCTTTGATTTCTAAATCAATTCTTGTAACAAAAGGATCCATCTGATGAGTCTAGGTTTGGCATCTTTTTTATCAATAGAGTATCGCACAGCTTGATGATCAGTATACACAATGACTTTGGAGCCAACTAGGTAGGATCTGAATTTCTCCATTGCAAAAACGACTGCTAGGAATTCTTTTTCAGTGGTAGCATTATTGATTTGTGCTTCATCCAAGTTTTTGCTAGCATAATAAATTGCATGTTGCTTTTTATCCTTCCTTTATCCGATACTGCTCCCACAGTTTGATCACTAGTATCACACATAATTTCAAAGGGCAAAGACCAATCGGGTGGTTGGATAATTGGGGCTGTTGTAAGAGCTCTTTTCAGGGTTTCAAAGGCCTCTAAACAGTGTTCGTCAAATATAAACTTTGCTTCTTTAGATAGAAGTTTTGTTAAAGGCCTTGCAATAAGAGAAAAGTTCTTGATGAAACGTCGATAGAATCCAGCATATCCAAGGAAACTTCTGATTCCCTTGATATTAGTAGGCGGAGGTAATTTTTCAATTACTTCTATCTTGGCTTTGTCAACTTCAATGCCTCGGCCTGAAACAATATGCCCCAAAACAACTCGTACCATGAAGTGACATTTTTCCCAGTTCAACACGAGATTAGATTCAGCACATCTCTGTAATACCTTTCCTAGATTCTGCAAACAAATTTCAAAGAAAGTGCCATACACTGAGAAGTCATCCATGAACACCTCCATTATTTCTTCAATATAATCGGAAAAGATTGACATCATGCACTTTTGAAAGCTTGCTGGAGCATTACATAACTCAAAGGGCATTCTCTTGTATGCAAAGGTTCCATAAGAACAAGTAAAGGTAGTTTTTTCCTGATCATCTGGATGAATAGGAATTTGATGGAATCTAGAAAATCCATCTAGGTAGCAGAAGTAAGAGTGGTTTGCTAGCCTTTCTAACTAATCGATGAAAGATAGTGGAAAATGGTCCTTTTGAGTGGCTTTATTAAGTTTTCTACAGTCGATACACATCCTTCACCCGGTTACTGTTCGTGTGGAAATGAGTTTGTTCGACTCTGTTTTTACTACAGTCATTTCACCTTTTTTTGGCATGACCTGCACAGGGCTCACGCACTGACTGTCTGATATGTGATAGATAATTCCTGCATCCAAAAGTTTACTCACTTCTTTTTTCACTACGTCTTTTAGTGCTGGATTAAGCCTTCTTTGTCCTTCTATGGAAGGTTTATAATCCTTTTCCATATGGATACGATGCATGCATATAGTAGGATTGATTCCTTTGAGATCGTCCAATGTGTATCCGATGACATGCTTGTAAGCTTTTAAGTTTTCCAATAGCTACTGAAGTTGAGTTATCTTTAAATCTGCATTGACAATCACTGGATAAGTGAAATCTTCTCCTAAAAATTCATACTTGAGATTTTGAGGAAGTTTCTTTAACTCCGGCTTTGTTGGCTTCTTGGAGTTAGACGGTTGCTTGAAATTTGTAGATTGATCCTCTAGTGGATTGTCGGGGTGTTGTATTTTTGTTGAGAGCATGTGACTTGTAAGAATGCTTGCTTCTTCTTCTGTCCACAAAGATGATTCTTGAGCTTCAAGGGATACTTCTAAAGGATTTGATATATGAATAACCGATGCCACTTTCTGTATCAGGGAATGCAATTGCTCAAGTTGAAGATGGTGATCTTCCATGTCTGGATAATTAATAATGTGATTCAGTCGAAATTTGACTGTGTCATCACCTATTTGAAAAGTGAGACGACCTTGTTTAATGTCTAACACTGCTCCTGCGGTAGCTAGGAAAGGTCTCCCCAACATAATGAGAGTTTGATTGTCTTCATCTATGTCTAAAACCACAAAGTCAGCTGGTATGTAGAAATTTCCTACTTTGATTGGTATATCCTCTAGAATTCCTTGTGAAATTTTTATAGATCGGTCTGCTAATTGGAGAGACATATTCGTGGGCTTAATATCACCCATTTCGAGCTTTCTACATAATGATAGGGGAATAACACTCACTGAGGCACCAAGATCACACAAAGCTCTTTGTATCCTTCAGTTTCCAGTTTCACAAGGTATAGAGAAACTCTTAGGATCTTTTAACTTTGGAGGCAGTTTGTTTTGAATTACAACACTTACTTTAGCAGTTAGTGTAACTGTTTCATTTTCTTGTATCCTCCTCTTCTCCGATAGAATGTCTTTGAGGAATTTTGCATATGCTGGCATTTCTTGTATAGCTTCCACGAAAGGTACATTAGTATAGAGTTTTTTTAGAATTTCTACAAACTTGCCAAACTGTTGATCCTATCGAGATTTCTCAAGGGCTTTAGGAAGTGATATCCAAGAAGAATAGCTGGAATGTCCTTCAATAAGCTGTTGCTTGGATTTGTTTTGTTCATTCAATGTAACATGTGGTTGAACCATTTGATCTTGTTCACCAATCCCCTCATTTGCCTCTATCGAGACCTCGGATCTTGTTCTTTTAGTGTTGTCTATTATTTTCCCACTCCTTAAGGTTACAGCTTGAACTTGTTCCTTTGGATTCTTCTCTGGCTGTCCACGTAAAATTTCCGATTGTCTTGATGAAGATGCAACTTGTTGAGCTAACTGTGTTTCCAACATTTTGTTATGAATGGAAAGACTTTCAATCTTCTCAAACATTTTCTGCATCAGAGTGTCTTGTTTCGACATATATTTTTCCATCATTACTTCTAACTTGTTCGTGGAAGATGACCCTTGATCCGGCGAGGAGTTTTGAGGTTGTGCTCTTTGATTGAATCTATTTTACCAAGTGGGAACTTGAGTTTGTTGAGGGTTGTCTCTGTAAGAAAACTTTGGATTGTTCCTCCATCCAGGATTGAAAGTGTTAGAATATGGATCATTATTCGATGGATAAGGACCTATCGCATTTGCCTATTGTTGACGTCCTTGCTGTTTTAGTAGTTCATAGTGCACGGAAATGTGATCAGGCGAACCACATATCTCGTAGCATCTTGCTATCATATTGACAGTAGGAGTAGTTTCATTGAGTCTCAGTCTACTAATTTCTTTTTGAACTATATACTCCACTTTAGAAGAAAAATCCTCACCATCAAATCGTGTTTGAGTTAATGCAACTGACTCATTAGACCTTGAGTGAGGTAGAAAATGTTGATTCATTGCTATTTCTTCTATAAGTTGATAAACTTCATCTACAATTTTCTTTATAAATACACCATCTGCAGCATTGTCAAGTGCCATTTTTGAAGTGTAATTGAGTCCATTGTGGAAGGATTGAACAAAAATCCATTTGCTTAAACCATGATGAGGACACGACCTTAACAATGTCTTAAACCTTTGCCAGACTTCATATAATATCTCCTGATCTTTTTGCATAAAACCAATGACTTGATTTTTTATTCTAATGGTTTTACTGGGTGGAAAATATTCTGACAAGAATGCTTTTACTAGTTGCTCCCTGGTAGTTAATTCCCGGGGTTCCAATGATTGTAGCCATTGCTTGGCTTTACCTCTTAACGAGAAAGAGAAGACCCTTAATCACAATGCCTCTGGTGATACTCCATTCAACGTGGTTGTCTCGCATATTTCCAGAAAGTCTTTAAGATGTTAGTTTGGGTCCTCATCTGGAGTTCCTCCAAATTGGTTATGTTGGATTGTAGAGATTAAAGACGATTTTAACTCGAAAGTGTTGGCTTGAATGGCAGGCTTCAAAATCGCAGACTCCAGCCCATCTGCAGTGAGAGTATAGAGTTCTTCCAATGACGGGACTAGTGGTCGTGGTTGAAGTGGCTCTTGTTGTTGAGCCATCATTTCTGCTTCCAGATTAGAGTTATCCTCGAGCTCTATGGATTGAGTGCTGCTTGTACCTTCAAGAAAGGATGTTCTGTTCTTATACTCTCGCACCCTTCTTTTAAAAGTTCGATCAATTTCAGGGTCTAGTTCAAGCAATTGGCCACGAATGTTTCTGGGCATATACTAATCCCTGAAATCAAAAGAAAAGATTCAGCAGTGAATATTACTAGATCAACTAAGCAAGGATATAAATAAAGAGTAAATAATCTAAATCCCCGGCAACGGCGCCAAAAACTTGACATGAACTTATCGTTGTTATGGAATTATGGATTCTCACATTGAAAGTAATTCTAGTCACGCTTTAATTTTTCTTTAGAGTTCACGCAACTGCAAGTGCACAGGTCGAGTAGAAACCTTGAGTGTCGTAACCCCATTGATTTAGATCGATTACTTGTTCTAATTATATCCCAGAAATTATCATAAAATTATTAAGAATAGGTTGGATAAAGGAACAAACATAGATTAAGAATAACAAAGGAGAGTAACAAAAGGTCAAGGAGTGATAGAAGAGATTCCCTTGTAATGAACTCGTTGATGCTATTGCGAATGCCGTGTTCGGCTTACTAATTTTATAATTTCACTAAGACGCGAATGAGATACTCTATCGCTCAGCCCACTGATGTATCTATAAATCAAGAAGAGTGTAGCTGCTAATCACTGAATTAAGATTACTAGTTAATAAGATCCTCATCCTTAATCAGAAGAAGAGTTCGATCTCTCGATCTCCTACAACTCACTCTTTTAATCCTAATCAAAGTGATTGAAATGCAGTTGACACCTCCCACGACTGTTAAGGGTTCTCACCTCGTAACAGTCATTGTAGCAGATCTCTCGATCTTTAAATGAACAATAAACTAGTAATTACTAGAAACATAGCAAGTAATGTAACTAATTCCTCTTCTCGGATGAAATTAGTTAAAGCAGAAAACAATTGATCTCTCGATCTAATTGAAATCAGGCATAAATTCTAAACAACCATGCATCACATAAATAAAAAGGAGTCAAATTCACAATAACAAAAAGTCGAAACAAAAGTCAACATCAACAAAGTTTCATCACAAGGGAATCAAGAATCTTCTTTAGTTCATCCTCATTCTTCAAAGCTATCATCTCCCTTTTCCACCCCTCTTTCCTTCCTCTCTTCTTTCGGCTTCGTCTCTGCCTTTTTGTTTCCTCCCTGTTCAAAATTCAAAATTTGAAAAGTAGTTAGTCCTCCCTTTTACTCATTCAAATTCCCTACTAAAAAATGATAAAAACATTTTAATATGCTCAACTTTTATGTAAATTCATGAATTTAATTATGATGATTATAGTACATAAAAGAGTGATCACTAGCCTTGAGTGTGAGAAAAACTTTGTAAAAGAAATGAGTTAGAGGGAAACATTTTCTTTCTAATCTAGTGAAGCTCATTGTAAAAGAGGTGTGCCTTGCCTCTTGAGCGGAGAAGAAAGTATGTGGTGTAAAGAGGGTCGTTCTCTCTCTACAAGAAAAGAGAAAGATAGTGAATCTCTGACGGTCTCGATGTCGAGAAGTCAGAGTGGGGACGTAAGTCAAAGAGTTGAGGCCGAACCTCATCAACATATTGTGTCTCCTTGTGTTTGTTCTTTAACTTTTCACTTACGTCTTATCTTTATTTACTTGTGATCGATTTTATTGATTTTTTCGAAAGTGACTTTGCGAAAAAATTTTTGTACACCAATTCACCCCCTCTTGGTGCTTTTGATCCTACAATTGGTATCAGAGCTTAGTTGCTCTAGTTTTAATATTTAAAATATCTTTAGAGCTATGACATCAAATAGTTTCAGTTTTCCCGAAGGTCAATCTATCAATTGTCCTCCACTTTTTAATGCATCAAAATTTGCATATTGGAAAATTAGGATGCAAGCCTCTATTCTATTGATATTCATATGTGGGATATTATTAAAAAATGTTTTGATTTAAGTAAAAAAACTCCTTTAGATTATACCGAAGTAGAAAGAATTTTAGTAAAACTAGATTGGAAAACTAAAAATATCTTTTTTATTGTGTCTTGGATCCAATGAAGTCTAATTGGATTTCTAGTTATCAAAGTTCTAATGAGATTTGGAATAAACTTATTATTACTCATGAAGGAACGGATAAAGTTAAGGAGTCTAGATTAAATATTTTAAATCATCAATATGATTCTTTCAAAATACTTGAAAATGAATATATAAATGTGATGGTCGTTTGCTTTAATGATATTATAAATGGCTTAGCCTCTTTGGGCGAGCCAAGGACTAACCCCAAAAAGTGAAAAAATTTCTCAGGTCTCTCTCCTCCAAATGGCATACAAAGAGGATGGTGATTGAAGAAAATGAATTGAACAAGTTAGACTTTGATTATCTTATAGGTTCACTCTTAACCTATGAGATCGGGATCAAGGAAGATGAAGAAGCAAATACTCCAAAAAGGAAAACACTGGTATTGAAGGCAAATAAAGATGAGGAAGATACAAGTGAAGAAGATGAGGATCTTGATGAAACAAGCCTTTTCCTATATGCAAAGAAACTTGACAAATATCTCAAGTTTGAAGAAAGGATTCACCAAGAGAAGATCGTCATTGAGCAAGAGTCAAATAACTTGCTTTGATTGCAAAAAAAATGGACACTAAAAAATGAATGTCCAAATTTGATAAAAAATGAGAAAGATGGAGAAAGCTCAAGAAAAAAGAAAAAGGCTCTTCAAGCCACTTGGAATGAAAGCGAAGATTAAGAGGATGACTCAAACACCTCCTCTAGTGATAACAAAGAAGTCTACATATGTCTAATGGCTAATTGTCATGAGCTATCATCTGACTCATCTGACTCTAATGATAGTGAATTCTTTAATGTGCATATGGAGTTTAGAATTCTTATTAATAAATATGGATGCCAAAACAAGAAATATGATGATATAAAAATAGAGCTTGAAAAATTGCAAAAGAAAAATAAGAATGTTAAATCATGTGAAAAGTGTGATATATTGAATGAAGAAAACTCTAACTTGGAATTCTCAATTGAAGAATTGAAAATAGAAAATAGTGCACTAAAATCATTATGTGAAAAACAAAATGTAGAAAGTGCATGTTTGAACAAAAAAATTAATAATTAGATACCATGCTTAGTGGATCTAGAATCTCTTTAAACAAAAAGGGATTTGATTTCAATTCTTTTGATTTCAATAAGTAACGGGATAAAGAAAATTTGGGTTCTGAAAAGGACCATTAATAATCAAGATGGACCCAAGCAAGTTTGCGTACCAAAAAGATGAAACTCTTAATTTCTTTCTTGTAGGAAGCTTCTAAGTACAATGAAGATAAATGATATTTGGACAGTGGATGCCCAAGGCATATGACCGGCGATGTATCAAATTTCATTAATTTGGAAAAGAAAAATGGAGGAAAAGTCACCTTTGGAGACAATAGCAAAGGAAGAGTAATTGATATAGGCAATATTGGTAAGAATGACAAAGTGTATTTGAAAAATATTTGGCTAGTTGAAAATTTAAAACATAATCTAATTAGCATAAGTCAATTATGCAATAAAAACTATTTAGTCAAATTTGAAAAAGACAAATGTTTGATACTAGATGAAAACAATAAATTACACATGGGTTTTAGGTACAATAATGTATACAAAATTGATTTTGATAACTTGAAAAATGAAAAATGTCTTAGTGCTATGCATGATGACATAAACTTATGGCATAGAGGATTAGAACATGCAAATTATAAATTATTAAATAAACTTTCAAATCATGAATTGGTTAGAGGCTTGCCTAAGATCAAATTTGAGAAAAATAATGTTTGTGATTCATATCTAAAAAGTAAACAAACCAAAAGTTCTTTTAAATTAAAAGGAGTTATTAGTACACATATGGCTTTGGAACTTTTACATCTTGACTTGTTTGGACCTATTGATGTGACAAGTTTAGGAGGAAAAAGATATGTATTTGTAATTATTAATAATTACTCCTGTTTCACTTGGACTATTTTTCTCGCTAGTAAAGATGAAACACTAAACATGTTTTCCAAATTTGCAAAAAGAATTCAAAACGAACTTAAACAAAAGATTTCAAAAATTAGAAGTGACCATGGAGGAGAATTTGAAAAACTTTTGCGAAGAAAATGAATTCAATCATAATTTTTCCACTCCTAAAATACCTCAACAAAATGGAGTAGTAGAAAGAAAAAAAAATAGGACTATACAAGAAATGGTTAGAACAATTTTAAATGAAAGCAAGTTATCAAAATATTTTTGGGTGGAAGCCGTAAACACATCATGCTATGTTCTCAATAGGATTCTACTTAGACCTCTTGAGAAAAAAACATGTTTTGACGTGTTATTTGGTAAGAAACCAAATATCTCCAATTTTAAAGTTTTTGGGTGTAAATGCTATATTTTGAATGTCAAAGATAAACTAGGCAAATTTGATGATAAATGTGATGATGGTATTTTTCTTGGTTATTCTAGTACAAGTAAAGCTTATAGAGTATATAACAAAAGAACATTAGTTGTTGAAGAGTCTATTAATGTTATTCAATGAAACTAATGACTTTTTGAGCAAACAAGTACATGATGATGATGAAGAAATAGTTAAAGTATAAAGACAACTTGAAGTTGTGGACATAGAGGAAGCAAAAGTTTACACTGCAAATGTGGAAGAAATGGAAGAACTTCAAAGAGAGGAGAATCAAATCATCTCAAGAAATTGGAGACATGCCTCATCACACCCACTTGATTAAGTTTTATAGGTTATATAAATGAAGGTATAAAAACTGAAAACTCTTTAAAAAATCTGTGTTTTTTGGGCGTTCCTTGCAAATTTTGAGCCCAACAATATAGATGAAGCACTTGAAGATCAAAATTGGATAAATGCAATGCATGGGGAATTAAATAATTTTGAAAAAATCAAGCATGAAAACTTGTGAGAAGATGATAGTGAAATTGTGGGTGTAGTGATAACTTGCTGGATTTTATATAAAAAGTGCAATTTTTCCAATATTTGGTCTAACTCCCCAACTCACTTTCTGCAAGTGCACAGGTAAGTTATAGTAGACCCAAGTTGTCGTATCCACAAAGATTTGTATCTCTAGACTCCCTAAAAATAATTTAGACTAGTCCTACTTAAAGTGGCAAAACAAGAAATTAAAGGGAAGTGAAATAGATTAAAGAAAAGCAAAATGATAACTATTTTTGGGTTTTTGAAGAGTTATCTAAACTGAATTATAAATGCTAGATTAGAGGAAAAAAGGGTTTAACTATCAATGAGGAAAGTTCTCCTAGGAGTTGGGGTTCATCTAACTTAATTATGGATGGAATGGAACAAGTTATCAATTTTTAGTCAAATCTGATTCAATCTTAACATGTCTGCTCTCACAGCTGAATTTGTCCAAAACTAATCATTATATTCTCATATAAATGTTAGCTAGATTGAATTAGAAGAGGATCCCCACTGAATATCGAGTTATCATTAGGCTCAAGATCAAAATTCTTTGCTGATTTTTGTTGCAATTGCAGTTAAATCAGAAATGATAACATCCAATTGCATCTTAAACATGAGGGAATTACTTCAATTAAATAAACAAGAATGAAATCAATCCAATATTAGTGCAAATGCTCCTTGGTTTATCTCTAAACTACAAGAGGGTTTTAAATCAGCCTCTCAGCTGCAAATTAAAATGAAATTCACATTTTCACTAATGAGTTGAATGAAATCAGCACATAATTGCATATGGAAACTCAGCAATGTCATTCATTGGAACTCAGCACCTGCCAAATGCTTCTTGGTCCATCTCTGGACAACAGGAAATTCTTAAGATTCACCTCTTAGTGATTAAATGAAATTAGGGGTTCAAATGGTAAAATAGATTCCAAGGAAATCAGGAAATAGATTTCTGAAATAACCAATTCAGGAAATGAAATCAGCCGCAATTATAGATTAGAATCCTAGAAATGTCATTGCATCTTGATCATTTCTGAACAAGAATGGAACCATAAGGTAACCTCTCAGTTGTCAAAACAATTAGAGCTCCACAATGATGAAACAAATTCTATGAATTCAAAAATCAGAAAGGCAAAATCAGAATTCAGATTTTAGGAAACAATAAATCAGATTCCTAATTGGGATTGAGTGGCATTGGTTCTTAATTCATTTTTGAACAAAGAGTATATCAAATGATAACCTCTCAATTGTAAATACAAACAGGACCTCTCAATGCAAGAACAGATTCATTGAAAATAGATTTCAGAAAATAGAAATCAGAACTGTAAAGTTTAGTGCAGGAAATCAGACTTGTCCCTAATCCATCCATAATTAATCTAGACTACTACCCTATCCTAGGAGAGCTAAATCATACTAAACATATTAGAAAACTGATACAAATCATCCTATAATTAGTTGATATGAAGGCTGTCGACAGGATCAGATTTGCAGCAACTCTTCAGCTTCTTTCCCCTTGCTTCCTGTCCAGCCATCCTCCCAATGGAGGCTCTCACTCTTCCCTAGGGTTCTCAGCTTATATCTGCCTTTCCTCCACCCTTAGATCAGCATCCGAGTGTTCCCCTATGCCTTGATTGTGCCAAGTGTCCTTTGGACAGAAAATATCTCAGGTGACAGCTTTTTGGACAGCAAAAAGTAGGTGGTCCCCCTTGTTTTTCCAACCTTTTTCAGCTCCATGACACTGCTAGAAGAGATGGAACACCAAACAACAAAGTCCTCAAATAGGTAATAAACAAATAAGGGTGAGGATAGCTACTAGGATCAGCTCTAGTGTCAAATAAAATTTGATGTTGTGCAGGAATGAAAACCATAAATCAGAAATGATAACATATAGAACCCGGAATGATAACTTTGCATATTTCATGAAAAATGTCCAAATATGGGTGGTTCAAAGCATTGAAGACATGAAATGGATTAGGATGGCAAGTGAATGAGGTCAAAAATCAAATGTAGATAGGATTTCATAGGATTGATAACTTGGGTACCAAAAATGATAACTTAATGCTTTAAAAACGATAACTTGTGATAACTTTAGTTATGGTTATCCAAATGTGATCAAATCAGAGCAGCAAGGAGATAGGACAATAATATGATAATTGCCTAAGGTTTTTATGCAGAAATAACAGCCTTGCATATCGAAATGATAGTTTTGCCCTTAAACGATAACTTGGCATTGAAAAATGATAACTCATTCAAATGGATTGATAATTTTGCACAAGTTGAAATATGATCATCCAAATATGATTCATTCATGATGGCAATGGATTTAGGGCAAGAAAATCACTAGAAATTAGCTCAAATGAAATAATGATAACTTGGCACATTGGATTGATAACTTGCCCTAAAAATTCTAACTTGGCATAGAATTGAAATATTTATAGATTTTAGCAATTCAGAACTTCTATGCACATGAAATTAGGTATAAAATGAGAAAGATCAACTAGTTATCACAATCCTTGCATTCCAAATATAATTGGTCAAAAGTTGGGCAATTTAGGGGCTCGATATGGGTGAAATGCATCTAAAATGGGATAAAAACCTATAGTGACCAGAAGACCCAAAGACCATCTTATCATTGGAACCAAATGGGTCTTTCGAAACAAGTTAGATGAAAATGGTGTCATTATGAGGAACAAGGTTAAATTAGTGGCTAAGGGTTATTGATGCATAAAATGATGTAGTAAAATAAATCCGCTAGCAAGTGCACTAGTCGCTCAAGTAATATAAAAAATAGGAGTCAGATTGTTGAACCCACGAGAAATATTATTAATCAAATATCTGAATTTATAAATTAATAAGAGAGGAAAAACATAGATTTTGAAAATGTGTTTTATAAAATAAAATAAAGAAAATAAGATAGTGGTGTTGAAGTTAGGCCTTAGGATCAAAATAGATCAGAATAAATATTTGAATCATAAAAGATAAATTTAATCTTTAAAGATGGATTAAAGTCTCCCTAAAGTAATCTAACATGATTAACTTGTGGTCTCCACAACTTAAACATGTAGAACTATCTTAATTTAATAAGAATTGAAGTCTCCACGACTTGCATCCCATCAAATCATATTAAGATTAAGATGCAGTAAATTGGATTATCTAGACTATTAATCACTTCACAAACTGGTGTAGATTAATAGACCACACAAACTTGATTCTCCACACACTGGTTATCAAATTTATGTCAATTATTAATTTTAGATAAAATCAATTGAAATTAGTATCATGAATTCTGAAATTAAACACTCCACAAATTGGTATAGCCTAATTCTGAAATTCAATTAACTAATATAAAAGCATTAAGCACAATTAATAATTGATCAAAAAAGATTAAAATAAATAAAATAGGGTCCAAACATTTCCCTTCAATTAATAATCTCCTAAAATAAAAGATATAAAAACATGGAGTTCATCCTAGAAATATTGGAGAGATAATAAAATACAAATGATAAAAATTGGAAGAATTACACCCAAATAGATAAAAATCAAAGCTTCGGATCATGGGCAGACAGTTTGGCAGCTTCTTGGACTTGATCAGAGTTGCGATCAACTTTCAGCCGTGACACCTTCTCTCTTCTCGGTCGTAGCCTACAGACTCTCGACTCGCCGTAGAAGAAAACCAAACTTCATAGAACACCTTGGGATGATGACTTCCTCCTCTATTTATAGGTGCAGACAGACTTCAAGCTAATCCCGTTGATAACATTAGATAAAACTTGAGTGGCTTATGATTCTATCAACTTTGACTATAAAAGTTTCACGGCCGATAAGCTCTATCCACTTCGTTTGACCCATTGTAAATCTTGGCCCAAAATCTGGTTTGCGCCCAAGGATTGCTTGATGGCCGCCCAAGGATAAAACTTTGGATTTTGCGGTTGATTGATATGGAGTTCTCGGCCGATACACCTTGGTTAAGGATAGATCTTTGGTGTTGGATTTATCGACCGTTAATCTCCATCTCTATATTATTTTGCGCCTTTCTTATTTTATCTCGGCCGATAACAACTCATGATGATGACAGTATCGGCTAATGATAACCATGCTTGATTAATGATGTAATATTGCGCCCAATAATCTCGGCCGCAAAAGACGAATGCTCCTTTGATGATTGGCTGACGAGGATTTATCAGCCGCAAAAGAATGTCATCTCGACTTGTCCGATCCGACTACAAAATAATTGTAGAAATTAAGTCAATTTGTTCAAAAATTAAAATATTCAGAAAATCAATTGTCAGACTGCATAAATCCAGAATTATTATTAAAAGTGACCTAAAGCGATGCATGCCATGATTAAATTACAGAAAAGTTAACAAAAATAATAATCTAAAATATGTTATATTTTGCATGCATCAGTTACTCACAAATTGAAGGGCTTAATTTTGATGAAACTTTTGCTCCCATTACTAAACTTGAGGCAATTCGAATGCTTTTGACTTTTGTATATTATAAAGGTTTTAAACTTTTTCAAATGGATGTTAAATCAGCCTTCTTGAATGGTTTTATAAATAAGGAAGTTTATGTTGAACAACCTCAAGGTTTTAAAAATTCAGATTTTTTCCATCATGTTTTTAAACTTTCAAAAGCTCTTTATGGATTGAAACAAGTCCCTCGAACTTGGTATGAAAGATTGAGTTCATTTTATTATTGAAAATGGTTTTCAAAAAGGGAAAGTTGACACCGCATTATTTTTAAAACATTTTATAAATGATATTTTAATAGTTCACATTTATATTGATGATATTGTTTATAGTGCTACTAATGAATGCCTATGCAAAGAGTTTGAAACTCTAATGCAACAAAAATTTGAGATGAGTCTTGTAGGAAAGCTTCCCTTCTTTATAGGTCTACAAGTGAAATAATCCAAGGAAAGCATTTTTCTCAATCAAGAAAAATATACACGGGAGTTGCTTAAAAGATTTAGTATGAACGAATGCAAGCCGAGCACAACCCCTATGAGAACTACTATAAAATTGGATAAAGATGAAAAAGGCAGGTCCATTGATAAAAAATGGTACAGAGGTATGATTGGTAGTTTGCTCTATTTAATGACATCTAGGTCAGATATAATGTTTAGTGTGTGTTTGTGTGCTAGGTTTCAATCCGCTTCCAAAGAATCACATTTAATCGTTGTAAAAAGGATAATGCGCTATTTAAAACATACATGTGAAATGGGCATTTGGTACGATAGAAATTTTCTATTTGAATTGCATGCCTACACCAATGCGGATTTTGCCGGGTGTAAAGTTTATAAAAAAAGCACTAGTAGAAGGTGTTGTTTTCTTGGTAACTCCTTCATTTCATGGGCTAGTAAGAAACAAAACTCCATCGCACTTTCTACTATCGAGGCCGAATATATAGCCGCCGGTAGTTGTTGTGCACAAATACTATGGGTAAAACAATAATTGCTTGACTATGGTGTAAATTGTTCCAATGTACCCATGAAGTGCGATAACACCAATGCTATAGAAATGACTAAAAATCCAATTCAACACTCTAGGACTAAACATATTGACTTGCGATATCATTTCATTAAAGAACATGTGACCCTTAAGGACATTACCATTGAACATGAGTCCACTGAAGTCTAACTCGCAGACATATTTACAAAAACCTTGAGTGAAGAATGATTTTGCATGCTTAGAAGGAAATTAGGAATGATTACATCTTGATTGCATATAAATTCTAAGTAAAAGTGACTTGGTTATGCAAAATCACTTTTGACATGAATTGAATATTAAAAGTGTTGCACAACACTTACATTTGTATGACATATATCTTTGGAACATGATTTTAATGTTAAAATTTTGAAAAAGATAGGAAAATTAGTAAATATGAAATGATTGGTAGATCGACTGGAAAATACCGGTCGACCGGAAAATACCGGTCGACCGGCGTCCGGCTGAGATCCATCGACCGATGGATCATTTATTTGGAAAAATGTTCGGTCGACCGCTGGATAGAATCGGTCGATCGGTATTTGAAAAAATCGGGCACTTATATAGTTCGACCGAGCGAATCGGTCGACCCCCTTTTTATCAAACCTCGACCGCTGCCCTAAATCCTCGACTGCGCGTTCGTCCGGTGACCACCCAGCCGACCAAACCCTCTCGCTGTCCGTCGCCGGTAAACTCCCTCGACAACCACCGCCGCCCTCTAATCTCTTTGCTAGCTGCTGCCTCGACTGCCACCTCTGCACTTCCTTCATCGACCGCCGCTTCTTCTCCTCTCGCCAGCCACCTCGACCACCATCGGTTGCCCTCTCTCTCTCTTATCTCCATCATCATCAATCCCTCTACTCTCTGGCAACCCCTCTCCGCTAGCCGTCCTGCTTCTCTCTCACTTTTCTCTTGTCAATCGTCCATCGGCCGGCCACTCTCTCTCCTTCTTCCATTGACCGCCCATCTTTGACCACTCAGTTCTCTTTGACAGTTCAGCTCCTCTCCACCGGCGAAACCTGCAGTGGCTGCTGCCCTATTCTTCCCCCTCTTCGCCCTCTTCTCCGACACCCACTCTTTCTCCCTTATCTCCAGTCGACCGCCCTTTCTTCTCTCCATCGCCAGCACCCACAGTCACTGCACTATCGCTATTCATCTCTCCTCGTCAACCCTCCGCAATCGCCGTTAGTTTCTTTCCAACGCCTCCTCTGACCACCAAAAAACCCACTAGTGACCAGATCCTCCTCTGGCCATCATTTCATTCTTTCGGTCATCATTATTGATGAAGGGATTCTACCTCTTCGGTTAGTCTTTCGGTGCCATCATCGTTTCTATAGCTCAGGTGGTCATGTCACTATAATCCCAAATGAGCTTGACTCAGAACCAGAACACGAATCCATGCCTATCCAGCGTGGACGAGACCATGGATGAGGATGATCCCATGGATGTGCTCGTCAGTCACCTTTCACTGACCTTACTAATTTTGATAATCATCTCTTTGTCTCCAGGGCCATCTCCACTTCTTTTGATGCCTTGTACGCCTCTCGCGATGTCCGAAGAGCTTACATCATTGATTGGGACGCTCTTAACATTCCAGATGTTCAAGAGATGTTCAAAAACATCGGTTGGCAGCCACTTCTCTCTCTCACGGAATGTGTGTATCCCCTTTTTGTTCGTCATTTCTATGCGAATATGACGATCACTCGGGAATCTATCATCACCTATGTCCTTGGCATACCCATTCGCCTTGATCCTAACCAACTATGCCATATCTTTGACGTTGCATGCCCCTTATCTGGTTTTTATTAGTTTGTCACTCATGGTTGGCCTTCCGATTATTTACCAATGACAGATGGCATTAATACAGTATTTGGTGGACAAGATATCCACTACACCATTGAATCGTCCTATAGGCATCTTCATCCATCCATGAAAATGGCTCACCATATTCTGAGTCGTATGATCACCCCTCGAGCCGAGCACTACACCGAGGTTACCCACTTTGATTTGTTCTTTCTCCATTGTCTCTATATTCCAGATGCCTCCTTTCTTCATTTTGGCCACTTTGTTTTCTATCACATTGATTCCACCTTCCAAAAGATTTCCGCTGGTACTCGTGGTCGACACCCCCTCTATTTTGAAGCCTGTATCACTCAGATTTTACTTCATTTTGGTGTCAACATTCCTATGGACAAGGAGTACATTCGACCACGCTCCACTGATGTCATCCCTTCAGCGACCTTGCACTGAAAACATCTTAGGATTGACGAGCAGGCACCGATGGATTTTGGCGATGGAGATGATGCCACCGATGGAGAGCCAGCACTGATGGATACTCAGACTGCACCAAAGGCTGGCCCTGACTTCCCTCCACCGTCGGCACCTGCTGAGCATATTGGATCTTCCCACTCGGCCTCCTATGACACCTATGATTTCACGGCCCTGTCACAGCAGGTGGGTGCCATAGACCATCGCGTGACCTAGATGGATCGTCGTATTCGACGGATGGAACGTGACCCCCGAACTTTGTTGGTTCGCTACTGGCCTACTATGCATCACAAGGATTTATTCCACTCATAGCTCGTGATGATGATAGTCTCGATGAGGAGTAGTTGAGTTTAGGATGATATTATGATGTTATGTTATATTTGTACTAGTGTCGTGCACCATTTTATAGTGACTACAGTGACATTTATTAGTGCATGAACACACGACGATGTTTTATTAATGTAATGCGATGATTTTTTTTCATGACGTAGTGCCTTATTTGATTTCATATCTATCTAAACCTACTATCTAAACTTGCTCACCTATTTTATTTTCTTTCTTTCTTTCTCTTTCTCTTTATCGTCCAATTAATTTGCCACCATAAAAAAGGGGAGATTGTCGAATTCTATGTTTTGATGATAACAAATTAAAATGGACATAAAAGTTACGAATCTATGCTCAAGTGATGATAATGCAGGTGTAGGATTGATATGACCACATTCACAAAAGAAATCGACAAATTAATATCGAAAGAAAAAATTTTAGCACACGACCGGTTGACTGACCTTGGCACCGGTCAATTGATATTCAGTGAAAGAAAAGGTGAGACAATACCGATTGACATCGAGATAATACCGATCGATACATTGGTCGATAATGATATGTACCGATCGACGTCGAGGCAGTATCGGTCGATGTACCAGTCGAAGGACCGATCGATCGAACAATGTCAAAATGCAGAAAATGCAACAACGGTCACATTGATCGGTCGACCGGCCCATCCTAGTGGTCGATAGGCCATTCAGTCAAATGAACAGTAATGGTTATTATTTTGAGGAGAAAATTGTGGAAGACTTTGAACGAATTTTCACCTGTAAGAGCCTATAAAAGGATTGCCAAAGTTTGAGGAAAAATCATCCAAGCAAGCAAGAACATCCTAGAGCTCCTTTTCAAGTTCTTGAGCCCCAAATTGCAATTTCTTCCCTTTCTTTTCTTATCCTTGAATGTGAGAAAAACCTTGTAAAAGAAAAGAGTTAGAGGGAAACATTTTTTTTTCTGATCTAGTGAGATTGAAAGCTCATTGTAAAAGAGGTGTGCCTTGCCTCTTGAGTGGAGAAGAAGGTGTGTGGTGTAAAGATGATTGTTCTCTCCCTACAAGAAAAGAGAAAAATAGTGGATCTTCGGCAGTCTCGAGGTCGAGAAGTCAGAGCGGGGATGTAGGCCAAAGAGTTGAGGCCGAACTTCGTCAACATATTGTGTCTCCTTGCGTTTGTTCTTTAGCTTTTCACTTACGTCTTATCTTTATTTGCTTGTGATCGGTTTTATTGATTTTTCCGAAAGTGACTTTGCGAAAAGATTTTTTGTACACCAATTCACCCCCTATTGGTGTTTTTGATCCTAAACTTTCATCCTTTATCCTTCTTAACCTATCATCCTACGTTTTGATCATAGGAAACCAATTAAGAATTTTGGGGGCAATGTTAGCTCCATATCATCATGAGAAAACTTGAGGATGTCATGACATCATTTAGGCATACTTTGGTTTTTGATGAAATCAGTAATTTCGATCAAATGCCTTCATGGGTTCGAGAAACTTTTAATACAGTTTAATCACAAATATCTATCTACGTTATTGGCATAGCATTTTATCATGCTCGAGTTGCCTAAATCCTCTTTATAACAATTGAACTTTCTTGATATGTTTATTTTGTCTATTTCAGCTCTCTAGTATTTAGAAACTTCTTTCACCTACCACATTCCAGCATGTAGGTGAGTGGTAGGGTATCCTATGCAAGGTCTCAAAGGGAACCATGTTTCCAACATAGTTATCCTTAACATTAAAAGTCATCATGGAGCATAATATAGAGTTTACACGTCGATGGGTGGGGGATAAGACATTAACTCATTATTGATTCCATGAAAGTGGTTATAATCATCATAATCATGATCATCGTCAATCCTAAGATCAAGGATCATCAAGGTAACATATGATATGGTCAATTATATAATCATGGGATATCTTCAGAAAATCAAGAAGTTCGATTGAAAAACATCACAGATGGGTCATCATCATCATAAAATGATTGTTTGATCATAGAATGATCATTATATAAATCATCACATGGATCGTTAAGATCAATAATGGCATAACCAAGCATGGTTGGGGAAAATCATCATGATGGGGATCACTAAGATAAGTGGTATCATAAGATACATCGACTTATAAAATCGATGATCATCGTACAAGAAACAATAGTGTCATTAGACATAATCCTTCATCATTGGTAGTCATCACCTTCATGAAATATAACTGATCATAAATCATATAATCATTATACATGATCATAAGGATCATTAGGATTAGATTTGGCATCATTAGATAAAATTGTCATCCTAGGTAAGGTCATCTTTATATAGAATTATTAACATCATGCATCATCTTTTCATAAGTTTCTGGTGCTCTACCTTTTTATTCATATTGACATACAGGATACTTAGAACATACTTTTGTATCTTCATGTTTCATGTCATTGCTATTTGTTCATCTTTATATATCTTTGTACTTCCCAAATGGATTGCAACCCAGACTTATAACATTCATGGAATGCTTTTCCTTATAAGATATAATCCCAAATGGATCACAATCCAGATTTATAACATTCATCTAATGCTTCTTCTTGCGGGGCTTCATTATTTCAGTTCTACTTACGTAGTTCCATCATCATGTCATACGCAGCCTCATGAAGTCTAGGAACCTTATCACTTGTGTCTGAGTGTATGTGTAACCGAGTTCGTTTTACCAAAATGGTACTTCATGGAGAACTCAGAATCTTTCAAGAACTTCATATCATCTTCATTGTCACATATTAGGGTACTGCTAAAAGAAAGCAAATTTAAGGCTCTTTTGATTGATGAACACTTCAATCTTTTCTACATAAATCTAGGCATAGTCTGAACACAATGTTCATGAGGACCTAGAAGTTTGAGGGCTATTTGTCAATCCAAATGACATCACTAAAATCCATAATGATTAATATATTGATGGAGATTATTTTCATTACATCTTCTTTAGCAACCAGAAGCTGTTGGCACCCACTTCGTAGGTTGATCTTAGTGAATATCCTAGCCTTAGATAGGTCATCTATAGACACTAATTAGTACTTGTTATTGATGGTTTCCATGTTTAATATCTGTTAATCAATACCTAATCTTCATATACTCATATTTCTCCTTTACCAAAGAATAAGAATGCCAAAAGATGAAACACAACCTAATAAACCCCCTATCTTAAAATTTTCAAATTTTCTTCTTCATTTCATACATTCATATCAGTGTCATTCTCTAAGGGGTCTTTGAAATCGGGGTCATGTTTGGAAGGAGGTCGATATGACACTCAACCTCTAACTATAGCTTTTGGTTCACCTAGGTACCGGTAACTATGTTCTTCTTCTTGCATAATACTTATACATTACGAGGAAAAATCAATTAATATTGATAATAACATCATAATCCTCCTAATGAATTCCTAACAGATATGAAGAAAGACCTTATGGTCAATCGTCGTTGGTACCTCTAGGGTGTACTTCTTAGTGTGGAATTATTTTCATAAGGTCATCATCCTTATCGAATAGCCTATGTTGTGCAAGGATCAGTCGACTCATTAAGAGTGTTGTCAATCATCGTAGATAATGACATCATTATATGATTCAATAAGATTGTTAATGGAATCATGACAATCATCATCTTTACAAGATTAATCTAGATCAATAACTTTTTCTATGACCTATATTTGATGTGACTTTTTCCTAAACATCATGATGGAGGGATTCTTCTTTGATAACATGAACAACTATATAAGTGAGGTCACATATAAAATCAATAAACATTTGTGAAGTCATCATTAAATCATTCCCTAATTAGTATATAGGGATACTAACAGGATAGACAATGTGATCAAGTCAAAAGTGTGATATGAAAAACATATGATGAGATAAATGTTGGCAATATTAATTGTCACAGAATCATTCTACATTCGTAGAGTACTTCATCATTAGTCATCATGAATTTGGATAATCATTAGAAAAGAATCATAAGGATTATTAAGATCCTATATTAGCATAATCAAATATCATGAGTTTAAGAATTGTCATGATAATAATTTAACTTATGAAAGAGGGACAAACTTACTTGAATTTACATCAGGTGGCTGATCACCTCTTTTATGTACTTATATTCATCATAATTAAATCCACAAATTTACATAAAAGTTGAGCATATCTAAATGTTTTTATCATTTTTTAGTGGAGAATTTGAACGAGTAAAAGAGTGGACTAACTACTTTTCAAAATTTAAATTTTGAGCAGGGAGGAAACAAAAAGGGCAGAGAGGAAGCCAGAAAGGGAGGAGGAGAAGCAGGGGGAGAAAAGAGGAAGACGAGAGCTTTGAAGAATGAAGATGAACTTAAGAAGATTCTTGATTTCCTTGTGATGAAACTTTGTTGATGCTGATTTTTATTTCCGACTTTTGATATTACAAATTTGACTCCTCATTTCTATTTATGTGATGCATGGCTGCTTAGAACTTATGCCCGATTTCAATTAGATTGTGAGATCAATTGTTTTCTGCTTTAATTAATTTCATCCGAGGGGAGAAATTAGTTACATTACTTGCTATGTTTCTAATGATTGTTGGTTTACTATTCATTTAAAGATCGAGAGTAGATCTGCTATTGTGATTGTTATGAGGTGAGAACCCTTAACAGTCGTAAGAGGTGTCAACTGCATTTGATCACTTGATTAAGATTAAAAGAATGAGTTATAGGAGATCGAGAGGCCGAACTCTTCTTCTGATTAAGGATGAGAATCTTATTAATCAATAATTTTAATTCAGTGATTAGCAGCTATTCTCTTCTTGATTTATAGATACACTGATAGGCTGAGAAATAGAGTGAACTTATAACAACAGTAAGTCGAACACGGCAATTGCAATAGCATCAACGAGTTCATTACAAGGGAATCTCTTCCATCACTCCTTGATCTTTTCTTACTTTCCTTTGTTATTCTTAATCTATGTTCGTTCATTCATCTGATTTATTCTTAATAATTTCGTGACAATTTCCGAGATATAATTAGAATAAGTAATCAATCCAAATCAACGGGATTATGACACTCAAGATTTCTACTCGACCTGTGCACTTGTAGTTGCGTGAACTCTAGAGTAAAATTAAAACGCGACAAGAATTATTTTTTTTGTGTGAGAATCCATAATTTCATAACTACGATAAATTCACATCAAGATTTTGGCGCCGTTGCTGGGGATTTAGATTATTTACTTTTTATTTATATCCTTGCTTGGTTGATTTAGTCACTCCTAAATCTTTTCTATTAATTTCAGGGATTAGTATATGCCCAAAAATATTCGTGGCCAATTGCTTGAACTAGACCCTGAAATTGATCGAACTTTTAAAAGAAGGGTGTGAGAGTATAAGAACATAACATCCTTTCTTGAAGGTACAAGCAACACTCAATCCATAGAGCTCGAGGAGAATTCTGATCTGGAAGCAGATATGATGGCTCAACAACAAGAGCCACTTCAACCACGACCACTAGTCCCGTCATTGGAAGAACTCTATACTCCCACTGCAGATAGACTAGAGTCTACGATTTTGAATCTTGCCATTCAAGCCAACAAATTCGAGTTTAAATCGTCTCTAATTTTTACAATCCAACAAAACCAATTTGGAGGAACTCCAGATGAGGACTCAAATCAACACCTTAAAGACTTTATGGAAAAATGCGAGACAACCAAGTTGAATGGAGTGTCACCAGAGGTGTTGAGATTAAGGGTCTTCTCTTTCTCATTAAGGGGTAAAGCCAAGCAATGGCTACAATCATTGGAACCCTGGGAATTAACTACCTGGGAGCAACTATTAAAAGCATTTTTGTCAGAATATTTTCCTCCCAGTAAAACCATAAGAATAAGAAATCAAGTCATTAGTTTTGTGCAAAAAGATCAGGAGACGTTGTATGAAGCTTGGCAAAGGTTTAAGACATTGCTAAGGTCGTGTCCTCATCACGGTTTAAGCAAATGGATTTTGGTTCAATCTTTCCACAATGGACTCAATTACACTTCAAAAATGGCACTTGACACTACTGCAGATGGTGTGTTTATAAAGAAAAATGTACATGAAGCTTATCAACTTATAGAAGAAATAGCTAGGAATCGACATTTTCTAGCTCATTCAAGGTCTAATGAGTCAGTTGCATTAACTCAAACTCGATTTGATGGTGAGGATTTTTCTTCTAAAGTGGAGTATATAGTTCAAAAAGCAATTAGTATATTGAGACTCAATGAAGCTACTCCCACTATCAACATGATAGCAAGATGCTGCGAGATGTGGTTCGCCTGATCACATTTCCATGCACTGTGAACTACTAAAATAGCAAGGACATCAGCAACAGGCAAATGCGATAGGTCCTTATTCATCGAATAATGATCCATATTCTAACACTTTCAATTCTAGATGGAGGAACAATCCAAAGTTTTCCTACAGAGACAACTCTCAACAAACTCAAGTTCCCACTTGGCAAAATAGATTTAATCAAAGAGCACAACCTCAAAACTCTTCGCTGGATCAAGGGACATCTTCCACGAACAAGCTAGAAGTAATGATAGAAAAATATATGTCGAAACAAGACACTCTGATGCAAAAAATATTTGAGAAGATTGAAAGTCTTTCCATTTATAACAAAATGCTGGAAACACAGATAGCTCAACAAGGTGCATCTTCTTCAAGACAACCGAGAATTTTACCCCGACAGCCAGAGAAGAATCCAAAGAAATAAGTTCAAGTTGTAACCTTAAGAAGTGGGGAAAACAATAGACATCACCAAAAGAACAAGATCAGAGGTCTCGACAGAGGCAAACGAGGGGATTGGTGAACAAGGTCAAATGGTTCAACTAGAGGTTATAATGAATGAACAAAATAAATCCAAACAACAGCTTATTGAAGGACATTCCAGCTATTCTTCTCGGATACCATTTTCTAAAGCCCTTGAGAAATCTCGACATGATCAATAATTTGGCAAGTTTGTAGAAATTCTGAAAAAACTCTATATCAATGTACCTTTCATGGAAGGTATACAAGAAATGCCAACATATGCAAAATTCCTCAAAGACATTCTATCGAAGAAGAGGAGGATACAAGAAAATGAAACAGTTGCACTAACTACTGAGGCAAGTACTGTAATTCAAAACAAATTGCCTCCAAAGCTAAAAGATCCTGAGAGTTTCTCTATACCTTGTGAAATTTAAAACAAAGAGCTTTGTGTGATCTTGGTGCCTCAGTGAGTGTTATTCCTCTATCATTGTGTAGAAAGCTCGGAATGAGTGATATTAAGCCCACGAATATGTCTCTCTAATTAGCAGACCGATCTATAAAAATTCCACAAGGAATTCTAGAGGATATACTAATCAAAGTAGGAAATTTCTACATACTAGCTGACTTTGTGGTTTTAGACATGGATGAAGATAATCAAACTCCCATTATGTTGGGGAGACCCTTCCTAGCTACTGCCGGAGCAGTGGTAGACGTTAAATAAGGTCGTCTTACTTTTCAAATAGGCGATGACACAGTCAAATTTTGACTGAATCACATTATTAACTACCCAGACATGGAAGATCACCATCTTCAACCTGAGCAATTGGATTCACTAATACAGAAAGTGGCATAAGTTATTCATATATTAGACCCTCTAGAAGTATCCTTTGAAGCTCAAGAAACATCTTTGGGGACAGAAGAAGAAACAAACATTCTTACAAGTCATATGCTCTCAACAAAAATACAACACCCCGACAATCCACTAGAGGACCAATTGATGTGAATTGTGTGGAGTAGTGATAACTTGCTGAATTATGGGTCAAAATTGAGATAGAGTGAAATTTTTCAAAATTTGATCGAACTCCCCAATTGGTAAAATCTGGCAATCTGATCCCTGTAGTTATCAGTCTTACTAGGAGGAAAAAATTCAGATAGGAACAGTTGCACAATGGACTCCAAAGTTGCAATTTATTTAGGTGTAAGGGACTTGTACCAAATCTTAGCCCTGTCCTTGAGTGAAAAGGGAAACAATCTCATGTACACAACATTCATTGGAGTGTTGTGAAAGTGAACTGTGCTGCACATTTCCTTGAAGTTATCAATATGTAGAGCTGGGTCTTCAGTTCCTAATCCAACAAATTGGTGGTGCCTAATCATTATAACTAGTGCTGGATTCAATTCAAATGTGACAGCAGGTGCAATGGCTCCATCCACTGGTTGTCCTCTACATTACTAGGTGAATAACAATCCTTCAATGTCCTTGGAGCAGTCATGGCCTGATTGTTTGTCTCCTCTTCAAAAATTCTTCTCCTTCTTTGTTCTCTTTGCAATCTTCTTCTTCTATTGAATCTTCTCTCAGGTTCAGGATTAGACAAATATAGATCTTCTTGACTATCTGAATCTTGCATAAATTGAAATCAGAAGTATCAAATTCAAAAAAGAATGAAAATAAGGCAAGAATGAAGAATTCAGAATGATAACTTGCAAAAACTGAAAACTAGGCTAAAAATAGGAATGATAACTAGTCTAAAACTAATCTAAACTACCTAAAGTTAATCTAATTAGCCTCAAATCCCCGGCAACGGCGTCAAAAACTTGATGTGAATGGTGTGGAGTAGTGATAACTTGCTGAATTATGGGTCAGAATTGAGATAGAGTGAAATTTTTCAAAATTTGATCAAACTCCCCAACTCACTCTACTACAAGTGCACAGATAAGAGTAGTAGACTCAAGTGTCGTATCCATAGTGATTTGAGAACCAAAGACTTACTATCTAGATTAGAGTAATCCTAGACTAAGTTATCTAAAACAAGGAAATGGAGAAAAGTAAAAAATAGATTTGAACTATGGCTAAGAAATAACTATTTTTAGTGTTAAAGTGATTAAAATGAAATCTAATTACTGAACTGAAAACTTAAAGAGGATTAACTATTAATGTGAGATTTTCCTAGGAACGGGGTTCATCTAATTCAGTTATGAGTAGATTGGAACAATTCAACAATACAAAGTCAAATCTGATTCAACAAAAAAAAGGGCTCTTCTCACAGCATAATTAAATCAGGACTAATTATCATATTCTTATATGAAGGTTAGCTAGGTTGAATTAGAAAGGGATCCTTACTGATACTGAGTTATCATTAGGCACAAGAATTAGCACCTTACTGATATTTCCAAAGTCCTTTCAGATTTGGCAATTAGTAAGTCTAAATTTGATACCACAATTAATCCACATTCATAATAATGGAACAATTGACTCAACTAACCAAACATAAATGTAATTAAATCCAACACAAATTCTAATGTTCTTGGTTTATCTCTAAACATCAAGGGGACCTAAAATCAACCTTTCAGTTGCAAATACAAATGAGGTCCACATCAACACAAGTTAATTGGATGCATTAAACACATAATCACAGAGTGGAATCTAAGAATTCATCATTGCATCTTGATTCATTTCTGAACAAGAAGGAAATCATAAATCAACCTCTCGGTTGCCTTTAAAGTTAGGATTTCACAATGACAAAATAGATTCCTTAGAAATCAGAAATCAGAATATCGAAATAGTATCAATATCAGAGAAGGAAATCATCATTGTTCAAACTCCATCCATAACATGTAATTAGACTACTACCCTATCCTAGGAGAGCTGGAATTTAGCTTATCATAGATACAAGGATTGATACAAAATAGAAGAGGAAAGTAATGCAATCCATTCTGAAAATAGATAACAGAAATTTGTCGGTAGAAATCAGCAATCAGCAATGTCTTCTCCTTCTTCCTCAGCTCTCTCTGGTCCAGCACCCTTGCAAGTGGAGGCTCCCTTTCTTCTCCAGGTTTCCCTAGCTTTTATATGGTCCTGAATCACCCTTTGTTGCAAATCAGAAACTTCCAAAGCTTCTGATTGTGCCATTTGTCCTGGTCCCCCTGAAATTCCCGTAGGATGCTCATAGCTTTTTGACAGCAATGCAGTGGTCCCCCCTCATTTTTCCAGTAGGATGCAGCCTTGTAAAACTTGCTAGAAGGGCAAGAACAACAAGCATCAAAGTTCACAAATAAAAATTAAACAAGGGGTAAAACAACTAGTGGAATCATCTCAATTATCAAGTGTGGATAGTATTGCACGGAAATGATAACTTTGCGCAGAAATGATAACTTTGCACATTGAATCATAATTATCCAAATATGAGCAATTCAGAACTTCTGTGCACATGAAATTGAATATAAAATGAGTAAAATCATAGCATGATCAGCTAGTGATCAGAAGTGCATGCATTCTAGGCATAATTAACCGAATGTAAGCAATTTTAGGGGCTCGATACATATGAATTTAAGTGTAAATGGAGTGAAAACTTAGTATAATCAGCTAGTGATCAAACTCTCCCAAGCTTAGTCATTTGGTTGTCTTCAAGCAAAACATTCAGATATTAAGAACAAGGCTTGAATAAAACAGTTCACAAGTGAATTCAAATTCAACTAATTGAAATCAAATGAGTTTCCCACTTTGCTGACACTCCATTCTTTCCAAAACCCAATTTCTAGCTGAGGAATCACAAAGGTTAAAGTAAATTTAAGTCATGAAAGAAGTACTAACATTAACTGATTTGAATTTTAGGGATTTTTAACTTTACTAAAAAGGTTGAACTACCAATCTCTTGATGAGTAGATTTAGGTATTGCTTAAACAGGTTTGAAGCGTGACTTTTATTCATGAGAATGCAAATAAAAAGGTTTAAACCTAATTTTTATTCATGCTGGTCAACAGGATAAAAATTCTGGTTTTATTCAGGAGAGATTTCTTTTGGAATTTGACTCTCTTTATTCATGCATGCATGCAATGCAAAATGCAACTTTTGATCTTTTTCTTTTTCTCCATTTTTTCTGTTCTATTCATGAAGTGAGCAGTAGTTCAAACTCAAGTAAGGTTTAGATCCCTTAGTACAAATAGTCAAGATTTTCTATTTAACATGGCAGCAAAAACCTTGATTCCATTATAGACATCTTCTAATTTCTGACCAACCCACAAGTGTTATCTAGTGTTATCCACAAAAAGAAGAAATTTCAGCTGAATTGAAATCAAATGCATCTGAAAGGTGAGCTGATTGAAGCAAAAAGATTAATAGCCAAATTGACTACTTGGTATTGGAGTGTACTAGCTGTCATATTAGAGAATTTTACTCATTTTGGAGATAAAATGATAACAAGAATTGAGCTGAATAGTGTAGTGATAACTTGTGATATCTCAGTGATAACTAGTGATAACTTGATGAAAATACTGATAATTGGGTGACAATAATGATAACCTGATGATAGTAATGATGTGAGCTTTGAAATGAATTAAAAACATGGCATAGAGTTCAGAAATGCACCAGGCATCCTCCCCTAAGCTAGTTTTCAACACTGTCCTCAGTGATGAGAAATTTAGGCAAGGGAGAGGGTTGGGAGGGTGTTTAGTCTCGAAATTATGCAATTGTGCATTACTTCATTTGGGTCCTTCATGTCAATAAAAAACTTTTGTGATCAATTCTTCCTGGTAGGCATCAGTATGCAATCAATTCTGTAGAGAATTGGAGAATGATCAGTAAAATATCGAATGCAATATTAGAAGACTACAATGATCAGTTTTGGAAATCAGTAAAGTGCACAATTTAGCAATTTATATGAGGATTGAGAAATGCACTAAAATTTAGTAATGACAAATGTGGATAACTGATATGAGTGATAAGTCAAATATCATTATGATGATTAGAACAGGAAGTAGAAAATAATATCAGTTATCAGTAGCATTTCAGTGAGAAAAAATTCAGAATTAAGTCCAAGAATACTCCCTAGGTAAAAGGGTCTGGGGTGGATCTGATTCTTCTCTCATTTATTCCTGCAAAACAGAAGAAAATTTGGTAAGAAATGGCTTGGGTTGCCTCCGAAGAAGCATCCTACTTTAATGTCTTAGGCTAGACATTGTTGCAATTGACTTTAGCTAGGCAATTCTGGTGGATCAGACAGTTTCAGCACTTCCTTAGCTGAATTCTCTGTTGTGGGGTTATATAATTTGAATATCTGCCCATTAACCTTGAAGACATTTGAGTTATCATTCTCAAGGTCCACAGCTCCAAAGGGATAAACTTTGTGAACTTTGAATGGTCCACACCATCTGGACTTCAGTTTTCCAGGAAAGAGTTTGAGTCTTGAGTTGTACAGCAATACCAAGTCTCCAACCTTGAACTCTTTCTTTAATATCCTACTGTCATGTCACCTCTTTGTCCTTTCCTTGTAAAATTCAGAATTGTGGTAGGCAATGAGCCTAATTTCATCTAGTTCATCCAGCTGTAATAACCACTTTTGTCCACAAGATTTTAGGTCATAGTTCAGCACCTTGATAGCCCAATATGCCTTATGGTTGAGTTCAATTGGCAAATGGTAAGTTTTTCCATAAACCAATTTATATGGGGAAACACCAATTGAAGATTTATAGGCTGTCCTATATGCCCAAAGTGCATCATTCAGCTTGATACTCCAATCTTTCCTGGTTAATGAAACAATTTTTTCCAAAATGGTCTTAATTTCCCTATTTGAAATCTCAGCTTGGCCATTTGTCTGTGGGTGATAGGCTGTTGAAACTTTGTGCTTGACCCCATATTTACTTAGGAGGTTCTCAAAACTCCTTTCTATGAAGTGGCTACTTCCATCACTGATAACCACTCTTGGCACTCCAAATCTTGGAAGAATGATTTCTTTGAACATTTTGATAACTGCCTTGGAGTCAGCAGCTAATGTGGGGATTGCCTCTATCCACTTGGACACATAATCAACAGCCAACAATATGTACTTGTATCCAAATAAAGTAGGAAAGGGTCCCATGTAGTCAATTCCACAAACATAAAAAATTTCAACTTCCAGAATTCCATGTTGGGGCATTTCATTCCTTTTGGAAATTGACCCTGCTCTTTGGCACACATCACAGCTCTTCACATACATGTGAGCATCCTTGAATAGAGTAGGCCAATAAAATCCTGATTGGAGAACCTTTGCAGCTGTTTTCTGAGTAGCCCTATGTCCTCCATAAGGTGATGAATGGCATTCATGCAAAATGTCTTGGAATTCAGCTTCTGGCACACACCTTCTGAACATTCCATCAGGGGATTTCTTGAATAGAAAAGGATTATCCCAATAGTAGTCTTTGATGTCAAGGAAGAACTTCTTCTTCTGCTGGTATGAATAGTCAGTTGGGATGATTCCACAAGCTAAGTAATTAATAATGTCAGTATACCATGGGGCTGGAGTAGCTGAGATAGCCATTAGGAAGTCATCAGGGAAGGAATCATTGATAGGAATTGTGGGAAATTCTTGACTTCCTTCCAACCTTGATAAGTGGTAAGCTACTAGATTTTTAGTGCCCCTCTTGTCTCTGATCTCCACATCAAATTCTTGAAGTAACAAAATCCATCCGATCAATCTTGGTTTTGATTCTTTCTTGCTGATCAGATGCCTCACAGCTTGGTGATTAGTGTACACAATGACCTTGGCTCCAACCAGATATGATCTGAACTTGTCAAAGGCAAATACCACAGCCAATAACTCTTTTTCAGTAGTATCATAATTGACTTGAGCTTCATCCAAAGTTTTGCTTGCATAACAGATAACATGGTGCCTCTTGTCCTTAGTTTGGCCTAGAATTGCCCCTACTACCTGATCAGAAGCATCACACATTACTTGAAAGGGTAGTGACCAATCTGGTGGTTGCACAATTGGGGCTGATGTGAGAGCTTGCTTTAGCTAGTTAAAGGCTTTCAAACAGTCTTCATCAAAATTGAGTTCAACATTCTTTGCTAATAGCTTTGTGAGGGGTCTGGCTATCATTGAGAAGTTCTTTATGAATCTTCTGTATAAACCAGCATGGCCTAAGAAACTCCTCATTGCCTTCACATTCTTGGATGGTGGCAATTTCTCAATGGCTTCAATCTTGGCCTTGTCCATTTCAATTCCTCTGCTGGAGACAATGTGACCTAGTACAACTCCTTAAACCATAAAGTGACATTTTTCCCAATTCAAAATAAGATTAGATTCCCTGCATCTTTGCAAAACTTTTGTCAAAATTTTCAAACAGCCTTCAAAAGAATCCCCATAAACTGAAAAATCATCCATAAAAATCTTCCATAATGTCTTTAATGTAATCTGAAAAAATGGACATCATACACCTCTGAAATGTAGATGGGGCATTGCACAAACCAAATGGCATTCTTCTGTAGGCAAATGTCCCATATGGACATGTGAAGGTGGTCTTGTTCTGGTCTTGAGGATGGATTGGAATCTGTAAAAAACCTGAATAGCCATCCAAGTAGCAGAAGTGGGAGTGTTTGGCTAGCCTCTCAAGCATTTGATCAATAAAAGGGAGTGGGAAGTGATCCTTTCTGGTTGCCTTATTCAGTTTCCTGAAATCTATGCACATCCTCCAATCAGTGACTGTTCTAGTGGAAATTAACTCATCTGAATCTAATTTCACCACTGTGATTCCACCCTTATTTGGCACAACTTGTACTGGACTAACCCACTCACTATCTGAAATTGAATAAATGATTCCAGCATAAATGAGTTTGAGCACTTCTTTCTTCACAACCTCCTTCATAGTAGGATTCAGTCTCCTTTGGCATTCAATTGTAAGCTTGTAATTATCCTCCATGGGAATTCTGTGCATGCAAATTGAAGGATTGATTCCCTTGATATATTCAATTGAGTAGTCAATTACTTCCCTGTACAACTTGAGTCTCTTTAGCAGCTCTTGAACTTGCTCTTGGGGTAAATTGGCATTAATTATCACTGGATATGTGGAGTTCTCTCCCAGAAATTCATACTTCAGATTGCTAGAAAGAGGTTTCAGCTCCAATTTAGAAGAATTTTCCTTGGTTGAGCTGGTCTGAAATTCAGTAGTGAAAGCCTCTTGCACTACATTCTGGATTTCTGTTTTGTCCATTGGTTTGAGTGAATTCATAATAGATTGACATGCCTTAGCTTCAGGGTCTTCTAGTTCCTTCAAGTGATCAAACATAAGACATCTTTGCAAAGGATCTTCAATTGGAATTATTGCAGAAACTTGCTCCACTATCTAATTAATCTGTCCATCTTCAAAGTCTTCCTACTGAAAGTTGGGGCTACTGATAACTTGAGTTACATTGAACTATATTTTATCTTCTCCAATCTGAAATGTCAATCTACCTTCCTTGACATCTATTATAGCTCCTGCAGTGGCTAGGAAGGGTCTACCCAACAGAATTGGGGTGTTCAGGTCCTCATCCATATCAAGGACTACAAAGTCTACAGGAATGTAGAATTTTCCAACTTTCAGTGGTATGTCTTCAAGAATTCCATGTGGATATTTAGTTGACCTATTAGCTAGTTGCAAGGACATGTTAGTAGGCTTCAGATCTCCAACCTCTAGGTTCCTACATAGTGATAAGGGGATTACACTAACAGAAGCTCCTAAATCATACATTACCCTTTGAATTTTCCTATTCCCAATCTCACAAGGAATTGAAGAGCTTCCTGGATCTTTCAATTTGGGAGGGAGCTTATTTTGAATTATGGCCGAGGCTTCTTCAGTTAAGGCTATTGTCTCATGCTCCATAATTCTCCTTTTCTTGGTCAGAATCTCTTTGAGGAACTTTGCATATGATGACATTTCCTGAATTGCCTCCACAAATGGCACATTAATGTAGAGTTTCTTCAAGATTTTCAGAAATCTCCCATACTGTTGATCTTGTCTAGCCTTTATAAGCCTCTGTGGGAATGGCACAGGATCAAAAATTCTAGTTTTGATTTCATTCTGAGGGTTCTTGTTCTTGTTTTCCACCACAATTTCTTCAACTGGCTCTTCTGCAGGCTTTGAATTTGAATTTGCTCTAGCTGAATTGTCCTCAACATGCCTCATTTGTTCTTCAATGATTCTTCCACTTCTGAGCTGGACAGCCTGGACTTGTTCCTTGGGATTGACTTCTGGTTGTCCTGGGAAAAAAACCGATGCCCTGGTTGAAGTGCTGGCTTGTTGGGCAATTTGGCTCTCAAGTACTTTGTTATGAGCACTTAAGGTCTCTAATTCAAATGTCAACTTAAGTATTGCCTCTTCTTGTTTTTTCTGCTTCTTCAGAATTGTTTGAAGCAACTCCTCCATTTTAGACATCTGAGGGGCTTGAACTTATTGCTCATATGGGGGTCTTTGCAATTGGACATTTGGAGGCTGGCTATATCGAAGTGGTTGATTCTTTGGCAAAATCTTGGGCTGCCAATTAGAATTCTGCATTGGTGGGGCTTGATAATGATTGGCCTTGTATGACAAGTAGGGATGATTTCTGTTCTCTGGTGTGTAGTACTCAGTAGGAGGCTTCACTCCATAATTTACCACAGCATTCACTTGGTCAATTGATTATTCATATTATTGCATAATCAGATTGCAACTCTCTTTAACATGCCCTTAATTCCACAAACATCACATCTATTTTCAGATGTGGTTGCCTTGCTCACATTGGGTGATAAATTCAACTTTTGTAAGGCTTTTTACAAAACTTCTTCAATCTGGACAGAGAGGTTGTTCACTTGATTATCAGTTGGTGGCCTTCTAGTTCTATCATGAGTGAGGAAGTGATGATTCTTGGCAATGTTCTCTATCAGCCGGTATGCTTCATTAATGTTTTCGGAGGCAAAAATCCCTCCTGCAGCAGTATCCAATGCCACTTTGCTAGGATAATTCAGTCCTTCGTGGAAATAATTCACCAATTGCCACTTTTCAAATCCATGGTGTGGACATGCCCTCAATACACTTTGAAGTCTTTGCCAAGCACCGCATATGTTTTCTTGATCCAATTGGTAAAATCTAACAATCTGATCCCTGTAGTTGTCAGTCTTACTAGGAGGAAAAAATTCAGATAGTAACAGTTGCACAATGGACTCGAAAGTTGCAATTTCTTCAGATGTAAGGGACTTGTACCAAATCTTAGCCCTGTCCTTGAGTAAAAAGGGAAACAATCCCATGTACACAACATTCATAGGAGTGTTGTGGAAGTGGACTGTGCTGCACATTTCCTTGAAGTTATCAATATGTAGAGCTGGGTCTCCAGTTCCTAATCCAGCAAATTGGTGCTGCCTAATCATTATAACTAGTGCTGGATTCAATTCAAAGGTGACAGCAGGTGCAATGGCTCCTTCCACTAGTTGTCCTCTAGCATTACTAGGTGAATAAAAGTCCTTCAATGTCCTTGGAGCAGTCATGGCCTGATTGTTTGTCTCTTCTTCAAAAATTCTTCTCCTTTTTTCTCTTTGCAATCTTCTTCTTCTATTGAATCTTCTCTCAGGTTTAGGATCAGACAAATATAGATCTTCTTGACTATCTGAATCCTGCATAAATTGAAATCAGAAGTATCAAATGCAGAAAAGAAAGAAAATCAGACAAGAATGAAAAATTCAGAATGATAACTTGCAAAAACTGAAAACTAGGCTAAAAATGGGAATGATAACTAGTCTAAAACTAATCTAAACTACCTAAAGTTAATCTAATTAGCCTCAAATCTCCGACAACGATGCAAAAAACTTGATGTGAATTGTGTGGAGTAGTGATAACTTGCTGAATTATGGGTCAGAATTGATATAGAGTGAATTTTTTCAAAATTTGATCAAACCCCCCAACTCACTCTACTGCAAGTGCACAGATCAGAGTAGTAGACTCAAATGTCATATACACAGTGATTTGAGGGCCACAAACTTACTATCTAGATTAGAGTAATCCTAGACTAAGTTATCTAAAACAAGGAAATGGAGAAAAGTAAAAAACAGATTTGAACTATGGCTAAGAAATAACTGTTTTTAGTGTTAAGGTGATTAAAATGAAATCTAATTACTGAACTGAAAACCTAAAGAGGATTAACTATTAATGTGAGATTTTCCTAGGAATGGGGTTCATCTAATTCAGTTATGAGTGGATTGGAACAATTCAACAATGCAAAGTCAAATCTGATTCAACAAAAAAAAAGGGCTCTTCTCACAACATAATTAAATCAAGACTAATTATCATATTCTGATATGAAGGTTAGCTAGGTTGAATTAGAAAGGAATCCTTACTGATACTGAGTTATCATTAGGCACAAGAATTAGCACCTTATTGATATTGCCAAAGTCCTCTCAAATTTGGCAATCAGTAAGTCTAAATTTGATACCACAATTAATCCACATTCATAATAATGGAACAATTGACTCAACTAACCAAACAGAAATGTAATTAAATCCAACACAAATGCTAATGCTCTTGGTTTATCTCTAAACATCAAGGAGACCTAAAATCAACCTCTCAGCTGCGAATGAAAATGAGGTCCACATCAACACAAGTTAATTGGATGCATTAAACACATAATCACAGAGTGGAATCTAAGAATTCATCATTGCATCTTGATTCATTTCTGGACAAGAAGGAAATTATAAATCAACCTCTCGATTGCCTTTAAAGTTAGGATTTCACAATGACAAAATAGATTCCATAGAAATCAGAAATCAAAATATCGGAATAATATCAATATTAGAGAAGGAAATCAGCATTGTTCAAACTCCATCCATAACATGTAATTAGACTATTACCCTATCCTAGGAGAGCTGGAATTTAGCTCATCATAGATAAAAGGATTGATACAAAATAGAAGAGGAAGGCAATGCAATCCATTATGAAAACAGATAACAGAAATTTGTCAACAGAAATCAGCAATCAACAATGTCTTCTCCTTCTTCCTCAACTCTCTCTGGTCCAGCACCCTTGCAAATGGAGGCTCCCTTTCTTCTCCAAGTTTCCCCAGCTTTTATATGGTCCTTAATCACCCTTTGATGCAAATTAGAAACTTCCAAAGCTTCTGATTGTGCCATCTATCCTGGTCCCCCCGAAATTCCAGCAGGATGCTAACAGGATGCAGCCTTGTAAAACCTGCTAGAAGGGCAAGAACAGCAAGCATCAAAGTTCACAAATAAAAATTAAACAGGGGGTAAAACAACTAGTGGAATCAGCTCAATTATCAAGTGTGGATAGTATTGCACAGAAATGATAACTTTGCACAGTAATGATAACTTTGCACATTGAATCGTAATTATCCGAATATGAGCAATTCAGAACTTCTGTGCACATGAAATTGAAAATAAAATGAGTAAAATCATAGCATGGTGAGCTAGTGATCACAAGTGCATGCATTCTAGGCATAATTAACCAAATGTAGGCAATTTTAGGGGCTCGATATATATGATATTAAGTGTAAATGGAGTGAAAACTTAGTATGATCAGCTAGTGATCACCAATCTACAGATTTCATGCAACCGCCTAACTCAAAGAAGCCAACGAAGCCGGAGTTAAAGAAACTTCCTCAAAATCTCAAGTATGAATTTTTAGGAGAAGATTTCACCTATCCAGTAATTATCAGTGCAGATTTAAAAACAACTCAACTTTAGTAGCTATTCGACAAGTTAAAAGCCTACAAGGATGTCATCAGATACACATTGGACGATCTTAAAGGAATCAATCCAGCCATATGCATGCACCGTATCCATATGGAAAAGGATTATAAACCTTCCATATAGGGACAAAGAAGGCTTAATCCAGCAATGAAAGAAATAGTGAAAAAAGAAGTTATTACACTTTTGGATGCAGTAATTATCTATCCCATATCAGACAGTCAGTGGGTGAGCCCTATGCAGGTCGTGCCAAAAAAGGGTCGAATGACTGTAGTAAAGACAGAGTCGAATAAACTCATTTCGACACGAACAGTAACTGGTTGGAGGATGTGTACCAACTTTAGAAAACTTAATAAAGCCACTCGAAAGGATCATTTTCCACTACCTTTCATTGATCAGATGTTAGAAAGGCTAGCAAACCACTCTTATTTCTGCTACCACTCTTATTTCTGCTACCTTTCATGGATTTTCTGGATTCCACCAAATTCCTATTCATCCAGAAGATTAGGGAAAAACTACCTTTACTTGTCCGTATGGAACCTTTGCATACAGAAGAATGCCCTTTGGATTATGTAATGCTCCAGCAAGCTTTCAAAGGTGCATGATGTCAATCTTTTCTGATTATATTGAAGAAATAATGGAGGTGTTCATGGATGACTTTTCAATGTATGGCACTTCCTTTGAAATTTGTCTGTAGAATTTAGGAAAGGTATTACAGAGATGTGCTGAATCTAATCTCATGTTGAACTGGAAAAAATGTCACTACATGGTACAAGGAGTAGTTTTGGGGCATATTGTTTCAGGCCGGGGCATTGAAGTTGACAAAGCCAAGACAAAAGTAATTAAAAAATTACCTCCGCCTACTAATATCAAGGGAATCAGAAGTTTTCTGGGATATGCTGGATTTTATCGATGTTTGATCAAGAACTTTTCTCTTATTGTAAGGCCTTTAACAAAACTCTTATCTAAAGAAGTAGAGTTTATATTTGATGAACACTATTTAGAGGCCTTTGAAACCCTTAAAAGAGCTCTTACAACAGCTCCAATTATCCAACCACCTGATTGGTCTTTGCCCTTTGAAATTATGTGTGATGCTAGTGATCAAGCTATGGGAGCAGTATTGGGACAAAGGAAGGATAAAAAGCAACATGCAATTTATTATGCTAGCAAAAACTTGGATGAAGCACAAATCAATAATGCTACCACTGAAAAAGAATTCCTAGCAGTTGTTTTTGCAATGAAGAAATTCAGATCCTACCTAGTTGGCTCCAAAGTCATTGTGTATACTGATCATCAAGCTGTGCGATACTTGATTACTAAAAAAGATGCTAAACCAAGACTCATCAGATGGATCCTTTTGTTACAAGAATTTGATTTAGAAACCAAAGATCGAAGGGGGATAGAAAATTTAGTAGTTGATCATCTCTCTCGACTCCAATTATCAGAACAAGACGGCACTCACAGAGCTATTAATGACTCTTTTCTAGATGATCAATTGTTTTCGATCCTGAAAATACAACTTCTTTGGGTTGCCGATTATGCTAACTACCTAGCTTCTGGAGTTCTACGACTTGATCTGTCCTATCAACAAAAGAAGAAATTCTTCTCAGATATTAAATACTACTTTTGAAATGAACCATTTCTCTTCAAAAAATGTGCGGATGGAATATATCGTAGGTGTGTACCAGACGAGGAACAATCTACTATACTGAAGGAATGCCACTCATCTCCTTATGGTGGTCATGGAGGATACCAGAAAATGGCTTCTAAAGTTCTCCAAACAGGTTTTTATTGGCCAACTCTATTCAAAGATGCAATCAATGTTGTTAAATCTTGTGATGCTTGTCAAATAATTGGAAATATAGGCAGAAGAAATGAAGCACCGCAGCAGCCTATACTAGAGGTAGAAATATTCGATGTATGGGGGGTGGACAACATGAGACCTTTTCCTCCCTCGTGTGGATACAAGTTCATACTTCTAGCCGTTGATTATGTCTCAAAGTGGTTTGAGGCTATCCCTACTATCTTAGCAGACTCAAAGTAGGTTGTTAAACTCTTTAAAGATATAATATTTCTAACGTTTGGGATGCCCAGATTGGTTATCAATGATGGAGGATCACATTTTATCGAACAAAGTTTTGAAAAATTGCTGCTCAAATATGGAGTCAAACATCGGATTTCTACCGCCTATCACCCTCAAACCAATGGGCAGTAGAAGTCTCGAATAGAGAGATCAAAATAATTCTCGAGAAAACTATCTCAACAACTAGGAAGGATTGAAGCCTAAAACTTAATGAAGTATTGTGAGCATATCGGACTACATATAAAACACTAATTGGGACAACACCATTCAGGTTGATTTATGGCAAGCACTGTCACCTACCGGTGGAATTAGAACATAAGGCTTCTTGGGCAATTAAAACACTGAACTATGATCTCCAAGCAGCCTCTGGAAATCGATTATTGCAGCTCAATGAGTTAGATGAATTGAGACTAGATGGCTATAACAATTCTTGCATCTATAAAGAAAGAACAAAGAAATGTCATGATATGCACATATTGAGAAGGAGTTTTAAGGAAGGCGACCAGGTTCTGTTATTTAACTCCCGACTATGAATTTTTCTCGAGAAGTTAAGAATGCGATGGTTTGGACCATTTATCATCGAAAAAATATACCCCCATGGCGCAATGGATATCAAAAATAGCAATTCCGAAATTTTTGAAGTCAATGTGCAGAGATTGAATCGTTACAATCTAGGTGCAGCAAGGTTCGAAGAAGTTTTACACCTGTAATCGGACCACTAAAGCAGCCACGTCAGCACTCACAAGGTCAAAAGTATTAGAAAAATCACCTGAAAGTACACTTTTTAGATTTAGTTGAGAATCCCAATAGAATCTAACACCATATCTATCTAAACACCCACTTTTCCAAGTCTCACACGAACTCCCTCACGTCGTTTCGTTTTCCACCCGACCGACTAATTCCTTCCCCAACACCCATCGTACCTCGGCCACTCGAAATCCCTAACAGCTCTCCATCGTCCTCCGAGAAACCTCAAGCGTCGTCCACCCCTACGATCGCCGACATCTTCAACCTATCAGCCGGCAACATGGAAAGGACACATACATCGTCTGAATCCACGACCAACAGTTCTTCTGAGTCCGTCAGGTGTCGGCTTTGTCCGGAGGATCTCCTGCAACCAACATCCGACCAATGACGGCCGAAAAATAGCAACGAAGCTCAACGCCTCCTCAACACCAGGTTCAAAAATTTTTCTTCTACTCGATTCCTGGACTTTTCCACTCTCGAATCTCTCGGCCTATTCGACGATGTTAGAACCATACTTCACCGATCCCGTCTCCTCCCTTTCTTTATGAAGCAATGGGACCTCTACAAAGAGATATCAGTCGAGTTCTTAGGAATTCTATATCCTACCAGTTTTGATGAAGATGGTGTTCCTGACCACATCGAGTTTCATTTGTGCAACCACGACTCGCTATGAGCCTAGATACTCTAGCTCGTTTCCTGAATCTTCCTAATACCAGCTACCGAACTCCTCCACCTTCCTTCCCTACATTCGAAGTTTGGTATCAACTTACTGGCCGATGAACAGATAACATGCTACATCTAGTCGGCCAAGATCTTAAGAATCCTGTTCTTCGATATCTCCATATCCTTCTCACCAATACCGTCCTAATCCATCCTAATGATTATGAGAGGAATTTTGTTTCTACTAACGAGCTTTTTATCCTCTAGTGTCTTCTGTCCAACACAGAGGTTAACCTCGCATCAATTTTCTTGTCAAGTTTGATCACAGAGTCTACACGCGAAAGTAACCAAATCCTCTGCAGCAACCTCATTACACCCCTAGCAGAACACTATGTGTTCTTAGGAGACACCACCCCTACAGCTGCAACATTGATTGATTTGGATTTCTTGACCAATGAAGGTGTCCTTCTCACGGTAAACGACCAACATTTTTGGTGACAATCTAATCCATCTGCTCTCTTCCAGTTGCTTGACCCTCGACAGACTTCAATCTTGGAAGGCTAGAATTGGTGGATGAATGATTTCATTCAAGTCACGAGGCCTATACCAACACTACCCCCATTACTTTTGGACTACAAGACCACTTCGCAAATCCCTCCTAGTTCCAAAACTCCTAGAAAGCGCATTTTCTCCTCTTCCTCCTCATCGGCTCCAGATGCCTCTCAATCCCTACCACTGACCACATCCAACAAACTGGACCTTATCCTGGACCAAGTTATAAAACTTGCTGAAGCCACAGCCCGTAATCACTAGGATATCCAAGCACTTAAGAATCAACTGCATAATTTGGAACAGCAAAACTTGGTGCACCAACAGCGAGTACAAGGAGTGAAAGTTGTCCAGAATTCTATCCTAACAGCCCTTAGTGACATTCAGCAAGTCACTGACCGCATATTAGAGCTTCAACCAACTCCGGGTCCCTTTTCCTGGCATGATCGACACTAAGGACAGAGTCGATACCAAGCTTGGGGGAGAGGGCAACATGGTACATTTCTACTCTCTCCTTGATCATGATATTTTTACATTTTTCCAAAATTCTACATTCAAAATTTTTACAAATTTTCACATTGCAAATTGACACTGCATCTTATTAGCTCCAAGTAGTATAGTAAGAGACTTCAAACTTACCTTGTAGCTATATCCTCTTTTGCAACCTCCTAAAACTTTGTTCAAGAACATCTTGCTAGTTCCCCTAACATTTTAACCTACTTTGCAACCAAATTCAATGCTTAAAGTGAAAGGGCCAAGGTAGTAGAAAGTGACTATTCTCATATATTAAAAGCTTGACGACCAATCCTATTTAAGCTCACTTTTCAATTCAAATAACTATTAATAGGATTGTTAATACTAATATCTTCCAGTGCAGTATGGAACCAAAAGAAAGAAAAAGAAAAAAAAATATAAGCAAAACAAAGGCTAACAGCAAAAGAATAGAAGGCCAAGAAAGCCCAAAAAGTACAAAAGGGTGCATTCCTGAACCAGGGAGAATCTGGGTGAGTAGATCCGTAGGGGTTCATGCCTAGTACCCTAAGAGCAACTGTCCTGGGATGTGCCGATAAAAAACTTGCTGCATGGATTCCCCTGAGTGCTATGGATAATCACATGAGTACTGGACAAATGAAAAGAAATAAGAATCAAACGAAAGTCTATACTGCACTAGCAGATTCAACATTAACATTCTTATTTTTTGTCTTTATTATTTGAATTCTCTGGCTTGAGTTAAAAAGGAGGAAGTTAAAAATGTCTTGTTTTTAATATCTTCATTAAAGTCAGGGAATGAAGGAATAGAGAAGGCACTTAGGCAAATAATATCAGGTTGGTATATTAAAAGGTTGGCTGAATAGCAAGATGAAGATTACTCATATCTTGAGCATTGGTTGAGGACAAGCAAAAAACTAAGCTTGGGGGAATTTGATCACCTCTTTTATGTACTTATATTCATCATAATTAAATCCACGAATTTACTTTTAAAAGTTGAGCATATTTAAATGTTTTTATCATTTTTTTATGCATGCAAAATATAACTTATTTTAGATTATTATTTTAATTAATTTTTCTATTATTTAATCATGGCATGCATTTAGACCATTTTTAGTCATAATTCTGGATTTATCGATTTTAATTATTAATTCTTTAAATATTTTAATTGTGGATGGATGAACTTCATTTTTTTTAATATTTTTCAGGTAAGTAGAATTAACGCCGAATGAATATATCAGATGTTTTCTTAAGGAGTAAAAAATGAGAAGATTGATTATGGCCTGAAATCATTGGGCGAAATGTGAAAGAAAGAATGATTTTTACACCCAAAAGTTTTTACGGCCGAGATGATCACACGAGGGAGTAAAATTGAGTTTACACCTTCTTTGGATAAAGTTACAGATGACATCATTGGGGGTAAAAGCAATGCAACTTGAGATTTTTTTGGGCGTAACATGACATGCATAGTTGTAATTTTGGGCGTAATAATTAAAGGACTCTTCTTCGTTTTGGCCGAGATTGAGATAAAGGACTTATCATTTTGGGCGAGATTAGAAGAAGTGACAACGTTTTGGCTGAGATTCGAAGAAGGGGTAAAGATAAGAACTCATCGTTTTGGCCGAGATTTGAAGGGGGTAAAGATAAAAGGATGTTATCTTTTTGGGCATAATGGCAAAAGGACTCTACGTTTTGGCCGAGATTAGAAGAAAAGAATTTTATCATTTTGGCCGAGATTTGAAGAAGGGAGTAAAGATACAAAAGTTTATCTTTTTGGGCGTAATGGATAAAATAACTTATAGTTTTGGCCAAAATTCAGAGAGGAAAGTTTATTGGCCGTAATCAACTCAAGTTTTATCTCACAAATTTAAAGTCAATCGTACGATATTACGGCCGGGATCAAATTGAAGGCCGTCCGCACCTATAAATACGTGAAGAAGCCGTTATTTCAATTCGTGCTCTGAAGTTCAGGTTTTCTTCCACGGCGAGTCATGAGCTCTGCAGGCTTCGACTAAGAGGAGAGAGGTGCGACGGCTGGAAGTCCGAGAGGCTGCCCGACTGTTTGCCCAGATGCGAGAGCTCTATTTTATTCTTGGAGTAATTCTTCCAATTATTATTGTCACTTTGTTATTATCTCTCCAAAATTTCTAGGGTGAACTCTATATTTCTATTTATTTCATTTTAGGAGATTATTATTGAAGGAAAATTATTTGGACCTTATATTATTTGTTTTAATCTTTTTTGGTCAATTAGTTAATTGTGCTTAGTGTTATTGATTTAATTTTTTGGATTTCTGAGTTGAGTAATTACCAGTTTGTGGACTATTTAATTTTAGAATTCATTTAATTAAATTAATTGATTTTATTTGAAATTAATAATTAACATAAATTTGATAACTAGTGTGTGGAGAATCACATTTGTGTTGTCTATTAGTCTATACTAGTTTGTGGAGTGATTAATAATCTAGGGAATCCAATTTAATGCATCTTAATTTTAATATAATTTTGAGGGTACCAATCATGGAGACTTCAATTCTTATTAATTTAAGATAGTTCTACATGCTTAGATTGAGGGATGCCAGCCGTGGATACCACAAGTTAATCATGTTAGATTACTTTAGAGAGACTCTAATCCATCTTTAAAGATTAAATTTATCTTTTATGGTTCAAATATTTATCCTGATCTATTCTCATCCTAAGGCCTAACTTCAACACCACTATCTTATCTTTATCTTATTTTCTTTATTTTATTTTACAAAACCCCTTTTCCGAAATTCCATGTTTTCCTCTCTTATAAATTTATAAATTCAGATATTTAATTAATAATATTTCTCGTGGGTTTGACACGCTTACTCCTATTACTATATTACTTGAGCGACTAGTGCACTTGCTAGCGATTTTACTTTGCTACATCATTTCAACGCATCAAAGAATTTGAATGAGTAGAAGAGAGGGCTAACTACTTTTTAAAATTTGAATTTTGAGCAGGGAGGAAACAAAAAGGGCAGAGAGGAAGCCGGAAAGGGAGGAGGAGAAGTAGGGGGGAAAAAGAGGAAGACGAGAGCTTTGAAGAATGAAGATGAACTAAAGAAGATTCTTGATTCCCTTGTGATGAAACATTGTTGATGTTGATTTTTATTTCCGACTTTTTGATATTGCGAATTTGACTCCTCATTTCTATTTATGTGATGCATGGCTATTTAGAACTTATGCCGGATTTCAATTAGATCGAGCGATCAATTATTTTCTGCTTTAACTAATTTCATCCGAGAGGAGAAATTAGTTACATTACTTGCTATCTTTCTAATGATTGCTAGTTTACTGTTCATTTAAAGATCGAGAGATCTGCTATTGTGATCGTTATGTGGTGAGAACCCTTACAGTCGTAAGAGGTGTCAACTACATTTGATCACTTGATTAAGATTAAAAGAATGAGTTGTAGGAGATCGAGAGGTCGAACTCTTCTTCTGATTAAGGATGAGAATCTTATTAATTAGTAATTTTAATTCAGTGATTAGCAGCTATTCTCTTCTTGATTTATAGATACACCGATAGGCTGAGAAATAGAGTGAACTTAGAACATCAGTAAGTCGAACACGACAATTGCAATAGCATCAACGAGTTCATTACAAGGGAATCTATTCCATCACTCCTTGATCTTTTCTTACTTTCCTTTGTTATTCTTAATCTATGTTCATTCAATCATCTTATTTATTCTTAAAAATTTTGTGACAATTTCCGGGATATAATTAGAATAAGTAATCGATCTAAATCAACGGGGTTACAACACTCAGGGTTTCTACTCGACCTGTGCACTTGCAATTGCGTGAACTCTAGAATTAGTTTTTTGTGTGAGAATCCATAATTTCATAACTACAATAAGTTCACGTCAGTGGCGCGATGACTGCTCGTAGCACTTTGCATATGGACAATGATATCATACAATCATAAAGACAATAGGACTTGAGAATCTTGACATTTGGCTCTGATACATTACTGTAACGCCTCTAAATCACACCCCATCACGTGGCAAAATACGCTTCGAGGGTCATTACGATCATCCTTACGTGTACATTATATTAACCAAAAAGAAGACTTTGACTAGTCAACTCAATATCGAATATAAGCGAAAGACTAATCATCATATATTAATGCTAAAAAGAATATAACATCATATTATGCGGAAGAGTGACATCGTGAAGAAGTGATAATATGCGGGTAACATCATCATGAAATATGCTGAAGATTAATGAAAGAGTAACCACATGATAATACATGATCCTGATAATAAGATAAGAGAATTAAGACATAAAAAGAAAGAACACCGATATGCTGCCACCACGAGTTTGATCTTGTCAGCATTATTAAGATCCGATCTTGCACGTATGAAAATGCAAGGGAGAAACGTCCCTATGAATTTCGCAACTCAGTATAAGTAAACACAATCATAAAATCATGATACTAGACAAAAATCATAAGAACATCATCATATAAAAGGAAAATAGGCATCATCATGATATAAGTAAAAGAAATCCTATAACGTGGCATATGAATAGGAGATCACTAAGATCAGAAGAAATTCATAAATCAAGGTGTCATCTTCTTGAGATCATAATATAAAGGATCAAGATAGATCAAAATATATAATCATAAAATTGCGAGCGTCGATCATCATGATTATGAGATCATCATCATATAAAGAATCATGAGAAATTATTGTATGAGCACAGATAATCACAAAGTGAATAATCTTTGTCAAAGTATATTAATAATAGATCATGAGATCATAGAAAGACATCATAAAAGTGACAAGATATGCTTCTTCTTCTTCATCATCTTATTATTCATCTTTGACTTATAATGGGTATATTTCAACCCAGGGGAGGCCTACCTCAACCTGCCATCATCATCATAATGATAAAGCCAGCCTAACTGACCAGAGTCAGCCCGTAACTGACTGAAGTCATCTCATAAGTGACTGAGACAGCCCATACCCAGCCCTCGCCAATCCATTATCATAAGAGTTCTCCATTTAATATTTTTCTTCTTCTATCTTGCAGCTTTTAATTTATCTTTTATTAAGACACAAGGATCATGATCAAAATCTAATCATCATAAGGAAGGATCAAAGAATCATAATAATCAAGGATTCGAATCATCATCGAGACTACAAGATCAGATCATGGAGAGTAAATCAGAGGAATAAATGACTTTATCATCATCATAACTTATATCAAAATTAAGCACATGAATCATGTGTCAAAATATCATAAAATCAACATCATCCTGTCGGAACCCAGGCCGAGTTCATAGGGCATTGTCTAGGATATTTGTGACTAAACCCGTGCCGAGTATGGCGGGAACCCGGGCTGAGTTCATGGGGCATCATCGCCGAAAGTTGGGCATAAACCGGGCTGGGTTCAAGTCATACCACCATCATCATCATAACTAACAAAGCCAGCCCAACTGACCGGAGTCAGTCCATAACTGACCGGAGTCAGGTCATACCTGACTTTCGCCAATCCATCATCATAAGAGCTTTCCATTTAACATTTTTCATCTTTTATCTTGTAGCTTTTAATTTATCTTTTATAGGACACAAGGATCATGATCAAAATTTAGTCATCATAAGGAAGGATCAAAGGATGATATAATCAAGTGTCCTAATCATCATATTCATATAAGATATGATCAAGACTACAAGATCAGTTCATGGAGAGTAATTTAGAGGCATAAACGACATTATCATCATCATAACTTTGATCAAAATTAAGCTCATGAATAATGTGTCGAATTATCATAAAATCAACATCATATTGTCGGAACCCGGGCCATGTATGGCCGGAACCCGTGCCGAGTTCATAGGACATCATCTTGGATGTTTTTTACTACAACCATGCCGAGTATGGATAGAACTTGGGCCGAGTTCATGGGGCATCATTGTGAAAACTTGGGCATAACCCGGGCCAGGTTGAGGGCTTTGGCAGATCATGCAACTGTTTTGCCCGATCGTGTCATGTAGGGATAGCCCGGGCTAGGTTATCATCAACCCGAGCAGAGTTCATCTTTGTCGTAGAGCTTAATGTGAACTTTAAAAGTTGTGTTCTCCCACACTGACTAAAAATTGCTCGAATCATAGTTAAAATACTCTAGAGTCCACACTACTGCAAGTATATAGGTCAAGTAGAAATCACGAGTGTCGTAACCCCATTGACTTAGATCAAAATTCTAGCCTATTTGTATCTCGGGAATTGTCATGAAATTAATAGATAGAATATAGTTGAAAAGCAGATAACTGAAGTATTAGAATTAAGAAAGAAAGGCACCTTTGCGATGAATTGGTCAATGCTATGGCTTTAAATTTCTATCACGAGGTTTATGATCTCTCGATACTCATATTGAAACCCAACTACTCCTTCCTTTCCTCGTCGATCTATCTCCGAGCAAAAAAGGACAAGCCATTAAATGGATTGGAAGTAGCTGATTAGTTTCTCTCTCATCCTAATTAGAACAAAAATTGCTCTCAATCTAACAGAATGTAAATCCATAATTCCACTCAGGATAATAGAATGAATATGAGACAACCGATCACTATTACGGACTCTCACCTCGTAATAGTAATAGAATAGACTTTCAGCTACTTGTAATTAAAAGGAACTATGCTAATAAGATGCTGCAAGAGTATTGATGTGAACTTTAGTAGATGTAATTTTTCTCACACCAATCAATATAGTTCTAGTCGTATTAAATTTTACTCTAGAGTCAACACAAGTGTAATTGCACAGGTCGAGTAGAAACCATGAGTGTCATAACCCCATTGATTTAAATCAAATATCAATCTATTTATATCTCAGAAGTTGTCACAATAGATCCAAATGATAAAAGTAGATTAGGGAAATAACAATCAGAGAAACTACAATGTAAGATGTAGACTCCCTTGTGGTGATAGTTGAGGCTATTGTATTTTAGTTCTCAGTTATGAGATAAATGATCTCTCGATCTTTACTATGTGAATCAACTACTCTCCCTCTAAACTCGCCGATCTCTCTTTTGAGCTAGAAGGAAAATAAGCTGTTAATAAGTAGATAAGGAATGACTGATTAGTTGATCTCTCGCCCTAACCAGAAAAGAGGCTGATCTCTCGATCTTTAATTATCAATTCTTTTATCCTAATTCAAACATTAGAATAAATTTAACACATCTAGTCGTTGTTATGGACTCTCGCCTCACAACATATAATAGTGGGCTTCTCAGCCGCTTGAAGTTAACAACTATCGTACTAATGAGACCCTTCAAAGGAAAGTATCCTATCCCTTCTCTTGAATGGAACAGGGTAATGACAATAAATAGATCTCTCGATCTGATAGAGGCTAAATGTAGGTAATAAGATTGCAACATGTCAAAAGTACAAGAAACTAGAGGTTAGAAATACGATAATGAAATCAGGGTTTCTGTTTTGCCAGACATTGGCTCCAACAAAATTAATGTCTCTCTCGACAATTTCTTCTCCCTTTTGCTTCCGCTCCCCTCTTCGCTTCTTTTCTTCTTCACTTCTTCATCTCTCCCTTCCCCCACGTTCCTCCGCCTTGCTCTCTCTTTTCTCCTCTCATTCAGACATTCAAAATTTGAAAAGTAGTTAGCCTCCTTCAGTTACATCCTGACAGATAATAGGCTAGATGTTGCAATTATAATGAGATTTTAATATCAATCTTGCAAATTTTACTTTAATAATCATTAGTAAAATAAGGGATGATTAAATTCCCCAAGCTTGGATTTTTGCTTGTCCTCAAGCAATGTTCAAGATAAGAAGTTACAATCTCCACCCCGTTCGCCAACTACTCTCTTTGGCATTCAGATCTTACATTCTCTACTCAAGTGCCTTTTCTCTGTCCACATAACCCAGCTTTAATGAAGGTGTTAGAAGCAAGACATTTTTAAATTCCTCCAAATTCAGCTCATAGAAATAAAGAAAAAGATGGTCTGATAATAAGAATGTCGATGCTAAGTGCATCTGTGCAGTATGGGCCTTTAATTCATTGGTGAGCATTTTTTTTGCTTTTGATTGATATTTCTTTTCATTAATCCGATACTCATGTGATTATCCATAGTACACTGGGTGGACTGTGTAACGGGTTTTTGATCGGCAAGTTCCAAGGTAGTTGCTCTTAGGTTGTCAGGCATGAACCCCTACGGATCCAATCACCCAGATTCACTCAGGTTCCGGAGTACACCCTTTTTGTACCTTCCGGGGCTAAACCAGCCCTCTTTTCTTTCACTTATTTACTTTCTCTAGGCTTGACTGCACTGAAATGGTTAACAAGGACATAATTATTAACAGGCTTAGTAAAAATAAAGTTTGAGCATGAATATGATTAGTTGTCAAGCTTCTAAAGATTCACCATAGCTATTTTCTTGAAGGCATGACCCTACACTTAGAGTATTGAATGAGACTCATGAAAATGCTTCAAATTTCATTGGTCTGACAGGGTGTTCTTGAACATGACTCAAGGGAGTCACAAAAGGCCGAGGCTATGGGGTTATAAAAACATCTCTTACTTTATAGCTAGAAATGAAATATTTCAATGTTTCTTCATAAAACAATAAATTTGATCATTCAAATTGGAAGATAGCAATTAAGAGTAGAGTGGTTAGTGCATAATAATTTAGTGAAGAAAATGAAGAAAGGAGTAGAAATGTACCATGTCGCCCTCTCTCCCAAGCTTGAAATCGACACTGCCCTCAGTGTTGATCATGCCAGGAAGAGGGACCGGGGGGGGTTGAAGCTCAAGTAGCCGGTCAGTGACTTGTTGAATGTCACTGAGCGTGGTGAGGATGAAATTTTGCACCAGTTCTATTCCTTGAACTTTTTCAGCATGAGTTAGACTTTGTTGTTCCAGGTTGTGGTGCTGGTCCTTCAATGCTTGGATGTCTTCATGTTGGCGGGCGTTAGCTTCTACGAGCTTGGTCACCTATTCTAAGATAAGGTTTCGTTTGGTGGCTGAGGTGAGAGGTGGGGTATGTGAAGCATCTGGAGTAGATGAAGAAGAAGAGACGGCTGTAGGTCTTCTGCTTGTTCTTGGTCCAAAAGGAGCTTGTGGGTGTATAGTATATTCTAGTGCAAGGGGAGGAAGTGTTGGAATTGGGCATGTGACTTGAATGAAGTCGTTCATCCACCAATTCTGGCCTTGTAAGATTGATGATTTTTGGGGGTTAGGGAGTGTAGAAGTTTTGAGGGATCGGATTGTCATAAAAAATGTTGGCATTGATTGTAAGAAGGACTCCTTCTTGCATTTGAAAGTCCAAATTGAGTAGGGTTGCTGAGGTTGGATCGGTGTCACCTAAGAACACATAATGTTCAGCAATCGGTGAGATGAGATTGCCACAGAGAAGTGGGTTATACTCGTGGGTAGATTTCTTGAGTATGGTTTGCAAGAAAAAGGCTGCAAGGTTAATCTCTGAGTTGGACAAGAGACACCAGATGATGAAAAGTTCATCTGCAGAAACAAGGTCCATGTCATAATCATTCGGACGGATGAGGATGGTATTGGTAAGGAGGATGTGGAGGTTGTTGGTATGTTGTCCTATGAGTTGATACCAGTCTTCATAAATAGGAAAATCAGGTGGAGGGTTTTTGTGACCTATGTTCGGGATGTTTAGGAAACGGGTGAAGGTTTCAAGGGTCATAGAGAAATCTTGATTATAGAGACGGAAATCAATGTGATCATGGACACCATCATCGTCATAGTGAGCGCTGAACACTATTCTGATTAACTCTGTTGCTACCTCTTCATAGAGGTCCCATCGTTTCATGCAGAAGGGCATTAAACGTGCCCGGTGTAGGAGGTTATAATATCATCAAACAAATCGAGAGGTTCGAGGGTTGAAAGGTCTAAGAACCTAGTGGAGGAGAAATTTCTGCACTGGTTGTTCAATAGGTGATGTGCTTCTTTGCTGTCTTCCGGTTGTCTCATGTGCGAAGATTTTCATAGGAGACCATCCGGGCATAGACGACGTTTAATAGATTCTGAGGAGCTGTTGGTGTCGGAGTCGAAAGATGTTCGCGTACGCATATTGTCCACTAGCTCTGAGGTACGACAAGCTTAGGGTGTTCGTCGGACACACTGAGGAAGGGTTCAAGGGGTTGAGGATTAAGAGACCGTCGTATGGATGGAGTGTAGATGTAGGGAGATCGTGGGTATGTGAGGAATCGAGGCGTCGCAGGCGTGAGCATGCGCGATTAAACCTGTGGGCAGTTGGGTAGATATGGTACTAGATTCTATTGTGATTCTCAATCAAATCTATGTGGTGTACTTTTCAGGTGGTATTTAATGGTTTTAGGCTTACATGGATGCTGATGTGGCTGATTACCTTTTATTTGGTTGGGTTGTCTCCCTATAGTGCCTTTTTTCTAAGTCATTGGCTCGACATTGCAGCTTTAATTCTCAGTGTTCCGGCTGTAGATACAAAACTTCTTTGAATTCTTCAGTGCCGGGATTATAAACTTTTAGCCTTTATCCATTGACATTAAAATTTTCTGAATTGTCATTTTTGATGTCCACTGCTCAATAATGATAGATTTTCTTAGCAATGAATGGTCTTGACCATCTAGTTCGTAGCTTTCCTGAAAAAGTCGTAATCGGGAGTTGAATAGCCGAACTTGATCACCTTCTTTAAAGTCCTTTTTCAGTATGAGACTGTCATGCCATTTCTTTGCTCATTCTTTGTAGAGGTGAGAATTGTTGTAAGCATCTATCCTTAGTTCGTCCAACTCGTTGAGCTGTAGTAGTCGTCTACCGGTAGCTACTTGAAAATCATAATTGAGTGCTTTGATTGCCCAGAAAGCTTTATGTTCTAATTGTACAAGTGAATGATAGTGCTTGCCATAAATCATCTTGAATGGTGTCGTTCTTATCGACATTTTGTATGCAGTGCTGTATGTCCATAATGCTTGATTGAGTTTCATGCTCCAGTCTTTTCTTGTTACTGAGATTGTCTTCTATAGAATCATTTTAATCTCTCTATTTGAAACTTTTGCTTGCCCATTGGTCTGAGGGTGATACGCAGTAGAGATTTGGTATTTGACTCCATATTTTAGCAATAGGTTTTCAAAACTTCGTTCGATAAAATGTGAGCCTCCATCATTGATGACTAATCTGGGCATCCCGAATCTTGGAAAGATAGTTTCTTTGAAGAGCTTAATGACAAATTTTGAATCTACTGTGATTGTAGGGACTGCTTCGATCCATTTTGAAACATAATTTATTGCTAGAAGTTTGAACTTGTACCCTCATGAGGGAGGAAAGGTCCCATGTAGTCGACTCTCCACACATCAAATATTTATACTTCGAGTATCGGCTGTTAAGGTGCTTCATTTCTTCTGCCTATGTTTCCAATCCTTTGACAAGCATCACAAGACTTCACGAAGTTGGCCACGTCTTTGAATAGAGTAGGCCAATAAAAACCTATTTGGAGAACTTTGGAGGCTATCTTCAGATGTCCTCCATGACCACCGTAGGGGGATGAATGACATTCCTGTAGTATAGGAAGTTGCTCCTCTTTTGGAATGCATCTTCAATATATTCCATCAGCACATTTTTTGAAAAGGAATGGCTCGTTCCAAAAATAATGTTTCATGTCGGAGAAGAATTTCTTCTTTTGTTGATAAGAGAGATTAGGCCGTAAGACTCCTGAAGCTAAATAGTTAGCATAGTTTGCAAACTAGGGAAATTGTGCATCCTGATTTGAGAACAATTGATCATCAGGAAAAGAATCGTTAATAGCGCTATAATTGACAAGATTGTTTTCCTGCTCTGATAGTTGAAGTCGAGAGAGGTGATCAGCTACTTGATTTTCTGCTCCCTTTTTGTCATTGATTTCCAGGTCGAATTCTTGTAGAAAAAGGATCCATCTGATCAATCTGGGTTTGGCATCTTTCCTGAAAATCAAATATCGGATGGCTTGATGATCAGTGTACATGATGACCTTAGAGCCGACTAGGTAGGATATGAATTTATCCATTACAAATACTACTGCTAGAAATTCTTTTTTCTGTTGTGGCATAATTGATCCATTGCAAATACTACTGCTAGAAATTCTTCATCTAGAGTTCTGCTAGTATTGTAGATTACGTGTTGCTTCTTGTCTTTCCTTTGTCCTAACACTATTCCAACAGTTTGATCACTAGCATCACACATGATTTCGAAAGACAGAGACCAATCAGGCGGTTGGATGATTGGGGTTGTCATGAGTGATCTTTTCAGCGTGTTGAAAGCCTTTAGGCAATCTTCATCGAATATAAATTCTGTTCTTTGGATAGGGGTTTTGTTAATGTCCTTGCAATGAGAGAAAAGTTTTTAATAGATATTCGATAAAATTTGGCATGCCCAATGAAACTTCTGATCCCTTTGATGTTGGAGGGCGGGGATAACTTTTCAATGACTTATGTCTTAGCCTTATCAATTTCAATGCCTTTGCCTGAAATAATGTGACCCAACACTATACCTTCTTGTACCATGAAGTGACATTTCTCCCAATTCAACACTAGATTGGACTCAACGCATCTTTGTAATATCCTGCAGAGGTTGTGCAGGCAAACTTCAAAAGTGGTGCCATATACCTAGAAGTCATCCATGAAGACCTCCATGATTTCTTCGATAAAGTCCGAAAAAATTGACATCATGCACCTTTGGAAACTTGCGGAGCATTGCATAGCCCAAATGACATTCTCCTGTATGCGAAGGTTCCATATGGACAAGTAAAGGTGGTTTTTTCCTAATCATATGGATGAATGGGGATCTGATGAAATCTAGAAAATCCATCTAGGTAGCAGAAATAAGAGTGATTTGTCAGTCTTTCTAGCATCTGAGCAATGAAAGGTAGGGGAAAGTGGTCTTTTCGGGTGGCTTTGTTTAACTTTCTGAAATCGATGCACATCCTTCATCCTGTGACAGTTCGTGTGGAGATGAGCTTGTTTGAGTTAGTCTTTATCACGATAATTCCACCCTTTTTTTGTACGACCTGCACGGGGCTCACCCGTTGCCTATCTGAGATGGGATAGATGATTTCAGCGTCCAAAAGCTTAATCACCTATTTCTTTATTACTTCCTTCATTGCTGGATTAAGTCTTCTTTGTCCTTTGACGGATGATTTGAAATCTTTTTCCATGTGAATGCGGTGCATGCAAATAGAAGGATTGATTCCCTTGAGATCATCCAGAGTATAGCCGATGACATGCTTGAAAGCTTTTAGCTTGTTGAGCAACTATTGAAGTTGGCTTGATTTTAAATATGCATTGTTAATTACTGGATAGGTAGAGTCTTCTTCTAGAAATTCATATCTGAGGTTCTGAGGGAGTTTCTTCAATTCGGTTTTAGGTTATTTTTTCAAACTAGAGTGTTGTCTAGGCTCAATAGGTTGAGTCTCTTGTGGGTTGTCTGGACAGTGTATTAGTGCTGGGAGCATGTGGCTTGCAAAAATTTTAGTGCCTTCTGTTCGTAATGATGGTTCCTAAGCTCAGAGAGAAACATCTAAGGGATCAGATATATGAATAACTGACGCAACTTTCTAGATTAGAGGATCTACGTGCTCAGGTTGGAGATAATAATCCTTCATGTTCAGATAGTTGATAATCTGATCCAACCGAAATTCCACCGTGTCATCGTCTATTTGAAAAGTGAGATGACCTTGTTTGACATCAATTACTGCTCCTACAGTGGCTAGAAAAGGTTTTCCTAAAAGAATGAGAGTTTGATTGTCTTCATCCTTGTCTAGGACTACAAAGTCAGCTCGTATGTAGAAATTTCCTATCTTGATTGGTATGTCTTCTAGAATTCCTTGTGGGATTTTGATGGACCGATCCGCCAATTGGAGGGACATATTAGTGGGCTTAATACTGCCCATTTCAAGTTTTCTACATAATGAGAGAGGAATGACACTGACAGAAGAGCCTAAGTCACATAAAGCCCTTTGGATTCTTCTGATGCCAATTTCCCAGGGTATAGAGAAACTCTCAGGATCTTTGAGTTTCAGAGGTAATCTATTTTGAATTACAGCACTGGCTTCAGTGGTTAGAGTGACTGTTTCAATTTCTTGTATCATTCTTTTCTTTGATAGGATATCCTTGAGGAATTTTGCATAGGCGAGCATCTCTTGAATGGCTTCGACAAAGGGTACGTTGATATAAAGCTTCTTTAGGATTTCAACAAACTTGCCAAACTACTAATCTTGTCTAGATTTTTTGAGAGCTTTAGGGAATGGTACCCGTGTAGAGTAGCTGGGATGTCCTTCTGAGGTTTTTGGCCATTTGGCTTCATTTTGCTCCTTTAACATAGCCTCTCATTGAGCTATTTCATATTGTCCTGAAATCTCTACATTCTCTGGTGTTGAGACTTCTGATCTTATTCTCTTAGTGTCTTCGATTACTTTCCCACTCCTCAGTGTTACAGCTTGGACTTGCTCCTTCGGGTTTTGCTCGGGTTACTCGGGTAGAATTCCTTTTCTTAAGGATGATGCTGCTTGTTGAGCTATCTGTGTTTCCAATATCTTATTATGAATGGAGAGGCTTTCAATTTTCTCGAACATCTTTTGCATGAGGATGTCTTGTTTAGACATGTACTTTTCAATCATCGATTCAAGCTTGCTTGTGGAGGATGGTCCTTGATCAAGCTAAGGGTTTTGGGGTTGTATTCTTTGATTAGATATGTTCTGCCATGTAGGAGCTTGAGCTTGTTGATAGTTGTCTCTATAAGAGAATTTTGGATTATTTTTCCATCCAAGATTAAATGTGTTGGAATATGGGTCATTATTAGAGGGGTAAGAGCATATCACGTTAGCCTGATTTTGGTGACTTTGCTGCTTCAATAATTCACAATGTACAGATATATGATCGGATGAACCACATATTTCACAACACCTGGTTATCATATTGACGGTAGGAGTAGCTTCGTTGAGTCCTAAACTAATTGCCTTTTAAACGATGTACTCCACTTTAGAGGATAAGTCCATTATGGAAGGATTGGACTAAAATCCACTTGCTTAAACCGTGATGAGAACACAATTTTAATAATGTCTTAAATCTTTGCCAAGCTTCATATAGTGTGATCCTTTTGAACAAATCCGATGACTTGGTTTCGGATCTTAATTGTCTTACTTGGAGGAAAGTATTATGATAAGAAAGCTTTTACCAACTGTTCCCAAGTAATTAATTCCCGTGGTTCAAGTGACTGTAGCCATTGTTTGGCTTTGCCTCTTAGCGAAAAAGAAAAAAACTCTCAATTTTAATGCTTCTAGTGAGACTCCATTTATCTTTGTTGTCTCGCATATTTCTAGAAAATCTCTTAGATGTTAATTCGGATCCTCATCTGGAGTTCCTCCAAATTGGTTTTGTTGAATTGTAAAGATCAAAGAAGATTTTAGTGGGAGTATAGAGTTCTTCTAAAGAAGGAACCTGAGGTTGGGGTTGTTCTTGTTGTTGAGCCGTCATTTCTTCTCCAGAATCAGAATTCGGTTCGCTTTTCATCGATTGAGTGGAACTAGTTTCTTCAGTCAGAGGTGTTCTACTCCTATTTTCTTGCACTCTACTTTCGAAAGTTCGTTCAATCTTAGGATCTAATTCAAGCAGTTGCTTGTGAGTAGTCATGGACATATACGAGTTTCCTGAAATCAGAGAATTAAATATGAACTATAAAGGCTATAATATTAAGAAAATAGCAAAAGATATAAATAGAGAGCAACGATCTAAATCCCCGGCAACGGTGCTAAAAAATTGACGTGAACTTTAGTAGATGTATTTTTTCTCACACCAATCAATATAGTTTTAGTCGTATTAAATTTTGCTCTAAAGTCCACACAACTGCAAGCGCAGTCGAGTAGAAACCATAAGTGTCATAACCCCATTGATTTAAAATGAATATCAGTCTATTTATATCTCAAAAGTTGTCACAATAGATCCAAATAATAAAAGTAGATTAGGGAAATAACAATCGAAGAAACTACAATGTAAGAAAGTAGACCCCCTTGTGGTGAATTAGTTGAGGTTATTGTATTTTAGTTCTCAGTTATGAGATAAATGATCTCTCAATCTTTACTATGTGAATCAACTACTCTCCCACTAAACTCGTCGATCTCTCTTTTGAGCTAGAATGGAAATAAGACATTAATAAGAAGATTCGGAATGACTAATTAGTTGATCTCTCGCCCTAACCAAAAAAGAGGCCAATCTCTCGATCTTTAATTATCAAGTATCTTATCCTAACTCAAATGTTAAAATAAATCTAACACATCTAGTCGTTATGAACTCTTGCCTCGAACAGATAAAAGTGGGCTTCTCAATCACTTGAAGTTATCAACTATCATACTAATGAGACACTGCAAAGGAAAGTATCCTATCCCTTCTCTCGAATGGAACAAGGTAATGATAATAAATAGATCTCTCGATATGATAGAGGTTAAATTTAGGTAATAAGTTTGCAACGCATCAAAAGTAAAAGAAACTAGAGGTTACAAATACGACATCGGAGAACTTAAAACCGTAGCGTCAACACAATATCACCACAAGAAAATCAGGGTTTCCTTTTAGCCAGGCAGAGGCTCCAATAAAATTAATGAGTCTCTCAACAATTTCTTCTCCTTTTTGCTCCCGCTCCCCTCTTCGCTTCTTCACTTATTCATCTCTTCCTTCCCCCATGTTCCTCCGCCTTGCTCTCCCTTTTCTCCTTTCTTATCTGACATTCAAAATTGGAAAGTAGTTAGCCTCCTTGTACTCATTCAGCTACACCTCGATAGATAATAGGCTAGATGTTGCAAATATAATGAGATTTTAATATCAATCTAGCGGATTTTACTTTAATAATCATTAGTAAAATAAGGGATGATCAAGTATATGATCTGTCCCTTCTCTCGAATGAGACAAGATATAAGCAATAGTGGATCTCTTGATCTAATGAAGATTAAACATAATTAAAACACTTGCAATAAAATAAAAGCATAGTAAATCAGTTGTCTAGGAGTACGGCTAAAGAGAAATTAAAGCCACTGCATTTACGGAATTACACCATAAAAGAAATTAAAGTTTAGCCAAACATAGGCTTTGATGAAATCAAAATGTTTCTAGACATTTTCTCCCTTTCTCCTCTTGTCTTTCTCTCCCGCTGCTTCTTCTTCCCTTCTCCCTCTCTGGCTCCTCTGCACGTTCCGCCCCATTCTCCTCCTCCAAAACTGGCTATCCCCCCTCTATCTGCTCTGTTCACATTTAAAATTCAAAAAATAGTTATTTTCTAGAGATTGATTCAAAAGGTCAAATAATAACTGATATTTAATAACTTGAACAAAATTTTAATGCAAAGGTTGATATATGGATTATTGATAAACATGAGTAAAATAAGAGATGATCAAACTCCCCCAAGCTTAGATGTTTGCTTGTCCTCAAGCATGTTCAAGGCACAACTTTTCATTTCCACCCTATTTGCTAACTACTTTTCATAGCATTCAAATTGCCCAAACATCACTTAAGTGTCTCTCGACTTTTCTGAATGACCCAGCTTAGTGAGAGTTATTAGATGAAAGACAATTCTAAATTCCTCCAGATTCTGCATTGAATAAAATAAAATTTCTTGAAAATGAAGACATCAATGCTGAATGCACAAGTGCAGTGTCATTTACTTGCACTTTTACTATTTGCATTTCATTTTCATTGATCTGGTACTTATGTGATTATCCATAGTGCATTGGGTCGTCTATGTAGTGAGTTTTTGATCAACAGATCCTAGGGCAGTTGCCCTTAGGTTGCCACGCATGAATCCCTACAGATCTAATCTCTAGACTCACCCAGGTTCCGAAATACACCCTTTTTGTACCTTCTAGGGCTCTATCAGTCCTCTTTTCTTTACATTGATTTCACTTCTTTATACTTTTGTTAACGTAACTTCATTGAGGCATTCAACAAAGATATAATTATTAGCAAGCTCACCATAAAAAAAAAACTTTGAGCATGAACAGGATTAGTCGTCAAGCATCTGAAACTTCAATTAGCAACTTTCTTCAAACCATAACCCAACACTTAAAGCAATGAATGGCAATCATGAAATACTTCAAGTTACATCATATTAGCAGGGTGTCCTTGAACAAGACTTGAAGAGAAGCAAAGAGTAAAAAATTATAGGGGAGTGAAAACATCTCCTACTTCTCAAATATATGGCCAAAATTTCATTTTGAGGGGCTGAATTGTCATAAAAAGGGTCAAAGTAGGTAGAGAGGTATATATATTCAAGCAACATAGCAAGAAGAATTGGATAACTCTAAGTGGCTGGTAGACAGAGTATGTGCAATAGATTGGCAAGGCAATTAGGAGGATCATCTCCCTTATCTGAATTTGCATACAACAATAGTTATTACTCCACCATCAAGATGGCTCCATTTGGAGCATTGTATACTATATGGAAGACCTTGTAGGTCTCCCAGTTGTTGGAGTGAAGTTGGTGAAGGAAGACTATTAGGACCTGAACTAATAGAAAAGTATGCAGATAAGGTAGATTTGATAAAAGAAAGAATGATGACAGCTCAGAGTCACCAAAAGAGTTATGCATATAGGAAAAGAAGAGAATAAATCTATCAAGTCGAAAATCATGTATTGTTGGAGGTATCTCCTACCAAAGGAGTCATGAAGTTCAGCAAAAAAGGCAAGCCAACTCTTAGGTACATAGGCCCATTCGAGATGTTGGAGAAGGTGGGAGAAAGAGTATAGAAGTTGACATTGCCTCCTTTATATGCCAGAAAAGAAAATACATAATATTTTTCGTGTCCATACTTCACAAGTATACATATGACAGTTCACATATGGTGGTGATTGAAGAGCCAACCATCAAGGAAGACCTCACCTATGAAGAGTATTCTACCGAGATACTGAAGTATGGTGAACATCGACTGAGGAACAAAGTGATAAGTAAAGGGAAAGGAGTAGAAATGTACCATATTTCTCTCTCCCCAAAGCTTCGAATCAACACTGTCCTCAGTGTTGATCATGCCAGGAAGAGGGATCAGGTGGTGGTGCGAGCTCAACCAAGAAGTCAGTGACTTGTTTTACGTCACTGAGAGTGTAAAGATCGAATTTTGCACCACTTCTATGTCTTGAATTTTGTTGACATTATCGAAGCCCTATCATTCCATGTTATTAAGCTGGTCTTTTAATGCTTGAATATCTTTTTGGTTACGGGCATTGACTTATACCAGATTAGTCACTGACGTGAACTTTATGTGGATATGAATTTCTCGCACTAAAAGTAATTCTAGTCGTGTTTAAATTTTACTCTAAAGTACACATAGATGCATGTACACGGGTCGAGTAGAAACCTTGACTATCGTATCCCCATTGATTTAGATCAGTTATCAATCTACTTACATCTCAAGAGTTGTCACAAAATTATTAAGAGTAAATCAGATACCACAGAAAAATGATTAATAGGAAAAAAAACAAAGGGAGAGTAAAAAGGGATCAGAATGTAATGGAGGAGATTCCTTTGTGATGAACTCGTTAAAACTATTGCATCTTAGTTCTCACCTTATGAGTCGAATGATCTCTCGATCTTACTACACGAATTAATTACCCTATCTCTAAACTCGCCGTTGAGCCGTGAGAGGAGTAGCCGTTAAATATTAGATTAGAATTGATTGATTAGTCGATCTCTCATCCTAACCAAAAGAAAAGGACGACCTTTCGATCTTTAATTACCCATCCTTCTATCCTAATTGAAGTAATTGAAACGAATCTGACACCGCTAGTTAGTGTTATGGGCTCTCACCTCACAACAGCTAGAACAATGGACCTCTCGGTCTCTATAAGAATGTTAAATGAATATTACTGGAAACACAGCAAGTAAATGTAACCAGTTCCTTTTCTCGAATGGAACAAGTTTTAACATAAACAATAGATCTCTCGATCTGATTGAAATCGAATGCAAATAATAAAGTTGCAGTGTATCAAGTAAATAAAAACTAAGGGTCAAAAGCACAGCATTAGAGAACTAGAAGAGTAGCATCAACAAAGTATCATCACAAGAGAACCAAAAATCCTTTTATCTCGACATGAGTTTGGATAAAATCAATAATCTTCCTCTCCACATTCTTCTTCTTCTTTTCTTCCCTTGTCTCCTTCACGTCTGTCCCCTCTTCCTCATTTCTTCACCTCCTTTTTCTTTCCCCTATTCAGAATTCAAAATTTGAAAAGTAGTTAGTCCCCTTTTACTAGTTCTACTAATAATAGGTAAAAAGTGTTTTAAATATGATCAGATTTTAAATTAATCTAGTGGATTTAACTATAACAATTATGAGCATGATAAGGGATGATCAAATTCCCTCAAGCCTAGCTTTTTGCTTGTCCTCAAGCAATGTTCAAAACAAGAGGCTTAAGCCTCCACCTTGCTTTTTGACTACTCTTTTGACATTTAGACCTTATTTTCTTTGCTCAAATGCCTTCTCTCATTTCCACACACCCCGACTTTAATGAAGGTATTATAAGCAAGACATTTTTAACTTCCTCCTACTCGTCTCATAGTCAAAGAACTGAAATAAGATGGACTGATAATAAGAAAGTTAATGCTGAATATACTAGTGCAGTATGGTCTTTCTTTTGATTCTTATTTCTTTTTATTGATCCAGTACTCATGTGATTATCCATAGTGTGCTGGATGATCTATGTAATGGGTTTTTTATCGACACATCTAAGGGCAGTTGCTCTTAGGTTGTCAGGTATGAAGCCCTACGAAACTAATCACCTAGATTCACCCAGGTTTCGGACTACACCCTTTTGGTACCTTCTGGGGCTACACCAGCCCTCTTTTCTTTTTCTTTTAACTTTCACTTTTTCATTTTCATTAAATTTAACACTACACTGAAATGGTTAGCATTAACATAATTATTAACAGACTTATAACTAAGAGTTGAGCATGAGTAGGATTAGTCATCAAGCTTTTAAGGTTTCAATATAGCCACTTTCTTCTAGCAATAGCCCTACACTTAGAGCACTGAATTAGATCATGACATGCTTCAAATTTTGCCAAATTTAGCAAGGTGTTCTTGAACATCATTTCAGAAGGTCACAAAAGTGGCCGTAGCTATGGGGGAATACAAACATCTCTTACTTTACTGCCTAGAAGTGAAATGTTGCAATGTAGTTTCATAAAATATTGAATTTGTTTATTGAAAATGTAAAGAAGAATGTAACTATTGGATCTAAGTTTTAATGATGTATAAAATATATTTTGATGATACAAACCTCGAAAGATTAAAGTTAAAATGCTGAAAAAGTTTAAAGAAAAAGGGATAACTTTATGCACTACACGTTGATTAAATAATTGAATATGATCCTATTAGATTTTGAATTAGTCATAAATACCAAAGTTGTAGAGAATTCTATTAGCTTTCCATAGAATCAAAAATCACCTCATTTGGATAACTTTGCAAAACGTTATGCTTAAAATAGTGCAGGGCGATTGAGTTGCTGGCTGAAAAATAGGTCGACCGGTCCAGAATATTGGTCAACCTATCCAGGACACAAGTCGACCGGTCTAGAATATTGGTCGACCCGGTCCAGAACACAGGTCGATTGGTCAGTGTAGAAAATGCTCAATTTCATCAAGCAGAATGTCGAGACTGTACCAGTCGAGGTACCGATCGACCGGTCCAGGACACAGGTCGACCGGACTGTGCAGAATTCGTCAATGGTCACATTTTTCATAAAAGAAAGTGTACCGGTCACCGGTCCATATGTGCGGTCGACCGGCCTGTGAGTCAAATGAACAGTAACGGTCAAATTTGAAGGAGAAAATTGTGGAATGATTTTTGGACGACTTTCTCACTTGCAAAAGCCTATAAAAGGAGTGCCAAAGCCAGAAGGAAGTGCACTCATCCAAGCCTTGAAGAAAAAACTTCAAGTTATCAAAAGAAGACATTCTTCTTGAAGTTTTCATTTTTAGTTTGCTCTTCTTTCTCTCTTCCACTCTGGTGAGCATAGAATTGTAAAAGAGAGAAAGATTATTATTTAGAAAAATAGAGAGAACTCCTATGTAAAAGAGGTACTAAATCTTACCTCTTGAGCGAGAGAAATAGATTAGCTTCCTAGGAGGACAGGTTGCCTTACCTCTCGAAGCGAAGAAAAAGGTGGTTGTGTAAAGGGCTTTCTTCCTTGCCCCATTTGGAACAAAGGAAGGGATTAGTAGAATCTCCGGCGGTCTCGAGGTCGAGAAGTCGGAGCGGAGACGTAGGCCAAAGTGTGACCGAACCTCGTCAACAACCACCGTGTGTTTGCATTTGATTTTCTCTCTCTCTCTTTCTCCCTCTAATATTGAATTTATGATCTGAATTATAAAAGATTTAAGAATCGATTTTAAGCTTTCACGACAGTTTTTGTGAAATTGAATTTTCGAATTGAACACCAATTCACCCCCCCCCTCTTGGTGCCCTTTGGGATCCTACAATAATAAGAAAGGAGTAGAAATGTACCATGTTGCCCTCTCCCCCAAGTTTAGAATCGACCCTGCCCTCAATGTCGATCATGCTAGGAAGAGGGACCGGGAGGGGGTTGCAACTCAAACAGATGGTCCGTGACTTGTTGTATGTCACCGAGGGTCATGAGAACAGAGTTTTGTACCACTTCAATTCCTTGAATTTTTCTTTGATGCGCGAGGCCTTGTTGTTCCAAGGTGTGAAGTTGGTCCTTTAATGCCTGCATATCTTCATGTTGGCGGGCTGTGGCTTATGCAAGTTTGAATACTTGTTCCAGAATGAGGCTCAATTTAGCAGAGGAGGTGAGAGGCAGAGATTGTAAAACATCTGGTGCAGATGAAGAGGAAGAAGTGACAACATGTCTTCTAGTTGTTCTCGGGTCAGATGGGACTCGTGCAGATATATTGTATTCTATGATTAGTGGAGGAAGTGGTGGAATTGGTCTTGTGACTTAGATGAACTCATTCATCCACTAGTTCCGGCCTTCTAAAATAGAAGATTGCTGGGGATTGGGCAACTGGAATAAAGCTGAAGGGTTGGATTGTCGCCAGAAGTGCTGGCCGTTAACTGTAAGGACTCCTTCTTGAGTCAGAAAGTCCAAGTCGTGCAGAGTTGCTGCTATTGGGTTGGTGTCTCTTAAAAAAACATAGTGTTCGGCTATGGGCATGATGAGATTTTCACAAAGAATCTGATTACACTTGCAGGTGGATTCTTTGAGTATACTTTGCATAAGAAAAGATGCAAGGTTAATCTTTGTGTTAGAGAGGAGACACCATATAATGAAGAGTTCGTGGGCAGAGACAAAGTCCATCTCATAGTCATTTTGACGGATTAATACAGTATTAGTGAGGAGAATGTGGAGGTATCGGAAAATGGGATTTTTGAAATGTTGGCCGACCAAGTGGAGGAGATTGTCGGTACATCGTCCGGTGAGTTGATACTAGACTTGGAAGATGGGAAAAGCAGGTGGAGGGGTTCTATGGCCTATGTTAGGGAGGTTTAGAAAATGGGTGAAGGTGTCGAGGCTCATGGAGAAGTCCTAATTATACAAATGGAATTCGATATGGTCAGGAACACTGTCATCATCAATGCTAGTGGAGTATACTATTCCGATGAACTCTGTCGCTACCTCTTTGTAGAGGTCCCAACATTTCATGAAGAAAGGTAGAAGGTGAGATCGATGGAGAAGAGTTCTGATGTCCTCAAACAAACCAAGAGGCTCGAGAGTTAGAAATTCTACAAACCTGGTGGAGCAAAAATTTCTACACCCGGTATTCAGCAGGCGTTGAGCTTCCTTGCTATTCTCCGGTTGTCGCATGTTGGAGGTTTGTTGTAGGAGGCCGTCCGAACATAAATGGTGTCTAATGAATTCTGACAAGCTATTGGTGTCGGAGTTTGACGATGTTCGCGTCTGCTTCATGTTTTCGGTCGTCTCGAAGATGTTTGCGAGCTTACGGCGATTGTGGAACACACCGAGAAGGGTAGGGGATGATTAGGGATTTCGGGTATGCCGTTTGGTTGATGTGCAATAGGTGTTGGAAAAGAAGTAGTGGGTTGTTTATGTGGAGAATCGAGGCATCGCTGGGGTGTTCGTGTGGGATTGAAAAAAGTGGGCAGTTTGGTAGATATGATACTAGATTCTATTGGGATTCTTAACTAAATCTACAAGATGTGCTTTTAAGGTGGTATTCAGATAATTTTAACCTTGTGTGAGTATTGACGTGGCTGATGACCGTTTATTTGGTTGGTTTGCCTCCCTATAGCGTCTTTTTTTAACGTCGTTGGATTGACCTTATGTCTTTTAGTGCTCTGGTCATAGGTGTAAAACTTCCTTGAACATTGTTGCGCATGGGTTGTAATGTTTCAACCTTTGCCTGTTGACTTTAAAAGTTTCTGACTTGTTATTTTTGATGTCCACCGCTCTGTGAGGGTATAATCTTTCAACTGTGAATGGTCCCGACCATCTCGTCCGTAGCTTTCCTGGAAAAAGTCATAATCGGGAGTTGAATAATAGAACTTGGTCGCCCTCCTTAAAGTCCTTTTTCAGTATATGCATATCATGCCATTTCTTTGCTCGTTCTTTGTAAAGGCGAGAGTTATTGTAAGCATCTAGTCTTAATTCGTCTAACTTGTTGAGCTGCAGTAATTGTTTGCCGGAGGCTGCTTGAAAGTCATAGTTGAGTGTTTTGATCGCCCAGAAAGCTTTGTGTTCTAATTCCATAAGTAGGTGACAATGTTTGCCGTAAAACAACTTGAATGGTGTTGTTCTTATCGGTGTTTTGTAAGCAATCCGGTATGCCCATAATGCTTCGTTGAGTTTCCTACTCCAATCTTTCCTCCTTATTGAGACCGTCTTCTCAAGGATCATTTTAATTTATCTATTCGAAACCTCTGCTTGCCCATTGGTTTGAGGGTGATATGCGGTAGAAACTCGATGGTTGACTCCATATTTTTGCAATAATTTTTTAAAACTTCGTTCAATAAAATGTGAACCTGATAACCAATATGGGAACCCCGAATCTTGGGAAGATAGTATCTTTAAAGAGCTTGATAACTGACTTTGAGTCTACTGTGATTGTAGGAACTGCTTCAATCCATTTTGAGACATAATTAACTACTAGAAGTATGAACTTATTCCCGCATGAGGGAGGAAGGGCCCCATGTACGACTCTCCACACATCAAATATTTCTATTTCGAGTATAGGCTACTGGGTTGCTTCATTCCTTCTCCCTATATTTTTGATTCTTTTACAAGCATCGTAGGATTTCATGAAATTGATGTAGGATCCCAAAGGGCACCAAGAGGGGGGGGGGAGGAGAATTGGTGTTTAACAAAAAATATCGATTTCACAAAAGTCGTAGCGGAAGCACAAAACCGATTCTTGAAACCTTTGCAATTCAGATTATAAACACAATATGAATGGGGAGAGAGAGAGAAAATCAAACGCAAGGACACGGTGGTTATTGATGAGGTTCGACCACACCTTGGTGATAGTGAAATTGAGGAGTGTAGTGATAACTTGCTGATTTTATAGTCAAATTTGAGATTTTTCAATTTTTGATTTAACTCCCTAACTCACTCTCTACTGCAAGTGTACAGGTCAATTGTAATGGACCCAAATGTCGTATCCACAGTGATTTGAAGCCAAAGACTCCCTAAGACAATCTAGACTAATCCTATTTTAAGTGGCAAAAATAGGAATTTTAAAAAAATGAAAAACAGATTTTTAGTTTGTGTAAATGATAACTATTTTTGGATTTTTGGAAAGTTATCTGAACTGAATTATAAATGTTAAACTAAGGGCTAAATGAGATTATCTATCAATGAGGAAGGTTCTCCTAGGAATTGAGGTTCATCTCAATTATGGATAGAATGGAAGTATCAATATGTGTCAATTTTAACTCAACTTGTAATGGCCTGTTATCACAACACAGTTAAACCAGGGCTAATTGTCATATTCTCATATGATTAATTAGCTAAGTTGAATTAGAAGAGATCCTTACTGATATCAAGTTAACATTAAGCATAAACTCAACTTCCTTGCTGATTTTACAAAAATTCTTTCAATTTTGGCAGTTCAGTGAAATCTGAAATGATAACAACCAATTGCACTTTAAATATGAGGAAATGACTTCAATTAACTAAACATGAATGAAATCAATCCAATATTAGTGCTAATGATTCTTGGTTTATCTCTAAACAGCAAGGGGATTTTAAATCAGTCTCTTAGCTACAAATTAAAATGAAATCCACATTAGTACTAATGAATTGGAAGCATTAAGCACTTGATTACATATGGGAACTCAGCAAATGTGATTGCTTCTTGGTCCATCTCTGAACAACAGGAAAACCTTAAGTTCACTTCTCAGTGATTAATGAAGTCAAGGTTTAACAATAACAAGGCAGATTCCACATAATTCAGGAATTCAGAATTGAAAATCAGAAATCAGCAATGAAAAGTTTGCAATACTTCAGGGATTGAAACCTTGGAAATACCACTATCTCTTGATTCATTTCTGAACAAGAAGGAACCTAAAGATTAGCTTCTCAGCTGCTAAGAAATCAAGGCCCCTCAATGATAAACAAATTTCAACAATTCTGGAATCAGAACTCAGAAAAATCAGAATTCAAAAATAAAAAATCAGATTCCTAATTGGGATTGAATCTAGAAACTTGGCATTGGTTCTTGATTCATTTCTGAACAAGGAGTATATCAAAGGACAACCTCTCAGTTGTAAATATAAGTAGGACCTCACAATGTCAAGAATAAATTCATATGAAACAGAAATCAGAAATGCAAAACCAGAAATCAGATATCAGTGCAGGAAATCAGATTTGTCCATATGCCATCCATAACTAAATTAGACTACTACCCTATCCTAGGAGAAATGGAATTTAGCTCCTCATAATTACAAAGATTGATACAAGATAGAAAGAATTGATACAAATCATCCTGAATAATAATCTGTCGACCGGAATTGCAGCAGCAGCCTTCAGCTCCTCCTATGCTCCTCCTGTCCAGAAACCCTTGCAATGTGGTCACACCCCCCCCCCCCCCCCTTTTTTTCCATCCTGATTCCACAACATATATATGACTCTTCTTCACCCTTGGATGCAGATCAAAATGTTCCATTCCCTTATGACTGAGCCATGTGTCCTAATCCTAAAAATATCAGCAGGTGCCAGCTTTTTGGACAGCCAAAAAACAAGTGGTCCCCCTCCTTTTCCATCTTGTGCAGGCTTCTTTTCCCTGCTAGAAGGGCCAAAACAGCAAGCATCAATGTCCTTGAATGGGATTTTAACAAATAAGGATTAGGACAACAACAATTATCAACCCTAATATCAAATGGGATTTGGTGTTGTGCAGGGATAAAATTCATAATTAAAAATGATAACTTTTAAAACTCGAAATGATAACTTTGCACCATATCATGAAAATTGTCCAATTATGAGTGGTTCAGGGCAGTGAAGGCAACAAAGGGATTAGGTTGGCAAGTGAAAAAGGTTAGAAATCAAATGTGGATAAGATTTCATAGTAATGATAACTTTGGTGCCATAAAATGATAACTTGATGCCACAAAATGATAACTTGTCATAAATTTAGTTGTGGTTATCCAAATGTGATCAAATCAGAGCAACAAGGAGTTAGGACAGTAATTTAATGATTGCCTAATGGTTTTATGCAGAGATGATAGCCTTGCACATCGAAATGGCAACTTTGCCCTAAAAATGATAACTTGACACCAAAACTGATAACTTGTGAAATGGAATGATAACTTTGCACAAGTTGAATATGATTATCCAAATATGATTAATTCACAATGGCAAGGGATTTAGGGCAAGATAATCACTAGAAATCAGCTCAAGTAGAAAAATGATAACTTTGCACATTGGAATGATAACTTGCCCAAAAAATTATAACTTGGCATAGAATTGTTATTTTTATGGATTTTAGCAATTCAGAACCTCGATGCACATGGAATTAAGTATAAAATGAGAATGATCAATTGGTTATCACAATCCATTGCATTCCAAGCATAAATGGCCAAAAGTTGGGCAAAAGAAGGACTCGATACAGGTGAATTGACTAGAAAATGGGATAAAAACCTATTATGATCAGCTAGTGATCAAACTCCCTCAAGCTTAGCCTTTTGCTTGTTGATAGTGAAATTGAGGAGTGTAGTGATAACTTGCTGATTTTTGGGTCAAACTTGAGATTTTTCAATTTTTGGTTTAACTCCCTAACTCACTCTCTACTGCAGTGCACATGTCAATTGTAGTAAATCCTAAATGTCGTATCCACAGTGATTTGAAGTCAAAGACTTCCTAAAACAATCTAGACTAGCCTAAACTAAAGTTATAATTTCAAAAAATTGAAGGAAATAGAAAACAAATTTTTTTTAATTGTGGCAAAATGATAACTATTTTTGGACTTTTGAAAGTTTATCAAAACTGAATTATAAATGCTAAACTAAGTGCTAAAAGGGTTTATCTACCAATGAGAAAGGTTCTCCTAGGAGTTGGGGTTCATCTAACTTAATTATGGATGGAATGGAACAAGTTATCAATTTTTAGTCAAATCTGATTCAACCTTAAACATGGCTGCTCTCATAGCTCAATTAGTCCAAAACTAATCAATATATTGTCATATAATTGTTAGCCAGGTTGAATTGGATAAGCATCCCCACTGAATATCAAGTTATCATTAGCATATTCACTAACCCCTCACTGATTTTGCCAAGTCTTTTCATATTTTGGCAATTTCAGTTTGGCATTACAATTCAACTCACATTCATGCATCAACTAATCAGAAAAGTAATGAATCCAATCCTAATACTAATGCTTCTTGGTTTATCTCTAAACAACAAAAGGATTTTAAATCAGTCTCTCAGCTGCAAATTGAAATGAAATCCACATTAGTATTAATCAATTGGATAAAATCAGCACATATTAAACATTGGAATTCAGCACATGTCACTTGCCATAACTCCTTGGTGCATCTCTGAACAGCAAGATAGCCCTAAATTCACTTCTCAATGGATGATATAATCAGGGGGGTTACAACATCAAGGCAGAATCCATAGATTCAGGAAATCAAAATTTACAAATCAGAAATCAGTAAGTGAAATGTTTGCAACAATTCAGGGATTGAAACCTTAGAAACATCATTATCTCTTGATTCATTTCTGAACAAGAGTGAAACCATAGGCAACCTCTTAGTTATTAATTCAATTAGGGCTCCTCAATGATGAAAACAGATTTGACAAAATTCAGGAATCAGAAATGGGAAAACAGAATTCAAAAATCAGAAAATCAGATTTCTAATTGGGTTGAACCTAGAAACTTGCCATTGGTTCTTGATTCATTTCTGAACAAAGAGTAGATCAAGGACAACCTCTCAGTTGTAAATACAAGTAGGATCTTGCAATGACGATCAAATTCATATGAGTTCAGAATCCACAGAATTAGAAAATCAGTAAATCAGTGCAGGAATTCAGATTTGTCCATATCCATCCACAATCAAACTAAACTACTACCCTATCCTAGGAGAGATAGAGTTTAGCTCCTCATAATTATAAAGATTGATACACAATAGTAGGAAGGATTGATACAAAACATCCTGTAATAAGAGGCTGTCGACAAGAATCTGGATTGCAGCTCCACTTCAGCTCCTCCTTGCTTCCTTCCTGCTCAAATCCATCCAATGGCCAGCCCCCCTTTTTCTCCAGGGTTTCTCAGTTTATATCTGATCCTTCTACACCCTCAGATGCAAATGAGAATGTTCCATTCCCCCCTGATTTTGCCAAGTGTCCTGGTCCAAAAAATATTAGCAGGTTCAACAATTTTTTGGACAGCTTTTGGAGTGGTCCCTCCTTTTTCCAGCTTTTCCAGCCTTCTTTTCCCTGCTAGAATGGCCAAAATAGCAAGCATCAAAGTCCTTGAATAGAATTTAAACAAATAAGGATTAGGACAGCTATTAATATCAGCTCATTTATCAAATGGGATTTGGTGTTGTGCAGGAATGGAAACCATAAATAAAAAATGATAATTTCTAAAACCCGGAATGATAACTTGCACCATATCATGAAAATTGTCCAATTATGGGTGGTTGAAAGCATTGAAGGCATCAAAGGGATTATGATGGCAAGTGAATGAGGTCATAAATCAAATGTGGATAAGATTTCATAGGAATTGTAACTTTGGTGCCAAAAATGATAACTTGATGCCATAAAAATGATAACTTGTCATTAGTTTAGTTGTGGTTATCCAAACATGATCAAATCAGAGCAGCAAGTAGTTAGGATAATAATATAATGATTGCCTAATGCTTTTATGCAGAATTGGTAGCCTTGCACATCAAAAAGACAGTTTTGCCCTAAAACGATAACTTGACACTAAAAAATGATAACTTGTGAAATGGATAGATAACTTTGCACAAGTTGAAATATGATTACCCAAACATGATTAATTCACAATGGCAGGGGATTTAGGACAAGATAATCACTAAAAATTAGCTAAGCTAGAAAAATGATAACATTGCACATTGGAGTGATAACTTCCCAAAAAATGATAACTTGACATAGAGTTGTTATTTTTATGGATTTTAGCAATTCAGAACCTCTATGCACATGGAATTAAGGGTAAAATAGGAAAGATCAGCTAGTTATCACAATCCATTGCATTCCAAGCATAATTGGCCAAAAGTTGGACAAAATAAGGGCTCGATATGGGTGAAATGAATAGAAAATGGGATAAAAATTTATTGTGATCAGCTAGTGATCAAACTCCCCCAAGCTTAGCTTTTTGCTTGTCCTCAAGCAAAACATTCAGAAATTAAGGACAAACTTGAATTAACAGCCCACAAATGAGTTAAAAACCAACTGAATTAAGTTCAATGAGTTTCCCACTTTGCTAACACTTCATTCTTTCCAAAAACTCAATTTCTATCTAGGGAATCACAGAGGCTAAAGTAAATTTAAGCCATGGAAGAAGTACTAGCAGTAACAAGTTTGAATTTCAGGAATTATTAACTTTACAAAGAGGTTGAACTACAAATCTTTTCATGAACAGATTTTTCAGTGCTTAAACAGATTTACACCTGCCTTTTATTCATGAAATGCAAGTAAACATGTCAAGACCTGATTTTTATTCATGCTGGTCACAGGATAAAAATCCTAGCTTTATTCAGGAGAGGTTCCTTTTTGGAATTTATGCATGCATGCAATGCAAAATGCAACTTTTCACTTTTTCTTTTCTCCATTTTTTTCTATTATGTTCATGAAGTGAGCAATAGTTCAAACTCAAGTAAAGTTTAGATCCCTTAGTCCAAAAAGTCAAGTTTTCCTATTTAACATGGCAGCAAGAGCCTTGACTTCCTTCTAGCCATCATATATTACTAATTCACTCCATGAATGTCAGCTAGTGTTACCCACAAAAGAAATTTTTTTTCAGCTGAGAATTGATTCAAATGCACCTGAATGAGTAAGTCAATTAAAGCAAGAAGGCTATGGCAAATTTTGAACACTTGGTATTGGAGTGTACTAACTGTCATAATAAGGTATTTCACCCATTTTAGAGTTAAAATGAGGGTAAGAATTGAATTGAGCCCAAAAAAAAATGATAACATGATAACTTGTCAAAACCGAGTGAAACTAATGATAACTTGTTCAAATAGTGATAACCTGGTGGTAAATGATGATATGAGCATTAAAATAAATTGAAAACATGGTGTAAAATTTAGAGAAGCACCAGGTTTCCTCCCCCAAGGTTATTCTCAACACTGTTCACAGTGGTGAAAATATATGCAAGGGAGAGGGTTGGGAGGGTATTGAATTCTTAGAATTGTGCAATTGATCCATTCTGCATCTCCACCAGGGGCTTTGGGTGGTCCATTCATCATGAATTGTAACTAATCATGTAGAGAAATAAATGATATCAATGAAATTTGCAATATCAAATTTTTGGGGTGCACAATTCAATAATGCATTTGAAATGCATTGAAATTCACTGAAATTCAGCAATGATGGATTTGGATGACTAATATGAATGATAATTCAGATGTCAATACGATAACTCTAGCATGAAGGAAAAGATAATATCAGTTATCATTAGGATTTCAGTGAGAAAATAAAAAATGAGGGTGGGAGTACTCCCTAAATGAAAATTTATGGATTGATCTGATTCCTCCCTGACTTATTCCTGCAAAACAGAAAGATTAGGTATAAAATGGCTTGGGTTACCTCCCAAGAAGTGCCCTACTTTAATGTCTTAGTCTAGAAATTATTTCATTGGAGTTCAACTAGGCAATTGTAGGGGATCTTGCAAAATCAGGACCTCCTTAGTTGAATCCATGGCTGTGGGATTGTAAAGCTTCAATCTTTGTCCATTGACCTTGAATATATCAGCATTGTCATTGGCATGGTCCATAGCCCCAAAAGGATAAACCTTGTGGACTTTGAAGGGTCCACTCCATCTAGACTTCAACTTTCCAGGAAATAACTTGAGCCTTGAATTGAATAGCAACACAAGGTCTCCAACTTTGAAATCCTTCTTCAAAATCCTGTTGTCATGCCATTTCTTGGTCCTTTCTTTGTAAAATTCATAATTATAGTAAGCATTGAGCCTAATCTCATCCAACTCATCCAATTATAAGAGCCTTTTCTGTCCATAAGATTTCATATCAAAATTTAGTGCCTTGACAGCCCAATAGGCCTTGTGTTTGAGTTCAATTGGCAAGTGGCATGTTTTGTCATAGACTAGTTTGTAGGGAGAAACACCAATTAGGGATTTGTAGGCTGTCCTATATGCCCAAAGTGCATCATTTAACTTCAAACTCCAATCCTTTCTGGTTAAGGATATAGTTTTCTCCAAAATGGCTTTTATCTCCCTGTTTGAAATCTCTGCTTGGCCATTTGTCTAAGGGTGGTAAGTTGTTGAGACGTTGTGTTTAACTCCATACTTGCTTAGGAGATTCTCAAAACATATTTCCATAAAATGGCTGCTCCATCACTTATGACCACCCTTGGAATCCCAAACCTTTGAAAGATAATATCCTTGAATATTTTAATAATAGCCTGGGATCAACAGCTACAGTTGGAATTGCCTCTATCCATTTGGATACATAGTCAACAACCAGCAATATAAACTTAAATTCAAATGAACTAGGAAATGGGCCCATGTAGTCAATGACCCCATACTTCTAAAATGCCTTGCTGTGGCATTTCATTTCTTCTTGAAATAGATCCTGCTCTTTGACATTCATCACAGCTTTTTACATACATATAGGCATCTTTGAACAAACTAGGCCAATAAAAATTTGATTGGAGGACCTTGGCTGCTGTCTTCTGAGTGGCACCATGTCCACCATATGGAGATGAGTGGCATGCATGCAGAATATGTTGAAATTCTGACTCTGGTACACACCTTCTATACATGTCATCAAGGGACTTCTTGAACAAGAGGGGATCATCCCAATAAAAGTCCTTCGAGTCATGGAAAAATTTCTTTTTCTGTTGGTAGGTGTAATCAGAAGGAACAATCCCACAAGCCAGGTAATTTACTATATCAACATACCAGGGAGCTGGGGCAGCTGATATGGCCATCAAGAAATCATCAGAAAATGAGTCATTGATAGGAAGAATTGGAGATTCCTGAATTCACTCCATCCTTGATAAATGATCAGCAACCAGATTTTCACTAACCCTTTTATCCCTGATTTCTACATCAAACTCTTGCAACAATAAGATCCATCTGATGAACCTTGGTTTTGACTCTTTCTTGTTGATAAGGTGTCTCACTGCTTGATCGTCAATGTACACAATCACCTTGGATCCCACCAGATAAGGCCTGAATTTGTCAAATGCATACACTACAGCTAGTAGCTCCTTCTCAGTGGTGGCATAATTTATTTGAGCCTCATCTAATGTCTTGCTGGCATAACAAATGACATAGTGCTTTTTATCCCTTTTCTGTCCTAGGACTGCCCCCACTACCTGGTCAGAAGCATCACACATAACTACAAAGGGCAATGACCAATCAGGTGGTTGCACTATGGGGGTTGATATGAGAGCTTCCTTTAACTGCTTGAAGGCCCTCATGCAATCTTCATCAAAGTTGAACTCAATATCTTTCGCTAGCAGCCTTATAAGGGGCCTGGTTATCATTGAAAAGTTTTTAATGAATCTCCTGTAGAACCCGGCATGACCTAGAAAGCTTATGATTGCCTTTACATTCCTTGGTGGTGGCAACTTCTCAATTGCCTCAATCTTTACCTTGTCCATCTCTATTCCTCTACTGGACACAATATGGCCTAAGACAACTCCCTCCTGAACCATGAAATGACATTTCTCCCAATTTAGAATTAAATTGGACTCCCTGCACCTTTGTAATACTTTTGTCAAATTCTCTAAACAAGCTTCAAAGGAATCCCCATAGACTGAAAAATCATCCATAAATACTTCCATAATATCTTCAATGAAATCTGAAAAGATGGACATCGTACGCCTCTGGAATGTGGCAGGGGCATTGCACAATCCAAATGGCGTCCTCCTGTATGCAAATGTCCCATATGGACAAGTAAAGGTGGTCTTATGCTGATCCTGGGGATGGATTGGAATATGAAGAAACCCTGAGTAGCCATCTAGATAGAAGGAATGAGAGTGCTTGGTCAACCTTTCTAACATTTGGTCAATAAAAGGAAGAGGGAAGTGGTCTTTTCTTGTTGCCTTATTCAATTTCCTAAAATCAATTCACATTCTCCACCCTATCACTGTCCTAGTAGAGATCAGCTCATTTGAATCTGATTTGACTACTGTAATCCCTCCTTTCTTTGGCACAACTTGGATAGGACTGATCCATTCACTATTTGAAATAGAATAGATAATTCCAGCATTCAACATTTTCAGAATTTCACTACAAGAAAATTGGCGATTAGCGACTCAACATAGGAGATGCTAGAGAGGCTCTATTACGTCTCCATTGCGAAGCGCGTCTCTTTAACATCTAACTGGCGCCGCAATATTGAGACGCTGAAAATCGATGGCTAGTGGCGTCGCACTAGAGTCAAAGATATTGAGACGCAACAAGCGCCCGTTGTTGACGCTATTTCGATGTTATTAAGATGCTACCTTTGTGGCTGTGTGAAGCAGAGGAACGTCGCTCATTCGATGAGCAAGGGGCGCTCATTTTGGCGCGCTATTTCGGCGCCCACGTGTCACTACTGTAGGCGCTATGAGGGCGCCAAATTGACGCAAATATGATCGTGCACGCGTCGTTAATGAGACGGTCAGAGGGCGCTAAGTGTGGTATATTTAAAGTCATGTCGACATGTTTTGTGACGCCAATAAGACGCAATGGAGACGCTACTTGCACATTTTTTTTACCCGTCCCAGCCTCATTTTTTCCCTTCCCACACCCATACAATTTATAATGCATCTCAAAATGCATTGATATTCATCACAGGCAATATAAAAGCATGACAGGCAATATAAAACAATCAAAGGCATAATATATAACATAAGAATACGAAAACTACTAAACCAAACTAACAAACTATATGTATGTGTAAGTCTATAAGTAACAAATGCATAGTTTATTTTCTATCCTAGGTTTGGGTGTTATTGTTATCATTCTGAACGTTTGACCCAGACGAGCTCGGTCCATGGCCTCGCGGGGATGGATTCTGCGTCGGGATCAATCCCTGAATCGCCTGTAATAGAGGAGCCAACTACTGCGACAATTGCTGCGACACCTGCTGCGATATCTATGTCGATAACTACTGCGATAACTGCATCATATCAGGTGCAGCGGATGAGCTCGGAGCAGATGCACCTCGTGCATATCCTCCGATCCTCCTAGGTATCTAAGCGGCTGTGCCGAGGCCACGCAAGTATCCCCCTCGTGTCGTGCCAGCCACCTCCTCCCAAACAACAGGGTCCTCTACAAAATAGAAAAATTATACAATCATATAAATATAAATTATATATCAAGAAACACGTAAATTAAAAATATGACTAAACCAACGAAGAAATATTACCTGGTGGCTAAGTACTCGGATCATCTCCATACATTTCAGCCATTTTCTCATTATACTCATCCTAAAAAATTTAAACATTGTGTATTTCAAAAATAGTGCACTAACGGCAACAACCAAATGACCATATCATGAGACTTACCAGAAGCCTACTAGCAGTGGGCGTGACTAAGTCGTTTGTCTTCTGGCTCTTATGCGTGGTCTCATAGACCACACGAAAGTCTACGGGACCGCCTTCTTTCTCCTCCTACAATAAAGTTTCAAATTTGATAACATAAGTATAAGTCAAAAGTTTGATAAATTGAATGTATATGTAAATTACCATGCGCCGTCGATGCTCGTCAAATCGCATCGATCCCCCTGTGTGGATGTGCGCCTCGGGCTTCGAAAGATGGTTAACTCTTGCCTTTTTCGACTTCCTTTGCCATCGTTCATCCATCCTTTGTGAACATCAAATACTTACACTTTCAAAAAACTATAATATTCATAAAAATAATGTAAAAGTATACATTACTACTTCCTACAGAGGGACTCCCAAACCAAGCGCCTAATATGTCTTGGGCATCTTTGTATGCCCTACTCCAAAGTGAGGCCGGCGGACATGACGACCTTGCGAAACATGTATAATCAATTTCGGAGGTGTTTCATAGCGATCTCCTCAAAAGCTCTCTGGATCGTCCCAAAACTAAGATCCAAATGAAACTAATTTGCCTCCTACAAATAGAACGTTAAAACTTAGTAATTTTAAAATAAATATAAATCGAATTATGTAATCCAAATAGAAGATCGTACCGTAAAGGCTCGAAAGATGTCATATCGCACTTGAATTGGGACATCTTTCCAGGATACTGCCCCTTCCGACAAGTGGGAAAGAACGAGAGCACTGACATCCTGCACGGTACTAGCGGGTAAGAAAGTGGTCCTGCCAATTACAAAGAAGAATTAATTTTCAATGATAACCAAAACTATATCAAAATCTCTACAACTTATTTAACTTATGATCGAGCAATATTATTCACAGTGACCACCCCATTATCGTGTAACCCTTCTTCATCACTCGAAGAGGAATCATCATCCGGTACAGCTGGGGTAGGCTGTGAAGGTCCGACATCAGCTACGGGGCCCTAATACATAATAAATCATTAGTGTCATTCCAAATTAAAATTGTGATAATTGATAGATGTACAATAATGTTCTCACCTCGATTGATGTGTACCGCATGATTAGTAGCAATTCGCTCGTCTGAATGAATTGAGTCAGGTGCTTGTGCTATCGACGACGTAGCAACTGACATTATTAAAAAATAATTAATATAATTAATTAAGAAATGTCAATAATAATAAATATATCACCTTGCTAAGATGTCGCTCGCCAACGCTAGATTGTGGTGAAGCGTCTGGTATTCTCGGCGGTGGCGGTGGGGTAGCAACTGCCATCACAAGAAAATACATAAAATTTGGCTCCTACAAAATTAAGTAATATACAAAAAATAACCTGGTGTGACATGACGATCGTCGTCGTGCGATCGAGACGTACTGACTATGTTCCTCGTCGACGGTGGAGCAATTATCATAAAAGCAAAATATTTAAAAAACTCTATCTTCTACTGTCTATTGCCTACAATGTATCACGTACCTGGAGTGATACGCTGAGCAGACCCACCAATGGATCGCCTACTATGTGATGATCCGGTTACATGCCCCGTCGGCGGCGGAGGAACTGATATTATTAAAAAAGAAATTTAACTATTATAATCAACTATAAATAAGCAGCTCACAATAAATATATTACCTGGTGGTTGTGATAGTTGACTCATCTGGAGTGAACGCCTGGAAGAGCGAGATGACCTAGATGCTCGACCCTTAGTAACCATGACTGAAAGAAAAGAAACAAACTTCTCTTATTATCGGTAACCATATATAACTTTAAAAAAAGTAAAAAGCTTATATCATTAGAATAACTACGGGATTCATTCGTTTGTTTCATATTCTGATTCATTTTCATCATTGTCGCTATAATCTTGGTTCGAGTCATCATCAATGAAATTATCGAAGTTCACATGCAAGAGGTCATTTGAATTGAACTCTTCCATTGGCTCAGCGTCATCGACTAATTGAAAATTCTCAACTCCATCGGCCACATCAATCGTCTCATTCACTCTATCTTCTTGATAGTAATCATCCATGGGACATCGTTGTGTACGGATGATGTTTCATTCTCATCTACCATTGTTTCTGCTAAGAATAGTCTACTCCTCACCTTGCATGGTGCCCACCATTCATCCTTGGTTCTTTTCGATGGATACTTAGTGTAGTACACTTGTTGTGCTTGTTCCGCCAATACGAATGGATCGTATGACTGAAGTCTCGATCGAGGGTTAATATCCACCAATTTAAACTTTTGATCGATCTGAACTCCTTTCTCTAGATCGAACCAACGACATTTTTAGCACCACGACTTTGTTAGATTTTTCCAAATAAGATAATTCTAGGATATCTTCTATAACACCGTAGTAATGAAAGTCGTCGTCACCATACATGCTTCCTAGAATACATATGCCGCTATTAATAGTTGAACGTTGTCGGCTATATTCTTCTGTATGGAACCGATATCCATTGACTATGACGCTGCAGTATCTAAGATCTTGTTTCTTCGGGCCATGACCGAGATCTCGTATTTTGTTCTCTATGATTGAGCCATTAATAACCTACAAGAAAAATAACTAAAAACTTTATTAAAAGTTACGAACTTATAACAATTAAGAACAAGCGGAAAGATTTCTCACTTCATATCTCAACCAATCGACAAAATGTTCGTCTCATAGTTTCAAAAACTCATCATTTGAAACTAACGTATTGATTTCTCGTTGTAATTCTTCGAATTTCCTGAATTCATAGTTTTCAATTAATACAATGATATAGCAACAATTAGCTTTAAATTATATAACAAATTAGAACAAATTACCTTATTCGAGATACGGCGTCACTTCGCTATAATTTACAAGAACATAATTCTCAACGGCGATGGGATCTCTGTCGTTCAAGATAACTTTGCATCCTGCACCAAGAAGTCGACATGGGTACTTGAAGATGGATAGAATATTCATGTCAATTTCTCCTTCACCACCATCATCGTTTCTTGGAACTTGGGTGTGTCGTGATTGTATGTGTGGCTCAAAGTATTTTGAAGTGAAGTTTGACACCTCCTCAATGAAATATGCTTCACATATGGAGCCTTCAATTTTTGCCTTATTCTTCGCCTTCCTTTTCAAATATAACATGCACCTTTCGAAGGGATACATCCATCGATACTGAACCGGACCAGCAATTTTTGTTTCATATGGAAGATGTACAATCAAATGTTCCATCACATCAAAGAAAGAAGGTGGAAATATCTTCTCAGCCTTGCACACGGTAATCACAATAGAAGCCTCTAACCGAGATATGTCTTCTTTCCAAATGATGGATGCACAAAGCTCTTTAAAGAACATAGACAATTCTGTTAAAACCTCCTAAATGGTCTTTGGCAAAAGTTCTTTAAAGGCAATTGGAAGCAGCCTTTGCATAAAAATATGACAATCATGACTCTTCATCCCGTGTATCTTCCCATTGTCCAAGTTAAAACAACGAGATATGTTTGATACATATCCGTCAGAGAATTTCAATTGCTTTACCCATTCGAAAACCACTTTTCTTTGATCATTGCTCAAGACATAAGTAGCTTTTGGCTTTTTGCATTTACCATTTTGAAGATGAATGATATCTAACTCTGGTCTTTTGCATATTAATTTCATATCTTCGCGAGCCTGTATGCTATCTTTTGTTCTTCCTTTAACATCCATAATAGTGTTAAAGATGTTGTCAAATGCGTTCTTCTCCATATGCATGACATCCAAGTTATGACGTACCAAGTTTGAAGACCAATAAGGCAACTCCAAAAAAATACTTCTTTTCTCCCAATTATGTTCACTTCCAAACCCAATTTGCTTATAACTGCCGGCCTTCAGTCCAAATGAGACTTCACTAAGCTTGTTTACTTGCTCTAGCAATTCTTTTCCTGTCAAATGAGTTGGACACAAAGTGTTCTCGGATGTATTCTTTTTAAATGAGTTTCGATCATGGCGCATCGGATTCTCCAAAGGCAGAAACATCCTATGACAATCAAACCAGCAAACTTCCCTATAATTTTTCAAATAAAAGGATTTCGTATTCTTTCCACATATGGGACAAGCAAGTTTTCCTTTTGTACTCCAACCACTCAACATTTCATATACCAAAAAATCACTTATGGTCGACATTAATGCGACTCTCATAATGAAATTTTTCTTTTTAGATTTGTCATAGGTAACCACGCCATCCTCCTACAACATCTTGAGTTCGTCAATCAAAGGTCTTAAGTAAACATCTAAACTTTTACCAGGAGATCAAGGACCCGGGATGATACAGGTAAGCAATATATTCTCTCGTCTCATACACATGCTTGGAGGCAAATTATACGGTGTCACAAAAATAGGCCAACATGAATAAGCAGTACTCGATGAGCCAAATGGGTTAAAGCCATTGGTGCAAAGTCCTAATCTAACATTGCGTTATTCTGTAGAAAAATTCGGATGAAGTGCATCAAATCGTCTCCATGCCTTCGCATCCGAAGGATGTGTAATTGAATTTGGATCTTCACGTGCCCCTTCTCTGTGCCACTTCATAAATGATGCAGTTTTTTCAGAAAGAAATAGTCTTTATAATCTTGGAACAATCGGAAAGTATATAAATATTGCATTTGCCACAATTTTTCTCGAACTTTGAGAATTCTTTTTCGGCTTGAATCTGGGCTCGCCACAAATAGAACAACTCATAAGTGAGTTATTTTCCTTGTAGTACAACATGCAATGATTGCAGCATGCATCAATCTTCTGATATTCCAACCCTAAATCTCTCATCAACCGTTTGCACTTGTAAAAATTTCCCAGTAATATCTCGAAAACTGGAAGCATACTCTTAATAATGGCAAGCATCCGGTCAAAACAACTTTTGCTCATATTAAATTCTGATTTTAAGTTCATTAGTTGTGCCACTGCAGAAAGTGTAGTTTGCTTCACGCATCCATCCCATAAAGGTTCATCTGCCTCTTCGAGAAGATTATAAAACTTAGAAGCCGAAGGATTCAGGTCTTCTTCAATCGATGTTTCGCCAATATTTTCTCCTAACATTGTATCTCGTATCATGTCCCTGTACGGATTGCTCGAGTCGCCCACAACGGTATCTACATTACTTGTTTCTTTAGCCCATCTTTCTTCGCCATGAAAGAACCAATTGGTGTATGTAAGTAAGAAACCGTTGTAATATAAATCCTTCTGCACATCATATCTTAGTTTCCACTGATAACATTTGCACTTCCGGCATGGACATAAGATTTCGCCATATGAAGAAGCAACACCTTCATTTTGATATGCCACATTAATGAATTCATCAACACCATCCTTATATTCTTCAATTATGACACCATGTTTATCCTTCCAATGATGAATCCAACTACGATCTGGCTTTATCATTTCTGTAACGGACAACATTAAATCATATGTCAATAAATTCGTGTACATGAAACGTGTGATTTTGAACTTACAAATTAAGTCCAAAATCACATGTTTCAAGTACTTCATCATCGAATCATAATCTCATTTTATCACCAAGAATGTGAAAGTACATGAATTAGTTCATAAGTTAACTTAACAATTAACATAAGTTAACTTAACTTAAGTAATACTTAACTTAAGTACTACTTAATTTAATTCATAACATGAATAAGTAATAATTAACTCCTAAGAGATGATACTTAATAAGTAATATTAACTTGATCCAAAGAGATGATAATTAACTTATGTACTACTTAATTTAACATGAATAAGTAATACTTAACTTAACATGAATAATTAACTTAATTTAACTTCATGCATTAATAATTAACTTAATTTACATGGCGGCGGGCTAGTACCTTCTTAACCGGAGGACGGCGAAGGGCGGAGGGCGGCCGAGACGACGGTGGAGGCGGTGGGTAGTGGCGGTAGTGGAGGGAGGACGCGGCGGCGATGGTGGATGGAGGACGCGGCGGCGGTGGACGCGAAGGGTGGCGGTGGAGGGAGGACGCGACGGAGGGCGGACGAGGCAGAGGTGGACGCGAAGGGCGGCGGTGGAGGCGGACGACGCGGCGGCAGAGGCGACCCGCGGTGGAGGGCGGGCGTCGGGGAGGGAGGAGGAGGAGGCGAAGGGCGGCGGTCGAATGCGGACGGCGGCGGAGGCAAACGGCGGTGGAGTCGAAGGGCGGCAGCGGTCGTCGGGCGTCGGACGTCGGGCGAAGGGCGCAGGCGGCATTGGAGGGCGTCGGGGCGCGTCGAGCGTCGGGGCGATGGTAAATAGTAAAAGTGAAAACGAAGAAGAGGGGTTAGGGATTTAAGTAATTTTTAGCATTGCAAAGTAACGAGAGGCTACGTAGACGCCATGTAGGCGCCGACACTATCACAATTCGGCTAGCGAGGCACTATAGAGAAGCTAATGTGTCGCTAAGAAAACGTAGCGACACCATAGCGTCGTTGGGGCGTGGTGTAGTGTCTCATCATCGCGATGCCATTGAGACGCTCATTAAAAGTTTTTTTCAAATTTTTTTAGTATGTATGAAATTTTATTTATCAATGTAACGTCTCATCGCATTATGCTATGTTCCAATTGTTTTATTTTCTTCCGATAATCTATCATGTATGTATACAAAATTATAAATATGTATGTATATGTGTATATAACACAATTGTGTGTGTATATATATACATATGTAATATATGCGTATGTATATATATGTCTACGTGTGAGAGATTAAGTTACAACAATGTGTTTCGTCTATATGTATTATAAATATATATGTGTATGTATATGTCTATACATGTGCGAGTCATATATATATAGATAACATGTATATGTATACGTATTCAAAGTGAATATATATATGTGTATTTGTTTATATGTGTCAGATTAGGTTATAATAATATGTATATATGCACCTATTATATATAAGTATCAGCATATACGCGTATTTATATGTCTATATGTGCCCGATCGAGCGAGGGGTAAAAAGTCGACTTAGGAGGCATAATACAGACGCCATTGAGTCGCTGGATTCATTTAGCGACACCGTAGCGCCGAGCTAGCATCTAAAACAATATGGTGTCTCGAAAATGCGACGCTAGAGAGACGCCCATAGTGTCATCATAGCGTCGACACAAGCTGCGGCGCTCGTTAAATGCTAGGTGGGCGCTATTGAGTGTCTACTATGATGCTAAAATATCACTCACTTAATCAATCATCGTAATCCCATGATTAAGTATATAATAATAATATATGCATAAATTAAGATATTATATATATTATATGTATAGATAACATAAATAATATAGGTAACAAATTATATATTTAGGAACACTCTTATCATGTAAAAATACATATATATATAATCGTGTAACTAATATATATATATGTTGATATTATGCTATTCATAATATGTTTATAATCGTGTAATTAATACTAATATAATATTTAATGAATTTATTGATTGACATATAGTATATATAATATAGTGTTTAAATATATATACAGTAGCGTCTCATTTGCGCCTCCTTTATTTGAGACGCCATATAGCGTCGCTTTAGAGTCTTCAGACATGAGACGCTAGTGTCGCGTCTAAAGTGGTCGACGCCAGAACGGCGTTAGGTGCTGCCGCGCATTTGCGATTTGTGGTGTAAAATAATAGTACCTACGTAGCGTCTCGATTGCGCTAGAGAGTTAACGTCAACCCGCTGAATAGCTGAGAAGACGCATAATTAAGATATATGCATAATTAAGATATTATATATATTATATGTATAGATGACATAAATAATATAGGTAACAAATTATATATTTAGGAACACTCTTATCATGTAAAAATACATATATATATAATCGTGTAATTAATATATATATATATGTTGATATTATGCTATTGATAATATGTTGATAATCATGTAATTAATACTAATATAATATTTAATGAATTTATTGATTGACATATAGTATATATAATATAGTGTTTAAATATATACGGTAGCGTTTCATTAGCGTCTCCTTTCATTGAGACGTCATATAGCGTCTCTTTAGAGTCTTTAGATGTGAGACGCTAGTTTCGTGTCTAAAGTGGTCAATGCCAGAACGGCGCTAGGTGCTCCCACGCATTTGCAGTTCGTGGCGCGAAATAATATCGTCTATGTAGCGTCTTGATTGCGCTACATTTAACGTCAACGCGCTGAGTAGCTAAGAAGACGCGAATGAGATGCTATCGAGAGGCAAGTGGCATCTGATTCTCGTGATGCTAAGTAGATGCAATGGAGGCGCTAGTGGCATCTTTATAGCATCACTATTTTTGGAGGCGCTACATTGCGTCGCTAATCGTCAATTTTCTTGTAGTGCTTCATTTTTGACAACCTCCTTCATGACAGGATTCAATCTCCTTTGGCATTCTACCGAAGGCTTGAAATTATCCTACATAGGGATCTTATGCATGCAAATTGAAGGCTTTTTTTTATCCCCTTACTGTCTTCAATAGAATAGCCAATTACCTCCCAGTACAACTTCAATCTCTTTAAAAGTTCTTGGATCTTTTCCTTGGGCAAGTTGGCTTGATAATTACAGGAAATGTTGAATTCTCTCCCAAGAATTCATACATGAGGTTGCTAGGGAGAGGCTTCAATTCCAATTGGGAGGAAGTGTCTTGAGTTGGATTGGTGTGAGGTTCGGCAGTGAAGACCTCCAACACCCCATTGTGGAATTCTGAATTCCCTACTGATTGGAGTGCATTCATAGCTGATTTATATGCTTTGGCTTTTGGATCCTCTAATTCCCTCAAATGATCAAACATGAGGTATCTCTGCAATGGATCTTCAATTGATATTATTGTTGAGGCTTGTTCCACAATTTGATCAATTTTTCCATCTCCAAAGTCATCTTGCTGACGGTTTGGCCTATTGATAACCTGTGCCAAGTTGAATTCTACTTTATCTTCTCCATTTTGGAAGGTCAATCTCCCTTCTTTGACATCTATGACAGCTCCAGCAGTGACTAGGAAAGGCTACCCTAGTAGGATAGGAGTGTTTAGATCCTCATCCATGTCAAGCACCACAGAGTCCACAGGGATGTAAAACCTTCCAACCTTTAAGGGTATGTCTTCAATGATTCCATGGGGGTACTTAATGGATCTGTCAGCCAGCTGTAGGGACATGTTGGTGGGTTTCATATCTCCCACTTCTAACTTTCTGCATAGGGATAATGGGATCACACTCACAGATGCACCCAAGTCACACATGGCCCTTTGGATTTTTCTATTCCCTATTTCACAAGGAATTGAGAAGCTCCCTTGATCCTTTAGTTTAGGAGGCAACTTCTTTTGAATTATTGCAGAAGCCTCCTCAGTTCATGCTATAATTTCATATTCCATAATCCTCCTCTTCTTGGTCAAGATTTTCTTTAAGAACTTGGCATATGAGGGCATCTCTTGAATGGCTTCAATAAATGGCACATTGATATACAATTTCTTCAAGATTTCAAAAAATCTTCCATATTGCTGATCTTGCCTTGCTTTGACTAATCTTTGAGGGAAAGGCACCTTATCAAAAACTCTGATCTTGACTTCATTTTGAGGGTGCTGATTTTTGTTTTCCACTATAGATTCAGCTGGTTCTTCTACAGGTTTTGAATCTGTCTTGGTTGAATTGTCCTCAACTTTCTTCATTGGTTCTTTAACAATCCTTCCACTTCTGAGTTGGACAGACTGAACTTGCTCCTTAGGTTTCATTTCTGGTTGTCCATGGAGAAACATAGGTGGTCTGGTTGAAGTGCTAGCTTGTTGGGCAATTTGGCTCTCAAGCAACTTCTGGTTGGCACTCAAGGCTTCGTATCCAGAAGTTAATTTCTGCATTTCCTCCTCTTGCTTCTCTTGCTTCTTCAGAATCTGTTGCAGCAACTCCTCCATTTTTGAGAATTGAGTGGTTTGAGCTTGTGGTGGCTACTCATATGGAGGTCTTTGCATTGGGGTAGTTGAGGGCGGATTCTGATACGGAGGTGCTTGGTTCCTTGGCAGAATCTTGGGTTACCAATTAGAATTCAGCATGGGTGGCCCTTGATAGTGATTGGCCTTGTAAGATAAGTAGGGGTGGTTCCTATTTTTTGGAGTATAGAACTCAGTAGGGGGCTTCACTCCATAATTCCCCACAACATTTACTTGATCTATAGATTGTTCATATTGCTGCATTATCAGGTTGCAACTCTCAGTGACATGACCTTGGTTTCCACATACATCACACCTAGATTCAGAATTGGAAGCCTTTTCTACTTTAGTTGACAAATTCAACTTCTCCAAGGCCTTTTGTAATCCTTCTTCAATCTAGACAGCAATGTTATTGACTTGATTATCATTGGATGGCCTCCTTGTCCTATCATGTGTAAGAAAATGGTGGTTCTTGGCAATGTTCTCAATTAATTGGTAGGCTACATCAATGTTCCTGGATGCAAAAATCCCTCCTGCAGCAGTGTCCAATGCCACTTTAGATGGATAGTTCAATCCCTTGTGGAAGAAGTTAACCAATTGCCATTTTTCAAACCCATGGTGTGGACATGCCCTCAGCAAGCTCTGGAGTCTTTGCCATGCATCACATATGTTTTCTTGATCCAATTGATAGAATCTAATAATCTGATCCCTATAGTTGTCAATTTTGCTAGGTGGAAATAATTCAGCTAGAAATAATTGAATTATGGACTCTCAAATGGCAATCTCTTCAGGGTTGAGGGTCTTATACCTAGTCTTGGCCTTGTCCTTGAGTGAGAAGGGGAATAGCCTCATGTAGACAGCATCCATAGGGGTGTTATTGAAATTGACAGTGCTGCAAATTGCTTGTTGATAGTGAAATTGAGGAGTGTAGTGATAACTTGCTGATTTGGGTCAAACTTGAGATTTTTCAATTTTTTGGTTTAACTCCCTAACTCACTCTCTACTGTAGTGCACAAGTCAATTGTAGTAAACCTTAAATGCCGTATCCATAGTGATTTGAAGCCAAAGACTCCCTAAAACAATCTAGACTAGTTAAAGTAAAGTTATAACTTCAGAAAATTGAAGAAATAGAAAAGATATTTTTTTAATTGTGGCAAAATGATAACTGTTTTTGGACTTTTGAAAGTTTATCAAAACTGAATTATAAATGCTAAACTAAGGGATAAAAGGGTTTATCTACCAATAAGGAAGGTTCTTCTAGGAGTTGGAGTTCATCTAACTTAATTATGGATGGAATGGAACAAGTTATCAATTTTTAGTCAAATCTGATTCAACCTTAAACATGGCTGCTCTCATAGCTCAATTAGTCCAAAACTAATCAATATATTGTCATATAATTGTTAGCCAGGTGGAATTGGATAAGTATCCCCACTGAACATCAAGTTATCATTATCATATTCACTAACCCCTCACTGATTTTGCCAAGTCTTTTCAGATTTTGGCAATTTCAGTTTGGCATTACAATTCAACTCACATTCATGCATTAACTAATCAGAAAAGTAATGAATCCAATCCTAGTACTAATGCTTCTTGGTTTATCTCTAAACAACAAGAGGATTTTCAATCAGTCTCTCAGCTGCAAATTGAAATGAAATCCACATTAATATTAATCAATTGGATAAAATCAGCACATATTAAACATTGGAATTCAGCACATGTCACTCATTGGAATTCAACACCTGCCATAACTCCTTGGTCCATCTCTGAATGGCAAGATAGCCCTAAATTCACTTCTCAGTGGATGATATAATCAGGGGGGTTACAATAGCAAGGCAGAATCCATAGATTCAGGAAATCAAATTTTACAAATAAAAAATCAGTAAGTGAAATGTTTGCAACAATTCAGGGATTGAAACCTTAGAAATATCATTATCTCTTGATTCATTTCTGAACAAGAGTGAAACCATAAGCAACCTCTTAGTGATTAATTCAATTAGGGCTCATCAATGATGAAAATAGATTTGACAAAATTCAGGAATTAGAAATTGGAAAATAGAATTCAGAAATTAGAAAATCAGATTCCTAATTGGGTTGAACCTAGAAAATTCATTTCTGAACAAAGAGTAGATCAAGGACAACCTCTCAGTTGTAAATAGAAGTAGGATCTTGCAATGACAAGAACAAATTCATATGAGTTCAGAGTCCACAGAATCAGAAAATTAGAAAATTAGTAAATCTGTGCAGGAATTCAGATTTGCCCATATCCATCCACAATCAAACTAGACTACTACCCTATCATAGGAGAGATGGAGTTTAGCTCCTCATAATTACAAAGATTGATACACAATAGTAGGTAGGATTGATACAAAACATCCTATAATCAGAGGCTGTCGACAAGAATCTAGATTGCAGCTCCACTTCAGCTCCTTGCTTCCTTCCTACTCAAATCCTTCCAATGGCTAGCCCCCCTTTTTCTCCAGGGTTCCTCAGCTTATATCTGATCCTTCTACACTCTCATATGCAAATGAGAATGTTCCATTCCCCCCTGATTTTGCCAAGTATCCTGGTCCAGAAAATATCAGCAGGTTTAGCAGCTTTTTGGACAGCTTTTGGAGTGGTCCCCCTTCCTTTTTCTAGCTTTTCCAGCCTTCTTTTCCCTACTAGAAAGGCCAAAACAGCAAGCATCAAATTCCTTGAATATGATTTAAACAAATAAGGATTATGACAGCTATTAATATCAGCTCATTCATCAAATGAGATTTGGTGTTGTGCAGGAATGAAAAACATAAATAAAAAATGATAACTTCTAAAACCCGGAATGATAACTTGCACCATATCATGAAAATTGTCCCATTATGGGTGGCTCAAAGCATTGAAGGCATCAAAGGGATTAGGATGGCAAGTGAATGGGGTCAGAAATTAAATGTGGATAAGATTTCATAGGAATGATAACTTTGGTGTGAAAAACGATAACTTGATGCCATAAAAATAATAACATGTCATAAGTTTAGTTGTGGTTATCCAAATTTGATCAAATCAAAGCAACAAGGAGTTAGGACAATAATATAATGATTGCCTAATGCTTTTATGCAGAATTGATAGCCTTGTACATTGAAATGACAGTTTTGTCCTAAAATGAAAACTTGACACTAAAAAATGATAACTTGTGAAATGGATTGATAACTTTGCACAGGTTGAAATATAATTTCCCAAACATGATTAATTCACAATGGCAGGGGATTTAGGAAAAGATAATCACTAGAAATCAGCTAAGCTAGAAAAATGATAACATTGCACATTGGAGTGATAACTTGCCCAAAAAATGATAACTTGACATAGAATTGTTATTTTTATGGATTTTAGCAATTCAGAACCTCTATGCACTTGGAATTAAGTGTAAAATGAGAAAGATCAGTTAGTTATCACAATCCATTGCATTCCAAGCATAATTGGTCAAAAGTTGGGCAAAATAAGGGCTCGATATGGGTGAAATGAATAGAAAATGGGATAAAAACCTATTGTGATCAGCTAGTGATCACTTGTCCTCAAGAAAAACATTCGAAAATTAAGAACAAACTTGAATTAAACAGTTCACAAATGAATCAAAAACCCGCTGATTTAAGTCTAATGAGTTTCCCACTTTGCCAACACTTCATTCTTTCAAAAAATTCAATTTCTAGTTAGGGAATCACAGAGGCTAAAGCAAATTTAAGCCATGGCAGAAGTACTAGCAATAACAAGTTTGAATTTTAGGAAACTTTACTACAAGGTTGAACTACAAATCCCTTCATGAACAGATTTTGATTGCTTAAACATGTTTAACACTTGACTTTTATTCATGGAAATGCAAGTAAACAGGTGAAGACCTGATTTTTATTCATGCTGGTCACAGGATAAAAATCCTGGCTTTATTTAGGAGAGGTTCCTTTTTGGAATTTCTCTCTCTTTATTTATGCATGCATGCAATGCAAAATGCAACTTTTCACTTTTTTTTCTGCATTTTTTTTTCTCTTCTGTTCATGAAGTGAGCAATAGTTCAAACTCAAGTAAGGTTTAGATCTCTTGGTCCAAAAAGTCAAGTTTTCCTATTTAACATAGCAGCAAGAGCCTTGACTCCTTTCTAGACATCTTCTACTTTCAATTTAATCTATGAATGTCAGCTAGTGTTACCCACAAAAAGAAAAATTTTCAGCTGAAATTTAATTCAAATGCACCTGAATTGATAAGCTGATTAAAGCAAGAAGACTAATGACCAATTTGATCACTTGGTATTGGAGTGTACTAACTATCATGATAAAGGATTTCACCCATTTTAGAGTTAAAATAAAAGCAGAAATTGAATTAAGCCCAAAAAATGATAACCAGTGATAACTTGTCAAAACTAGTGATAACCGAGTGAAACAATGATAACTTGTTTAAAAAGTGATAACCTGATGGTAAATGATGATATGAGCAATAAAATAGATTGAAAACATGGTGTAAAAAAAAACCAGGTTTTCTCCCCCAAGTTTATTCTCAGCACTGTCCACAGTGGTGAAAAAGATAGGCAAGGGAGAGGGTTGGGAGGGATTGAATTCTTAGAGTTGTGCATTTGATCCATTCTGCATCTCAACCAGAGGCTTTGGGTGATCCATACTCCATGATTTGCAACCAATTCTGCAGAGAAGTAGAGGATATCAATGGAATCTGCAACATCAGATTTTTGGGATGCACAATTTGATAATGCAATGAAATGCACTGAAATTCACTGAAATTCAGAAATGACAGATGTGGATGACTGATATGAATGATAATTCATAAGTCAATATGATAATTGTAGCATGAAGTAGAAGATAATATCAGTTATCATTGGTATTTCAGTGAGAAAATCAAAATTGAGGGTAGGAATACTCCTAAGTGAAAATTTATGGATAGATTTGATTCCTCCTTGATTTATTCCTGCAAAACACAGAAAATTAGATATAAAATGACTTGAGTTACCTCCCAAGAGGTGCCCTACTTTAGTGTCTTAGGCTAGACATTGTTCCATTGGTGTTCAACAAGGCAATTGTGGTGGATCTTGCAATATTAGCATCTCCTTAGTTGAATCCATGGCTGTGGGATTGTAAAGCTTCAATCTTTATCCATTGACCTTCAATATATCAGCATTGTCATTGGCAAGGTCCACAGCCCCAAAAGGATAAACCTTCTGGACTTTGAAGGGTCCACTCCATCTAGATTTCAATTTCCCAAGCAACAATTTGAGCCTTGAATTATACAGTAACACAAGGTCCCCAACTTTAAATTCCTTCCTCAATATCCTACTGTCATCCATTTCTTGGTCCTTTCTTTGTAAAATTCAGAATTATGGTAGGCATTGAGCCTAATCTCATCCAACTCATCCAATTGTAGGAGCCTTTTCTGTCCACAAGATTTCATATCAAAATTTAGTGCCTCGACAGCCCAATAGGCCTTGTGTTTGAGTTCAATTGGCAAGTGGCATATTTTGCCATAGACTAGTTTGTAGGGTAAAACATCAATTGGGGATTTGTAGGCTGTCCTATATGCCCAAAGTGCCTCATTTAACTTCAAACTCCAATCCTTTATCGTCAAGGATACAATTTTCTCTAGAATGGCTTTTATCTCCCTGTTTGAAATCTCTGCTTGGCCATTTGTCTGGGGGTGGTAAGCTGTTGAAATCTGATGTTTAACTTCATATTTTCTTAAGAGGTTTCCAAAACATCTTTCTATAAAATGGCTGCCTCCTTCACTTATGACCACCCTTGGAATCTCAAACCTTGGAAAGATAATATCCTTGAACATTTTAATAACAACCCTGGAAGCAGCAGCTACAGTTGGAATTGCCTCTATCCATTTGGATACATAGTCAACAGCCAGCAATATAAACTTAAATCCAAATGAACTAGGAAATGGGCCCATGTAGTCAATGTCCCATACATCAAAAATCTCGACTTCTAAAATGCCTTGCTGTGGCATTTCATTTCTTCTTGAAAAAGATCCTGCACTTTGACATTCATCATAGCTTTTTACATACATATAGGCATCTTTGAACAAACTAGGCCAATAAAAACCAGATTGGAGGACCTTGGCTGCTATCTTCTGAGTGGCACCATGTCCACCATATGGAGATGAGTGGCATGCATGCAGAATATCCTGAAATTCTGATTCTGGTACACACCTTCTATACATGCCATCAGGGGACTTTTTTGACAAGAGGGGATCATCCCAATAGAAGTCCTTCAAGTCTTGGAAAAATTCCTTTTTCTGCTAGTAGGTGTAATCAGAAGGAACAATCCCACAAGCCAGGTGATTTACTATGTCAGCATACCAGGGAGCTGGAGCAGCTGATATGGCCATCAAGAAATCATCAGAAAATGAGTCATTAATAGGAAGAATTGGAGATTCCTGAATTCACTACATCCTTGATAAATGATCAGCAACCAGATTTTCACTAACCCTTTTATCCCTGATTTCTACATCAAACTCTTGCAACAATAAGATCCATCTGATGAACCTTGGTTTTGACTCTTTCTTGTTGATAAGGTGTCTCACTGCTTGATCGTCAATGTACACAATCACCTTGGATCCCACCAGATAAGGCCTGAATTTGTCAAATGCATACACTACAGCTAGTAGCTCCTTCTCAGTGGTGGCATAATTTATTTGAGCCTCATCTAATGTCTTGCTGGCATAACAAATGACATAGTGCTTTTTATCCCTTTTCTGTCCTAGGACTGCCCCCACTACCTGGTCAGAAGCATCACACATAACTACAAAGGGCAATGACCAATCAGGTGGTTGCACTATGGGGGTTGATATGAGAGCTTCCTTTAACTGCTTGAAGGCCCTCATGCAATCTTCATCAAAGTTGAACTCAATATCTTTCGCTAGCAGCCTTGTAAGGGTCCTGGTTATCATTGAAAAGTTTTTAATGAATCTCCTGTAGAACCCGGCATGACCTAGAAAGCTTATGATTGCCTTTACATTCCTTGGTGGTGGCAACTTCTCAATTGCCTCAATCTTTACCTTGTCCATCTCTATTCCTCTACTGGACACAATATGGCCTAAGACAACTCCCTCCTGAACCATGAAATGACATTTCTCCCAATTTAGAATTAAATTGGACTCCCTGCACCTTTGTAATACTTTTGTCAAATTCTCTAAACAAGCTTCAAAGGAATCCCCATAGACTGAAAAATCATCCATAAATACTTCCATAATATCTTCAATGAAATCTGAAAAGATGGACATCGTACGCCTCTGGAATGTGGCAGGGGCATTGCACAATCCAAATGGCGTCCTCCTGTATGCAAATGTCCCATATGGACAAGTAAAGGTGGTCTTATGCTGATCTTGGGGATGGATTGGAATCTGAAGAAACCCTGAGTAGCCATCTAGATAGCAGAAATGAGAGTGCTTGGCCAACCTTTCTAACATTTGGTCAATAACAGGAAGAGGAAAGTGGTCTTTTCTTGTTGCCTTATTCAATTTCCTAAAATCAATGCACATTCTCCACCCTGTCACTGTCCTAATAGAGATCAGCTCATTTGAATCTGATTTGACTACTATAATCTCTCCTTTCTTTCACTGAGTAGCCATAGTGGATAGGGCTGACCCATTCACTATCTGAAATAGAATAGATAATTCCAGCATTCAACGATTTCAAAACTTCCTTTTTGACAACCTCCTTCATGACAGGATTCAACCTACTTTGGCATTCTACTGAAGGCTTGTAATTATCCTACATAGGGATCTTATGCATGCAAATTGAAGGGTTTATCCCCTTAGTGTCTTTAATAGAATAGCCAATTACCTCCCAGTACAACTTCAATCTCTTTAAAAGTTCTTGGATCTTTTCCTTGGGCAAGTTGGCTTGATAATTACAGGAAATGTTGAATTCTCTCCCAAGAATTCATACATGAGGTTGCTAGGGAGAGGCTTCAATTCCAATTGGGAGGAAGTGTCTTGAGTTGGATTGGTGTGAGGTTCGGCAGTGAAGACCTCCAACACCCCATTTTGGAATTCTGAATTCCCTACTGATTGGAGTGCATTCATAGCTGATTTATATGCTTTGGCTTTTGAATCCTCTAATTCCCTCAAATGATCAAACATGAGGTATCTCTGCAATGGATCTTCAATTGATATTATTGTTGAGGCTTGTTCCACAATTTGATCAATTTTTCCATCTCCAAAGTCATCTTGCTGACGGTTTGGCCTATTGATAACCTGTGCCAAGTTGAATTCTACTTTATCTTCTCCATTTTGGAAGGTCAATCTCCCTTCTTTGACATCTATGACAGCTCCAGCAGTGACTAGGAAAGGCTACCCTAGTAGGATAGGAGTGTTTAGATCCTCATCCATGTCAAGCACCACAGAGTCCACAGGGATGTAAAACCTTCCAACCTTTAAGGGTATGTCTTCAATGATTCCATGGGGGTACTTAATGGATTTGTCAGCCAGCTGTAGGGACATGTTGGTGGGTTTCATATCTCCCACTTCTAACTTTCTGCATAGGGATAATGGGATCACACTCACAGATGCACCCAAGTCACACATGGCCCTTTGGATTTTTCTATTCCCTATTTCACAAGGAACTGAGAAGCTCCCTTGATCCTTTAGTTTAGGAGGCAACTTCTTTTGAATTATTGCAGAAGCCTCCTCAGTTCATGCTATAATTTCATATTCCATAATCCTCCTCTTCTTGGTCAAGATTTTCTTTAAGAACTTGGCATATGAGGGCATCTCTTGAATGGCTTCAATAAATGGCACATTGATATACAATTTCTTCAAGATTTCAAAAAATCTTCCATATTGCTGATCTTGCCTTGCTTTGACTAATCTTTGAGGGAAAGGCACCTTATCAAAAACTCTGATCTTGACTTCATTTTGAGGGTGCTGATTTTTGTTTTCCACTATAGATTCAGCTGGTTCTTCTACAGGTTTTGAATCTGTCTTGGTTGAATTGTCCTCAACTTTCTTCATTGGTTCTTTAACAATCCTTCCACTTCTGAGTTGGACAGACTGAACTTGCTCCTTAGGTTTCATTTCTGGTTGTCCATGGAGAAACATAGGTGGTCTGGTTGAAGTGCTAGCTTGTTGGGCAATTTGGCTCTCAAGCAACTTCTGGTTGGCACTCAAGGCTTCGTATCCAGAAGTTAATTTCTGCATTTCCTCCTCTTGCTTCTCTTGCTTCTTCAGAATCTGTTGCAGCAACTCCTCCATTTTTGAGAATTGAGTGGTTTGAGCTTGTGGTGGCTACTCATATGGAGGTCTTTGCATTGGGGTAGTTGAGGGCGGATTCTGATATGGAGGTGCTTGGTTCCTTGGCAGAATCTTGGGTTACCAATTAGAATTCAGCATGGGTGGCCCTTGATAGTGATTGGCCTTGTAAGATAAGTAGGGGTGGTTCCTATTTTTTGGAGTATAGAACTCAGTAGGGGGCTTCACTCCATAATTCCCCACAACATTTACTTGATCTATAGATTGTTCATATTGCTGCATTATCAGGTTGCAACTCTCAGTGACATGACCTTGGTTTCCACATACATCACACCTAGATTCAGAATTGGAAGCCTTTTCTACTTTAGTTGACAAATTTAACTTCTCCAAGGCCTTTTGTAATCCTTCTTCAATCTAGACAGCAATGTTATTGACTTGATTATCATTGGATTGCCTCCTTGTCCTATTATGTGTAAGGAAATGGTGGTTCTTGGCAATGTTCTCAATTAATTGGTAGGCTACATCAATGTTCCTGGATGCAAAAATCCCTCCTGCAGCAGTGTCCAATGCCACTTTAGATGGATAGTTCAATCCCTTGTGGAAGTAGTTAACCAATTGTCATTTTTCAAACCCATGGTGTGGACATGCCCTCAACAAGCTCTGGAGTCTTTGCCATGCATCACATATGTTTTCTTGATCCAATTGATAGAATTTAACAATCTGATCCCTATAGTTGCCAGTTTTGCTAGGTGGAAAGAATTCAGCTAGAAATAATTGAATTATGGACTCCCAAGTGGCAATCTCTTCAAGGTTGATGGTCTTGTATCTAGTCTTCGCCTTGTCCTTGAGTGAGAAGTAGAATAACCTAATGTAGACAGCATCCATAGGGGTATTATTAAAATGGACAGTGCTGCAAATTTCTTTGAAATTATCAAGATGTGAAGCTGGATCCTCATTCCCCAATCTTGCAAACTGATATTGCCTTATCATTGTAACCAAAGCTGGATTCACTTCAAAATTGGCAGCTGGTGCTAGGACTCCATTCCCTTGTTGATTTCTGACATTGCTAGGTGAATAGCAATCCTTGAGTGTCCTTGGTGCAGCCATGTTAACCTCCTCTTCTTCCTCTTCAAAAATTCTTCTTCTTGCCTCTATCCTTTGCAATCTCCTCCTTCTCAAGAATATCCTTTCAGGTTCAGGACCTGATTGATAATGGCCTCTTGATTGTCCTGCATAAATGAATTAAGAAGTATCAAATTCAAGAAAGAAAGAAAACTGGACAAAAATTCAAAATTCAGAATGATAACTTGCAAAAACTGAAAATTGGGCTAATAAATGGACTGATAACTAGTCTAAAACTAATCTAAACTATATAAGTTAACCTAATTGCCTCAAATCCCCAGCAACAGCGCCAAAAACTTGATAGTGAAATTGAGGAGTGTAGTAATAACTTGCTGATTTTGTGGTCAAATTTGAGATTTTTCAATTTTTTATTTAACTCCCTAACTCACTCTCTACTGCAAGTGTACAGGTCAATTGTAGTGGACCAAAATGTCGTATCCACAGTGATTTGAAGCCAAAGACTCCATAAGACAATCTAGACTAATCCTACTTTAAGTGACAAAAATAGGAATTTAAAAAAAATGGAAAATAGATTTTTAGTTTGTGTAAATGATAACTGTTTTTTTAATTTTTGAAAAGTTATCTGAACTGAATTATAAATGCTAAACTAAGGGCTAAATGAGATTATCTATCAATGAGGAAGGTTCTCCTTGGAATTGGGGTTCATCTAGTTTATGGATAGAATGGAACAAGTTATCAATATGTGTCAATTTTAACTCAACTTGTAATGGCCTGTTATCACAGCATAGTTAAACCAGGGCTAATTGTCATATTCTCATATGATTAATTAGCTAAGTTGAATTAGAAGAGATCCTTACTGATATCAAGTTAACATTAAGCATAAACTCAAGTTCTTTGCTGATTTTACAAAAATTCTTTCAATTTTGGCAATTCAGTGAAATATGAAATGATAACAACCAATTGCATTTTAAATATGAGGGAATGACTTCAATTAACTAAACAGGAATGAAATCAATCCAATATTAGTGCTAATGATTCTTGATTTATCTCTAAACAGCAAGGGAATTTTAAATCAGCCTCTGAATTGTAAATTAAAATGAAATCCACATTAGTACTAATGAATTGAAAGCATTAAGCACTCGATTACATATGGGAACTCAGCAAATGTCATTGCTTCTTGGTCCGTCTCTGAACAACAAGAAAACCTTAAGTTCACTTCTCAGTGATTAATGAAGTCAGAGGTTTAACAATAATAAGGCAGATCCCACAGAATTCAGGAATTCAGAATTGAAAATCAGAAATCAGCAATGAAAAATTTGCAACACTTCAAGGATTAAAACCTTGGAAATACCATTGTCAATTGATTCATTTCTGAACAAGAAGGAACCTAAAGATGAGCTTCTCAGTTGCTAAGAAATCAGGGCCCCTCAATGATAAACAGGTTTCAATAATTCAGGAATAAAAAATCAGAAAAATCAGAATTCAAAAATCAGAAAATCAGATTCCTAATTGGGATTGAATCTAGAAACTTGGCATTGGTTCTTAATTCATTTCTGAACAAGGAGTAGATCAAAGGACAACCTCTCAGTTGTAAATATAAGTAGGACCTTACAATGTCAAGAATAGATTCATATGAAACATAAATCAGAAATGCAAAACCAGAAATCAGATATGAGTGCAGGAAATCAGTTTTGTCCATATCCCATCCATAACTAAATTAGACTACTACCCTATCCTAGGAGAAATGGAATTTAGCTCCTTATAATTATAAAGATTGATACAAGATAGAAAGAATTGATACAAATCATCCTGAATAATAATCTGTCGACAAGAATTGCTGCAGCAGCCGCCTTCAGCTCCTCCTGTCCAAAAACCCTTGCAATGTGGCTAGCCCCCCCTTTTTTCCATCCTGATTCCACAGCATATATATGACTCTTCTTCACCCTTGGATGCAGATCAAAATGTTCCATTCCCTTATGATTGAGCCATGTGTCCTGATCATGAAAATATCAGCAGGTGCCAGCTTTTTGGACAGCCAAAAAGCAAGTGGTCCCCCCTCCTTTTCCATCTTGTGCAGTCTTCTTTTCCCGGCTAGAAGGGCCAAAACAGCAAGCATCAAAGCCCTTGAATGGGATTTTAACAAATAAGGATTATGACAGCAACAATTATCAACCCTATTATCAAATGAGATTTGGTGTTGTGCAGGGATAAAATTCATAATAAGAAATGATAACTTTTAAAACTCGGAATGATAACTTCGCACCATATCATGAAAATTGTACAATTATGAGTGGTTCAGGGCAGTGAAGGCATCAAAGGGATTAGGTTGGCAAGTGAATAAGGTCAGAAATCAAATGTGGATAAGATTTCATAGGAATGATAACTTTGGTGCCATAAAATGATAACTTGATATCATAAAATGATAACTTGTCATAAATTTAGTTGTGGTTATCCAAATGTGATCAAATCAGAGCAGCAAAGAGTTAGGATAGTAATTTAATGTTTGCCTAATGCTTTTATGCAGAGATGATAGCCTTGCACATCGAAATGACAATTTTGCCCTAAAAATGATAACTTGACACCAAAAATGATAACTTCATAATGGCAAGGGATTTAGGGCAAGATAATCACTAGAAATCAGCTCAAGTAGAAAAATCATAACTTTGCACATTAGAATGATAACTTGCCCAAAAAATGATAACTTAACATAGAATTGTTATTTTTATGGATTTTCGCAATTCAGAACCTCTATGCACATGGAATTAAGTATATGAGAATGGTCAGTTGGTTATCACAATCCATTGCATTCCAAGCATAAATGGCCAAAAGTTGGGCAAAATAAGGGCTCGATATGGGTGAATTGACAAGAAAATGGGATAAAAACCTATTATGATCAGCTAGTGATCACTTGGCCTACGTTCCCGCTCCAACTTCTCGATCTCGAGACCGTCGGAGATTCACTAGTACTTCCTTTGTTCCAAATGGGGCAAGGAAGAAAGCCCTTTACACAATCGCCTTTTTTTTCGCTTCGAGAGGCAAGGCAACCTCTCCTCCTAGAAAGCTAATCTATTTCTCTCGCTCAAGAGGTAAGATTTTGAACCTCTTTTACACAGGAGCTCTCTCAATTTTTTTTTGACAAAAGTTTTTCTCTCTTTTACAATTCTATGCTCACAAGAAGAGAAGAAAGAAAGAAGAGAAAGCTATAAAATGAAAACTTCAAGAAAATGATCTCTCTTTGATAACTTGAAACTTTTCTTCAATGAGTGAATGGGTGCCTTTGCCTCTAGCTTTGGCACTCCTTTTATAGCCTTCAATGTGTGAAAAATTCATTCAAGAATTGTTCCACAATTTTCTCCTTCAAATTTGACCGTTACTGTTCATTTGACTCGGAGGCCGGTCGACCGCACTTCTGGACCGGTCGACCGGTCTATGTGACCGTTGCGCGTTTCTTCAATTTCTACGCTTGATCATTGACCGATACATCAACCGGTATCAGCTCGACGTCGTTCGAAGCAGGCTCAGTAGTTATCAGTCGACCGGCATCTTCTGTTCGGTCGACCGGTATCTTCTCGACCGGTCTTCTTTGCATCGACTGGCAGGTTGACCGACCTGCACTCTTTTGATCATAATTTTCTGCACGGTTATCCAAATTAGATGATCTTGGAGTCTATGGAAAGCTAACAGAATTTTTTACAACTCTGATGTCCACATTCATCCAAAACTAATGAGATCAGTGAGAATTATTTAATCAAAGCATAGTGCATAAAGTTATCCATTTTTCTTTAAACTTTTTCAATATTTTAACTTTAATCATTCGAAGTTTGTTTCATCAAAATATAATTTTATATGTCATTAAAATTTTGACCCAACAATTGGTTGCATCCTTGAATAGAGTAGGCCAATAAAAACTTGTTTGAAGAACTTTAGAGGCTGTCTTTTGATATCCTCCGTGACCACCATAAGAAGATGATTGGCACTCTTATAGTATGGCAAATTGTTCTACTTCTGGTATACACCTTTGATATATTCCATCAGCACATTTTTTGAAGAGAAATTGTTCATTCCAGAAATAGTATTTAATGTCCGAAAAGAATTTCTTTTGTTGTTGATAGGATAAATCAGGTCGTAAAACTCCTGAAACTAAATAGTTGGCATAGTCAGTGATCCATGGAAATTGTGCTTCCTAGATTGAAAATAATTGATCGTCAGGGAAGGAATCATTAATAGCTCTATAATTGCCAGGATTATTTCCTTGTTCTCATAGTTGGAGTTGAGAGAGGTGATCAACTACTTGATTTTCTACTCCCGTTCTGTCTTTGATTTCTAGTCGAACTCTTGTAGCAGAAGGATCCACCTAATCAGTCTAGGTTTGGCATCTTTTTTAGAAATCAAGTATCGGATGGCTCGATGGTTTGTATATGATGAACTTAGAACAGACTAGTAGGATCTGAATTTGTCCACTGCAAATACAATTGCTAGAAATTCTTTTTCTGTTGTGGCATAATTGATCTGTTCCTCGTGTAAAGTTCTGCTAGCATAGTAGATCATGTGTTGCTTCTTGTCCTTCCTTTGTCCTAATACTGCTCGCTTGATCACTAGCATCACACATGATTTCAAAGGGCAGAGACCAATCAGACGGTTGGATGATTGGGGCTGTCGTGAGAGCTCTTTTCAAAGTGTCGAAAGCTTTTAAGCAATCTTCATCAAATATAAATTCTACTTCTTTGAATAAGAGTTTTGTTAATAGCCTCGCAATGAGAGAGAAGTCCTTGATGAATCTTCGATAAAATCCTGCATGTCCAAGGAAACTTTTGATTCCTTTGATGTTAGTGGGCGGAGGCAATTTTTCAATAACTTTTGTCTTGGCTTTATCAATTTCAATGCCCTTGCCTGAGATAATGTGTCCTAGGACTATCCCTTCTTGTGCCATAAAATGGCATTTCTCCCAGTTCAACACTAGGTTAGATTTAGCGTTAGATTCAGCGCATCTCTATAGTACTTTTTTGAGGTTGTGCAGACAAACTTCGAAGGTAGTACCATACACCGAGAAGTCATTCATGAACACTTCCCTTATTTCTTCAAAATAGTCAGAAAAAATTGACATCATGCACCTTTGGAAGCTTGCTGGAGCATTGCATAGCCCAAAGGGCATTCTCATGTATGCAAAGGTTCCATATGGACATGTAAAAGTGATCTTTTCTTGATCATCTGGGTGAATAGGGATTTGATGGAATCCAGAAAACCTATCTAGATAGCAGAAATAGGAGTGGTTTGCAAGCCTTTCTAACATCTGATCGACGAAAGGTAAGGGAAAGTGGTCCTTTCGGGTGGCTTTGTTTAGCTTTCTGAAATCAATACACATCCTCCATCCTATGACAGTTCGTGTGGAGATGAGCTTGTTTGATTCTGTCTTTATTACGGTCATTCCACCCTTTTTTGGCATGACCTGCACGAGACTCATCCATTGGCTATCTGATATGGGGTACATGATTCCAGCATCCAAAAGTTTAATCACTTCCTTTTTCCCTATTTTCATTGCTGGATTAAGCCTTCTTTGTCCCTCAACGGATGGTTTAAAATCATTTTCCATGTGCATGCGATGCATACAAATAGAAGGATTGATTCCTTTGAGATCATCTAGAGTATAGCCGATAACATGTTTGTAGGCTTTTAACTTGTCTAGTAACTGTTGAAGTTGATTCGACTTTAAATTTGCGCTGACAATCACTGGGTAGGTGAAGTCTTCTCCTAAAAATTCATATCTGAGGTTTTGAGGAAGTTTCTTCAACTCGGTTTCAGTGGTTTCTTCGAGCTAGACTGTTGCAAGAGCTCAATAGATTGATCCTCCAGTGAGTTGTCTGAGTGTTGTATCTGTGTTGAGAGCATATGACTTGTAAGAATCTTGGCTTCTTCTTCTGTCCATAATGATGATTCTTGAGTTTCGAGGGATACTTCTAAAGGATCAAATATATGAACAACTGATCTACCTTCTGTATTAGAGGGATCCACTTGCTCATGTTGGAGGTGATAATCTTCCACGTTTGGATAGTTGATAATATGATTCAACCGAAACTCGATTGTATCATCACCTATTTGAAAAGTAAGATGACCTTGTTTGACATCTATTATTGCTCCTGCAGTAGCTAGAAAAGGTATTCCCAATAGAATTAGAGTTTGATTGTCTTTATCCATATCTAGGACCACAAAGTCAGTCGGTATGTAGAAATTCCCTACTTTAATTATTATATCTTCCAACATTCCATGTCAGAATTTTATGGATCGGTTCGCCAATTGGAGAGACATATTTGTGGGCTTAATATTGCCCATTCAAATTTCCTGCATAATGAAAGGGGAATGACACTTACAGAAGCACCTAAATCACATAAAGCTCTTTGTATCCTTTTGTTTCCATATTCACATGGTATAGAAAAACTCTCAGGGTCCTTAAGTTTTGGGAGTAGTTTGCTCTAAATTACGACACTAGCTTCAGCAGTTAACGCAACTATTTTGTTTTCTTGTATCCTTCTTTTCTTTGATAAGATATCTTTGAGAAAGTTTGCATAGGCCGACATGTCTTGTATGGCTTCAACGAAGGGTACATTAACATAGAGTTTCTTTAAGATTTCCACGAACTTGCCAAACTGTTGATGTTGTCTGGATTTCTTGAGGGCTTTAGGAAACCATATCCGAGTAGAATAGCTAGGAAATCCTTCTGAAGTCTGTTGCTTGGCTTCGTTTTGCTCATTTAGCTTAGCCTCTGGTTGAGCGATTTTATCTTGTTCTGAAGTTTTCGCATTTCCTGATGTTGCGACTTCTAATCTTGTTCTCTTGGTATTTTCAATTATTTTCCCACTTCTCAAGGTTACATTTTAAACTTGTTCTTTTGGATTCTTCTCTAGTTGTCCAGGTAGAATTCCTGGTTGTCTTGAAGAAGATGCTTCCTGTTGGGCTATATGTGTTTCCAACATTTTGTTATGAATGGAGAGGCTTTCAATTTTCTCAAACATCTTTTGCATCAGGGTATCTTGTTTCGACATGTACTTTTCCATCATTGATTCAAGCTTACTCGTAGAAGATGATCCCTGATCAGGCGAAGAGTTTTGAGGTTGTGTTCTTTGATTGATCTGCTTTGCTTGGCAGGAACTTGAGCTTGGTGAGGGTTCTCTCTATATGAAAACTTTGAGTTATTCTTCCATCCAGGATTAAAAGTGTTGGAGTATGGATCATTATTGGAAGGATATGAACCTATCACGTTTGCCTGATGTGGATGTCCTTGCTGCTTCAGTAATTCACAGTGCATGGAAATATGATTGGATGAACCGCATATTTCACAACATCTTGTTATCATATTAATAGTAGGGATAGCTTCGTTGAGTCCTAGTCTACTAATTGCCTTCTGAACAATGTATTCCATCTTAGAAGAGAAATCCTCACCATGCAATCATGTTTGAGTGAAAGCAATTGGCCCTTTGGACCTTGAGTGAGCTAAGGAATGTTGATTCCTTGCTATTTCTTCTATAAGTTGGTATGCTTCGTCTATAGTTTTCTTTATAAACACACCATCCACAGCATTATCAGTGCCATTTTTGAAGCATAATTAAGTCCATTGTGGAAAGATTGGACTAAAATCCATTTGCTCAAGCCGTGATGGGGACACGATCTTAGCAATATCTTGAACCTTTGCCAACCTTCATACAATGTTTCCTGATCCTTTTGATCAAAATCAATGACTTGGTTTCTGATCTTAATTGTCTTGGAGGAAAATATTCTAACAGAAAAGCCTTTACCAATTGTTCCCAGGTGGTTAATTCCCATGTATCCAGTGACTGTATGTCACACTCCATTCTGTGACTAAGTTTTAATCCCAACTATTACATTCCTTAATTATGTTTAACAATTCTATAAATAAAATTGGTAAAACCTCCTCCCTTACTTATTTTTGTGTTATTTGCCAATACATACGAAGGATGCCTATATATATTCATCAAAGTTTAAATAAACAGTTATAAGACATGACATTCACATATTATCACTATTATTTCACAACCCATTTCACATTTAACACCCCATAGGATCAAATTTTACACAATCTTACAAAATGATTCTAATAAACTCTAGTACAACTCCCGAGTTTATCTATTACATGCATGCTTTTTAAAAATGAAAGTGGAGAGAAAATAAAAGTGCTCCAACGGTTCGACCTCTTCTATGTGCATAAAAGGTAAGCTTCGAGTCGACTCAACTCGAGAACTTATAATTATCTGAAAAATTCAACAAGGGTAATGTGAGCAACAATCATTTGCTCAGTTAGTGAAATAAATGTACAACATAGGGGAACAATACGAGTGCATATAACATTTAAATAATCATATTTCTTTCATATGAGAAAACATTTAAAGCATAACTCATTTCACATAACTTTCCAAATCATATGAACTTTTACATAAATATAAATTATTCAAGATATCATCATATTCACAGTTAAACTCCACACATGTGTCATTGCACATACTCATCGTAGGTCAATACGTATCCCTCTATGAAAATGTGTCATACAGTTAAGCAGAGCTTCATAATCAAGAGTATCAGATACGCAGAGCAAATCATGGGTCAATACATATCCTTCCATGATTGTGTGTCATACAGTTGATAGTGAAATTGGGAGATTTAGGGATAACTTGCTGATTTTTGGGTCAAAAGTTAATTTTTTCAATTTTTGTTTCAACTCCCTAACTCAATCTCTACTGCAAGTATACAGTTCAATTGTAGTTACCCAAATGTCGTATCCACAGTGATTTGAAGTCTAAGACTCTCTAAACAATCTAGATTAGCCTTATCTAAGGTTAAAAATCCAAGAATTTGAAAGAAAGTTAAAACCGATTTCTAAAAAAGGCTAAAATGATAACTGATTTGGGATTTTTGAAAAGTTATCTAAACTGAATTGTAAATGCTAATCTAGAGGCTAAAAGGGTTTATCTATCAATGAGGAAGGTCCTCCTAGGAATTGGGGTTCATCTAATTTAATTATGGATGGAAATGGACAAGTTATCACTTTATAGTCAAATCTAATTCAACCTTCAATATGGCTATTTTCACAGCTCAATTAGATCAGAATTAAACAATATATTTTCATATAATTGTTAGCCAAGTTGAATTAGAAGAGTATCCCCACTAAAAATTAAGTTATCATTAAGTTCAATCCAACTCATTTGCTGATTTTTGGCAATTCAATCAAATCTGAAATGATAACTTCTAAATTGCATTTTGAAAGTGAAGGTAATGCTTCAATCAACTAAACAAGGATGGAATCAATCAAGTGTTCCTTGGTTTATCTCTAAACTACAAGAGGACTTTGATTCAACCTCTCAGCCACTTAAAAATGAAGTCCACACTTAACATTAGATAATTAGAACCAATATGCATAGAATCTCAAGTTTGGGAAATCAGAAATTGTCATTGCTCCTTGGCTCATCTCTGAATCTCAAGGAAGTCCTTAAAACTATCTCTCAATGGTGGATTAAAGTGGGGCTTAACAATGGCAATCAGATTTCAGGAATTTCAGGAAAATAGGATTCAGCAACTCATTAAAATCAGAAAAGTTCCTGGTAATTATAGAATTGAATCATGAAATGTCAAAGTTTCCTAATTCATTTCTGAACAAGAGTGGGACATATGATAACTTCTCAGTTGTTCAATTAATCAAATCCCCAATGACAATTCAGATTTAACAGCTCAAGGAAATCAGAAATTAGAAAGTTCAACAATCAGATTTGCAGAAATCAAATTTTCAATCAAAATAGAATCAGAAACTTGGCATGGGTTCTTTGCTCATTTCTAACAAAGATTAGGCCAAATGACAACTTCTCAGTTGTAAATACAAGTAGGGTCTTCCAATGGCAAGAACTAATCCATAACAGTTCAGATTTCAGGAATGTAAAACCAGAAATTTAGAATTCAGAAATCAGTGCAGGAAACTTAAACTTATCCCTAATCCATCCACAATATGTATTAGACTACTACCCTATCCTAGGAGGCATCGAGTTTAGCTCCTCATAGTTACAAACATAGATACAAAATGGAATGAAGAGTACAAGCTATTCATCCTGGAATCAGGGCTGTTCTGCAGAAATCAGCAAGCCTTCCTCCACACTTTAGCTCCAATCAGCTCTACCCTTTGCACAATCTGCTCCCTGGTTGCAATGGCCGACCCCCCCCCTCCCCTTGATCCAGGGTTTCTTCAGTTTATATATGGCCTTTAATCACCCTTAGATCAGGATCTAGATGTCCCTTAGCCTCTGATGTGAACCACCTGTCTAGTCTTGACATTCCAGCTGCAGAAATCAGCAGCTTTTTGGAGTGGTCCCCCCACTTTTTTGCACCTTTATACACTTTGTTTTCCTTGCTAGAAGAGGTAGAACACCAAGCATCAAAAATCTCAAATAGGAAATGAACAAATAAGGATAACGAAAGCCACCGGGGTCAGCTCGAACATCAAATAAAATCTGGTGTTACGAAGATGTGAAATCAGTAATTAAAATGATAAGTTTGAGAACCCGGAATAATAACTTTCCATAAATCTTTGAAAATGATCAAATATGAATGGTTCAGAGCATTGAAGGCATCAAATGGATTAGGGTGGCAAGTGAGTGAAGTCAGAAATCAAATATGAATGAGATTTCATAGGAATGATAACTTGGGTGCCAAAACAATAACTTAATTGCCTTAAAAATGATAACTTGTCATAACTTTGGTTGTGGTTATCCAAATATGATCAAATTTGAACAGCAATGAGTTAGGACAATAATATAATGGTTGCCTAAGCCCTTTGTGCAGAATTGATAGTTTTGCATATCAAAATGACAATTTTGCCCTTTAACGATAACTTGGCATTGGAAAAATGATAACTTGTTCAAATGGACTTAAAATTTTGCACAACTTAAGATATGATCATCCAAATATGATTCATTCATGATAATAATGGATTTAGGGCAAGAAAATCATTAAAAAATAGTTCACTCAAAATAATGATAACTTGGCCTATTGGAGTGATAACTTGTCCTAAAAATGATAACTTGGCATAGAATTGAAATATTTATGGATTTTGGCATTTCAGAACCTCTATGCACATGGAATTAAGTATAAAATGAGGAATATCAACTAGTTATCACAATCTATACATTTCAAACATAATTGGCCAAAAGTTGGGCAATTTAGGGGCTCAATATGGGTGAAATGCATCTAAAATGGGATAAAAAACTATAATGTTCAGCTAGTGATCAAACTCCCCCAAGCTTAGCCTTTTGCTTGTCCTCAAGCAAAATATTCAAAAATTAAGGACCAACTTGAATTAACAGTCCACAAATGAATTGAAAATCAGCTGAATTAATCCAATGAGTTTCCCACTTTGCTAACACTCCATCCCATTCTTTCCAATTCCCAAATTCTAGCTGAGGAGTCACAAAGGTTAAAGAAATTTTAAGCCATGAAAGAAGTACTAACAATAACTGATTTGGATTACAAGAATTGTCAACTTTACTAAAAAGTTTGAAATATCAATCTCTTCATGAATAGATTTTTCACTGCTTAAACAGGTTTAACACCTGACTTTTATTCATGAAAATGCAAGTAAATAGGTCAAGACATGATTTTTATTCATGCTGGTCGCAGGATAAAAATTCTGGCTTTATTCAGGAGAGGTTCCTTTTTGGAATTTCACTCTCTTTATTTATGCATGCATGCAATGCAAAATGCAAAATGCAACTTTTCACTTTTCCTTTTTCCATTTTTTCTTTTTCTATTCTATTCATGAAATCAGCGATGGTTCAAACTCAAGTATAGTTTAGACCCTTAAATGCAAATAGTCAAGGTTTCCTATTTAACATGGCAGCAAGAGCCTTGACTCCTTTCAAGACATCTTTTACTTTCCAATTAATCCATTAATGTCAGCTAGTGTTATCCACAAAAAGAAAATTTTTCAGCTGAAATGTAATTCAAATGCATCTGAATTGATGAGTCAATTAAAGTAAGAATACTAATGGCCAAGTTGGCCACTTGGTATTGGAGTGTACCAACTGTCATAATTCTACCCATTTTAGAGTTAAAATAAATTCAGAATTGAGTTGAGCCCAAAAAATGATAATCGAGTGATAACTTGTTCAAACAATGATAACCTAGTGGTAAATGATGATATAAACATTAAAAAAGATTGAAAACATGGTGTAAAGATTAGAAAAGCACCAAGTTTCCTCCCCCAGGCTTATTCTCAGCACTGTCCACAGTGATGAAAATTAAGGCAAGGGAGAGGGTAGGGAGGGTATGAAATTGATGGAATTTGTGCTTTTGATCCCTTCCAATGGTTCCTGCATCTCAATCAGGGGCTTAGGATGGTCCATTCTTCATGAATTGCAGCTAATCCTGTAGGGAAACAAGAGATATCATTGGGTATTCAATATCAGATTTTTAGAGATATCAGGAAAATAATTGTACCGCCCAATCATGATTCTCAGATACGCAGAGCAGCCCCCATTGGGCAAAGACACCTGATATACTCCCCGAAGACTTCATGTATATCGAATGCGGTCCCAAAGACCTATTTCAAACAGCATGGCTAATGAACACATGGAGTTTAACAATATAAAAATACACATGTCATAATCACATATCATTATCAAGTAAAACTTATTTTCACTTCACAAACATTGTTCCCTGAAAATATTTTTGTATAAGATGTTATTTCATCTCATATGAAATCCTTGAAACATATCATAAATACTTTTCATAACTCAAGATATGTTTCAATAATAATAATAATAATCTTTACTTGAGGTAATACCATAAATAAAAGAACTAATATATAATATTTTTCTATGTTGTAAATTTACCCACTCACCTTGTGCTTTATGTTTTCATAGAGGTTTACTAGATTTTCCTCCTTTCACTTGTAGCTTGTTGGTTTCCTACAAGCAATGATGCTATTTTATTTTCCAATTACTAATAATAACAATATGCAATGCATGCTCATGCATGAAAACTTATGCACCTTAAAATGCATATAATCCCTTCTAATACTAATGTGTAATTTCAGGTGTTTATGTTCATATGCTACTTCACACTCACAACTATTCAATTTTCCAAAGTTTAACTAGGTGTTGTCTTAGGATTTCAGACTGAATACTTGTCAATGAATAATTTATAACTTCTTAACCACAAAAGAAAATCTCATGATTCTAGATAAATTAGAAACTACACTTACTAAGGTTTCCAATCCCCAAATATCATTAACTAAGTCCAAGTGAGTAAGTCATAACATCTAAGGCAACCTTGCCTAGGGTTTGTGCTCTGGCAGACTGTGTGTTATAGAAATATTTATTTATATGTTTATTTATACTTATTCATTTCACTAGATAATAATTTTTATGAAAACTAGACTTCTTAGTATTTTGTCATAAAAATTAGAGAATTTAACTCATTGTATAACTCTATAACAAAAATAGTCAATTCGAGTCATGTTCTATTAATTTCCTGGAACCTGACAGAAAATTCACTATGAAATGAAAAATTCATTTCTCCACATCTGCACATCCAAATTGGATGATTCTACTTCTCACCGAACCCTTGTGAAGTATAATTTAACATGTCTAAATTTATATCCTAATTCTATTTACCGTAATCTACAAGGCGGACCTATCTCTGACTCGGGACAAAGTGAGCGACCTACGGGTTCTCGGTCCATAACGTTCTCTACAGAAGTCCTTTTTATATAATTCTTATGGTCATAGAAAGCTAACATCGTGATGATGAACCATGCAAATTTTTAAGATTTATGAACAACAAGTTACGAAGATATGATCATATGAAGTTGAAAGTCGGTTTCGGATCCGTCGATTCACCCTAACCCAGCAAACTTGTCGAATTTCCTCAGGCTGTTTGGCAATGGATCTGATCTTGAAAATTTTTCTTCTTGCAGATAATACGAATAAATGATTGATATATGTTTTTTAGAATTTTAACACGTCATATGATGGTTTCGAAAAATCTTTTTTAAGCAGCTGGTGAGCTGTCTGCTTCAGCTGCTTAAAACCCTATTGGTTGAAATGAAGGTCCAATCATATTATTTGGTTAAAAATTAGTGTTAAATTTCTAATTAACATTAGTTAATCATAATTAAATATGTTTATTATAATATTTATAAATATTATAATTTATTCCTAATAATCTTATATAATTTCTTTATAACGCTTATCGATAATTTAATTATGATTATGCTTTAATCGAAAGGTTAGTTGCTACACAACCATGACTATATAATCATTTAAACTTACTTAAAATGCTAAGTAAAGGTAAGATTATGTTAAAATAATATTTGTGGATCACGTCCGTGACACTATAGCCATTGTTTGGCTTTGCCTCTTAGTGTAAAAGAAAAGACTCTTAATCTCAATGCTTCTGGTGACACTCCATTCAGCTTTGTTATCTCGCATATTTCCAAAAAATTTGATTCGAGACCTCATCTGGAGTTCATCCAAATTGGTTCTATTGGATGGTGGAGATCAAGGAGGATTTCAACTCGAAATTGTTAGCTTGAATAGCTGGCTTCAAAATAGCAGACTCTAACCCATCTGCAGTGGGGTATAGAGTTCTTCTAGTGACGTAACTAGTGGTTGAGGTTGTTCTTGTTGTTAAGCCATCATCTATGCTCCTAACTTTATGTGGATATGAATTTCTCGCACTAAAAGTAATTCTAGTTGTGTTTAAATTTTACTCTAGAGTTCACATAACTGCAAGTGCACAGGTCGAGTAGAAATCCTGAGTGTCATAACCCCGTTGATTTAAATCAGTTATCAATCTACTTATATCTCAAGAGTTGTCACAAAATGATTAAGAGTAAATCGGATACCACAAAAACACGATTTATAGGAAAAACAAAGGGAGAGTAAAAAGGGATCAAAATGTAATGGAAGAGATTCCTTTGTGATGAACTCGTTAAAACTATTGCATCTTAGTTCTCATTGATCTCTCCTTGAGCCGAGAGAGGAGTAGCCGTTAAATATTAGATAAGAACTTATTGATTAGTCGATCTCTCATCCTAACCAGAAGAAAAGGATGATCTTTCGATCTTTAATTACCCATCCTTCTATCCTAATCGAAGCAATTGAAACGAATCTGACACTGCTAGTTACAGTTATGGGCTCTCACCTCATAACAGCTAGAATGATGGACCTCTCAGTCTCTATAAAAATGTTAAATGAATATTACTGGAAACACAACAAGTAAACGTAATCAGTTCCTTCTCTCGAATGGAACAAGTTTTAACAAAAATAATAGATCTCTCGATCTAATTGAAATCGAATGCAAATAATATAGTTGCAGTGTATCAAGTAAATAAAAACTAGGGGTCAAAAGCATGACATCAGAGAACTAGAAGAGTAGCATCAACAAAGTATCTTCACAAGGAAACCAAAAATCCTTTTAGCTAGACATGAGTTTGGATAAAATCAATAATCTTCCTCTCCACATTCTTCTTCTTCTTTTCTCCCCCCTGTCTCCTTCTCCTCTCTTCCTCGTTTCCTCGCCTCTTTTTTCTTTCCCCTTGTTCAGAATTGAAAATTTGAAAAGTAGTTAGTCCCTTTTTGACTAGTTCAACTCCACTACTAATAATAGGTAAAAAGTGTTTTAAATATGATCAGATTTTATATTAATCTAGTGGATTTAACTATAATAATTATGAGCATGATAAGGGATGATCAGTCACCTACTCTAAAATGAGGTTCAATTTATCGGATTAGGTGACTGGTATAGGGCGAGGAGGATTTCGTGCTGAGGAGGAGGAAGAGGCAACTACTACTCTTCGAATTGTTCTTGGTGCATGAGGGCCTCGTCGAGGTTGAATAGATTTCAAAAGGAAAGGAGGTAACATTTGGATTGGACGTGGGACTTGGATGAAGTCATCCATCCACCAATTCTTGCCCTCTAGGATTCCTATTTTCTAAGGATTAGGCAATTGGAGGAGCTCGGTGGAACCGGCATGTCACCAAAAGTGTGGGCCGTCAGTTATGACAAGGACTCCTTATCTCAGGAAGTCCAAGTCGAGGTTGTTGGCTGGTACATGGTCAGTATCACCCAAAAATAAGTGATGCTCGGCGATCGCTGAGATAAAGTTTCCACATAATACAGGATCACATTCACGGGTCAACTCTTTAAGTAATGTTTGCACGAGGAAGGCTTCAAGGTTGACTTTCTTGTTCGCCAAAAGGCACCACAGAACAAAGAGTTTGTCGGTTGAGACATGGTCCATGTCTCAGCTATTGGGGCAAACAAGAACCGTGTTGGTGAGCAAAATGTGGAGGTACCTGAGAATTGGATTTTTGAGCTGGCGGCTGACAAGTTGGAGAGGATCATTGGTACATATCCTTGTCAACTGATACCAGAAATCGAAAATAGGGAAATTGGGGGGGGGGGGGGGGGGGGGTTCTAGAGCTAGAGTTAGGGAGATTGAAGATATGATTAAAGGTGTGAAGGCTTAGTGAAAAATCTTTGTTGAAAAGGCAGAAGTTGATGTGAACAGACATGCCATCGTCATCACGGTGAACACTGATCACCGTTCCGATGAATTCGACAGCCACCTCTTCATAGAGGTCCCAGCGCTTTATGAAGAAAGGCATAAACTGCGCCTGATGTAAGAGGGTTCGAACATCATCGGAAAAACCAAGAGTATCGAGGGCAGAGAGGTTGAGGAATCTGGTGGAGGTATACTTTCAGCACTAGCTTTTTCCAGGCACAACACATCGTTGCTATCTTCTGGTCTTCTGACTCTCAAAGGTTGCAGAAAGAGACCATCAGGGCATAGGAGACGTCGGATGGACTCTGAGGAACTCTCTGTGTCGGAGTCATAAGATGACCGTGTGTGCTTCATTGTTTTCGGTTGGCTTTCAAAGAGAAGAGGTGGGGAATGATCGTCGGCGATGGGGAGGGTTGCGAGGGATTTGGGGATAATTTTTGTGGGCAGAGGGTTGCGGCGAGTGGGGTTGGGTCGGGAGAGAGTAGTAGGATAAAGTGAAGATGTGGGAATTCGAGGTGTCGCCGACTTGGACGTGTGGAAGTGGGTAGTTTGGTCGGTTGGGGAGATATGTTAATAGATTATGTTGGGATTCTCAACTGAATCTATGTAATGCACTTTCTACCTAGTTCTAAGAGTCTTTGAGGCTGATGATGTGGTTGATGGCAATTTATTCGGTTGGATTGCCTCCTAGTAATGCCTTTTTTTTGAGTTGTTGGCTCGTCATAGTGCCTGAACCTTTAGTGGTCTGGCCATAAATACAACAACATCCTTGAATTCTTCAGTGCCGGGATTATACCGCTTCAGTCTTTGTCCATTTACTTTAAAAATTTCTGAGTTGTAATTTTTTATGTCCACGACTCGATGAGGATAGACTTTCTTCATATTGAACGATCCTGACCACTTCGCCCGGAGTTTCCCTAGGTTGGCGAGATTGAACAGTAGAACTTGATCACCTTCTTTAAAATTCTTCTGTAGTATGCGGCTGTCATGCCATTTTCTTGCGCGTTCTTTATAGTGTTGAGAATTATTGTATGCATCCAGCCAAAGTTTATCCAACTCATGAGCTGCAAAATTCTTTTTCCAATGGTTCCCTGAAGGTCGTGGTTGAGCATTTTGATTGACCAAAATGCTTTATGCTCCAATTCTACTAGTAGATGATAGTGTTTACCGTGGATCAGTTTGAATGGTGTCGTTCCAATTGGAGTTTTGTATCTAGTATGATATGCCCATAATGCTTCACTAATTTTATTGCTCCAATTCTTTCTTGTTACAAAGTCTGTCTTCTCTAAGATCATTTTGATTTCTCGATTGGAGACTTCAGCTTGTCCATTAGTCTGTGGGTGATATGCAGTAGAAACTCTATGCTTGACTCCGTATTTGATCAGCAAGTTTTCAAAACTTCTCTCCATAAAATGAGAGCCTCCATCACTAATGACTAATGTGGGTACTTGGAAAGATGGTGTCTTTGAAGAGCTCGGTGACAGATCTTGAGTCTGTTGCAACTGTGGGGATTGCTTCAATCCATTTTGAAATGTAATCCACTACTTGGAGTATGAATTTGTAGCCAAATGAGGTGGGAAATGGACCCATATAATCGACTGCCCACACGTTGAGGATTTCCAATTCTAATATTGGTTGCTGAGGTGCTTCATTTCTTTGGCCTACATTTCTTGTCCTTTGACAAGCATCACAAGACTTTATGAAATTAATTGCATCCTTGAATAGGGTTGGCCAACAAAAAAAATATGTTTGTAGAACTTTGGAGGTTGTCTTCTGATGTCCTCCGTGACCACCGTAGGGGGATGAATGACATTCTAGAAGTATTGCAGATGCTCCTCTTCTGGGATACATCTTCTATATATTCCGTCTGCACACTTCTTAAAAAGAAATGTCTCATTCCAAAAGTAGTGTTTAATGTTGGAGAAGAATTTCTTCTTTTGTTGGTAGGAGAGATCTGGTCGTACAACTCCAACCATGGGAGCTTTTCATATTTAATTGAGAATAAATGATCATCTGGGAAGGAATCATTGTTGATATGATAATCTTCAACATCATTCTTTTGTTCTGATAGTTGAAGTCGAGAGAGGTGGTCAACAACTTGGTTTTTTGTTCCCCTTTTGTCTCTGATTTCCAAGTCAAATTCTTGTAATAAGAGAATCCATCTGATGAGTCTAGGCTTGGCGTCTTTCTTAGAAATTAGATGTCGGATGGCTTGGTGATCAGTATACACAATAACTTTAGATGACACTAGATAAGATATAATTTATCCATTGCAAATACTACAGCTAAGAACTCCTTCTCTGTCGTAGCATAGTTGATCTGTGCCTCATATAGAGTTCTGCTAGCATAATAGATCACATATTGTTTTTTATCCTTCCTTTGTCTAAGTATTGCTCCAATAGCTTGATCACTAGCATTGCACATAAGTTCGAATGGTAGTAACCAATAAGGTGGATGGACAATTGGAGCTGTCGTGAGTGCTTTTTTTAATATGTTGAAAGCTTTTAGACAATCCTCGTTGAATATAAAGTCAGTTTCTTTGGGCAAGAGTTTTGTCAATGGCCTTGCAATGAGTGAAAAGTCTTTAATAAATCAATGATAGAATCTGGCACATCCAAAGAAGCTACTCTCCCTTGATATTGGAAGGGGAGGTAGCTTCTCTATGACTTCTGTCTTGTCTTTGTCGACTTCGATGTCTTTGCATAAAACAATATGACCCAACGCTACACCTTCCTCGACCATAAAATGACATTTGTCCCAATTTAGTACCAAGTTAGACTCAACACATCTCTGTAATACCTTGCAAAGGTTATTTAGACAATTTTCAAAAGAAGTCCCATAGACCGAGAAGTCGTCCATGAAAACTTCTATGATTTCTTCAATAAAGTCTAAAAAAATAGACTTCATGCACCTTTGAAAGCTTGTGGAAGCATTGCACAGCCCGAATGACATTCTTCTATAGGCAAAGGTCCCATATGGACATGTGAAAATAGTAATCATCCGGGTGAATGGGGATCTAAAGAAATCCACAGAACCCGTATAGATAGCAGAAATAAGAATGATTTGCCAGCCTCTCCAGCATTTGATCAATGAAAGAGAGAGGGCAATGATCCTTTCAGGTAGCCTTATTCAGCTTCTTGAAATCAATATATATTCTTCAATGAGCTAGTATGCTTCATCAACATTTTTCTTTATGAATACACCATCGGCAACATTGTCAAGTGCCATCTTGGAGGCAAAATTAAGTCCATTATGGAAGGATTGAACTAAAATCCACTTGCTCAGACCATGACGAGGATATGATCTTAGTAATGCCTTAAATCCTTTCCAAGCTTCATAGAGTGTCTCTTCATCTTTTTGAATGAACCCAATAACTTGATTTTTTATTCTGATTATCTTACTTGGAGGGTAATATTCAGATAGAAAAGCCTTCACCAATTGTTCCCAAGTAGTTAGTTCTCTTGATTCAAGAGACAACAACCATTGTTTGGCTTTGCCTCTTAGAGAAAAAGAAAAAAACTCTCAATCTGAGCGCCTTTGGTGAAATTTAATTTAGCTTCGTTGTTTCACATATTTCTAGAAAAACCTTGAGGTGTTGATTCGGATCTTCCTCTGGGGTTCCTCCGTATTGGTTTTGCTAAATTGTCGAAATTAGAGAAGATTTTAATAAAAAGTTGTTAGCTTGAATAACTGGCTTCAAAATAGTTGATTATAGTCCATCCGTAGTGGGAGTATAGAGCTCTTCTTGGGAAGGAACCGGAGGTTGCTGGTGATTTTGTTGCTCTGTCATCATTTCTCCTTCTGAATCAGAATTTGGTTCAATTTCTACCGATTGAGTGCGACTTGTTTCTTCAGTCAAAGGTATTCTATTCCTACGCTCTCGCACTCTCCTTTTGAATGTTCGATCAATCTCAGGGTCTAATTCAAGCAGTTGCTTGTGGCTAGTCCTGGGCATATAAAGTTATTGAAATCAAAGGTTGAAAGAAGAATGTAAATAATAGTAATGCTAGAGAAAATAAACAGTAAGAGATATAAATGGGACACAGTAATCGAAGTCCCCGGCAACGGCGCCAAAAATTTGATGTGAACTTTAGAAGTTGTGATCTCCCATACCGACTAAAAATTGCTCGAATCATAGTTAAAATATTCTAAAGTCCACACTACTACAAGTATATAGCTAGAGTAGAAACCACGAGTGTCGTAGCCCCGTTGACTTAGATCAAAATGCTAACCTATTTATATCTCGGGAATTGTCACAAAATTAAGAGATAGAATAAAGTTGAAAAGCAAATAACTGAAGTATTAGAATTCAGAAACAAAAGCTCCTTTGAGATGAATTGGTCAATGTTGTGGCTTTAAATTTCTATCACGAGGTTTATGATCTCTCGACACCCAAATTGAAACCCAACTACTCCTTCCTTTTCTCATCGATCTCTCTCCAAGCAAATAGGGGTAAGTCGTTAATAAATGGATTGGAAGTAGCCAATTAGTTGATCTCTCATCCTAATCAGAACAAAAACTAATCTCTTGATCTAATGGAATGTAAATCCATAATTCCACTCCGAATAGTAGAACGGATCTGAGACAGCCAATCACTCTTACGGACTCTCACCTCGTGATATTAATATAATAGACTTTTTAGCCACTTATAATTAAAAGGAACTATGCTAATAAGATGCTGCAAGATTATATGATATGTCCCTTCTCTCGAATGAGACAAGATATAAGCAAGAGTCAATCTCTCGATCTAATGAAGATTAAACATAATTAAAACACTTGAAGTCAAATAAAAATATAGTAAATCAGTTGTCTAGGAGTACGGCTAAAGAGAAATTAAAGCCACTGCATTCACGCAATTACAACACAAAAGAAATTAAACTTTAGCAGACATAGGCTTTGATGAAATCAAAATAGTTTTGGACATTTTCTCCCTTTCTCCTCTCGTCTTTCTCTCCCGCTGATTCTTCTTCCCTTCTCCCTCTCTGGATCCTCTGCATGTTTCGCCATGTTCTCCTCCTCGAAAACTAGCTATCGCCCCTCTTTCTCCTCTGTTTACATTTAAAATTCAAAAAGTAGTTATTTTCTAGAGACTAATTCAAAAGGTCAAATAATAACTTATATTTAATAATTTGAACAAAATTTTAATCCAAAGGTAGATATTTGAATTATTGATAAACGTGAGTAAAATTAGAGATGATCCGAGCTCGGAGCTCTCAAAAATGGTGGATCTAGGTCGAGTTTCGACGAACTCGATCTAAAAATGGACCTACTCGGGCTAGGTTATATGAAACCCGGGCCGGGTTCCATTATACAAAAATAGCATGACGAAAATAGGGACTTTTCGATCATCTTTCAGGCGATTGCTGACGTTAAGCATCATTGTATAACATTGTATTGTGACTAGGAATTAAAGATAGCATGCCTCAAGCCTAAAATTAAGATTCTATGATGAATGTACCATAGTTCCATACCTTGCAAGTTTCTGTCCAAGAAACTATTTACTCTATTCTTCTTCTTCTTCCTTCTCTTCTTCTTCCTCTTCCTTCGGCCACTCCAATAGGTGCTTGATCGTCGGCGTCCAAGTTCTTCGATTGATCCCGTATTGGTGGCAGCAGTAACGCGTGAGGAGAGGACGAGAGAGACACATGAAAATGAGGAATAAATTAGGGCTGACTTGTAGGGAAATAAAGGGGTTGATTTATTTGTTTTGATCTCATATTTATAGGGGAGGAATTTGAGATGCATTGGGGCTCCAAGATTTGATTCTATCTCTATTGATTTAAATCCTTGTTTCCCTTTTATCTTTTTTCAAGTTGGTTTTTATCTTTCTTCTCTCTTTTTTTCCTTTCACGACTCGAGCATTACACATTCAGTTTGACCCAGTCCAATCGATCTAACCTTACTCGTTAGAAAATCTAAGTCGTGTCTTACAACATTTCCTTACAGTTACTCAAGTAAACCTAGGTTATCTATATAAGTGTCCTTAACTAAGCACAGCTCAAGATCACATAAAAACAAGTGAGCAACCTAACCACATATCACCTCACATCAATGGTAGGTGATAGAGTCAAATACTTCCGACAATAATTCATACAACAACATAGTGGTGATTTATACTTTCTCTTTCTTTAGTTTTTCCCTAATTTATTTACTTCTCTTATGCTACTTTTTGTTTAATTCTCTTTGATTTTACCTCCATTTAGTAGGTATTATTAATTTTCTTTTTATTGTTTGGTTATTTTTCCTCTTTAGTTTCGTCATTACACACACATATATATAGGTATATATATAAGGTATAGAGTCTTCATGAGAGGAAGACATGGAATAAATAATATTTTCATGTGGCATATTAGTATGTTGCCACGTGTCCATGGTAGATAACACAATAGTTAGTTTAAAAAAATATATATATTTATTTATATAAATAATATCATAAGTCTTATAAAGTAACAAAATAAATATACAATAGCGAATATAGGTAAAAAATAATTATGTATTATTATAAATTTAACAACTTATATTAGTGCATATAAGATTAAAATTTTAAAATATTAATATCAAAGTATCTCCTACTTTGATAATAATATTTATTAATGAATAATATAAGTATAATTAATTTGTTAACTATATTATTATTTTAGCAATTAGAATGAACTAATATTAATAAAAACAATGGTTATTTCCATAAATCATCCCTAAATTATCACGATTTTTAACATCTAACCCTTAACTATGAACTTATTTTTTTTATCACTAATCTATCGTGACTTTTTCAATTTAATCCTTTCATCAATTTCTGTCAACTTTTCTGTTATCTTCATTTTCTCCCATTTATAAAAAGTCAAAATTACCCCTTCAACATCAAATAAAAAAATGAAAAGAAAAGCAGGAAAAGATGTGCCGGTGTCATGCGCCGCTCCCGGAGTCCAGCCGCATGGTGAGGATGATCAGGTGAGCGCCAGTAGACCTCGCCACCCATAGATGGCATTGACAGTCGAGAAGCCGTCAGGGCCGGCGAAGGCGAGGAGGTCTTCGGCGGAGATGGGAGGGGGTCGTCGGCGGGGGAAAGAGGGTGGCGATGGCCCCCGCTCTACGATCTCGCGCCGGAGAAGAGGTGAAGAGAGAGTGTGTGTGGGAGAGACAACGAGAGCGAGCGAGCGAGAGAGAGAGAGAGAGAGGGAAAGCGTGAGCATGGTGGATGGCAGCGTCCGCCGGAGACCCCCTCCCCCCTCTTTCCCTGTGCCGGCATGCCCAAGGAAAGAGGGCTCCTTCCCTGCACTGGCATGTACAGGGAAGGAGGGAATGAGGCCCCCCTCACTTCTTCTCCGACGCCCATCCGTCGATGGCAGCGGCAAAGATCTTTTAGGCCTTGAGGTTAGTGGCTTGAAGGAAGATACCATCATCCTCGATGGCCATCTGGATGGGGGAGTGGCCATCTTCGATGGCAAAGAACATCTAGCGGATCTCAAATTAGAACTCCGCCCTGTTGATGGTGTCGTTGCTGTCCTGGAGTTGTAGAGTGCGATGATCTCGATCGGCGGGGTGGCGACGTCATTGTCGAAGTGGGCCTTGACGAGGTTGAAGGTCTCGAGGGCCTTCTGGAGCTCCGAGCAGGAGAGGACGCCATCACCGTTGAGGTCCAGCGACGCGAAGTGCTCGTCGACTGTGGAACGCCGGCTCATGGCCGACGAATGGCCTCACCGATGGAGCCATCCAGAAGTATCACTCCCATCTCTCAATTCTTTGTGTGGAACGAAGTCGAGCGGTAGGGATGAGGAGAGAGAAGGATGAAAGGTAATTTTGACTTTTCATAAATGGAGAAAATGAGGTCAACGTAAAATGTAACATAAGTGGATGGAAGGATTAAATTGAAAAATTCGTGATAGTTTAGGGATCAAAAAAAATAAGTTCGTAATTTGGGGTTAGATGTAGAAAACCATGATAATTTATGAGTGGTTTACGGAAATAACCCTAAAAATAATAGTTTACTAAGTTAATAGTTATTATATTATCATTTATGTTAGTGGTTTCTTTGTTGAACTTCACCAATGTAGTCCAATATCATCATACATTAAAATAATATAGTCCAAGATATTATTATAATAATAATAATAATAATAATAATAATATTTGTTATTTAAAAAAAATATTGCAATTAATGAACCTAAAATTGTTCTAAATATTTACCAATATTATTTGTTTCACATTGAGTTCAATAAATTAACTAAGATTATATAAATAAATAAATTATTAAAACTAATTTTTTTTGGAATCAGAACTTGTAACGACTCAAAATTCATTCTAAAAGTTTTCAGCATTTAAGAGAATTTCATGTTGTTAGCTCGTTCCCCATACATCATCTAGTAGCGGAAGACTTAACATTTTAGAGAAAGTCATAATAAATAAAACTTTATTTTAATCATATAAGATCGTTTCAAACTAATACTTCATGAGGCTTCAAATGCCTAAAGATTTCCTTACATACTATGCATCAATGTTCAAGTAGAATCATGACATTTATTTAACCCGTGCAACACTTCCGTGCAACACTTCGTTATGGGCTTAAGCTGTCATCTATCAATTAATCCCGGTTATCTACACGGATCCAGAGTGTAGGTTTCCATGTCATGCATGTCATGATATCCTATCATATAAAAATACATACGATGCACCATCATCATAATAACAATAACATATGAACATGCATGCAATTAATTATATCATCATACTTACATGACATTACATCATATAATGTTTATTGGCTATTATCAGCAAGTATCATGCAATATTCTTGAAACATAAATATCATGACATATCTACTTAACTTCAGACCTATCATCAACAAGTATTATACAACAGGAATATGCATTCATAAAAAATCATGATATATAACTTATCATTTCATTTCACTTTCATTGTCATGTATATCTAATCAACCCTTATTATGCTCTTAATTATTATAGTTAAATCCACTAGATTAACATAAAATCTGATCATATTTAAAGCACTTTTTATCTATTATTAGTAAGAGAGTTGAACGAGTAAAAGGGGACTAACTACTTTTCAAACTTTGAATTCTGAACAGGGGGAAAGAAAAAAAGGAGGCAAGGAAAGGAGAAAAGGGGAGATGGACGGGGAAGGAAAGAGAAGAAGAAGAATGTGGAGAGGAAGATTATTGATGCAATTCAAACTCATGTTGAACTAAAAGGATCTTTTGGTTCCCTTGTGATAATACTTTGTTGAGGCTACTCTTCTAGTTCTCTGATGCCGTGCATTTGACTCCTAGTTTTTATTTACTTGATACACTGCAACTTTGTTATTTACATTCGATTTCAATCTGATCGAGAGATCTGTTGTTTTTGTTAAAACTTTATTATTTGCATTTGCCGTGTTTCTAGCGGTATTCATTTAACATTCTTATAGAGACTGAGAAGTCCATCATTCTAGCTGTTGCGAGGTGAGAGCCCACAACAGTAGCTAGCGGTGTCAGATTTGTTTTAATTGCTTTGATTAGGATAGAAAGGTAGGTAATTAAAGATCGAAAGATCATCCCTTTCTTTCGGTTAGGATGATAGATCGACTAACCAACAGTTATAATCTAACATTTAACGGCTACTCTTCTCTCGACTCAAGGAGAGATCGGCGAGCTTAGAGACAGGGTAATTAAGTCGCGAAGTAAGATTGCGAGATCATTCGACTCATAAGATGAGGACTAAGATGCAATAGTTTTAACGAATTCATTACAAGGGAATATCTTCCATCACATTCTGATCCCTTTTATTCTCCCTTTTACTTTTCCTCCAAATCGTGTTTTTGCGACATTCGATTTACTTTTAATCATTTTGTGACAAACCTTGAGATATAAGTGAATTGATAACTGATCTAAATCAATAGGGTTACGACACTCAGGGTTTCTACTCGACTTGTGCACTTGCAACTGTGTGAACTCTAGAGTAAAATTTAAACACGACTAGAATTACTTTTAGTGCGAAAAATTCACATCCACATAAAGTTCACGTAAATATCTCAAGAGTTTCTTTATAACTTCTGAATCCTTACTTTTTACTTAACATCTTTCATACTTTATATTTTTCCAAAGTTGCTTTGTAACCCTTTGGACACTCTTTAATTCTTGTTTCTTCTTTTATTATGTGATACTTGAAGTGTCATCTTTATCTTTCATCGTTATCATATAATTAATACTATCTTGACTTTCATTCCAGATCATAAGTTTTATCTTAGGACCACACATGATAATAATAAGGGACTTTATTCCTAGTCAATTTTAGGAATACACACACTTTATGATGAAGGATATTATTCCTTGGAAAGTACATACACAAATGCATGACTTTACTTCTCAAGCTTAGGTCCCCTTGATGTACATACATAAGTGTAAGACTTTACTTTCCATATTTATTTCATCATCATTTTAACTTTCTTTTACTTTGAAGTTAAACTTCACTTTCATTCTTACTTTATCTTATAACATCTTTGATCTTAACAGTAGTTAAAGAAACGTATCAACATCATCACTTTGACTAGCTAGGTCACATAATTTGAAACATATATCATAATAGTGAGAAACTTTATTTTAAGATATATGCACACCATAATAGTGAGGGACTTTATTTCAAGGAATACACACACTTTTTTGACAAGCACACACACAAATGCAGAATTTTACTTCACAGGCTTAGGTCACCTTAAAGTACATACATAGGTGCAGGACTTTGTTTCCCACAATTGATGAGTGCAAGGACATTTTTCAACTTTAGGTGCACTATGTTTTGCAAGACATCAATCATTCATATCAATCATTCTTTATCCTTTAGCTTAATTATGACTTAATATATATCTTGTGTATCTAGATGTCATATACAATCATTAATCATCAATATATAACATTCATCCTTTGAAATATAAGTTCATAATATCATATAAAGCATTTTCCAACAGCCATGGTCATTTCTAGAATTGTCACAGACATGGCTAGAAATGTCATGGGTGCTCAGCATTGTCACAACCATGCTGAGATTTGTCATTATCGTGCCCAGAATTATCATGACCATGCTCAGCCTTTTCACGATTGTTCCTAGCCTTGGCTTCTTTCGTCTCTCTCATTCATGGTCGTGACCAAATAGATTATGATCATGGCAGAGGTGTCATCGGCATGACCAAGAGCCCTTCATCGGATTGATCTCGTCCGCTCAATCACGATCATTCCTAGGATTGGCACGGTCGTGCCGCCGTCCTGGAATCTCGATTTCTAACCCAAAAATACTAATTTCTAAAGTGAAATAAAAAAGCATATACATCATGTAAAACACTTCTACATCATAAAAACATGTTAGCAGCATCATATTAATCATGGATATACATGTTTTAGTATTTTGCCTAAAATCATATAATTTTAGATCTAAATCATGAAACATAATGAAACAATAGATAATCTATTAGAACTTATAGATCTAATCAATGAATTCATGCACCCCTCAATCACGATCTCCTATGAAGATAGGGTGTCCTCAAAATCTCAATTTGTTACATGCAAACCATTGAAGGGAGGGAGGGATTTGAGTCTCCTTTACATACCTAGGACTTTGATATCTTTTCTTCGTTGATCCATTTTTCCTTGTCCATATCCTCTTCCTCCTTATCCTTCTATTTCTTTCTCAAGTTTTTAGGGTTGTAGCCATCATGAAGGAGGAAAATAAGAAAGGAGAGGAGAAGGTTTGAGGGCTTGTTATTGAGTTTAGCCTATGGTTTCTTAGTTTTTTTCCTCCAAATGATTTAAATGTGCTTATTTAAAATTGGAAGTTACAAAACTAACTTTTACAATATGTTGATGATAAAAAAATATATTATATAATAATATATAACGATCATGTGAAATCATCTAACAAAACTAACTATAACACCTATGCAACACTTTCGACCAACACCTGATATTGCCTACTCCCACATGGCTTTGTCAAAACGTGTCATACCTGATGAAGATTATATTTCCATATATACTCAGGATATCTCTCATGACTCATGCATGTGGGACTAATCCAAGAAATACCTATTGCATCCTTCCCCCTTTAGGGGAATCAATGTCCTCTTTTTTTTGGGTGACGGCCCGGGTCTAAGGGAGACTTCCGGTGTCCGAGGCTACTAGCACTCGAATAATCCGGAGCCCGAAAGATAGAGCAATAAAAGCTTATTCCCTGGCCAAGGTGGCGACTCCGAGACTCGAACCTGGGGCTACTAGCACCCAGTGAGCGCTCGAGACTCAACCCTGCTACCAGTTGAGCCAACCACCGTTGAGTGATCACACACCACTATGAATAAAGGCCCACGAGGAGTGGCTCTAGTACCACATATAACATTTCTAACCATCACATGATATTCTCAGCTCTAAACCATGGTCTGTAAGGTTTTATCAAAATGTGTCACACTTAATTAAAGTCATGCTATCAAATAACAACAACTCTGTAATGTTATTATGTATTTTTCAAGATACATTTAAGAAAGATGAATTTGTGACATGTGATATAATAGAAATAATTTGGATAATTAATATAAATATATTAGATGATTAAAGTAAAAAGAAAAATATATATAAAGGAAGGAAATATTATGATAAAAATAAAAAAACTCATTGTATAAATTTGTTAAAGAAATTTGCCTTTATTTTATTAGTATCAATAAATAACTATATTATGTATAATCGATGAACTAAATTATTCATACCATATTCTACATAAATATCTAAGGAACTGGCTATAACAATATGTTGTTACGAAGAAAATATATTATGATCATAATACATAGAAATCATGTCCAACAAAACTAACTCCATTATATATACATTTTATATTTGTAAGTATAAATAGGGGGCATTTTTATTTTCATTAACATAATTGACGCTCCTTTTTAAGATAAAAAGCATGTGCGGACTAAAGATAGAGAACCATGCAAGCCATTTGACCTAGCACGCAGCCCGCACGGTTTTTTATCGGGCCGACGCAACTCAGCACAGGTGTAATACCCCAGATTTCAATCAGGGGCAATTTGGACCTTTGGGCCAAACCCTCATGATCTCCCCTATATAAATCCCCATATTACCTATCGTTTACCTCTTTTCTCCACATCTCTTGGGGGCAAGGGCTTGAAGAAGGAGAAAGAGAAGAACAAGGAGGAAGAACGATGAGGAAGATCTGAGATCAAGGCATGTAAAGGGGATCCAAACCCCTCTCTCCTCTCTCAATTTTTTTCATTATGAGGAAGATCTGAGATGAAGGCAGGTAAAGGAGGAAGATCTGAGATCAAGGCATGTAAAGGAGATCTGAGATATGAGGACTCCTTGTCCTTGGATTGGATAGTGATTGAGGGTTGTTGATTCATTAAAATCCCTAAATCTATGCATGTATAGGCTTTCATGATTAGATCTATGTAATATACAAGATTTTTTATGAGATCTAGTAGTTAGGATTCATATGTTCTTCATATTGTTCATAAAATGGGGATTGAACCCTAGATCTCGAATTTGAATGTTTTAACATGTTTTCTGAAATTCTTTTGACCCTATAATATCAGACAAATATGCCTGCAATGATTCATTAGGTTATACATTGTTTTCCCCAAAATTGGATAAAAAATTGTGTAAAATCAGACTAGGCAGCGAAACACCAGGGTTCTGTCACAGCCATGATGCATCCTGTCATGCCCATGACAGAAGGGCTAAAATTTGCAAAAAAATTGAGCTTCTGTTATGCTCGTGACAGATAATGTTACGACCATGACAAAGCCAGGGCACTTTCATGACTGTATCCTGGCATGACCATGATGAAAGGATATTTTTCAGGTTTCTGTCACTACCGTGATGACACCTTCCATGATCGTGAATGATGCTAGAAATCTTATATGATATTTAAAATGTTATTTTAAGGTATTAATAGTATGTATTGATGCTTGTTGATTGTATAAGACGCTACATACTTGTATATACATGTTCCCCACGTAACTAGATTAAAACATGAAGATTGAGTGACGTAATTATTTGTTGATTGAAAAGCATAATGAACCCAATCGTGGGTGATGTTACATGCCAATCCTCTATGGCCCTTTATCAGGTTTTTACCCGAAATAATCGTTACACACATCGGCAATGGTGTGTGCATTCTGATGTCGCCTTAGGGCGAGAGGGGAGCATTGTCTCCAAGGCCTAGCTAGCCTATTTAGAGGGCAATGACATAAATCCCAACTATCGGAATATATAACGTTAATAAAAGGGCCAATGATCAAACGAATGGAGAGATGAGCCACCAAAGTGGAAGTCCGAACGGTTATGAAGCAACCTGAGGAAAGTTAAGGAGGCAACGATTATGATAAGTGTACATCACTTATATGCCTATGGAAATGAATTGATGATTGTGATGAATGTTCATACTATATGTATGATGGTATGATTACATGTTTTCCATGCTATTGTTTATAAATGCATGATGATAGACTGATGTTAATGAATGACATGTTGATCGCATGATAAGTACATGACATGCATATTATTTCCTTCTTATTTTATATGAAGATGATGATGCATATCATGTAGTATCATGTTTAGGATCATGACATCGTATTGTATGATCCTTACATACTCTAACTAGGAAACCCTGCATCTCGAATCCGTGCAAGTAACTAAAGCATGAATGATGGTGGTTCATTTCATGACGAGGAAGATTGCACAATGATTTAGGATGTCAAGAGTCATTATATTCAGGGTCTTTTGACTATATTCTTTAAGATGTTTTGACTATGTTTTTATGATGTTTTAATTGCTATTGATGATGTTTTAAATTCTATAACATTACTTTTGATGTTTTCATGAAGTTTTCCGCTATGTTTTAAAGAGCTATTTTATCTTACTTAATGATTTTATGCTTTTGTTGTATTAATTAAAAATCATAATTTATTATGACTATGTGATGACGAACGGACTAGCACAAACGAATGACCTATTTACCCTTGGCATTTGGGGATGAAATTTCGAAGTGTTACAATTTGGTATTAGAACCGACCTCACGTTTGATCCATGTGGGAAACACGGGCCATGGCCAACACAGGCCTTGCTCAACGAGAATGTTGAGCCTTTATGGTGGGACGATTGTAACGACATGAGATACCAAGATGGTCTCATTGAATAGTCTCATATGGGCAAAAGATGGAGGTGGTCATGGGCTTATATATAACTACCACCTTCACCTATCAAGATGCATTTTAAATTTGTGTGGACTGAAAGGCCAAAGAGAACAATATCTTGATTGGTTCGGGGGTGTTATAATTTGACATTAGAGAATGCTTAGGATCTATGCTAAGTATGTTATAGAATTGTTAAGTGTCTAGGTCCATGTGCAATCGTCATGAGCAACCATTCAAAGTTAGGAGTATATAAGTATTCTGCCATATAATTGTATGTTTTAAATTAACCAACTAATGTTTAGTTGATTATTGTTTTGAAAAATGATGGAAGCTAAGAGGCTTCCAATGGGAATGCTAATTATTGCATTCATGTTTGATAATATTGTCAGATTGATTATGGGCAATATGTAACATGAAAGATATTCACATTATAAATTTAAGGATGATGGACATGTCATAAGAAATTGGCCAAAATTGTATACATAATTGTTCATGATAATTGAACAAATTTTCATAGTCCAAAGACTATGAGATGACTAAAGAGATGGTAGTGAAAATTTAATTTTCACAAGAACAAATAGAAATTTGGAATGTTAAGATGGAAAGTATGAAGTGGCAACGTCATTAGAGAGAATATCCACTAGGCAGTACCTCCCAGAAATATCAGTTATGATTGAATGAGTGAACTACTCAGCTAATCTTTTAGTGCTACACATGGTAGACTATTATGTGATGTTAGGCATGGATTGATTATCATACCATGATGCCTATATGTTATGTAGAGACAAAAAAGTCAAGATTGATCGGAAGAATGACACTTTTGTGATTTTTGGAGAGTACCATCAAAGAAGGAGAAGAGTATGATTTCCTCAACCAAGACAACTAAGATGCTGAACAGTGATTGCCGAGGATTTCTATTGAGCATCATCAAGAACAATGTCCATACCCAAGTGAATAGAGGAGTTGGAAGTAGTAAAGGACTTTCTTGATGTATTTTCGATGAGCTCTTGGGATTGCCTCTGGAAAGAAAAAAATTGATTTCTGTATTGAGCTAATGCTAGGGATGACTCCAATTTCGAAGCCTCCCTACAGAATGACACTAGTGGAAATGAAGGAGTTAAAGGCTCAACTACAAGAATTGTTGGACAGAGGCTTCATCAGGCTAAGTGTGTCTCCATGGGTGCACCTATCTTATTTGTGAAGAAGAAGGATGTGTCACTAAGACTTTGTATAGACTACCGGATGTGGAACAAAATGACCATCAAGAATAAGTACCCTCTGCTCAAGATTGATGATCTGTTTGATCAATTGTGCACAGCGACAGTCTTCTCAAAGATTGATCTGAGAAATGTGTCACCGCTGACCGTTGGGGACGTGCCCCGAGCAGGCATGGCCATGTCTGCGAGTAGGCGGGCACGACCGGGATGATTCCTACTCCTAGTAGGAATAGGAGTTGTCTGACAGTCCGAAGATCCGACAAGGAGGGTGGAGCTTCTGGAGGTTGAAGGTTTGGACTCCTATCATGAGTAGGATGATGAGTGCATGGAGAAGTGCAGGGTCGGAAGGACTCCTACTCCTAATAAAAATAGGAGTCAAACTTTTCCTAGGTCGAGGTGGACTTCGGGCATGGCTGAATATTCCTTCTGGACCGAGAGCCACTTGGAGTTGAAGATCTAACCATAGGAGGGCTTGAAGACCAGCGAGGGCGCCAGGAAGGAGTCCCTATCCGAGTGGGACTCAGACCAGTTCGCCGAGCACGCCCCGGGCGTGGTGGGTGCCACGTGGGCACTCGACCCACTTTGATTCAAGGAGGGGATTGAAGCTGGCCGAGATCTTCAAGGGATTCAGGGATTCAGATTTCAACTCCTAATCCAATGAGGTTTTTCTAGAGAAAGGGCTTGCATGCCTATTAGGAATAGGTCCATAGTTAGAGTAAGAGTTGGTGCTCCTTGACCCTATAAAAGGACATGTGCTCTGATCACCTCCTTTTGTACTTATAATTCCTACAATTAAATCAACAATTTTACATAAAAGTCGGACGTATTTTAAATGTTTTGGTCAATTTTTAGTGAAAGAGTTGAACGAGTAAAAGAAGGGACTAACCACTTTTTGAAATTTGAATTTTGAACAGGGATGAAACATAAAAGGAGGAAAAACCAGTCAAGGGAGGTGGAACCAGAGGGGAGAAAAAGCAGAGAAGGGAAGAAGAGGAATTTTTGAAGAAGAAGATGCAGAACTAAAGAGATTTTTTTTATTCCCTCGGAATGAAACTTTGTTGATGCTTACTATTATTCTGATTTCCTGATACTATTACTTTGATTCCTCGCTTCTTGTTTACGTGATGCATGGCCGTAAGAATTTCTAACTGATTTTAATCAAATCAAGAGATCGGTTGTTTTGGTTTAAGCTAATTTCACCCGAGAGGGGAATTTGGTTACATTAATTACTGTGTTTTTCGTAAACTGCTGATTTGTATTTATCAAAAGGATCGAGAGATCTATTATCCCGATTGTTATGAGATGAGAATCCTTACAATCGTGCGAGGAGCAAATTTTGTATTTTTGATCGTTTGATTAAGATTAAGAGCATTAATTACAAAAGATCAAGAGATTAAATTCGTTCTGATTAAAGACGAGAGTCATATTAATCGGAAGTCTTAATTCAACGCTTAGGTCCCTTGCTATCCTTGATCTCTATATATATATCGATAGAATAGAAGGGAATTTAGAACCTAGTAAATCAGATACGGTTATTGTCATAGCATCGACTAGTTCATTCCAAGAAAATCTCTTCCTTCAATTGCTTAAATCCTTTCTTGCATTCCTCTATTATTCTACATCCATACTCATTTATCTTTATGCTTTATTCTTTTATAACTTTGTGATAGTTTTTTTGGATATAAGTGGACCAAGTAATTAATCTAAATCAACGGGATTACGACACTCAGGGTTTCTACTCGACCTGTACACTTGCAGTTGCGTGAACTCTTGAGTAAAATTTAAAATGTGGCTAGAATTTCTTTTTTTTATGTGAAAATCCGCAACTTCACAACTACGATAAGCTCACGTCAAGTTTTTGGCACCGTTGCCGGGGATTCAGATTAATTATTTACTTTTCATTTATATCCTTACTTAGTTTGTTTAAGCGCTATTTACGGCTGACTATATTTTCTCATTTGATTTCAGGATTAGTATATGCCCAGAAACGTTCGCAGTCAATTACTTGAATTAGACCCTGAAATAGATCGAACTTTTAAGAGAAGGGTGCGAGAATACAAGCATAGAACTTCCATTTTTGAAGGTACAAGCAGCACTCGATCTATAGAGTTCGAGGAGAATTCTGATCTTGAGATCGAAATGATGGCTGAACAAGAAGAGCCAATTCAACTGCGACCACCGGTTCCATCATTAGAAGAACTCTATACTCCTACAACAGATGGGCTGGAGTCTGCAATCCTGAAGCCTGCCATTCAAGCCAATTTTGAGTTAAAATAATCTCTAATCTCTACGATCCAACAAAATCAATTTGGAGGAACCCCGGATGAAGACCCAAATCAACATCTTAAAGATTTTCTAGAAATATGCGAAACAACTAAGCTGAATGGGATATCGCCAGAAGCATTGAGACTGAGGGTCTTCTCTTTCTCACTGAGAGTTAAGGCCAAACAATGGCTACAATCATTGGAACCCCGGGAATTAACTACCTGGGAGCAACTAGTAAAAGCATTTTTGTCGGAATATTTCCCTCCCAACAAAACTATAAGAATCAGAAATCAAGTCATTGGTTTCTTGCAAAAAGACCAAGAAACATTGTATGAAGCTTGGCAAAGGTTCAAGACATTGCTGAGGTCGTGCCCTCATCATGGGTTAAGCAAATGGATTTTGGTTCAGTCCTTCCACAATGGACTCAATTACACCTCAAAAATGGCGCTTGACAACGCTGTAGATGGTGTGTTCATAAAGAAAAATGTAGATGAAGCCTACCAACTTATAGAAGAAATAGCTAGGAATAAACATTTCTTGGCTCATTCAAGGTCTAATGAGTCGACTGGGACTCAATGAAGCTACTCCAACTGTCCATATGATAGCAAGATCTTGTGAAATATGTGGTTCACCTGATCACATTTCCGTGCACTGTGAGCTATTAAAACAGCAAGGACACCAACAACAAGCTAATGCTATAGGCCCTTATCCATCGAATAATGACCCATACTCTAACACTTTCAATCCAGGATGGAGAAACAATCCAAAGTTTTCTACAGGGATAATCCTCAACAAAATCAAGCTCCCATTTGGCAAAACAGATTCAATCAGAGAGCACAACCTCAAAATTCCTCGACAGAATAAGGGTCATCTTTTACCAACAAGCTAGAAATAATGATGGAGAAATATATGTCAAAACAGGATACTCTGATGCAGAAAATGTTTGAGAAAATTGAAAGTCTCTTCATTCATAACAAGATGTTGGAAACTCAGATAGCTCAACAAGTTACGTCATCTTCAAGACAATCAGGGATCTTACCTGGATAGCCAGAGAAGAATTCAAAAGAGCAAGTTCAAGCTGTGACTTTAAGAAGTGGAAAGACAACTAATAACATAAAAAGAACAAGAGCGGAGGTCTCGACAGAGGCAACAAAGGAAGTTGGTGATCAAAATCAGATAGTTCAATCGGAGGATGCAATGAATAGATCAAATAAATCTAAACAATAGCTTGCTGAAGGTCAGCCTAGATATTCTTCGCGGATACCATTTCCTAAAGCCCTCGAGAAGTCTCGACAGGACCAACAATTCGGCAAGTTTGTAGAGATCCTAAAGAAACTCTATATCAATGTACCTTTTGTGGAAGCTATTCAAGAGATGCCAGCATATGCCAAATTCTTGAAAGATATCTTATCGAAGAAGAGGAGGATACAAGAAAATGAAACTGTCACGCTAACTGTTGAGGCAAGTGTCGTAATTCAAAATAGATTGCCTCCGAAGCTGAAAGATCCAGGGAGCTTCTCCATACCTTGTGAAATTGGAAACAAGATACGAAGAGCCTTATGTGATCTTGGTGCTTCAGTAAGTGTTATACCTCTGTCATTGTGTAAGAAACTTGAAATGGGTGACATTAAGCCCACAAATATGTCCCTCCAATTGGCAGACAGATCTATAAAAATCCCGCAGGGAGTCCTGGAGGACATACCCATCAAAGTGGGCAATTTCTACATACCAGCCGACTTTGTGGTTCTAGACATGGATGAAGATAATCAAACTCCCATTTTGTTAGGGAGACCCTTCTTAGCCACCGCCGGAGCAGTGATAGACGCTAAACAAGGTCGCCTTACCTTTCAAATAGGTGATGACATGATTGAATTTTGACTAAATCACCTTATTAATTGCCTAGACATGGAAGACCACTGTCTTCAACCTGAGCAACTGGATTCCCTTGTACATAAGGTAGCATCAATTATTCACATATTAGACTCTCTGGAAGCATCTCTTGAAGCTCAAGAATCATCTTTGTGGACAGAAGAAGAAGCAGACATTCTTACGAGCCACATGCTCTCAACTGAAACACAACACCCCAACGCTCCATTGAAAGACCAACCTGCAGAATTTATGCAACAACCTAGCTCAAAGAAGCCAACAAAGCCAGAATTAAAGAAGCTTCCTCAAAATCTCAAGTATGAATTTCTAAGAGAAGACTCCACTTATCTAGTGATTGTGAGTGCAGATTTAAAGACAACTCAGCTTCAGCAGCTATTGGATAAGCTAAAAGCTTACAAGCATGTCATCGGGTACACATTGGATGATCTTAAGGGAATTAATCCTGCTATATGCATGCACCATATCCATATGGAAAAAGACCATAAACCCTCCATAGAGGGACAAAGAAGGCTTAATCCAGCAATGAAGGAGGTGGTGAAAAAAGAAGTGATTAAACAATTGGATGCAGGAATTATCTACCCAATATCAGACAGTCAGTGGGTAAGCCCCATGCAGGTCATGCCAAAAAAGGGTGGGATGACCGTAGTAAAGACAGAATCGGACAAATTCATTTCCATGCGAATGGTCACCGGATGGAGGATGTGTATCGACTTTAGGAAACATAATAAGGCCATAAGGAAGGATCATTTTCCATTACCTTTTATTGACCAGATGTTGGAAAGGCTGGCAAACCATTCTTATTTTTGTTACTTAGATGGATTTTCTAGATTCCATCAAATTCCCATTCACCTAGAAGATCAAGAAAAGACTATCTTTACTTGTCCCTATGGCACCTTTGCATACAGAATGATGCCCTTCGGATTATGTAATGCCCCAGCCAGCTTTCAAAGATGCATGATGTCAATCTTCTCTGATTACATTGAAGAAATAATGGAGGTATTCATAGATGACTTTTCAGTATATGGCACTTCCTTTGAGGCTTGTCTTCAGAATTTAGGAAAGGTGTTACAAAGATGTGCTGAATCTAATCTGGTATTGAACAGGGAGAAATGCCATTTTATGGTACAAGAAGGTGTAGTCCTTGGGCATATTGTTTCAGGTCGATGTATTGAAGTTGACAAAGCTAAGACAGAAGCAATTGAAAAATTACCTCCGCCTACTAATATCAAAGGAATTAGAAGCTTTCTTGGACATACCGGGTTCTATCGCCGTTTCATCAAGAACTTTTCTCTAATTTCAAGACCTTTGACAAAACTCCTATCTAAGGAGGCAGAGTTTATATTTGATGAACACTGTTTAAAGACTTTTGAGACTCTGAAAATAGCTCTTACAACAGCTCCAATCATCCAACCACCCGACTGGTCTTTGCCATTCGAAACTATGAGTGATGCTAGTGATCAAGCTGTGGGAGGAGTATTGGGACAAAGGAAAGATAAAAAGCAACATGCAATCTACTACGCCAGCAAAACTTTGGATGACTCACAAATCAATTATGCCACAACTGAAAAGGAGTTTCTGGCAGTAGTTTTTGCAATAGATAAATTCAGATCCTACCTAGTTGGCTCCAAAGTCATTGTGTATACTGATCATCAAGCTGTGCGATACCTGATTACTAAAAAAGATGCCAAACCTAGACTGATCAGATGGATCCTTCTATTACAGGAATTTGATTTAGAAATCAAAGATCGAAGGGGGACAGAAAACTTGGTAGCTAATCATCTCTCCCGACTTCAATTATCAAAAGGAGACGTTGACTCTGAAGGATGTAGTGAAATCAATGACTCTTTTCCAGATGAACAATTATTTTTAATGCAGAAAACACAACTTCCTTGATTTGCTGATTATTAGTCCTACAACCGGATCTCTCTTACAAACAAAAGAAGAAATTTTTCTCCGATATTAAATACTACTTTTGGAATGAGCCATTTCTGTTCAAAAAATGTGCAGATGGGATATTTCGTAGATGTGTACCAGATGAAGAACAATCTACTATATTACAGGAATGTCATGCATCTCCTTATGGTGGTCACGGAGGACATCAGAAAATAGCTGCTAAAGTTCTTCAAACAGATTTTTATTGGCCAACTCTATTCAAGAATGCAATCAATATTGTTAAATCTTGCGATGCCTGCCAAAGAACTGGAAATATAGGTCGAAGAAATGAGGCACCTCAGCAACCTATACTCAAAGTAGAAATATTTGATGTATGGGGAGTAGACTACATGGGACCTTTCCCTCCTTCATGCGGGTACAAATTCATACTTCTAGCTGTTGATTATGTCTCAAAATGGATTGAAGCTATTGCCACAATCTCAGCAGACTCGAAGTCAGTTGTCAAACTTTTTTAAAGATATAATATTTCCAAGGTTTGGTATGCCAAGATTGATTATTAGTGATGGGGGATCACACTTTATTGAACGGAGTTTTGAAAAATTGCTGTTCAAATACGGGGTCAAGCATAGGATCTCTACTACCTATCACCCTCAAACCAATGGACAAGCAGAAGTCTCGAACAGAGAAATCAAACTAATTCTCGAGAAAACCGTTTCAATAATAAGGAAGGATTGGAGTATGAAACTTAATGAAGCATTGTGGGCATATCAGATTGCGTACAAGACACCAATTGGAACAACACCATTCAGGCTAATCTATGGCAAACACTGTCACCTACTAGTTGAATTAGAACATAAGGCTTTTTGGGCAATCAAAATGCTGAATTATGATTTCCAAGCAGCTTCTGAAAAACGTCTTTTGCAACTCAGTGAGCTAGATGAATTGAGATTAGATGCTTATAACAACTCCCGCATCTATAAGGAAAGAACGAAGAAATGGCATGATATGCACATATTGAGAAAGAATTTTAAAGAGGGCGACCAGGTTCTATTATTTAACTCCCGACTATGACTTTTCCTGGGAAGTTAAGAACGCGATGGTCTGGACCGTTCACCATCAAAAAAATTTACCCTCATGGTGCAGTGGATATAAAAAATAGTAATTCAGAAACTTTCAAGGTCAACGGGCAAAGACTGAAGCGTTACAATCCAGGCGCAGTAAAGTTCGAAGAAGTGCTCTATCTGCAATCAGATTATTAGAAGAAACAAGGTCGAGCCAACGATGTTAAAAAAAAAGGCGCTACAGGGAGGCAACCCAACCAAATAAATGGTCAACAGTCACGTCAACATCTGCATGGTCAGAATTATCAGAAAAATCACCTGAAAGTACACCTTTGAGATCTAGTTGAGAATCCCAACAAAATCTAACACCATATCCACCCAAATATCCACTTTTCCGAGTTCCACTCAAACTCCCTCTCACGTCGCTTCGTTTTCTTCCCAACCGACTAAAATCCCTTCCCCAACACCCATCATCTCTCGGCCAGTTTCTGAAATCCCTAAACACATTTCATCGCCCTCCGAGAAACCCCAGGCCATCCTCCACCCCTTCCGATCGACCGGCAACATGAAAAGAACCCGCACATCATCCGGGTCCCAGACTAACAACTCGTCGGAGTCTATCGGACGATGGCTCCGTCCGGACGGCCTTCTGCAATCTACAACCAACCTACGACCGCCCACAGATGACAACGAAGCTCAGCGTTCTGAATACAAGGTGCAGAAACTTTTCTTCTACCCGATTCCTAGACTTTTCTGCTCTTGAATCTCTCGGGTTATTTGAAGATGTCAGGACAATACTCCATCGCTCCCGCCTCCTCCCTTTCTTCATGAAACATTGGGACCTCTACAAAGAGGTATTAACAGAGTTCCTAGGAACCCTGTATCCCACAAGCTTTGACGAAGATGGTGTCCCTGATCATATCGAGTTTCGGCTGTGTAATCACGAACTCGCAATGGGACTAGACACCTTAGCTCATTTTCTAAATCTTCCCAATGTTGGCCATCGAACTCCCCCACCCTCTTTTCCCACATTCAAAGTTTGGTATCAACTTACCGGCCGACGAACCGACAACATGTTACATCTCGTCGGCCATGAATTGAAGAATCATGTTCTTCGATATCTCCATATCCTCCTCACCAACAGATGACTACGAGCGTGATCTTGTCTCTAGAGATGAACTCTTCATTCTTTGGTGTTTGCTGTCAAACACCGAGATTAACCTTGCATCGTTCTTCCTTCAAAGTTTGATCAAGGAGTCGACTCGTGAAATCAATCCAATTCTTTGTAGCAACCTCATTACACCCCTGGCTGAACACTATGTGTATTTGGCAGACACCACCCCTACACCAGCAACACTAATAGATTTAGATTTTCTGATCAAGGAAGGGGTCCTTCTCCTAGTTAACGGCCAAAAATTTTGGCGCCAATGCAATCCATCTGCTCTCGTTCAACTCCCGGATTTGCGACACACTTCAATTCTAGAAGGCTGGAACTGGTGGATGAACGATTTCATCCAGGTCACACGACCTATTCCCACATTACCCCCACTATTTTTGGATTTCAAAGAAACTTCACAATTCCACCCTGGCTGCAGAACTCCTCCAAGGTGCATTGTCGCTTCCTCCTCCTCGTCAGTTCCGGATGACACCCCGCCTCTACCACTCACCACTACAAATAAAGTAGACCTGATCCTGGAACAACTGATGAAACTCGCAGAAATAACTACTCGTAATCACCAGGACATACAAGCATTGAAGGACCATCTCCACCGACTAGAACAGCAAAACCTGATGCACTAGCAGAGAATCCAAGGAGTAGAGGAGGTTCAGAATTTGATGCGTTATAATTGTAACAATAAAATTTGCTACCAAGTGCACTAGTTGCTCAAGTAATATAGTAAAAAGGAGTAAGAGTGTCGAACCCACGAGGAATATTATTAATTCAATATCTGAATCTTTAAATTAATAAGATAGGAAAAACATGGATTTTGAAAATGAGTTTTATAAAATAAAATAAAGATAGGATAGTGGTGTTGAAATTAGGCCTTAGAATGAAAATATATCAGGATAAATATTTGAACCATGAAAGATAAATTTAATCTTTAAAGATGGATTAGAGTCTCCCTAAAGTAATCTAACATGATTAACTTGTGGTCTCCATGACTGGCATCCCTCAATCTAATCATATAGAACTACCTTAATTTAATAAGAATTGAAGTCTCCACGACTGGTACCCCCAAAATCATATTAAAATTAAGATGCATTAAATTGAATACTCTAGACTATTAATCACTCCACAAACTGGTATAGATTAATAGACCACACAAACTTGATTCTCCACACACTAGTTATCAAATTTATGTCAATTATTAATTCCAAATAAAATCAATTATAATTAGTATAATAAATTCTGAAATTAAACACTCCACAAACTGGTATAGCCTAATTCAGAAATTTAATTAACTAACATAAAAGCATTAAGCACAATTAATAATTGATCAGAAAAGATTAAAGCAAATAAAATAGGGTCCAAACATTTCCCTTCAATTAATAATCTCCTAAAATAATAATCCTAAAAAAACATGGAGTTCATCCTAGAAATTTCGGAGAGATAATAATAAAATAATAATAATTGAAAGAATTACACCAAGAATAAAATAGGATCCTCAGATTTGGGCAAACAGTCGGGCAGCCTCTCGGACTTGATCAGGGTCGCGATCAACCTCCAGCCGTCGCACCTCTCTCCTCTTGGTCGTAGCTTGCAGAGCTCAGGACTCTCCGTGGAAGAAACCTGAACTTCAGAGCACCCATTGAAACGATGGATTCTTCACGTATTTATAGGGTGCGGACGGCCTTCAATTTGATCTCGGCCGTAACATCGTATGGTTGACTTTAAAATTATAAGATAAACTCGGCCAAAGATAAATCCTTTTATCATTACGCCCAAAGATAAATCTTTCTTATCTTTACACCTTCATATATCTTGTTACGCCCAAAGATAAAGTCGGCCAAAACAGAGAATCAAATCTTGTTACGCCCAAACAATTTTATCTTTACACCTTCATATATCGGCCAAACGGATGATTTCATTGCCATTACCCCCTCCAAATCTCGGCCGTAAGAAATTATTTTATCTTTACTCCCAAAGAGATAAACCCTTTTACTCTCTTCGAATTTCGGCCATAAGGAAAGAATTTAATCTTGTTACGCCCAAAAGATAAAATCATTTAATTGTTACTCCTTTTGAATCTCGCCCAAAACGACTTGCGTGTAAAGCCAAATCTCGGCCGTAATGATGAATTCTTTATCCTAATCTCGGCCATAATGATAAATTCTTTGAAATTTTGGCCGATACAACACAATCCATTTTAATCTCGATTTTTCCTGCAAAATAATTATCAAAATTTAGTTAATCCATCCACAATTAAAATATTCAGAGAATTTAATAATTAAAATTGATAAATCTGGAATTACGATTAAAAGTGACTAAAAATGATGCATGCCATGATCAAATTACAGAAAATTTAATTAAAATAATTAACTAAAATATGTTGTATTTTGCATGCATCAAACTCCCCCAAGCTTAAAGTCTTGCTTGTCCTCAAGCAAAAATTCAAAGCAAGGATCAAGAAAGTTCCATCATAGCCTCCACATTGTTAACTGACTAATTTTCTCACACAGTTCTTCTGCACACCTACTACTCAGTATCTCACCATTTTCCATGCACTTAGCTTCATAGAGATTCTGAATGCTACACAAATTTAAACAATCTCAAATTCAGCCTTGTGAAAAAATAAATTGTCTATCAAATAATAGCATTAATATTGAACACATAAGTACTAATTGAGCTTAAAACTTTTTCTTTTTCTTTTCATTTTTCAACTTTATTTTCAATCATTTGAAAGTTCTAATCTTCAAGCAGGATTGCACAAGGAAGTCCATGTAGCGGGCTTTAGACTGATGACTCCCAGACCAGATGACCTTAGGGCACCAGGTGATAAAGCACCCCTCGAGTTTACTTGCCCGAACAAACAAGGTTCTGAATGAAGAGTTCGAACTTAGCCATGATTCAGTACTCCTGTGCTTCTCCATATTCCACAAAATGGTCCATGTAGCAGGTTTTCGATCGACGGATCCCAGAGCAGTTGCCCTTAGGTCGCCAGGCATGAACCCCTACGGATCTAATTACCCGAACACACCTTGGTTCCGGATAACACTTTTGTACCTACACATAACTTTATTCATTTTTTTTTATTTGTTGGGGTTTAACTAACCCTTCTTTTTTTATAAGCTCAAAAAGTACTTGATATGGTCAATAAGAAGGCTACTACTATCAAGACTTAAAAAGAAATAAATAAAAAGGCATGAATATGATTTTGTCATCTAGTCATTCATAATTCTACTTAGCATAGGCACACAGTCCATAAGTCTGATACTAAAATAGCAAGTGATAAGAAAGAAAAGCATTCAAATTTCATCAGTTAACGACATGTCTTTGAACTTTTACTAAAAGATAATTAAAACAGTAAGACAGGAGTTTGTTAGATGGTAGCAAAAATAAATGTATGCAATGGTATTTTTTAGAAAATTTTCAAAATTTTCAATTTTTTTTTGGATTTTTTTACAAATATATGCAAACATAAGCAAATAAAAAGAAAGAAACATGCAATGCATGAAATGCAAACTCCCCCAAGCTTAAACTAGACACTGTCCTCAGTGTTAAGCCAGCAAGGGAAAGTGATACATACTCAATAAAAAGGAAATTTAAAGAAACGAAAATAAAGAAAAGGGAAAAGACACAACCGGATTTACTATCTGCGGGGTGGCGATGGTGGATGGTAGCCGAGATTTCCTTGGCGCATATGATACTCATGGATGCGTCTCGTCATGCGCGCAAGTTGATTCTGAAGGGATTCAAAGCGACCCTGACGATCATCCATATTTCTAAAATCGGCTCGATTGTTGGTCAACTCTTGTGCTTGTCGAAGTTGCTCTTCCTGAATAGCGTGCAACTGCCCTGACTGACGAAGTTGTTCTTCTTGAAAAGTGTGAAACTCCCCTGCTTGACGAAGTTGTTCATCATACATTGATTCCCATAAGTTTTGCATGGAAGCATAGTCAGGCTGAGGTGGCGGAGGTGGATAGTAAGTCTGCTCTGGGGCTGAAGTAAAAGTGGGCTCCGGTGCTATATAGCGATTCTGCACAGGTTCTTGTAAAGGGGCAGATACTTCCATCGAATCGCATTCCTCATAAGGAGTAGAAGGTATGAACGAGGAATCAGAAGAGCTCTCTTGTGCTGGAGATGGAATCGGAGAAGGCACCGGCATATAAGGTGAATGGACGGATGTGGCATATTGGGAAGCTGCCGGTGATATAGCCTGGAATCCTTGTTGCTGTTGAAGGTAGGGTTATGCTGCCGCATAATCAGTAGAATCAAACCAGGAGAAAGGTTCATCTTGGTGTAGCTGTCCGACAGAGGTAGATGGTCCTGCAGGTGGGATTACTGGAGCTATGACCTGCCTAAAAAGGAGCCAATTATTTGGATTAATCAGCGTAAAAGCATCTCGATCTGAGCAGGGCACCTCTTGATGGTGGCCTTTAAAAATAAAAACTTTGATCCCTGAGTTGTTGGTCTTCACGAGACCCATAGCTTGAATGGTCCTACGAGTGAGGTGAGTGTTTCCTAGCACAGCTTCAAGATCATCCAAGTCAAGTTGTAGGTGCTGAGCGATAGGTGTGAGAAGGGCACCCATATTAATGCTACCGCCACGATGAGTAGTGCAGCGCTGGAATCGACAAATGAGGAAGGCACCCACATTAACGGGAGTTCTGTGAAGCATGCTGTGGATGAGATATAACTCTCCCTCTGATACGGCACCATCATTATCACTGCGTCCACTTATGGTGTTGCTTAGCATGCGATGGACGTAGCGCAGAACAGGATTCTGAATTGAGCTATCTTTAGCGGTGTTCCAAACCAATCGGTCTTCTTCTGTTATATGTTTCCAAAAAGTTTCAGCATCAAAGTCAGCAGGTACAGAAAGAGATCCATGGTTGGGAAATTCATAGATATTATTAATCTCTCCTAAAGTGAGAGTAAATGGCCGCCCATAAAATTGGAATAAAATGCGGGGCTGATCATAGTTCCTGCCATCTAAATTAAAGACTTCCAAGGATGAGAGGAATTCCATAATTAGTACTTCATAAGTTGGCCACCAAGAATGCACAAAGTCAGATAGTCCAATTTGAGAAAATAATAGATGAATATCTACAAGTAAATTATACTCCCTCAGCAATTCAGTATCTGAAAATCTGGTGGCATGAATTCGAATCTCACACATCCGTTCATATCGAGCTTGATACTTCGGCTTAGTCCAATAATAATCTCCGGGATAGGAGATTAATTGTGAGGGCTGTGGGGCCGGCTGAGCATTCGGATGTCGTCGTTCATGACGTCCCCTCCATATATTAGCAAATCGCCTCATTTTTATCTGGACAAAAATCAACAAAGAAAAAGATGCTGGCTCGGTGGAAGCGGCTGAGGTTTCGACCGTAGTATTCGATGAAGAGCTGAAGGTCGGAGGTGACTCGGAACTTCGGCCGTAAGAGTAGATGATACTCGGCCGTAATAAGTAAAGCTCGGCCGTAAGGAACAGATGTCGATGAATAACCTTGGAGTTTGGCCGTAAGAGAGCGGCGGTGCGCGGTGGCTTCGGCCGTAAAGAAGTATCTCGGTGCGCGGTGGAAGGCCGGCCGTAACGCACAGGGAAGCGCTGGAACTTCGGCCGTAAGGAGTTCGAGGCGTGGCACTTTGGGCGTAAGGGAGCAGTGGTGACGGCGTTGAGACTTCGGCCGTAGAGGCTTGGCCGTAATGCACGGCGGCGCGCAGTGTTGAGGCTCGGCCGTAACGAAGAAAGGGCGTAAGGATAGCGGAAGCACCTCGGTCTACGGTGATTGATTTGCAACATACGCGAAGGGGTAAGATTTTATAGATGAATTTTCGGGCATAATCTTTCCGACAGCTCGCAGTGAAGGGTCATGTCCGGGCGTAAAAGCAAAAGCATGCCCGATTTTCAAGGCACGTCCGTGATCTGCTGGTGTGACATCTCGTCCGTAACGGAATGGTGGCAGGGCGTAACGATGGTGGCTTGTCTTTTCTTCGGTCAGGTGGCGGCTGGTGTGGCATCTCGGCCGTAACGGAAACGGTGGGTGGCAGGGCGTAACGAGGAACCAGCAGCTCGTCTTGTCATGTCCGAGCTTCGGCCGTAGAGAGCACAGGTGGCAGGGCGTAATAGCCTCGTCTTGTCACGTGGAGGGAATCAATTCTTGGAGTTTACGCCCATGCTTGGAGTTGACGCCCCTGAGTTTACCTCCGAAGTCCTCTCCTTACACACATTAAATATAATTAAATTAAATGACTCCATAATAAAATAAATGTCTAATTAAAATTAAAAATAAAACTATCACCGAAACTAAGATATTAATTAACAACTAATTAGACTAATCTAAAAAATAAAAATAAAAATAAATAAATAAATAAAATAAAAAAGATAGAAATAGTTCTGATTTATAGTCGTCAGCTTGACTTAGTTCTGATGAAAATCAAGGCCTATTTTGCTCTTCCCCTCTTGAATTTTTCTCTGTGTTGCTTGGGAGAGAGCCCGATGTACGTCCAGTTAGTTGTGCCGCCATCTGGCCCAGTTGTCTTTCCAGATTTCGAATGGATGCATCCTGACTCGTGGCTCTAGATTCCATATTCTTTTGCAACGCTTGCATTGTGTCTATGATCTGTGCCATCATCTCCTGCATATGATTTGATGATTGATATTGGGGAGTATCAGGTTGCCTTTTCGGTATATAATCTTTTGATGGACCAGAAGATTGGCCTTGATTCTGATTATAGGCAAACTTCGGATTGTGTCTCCAACCATAATCGTTGTTCCTGTAAAATGGATTGGAAATAAAGTTAGCATTTTCAATTTGATTTGAATCTGAAGTGTTACCTGAAGGGCTATAATTGCTAGAATTTCCCATTAGTGACATCATCTGCTCGAATTTTTAATCAAGTGACTCCAGCTGAGCCACTATTTCTGAAGATTGTATTCCTTATGTAGCATGTACATCATGAGTTCGGCGAGATGATCTCCTTTCTTGGCTCGACTTGAGGGCTACAGCTTCAATTATATCTTGTATCTCACTAGGACGTTTAGATCCTAGCACTGTCCCTCCTGCTGATTGGTCGAGTTTGTCTTGATCTACAGGTCGTAATCCATGGTAGAAATCTTCCATCACTTGCCACTTTGGAATTCTATTATCAGGAACTCTGGCCAGCAGTTCCTTATATCGTTCCCAGGCTTCATATAACGTCTCGTTATCGTCTTGAACAAATGCCCTCAGCTCTCTTCGATATTTGCCTGCCTTTTGTGGTGGACAATATTTTCCAACAAACTTTTCTACCAGCTCCAACCAAGAATGAATCGATCCTGCAGGCAAAGTTTTAAACCAAGTGGAAGCTTTGTCACGTAAAGATTGAGGAAATAATAATAAACAAATAACTTCAGAAGAAATATTATTATTTCTAAAGGTGCTCAGAGTAGCAAGAAATTTGTCAAGGTGATCGTGAGGGTCTTCATGAAATCCTCCTCCAAATTGGGATGCTTGTATCATCCTCACGATTGCGGGATTTATCTCAAAATTATTTGCGTTAATATCAGGTAGCACGATGCATGATTCTCGGTCACTGTATCTGGCCAAGACATATTCTCTCATAGAAAGCTCTGCTTCATCTTCTCGCCGATTATTATGTGGTGGAACCAGTTCATTTTGTTGCTCCAGTCTCTGATTGTCGCGTGCTTATTCCGTCATTTTTCTTATATTTCTTCGTAATCGACAATAGGTTCTTTCAATTTCAGGATCAAATTCCAATAGTGGATTTGAACTCCTAGTGCGCTTATCAGAAGATTCCAGGATTGGTTGTGATTTAATTTTCAATTAGTACCTGCAACAATCAATTTTCAGTAAGATAAAAGAATAAAATAAAATAAAAATATATACATGAAGGAAGAAATACAGATAATAGGTCACAAAAAAATGAGATTTTAACAAATAAAGTCTTTCGTCCTGATAGAATTGAAAATTCGTCATTAAAATTAATTTTCGAGAGGAACTTTTTAGAAACCTAATTACGGCCGCAAACGAAGGTTCTTCAAACCACTACAAATACCAAATATTAATATCGACCGAAAGAATTTATGATGATGTAACAAATGGCACAAAATAAGTCTGAACTAATTTGCGGCCGTAAAGTTAATAATCAGACATAATAAAAAATTATTTTCAGAGAAGAAATAAGATTGATCGGCCGTAATACAGAAATAGATTTATGGCCGAAATTAAATTAGTAATCCAAGGCTCGTTCGTCCGTAAAAATCATAAAATAGTGTTGATAGGGATTCAACGTGAAGGCGTAAAAACTTGTTGGCTTATGGTCGAAACAACGTCGTAAAAATTAACACAGCGATGAATCATTTCGGCAATCAACTCCTCACAATAAAAATCATAGGCGTAAAGAACTGAACTTGACAACCTTTGATTGTAAAACAGAACAGGGTTTCGGCCGAAATAAAAATCGGACGAAACGTCGACAAAATGACTCATTACGGCCGAGGAAGAGGATAATTCATATCGGTCGTAAAACAATGAGAATTAAGTTGAACGTGATCGTTGATGGCCGAGAAAGAAAAAATCACAAATAAATTGGCCGAAAAGGTCGTAATATGGCGTAAAAACAAATGTTCAGAAATTTTACGGCCGTAAAACCATGAGATCAATTCTCGGCCATAAAAAGAAAACATGAGATCATTCTCGGCCGTAAAAAAGATTAAATTGTCAATTAAGACGAGGTCACATCGGCCGAGATGAAGTCAACACGAGGACGTAAAGAAAAATAGGGTTTCGGCCGAAATAATTTCAAATGAAACTTGAGAATATTACCCCACTCAAATGTCAAAAATTGAATCATTACGGCCGAAAGTGAATTGAGTCGATTTTTTACCAACGAAATTAAATCAAATAGAACAAACTACTTTGGCCAAAACGAAATCAAATCCATGGCGTAAAACAACGTTCGGATAAAATTACGGCCGTAAAACAGAAGATTAAATTTCAATCGATATTGTGAGCCGTAAAACCAGTAAAGCCGACAAAAATCAATCTCGGTCGTAAAAATCATAAGTCGACAATGTAATTTGGAAAAATCCAATCGGCGTCAGATTTTAAACCGAAAGTAGACAAATTAAAAAAAAATTATCGTGACCTTTATCTGCAAAAGAAAAAAATGTCAGTTTATTCACAAAAATAATTAAAACAATTAATACATATTTATAAAGAATTATTTACAATTTATTTACATCTCCTAATAATTCATAAAAATCAGAAATTAATTAATAAAATATTCCCCGGCAACGGCGCCAAAAACTTGATGCGTTATAATTGTAACAATAAAATTTGCTAGCAAGTGCACTAGTCGCTCAAGTAATATAGTAAAAAGGAGTAAGAGTGTCGAACCCACGAGGAATATTATTAATTCAATATCTGAATCTTTAAATTAATAAGAGAGGAAAAACATGGATTTTTAAAATAAATTTTATAAAATAAAATAAAGAAAATAAAATAAAGATAGGATAGTGGTGTTGAAATTAGGCCTTAGGATGAAAATAGATCAGGATAAATATTTAAACCATGAAAGATAAATTTAATCTTTAAAGATGGATTAGAGTCTCCCTAAAGTAATCTAACATGATTAACTTGTGGTCTCCATGACTAGCATCCCACAATCTAATCATATAGAACTACCTTAATTTAATAAGAATTGAAGTCTCCACAACTGGTACCCCCAAAATCATATTAAAATTAAGATGCATTAAATTGAATACTCTAGACTATTAATCACTCCACAAACTGGTATAGATTAATAGACCACACAAACTTGATTCTCCACACACTAGTTATCAAATTTATGTCAATTATTAATTCCAAATAAAATCAATTATAATTAGTATAATAAATTCTGAAATTAAACACTCCACAAACTGGTATAGCCTAATTCAGAAATTTAATTAACTAACATAAAAGTATTAAGCATAATTAATAATTGATCAGAAAAGATTAAAGGAAATAAAATAGGGTCCAAACATTTCCCTTCAATTAATAATCTCCTAAAATAATAATCCTAAAAAAATATGGAGTTCATCCTAGAAATTTCGGAGAGATAATAACAAAATAATAATAATTGAAAGAATTACACCAAGAATAAAATAGGATCCTCAGATTTGGGCAAACAGTCGGGCAGCCTTTCGGACTTGATCAGGGTCGCGATCAACCTCCAGCCGTCGCACCTCTCTCCTCTTAGTCGTAGCCTACAGAGCTCACGACTCTCCGTGGAAGAAACCTGAACTTCAGAGCACCCATTGAAACGATGGATTCTTCACATATTTATAGGGTGCGGACGGCCTTCAATTTTATCTCGGTCGTAACATCATACGGTTGACTTTAAAATTATAAGATAAACTCGGCCAAAGATAAATCCTTTTATCATTACGCCCAAAGATAAATCTTTCTTATCTTTACACCTTCATATATCTTGTTACGCCCAAAGATAAACTCGGCCAAAACAGAGAATCAAATCTTGTTACGCCCAAACAATTTTATCTTTACACCTTCATATATCGGCCAAACGGATGATTTCATTGCCATTACCCCCTCCAAATCTCGGCCGTAAGAAATTATTTTATCTTTACTCCCAAAGAGATAAACACTTTTACTCCCTTCGAATTTCGACCGTAAGGAAAGAATTTAATCTTGTTACGCCCAAAAGATAAAATCATTTAATTGTTACTCCTTTTGAATCTCGCCCAAAACGACTTGGGTGTAAAGCCAAATCTCGGCCGTAATGATGAATTCTTCATCCTAATCTTGGCCGTAATGATAAATACTTTGAAATTTTGGCCGATACAGCACAATCCATTTTAATCTCGATTTTTCCTGCAAAATAATTATCAAAATTTAGTTAATCCATCCACAATTAAAATATTCAGAGAATTTAATAATTAAAATTGATAAATATGGAATTACGATTAAAAGTGACTAAAAATGATGCATGCCATGATTAAATTACAGAAAATTTAATTAAAATAATTAACTAAAATATGTTGTATTTTGCATGCATCAAACTCCCCCAAGCTTAAAGTCTTGCTTGTTCTAAAGCAAAAATTCAAAGCAAGGCTCAAGAAAGTTCCATCATAGCATCCACATTGTTAACTGACTAATTTTCTCACACAGTTCTTCTGCACACCTACTACTCAGTATCTCACCATTTTCCATGCACTTAGCTTCATAGAGATTTTGAATGCTACACAAATTTAAACAATCTCAAATTCAGCCTTGTGAAAAAATAAATTGTCTATCAAATAATAGCATTAATATTGAACACATAAGTACTAATTGAGCTTAAAACTTTTTCTTTTTCTTTTCATTTTTCAACTTTATTTTCAATCATTTGAAAGTTCTAATCTTCAAGCAGGATTGCACAAGGAAGTCCATGTAGCGGGCTTTAGACTGATGACTCCCAGACCAGATGACCTTAGGGCACCAGGTGATAAAGCACCCCTCGAGTTTACTTGCCCGAACAACCAAGGTTCTGAATGAAGAGTTCGAACTTAGCCATGATTCAGTACTCCTGTGCTTCTCCATATTCCACAAGATGGTCCATGTAGCAGGTTTTCGATCGACGGATCCCAGAGCAGTTGCCCTTAGGTCGCCAGGCATGAACCAACCCCTACGGATCTAATTACCCGAACACACCTTGGTTCCGGATAACACTTTTGTACCTACACATAACTTTATTCATTTTTTTTTATTATTTGTTGGGGTTTAACTAACCCTTCTTTTTTTATAAGCTCAAAAAGTACTTGATATGGTCAATAAGAAGGCTACTACTATCAAGACTTAAAAAGAAATAAATAAAAAAGCATGAATATGATTTTGTCGTCTAGTCATTCATAATTCTACTTAGCATAGGCACACAGTCCATAAGTTTGATACTAAAATAGCAAGTGATAAGAAAGAAAAGCATTCAAATTTCATCAGTTAACGACATGTCTTTGAACTTTTACTAAAAGATAATTAAAACAGTAAGACAAGAGTTTGTTAGATGGTAGCAAAAATAAATGCATGCAATGGTATTTTTTAGAAAATTTTCAAAATTTTCAATTTTTTTTTGGATTTTTTTACAAATAGATGCAAACATAAGCAAATAAAAAGAAAGAAACATGCAATGCATGAAATGCAAACTTGATGCCTTATAATTGTAACAATAAAATTTGCTAGCAAGTGCACTAGTCGCTCAAGTAATATAGTAAAAAGGAGTAAGAGTATCGAACCCACGAGGAATATTATTAATTCAAAATCATATTAAAATTAAGATGCATTAAATTGAATACTCTAGACTATTAATCACTCCACAAACTGGTATAGATTAATAGACCACACAAACTTGATTCTCCACACACTAGTTATCAAATTTATGTCAATTATTAATTCCAAATAAAATCAATTATAATTAGTATAATAAATTCTAAAATTGAACACTCCACAAACTGGTATAGCCTAATTCAGAAATTTAATTAACTAACATAAAAGCATTAAGCACAATTAATAATTGATCAGAAAAGATTAAAGCAAATAAAATAGGGTCCAAACATTTCCCTTCAATTAATAATCTCCTAAAATAATAATCCTAAAAAAACATGGAGTTCATCCTAGAAATTTCGGAGAGATAATAATAAAATAATAATAATTGAAAGAATTACACCAAGAATAAAATAGGATCCTCAGATTTGGGCAAACAGTCGGGCAGCCTCTCGGACTTGATCAGGGTCGCGATCAACCTCCAGCCGTCGCACCTCTCTCCTCTTGGTCGTAGCCTGCAGAGCTCACGACTCTCCGTGGAAGAAACCTGAACTTCAGAGCACCCATTGAAACGATGGATTCTTCACGTATTTATAGGGTGCGGACGGCCTTCAATTTGATCTCGGCCGTAACATCGTACGGTTGACTTTAAAATTATAAGATAAACTCGGCCAAAGATAAATCCTTTTATCATTACGCCCAAAGATAAATCTTTCTTATCTTTACACCTTCATATATCTTGTTACGCCCAAAGATAAACTCGGCCAAAACAGAGAATCAAATCTTGTTACGCCCAAACAATTTTATCTTTACACCTTCATATATCGGTCAAACGGATGATTTCATTGCCATTACCCCCTCCAAATCTCGGCCGTAAGAAATTATTTTATCTTTACTCCCAAAGAGATAAACCCTTTTACTCCCTTCGAATTTCGGCCGTAAGGTAAGAATTTAATCTTGTTACGCCCAAAACATAAAATCATTTAATTATTACTCCTTTTGAATCTCGCCCAAACGACTTGGGTGTAAAGCCAAATCTCGACCGTAATGATGAATTCTTCATCCTAATCTCGGCCGTAATGATAAATTCTTTGAAATTTTGGCCGATACAGCACAATCCATTTTAATCTCGATTTTTCCTGCAAAATAATTATCAAAATTTAGTTAATCCATCCACAACTAAAATATTCAGAGAATTTAATAATTAAAATTGATAAATCCGGAATTACGATTAAAAGTGACTAAAAATGATGCATGCCATGATCAAATTACAGAAAATTTAATTAAAATAATTAACTAAAATATGTTATATTTTGCATGCATCAGAATTCCATTCTAACGACCCTTAGTGACATTCAACAGGTCACTGATCGCATCCTTGAACTCCAACCAACTCCGGGTCCCTCTTCCTGGCATAATCGACATTGAGGACAGAGTCGATTTTAGGCTTGGGGGAGAGGGCAACATGGTACATTTCTACTCTTTACTATTCTTTACTTAGCTTCAATTTTTTATAAATTTTACATTCGATGTTTTAATGTCCATAGATCATTTTTCACTAGGTTGTCACTGTTTTGACAAAGTTATCATTAGTTCCACCCGGTTATCACTATTCGAGTCCAATTCAAGTCTTGCCTTTATTTTGACTCTAAAATGGGTGGAATACATTATATCACAGTTGGTACACTCCAATGCCATTAGTCTTCTTGCTTTAATTGACTCAATCATTCAGATGCATTTGGATTAAATTCAGCTGAAAATTTCTTTTGTGGGTAACACTAGCCGACATTTATAGATTGAATTGAAAATATATTATGTCTGGAGGGGAGTCAAGGTTCTTACGACCATGTTAAATATGAAAACTTGACTTTTTGGACTAAGGGATCTAGACCTTACATTAGTTTGAACTATTGCTCACTTCATGAACAGGATAGAACAATGAGAAAAAGGAAAAGTAAAAAGTTGCAATTTTTGCATTGCATGCATGCATAGAAAAAAGGAAGAGAGCAAAACTTCCAAAGGAATCTCTCTTAAATGCAAAAAGAAAAAAATTTAGGAGAGCAAAACTTCCAATGGAAACTCCCCTAAAAAAAGCATGAATAAAAATCAGGCCTTGACCTGTTTACTTGCATTTCATGAATAAAAGTCAGGTATTAAACCTGTTTAATCAATGGAAAATCTATTCATGAAGATATTTGTAGTTCAACCTCTTTGTAAAGTTGACAACCCCTAAAATTCAACTTATTTTTGCTAGTAATTCTTTCATGGCTTAAATTTGCTTTAGCCTCTGTGATTCCCTAGCTAGAAATTCAAGTTTCTGAAAAGATTGAAGTGTTGGCAAAGTGGGACACTCATTAGACCTAAATTAGCTGATTTCTAGTCCATGTGTGGGTTGATAATTTAAGTTTTGCCTTAATTTCTGAATGTTTTGCTTGAGGACAAGCAAAAAGCTAAGCTTGAGGGAATTTGATCACCTCCTTTTGTACTTATAATTCCTATAATTAAATCCAAAATTTTACATAAAAGTCGGACGTATTTTAAATGTTTTGATCAATTTTTAGTGAAAGAGTTGAACTAGTAAAAGAAGGGACTAACCACTTTTCGAAATTTGAATTTTGAACAGGGACGTATTTTAATTAAGCAGAGCTTCATAATTAAGAGTCTCGAATACGTAGAGCAAATCATGGATCAATATGTATCTGTCCATCTCGGATACGCAAAGCATATCATGGGTCAATACGTGCACGCAGAGCAGACCCCAAAGGGCAAAGACACCCTATACGCCCAAAGACTTCATGTATATCGAATGCAGTCCCAAAGACCTTTTTCAAATAGCATGGTCAATGAACACATGGAGTTTAATAATATCAAAATACACGTCATAATCTCATATCATTATCAAATAAAACTTATTTTAACTTCACAAGCATTGTTCCTTGAAAATGTTTTTGGGTAAAAGGTTACTCCATCTCATACGAAATTCTTGAAACATATCATAAATATCTTTCATAACTCAAGATATTTTCAATAATAATAATAATAATTGCTTGAGATAATATCATAAAAAAAGAACTAAGATAGAATATTTTGCTATGCTGTAAATTTACCCACTCAGCTTGTACTTTATGTTTTCAAGGAGGTATGCTAGATTTTTCTCCTTTCACTTGTAGCTTGTTGGTTTCCTACAAGCAATGATGTCTTTTTACTTTTCAATCACTAGTAAAAATACTATGCAATGCATGCTCATGATGCATGAATACTTATACACCCTAGAATACATGTAATTTCTTCTAAGTATTTAATGTTCAATCTAAGTGTCTATGTCCATAGTCTATTACATACTTCAAACTACTTATTATTACCCAACCTCCCAAAGGTTAACTAGGTGCTATCTCAAGATTTCAGACTGTTGTTAATGAATAATTCATAACTTCTTAACCACGAGTTCAAATCTTATGATTCGCGATAATTATAAACTATACTTATTAAGGTTTTCAACCTCCAAATATCTTTAACTAATTCCAAGTGAGCAAATCATAAGATCCAAGGCAATTTGACCTAGGGTTTGTGTTCTGGTAGACTGTATATCACTGAAAGATTAATTTATATGTTTAACAATACTTATCCATTTGACAAGATCCTAATTTTATTAGACTCTAGACTTCCGTAGTGTTTAGCATAAAACTTATAGAATTTAATTCTTTGCATGTCCCCCTAACAAAAATAATTAATTCGGCTCATGTTCTGTCTATGTCCTGAAACCAAATAGAATAGCTCATGAGGGATGAAAAATTCATTTCTCCACATAAACAAATCCAAATTGGGTATTTCCACTTCTCAAAGAATAATCCTAATTAAGCATATCCAATTTTCAAACCCTAATTCCATTTATCTAAATCATACCTAATCTACAAGGTGGACCTTTCTCTGACTCGGGATAGAGTGAGCGACCCATGAAGATCGGTTCATAACTTTTTATGTGAAAGTTATTTTTAGATGCTTATGGAAATATAACTTCGGAAGGATGAAGCATGTAAAATTTCAGGATTTATAAAGAACTAATCAGGAAGATATTATCATATGAAGTTGAAGGTCAGTTTCAGATCCGCAGTCAGTTTCAGATCCGCAGATTCACCTTAACCCAGCAAACTTGTCAAATTTCTTCAAGTTGTTTGGCTATGGATTTGATCTTGGAAAGTTTTTTGTTTGCATATGATAAGAATAAATTATTATATATTTTTTCAAAATTTTAACATGTCATATGGCGATTTGGAAAAATCGTTTCCTATGCAGCTCTGCCTACTTCGGTTGCTTGAAACCCTATTGGTAGAAATAAAGGTCCAATCATATTATTTTGTTAAAAATTGGTGTTAAACCTCTAATTAACCTTAGTTAATCATAGTTAAAGATGTTTATTATAATATTTACAAATATTAAAATTTATTCCTAATAATCTTATATAATTTCTTTATAACGCTTATCGATAATGTAATTATCATTATGCTTTAATCCAAATGTTAATTACTACACACAAACATGACTATATAAGAATCTAGACTAACTTATATGCTAACTAGATGCATGATTACATAAAAATGATGTTTGTGGAATACGTCCGTGGCACAATATGTCAAGATTGAACATCAGAAGCCACTAGGATTGTTGAACCCTACAATAGTGGAAAAGGGAGGAGATCACAATAGATTTCATTGTGGGTCTTCCCAAAGACACAAAAGGGTCCAATGCCTACAATGTGAGACAATCTGCTGCAAGTATGGTAAAGTTATATGTGGATGAAATTATTTGGTTACATGGGATTCTTGTTTTCATTATATCAGATAGAGACCCAAGTTCAATGCAAGGTTCTGGAGAGGGCTACAGTATGCATTTAGTACAAGGTTACACTACAACACTACATTTCACCCTCAGAGTGATGGGCAAAGTGAAAGGAGTATCAAGACCTTGGAAGACATGCCCAGAGCATGGGCAATAGATTGGCAAGGCAGCTGGAATGATCATCTCACTCTAGCTGACAAAGCCAGGGCACGATCGTGATTGTATCCTGGCACGTCAATGACAAAAGGGTATTATTCAAGGTTCTATCACGACCGTGATGACACCTTTCACGATCGTGAATGATGCCAAAAATCTTGTATGATATTTAAAATGTTACTTTCAAGGTATTAATAGTATATATTGATGCTTGTTGATTGTATAAGAACTTAGATACTCGTATATGCATGTTACCATGTAACTAGGTTAAAACATGAAGATTAAGCGACATAATTGTTTGTTTTGAAAAGCATAATGAATTCAATTGTGGATGATGTTATATGTCGACACTCTATGGCCCTTTATCATAATTTTACGTGGAATGATTATTGCACACATCGGCAACGATGTATTATTCTGATGTCGCCCTCGGGCGAGAGTCCAGAATGATCGTTACACACATCGGCAAAGGTGTGTGCATTCTGATGTCACCTTAGGGCGAAAGGGGAGCATTGCCTCCAAGGCCTAGCTATCCTATTGAAAGGGCAACGACATAAATCCCAACTATCAGAAGATATAATGTTAATGAAAGGGCCAACGATCGAATGAATGAAAAGATGTCCGCCAAAGTGGAAGTCCAAAGGGTTATGAAGCAATCCTGAGGAAAGTTATGGAGGCAACGGTTATGGTAAGTGTACACCACTTATATGCCTATGGAAATGAATTAATGATTGTGATGAATGTCCATACTATATGTATGATGATATGATTACATGTCTTCAATGCTATTGTTTATAAATGCATGATGATAGATTGATGTTAATGAATGACATGCAGATCGCATGATAAGTACATGACATGCATATTGTTTCCTTCTTATTTTATATGAAGATGATGGTGCATATCATGTAGGATCATGGCATCGCTTTGCATGGGCTTTACATACTCTAATTAGGAAACCCTGTATCCTTGATCCGTGCAGGAAATGATGTGACCCATTTTTAATTTTTTAAACTTTTTAATTTTTCTATTTTAATAAATGCACAAAGCAATAAAAAGAAATAGGCAGCCCGACCGGGCCCAACCAACACAGCTAGGTCGGGCAAAAATCGGGCCGGGTCAGGCAAAGTATCTGCTGACATGGCCTAAGTCACAATCAAAACCTAGTTTGACCGGTCCGGATTGACACGACTCGAAAGTTCATCTCTAGTGCGGACCTATGCGTATTGAAAAAATACTTTGTATAATTTACCTTTGTTAGACAAAAATTATTAAATATTTTAACACATATATACGGAGAGATTGCAAATATTAAGTTACCATATTAAGATTGAGCCAAAGACTTAAATTTCTTACTTTGATGATAATATTTATTGATGAATATATAATAAATATTTTAATGAGATTATCACGATAACAATTATAATGAACTAATATTCATAAAAATAATATTGCAGTAAATTTAATAATATTAATAATGATCATATAATTATGTGTTAGAAACTTTTTTTATTGAAATTAACGAATATTTGTATTTGTATTTGTAATTATAATGTTAAATCCAATATCTTCATAAATTAGTGAAAAATAAATTTAAATTTTGTTTATATTTAAAATTTAATACTTATTATCTCTTATTCTATCTATTTGTATTCTATTTTTATTTATATGTTACCTATATTTATATTGTTATTAAGAAGAGAATTAGAAGATGACATGCCCGATTACATCAATAAATCACCTATTATGGTGAAATATTTGATTTTTCTAAAAAATTGTTTGGATAAGAATAGTTTATATATATAATTAAGATAATTATGAAAATTATTTTGATTACTCTTTTTGGTTGGGGGTGAAAGGAAGGTAAAGAGGGGGAAGGGGAAGGAGGAGAACATATTCCCTTATTTGGTTGAGTTTAAGTTAGAGGGGGAAGGAGGAGATTTTCTTCTCCAATATTTTATTTTTCTTTCACCTCCAAATTGGGGTGGAAAGGAGGGGAAATGTATAACAAAAACAAATTTCCATATTAGTCTTATAAACATAACATATAAATAAACATATGAGGGATAAAATAGTGTAAATAAATTTATTATTAAATCTTTATTCCCTTCCCTTCCTATTACTCATGTTATCCAAACAAGGTTAACTATTCTCCTTCATTCTCTTCCTTTCCCTTCCCCCTTTTCTCTTCCCTTCCCCTTAATGGTTTTTGAACCAAACATGCAAACCTAAATATATCATATCACTATATCTTTTTATGTCACATAAAATATATATGCATATATAAAGTGGGAAGATGATACCTAATTAGGACATCAATTGCGTTAAAACATTTGAATTTTTTAAAATGTATTTAGATATTGTTGATGATATATATATTTATATATAAATAAAATTAAAACAAATGTGAAAAGTAATTTGATGAAAATTTAGTTATAAATGATATTTTTCTATATATATTATCCTACAAAATTACAAAAAGTAATAATAATAATTTACTAATTGATATAATGTTTAATATAAAAATAAGAAAATAAGTATTTTGTTATTTAATAAATTAAAAGAATTAATGAACCTAAATGTTTTGTTATGAATATTTAACTATATTATGTGTTTGATCTTGAATTCAATAAACTAAATGAAAATATATAAATAATAATAACTAAATTATTAAAACTATATTTTTCTGGAACCCAAAATAATATATTGTTGACAAGAAAATGTTTCATTATGATAATATGTAATCATCATATGGAATCATCTAACAAAATTATCGGACCCAAAAATAAACATATATTATTAATATGTAAATTATCGTAAAAGTGATATCTAAATAATAATATACATGTATGAAAGATTAATTTGTGAACATGATGATGATGATGATGATGATGATGATAATAAAGTGTTATTATTTATACTCTATGCACATTAATATTTTGTTTACGATAATAAGGATTACATATTTTATAAAATAAATATATAAAAATATTTAAATAACATAGAAATAAAAATTGGAGAACACTTTCATTAACCTATAAGCCCTAACAATTAGATCTAACAATCTAGGCATGAACATGAATAGATCTAATAATTCTAATGCAATCATCCCTCAATCACAATCCAATATGAGGACAAGGTGTCCTCATGCTCTAAATCAAATCATGAAAAACTATTGAGAAAGAAGAGAGGTGTTTTGGATTCCTTTTACAGACTTTTCTTTTATTCATCTTCTTCCTCCTCGTTCCTCTTATTCTCCTTCCACGAGCCCTAGCCACCAAGAGATTCAAGTGGAGAAAAAAGTGAACCAAAGGAATATGAGGTTTTATATAGAGGAGATCATGAAGGTTTTGACAAAAGTCCAAATTGCCCTCGATAAAAAATCTGAGATATTACAGCGACATGGATAAATGAATCTCAAAATTATAGGATCATGGAGAAAAAAAACATTGGGTGCCGTTTCACAGAGTGAGAAAAAATATGAATCAAATTAGTTAAGTTTTTCACCATATCATAGGAAAAAAATCAACATGAAAAAAAAATCCAGACATGTCGCCATATCAGGAAGAAGAAAAATCGGTCGTAATTGAAGGCACATTATGACAAAGAGATAAAATTGGAAATTGGGGCACAATATCAGCAGAGAATATTCCGACAAATTGGGCATCATACCATGGAGAGAGAAAAATAATAGTAAATCACAACTTGGCGCTCATTGACTTAAAAAAAATCATACAAATCGTTGATTGTGTATGGACAGATAATTCAAGAAAATTACCATTGAATTCATGCCTTAATAAGCAATCTACAAGGAGAGATGGAATCAGTAATATGAGTGAATTGACGCCATAGATGGAAAAGCCATATCACGGAGAGAGAAAAAATTGAATGATAACCATCGGTTCGGCACCAAAATCACAGGGAGGCACAATTTCATATGGATACACAAATCACTACTACTATTACTACTACTACTACTATTACTACTACTATTACTACTACTATTACAAAGAATTACTACTACTACTACTACTATTACTACTACTACTACTATTACTATTACAAAGAATTACTACTACTACTATTACTATTACTACTACAAAGAATTACTACTACTACTACTACAAAGAATTACTACTACTACTACTACTTTTCGTATTTATTTATTTCCTGATGTAAAATAATTTAAATATGGACTACTACTACTACTACTACTAACTACTTAAAGTAATCAAATAAACACATTTACACACTTATTATTAATAGAAAAATTATTTGTGAAATATAGTATCATTAACGTAAAATATTGGCAATAAATTTTTTAAATTAAATTGTGATATATTTTGATATTATATAATTTAATTATTACAAAAATTAATTATGTCGCATGTGCCTACACCATAAACAAATTTCACATGATAATTTTGTGAATGAAATATATTAAAAATATATGCATTACCCTTATGCTATAAGAGTTCGCATGGATAATTTTAGATAGAGATTCAACGTCATGTTTTATTTATAATCATAGAATAGTTAAAACACATGTTGAAGATGACATGATACAACATTGAAGAAAAAATAATGTATTACAAAAAATTTCACACTTGTACACTAATAATATTTTAAGAAGAAACAAAAGAATATACAAAATGATAGAAATAAATATGATATCACTTAAAGACAGATAAAAGAAATTATTTCTAATAAACATAAAAGGATATAGTAATGATTATATTCTAAAACAAATTAAAAGAAATCCAATTATGAAGGAATTTTTTATAGAACAAAAAATATAGTTATAAAAAATATGAGTGAAGAATATGGCCATAAAAATATTATGAAGAGAAATTAATTTTTTTCATATTTATTTATTTCCTGATGTAAAATAATTTAAATATGGCAAATAAAAAAAGCCAATAATGAAAATTTCACACGAAATAAATAATATACTACAAAAATAATTGCATTCGTCCGCTAATAATATTTTAAGAGAGATACCATTATATAAAATTTATGCAAACAAATACGATAATGCTTAATGACAAATGATCTTTTTATAATGAATAGAAGCTAAACAATAATGACTATGTTATAAAACATTTTTAAATAAATCCAATTATCACAAATGATAGAACATGTTCATAGTAAAATATAATGATCCTTTATAATGAACAAAAATTAAACATTTACAACTTTTTTCTCGAAATAAAGTAAAAGGAAACTAATTTACACACAGTTTTTAAAAGTATTTATAGAAAAAATATTGATATACAAATGCTATTAGAGTATAGTTATAAAAATTACAGTCATATTATTTTTTTTTGTATTTATTTGCTTCTTCATACAAATATATATATATATATAATAAAGAGAAATAATAATACAGTAAAATAAACAATAAGGAATCCGATTCTCCTATTAATTAGAAGGAATTATCTTATGGAACTAAAATATGGTCATTAAGAAAATGATGATCTAATATGATCATAAATAATTTTATTTAACACGAATAGTAATGATGATAAAAAATGTCACAATGATAAAATAAATGATTAACTTATTAGTTTTGAAATGCACATTTATTATTTATAAAAACTAATAAATTATTTTTACAATGATGCATCTAAATTTGGAATAAATAAATATGTAGGGTGTAACGACCCAAAATCCACTCTAAATGCTTTGATCATTTAGGCGAATTTCGCGCCATTAGCCCGTTTGCCATACATCAAATAATAACAGAAGACAACAATTTAGAGAAAATTATAATAAATATAAACTTTGTAGTAACCATATAACATCTTTTTTCTTATGTCTCATGAGGCATCTTTCATTACATAGTGAACATCAATGTCACACATCATTACCCTTAGAGCCGACCTCTAGCCGCTCGGTTACGGCCATTCTGGAGACCCTCACGGCCATGCCACGAACCAGAATTCATCCATCTAGCTCGAAAATCACAGTTTTCAAGCTACAAACTTTGGGAAAAATCATACCTAACCTCTTAACCAATTCATGATCGATTTAAAGGTAATTTAAGCATAACAAAGTAGATCATAAACTTGTGAAATTATCCATTCATGAACATCTAGGGTTCATCCCCAACATATCAAAACATGATCTTCAAACATAAAACCATACTATATAATGTAAGCATGATAATTCAAGAATATGGACTTCATATGAAACCTCTCATATCTAACAAAATCATGAATCCTCAATCACAAAACCTACCAAGGAATAGGGTGTCCTTGGATCTCTCAATCCAAACATGTACATATTGAGATGGAAGAGAGGTGTAATATCCTAAATTTAATTCGCATATAATCACATGGGTAAATATTATATGTGTGTTAAGGCATGAGTTGTAACTCATAGTGTTTGATTGCAAAAATTGTTGGAATTAATAAAATTAAAGTTCCGATAATTATTGCTATATAAACAAGTTTGTTAAATGTGAATTTTTAATAAATTTTAAGTGGAGCCCTAGTTGAGTAAAATGAAGGTGCAAAATCAAAAAAATATGTGAAATAAAAAAAATCTAGAGTCCAATTCATCATTCTGTTCCTCAAAAATGGGATGAGATAGGCTAGAACTAAGTGCTATATCGCTAATCGATGGGAGCCATCTCTAGAGTTCATCTATCGTCACAACATATGAGAGTGTTGCATTTGCATACATCTGTTTGATATGTTTTAGATGATATTGATTGCAAATTGAGTAGGATGTTTCTGATTAAAATACTAATTTTGATATTATGAGTTTTGCATATTTTTTTTATATGTCTCTCTAAATTGACTAGTTGGTAACACTTATGTTATGAGTTATTAGCTCATTCTATTGTTTCTAACATTTTTTTCATATTCATATAATTCTTGGGAATCATGTGTAACGCTCCGAGACCCATGTGACTATCATGTGCTTAGAGTCGTCCCAAAGGCGCAACGCAATTCTATGTCCATGACTCCACTATATGAAATATGCGAAAAAGAAAAACTAATCTATTAGGACTAAATCCTACATCATGTGCAATATGTCTGTCACTGAGCCTGACCACCTGCATCACCATCCTCTATCATCTCATCTGCATGAATCTAGATGCAGGAAAAAACCCATGAGTATAAAATACTCAGTATGTAGGATCTAACCATAACAATAAATAGCTCAATAGTGCTCAAGAATCAATAATCAATAATAAACAATAATCAATAGAGCACAGGATAGGACAATCTAAGAGAGATCAATAATCAATAAGGCCATGAATTAATAAAAGAGATCAGGTAAGAGATCAATGGATCAATCAATATCAATTGTCAATTATGCCTGATCACTATGGCATCTATCCAATTTAACAACTTTATATTATCAATATTTGTGGTCATCGGTCAATTACCAATTTCTATTCTATTTAATAGGCGAAGGCAAAGCCAATCAACACCTAAATCCAAATGACCAAAGTTCAATTCCATTCAATTCAATTATGTTCAGTTTCAATTCAATTCAATTCAGTTTCAATTCAATTCAGTTCAATTAGGGAGCGCTCAACCAATTATGGGAAACTCCATGTCTCTTTCATGTAGGCCAGTGGGAGATCAAACCACGGCAAGCTGCCCTTCAATAGAAGCGCTAACAATAGCTTCGTGATGACGGGGGACCATGGCCATCACAGGACAGTCATAGCTTTCCTAAAGGATGACGTCTCAAACCTCTAGGTACACTATCTACCCTATACAATACGATAACAATAATGGCCCAGGGGGCTTAGAGACAATCGGAGAACATGAAGACCCAACAATTTCCATCTTTTATCTTGTTTAACCTAAAGACCTATCTTTAACAATTTTACTTTAGGTTAGATAAGGACCTAATCAGGGAAAAACTACTTGATCAATAACATGATGGATAATAGGATCTGACATGGCAACGATGAAGATAATCTCAGATCAAATCTAATAAAAATCTGATGAGGTCAGATCTACCAACAATACAATCAGGAACAATTATAATAACTATTTAATTAACATATCACAATTTATATTTTCTGTCCCCAGAACTCGGCCTGCGTCGGGTGAAACTCGGACCGTATTCGGGACCGATCAATATTACCTCGGCCAGGGCAAGCCCGGGCCAGGTGTATGGTGAACCCGGTTCACGTTCAATCGAAATGCGCCGCAATCCCGAATCGAGCTGAAGCTAGAACCCGGGCCGGGCCAATAGGAACCCAGGCTGGGTTGGACAACCCGATCCGGTTCCGAATCCAATTCGGTCTGGATTCAACCAAATTCGGGCCGAGCACAGCAGAACCCGGGCCGAGTTTTGTCACCGACGGAGAAGTGCGTTCCGACGTGACTTTCCGACCATCATAACTTTGCCCGACAATATCCAAACTATGCATACGATATATCAATAGAATCCTGGTAGAAAGGAGAAGAGATTAGGGTTCCATGTCGTGGAAAATGAATGACATAGGGATTCTCCCTACGTACCTAAAGTTGGCTGAAAAACCAATAGGATTTCCTTCTCTGAAAATCTGCACGAACGTCGAACTTTGGTCGGCGATTGCTCTCTGTCCTCGCTCCAAAACTCGTGGCCACCATCTGGAACTTCTTCTCCTATGTACAGGCTTTGAAACCAGCCACAGCACGTCCTCGGGGGTGCCTCAGTTTGCGTGCAAATGAGAGGAAAAGAGGGCTTCTGGGCAAAATTCTGTTTGACAGAAAAAGTGGTTTTCAGCCACCTTTTAATGCCTATTTATAGGTGCAGACTTGAGTTATCAATTCCATTAGGCCTTGGACTCTTTTAGAATCAATCTTGACCATCCATTACTAATTTATCACATCATAATTTCTCAGATTTAATTAAATCCGAGATTAATTAATTTTCTATCATAACAACTCAAGTAAATCCAATCCCTCTCAAATTCCTTCTTATCTCTTTAACCATCTTTTCCAATTTTCCTTGAATTTCAGAATTAAATAATTCTCGAATATTAGATAATGATTTTCTAGATATTATAAATGAATTTATTTAACAAAAATCTGGGTTGTTACATCATGCGAGGTGATAGTCTTTGAAGGGTTCATGGCAAGATGAGAAGATTTGTATCTAACAAGAGAGATCTTCTACACCCCATGGATCCGTGCAGGTATGGACGAGGCTTAGGCTTGGCGGTAGAGACCACATATGGTGATGTGCACATGTGAATGGTCGGACTATGGCCAAAGTTATCTTACTTTATGTTTTTGTCATTATGATGAACTCTTGTAAGAGTGAACTATGTATGGCTCATGAGCCTTTTGGAGTCATGCACTTTTACTAAACTCGTTATGTATTATGAATCCTTTACTGGGTCTATGTTAGAGCCTATTTGGCTGATGGGCTAGTTTGTTATCTTGGTCTTACGCTGTTTATGATATTGATGTTTATATTATTCTATTATGTTCCTGCTGCAATATTTTATGAAATTAGATTATGAAAGTAACGCCACCTAGGGTTTGGCAAATAAATTGAGGTTGAATATTGGGGACGATACATAAGAACCAACCTCACGTGCTCACTTGAGCCATGTGGGAAACACGGCCACAAGCCAACATGGGCCACGGGCTGATACGGGCCCCGCTCAATGAGGACGTTGAGCCCTTTATGGGGGAAAGATTGTAATGACACGAGATCTAAGGACCAAGATGGTCTCATCGAATAGTCCCACATGGGCAAAACACGGAGGTGGTCATGGGCTTATATGTAGCTACCCCCTTCATCTATCAAGACACGTTTTAAATTCGTGCCGGTCAATGGCCCAAAGCAAATAATATTTTGATTAGGCCGAGGGTGTTACAAGAACTATTTATGTTTCATATATTCTTTATTTACCTATAGTTTGTATCATTAGACCGACTAATTATTTTTTTTATAGGCTTCCATGAAACATGAATTTTAGTGCACAGCCAAAAATAATATTGCCCCGTTAATTAATTATCACAAAAGGAATTAATTTTAATTTATTCAATTTCAAAACAATTTGAAATTCTAGGCAAGTTATCATGCTTAATAAAATTGGACATACCAATTTTAAATTCAAATTCATAATTTTAACACATGATCATAATTTAGATGACAACCATGGTTATTAAAACCGAACGGACCGGCCAGTTCAACCGGTTCAACCACTAAACCGAGAAAACTCGGTTCAACATTTAAAGTGAAAAAAATTAGAAAATAAAAGTAAAAATAGTAAATAAAAAGTTAGAAATGAAGGTAAAAAATGAGAAAGTATTTGAATTAACAATTGGTAAAAAAATAAAAGGAAATCAATTTGGGAGAGGAATTAATGGAAATAAAAAAGGAAAGTATTAAAATGAAAATAAAGAAGAAAATAAAAGCAAGTAAGTGTGATGTATGGAAAATTAAATTAATTTATCATCATCACAAAATAGCATAAAAGAATAAAATAAAAGAATTAATATAGTATATCAATAATAATAACTTAAAGTTTTTATGAATATTAAAAATTTTAATATGTTTTTATCATAAATAAATAAATAAATATGGGAATTAATGGGGAGAGAGGAATTAATGGAAATAGAAAAATGAAAATATTAAAATGAAAGTAAAGAAAAAAATAAACATGAGAGTGATATATGTCAAAATTAATTAATATATTCTCACCCTAAAATTTTATTGAAGAATAAAATAAAATAATCAACATACTATATTAATAATAAAAATTCAAACTCTTTTTATGAATTTTAATATTAAATTAAATATTTTTTATTAAATTTTATTGTGAATTATAAGCATTATATGATATTTATTAAACTTTAATAAAATCCGATTGAACCCGATTGAATCCAATCAAACCGGTCCAATCACGACCTAGTTGGTCGTCCGGTCGGGTGGCTGATCCGGTTTTAATAACATTGATCACAACAACAAATATCATTATGACATACAAAAATGGAAATATTTTTTTTCATGCATGATAACACATTTATTAGGTATCTGTGATTGAGATATAAATCTAATCATTGATTGCACTAAATCAATAAATCATTTTCTTTTCTTAGCATTCAATTGCATGCAATATTTCAAAAAACAAATCTCTAAGAAAAATACATATTTCTCCTAATTTTCCAAATTTTTAAAATAGATATTTTCTATTTTCTAATTATTTTAATATTTAGGCAAAAATCAGAAAAGAAAAGTAAAGGAAAAATTATTTATTGGGCCTCTTAGGCAGCCCAAATTTCATTTTTTATGTGTGCAACTCCTTTGCACCCAAACTCGGCCTACCAGCGGGCATTGTGCCTACTAGAATAGTTTTCTTTTTTCTTTTTTTTTTTGCTGCAACACGTATAAAATAAAAAAATCTAAAAATTTCCCCAAAAATATTTGTGATGACAAAGACCACTTCATCCCTCGGATGTGGTCATACAAACGAGATGCACAAATCCTAAAAATAATAATAAATATTATTTTTTCGCTGCAATCACAAGTTGGAGAAAACAAAAAAACTCTAATACCAATGTAAGATTTGTAACACATATAAATCATAGAAGTTACGGAATACGTCTTGCAACGGAAGTGGATCGTCGGGACCTTTCTATGAACTCTTGACGAACGCACTTGTACCTCGGATCGGGAACCAAACTTCGGGGAAACGGAACACTTTGCCACAGCACAAGCACCTCTGGAAGAATCTCCACAAAAGTGTGTTTGGGACCTCTGGTATGGGTCCCCTTTTATAAGGGAGGAAGACTTGGGTGAGAAGTTAGGCAGAATGCATCACACACGTCCATCACGCGTGATGATGTGTCCACTAACGTGCAATCTAATCGCATGATCTGCGTGATCCCCGTGCGACAACGTGGTTCGTGCACACGTTGCGTTGTCCTTGTGTGTGACAAAGCGGTCTGCATGCGTGTTGCATGGTCTGTGTGCACGATAGTGTGGTCCGTGCGCGTCGCGCGGTCCGCACGTGTCACGTGGTCCGCACGCGTAATGCCCATTTGGGCATTTTTCCAACATGTTGAATCCCTTCCAGTGCTCTTTGTCCGAGCCAAGAAATAGGATAAACACACAATGAAATGGAAGGGAAGAGAGAACGAAGGGATGGAGAGAAGAGAGGAAGAGAGTTAATGGGTCTTAAAAGGGGCATAAAGAATGGGTGTTTCATCCCATGAATAAATGTGAGTGGGAAGGAGTTACATCGAAATTGACCTCTCTTCGATTTTCTGTCCATTGCACTTACGAGTACTCGCACTGTGGATTCGATGTCCGATGGCCTACGTTTGTTTCGGCTGACTCTTGGCGATTTTGGACATTTGCTCTATGAAATGGACATCTCAGGAAAAATAAAAGTTTAATGTTTTTATGAAAATGTGGGGTGTTACATATTTGTTATGAAAATTAGAATTTTAAAAACCCAAAAATAATAAAAAAATTGAAAGATATATTTTTCAAATTAGAAAATTTTGAATTTTTTAATAACATGTGATTTATGTGTGTCATAAATATATGCATTCTATTTTATTACACATATATAATTTTTATGGAATGATAAATATAATATGGGATAAATTTCACTAAATACCCTCCATCTTTACTTTAAAATCAGATTATCCTCCAATTATTTATTTATTTTAGCAACTACCCTTTGGACTAGGAATAGCCAATTTTTCTGATCATTTTATTGACGTGACATTTATTTTAAAGATAAAATAAATACAAAATATTAAAATAATAATATATTTTTTTCAAAAAATTAAAATAAAGAGAGGGGCCACCCCTCTCCCTTTCCTTGAGCATGGCTGGCCAGCAGAGAGTGGAGGGGGTGCCTGCCCCCCTTTCCCTCTACTCTCCAAGGTCAGAGAGGAAGGGGTCGGCACCCTCCTTTGCGCCAACGATCTGGGCGGCGGAGAGGAGTGAGTGGAGTGGTGCCCCTCCTCCTTTCTGCTAAGATCGTTGGTGCAGATGTGGAACAGTGTCACCTCCCTCCTCCCTTCCTCCATCCGATCATCGGTGGGGGGGGCTCTTCTTTTATTTTTTTTAATTTTGTATTTCATTGTGCATATTAAGCACTTTGTGTGATTATGTGAATTATCATATTATGACATGCATGATTATGTGATTATTAATAATATCTAATGTATGCAAATTATCATGTCATATTTATTCGATATTCACTTGGTGCATATAAGTATGGCATTTATGTGAATTGACATGATAATTGAAATATGCACATTATTAGTTTATTAACTAAAATAAACTATATAAAAAGAATTTATTTTCTCTATGAAAGAACACGTTCATATATGAAATTATGTTACATACTAGACATAATATGTGTGTTTGAATTCTTATGAGATTTATTCACATAAAGTACATATTGTTGTTTTTATCTTATTTATTTAAATTTTCATGTGAAATATGCACATTATTTATGATAAGTTAATTTGTTTATGAAAAGAATAGGTTCATATATGATATTTTTTGCATATTCTTTATATGTTGAAAAACTTATGTAATAAGAATAATTAATAACACATGCATGATATGAATTATTTGTTATGTAGATAATTGAAAATTATGTGACATGAATATTGAGGTATGCATGTGAATAATCATGTGATTATTTATATGTTTATTTCATGATTATATTAATTATAAGAGTGTGACAAGTAATATTTATTTATATGTAAATTAAGTATATAATTATTTGTGTACCTTCTATACATTCATATATGATATTATTATATTTAATTTTGGGTGTATAGATATTATGAATTATGAATATGACACGGACTTAAGCTGAAATAATTATGCATTTGTCTGAGTTTTGAATAGTAATGAAATATAGTTAGTCCAAATGTGATTAAGACAACTAAATTATATGATAATCATAGTTAGCTAACCATGGGACAATTCTTTTGAGTGGCCCGTGACACATGCATGTGTTAATGCAGTCTCCAAATTTATTATGTTCACATGATAAATGATATTTTTCCAGTTATTTTGGTGTCAATGGGAAGAGGCGATTATTTTTTTTTGTTGGCTTCTTACTAAAGCAAGGAAGAATTCCTATCATGGAACCCTATTTGTTCACATCATATATTTTAGATAATTTTATATGCTAGTTTTTCAAATTTATTAGAATAGTAACTTGGCGAAACATAATATTTTTAATGAGTGATAACTATTATTTCAAATAGAAGATGAGTGGGAACATAACAATCATCTTGGTGTCACTTTCTTAAAAATATTATTATGTCATTATTTATGAATATATATGATAAAAAGACTTTAAATAAGACACAAAAATTAAAGTCTTTGCAATAAGACCAGTCAAAAGGAAGAAGTGAAAAATTGACACATTGGAAGATCACTACCAAGATTCTCACGACCCTGAAATGATGAAATCATTAAGAAAGATATGATTCTTACATAACTTTTATTCTTAGTAGATATGCATATATCTATGTGTGATAGATATGCTTATAAACTTGAAGGTTGAGCTAAAGAATCCAGATCACATATTTTTAGGTGACTTTATGGTAATGATTTTAATTTACTCACTTTGAGCATGGTGAGTTGCATAGATGTTTAATGCTTAGTATAAATATCAAATATTTTTGACAAAGATATTTTTTATTTGAAAAAATAATCGATCATATTTAATTGTGACATGTGTTATCAACACCAAAACAAAGAATATTATTGCAAATCTTAATAAGAGATCATAATACGATGAAAATACAATGAACAATGTATAAATATTAAGAAGAGTTGCTACTCATGACAATGTGGAAAGCACGAGCACGATGTGAAAGTTAATAAAATCAAAGCAAAGTGCTACACGTCACAAATACAATCTTTCTTTATGATTTGATTGAGTCAAACGAGGTAAATCTGACCGTATGTTAATTTTATTTTTAGATAGTCCTTTTTTATTGGAACCGTCCTTTGTGGATGTTATGTATTCAAAGAATGATAAATTCTTTGTACGACTTAATTGTTAAAGCCAAATGTTATAGTAGAAAACAATATAAAAATGAGAGTTAAAAATATTATGACTTGTAAAATATTCATTTTGATTATTTTATCTTGATTGACTTATTATACTACGATTTTAAGGTGGAATATGTATACGGTCTATATTTTATTCTTGGACAAATGTAGATATGCATTAACTTTTATCTTTAAATTTCACATTTAATGACGTTTCTTTTCGACAATGTGTTAAAAGTCTTGACTAGTTAATTTGTGATATTTTAAGGCAATATAAATATAGAGTAGTTAGAAAAATATATTTTGTTGCTAAATTATTTTGCCTATTTTTGTGACAATAGTCTTGACATGAAAATTTTTTAAATTTTTTTGGATAGAAAATATGAAATAATACATTTGTCAATTAATGAATATGGTTTTTCTATCACATCAACTTTGTGTTACAAAATTGAATGATTTATCTAAGTTAGTAACATGAATTATTTTATTCTAATTCATGAAGTTAAATGGAGAATCAATCTTGATAAGAAAATTAATGACTTGCCGAATAGATTGAGATTATGAAAATTTTAAAGACATTCAAATAGTCTAGCGATACAAATAGTATAGTTAGTGGATTAACTATATTCAGCGATAATAAGATAATATGAAGTCAAATTTGCTTGAATGCATTTTTAAAGTAGAATGACACAAATAAATTTTCAATTTTGCATTTAGAATATTGTTATAGTTAGTGCTGCTTACAACTTCTAAATAAGTAAGAGTTACTAAAATACATATGTGACTATCATAAATATTTTCTTGGCTAAATGAGATTAAGTAATATATTCACTTTAGAAGTTAAAGATTTTGAGTTGATAATGTATACATATTGATTAGTGACTAAGTCCATATTTAGTTCTCACATCTCAATCCAAATGGGAGCAATTCACAATCAACTTATGATGAATGTTCATTTTCATTGAATCACATGAGTAGTGTTTCGTCAATTCAATGTTGAATGAATATGAACCTAGATATGTAACGAAAGTTTTCTTATGGCTTGATAAAGAAAATGAATTAACATAAAGAGTTATAGTATGAAGATGTAAAACAAGCTAGGAAACTGATAAATCATTAGTTTTGTCGAGAGACAATAAAGAATGTGCTCTTAAACTGATGAATATGATATTTAAAAATGAGGAAAAGTAGTTGATGCAAAAATTGATAACGTATGCTAGCAAGTGCACTAGTCGATCAAGTAATTAAATAGAAAGCATAGGTTGTCATTCCCAAGAGGAACTATTTTACTTATCTATCAAATTTGAGAGGCTAATAGGAGACGACATATAATCTGGGTAAAAGTGTTCAAAAAATAAATTCATAGAAAGATAAAAGATTAAAACTAAGTAAAACTAACAATGCATAGGTCCTTAGGATGATGAATTATAAGTTAGACAAATTGAGTCACCTGAAAGCATTAAGTTTGTTTCAAATGATGGATTAGAATCTACTCCAATTATTGACCCCTACTAGGATAAATCGAACTATCTCAATTTTAGATTTAATGTGAATCACTCCGTCTAGGATCATAAACTAGTTAAACAGAAATCAATTTGCATTAAATCATAGGTTTCAAACTATTAACATCCATACAATGGTAATGTTTAATAGACTGCACAACAAGTATCCCATCAAGGATCCTACGAGTGTGTTATGCAATGCCTCGACGTAAGATTCTTAAATCAATTCCACAAAAATCATGCAATCATAATTAAATATTCCTACGAGGATAATAGCCAACTAACGAATGCAATTAGTCTCTAGAAAGCATTAACAACAATATGCATAATAAAAATAATTGAACTTTAAAAATAATTATAAGATGTAGGTCTAATAGTTTGCTCTTATCAATAAAACTATTATAAATGTTCAACCATAAAGATGACTAAAAACTTTAAATTACAGAAGAGATAAAGATAGGAAATTGAGGTCTAAGATCATCCCAACTAAAGTAGAATGAATTACCGATGAATCGCTGCTTGATTCTCGTTGAGAGTCAATCCCGTAGACATCTTCTCAGCAAACCTTCGAAGTCTTCTCACGTTCTTGGCTTCTTCTCACGTTCTTGGATTCAAGTCATAGGTTGTAGGCCCTAGCATGAATTCAAGATATCTCTATTTATTGTGATCTCAATTTCCTTATGATCGGAGGAGAAACAAAAATCTTTTCTATCTAGAATATGGTAAATTCGAGGTTCAAGTGATTTTGAGATTTTTGCCTTGTCAAACTCTAAATTTTCTAGCCTAATTTCTTTCCAATTGATTTTTGTCTTGTCATTTTCAAATTTTCCATGTGATTCTAAGATTTGGAGTCATTGTGCATTGATAATTTTCTTCTGAGAATATGCTTCCATCTCAAGTTCGGCGCCTGTCATGCCCCTTGAGTGCTTCATCGCGGCTGGGTCAGAATCATATTTGGAGTCGGCTGTAGTCATCACGAGGCATTACCAAGTTTCACGGCCATGAATTAGTGATTTTTCCTTCTGTTGTGTGACTTAAAGTACTTCACGACTGTGATGAAATTATAATGGCCCCGTGAAAATCTTGAACCTATCTTGTGGACATTCGGTGAGAACCATGACTAGAAGATAATAAAGGTTTTAAAGGCTTGTGAAATATTGGATTTGGTAATTTGTAGCTTCTGTGAGCACCGTGATCATCAAGTAAAGCTCCATGAATTTCAATCACAACGGCCATGACTCTGTTGTCACAACCCGTGAAATTAGACTTCTAATTTTTCGAAAGACAATATTGACTATGTTTTGCATGATTTTCTTCTGATTTTATTTTTCTCCATTTCGATTGATTTTTCCTACAAAATAACACCAATTAGATGTATATTGCTACTTCAACAAATTTAATGAGATAAATATAAAAGTGGATGCATGCTATGATCAAATTACTCAAAATAAGCCTAAATGCTATGCTAATTATATGTAGTAAAATGAATGCATCTGTAATAGTCACCAATGACTAGTGACTAAACTTTATTATATTTCCTTTTGCTTGTCAAATATCTAGCTATTATTGCACACACACACACAAAATAAAATTCACATAGAGCTATTTGAATGCTTCAATATAAAAGCATTAAGCACAATATGAATAGACTGAGATGGTTCATTTATGAACTCAAATGATTATCAAAATAATGAAACAAGTATCATCAAGGTTATCAAAATCACAATAATTTGCGATCTCGATCTCAAATTTAAGATCATTTTTGTAAAATCGATAGAATCATAATAGTAAGATCGTGGGATCAGTAGTAAGATCCTACTGACCCTACCCATCCAATTTTTTGTTCAATGTTTTATTTTTTATTTTTTAATTTTCACCAAATGCAACATGATTTTTAGTGAAATAAAATTAATAAGAAAATACTTGGTATGATTAAAAATATTTTTCACAAAATAACTTTATTATCAATGTAGATTAAAAGTTATTACATAATGCTACTCCATATTAATTATATTATTGTTATTTTTGTCAATTCGTATTAAATTACTATTGTATAAGTAATGGGATTAATGGAGGTGTAACACCCCTTAGGCGAAACCTCGTGTGGCGCCCTAATCTAGGCCGTCTGTCTTAGATCAACGATGCAGATTATTTAACATTTTCTCTCTCTCTCTACACTCTTGCGCTTCTCTCTCTTCCATCGCCGCCTCCCCTTCGTCTCTCTCTACCCTCTCTCTCTTCTCTCTCTCTACCCTCTAATCGCTGCCACCACCACTTCCCCTCCGATCGCCGCCGATCACTTCATGCTGCGATCTTGCATGCTCCGCCATCGATTTGCACGAGCATGAAAATGGGGGACGTCGGCCCCCTCCGTGAACTTGCTGGTGAACTCGCCGATGCCCCCCATTTTAGTTGCCATGCTGACGTGTGCGAAAGACGAGAGGGGGAGGCGTCCCCCCCTCTATGAGCTCGTGGAGGGGCGCTGACGCCCCTCTTTTCTCTGAAAAAAGGACATCGCCGAGGGCGGCACTCGCGGTTGACGGAGATGGCATAGGGCTCGACGACATTGGCACTTACGGGAGATGGCAATGACGCTCGACTCATGGGCGGTGGCGCCACTCGGAGGGAGTTGCAGCGGCGATAGATAGAGAGAGAGAGAAGAGATAGATAGAGAGAGGTAGAGAGAGAAAGAGATAGATAGAGAGAGGTAGAGAGAGATGTATCTCATGTAAAATGAAATATATATATATATGCATTTGTAGGAAATTTTAATAGGATAGTACTTAGGTGGACATTATTTATAATCTTAACAATTATAATTTTTTATAGAATTTATTTTTAAAATAATTTTATATATTAAACTATATATTAACCTATATTTAATATATAAGTAGGAATTTATGATCCTAATGTTATGATTTTTTATCTTACACCGTCCTTAGAAAAGATCCCAATCTTGACTACCTTGAGGATCATTATGTGTATATCCATATGTTATGGGTAAATACCTTGAGTATCATTATGTATATATCCATGTTATGGATAAATACGAATTAATGCAAACAAGAAGTCCATCAACATAAAATATGTGATTAAGGTAGAAGTTACCCATAGTGAAGGGGGTGATATGTCATAAGGCAATTTGTTGGGACATTAAAGATGAGAGGTCCTGGATACTAGAATGAAAATATAAGGAGAGAGGGGGTCCCCTTGGTGAATATTGGCATATGCTGAGAAAGGTGCAAAGGCGACACAATTATGACACATGTGTATCTAGGGGAACGAATATTGAGGTATACGTAGTTAATGAAGGTGTTTCGAAATTTCATATTTTTAATGCTCAAAGACATAGACGACCATGAAACTCTATGGAAAACCTTTTCCAAATCCGCCTTGATTAGCATGTGTTTTGTTTCTTGTCGATGTTTAAGGAGGGAACTAATTCTTGTGCGATTAGGATGTAATCCTAGATATTCTTAACGGAGATGAAGACCGACTATCTTTGATCAACAAGACTATCGAGGATTGGTTTTAATCAATTTGCTATGATCTTGGCTAGGAGTCTATAGAGAACATTACAATGTGAGATAGGTCGATAATCCTTGACTATTTTGGGGGCACTACATTTTGATATTAAGACAAATGTAGTGTTTGACCAATCGGGTGGGAGGACCCCAAGGCAGAAGAAATTTGATAATGTATCAATGATTTTGGGCCCAAGGATATCCCAATATTCTTTGAAGAATTCTAAATTGAAGCCGTCTAGCCTAGGAACATTCCAAGGTAGAATACTCTAGAGGGTGTTCCTAATCTCATCATTTAAAATAGATGTAATGAGGGTGGTGGATCAATTAGCTTCGGAAGGGGAGGCCACTACTCAATGTGTGGGGGATTGGGGCACTGCGAATGGTCCAATTGTTTCATCCATGTCATTCTTTAAAAAAAATAAATTCTCTATTAATGAAATTATCCTTTATTATTTCTAACCATTCATAATATTTGGCCACTGTGGTGCACACTGACTCAAAATGTGTGACCTGAGCAAAATGACATAAAAGCAATAGAAAGATCACATTCCGCATGGAAAAAGGGCGACTACAAGGCTAGATGCCCCCATGGCCTTGGGTATCTCCACACAGGGTGTGCCCTCACTTGATAGAAAAATCTTGAATAAGCTTTAAAATTTATAAAATTCTTAGCACACATGACGAAGTTGTAAGCGCACACTTAAGGTTTGTCCAAAAGGAGTACGAGGAAAATCCGATACGAAGCCTTACTGAATAGGAGAAAACCGAATTGAAGAGAAAATAAAAAATGGACTACTAACATCTTAAGATTTGCATAATGTAAGGTTATACAATTTTTTGGTGGTTTTTAATATGAATAAAAAAGTATAACAGGGCTTAGGAGGATTGTTACATGACTTCCGTTTCCTAAATCGATGAAAAATTCGTAAAGTAGCAGCAGATGCCTCCATACATGGGCATTCCCACTCTCGTGGTGGATGGCATCCAGCGACCAGATCACTCTCATACTTGCCGATGACTGGACTTGCATGCATGAGGTCATCACCTAGAATGCAACCACCATGCTCTCGCGAGGATAGTACATTCTAAAGAACCAAGATGGGGGCATGTGCCGGAACATCCCCACCTCTAAACTTCGAGAAATCTTGAGTTGTAAATTGAGCCCAACCAACCTTTTGGCCCATAGTAAGTCCCGACAAGTAGAAATCCATCTCGAGTAGATTTCTTTGCATCCATTTTGAGAGAAAGCAAAGAGAAACTTTAGGCAAACCTTTCGATCGTACCTGACACTAGTCACCATTGACCCCTTAGAGACAACTCCATTGTCGTCCCACCTCTCGACACACATGCAACAATCAAGGAATAAAATATTGTCAAATTCAAAAATTATTATGAGCCTCCCCGTCGGGTTTGCTTGGCATTGGTCGTCATTGATCCTTTTCACATAACCCAATCGTCACCCCACCTCTTAGCATGCATGTGATGGTTGAGGAATAGAGCACCCTCTCGGGCCAAGATCGCCAATGCCAAAAACTCAAACCTTAGAATGAGAGAAGACATGGAGTACTCCGAGCCTACCTCTCGGTCTCGCTCGACACAAACTGACAACATCTCTTAGATGTAACCCAATTGTCACCCCACATATTAGCCCACATGTGACACTTGGAGAATAAAACACCCTCGGGGGAGAAAGATATTGTTCTCGTCAAGGATGTTCGATGCTTAAACCACAAAACCTTGGGGCAGTCCGGGTCCATCTCTCGGCCTCACCGTGGTTCTGATAATCGATGTCTCTTAGATGCAACCCGGCCATTGCCCACCTCTCGGTATGCATGCAATGATAAGGGAATAGAGCACCCTTTTGAGAAAGAGGTGGTCAAAGTATCAAAAATAAAAAATCATCTCTTGTAGTAAAAAAAATAGAGGAAGCTCGAGTACTTCCCCTCAGCAGACTCTTTGATAGATGGTGACTGATGTGGAGAAATTATGTATATTTTTTACTCATGTTCAACATGTATTTATTCCAAGTTTTGCTATGTTTGCTTTATTATCGCATTGCAGCTTTTATGATTTTTCCACATCCATTTTATGAAAAAATCACATTTCATATTTTTGGGATTGCATTACTATGTGTTTTAATTATTTTTCATGTAGAAATCTTAGCAACCAGCAGATGGGGCATATGGGCATATGGAACCACTTCTTACCTTAGAAGAAATGTACAAGTAGAGAAATGTCTCTTGTCACATCAGCTTGACAGATTCCTTTGCACCAGAGCAAAAAAACTTCCTTTATGACCTTTTTAGGTAGAAGAATGGAAGTGGGGCACTCAGGGCAAAGGCGCCACCATCTGGACACTTCATAAAATTCAAGAGGAAGCAACACGGTTCACCAAGACAGCTTGGTTCAAAGTAGGAAACAACTAGAATAAGATACATTTCCACATCGGCCAATAGATTCCTCTTTGCACCAGGAAGCTTCCTTTACACTTTGGGCAGATATGGACAAGGGAGCTGCTGAAGAGGTGGGTAGGTGGCAAGCTTGAATCCTAACATAAAGTAAGAGGAGACAATCAAAAGAGGAGGTTCAGCATTCCACAAGCATATTCCTTTAGCAGCTAAAGTGGGCAAAATAAGACAAGGGAGCAGGTAGATGAGTGGACAGGTGGCACGATACTCTAAAGCTATAAAAAGGCATGGACCAAAAAAAGCCATCTTTTGAATTTTCCAATACCCCAATCTCCAACTCATTGCATTTCATAAGGAGGCTTCTTCTTTTATTTTTTTTTCCTTTTCTTCTTTTTTTTCTTTTCTTGTTTCTAATGTGTAACTAAATCAACCGGCTAGGGTTAGGGGATTGTAATGGATGTTTCATTTTGAGTTTATAATATGGAGACATCAACTATCATTTATCTTATGTTCATGGATCATCGACGGCTAGTGCCAGGTATAGAATTTTCTTAGATGTTTCCTCTCGAACTAGACCCCAAGGAATCCATATGAGAGGGAATATCACTTGTATGAACTCTATGCGGTCCAATAGGGCCTTGACTTACAATTTAGGATTCCTTTACATCCGAAGATGGGGATATGCCAACACATACCTGATAATTGTGTAGTTATTCAATTATTTTAATATAATTATCGTCAAGATTGATGTGTTTTATATTATTTCATCTTTAACCATCAAAGATTTCAAAATCTACATTATTGTTTGATCTATTTCAGGAACCGTAAAAATTTGGCAAAAGTTTGGCAAAAATATATGTACAGAGACTCAATACAGGCAGCCAGTATTAAAGCCTTTCAACCAGTATTAAAGCCCTTCAGGTCAAATTGAGCTCGCAGTGAAAAATATGGGCTTGTCGTATTTTTGCGATCTTGCCCAATTAAAGCTAGTCAGGTCATATTGTTCGCGCACCAGAAAATATGGGCAGGTTGTATTTAAGCTAGTTTGCCCGTATTAAAGTCATTTAGACTGTATCATAATCCAGAATCAATTCGACTTGATCCAACAGACCGTAACGCCTCATCCTAGGCCGTATTGAATGTATTTTGGTCGTATTGGGCTAATTTTTTGGGTATTTTGGACATTCTTGTAACCCTAATTTGCAGGGACTATAAAAGGGATTTGTGGAGACAAAAATAGGGGTCCAGACCATGTTTTTGAGGAGATCAAGATGACTGGGACGAACGTTTACTTTTCTCTACATTTTTGTATCTTTCTTAGACTTAAACTCATTCTCTTTTTACGAACTCTTACGTTTCAATGAAGATTTCCTTCTCTATGCTTGGCTAAACTTCTTTTTCTCAGGTTTGATGAAACCTAGGGTTGATCTTTAGGGAATATTTTTATTGGATCTGATGTGTTCTTTGTCTTTCATGTGCTTCATGTAGTGCTTATATTAGATTGGCCACCTAGTTAAGCGACCGAAGATTTTTTTTATTACGAAAGTATTTCATCAAGATTAGTTCAAATGAATGACATGAAATGTATTGTTTCTTAGAAATAAGGATAATCATTTTACTTATGAATCTTGATTTATAACGTAATTAAAATAATTTAAATGACCACGAAAGTAGGCATTTATTATTTTAATTAGAATTGTGTTTGCCTGAAAAGGAGATGCATGACTTTTGAAGATTGAGTAGAACACTAATGATTTTATTGTCTCTAAATTCCCTATGATCAATACCCTAGATGGATTCAAAACCCGAAAACTTTTATTCTCATTTATTTCTCATAATCAATTCTCGTCCTTTCTAGTCATTTTCTGCACTCATTTTGGCATTTCACTTTTATTTAGTTTTTATTATTATTTCACCCCTTTCTAACCGTTTAGATATCAATTAGAATCATATAATTCTAATACTTGAACTCTTCCCTATGGGACGATATTTTATATACTATGACATTGATTCTGTATACTTGCGAGAGAATTGTCAAGTTTTTGGGGCCGTTGCCGGGGAAGAGAGTCGATATTAGAATTTTGATTTTATTTGTTAATCTAGACAAAAATTTCTTTTCTTTTTGTGCATGCTCCGCAGAGACAGGGCACTTGAACCATATATTCCTGAAATTGAAAGACAGTGCCGAGCAAATCGAAGAGCTAGAAGAGAATAGCAAATGGCCAATAATCAGAATAGAATACTGACATGGAAGAAGGCCAACAACAACAACAGCAGATGGAGGAAGTCGAACCTCCAATGAGGGACCTAGCCAGAAGGTCTTATAGAGGCACCACCCCGTGTATTATGGTTCCGAGGATTGCTGCAAATAATTTTGAATTGAAGTCTATACTCATTCAGATGGTGCAATTGAATCAGTTTAGAGGGGAACGCAATGAAGATCCTCTATCTCATATCAATCGTTTCCTGCAAATGTACGCCACTATCAAAATGAATGGCGTTGAAGAAGACGCCATCAAGATGAAGCTTTTTCCATTCTCTCTCAGGGATGAAGTACAAGATTGATTGGACTCTCAACCTCTTGAAGCCTTCAACACATGGGATGAGCTATTTCAATATTTTATGAAGAGATTCTTTCCTCTAAGAAAATTCATTAAACTTAGGAATGAAATCACTTGTTTCAAGCAAAAAGAAAATGAATCTCTAGGCAATGCATGGAAGAGATTCAAGAAATTACAGAGGCAGTGCCCAGATCATGCAGTACCTGCTTGGCTCCTAATAGAGACCTTCCATAATGGTCTCTCTCCCAATTTGAAATTTAACATTGATTCAACAACGACAGGTGGTTCCATCATGAACCTTCCTTACTCACAAGCTTGTAATATGTTGGATCAGTTGGCTATGAATGACGAAGACTATGATGAAGAAGGACCATCAAAAGCAGCGTCTGTTAGAGACCACGAAGGATACAGAGAATTGAGTGCTAAGATAGATTCTCTAGTGCAGTTGGTGGCAAATATGAATACATCACAACTTATTTGTAACAATTGTGGAGGAGCTCACAATACCCTAGATTGCATGCACCATGAACAAGCCAATGTCATGGCAAATCAAAACAAAGGGAACAACCCGTATGCCACTACATTTAATCCGGGATGGAGGAATCACCCCAATTTTTCTTGGGAAAATCAAACTGAGCAATCTCAACAAACACGCCCGCCACCTCCTAGCATTCCACCTCGACCACATTATCAAGCTCCATACCAACCACCGTTTTAGCAACAACTCCAGTATCAACAACCACCACCACAACTTCAGGTGGAAAAGAAACAATCTTGGGAGCTTGCACTTGAAAAACTGGCGAATGCAACAAATGACAGATTTGAAAAGATTGAGAAAGGGATGGAGCAACTAATCACATCGAATAGGAACTTGGAGTATCAAGTGGGGCAAATAGCTAGCTCCATGAATTTCAGAGAAGAGGGCAGCCTTCCAAGCAAGACTCAGGTGAACATTGCAATGTAGTGGAATTGAGGAGTGGCAAAGCATTGGAGCCACTTTTGAAGAAAACTATAGACAAAGGAAAGCAAGTTATGAGGACAACACTACAGAGCCACTAGAGCCTCCTTACAAGCCTCCACCACCATATGTGGCACCAATTCCATTCCCTTAATAATTTGAAAAGTTTGTAAAATTATTTAAACAACTGCATATAAATATTCCTTTTGCAGATGTCATTGCTCAGATTCCTACATATGCAAAGTTTTTGAGGGAGATCATGTCTAAGAAGAGGGCTCTTGAGGAATATGAAACTATTTCTTTGACAGAGTAGTGTAGTGCAGTGATACAAAGAAAGTTGCCACCAAAGCTAAGGGACCCGGGTAGCTTCTCAATCCCTTGTATTGTTGGTCATCTGAACATTGACAAAGCTTTGTGTGATTTAGGTGCAAGTGTATCTCCGACGCCCCTTTCTATTTACAAGAGATTAGGATTGAACGAATTGAAGTTTACTACTATCTCACTACAATTGGCTGATCGTTCAATCACCTATCCAATGGGAGTTATAGAAAATGTACTGCTGAAGGTGGATAAGTTCTTTATACTAGTAGACTTCATTGTCTTGGTCATAGAGGAGGATGGAGAAATACCCATAATTTTGGAAAGACAATTTTTGGCCACTGCTGGTGCCCTTATTGATGTCAAGAATGGAAAGTTGACCTTCACCATTGGGGATGAAAAAGTGGAGTTTGACCTTTCACAATCTCTCAAATTTCGAACTCCTACTAATCAAGTTTTCTTTGTAGACTACATTGATGAGAAGGAGCAAAAAGTGTTGCGAGACTTACCACAGAAGAACACTTTCGAACTCCCATTGCTGAACTCAATTGAAGCCGGATGTAAAGAATTGCATGAATTGAGTGCCACATTAGGAGTTCACCCTAATCACGCTATGAGATTATTAAAGACAGACAAAAAACTGAAACCGCACTTGTTGGTTGATGAATTTAAAAGGAGGAAACCACCAGAACTTCCTGATCCACAACCTGGATGATCCTTCAATGCGTCGGGTCAACGACGTTAAATGGAGGCACTTCTTGGGAGGCAACCCAAGATTTTTCTCTTATCATTATGTTCTTTGAATTGTGCTTTTGGAATAAATAGTCGCTCATCAACGCATGTATGCTCATTGTAGGATATCGACAAGCTAGGAGGCGATTGGACCATGGTTTACAAGATTAATGACTAACACATTGAGCATAGCGACGTTCCAACCTCCACCACATAACCTGTGAGCTTTTTTTATCTCAATCCTAATTTTATGTTTTGACATGTTAGAAACATTGAGGACAATGTTTATTTCAGGTTTGGGGGAAAAGGAGGTTAGCTAGTGTTAGCATGAGTCAGTGTGTTGTTATGACTATCTACTAGTTAGTAGTGAGTTTAGTTGTGTTGTTAAGTATTTGCTTTTGCATGTGTCGGGTCAAACTAGCTGTCATGTATGAGCCCCTTATCTTTTAATCCATGTTGTTGGCACGCTTTGAATATGCATTAGTCAATGTATCTTATCTTATATATATTTGTTTGCATTTTCTCATGTCTCCAAAGCATAGTGCATGTCATCAAGTATGAATTAGGAAACATTATACATGACAGTGTGATCCTCTAATCTGCATGATCGATTTATTTTGAACATTCCTGAAGAAGAACATAAAAACATAAATGACTTTGTCTTGGACCCAAAGCGAGTGACATGTAGCCAGACCTTGCACATAACTACGTCTGGGATCTTACATTTGGACCCACTTATATGATGCTCAATTTTGATCTGCTACATTGTAGAAATAATAAGTCATGTAGTTAATACATGCCTCATAATTGTACTTCTCTTCTCGAGTAAGTTGGAGAATGTTTTTTTATTCTTTATTTAATAAAGGTCCCAAGTGCCTCGCCCAAGCATATAGAAAAAAATAATAAAAAAAATCATGGGCAACTTCTCTTCTCTATAAATAACTACTCCTTTGTCCCCTCACTTGAGAAAAATAAGAGTATGCCACTTATGACACCGCTAGCACCCAAGTCAAGTATTCTCGGAAGAAAAGCGAGGCTTGTGCCCAGTGGAAGTTTTCTTTTTAATTTCAGTTCCCCAAATTACAAAAGAAAAGAAGTGACAAATATGGACTAAATGAAAAGAGGGTTAGTTGAACCCAAGGACAAGTAATTGTCCTCTACATGTGCTGATCAACTTTGAGTATTAATGTAAGTTGGGGGTTAGTGCAAGGTCTTAAGAGGTAGTTATATGAAAGGTCAGTCTGCAAGACGATCTTATTTGACGTCCATAGAGCACATGCTTCAGTGGTTCCAAGTCAAGAGTTTAACAAGTCTTTAATGCGTAAATAATGTTCAGGTAGAGAAGTATGAGAGCTAGAGAGATATCATGTCACTTATAATGTGGTCAGGACTGACCCTAAGTTTCTAATTGTTGCTTGAGGACAAGCAAAGAAATAGGTTTGGGGGAGTTGATAATTGTGTAGTTATTCAATTATTTTAATATAATTATCATCAAGATTGATGTGTTTTATATTATTTCATCTTTAATCATCAAAGATTTCATAATCTACATTATTGTTTGATTTGTTTCAGGAACCGTAAAAATCTGGCAAAAGTTTGGCAAAAACACATGTATAGAGACTCAATACGGGCAGCCAGTATTAAAGCCCTTTATTGAGCTCGCAGTGAAAATACGGGCTGGCCATATTTTTGCCATCTTGCCTGTATTAAAGCCAGTCAGGTCATATTATTCGCGCACCGAAAAATATGGGCAGGTCGTATTTAAGCCAGTTTGCCCGTATTAAAGTCATTCAGACTGTATCGTGCTCCAGAATCAATACGGCTTGATCCAACAGACTGTAACGCCTCATCCTAGGCCGTATTGGACCTATTTTGGTCATATTGGGCTAATTTTTGGGGTATTTTGGATATTCTTGTAACCCTAATTTGGAGGGACTATAAAAGGGATTTGTAGAGACGAAAATAGGGGTCCAGACCTTATTTTTTAGGAGATCAAGATTGTTGGGACAAACATTTACTTTTCTCTACATTTTTGTATCTTTCTTAGACTTAAACTCATTCTCTTTTTACGAACTTTTACGTTTCAATGATGATTTCCTTCTCTATGCTTGGCTAAAGTTCTTTTTCTCGGGTTTGATGAAACCTAGGGTTGATCTTTAGGGAATATTTTTATTGGATCTGATGTGTTCTTTGTCTTTCATGTGCTTCTTGTAGTGCTTATATTAGATTGGCCACCTAGTTAAGCGACCGAAGATTTTTCTGATTACGAAAGTATTTCATCAAGATTAGTTCAAATGAATGACATGAAATGTATTGTTTCTTAGAAATAAGGATAATCATTTTACTTATGAATCTTGGCTTATAATGCAATTAAAATAATTTAAATGACCACGAAAGTAGGCATTTATTATTTTAATTAGAATTGTGTTTGCCAGAAAATGGGATGCATGACTTTTGAAGATTGAGTAGAACACTAATGATTTTATTGTCTCTAAATTCCCTATGATCAATACCCTAGGTGGATTCAAAACCCGAGAACTTTTATTCTCATTTATTTCTCATAATCAATTCTCGTCCTTTCTCATCATTTTCTGCACTCATTTCGGCATTTCACTTTTATTTAGTTTTTATTATTATTTCACCCCTTTCTAACTGTTTAGATATCAATTAGAATCATATAATTCTAATACTGGAACTCTTTCCTGTGGGACGATATTTTATATACTACGACATTGACTCCGTATACCTGCGGGAGAATTGTCAATACCCCATCCAGGTAGTCGACATTTTTCAAACGTCCTGTCCTCGCGAGAGCATGTTATACATTCTAATTGATATGTAAGTCCAACACTTGGCATGTGACGACCAACCTCGATGGTTAGCCATCACAAGGGATAAAATAATGATAACATTTATCTTAAAATTTAATTAGAAGTAAGGCACGGATGTTGCGATTAAAAAAGGAACTTAGTCATAATAGTGGCCCAAATAGCAACATGTACATACATTGTATCTATCTCAAGATATAATTTGTCATATGATAAAAGGGGACAAAAGCCCATAACATTGCAATAAAATATAGGATCATTTCAGCTCAACCTCAAGTAGAACAAAAAGATGCAAGTCTCCAACCAAATGATATAATATGACACTATGGTCACAAGATCCAAAATTCTTTTGCAAAAGTACCCAAGACTAGGAACTAAGATACATTTAAAGTTCTTTTTTTTTCTAAAAGACATAGATAAATAATAAGGACTGAGAGTATGTATTGAATTCCTTCCTCACACAACCTACTCCCAACCACGAATTTCACAAAATATACTTAGCAGTCATCACCTACAAGGAATAAAGAACAAGGGGTGAGCACTTTGAGCTCGATGAGTGGTGGGCATATGAATATGTGAAAAACTAAGAAAATCGATATCCCATATGCATATCATTAAATCCCCAAAAACATGTATGATATGATATGAGTACAAAGAAAGTAGTGTAAGGAGAGGAATTCCTTACCTATGGCGTATGGCCAATATGATTCCAAAGTAAGTTATTGTGCGATCTAGGAGATGCCACCATTCACGAGTTTAATAATTCACCACTACGATATTGTCCTTGTGTAGGAAAGTTTAACTATGTACTATGGATTAATATTTTCCATCATGGAATGGTCTTAATGGTTGCCGCACCTACTCGGAGTTGATTAAGCTTTGCTGAAATGCACTACAAAGCAATTTTTGCATGATATAATTAATATGGATGTATGAATGTGCATGCTCTGCATATATGCAATATATAATTTCACCACATTTAGAAAATCTATTGTTTCACATAAAGCATGAAAATATGAGAAAACACCATAAATCCTTAAATCAAACTAGGTGTCCAATACTTTGTGTCAATACATTCAGTTTTGATTTATCTAATGGCATACGAGCACACATTTCATATGATGTGAAGCATTCACTTCAGTGAATCAAAATCTAAGTGAAAAAACTCGTCTTACATCAGCGTAAGACTATGAGAGACACTAGAGCCTGATATTATCATGTAATCCAAACTCGTCAGATTGTACACTTCCGAATCCTATCCACTAGCTAGAAAGCCTGATCAAATACATATATGATCTCATTAACAACCATTACCACATCCATTTGGGAATATGAAAGCAATTAATAATTCTAATAGTCATACGTGTGTATATATATATATATATTATCCTTGTCTCATTCTATTTATTTATTTTAGTAACACTTTTATTTTTGTTGCAAATATTTACTCAGTCACTTCAAATCTTTAATATAAAGGATAATACTCCTTTTTTTTAAAGTCTACACATATACATATATATATATATATCTTACCTATACTAAGTTCGATCCCTTTATGGATGAAATACCTCTCCAATCTCCATTAGTTATTACCTGTCCATAACACATATTATTATTTGCCTATTAATCAGATTATTTAATCAACTAATGTTCCCAGTTTTATTGATTAGTTCTTTGTTCACATGATTAGAACTTAGGTATTAGTTTTATTTGAAAGTTTGTTTCGCCACTCATGATTAGTTTAACAACTTAGTAGCCATGTTATTATCTAATGTTAAACTACAATCAACAACCACATTTTATTTAATAAAATCAAAATTCCTTGATATGATCTCTACATACACATTCATGAATCATACCACTTGAATCATTCTAGTTAGCCATTGGTTCTTCTTTACATAATATCACTTTGGCATTGTTTCCTACTGCTCTCCATTTGTCACCCAATCATACTACTTAGTAGGTTAATCAGTACACTTCTTATTCATTGCTGATACTATTATACAATTCGGTTTAACCCATTACCACAGTGATTTTCATATCCATGTTATAATAACCAGGAACTAGATTTTTATCCCCTTATTATAGTCTCAAAAAGTGTTCATCACAAGCCTATCTAGTTTATATCAACTAAACACCCATCAAAGTAATTAACAATACATTACTTCTTATTTAATCAAACTTGTTGCCATTAAACCTGCGTATGGGTTCTTTCATTAAGCAACAATCAGTAGATTAGCCTAGTTGATATTCAACAGGTTTGGACATATTTTCTCTGTCAAATACAAATGTCCTTGGACCATGCTTGAATTGATATATAGCTACAAATTATTTCATGAATATAAGTTTAAATATCTTGATTATAAGCTATTAGTCATGAATAAATTTGTGGCGGTAACTCGTGAATATTGATGGCGTTGCAACTGATCGGTAGCCACAAAGATTATTTTTATGGCAATAAATATCATAGTAACCACAAATATTTATGTAAGTATTAAACATTAACAAATGTGGATAATGATATCATTCATGGCAAATACCTTGATATTGACAAAGAAAGTTTGGTTAACATTGTTGATTGACTTTCATGGTTAATTATGTTTGTGGCTATTAACAAATTTGTTTCCACAAACAATATGTAATAATTATGAGTAAAATTTTCATGATATGTAGTAAATGATACATGATTTTAGATTATTAATTTCAAATTATTTTATAGGAAAAAGTAATTTTATTTATAAATATTCTCATGAAAAATACATAAAATAACTAACTAGATACATTTCATAAAATAAAAAAATGACTACCTGAAAAGATAGATTTTTGTAAATTATAATGCTCATTAATCATAAAATCCAATTACAAAAATTCATGTAAAATAAAAATATTAATAAATTTCAACTACTTTATCAAAGGATTATATGACACAACAATATTAAAAAATAAATCCTAAAAAAGTTAACATAATCTAATTTTTATAATTAAAAGAAAGCTTCTAACTTCTCTTCCATCGTCCTTTGGAAATCCTCCATCACAACCATCTTTTGTTGTTGATCTTGAATTTATTCTTTTCGACATTTTCCCTAAGTGCCTGTTGAGATTTCATAAGTTGTAAGTGTTCTTCAAAACATTTCTTAGCTTCATCACATCATCAATTATCTTCTTTGAATTGTTCTTATGTGCTAGTATTAATCCTTGAAGGAGGATACACACCATAACCTTATTAGTATAACAATTAATTAGAATATTCACATAACTATATCAACCCGCTTAATTTGATATAGACAATGCAATAACTTACTAGTCTCATTGTTAAGATTCTCATTTTAACTTCCAATGGACACATTGATTGATCTCAAATATCGTCTTCCTGATGCCATTTATACCTCTGCAAATTCATAGTACATATAAATTAACATAAAAAGTACAATTCTTAGTACTTAGTGTATAGCTTTATAAAATAAAAATAAAAAAAATATTTAAAATTAATTATAGACTACAACCCGTATGTGAGTAAAAAATAGATAAATTCTTAAGCAACACAATTAATAAAGCATCTAAAAATGAATAAATTATTCTCAATATATAGTTTCTAAAATGGATGTGTTGAGCACCCTCCAGATCTAATATAGTAGCTCAAATCAGATCTCATTAAATGCCATAAAAAATGGATACGAGGGCTCATATTCATCTCAAGATGATGCATCTCCTCCCTCCCTCTCTCCCTCTCTCTCTCTTCCTTTCTCTCTCACAGTCTCTCTCTCATTCGTGCAGATCCTTCCCTTTCTCTCTCTCCCACGCATGTGATCCACACACCTGATCTCCAACAACCCTCGCCTCACCTTCGCCGTTGCGTCGTGCGTCGGCTCATCCTCAATCACCGGCTTTGACACATCTGGATCCCTCCCTCTCTCTCTCTCTTTGTCTGATCCATCACTGATGACTCTTGTCGTCGCCGTCACATCGCCTTCACTATTGCATCGCCTCGCCGTCGCCATCGCATCACCTCATCATCACGATCGGTCGCCTCGCCATTCACCCTCGCAATCGAATGACTCACCGTTTGCCCTCATTCTCACCTCGCCAGATGATATGACTGGGAAGCTTCCATAAATGCAATTGATGTAAATAATGATGTTCAAGTAAAGTTCGATGATCATGATAGTGTTGTGGATTTTCGAGATAAAGAAACTAAATATAATCAAGAATCCTTACGCCAACTTACAAGATAAAGAGTAAAACAACTTCAGAAGACAATAAAATATCATTTACAAAGTGGGCATGCAACTATAAATCAGATCCAACTTCTCAATGTGTTACAAATTAGGTCGCATGAAGACTCAGCATAATTTGGGCCAAATAAATCATCGGTTAATCATATTTATTTGAAATTTTTGGAATTAATTAGATATGAGATATACTATTGAGGATAGTAACAAAAATTGAGTTTGTTATTTTAATAAATTAGTTAGGTTACTTATAGGCTAAGTTTGGATATTTTCTTCTAGCCCAAATTATGTTTCTAGGACCAATAAATACTGATACTCGTTATTATTTGAGGCATATTTGAATCTATTAAAAATTTGACTTAATTGCTTTGCTGTGATGGAACGCCTACAACCCATTCTTTGGGAACTTCTACTATTAATTACTTAAGATTAAATCCATCTTTTTATAATATCGATTGCTTGGGTAATCTTGAGATTGATAATATCACTACCTGAAAATTCATTTGATATCATTCCTCTTGATTATCATATGTTGTTATGGTCACTTAGGGCATTGTTCTTGAGCAGTATTAGTCGGTTGGTATCAGAGTCACATTTTCGATTCGATTTTCTAGTTATCTTCCATTATTCTAGTTGTCCCCTATTTCAATTTCTGAAAAAAAACCACAAAAAATCTACTTATTTGTTCTTCAAATCCTTGTTGTCTTCCTTATTTGTTTTTATTTGTTCTTCAAACCCTAGTTGTCATCCTTATATTCTTTAAAATATGATACAGTTTTAAAAAAGACCATAAAAAATTTATTTCTTCGTTCTTCAAACCCTAGTCGTCTTCCTTGTTTGTTCTTATTTGTTCTTCAAACCCTAGTTGTTATCCTTATTTATTCCTCAAAGTTTGCTACAGTTTCAGGGAAAAAATTAGGAGACAAAAGAATTCGGGAAAAAAAAGAGTACAAAAAAAGGTAAATAGGGAAAGTGCAAGAAAGGAGGAAAGAGAAGAATAGGAAAAGAATTTGGAAAAAAAATTGAAAAAAAAAACTGAAAAAAGGGGTAAGAAGGAAAAGAAAAGAAAGAAGAGAAACAAAAAAAAAAAGACAGGGTAATATTGTAGGAGGAAAGTGCAAAAGAAATTTTTGAGAATAGAAAGATTTATTTCAAAGGATTGGTGATCTTTGATTTCATTCTATTTCTAAACTTTTGTTAACTATACTTATTTGACAACCTTTTTCGTAATTTCTATTCCCAAATCAACTTCAAGTATAATCTAATTGCTCATTTCCTTATGTTGACTTGCATTAATTCTCTTAGAATTTATTGGAGGGTTCAAGAGAAAAAAGGTTGAGTGGTGAGTACAATTGAGGGAAAAAGCCTAATAGAGTTGAGGTAAAATACGAAATTCACCACGTGAGGTAGTGACATTGTGTTTAATTAACTTTTGCTTCAGAAATTTCTCAGATGTCAACATGAAATGATAAAGAACTTTATTCTAGAAAAGAAGAAATTGATCAAACAAGAATGATGAAGGTCATGACACAACATTTTCAACGTCTTGGAAATATGATTATTGAACTTCATGATCAGGTAGATGTGCAAATTGCACAACTACAACAACTTATACAACCAAATCAAAGAAGAGATTGCCAAAGACAAAGTGCTCCTGATGATGATGAACATGATGAAAAGATGGAAGAGAAAGATGACGAAAGTTGGAGAAGGCATAGGCGTCTTCAGATTGAAGGAAGAAGTCATTATCGAGAAAATATTTTCTATGCGCGTTGTTGTGTTATGGATGGAACTTGTGGATTGATTATTGATAGTGGAAGCTGCATCAATATTTCTAGCCGTTACATGATAGAGAAGTTGGGACTACCACCTTAAAGCAACCAAAATCATACAAACTTCAGCGAATAAACGATGGAGGAGAAGTCGAAGTGGCCAAACAAGTGCTTGTGTCATTTAAAATTGAAAGATTTACTAATAAAGTATTATATGATGTTGTTTCAATGCTTGTTTGTGATATCCTTTTGGGGCAACCATGGCAGTATGATCGATGTGTGACACATGATGGTGCAAAGATGGCAGAAAATACACTTTAGCACCATTGCCACCTCAAGAAGCATACGAAGAATAGGTGCAACTTAAGGAGCGTGTAGCAGCTTACAACATTGAGAGGAAGAGCATGGCTACACGAAATCACATGAAGAAAGAGAAAGCTAAAAGTCATATTCTAATTCAAAATGGTTTTGAATGTTGCAAGAAAGATAGATGAAAATTTTGACTGTCACAACTTGAGTGATGAAAATGATAACCACCCAACTTTTGAGTGCTTAGAAAGGCCACCTTCTGAAAGCATTGAGATACAACATTTTGATGTTATGTCTTACGAGTGTTGTGAGAATGAGAGAAGATTAGATCTTGAGTGTTTAGAAAGTAGACCTCCAGAGAGATATGAGCAAAAAGACTTGAGTGTTAAGGCAAAGGACAGAGAATTTAGTAATTTTGCTCCTAACACTAATCATCTTTTGTCTTTTGATTCTGATTTGTCCATGCATATATGTAGGAGTGAAGTATATGAAGATACAAATTCTTGAAAGAGGTTGTATTGATTTTATGACGACTAGTTTGAAAAGTCTATCTCTTACCTTTGAAACATTATATTTGTTTGATGTGACTAACTTGCAGGTTTTAATTGAAAGAAGTATTGAATGACACTCAAACATTAGATCTCAATTTTGTATTCCACCTTCTTATTCATTTAGTGCTGAAACACTTTATATGAGACATATGTTGAAATTTTGGAGTGAATATTTTCTAGTCCTAAACACTTTTGATTGGTTGATTTTGATTTCAAGCCTAGAATCTTATTCATTTCTTTAAATCCACCTTTGTGCTTTCCTAAGGTCATTTCTGCGGATGATGGTTGCAATCTTTCATATAATTTTCACATAATGATTGGTAAGTTTGTTTCATTTGCATTAGTTGTACATTTTTCATCGAAGATTTGAGAGTAATTTCTTTGGAGATATTTTGATTTATAACAATCATTTGAGTGATCATTTTGATGATATTTTGAGTAGTTGTAGGGACTTGCATGATTCCTTGAATGAGCCAAGTTATTTGTTTGATTATGAATCTTACAATATATCACTTTCAGACGTTAAGGATTCATTTTATTTCGTTGAAACTGATATTTTTATCTTGGAATCACTTGACAATCTCCATATTAGATTTCTAGTCCTTTGGAATTTTTTGCGCATCTTATTTGACAGGATCCTTATGCACAATTTGTTTCTTAAAATACCATTGTCTCATTGGCATAAGATATTTCATCTGGCCTTGATTGAGATATATCGTGCAAGGCATTTAACATATGACAAGGAGCTTTATGCATTGGTGAGAGCTTTAGAGACTTGGAAACACTATTTGTTGTCCAAAAAATTTGTCATTCATTGGTGAGACCAAGAATCCTTAAAGCATTTGAAGGGCCAAGGTAAGCTAAATCAATGACATGTTCACTGGGTTGAATTCATTGAAATGTTTCCTTTTGTTATCAAATATAAACATGGAAAGGAAAACATAGTTGCTGATGTGTTGTCACGAAGGTATACACTTATCTCATTACTTGATGCAAATTTTTTTGTTTATGAATATTTGAAAGATTTGTTGAGAAAGATCATTATTTTTCTATTGTGTTTAAAGCTTCTAAAAAATTTGGTTTTAAAAATTGCTTGTTAAATGTTCTTTGTGTGAATTGCTATGTATTCCTCAATGTTCTTTGTGTGAATTGCTTGTTAAAGAATCACATGTGGGAGGATTGATGGGGCACTTTATTGTTTTGAAAACTTTAGAAATTTTGAAAGAACATTTCTTTTGGCCTCACATGAAGAGAGATGTGCAACAAAATTGCGATAATTGCATGGCATGCAAGAAGGATAAATCTAAAATTAGGCCTCAAGGATTATATATGTTTTTGCTAGTTCCTAGTCATCCTTGGACTGATGTTTCCATGGATTTTGTTGTAGGTTTTCCCTGGTCTAGAAGTGGAAAGAACTCTATATTTGTTGTTGTTGACAAGTTTTAAAAAATGACACAATTCCATCCTTGTCGTAAAACTAATGGTGCTGCTCATGTTGCAGATTTGTTCTTTAAAGAGGTTGTGCATCTACATGGCACTCCCAAAATTATTGTAAGTGATAGGGATGTCAAATTTCTAAGCCAATTTTGGCGTGTTATGGGCAAACCGAGGAGTAAATCGAACTCTTGGTACTTTATTGCTGCTGCGATAAAGAAAATTTTCAAATCTTGGGAAGAATGCTTGCTTGTAATTGAATTTGCTTATATGTTCTACTTCACAAATGTACTATCGAGTTTTCCTTGGAAGTCTTGATTATTCCTACAACATTGGGTTCTCTTTTATGGCCTTCTTAACCCGATTTAGTCATTGGAGCTTGTTTCCTAATTTTAGGGCTAAAATATGACTGTTATAGTACATTCTGCACGCTGTCCGATCGACCGTTCTGCCCCACCGGCCGACCGGTACATTTATCTGTTAAAAAATATGACCGTTGGTGAATTCTGCACTAACCGATCGATTGACTGGTCGACTGGTGCTTCGATCGTCATGGTCTCGATATTTTATTTCCTGATTTCTGCATTTTCTGCACTGACCGATCGAATGGTGTGCCTGATCATTCGATCGGTGCTTTGACTGTTAGATCGATTGCCCTGCACTATTTTGAGCATAATGTTTTGCATAATTATCCAAATGAGATGATTTTGTGTCTATGGAAAGCTAACAGAATTATTCACAACTTTTATATTCATCATTTATCCAAAATTTAGTGAGATCATAGTCAAATAGTGATTTAAAGTTCATTACAAAAAGTTATCCATTTTAAATAAAATATTTTAGACCTTTACTCTTTTATACATAATGTCTTCTACAAATATCGAAATTAAATGATATTTGATTCTATGAAAAGCTAACAATAATTATATGTATCTTCTATATTAATCTCCTATTCCAAATCTCATGATAGAATACCCAAATATTAAGTGCAAGTTTAGCACATAAAATATCAATTTCAAATTTTACTTTTCAAATTTTACTTATTTAAACATAACTTTTTATGTGATTGTCCAAATGAGGTGATACTTGATTATCTACAAAGATAAGAGAGTTATATATAACTTTTATATTCATCTCTTAATATAAATCTCATGAGAACATAGACTAATATTAATCGAAAGTTTAGTGCATGAACAACTCATTCTTATTTAGACTTTTTCGACATTTTAAATATAACTATAATTTTTCAAGGTTTGTATCATTAAAATATAATTACATAGGGCATAAAAATTTTGCTCCAACATGAATATCATGATTGAATACTCAAATATCACGTGTAAATTTATTACAAAAAATATCAACTTGAAATTGAACTTTTTCGAGCTTCATTTGTTTAAAGATAACTTTTTATGTGGTTGTCTAAATGGGATGTTTCTTTATTCTCTACAAAGATAAGAGAGTTATCTATAACTTTATATTCACTTCTTAATGCAAATCTCATGGCAACATAGACAAATATTAATTGAAAATTTAGTGCATGAAGCAACTCATTTCTATTTAATTTTTTTTTGACATTTTAAATATAACTCCAATCTTTCGAGGTTTGTATCATCAAAATATAATTATATAGGGAATAAAACCTTTGCTCCAATATCTAGAGCTATGTTTTATTTTCCATGTTTATATTTGATAACAAAAGAAAATATTTCAGTGAATTCAACCTAGTGACCATGCCATCGATTTAACTTACCTTGTCTCTTCAAGTGTTCTAAGGATTCATGGTCTGAATGGATGCCAAATTCTTTGGACCACATTTACTATTGCCAAGTCTCTAAACTCTCACCAATGCATAAAGCTCCACGTCATATATGGGTACTTAAGAGTTGCACCACTAAGTTTCTCACTAAAATAAGCAATTGGTCTTCCTTCCTGCATTAGAACAACACCAATACCAATTCCTGAGGCATCACATTCTGTTTCAAAAGTTTTGATAAAATCAGGTAAAATAAATAAAGGAGCTTAACTTGGCTTATTTTTCAATGGTTGAAGGCATTTTTCTACTCTTCTGGCCATTGAGAGCCAACATTCTTTTTCAATATACGAATCTAGAGTGCTAAAATTTGGTACAAATCTGTGACAGAAACTAACTAGCCAATGAAAACTATGCACAGTAGCCATTGTCTTCGGTGTAGGCCGTTCTTTGATTGTCTTGACTTTCTCTTCATCAACTTTTACACCTCTAGAAGAACAACAAAACCAAGAAAAAGTATATCCATGCAAAAACTCACATTTTTTCATGTTAGCATATAACTTTTCACGTTTTAAGGCCTCAAGCACATGTCTTAAATGTTCAATATGATCAGTTAAACACTTACTATAAATCAAGATATCATCAAAATATACAAGAACAAATTTTCCTACAAAAGCACGCAAGACATGATCCATTAATCTCATAAAAGTACAAGGTGCATTCATGAGACTAAATGGCATAACCAACCACTCATGTAAACCATGTCTTATTTTAAAGGTAGTCTTCCATCCATCACCTTCCCTCATCCTGATTTGATAGTATCCACTTTTAAGTCAATCTTAGAAAATATAATAGAATCATGCAACTCATCAAGCATATCATCTAATCGAGGAATAGGGTGTCAATATTTTATCGTAATCTTATTTAGACACCAAGTTCCATCTTTCTTTGGCACTAGTAAAATATGGACAACACTAGTAAAATATGCTCTCACGAACAAGTCCTTTAGAAAGAAGTTATTCCACCTGCCTTAGTAACTCTTTTGTCTCTTCGGGTTGCTTCAGTAAGCTGGATTATTTGAAATTTGCGCACCTGGAATGAAGTCAATATAGTATTCAATTCCTCTAATTAGAGGTAAACCTAAAGGTATTTCATCAGGTGAGACGTCTTGAAATTCCTGCAATAGAGAAATAACAACACTAGGCAAAGGAGTGCAGCATTAGATAAGTAGACCTCCTTGTATAATAATAAGATCATAGGCATCATTGAGTTATAAACTTTCTGACTTTCACTCACTCTAGATACAACACCCATTTTTTCATCTTTCCTACTCACTTTCTTCTCTTCTTCTCCTTTTAACTTGCCCACTTTTTCTTTTTCACTGTTTGCACTTAGATTTTTAACTCTTCCTTTCTCTTCTCTCACCATGCTCACTTTTACGTCATTACATGAGGTTCCTTGTAATAAGTGGAAATAGAATTCTTTATTTCCAATTGCTCCTCGAACACTTGGTGTGGTAGTAATGGTACAAGTGTACTATGATGCTTGTCCTTGTGGAAACTATAGCGATTCGTGTAATCACATGTGCGGCACATCGATAAAACTACCCAGGTCTCTCAAGTAAGATTGTCATGCCTACATAGGTACAACATCACATAACACCTTATAGCATACTTCCTAATGGGAAATGATATCAATACTTGTTTAGTAAGTTTGAGCTCCCAATTTTCATTTAACCATTTCCTGTAAGGTTTGGGATGCTATGATGCAGACTTTAGAAGTTGCGATCTCACGCGTCGACTAAATATCGTTCAAATTGTTTAATTAATCGCTCTAGTCTACACTATTGCAAGTATATAGGTCGAGTAAGAACGAGTGCCGTAACCCCATTGATTTAGATTGAATTCCACCTAACATATACTATGTATCATGGAATAAGATCGAAGTAAAATAATAAAAAGAAGAGTGATTTAGCATATAAGAGGTATAGATGAAGAAGTATCCCTCTGTGTTGATCTTCAAAAGAGGCGAGTAATCTCTCGATTCTTTTTATGAAATGCAATCTACTCTCTCCTATCACTCGTCAATCTCTCTTTGGGTGATAAGAATTTGCCATATATAGTGGTATAAGATTTTATGACCAATTGATCTCTCAATACTTTTGATCATACAAAATAATGATCTCTCAATACTTGTCGCAGATAATATAAATCCTAATCCTATTATGCAAGACAAAACTCAAACAAATGTTGACCTAGTGTGCTCTCTCTTCACAATGTAATCAATCGGACCTCTCAGCCTCTTCAAGCTAAAGGCAATCAAAATAATATTATTGCTGAAGATTCAAATATAATCTGCCCCTTCTTTCGAACATGATAGATTGAACAAAAGAGATCTATCGATCAAACACAATTCAAAATGTTTATGAACCACATCATTGTAATCTCATAACATAACCAAGCAAGTGTCTAAGAAAATTGCAAAAGAGAATTAAACCACGACAGTCACGTAACCACAACACAAAGGAATCTAAAGTTTTAGCTGAACATTGAGTTTAACAAAACAAGTTCCCGAATCTTCATTCCTTCTCTTGTGTGTTCTCCATAGCTCTCTCTACCCCTCATCCTCGTCCGATCTCTCTCCTCCTCTTTCCCATTTCTCTATCATCCTTTTATCCCCCCTTTTTCTTCTCACCTGAAATATAAATTTCAAAAATTTGTTACTATTGAGAAACTTGTTCAAAGTTAGTAACTAATAGACATATATTTCAAAATTTAAACAGAATGTCATGCAAAGGTGAAAGAATTTATATCTAGATTCTTAATAAAATTGAATAAAATAAGAGGTGATCATGCTTTTAAAGTGCATAAGCCAAGTTTGTCAACCATGAACTTACTTGCCACATTAACACAACTCCCACTATCAATGATCAGTCCACAAGTTTGATTTTGCATAGAACAACGAGCATAAAAGAAGTTCTCTCTTTGAAGTGCTTCAGTGTTTTCTTGGACATTTATATGTAATGTTCTCAAAATTACAATGATTTTCCCAACTTCTTCAATTTCTCGTGACAACTCTTCTTCAGATGCAATATCATCATTGTCCATCATGATCATAGCACGTTTATTTGGACATTGTGGAGCAATATGATTTGAACCAAGAGAATGAAAACGTTTAATATCTCGAGTCTTTTGTGAGCTATTAGAGGCAATACCTTTATCCCTTGAGTGGGAATGCTCAACTTTGTTGTTCTCTTCCAATATTTGAGTTGGCTTATGAACTGACTTGAAATTTGTACGCCATTTTGATTTCCAAAAAGAATTTGAACTTTCAACTTTTCTATTTGGATGAATATCTTTCTTCAATTGTTTCTCAACCTTTATAGCCTTATGAAAAACTTCATCCAACTCTAAATAGTCTTGCAATTCCACAATTTTGGAAATCTCTGGATTCAGCCCACATATGAATATTGCAATTGTGTCTCCATGATTCTCATTTATGTTGGTGCGGATGAGTGTCATTTCCATTTCTTTATAATACTCCTCAATCTCATTGTCTACAATTTCATACGTAAGCCAAAATAATATGATGGAGGAACAAATCTTCTCCTCAATATAATTTTCATGTCATTCCAATTTTCAATTGGAGATTCTCGATTTTTGTGTCTGTTAATTGTTAATTGATTTCACCAAATAATAGCATAATCAACAAAAGATACAATGACAAGTTTAACATTTTTCTCATCAGAGTAATTATGACAATCAAATATACTTTCTACTCTTTGTTCTCACTCAATATAGACATCATGATCACTTTTACCTTGGAAGGTAGGGAGAGATAGTTTAATTGAACCCGCGTTTTTGTAAGTAACATCCCTATATTGTTCCATTTCTCGTTCATTTCTTCTTCCTCCAATCTGAACACGTCTATGCCTTCTCCAATTTTTAACAGAGGCTTCATTATCTTCCTCTTCCATCTCTTCATCATTAAGAACATGATGTCTTTGGTGATCTCTTCTTTGATTGAGTTTTGTAACTTGTTGTAATTATGCAAGTTGATTCCATCCGCACATCTACCTGATCATGATGTTCAATAATCATATTTCCAAGACGTTGAAAATATTGTGTCATGACCTCTATCATTCTAGTTTGATCAAGTTATTCGTTTATAGGATTACACTCTTTGTCCTTTCCTATTGACATTGTAAGCAATTTATGCAACAAAAGTTAATGGTAAAAACAACCCCTCTACCTCACGTGGTGACACTTAGTGATGACACTCGTAGTTTATCTCAACTATATTTGGCTTTTTCCCTCAATTGTTCTCACCACTCAACTTTTTTATCTCTTAAACCTTCCAACAAGTTCTAAGAGAACTAAAGAAAGTCAACACAAGGCAATGTGTGATTGAACCAATCTAATTTATCAATATGATTGCAAGATCAAAAGAAATCTTGAAGTTGAGTTTGAAATAGAAATAAAAAAAATGTTGTCAAATAAAGATATATATTAAAGGTTCTGAATTGGAATGAAATAAAATAACATCAATTCCTTGAGTTAAATGATTCTATTCAAAAAGATTTCTTTAGCACTTTTCTCTAGAAATAAGCTTTCTTTTTTTTTCCTTTCTTTCCTCTTCCTTTTGAATCCTTTCTTTCTATTTTTCAAGATTCTTTTTTCAAATTTCTTTTTTGAGAATTTTTTTCTGTTCTTCCCTTCTCCTTTCTTACACTTTCTTTTTGTCACTATTTCTTGCACGTTTTTTTTCGAATTTTTTTAGATTTATTTCCTGAAACTATAGAAGATATTTGAACAACTAAGAAAGATGACTTGGATTTGAAGAACAAATAAGAGTAAATAAGGAAGACCGCTAGTGTTTGAAGAACAAATAAGCAAGATTTATTTTTCATAATTTTGTAGTATTTGTTTAGAAACTAAAATAGGGAGAAACAAAATAATAGAAGATAATGACCCACATAAAGTGTGAGGGTCAAGTGTTAGAAAACTTTCATTTATCTCCTACACAAGTGAATGCCTCTATGCATAGAAGAAGAATGTCGAATTAAGCTTTAAAATTTATAAAATCTCAACACTAACACAACGCGATTTGCAAGTATACAGAGTATCACTGTAGTGCTTGAGGTCCGTCCACAAGGAAGTTCTTGTACGAATCTTCGAAAAACTTCAAACCAAACTCGACATCTAATGGCTAAAAAGTGAAATGGAATTTAAGCAGAAAAGCAAAGGTGCTTTTGAAAGTAGAATGGTTGTGCTAATTCTTTTGGATTTTCGTAATAGTAAGATATTAGAGAAACAAAAATAGAATATGTGGGATTTAATCAATCAATGGAAACATGTGTTGGGGGTTTACGAGAGGTTCTATTGCTTAGAACTTGTGTTTTCCTGCTCTTCTAATATTAGGTAAAGACGTTTGATTGCCTCTCGACATGCGTATATGGGTAAATAATGGTCACACAGCTTGTTGGCGGCATTCTCAAGCTCGTAAACAACTTAGTCTAATCATATTGTCGAGTTCGTATATACAATTCGAGTGTCACTCTTGTGCACACCAAATCAATAGGCGAATCAAACCTCATCATTAGGATCAAGCTAAGCCCTGCATTATTCTAGCTACTATGTCCTTGCAAAGATAATCAGAAACATGAGATGACCTCTCGGCCTGAATCATTTGCTTAGAACTTTCGTAGAGCAGATAGCATTTTCTAGATGATATGAATCCATTTATGATGACCGAAACTCCTGCCTTACTTCTCAGTGCCCATGCAGACGTCTGGTATGCGTGTGTCCCTCTCAGGCTGGGATTCAACGAGCACACGATGCCTAAATCTTTGGTACAGTAGAGACCATTACAGGCGCAAATGAAAAATTAAATGAGAATCCTTCTTCTTGCATAATGATATCCCTGTCTAGTGATGCAGACTTTAGAAGTTGCGCTCTCAAGCATCAACTAAATATCATTCAAAAGTTAAACAATTACTCTAAAATATACACTAGGTCGAGTAGGAACCATGAGTGTCGTAACCCCTTTGATTTAGATTGAATTCCCCCTAACATATATCTCAATTCGTCACAGAATAAAATCAAAGTAACAAAAAGAAGAAAAGAAGAATGATCTAGCAGATGAGAAAGTATTGCTCTGTGTTGGATTAGTTACTACCGTTGTGTTGATCCTCAAAAGAGGCGAGTGATCTCTCAATTCTTTCTATGAAGTCCTAGACATGGATGAAGACAATCAAACTCCCATTCTTTTAGGAAGACCCTTTTTAGCCACTGCAGGAGCAGTAATAGATGTCAAACAAGGTCTTCTTACTTTTCAAATAGGTGATGACACGGTGGAATTTTGGTTGAATCAGATTATCAACTGTCCAGACATGGAGGATTATTATCTCCAACCTGAGCATGTAGATCCCCTAATCCAGAAGGTTGCATCAGTTATTCATATATCTGATCCCTTAGAAGTCTCTCTCGGGGCCCAAGAACCATAATTATGGACAGAAGAAGAAGCTAAAATTTTTAAAATAATATGCACCTAGCATAGATACAACATCCAGACAATCCACAGGAGAATCAACTTATGGAGTTCGTACAACACTCTAGACTCCACATACCCAGTGATTGTTAGCGCATAATTAAAATCAAGCCAACTTCAACAGCTACTCGACAAGCTGAAAACCTACAAGCATGTCATTGGTTATACCCTGGATGATCTCTAGGGAATCAATCCTTCTATTTGCATGCACCGCATTCACCTGGAAAAGGACTTCAAACCATCCGTTGAAGGACAAAGAAGACTTAATCCAGTAATGAAGGAAGTAGTAAAGAAAGAAGTGATTAAACTTCTAGATGCCAAAATCATCTATCCCATATCAAACAGCCAATGGGTGATCCCGTGCAGGTCGTGCCAAAAAAGGGTGGAATAACCGTAATAAAATTGATTCGAACAAGCTCATCTCCGCACAAACTGTCACAGGATGGAGGATGTGCATTGATTTCAGGAAGCTAAACAAAGCCACCCGAAAGGATCACTTCAAACCTTTCATTGATCAGATGCTAGAAAGACCGACGAATCACTCCTATTTCTTCTATGTCGACGGATTTTCTGGATTTCATCAGATCCCTATTCACCTAGATGATCAGGAAAAGACCACCTTTACATGTCCATATGGAACCTTCTCATACAAGAGAATGTCATTTGGGCTATGCAATGCTCCTGCAAGTTTCCAAAGGTGCATGATGTCAATTTTTTCTGACTTTATTGTAGAAATCATGGAAGTCACTACAAGAAAAAGTCGTATTTCCAACGGTCCATTTTCGACAGCCCGAAATCTGTCTTAAATATCGACGATTTTTTCGGCGGATCTTTCAAACCGTCGATACTTTCGTCAGATAATTTTCGACGGTTTAACCCGTCTAAAATTTCGACGGTGATAAATTCGTCGGAAGATTTCGTCGAAAATATTTATACTTCGACGGTTATGACCGTCGATAATTTTGACGGTTTATCTAACCGTCGAAACTTCCAGCGATCTGAACCGTCAAAAAATTTCAAGACTGGTTGCACACAATTATTGAACTTATCGACGGTTTTGACCGTCGAAATTTGCGACGTTCAAAGCAACCGTCGATATTTCGGCGGTCATAACCGTCGATAGTATTTAAATAAAATATTCTACCTTACTTTTTTTCGACGGCCTCAACCGTCGAAAATGGAAATTTATAATTTACACAACCTATGTATCTGTCGATGTTTTTTAAAAATTATCATTAAGGGAATCGACGGCTAAAACCGTCGATATTTCGATATTTCGACGGTTTGAATACCATCGAAACTATCGACGATTTTTCCAGCGAATTGGAGCCATCGAAATGCGAATTAATATAATATTATATTTACCTATGTTGCGGCGGTTTCGATCGTCGAAAAGTGGTTATATAAAAACCCGACCGCACTCTTACTTAGAACGTTTTGAACGTCCGTCCGTCCGTCCGTCGCCGCCCATTTCGTCCGCCGTTCGTCCGGCCGTCGACCACCTCCCGCCCGAAGCTTCCGCCGCCGACCATCTCCGGCGCAGGTAGGTCCGATCCCCGCCTCCTTTGATATATAATTTTTCTCTCCTTCGACCATCTCCGTGCGGCGGCCAGTTCCGGCCGCCATTCTTGCGCGGCGGCCAGACGGCCGCCCTCCGCGCGCGGCGGCCAGATCCGGCCGCCCTCTGCGTGTGGAATTTGAATTATAGTTGTAATATTTAGAATTATATTTAGAATTATAGTTGTAATATTTTTTTTCCTCCTTTTGTTTGATGGAAAACGATCATGAGCAAAAAGGGCCAAAACTGTTATATATACTTATTATATGCTATCTCTATACCTAGCAGTATGATTAATAAACATTAGCTAAACAATCTGTTCTTCCTCAGTTATTTCATATTCATTTTTCTTTCCTTATACAATTTTGTATGACTGAAATTTTTTATGATTTGCAAATAATGTAGTCATTATGTCATACTTGAACGATCGTCGATGGATGTACAAAAGAAATAATCCTGGTCGTAGAGGCTTGACACAAGAATTTATAGATGGCGTTGACTATTATGTTATTGTGGCTTGTCAATCTTTACAATTTCAGCGGGAGGGAGCAATTAGGTGTCCTTGTTTGAAATGTGCTAGCACAAAGTTACAGACGATAGAGACTGTCAAAGTTCACTTATATAGAAAGGGTTTCAAACCCAATTATTGGGAATGGGATGATTTAGGCGAAGGAGCGCCTTCGACAAGTGTCCCAAATGAAGGTCTTCATTTTGTGGATCCTGAACCAACATTTGCTTCGCAATATGAACAGTCTGTTTATGACGCAGCTGCAACTGAGTATGACAATATTAAATTTGAGCAGAATGAAGAGGCACCAAATCCAGAAGCAAGAGATTTTTATGACTTACTAAACGCATCGAGCCAACCCTTATGGCCTGGGTGTGCAAGTCATTCGGAACTATCACTTGCTGTTAGATTGTTGAATCTGAAAGCCGACCACAATATTTCACAAGCATGTTTTGATGCATTTCTAGATATTTTAAAAGGGGTCACACCAACTGGGGCTCGTATTCTTGAAAATTTTTATAGGACAAAAAGATTGGTCAGTAAACTTGGTCTTGGCTCAACTAAAATAGATTGTTGTCGTGATGGTTGTATGTTATATTATGGCGAGGACATCAATCTAAATGAATGCAAGTTTTGTGGGGCCGAACGATATAGAGTGACTAACAAGTCTCAAGTCGCTGTGAAAAGAATGCATTATTTGCCTCTTATTCCAAGGCTTAAAAGACTATACTCGTCTATAGGGTCAGCGTCGCAGATGAAGTGGCATGCACAGCATAATACTTCTGAAGGTGTAATGCTTCACCCATCGGATGGTGAAGCGTGGAAACTTTTTGATCGTAAGCATCCTGATTTTGCTAGGGACCAAAGGAACATAAGGCTCGGATTATGCGCAGATGGTTTTACACCATATGGTCAAACTTCAGTTCCTTATTCATGTTGGCCGGTAACAATAACACCTTATAATTTGCCACCTGGGATTTGTATGTCCGCACCTTATATGTTTTTGACATGCATTATTCCTGGTCCTCAGAGTCCTAAACAGAGGATAGACGTGTATGTACAACCTCTAATAGACGAGCTAAAAGAACTGTGGGATGGTGTCGTCGCTTATGATGTGTCGACCAAACAAAATTTCACATTGAGAGCTGCCTTATTGTGGACTGTTAATGACTTTCCAGCCTACGGGATGTTGTCTGGTTGGATGACTGCAGGGAAATTAGCTTGTCCATCTTGCATGGAACACTCAGATGCGTTCACTTTGAGAAATGGGGGTAAAAATACTTGGTTTGATTGCCACAGACGGTTTCTTACAGCTGATCATCCGTACAGAAATAACCGAAATGCATTTCGACGGAATAGGGTTATGGAAGACATGCTTCCGGTTAGACGCTCAGGAGCTCAATTACGTCGCATTGTCAATGCTTTATGCAGAATTGTCGACGACCCAAATGTCACATACAATGAGTATGGTGTTTGTCATAATTGGACCAAACGAAGTATATTCTGAGATTTACCTTATTGGTCTAATTGTTTGATACGTCATAACTTGGACGTCATGCACATTGAGAGAAATGTGTTTGAAAATGTATTCAACACCGTAATGGACATTAAGGGTAAAACAAAGGACAACCTCAAAGCGAGACTAGATTTGAAGGAGTATTGTCGACGGCCAGAGTTGCACTTAGTGACTTTACCTAACGGAAGAATATCTAAACCAAAAGCAAGTTATGTTCTCACTAAGGAGCAGAAGACCCAAGTGTGTCGCTGGATCCAAGAGCTGAGAATGGCGGATGGTTATGCATCAAATCTGACCCGATGTGTGGACATGAATAACTTGCGTTTGTTTGGCATGAAAAGTCACGACTGTCACATATTCATGGAAACTTTGCTTCCTACTGCTTTTTCTTCACTCCCGGATAAGATTTGGAAGCCGATAACGGAGTTGAGTCAATTTTTCAAAGAATTGTGTTCTACAACATTAATGGTGGAAAATATGATCCAATTGGAACGTAATATTTCGATAACATTATGTAAGTTGGAACGAATATTTCCACCGGGATTCTTTGATTCCATGGAGCACTTACCTATTCATCTGCCATATGAGGCAAGGGTAGGTGGACCAGTAAAATATAGGTGGATGTATCCTTTTGAAAGATATCTCAATCGAATAAAAAGGACGATTAAGAACAAAGCACGTGTCGAAGGATCCATTTGTGAAGCGTATATGATTTAGGAGATTTCATACTTCTGTTCTTACTACTTCGAGTCCCATGTTAAGTGTGCGAGGACCAGAGTCCGTCGAAATGATGAAGTTCCAGAAGAACAGTCTGATGTGGCATCTTTGTCGCTCTTCAATCAGTTAGGATGACATTTTGGGAAGCCAAGGAGTAGATGGCTCAGTGATGCAGAATTCAAGTCTGCCACGAATCATGTCCTTCTAAACACGCCGGAGGTGCAAAGCTACATTAAGTAAGTTTAATATCCATGCGTTCTTTTGTTTAACGTCTTCCCAAACACCATTTTGATTTAGCCATCACTTCGTATGTAGTGCTTTCTTGCAATACTACATTGTCCCTGAAGAACATGTACAAGATAGAATCGAGAATGATTTCGCACCGTGGTTTAAGGAATAGGTAATTATCAAAATATTTGAAGTAATTTGATGTCTTCAGCGTCTACTATACTCATTTATTTTCATATTAGGTTCTCAATACCGGCACGGCGACTGGTCTCCATAATTTGGCATGGGGACCCGCTCGAGAGGTGAAAAGTTGGTCGGTGTATTTTGTGAATGGTTATAAGTTTCACACTGAAACTTGGTCAATCGGGAAGAAAACCGTGAACAGTGGAGTATGTGTCGTGGGATCCACGGACGGAGAAAATGAGCGTGACTACTACGGTGTTCTCAAAGACATTATTCAGCTGCAATATACTGGAGGTAATAAAGTCACATTATTTGAGTGTAATTGGTTTGATCCAAAGGAAAGGAGAGGGATGCGAGTTCACAAAGATTTCAAAATAGTTGAAATACGTCACAATAGGTGTTATGATCATTTTGATCCTTTCATTATTCCGTCTTCTACAAGACAAGTATATTATGTGCCATATCCGGAGAAGACCAGGGACAAATCACAATGGTGGGTTGTAATAAAGACGAAGGCAAGAAGCAGGATAGAAATTGATGGTGCATTGCAATGTGCCTTTCAAGATGACTCGCAGACGTCTATGGCCCTTATTGTCGACACCGAATTAGTCGACGATCTACATGATTCGGAACACGTATTTGAAGACTTCGATAACGTCGACATACAAAATGATGAAAAGGATTCGGACGAAGATGAATTTGAAACTACGACGACTTCTGATGATGATGATGATGACGGGTACCAGTCATGTGGAAATTCAGATGATGAGTAAAGGTGTCTTTACTTGTCATCACGAATTATCAATTTATTTTTACCTTACAACTAGGATATTTTATTACGAATGTTGTCATCTTATGGATTGTTCATTTACGACTCATATTCATTTTGTTTGAGGCAATAGTTTGTTTGAGGTGTTAGCGATGCATGTGGACAAACAATCGGATCAACAAATGCCTGACGCGGACGATGCACTCTTATATTCGCTACCATCTTGTGAGTGTTTGAAATAATGATCAGAAGAAGTCATTCGCAAAAGCTTATTCGAATTAATTTGTTTATTTTTTATAAGCGCCTCCGGATATTAGGAATTGGTTCTCGAGTTATACGTACAATTCCGTTCCTCAAGATGCAACACAAGACGTAGCCGAACATAGTCAGGTCGAGACGTTGTGACATTTGAATTTTTTGTCAATTGTGAATTTGACTTGTAATAAATTTTGTACTATGCAGATGTATCAATTTGTTAAAAGTAAAAACAAAGGAAAGGAGCCGGTCGTCCCTAGAGCTCTCAGTACTCCGTGTGCTCCTCCGTCAGCCACGGGCATTCGCATAACAGAGCGTTCTTCTCCTCCGTCAGCTCCTCGATCAGCCACGGGCATTCGCATAATAGAACGTTCTTCTCCGCCGGGTCCTTCCTCTCATGCTGATATTGCGGACTTGGATACACAATTGCCACAACAACCCGTCAGAGCTCATTGTTCCGTGGAAGACTCGGACCAGACTTCGTCAAATCGTGTTTACAAAGCATACGTGCAGCCAGATGGGAATTTAGGATAAGTGTTATTTTATGTATATCGAATCCTTATTCATGCTTTGATTCAGCCATGACATTTTATAATTCTGTGTCCTTCAAGATTTGTACCATCGAAACCAGCGACTGCAGCAGTTACTAAAGTATTGCGACATAGGTATACTGAAGCGTGGCTTACATGGAGGGAAGTTCCTTATGCCACGAGACAGATGTTATTTAATGAATTTCAGGTATCATTAGAAGTCACCATCATCATTAATATTTTTCTTCGTCATGCACATTAATTATTTTTAAACACTTACAGGCTGATGTGTGATGGGAGCCCGAGCATACGGAAAAAATGTGGAAGACTTTTAACTCTCGGTGCTCAAAGAGATTGTCCGCGATGCTTTCTGAAGCTCGAGCTGACGGAGAATGACCCAATTGGATCCCCGAGGCCGTTTGGATCGATTTGCTAGGAAAGTGGTCCACCGAGGAGTACAAAGTGAAATGCGAAAAAGCAAAAACCAGTCGAGAGTCCGACCAGGGAGCGTGCTTGCATTCGGGCGGATGTCTATCCACAAGCACGATTGCTAAAAAAATGGTAAGGTCTTTCTCCGAACTCAGGACGAAATATTATACTTTAAAAAAATGGTAAGTAATTTGCAAATTTTAAAATATTATCTCATTGCAGGAGAAAGAGACGGGTAGACCACTGACTCCGGACGAAATATTTCTCCGAACCCATCAGAAGAAGAACAAAGAATGGGTCTCGAGTTATGCCCGGGAGACATATGTATGTAAATTTTTGTGCCTTTACTTTTTTCTAAATTGCAAGTTAATAATTAATTAACAAAACTTTGAAGTCGATCACCTAGTCGTCATTTGTAGTTAATTATTTCCTTTATATTTTAGGAGTCTTATAAAACAAAAGAAGTTGATCATATTACGCAAGCCACGCAGGAGGGGACCACACCGTTGACCCCAAGACAACTTTGGACGGACCACGTCGGCGTGAAGAAGGGTCGCATTTACGGACTTGGATCTTCTGTGAGTGACACAGATATTGGATATGGTCGACGAAGTACTTCAGGTTCATCTCCTTCTACTATGCAAGAAATTGTGGATCAGGTGACCATCAAGATTAGGGAAGAGGTCAGACAGGAATTCGAAGAACGTGAACGTCGTAACAGGGATGAAATGAAGAAAATGATGTGTGCCTTCATGCGTGGCAAATTGAATGACGACGACGCCGAGGTAGATTCATATATAGTACATAATTATTTTTGGAATTTGCTTTAATCTGATGCATCATTGTACTCATTAGATTCATATGCACTTTGACACTAACTTAGATTTTACTCTTCATCCCTTTCAGTTAGATCTGTAGACTTTCAAAGTTTTTACCGAAAATGGAGTGCAGACAATTGGATCATGTAAATGTCAGTACTTAGTATAAACTTGTTAGTTTACGCTCGATTTTGCTCGATTTTGAGATTCGGCGTTAGCTTGTTAGTTTACGCATCTTCATGATTTATCAATTTTGAAGATGCTCAATCAATTATTTATCAAATTATGTTGATGTTAAATTGAAATAATGTTTTTATATTTTAGATTTTAGATTCAATTAGATTGTGATCACGCATCTTCAAAACTAAATTCATGTTTTTTTTGCATTTTATATGTTATAACTTTTACTCTATTTTCAATTTTGTGCAGTGATGTTTTGCGACGAAGATGATATGCGAATTGAACTTCAGCTCTTCGTCGTGACGAAGACGTTATGCCGTTCAATTTGTGAATTAAGCACGCCGTTCCATTATCTCATTCCACTATGGTTGACGTTATTGAATCTGTGAATTATGGATTATGTTTCATGTTTGGATACCCTTATGCCGAATTGAACTATCTGTGATGTGATGTCATGTGATGTGATGTGATGTGATGTGCTTTATATGTGAATTACGATATTTCAATCTGTGATGGATTATATTTCAATCTGTGTCGTTCAATTGAACTATCAAATATGTTGTATTATCTGTGAATTCATTATTTTTTTTAAATTTTTTTACGTTTCCAACGGTCCTGACCGTCGGAAACAGCTGAAATATTGCAATTTTCAGCGGATTTTTTCGATACTTACCAACGGTTATATCCGTCGGTACACAATTATCGACGGTCGTAGCCCACGAGTAAAACTGTCGATACTAGATTGTCGACGATTTTAACCGTCGATAAAATCGACGGTTCAAGCCGCCGATATATATCGACGGTTAAAACCGTCGATAGTTTCCACGGTTCAATCCGCCGATAGATATCGACGGCACGAACCGCCGATACTGTCGATGGTTTAAGCCGCCGATAAATATTGTCGGCTCGAACCGTCAATACTATTGTCGGTTCAAACCGTCGATATATATCGGCGGTCCTGCCCGTCGATAATATTGACGGTTCGCACCGTCGATATTTAACGTTCGACTGCCGCGCCCGCCAGCTAGACCGTCTGTAATACCGACGGTTCAGAAGAAATCGTCGCAAAAAATTTGCGACGAGCCTTTTTCACACGATCATTGTCCGTCGAAAGAACCGTCGGAAATCGCGATTTCCGACGGATCTGGCAAATTTGCCGACGGTTAGGACCGTCGGTAAACGGCAGTTTTCTTGTAGTGAGTCTTCATGGATGGCTTCTCGGTGTATGGCACCACTTATGAAGTTTGTCTTCACAACCTCTACAAAGTATTACAGAGATGCGTTGAATCCAATCTAGTGTTGAATTGGGAGAAATGCCACTTTATGGTACAAGAAGGCATTCTATTAGGTCACATTGTTTTAGGCAACGGCATTGAAGTTGATAGAGCTAAGACATAAGTCATTGAAAAGTTACCCCCACCCACCAACATCAAAGGAGTCAGATGTTTCCTTGGGCATGCCAGATTTTATCGAAGATTTATCAAAGACTTTTCTCTTATTGCAAGGCCATTAACAAAACTCTTATCCAAAGAAGCAGAATTTATATTTGATGAAGACTGCCTAAAAGCCTTCAACACATTGAAAAGAGCTCTCACGACAGCCCCAATCATCCAATCGCCAGATTGGTCTCTGCACTTTGAAATCATGTGCGATGCTAGTGATCAAGCTGTTGGAGCAGTATTAGGACAAAAGAAAGACAAGAAGCAATATGCGATCTACTATGCTAGCAGAACTTTAGACGAAGCACAGATCAATTATGCCACAACAAAAAAAGAATTCCTAGCGGTTGTGTTTGCAATAGATAAATTCATATCCTACCTAGTCGGCTCCAAGGTCATCATATACACTGACCATCAAGCCATCCGATACTTGATTTCTAAAAAAGATGCCAAACCCAAACTGATCAATGGATCATTTTGCTACAAGAATACGACCTAGAAATTAAAGACAAAAAGGAAGAAAACCAAGTAGCTAATCCCCTCTCTCGACTCAACTATCAAAGTAGGAAAATAATCTTGTCAATTATAGAGCTATTAATGATTCTTTCCCCGATGACTAATTCTTCTCAATTCAGGATGCACAACTTCCCTAGTTCGTAGACTATGCTAACTACTTAGCTTTAGGACTCTTACGGCCTGATCTCTCTTATCAACAGAAGAAGAAATTCTTCTCCAACATCAAACATTATTTTTGGAATGAGCCATTTCTATTCAAAAAAATATTCTGATGGAATATATCGAAGGTGTAATGCAGAAGAAGAACAATTTTCCATATTACAAGAGTGCCATTCATCCCCCTATGATGGGAATGGAGGACATTAGAAGACAGCCTCTAAAGTTCTCCAAAAATGTTTTTACTGGCCTACTCTATTCAAAGACGCAACCAATTTCGTGAAGTCTTGTGATGCTTTGCAGAGGACCGAAAACATAGGCAAAAGAAACGAAGCACCTCAATAGCGGATACTCGAAGTAGAAATATTTGATGTGTAGGGAGTCGACTACATGAGACCTTTCCCTCCCTCATGCAGGTACAAATTCATACTTCTGGCAGTGGATTATATTTCAAAATGGATTGAAGCAGTTCCTACAATCATAATAGATTCGAAGTCCATCATTAACCTCTTCAAAGAAACTATCTTCCCAAGATTCGGGGTGTCCAGGTTAGTCATCAGCGATGGAGGCTCACATCTTATTGAACGAAGTTTTGAAAACTTATTGCTTAAATATGGAGTCAAACACCGAGTCTCTATTGTGTATCACCCTCAGACCAATGGGCAAGCTGAAGTTTCAAATAGAGAGATTAAATTGATCCTAGAGAAGATAGTCTCAATAACATGAAAAGATTGGAGCGAAATCTCAATGAAGCATTATGGTCATACCACACTGCATACAAGACACCGATAGGAACGACACTATTCAAGTTGATTTTTCGGCAAGCACTGTCATTTAGTTGTGGAATTAGAACATAAATCTTTTTGGGCAATCAAAGCGCTCAATTACGACTTCCAAGCGGCTTTTGGTAGACGATTGTTGCTCAACGAGTTAGATGAACTAAGGCTAGATGCTTACAACAACTCTCTCCTTTACAAAGAACGAGCAAAGAAATGGCATGATAATCACATACTGAAAAAGGACATTAAAGAAGGAGACCAAGTTCTGTTGTTCAACTCTCGATTACGACTTATTCTAAGAAAGCGCGGACTAAATGCTCGGGATCGTTCATAGTTGAAAGAGTCTATCGTCATGGAACAGTGAACATAAAAAATGGCAATTTAGAAATTTTTAAAGTCAACGGACAAAAGCTGAAACATTATAATCCCGGCACAGAAGTGTTCAAGGAAGTTTTATATTTGCAATCGGAATGCTAAAAATTAAAGCCGCGATGTCGAGCCAACGACCTAAAAAAAGGCTCTATAGGGAGGTAACCCAACCAAATAAACAGTCATCAGCCACGTCAGCATCCATATAAGGTCAAAAATATCAAAATACAACTTGAAAAGTACATCTCATAGATTTAGTTGAGAATCCCAATAGAATCCTAGTACCATATCTACCCAATTGCCCGCCCTGTTTAATCCCACATGCCCATGCTTGCGACACCTCGAATCCCTACACACCCATGATTTTTTCCCTACATCCACTACACACCATCTATGCGACAATCCCTAATCCTTCAAAACCTTCCTCAGTGCGTCCGACGATTGCCCTAAGCCTGCTGCACCTTAGAGCCGGCCGACAGAATGAAGCGTATGTGGACATCATCTGATTCTGACACCAATAGTTCTTCAGAATCCATCAGACGTAATCTATGTCCAGACGGTCTCCTATGACACTTTTGAGATAGCCAGAAGACAGCAAAGAAGCACAACACCTACTGAATAGCTAGTGTAGAAATTTCTCCTCCACCAAGTTCTTAGATTTTCCAACCCTCTAACCACTCAGTTTGTTTGATAATATTAGAACCCTTCTTCATCGGGCACACTTACTACCCTTCTTTATGAAACGTTGGGACCTCTATGAAGAGGTAGAAACAGAGTTTGTCGGAATGGTGTTCTGCATTGTGACGACGATGGTGTCCCTAACCACATTGATTTCCTTCTCTATAACCAGGGCTTTTCTATGACCCTTGACACATTCGCCCGTTTCCTAAACCTCCCGAATATAGGCCACAAAACCCCTCCATCGGATTTTCCTATTTATGAGGTATGGTATCAACTCACAGGACAATGTACTAACAACCTCCTTCAACTTGTCGCTGCCACCTCAAAAACTCTATTTTTTGATACCTCCATATTCTTCTTACCAATACCATCCTAATCCGTCCGAATGGTTATGAGACGGATCTTGTTTCTGCTGACGAGCTTTTCATCATCTAGTGTCTTCTATCCAACTTAGAGATCAACCTTGCAGCCTTTCTCAAGCAAACTATACTCACAATCTTATCTCACCAATTGCTGAAATTATGTGTTCTTAGGTGACACCGACCCAACCCCAGCAACCTTACTCAATTTGGACTTTCTAGTGCTAGAAGGAGTCCTCCTTACGGTCAATGGCCAGCATTTTTGGTGACAATCTGATCCCTTAGATCTTTTCCAGCTGCCTAACCCCCAAAAATCATCCATCTTACAAGGTCGAAATTGGTAGATGAATGACTCCATCCAAGTCACACTTCCAGTTCCAACACTTTCTCCCCTTGCAATAGAATATATTCTACCTTCACGAGCTCCTTCTAGACCAAGAACAAATAGAAGACCTGTCGTTGTCTCTTCTTCTTCATCAGCACCAGATGCCTCACAAACCCCACCTCTCACCTCACCTGTCAAACTGACCCTTATCTTAGAACAGGGGACAAAGCTAGTAGAAGCTAATGCCCGCCAACATGAAGACATCCAAGCATTGAAGGACCAGCTCCATAACTTGGAACAACAAGGTCTCGCTCATAATGGCAAAGTTCAAGGAATAGAAGTGGTGCAAAATTCCATCCTCGCTACGCTTAGTGGCATTCAACAAGTCACTGACAGCTACTTGAGCTTCAACCCCCCTGGTCCCTCATCCTTGTATGATCGACACTGAGGGCAGTGTCGATTTCAAGCTTGGGGGAGAGGGCGTCATGGTACATTTCTACTCTACTCCTTTCTTTTTACATTTGTACTCACAATTGCTATTTTACAATTGCAATGAACAAATTTATTACTTTTTGAAGCAACATTGAAACATTTCATTTCTAGTTGTAAAGTAAGAGATGTTTTTTATTGCCCCATAGTCTCGGCCCCTTTTGTGACTCTCTAAAGCCATGTTCAAGAACACCCTGCCAAACCGACAAAATTTGAAGCATTTCATGACTCCAATTCAATGCTCCAAGTGTAGGGTTATGGCTTGAAGAAAGTAGCTATGATGAAGCTTTAAAGGCTTGATGACTAATCCTATTCATGCTCAAATTTTACTTTTACTAAGTCTATTAATAATCATTTTAATGCTAATTACCTTAGTGCAGTGTCAAGCTTAGCAAAAGTGAATAAGCGAAAGTTAAAAGCAAAGAAAAGAGGGCTGGTGTAGCCTTATAAGGTACAAAAAGGGTGTACTCCGGAACCTAGGTGAATTTGGGTGATTAGATCCGTAGGGGTTCATGCCTGGCAACCTAAGAGCAACTGCCCTGGAATTTGTTGATCAAAAACCCATTACACAGATCACCTAGTGCACTATTTAATCACATGAGTACCAAATTAATGAAAAGAAATAAGAATCAAAAGAAAGCCCATACTGCACTGGTGCACTTAGTATCGACATTCTTATTATCAGACCATCTTTTTCTTTGTGTCTATGAGCTGAATTGGGAGGAATTTAAAAATGTCTTGCTTCTAATACCTTCATTAAAGTCAGGGTATGTGGACAAGAGAGAAGGCACTTGAGTAAAGAATGTAAGGTCTAAATGCCAAAAGAGTAGTTGAAAAGCAGGGTGGAGATTGAAACATCTTATCTTGAACATTGCTTGAGGACAAGCAAAAGTCTAAGCTTGGGAGAATTTGATCGTCCCTTATTTTACTTATGATTATTAAAGCTAAATCCGCTAGATTGATATAAAAATCTTGTTATATTTGAAACCTATTATCTATAAGGTGGAGCAGAATGAGTAAAAGGAGGCTAACTACTTTCAAATTTTAAATTCTTAATAGGGAGAAAGAAAAGGGGGAGCAGACGGAACAAGGAGAGGATGAGAGGAAGAAATCGAAGAGCAGAGGTGGAGCAGAGAAAAGGAGAAAGAGGAGAGAAATGCCTAAAAACCCATTAATTTTGTTGGAGCCTATGGCTGGCTAAAAGGAACTCTGAGTCCCTTGTGGTGATATTGTATTGAAGCTACTATTTTGAGTTCTCTGATGTCGTATTTATAACCTCAAGTTTCCTATAATTTTGATGCATTGCAATCTCATTATTTGCGTTTAATCTCTACTAGATCGAGAGATCTATTTGTTGTCATTACCCTGTCCCATTCGAGAGAAGGGATAGGTACTTTTCATTACAATGCTTTAGTAGTATGATACTTGTTAATTTCTAGTGACTTAAAAGTCCATTGTTATATCTGTTGTGAGGCGAGAGTCCATAACAGGGACTAGTTGTGTTAGATTCATTCTAATTGCTCGGATTAGGATAGAAGAATTGATAATTTAAGATCAAGAGATCGGCCTCTTTTCTTGTTAGGATGAGAGATCAACTAATGAGTCATTCCTAATCTAATTATTAACGGCTTATTCCTCTCTTAGCTCAAAGAGATATCAGTGAGTTTAGATGAAGAGTAATTGATTTGCATAGTAAGGACCGAGGGATCATTTAAGTCATAACTGAGAATTGAAATACAATAGCCTCAACTAATTCATCACAAGAGGAGTCTGCTCTTCTATATTCTAGTTTTTCCTATTAATTATTTCCCTACTTTACTTGTTTTTTTAAATCTATTGTGACAACTTTTGGGATTAAATAGATTGATATTTGATCTAAGTCAACGGGGTTACGACACTCGTAGTTCCTACTCGAATTGTGCACTTGCAATTGTGTGGACTCTAGAGTAAATTTTTAAAATGACAAGAACTATATTTGGTGTGAGAAAACTACATCTACTAAAGTTCACATCAGCCGCCACCATTCTTCCTCGTACACAAGGGCAATTTTTATTTATAAATTTAGATGAGGCGATTTGCTAATATTTGAAGGGGGTCACGATCGACGACATCCAGACGCCCAGCCCATGCAACAATCTTCACAGTTAATTTCATATCCGGGGGATTATTATTGGACCAAGCCTGCCTACCAAGATCATTTTGAAAGAATGCCGGCTCTACGAGTCAATGCCACTAGATTTTCATACATCAAAATACTTAGTGAGTACAATTTATTTGCCGATATCCATTTATTATTTTCCCAGATTGGTCTTTCTAATTTTGCTCAATAGTGGTGGCCAACTTATGAAGTCCTCACTATGGAATTCTTATTATCTCTCGAAATATGATCAGCCCTGCATTTCTTTCAGCTATATTGGCGACCCTTCACACTGACTTTAGAAGAATTTAACAATACTTATGGATTTCCCAACTATGGGTCTCGTTCTATTCCTACTGACTTTCATGCTGAAGATTTTTGGAAATAGATAACCGAAGAAGACCGATTGGTCTGGAGTATAGCTAAGGAAAGCACAATTCAGTATCATGTCCTCTGCTTTGTCCATCGCATGCTTAGTAACACCCTTAGCGGATGAAATGATAGTGATGGAGCTGTCCCAAAGGGGGAATTATTCTTGATCCATAGCATGCTCCACAGGACACAGGTTAATGTCGGTGCCTTCCTCATCTGTCATCTTCAGCTCCGTACTACTCATCGGAGTGGCAGCATCAATATGGGCGCCCTTATCATGCCAATAGCTCAACACTTCAGACTGGATCTGGATAATCTTCAAGTTGTCTTAGGAATTGCCCACCTCAACCGACGAACCATTTTGGCTATGGGCCTCGCTAAGTCCAGCAGTGCAAGAGTTAAAGTTTTTATTTATAAAGAGAGTAATATGGAGGTGCCCTGCAGTTACAGAAATACATTTACACCAATTAATCGTGATAATTGGCTACTTTTTATGCAGGTCACTCCATATGAGGAATGAGATCCGATGGAACTATCTGCCCCTTTCCAAGAGCCTGTGCCCACTTATTTGTCACGACCTGAGTAGGCATATTACACACCTCCTTCACAACATCAGCCGCCATAGCCTGACTATGCATCCATGCAGAGTCTCTGGGAATCCATGTATGATGAGCAACTTCGCTAGGCAGGGGAGTTGCATGCTATTCGAGAAGAGCAACACCGACAAGCCCAAGAGTTGACCACCATTTGAGCTGACTTCAAGGATATTCAGGAGCAACAGAACTGCTTCGAGTCCCGCTAGGATTAGGATGTCCGCATCACGAGATGCATCCACGATTATCATATGCGTCAGGAACGTTTCAGCTACCACCCACCTTCACCGCCATGTAGATAGTAAATTCGGTTGTGTCTTTCTCCTTTTCTTTATTTTTCATTTCTTTATTTTTCATTTCTTTATTTTTACTAATCTATTTAGTTTGTATCTCTTTCTCTTGTTGGGCCTAACACTGAGGACAATGTTTAGTTCAAGCTTGGGGGAGTTTGCATTTCATGCATTGCATTTTCTTTTATTTGCCTATGTATGCATTTTTATCAAAAATCCAAAAAAATAAAAAATTGAAAAATTCTCCCGAAATACCCAGTGGGTTGATGATGGAGATTGCACAAGACTAGAGGGGGTGAGTTCCGGCCAAAGGACATTTTACAAGAAGGTGAAGGTGTTGGTGATGGATCAGTGGGTATTGCGAGTGAAGGAGGTGACGAAGGTGAAGGGGTGTTCAGGTCTGGCAGTGGATGGTGGAAGTAAGCTTTGGTGAATGAGGATCGAGAGGTGGGAGGCTGGATGAGAGGGGAAGAGGATACCGATGTTGGTCTTTTCTCTTAGGTTTCCGTTGGTGCCGGCTTCGAAGGACACAGCTCTTGGGGGTCTGCTTTTTCTTTGCTCCGTTGTTCATGAAGAGGATGGCCGGTGTTGTGAGTTGTCGAGATTTGTCGAAGACGAGTGATGCATGCAAAATATAACATATTTTAGATAATTATTTCAGTTAATTTTTCTGTAATTTAATCATGGCATGCATAGTTTTAGGTCACTTTTAATGGTAATTTTGGATTTACCGAGTCTAACTATTAATTCTCTGAATATTTTAATTTTGACTAAATCGACTTAATTTTAATAATTATTTTGTAGGATGAGTCGGACAAGTCGAGATGACGGATAAATATTCGAGCGTAAAAGATATAATTGGGCGTCAAGTTATCCAATCTAAATTATAGTAATTTAGTGGGCGCAAAAACTATCGGCTGTAATTTATGCCAAGGATTATTCTTTTGCGGCCGATAAGACTTCATCATCATTCATCAAATGCTATTGGCCACAAATCATTAAGGAGAGATAATTGGGCTCAAGAGATATCATTAACTAAAATCCTATCCATCATTAGGCGATAAAGCGATGAGAAGCCTTTATCATTAACCAACATTCAAGTTTACGATCGTAATCCATAAAAAAGAGGAATCTCATTGGGCACAAGACATCATCATTAACAAGATCATGGAGATTATCGGCCGTAATATCCAACCATGAAGCGGATCATTGGGCGACGAATTTTTATCCTTAACCAATACGTAATAAGCATTATCAATCATCACCACAATACATTATCATTAACCAAGGTGATGATCATTTGATGGCCGAGAATAAAGGGAAGAAGTTTATCACCAGGCGCAAAACGGATAACTTTTTATCATTAAACAATCGTGATCAACATGAAGACTGCACACACATATAAATAGACGAGGAAGCCATCGTCCCAACTCATGCTTTGAAGTCAGGTTTCTTCCACGGTGGAGTCGTGAGTCTGCAGGCTAGGACCAAGAGGAGAGAGTTGCGACGGTTGGAGGTTGATCACGACTCCGATTAAGTTCGAAAGGCTGCCCGACTTTCTGCCCGTGATCCGAAGCTTCGACCTTTTTATCTCTCTGGGTGTAATTCTTCTAATTTTTTTTATGATTATTTTATTATCTCTCCATGTTTTCTAGCATGAACTCCATAGTTTTGGGATTATTATTTTAGGAGATTATTAATTGAAGGGAAACTGTTTTGACCCTATTTTATTTGTTTTAATATTTTTTGATCAATTATTAGTTGTGCTTAATGCTTTTATGTTAGTTAATTGAATTTCTAAATTAGGATATACTAGTTTGTGGAGTGTTTAATTTTAGAATTCATGATACTAATTTTAATTGATTTTATATGAAATTAACAATTGACATAAATTTGATAACTAGTGTGTGGGGAATCAAGTTTGTGTGGTATGTTAATGTATACCAATTTGTGGGGTGATTAATAGTCTAGGGAATCCAATTTAATGCATCTTAATTTTAATATGATTTGATGGGATGCTAGTTGTGGATACCTCAATTCTTATTAAATTAAGACAGTTTTGCATGCTTAGGTTGAGGGGAGACCGTAAGTTAATCATGTAGATTACTATTTTAGGGAGACTCTAATCCATCTTTAAAGATTAAATATATCTTTTATGGTTCAAATATTTTTCTTAATCTATTTTCATCCTAAGGCCTAACTTCAACACCATTATCTTATCTTATTATTATCTATTTTATTTTATAATTACAAAACTTATTTTTGAAACCTATGTTTTTCCTCTCTTATTAATTTATAAGATCAGACATTGAACTAATAATATTCCTCGTGGGTTTGACACACTTTATTCCTATTTACTATATTACTTGAGCGACTAGTGCACTTGCTAGCGGATTTGTTTTGCTACATCATACACATCAACGAGTTGGTGCTGGGGTGGTTGCAGGTGTGGGATTTGAGTCCACCATTGTTCCGTCGTATGTCCTGAGACTTTTCACCTTCTTTGGGGCTTTTGGTAACTCCTCGCCGGAGGTGGTCAGCGGTGTCAACGGCATAGTCCTTGGTGGATGCTTTGACACCATCTTGAATCTCTTTCCTTGTGATTGTGCTGGCATCTTGACTCCAGTCCGCATTCTAGGGGTAGTGGTTACCCCTTCCGTCGGTTGTGGTTGTTTCGTCGTGGTGGGCTCAAGGTTGAGAGACTTCTGTTGTTGGTGTGACCTCTTTGTTCTTCTTACATGTTCCGAGAGGAGCTCTGCTCAATTGTCCATGGATCATGTGGTGTAAGTGGGGCACTAGAGATACTTCGACGGCCTCATTGCCAGTGGTTTGAGGTTGGGGTTTGTGTTCTTCTTCTCTACTTTCCTTTCATTCGCTCTTCTTGGGACGAATGGGAGTTTCAGTTGATTCCTCACTAAGGTTGACTGTCTCTGACTGTCCCGAACTTCTAGGTCTCCAACATATTTCCTTGGAATGATTCCTGGTGAGAAACATGGTGGCTGGCCTGAGGGTTTGGGGGAAACTTCCAGTAAGGGCTTTAGAGGTGTGGGAGGTGATATGAAAAGTGGAAATGGGGGGAAGGTTGTAGGATCCCAAAGGGCACCAAGAGGGGGGGGGAATTGGTGTTAATTCAAAAGTATCGATTTTACAAAGATCGTCGCAGAAGCACAAAATTGATTCTTAAAACCTTTGCAAATAAAGCAATTTAGATTATAAACATAATATGAATGGAGGGAGAGAGAGAGAAACTAAAACGCAAAGACATGGTGGTTGTTGACGAAGTTCGGGCACCCCTTGACCTACGTCCCCGGTCCGACTTCTCGAACTCGAGACCGCCGGAGATTCCACTAATCCCTTCCTTTGTTCCAAATGGGGCAAGGAAGAAAGCCCTTTACATCAACTACTTTTCTTCGCTTCGAGAGGCAAGGCAGCCTCTCCTCCTAGGAAGCTAATCTATTTCTCTCGCTCAAAAGGTAAGATTTAGAACCTCTTTTACACAGGAGCTCTCTCTATTATTTCTGAACAAAATGTTTCTCTCTTTTACAAAGCTAAGCTCACAAGAGTGGAAGAGAGAAAGAAAGAAAATTTTAAATGATAACCTCAAGAGATATGATCTTCTTTTGATTTCTTAAAGTTTTGCTTCAATGCTTGGATGGGTTGCTTTTGCTTTTGACCTTGGCACTCCTTTTATAGGCTCTAGTACGTCAAAAATTCGTCCAAAAATTATTCCACAAATTTCTCCTTCAAATTTGATCATTACTGTTCATTTGACTCGAATGCCGATCGATCGCATTTATGGACCGGTCGACTGGTACACTTTCTTTTATGAAAAATATGACCGTCGACGAATTCTGCACTGTCCGATCGACCTGTGTTCTGGACCGGTCGACCGTACCTCAACCGGTATAGTCTCAACATTCTGCATGTTGAAAATGGGCATTTTCTGCACTGACCGGTCGAACAATGTTCTGGACCGATCGATCAGTGTTCCTAACTGGTCGACATATTTTCCAGCCGATAGCTCGACCGCCTTGCACTATTTTAAGCATAACTTATTGCACAGTTATCCATATTAGATGATCTTAAAGTCTATGGAAAGGTAATAGAATTATCTACAATTTGATGTTCAATATTCATCCAAAACTAATGAGATCAGTGCCAATTATTTAATCAAAGTGTAGTGCATAAAGTTATCCATTTTATTTAAACTTTTTAGCATTTAACTTTAATCTTTCGAGGTTTGTTTCGTCAAAATATAATTTTATATGTCATTAAAACTTAGATCCAATAATCTCCCCCTTTTTTATGAAGACAAACCGAGAAATATGAAAAATATGTATGTTACGAAAAAGTTGTAAAATTCTTGTAAAAACAATTTTACTCCCCCTAACACATAGCTTTTATTACAATGGTAGATATTCACATGAATATTAATTATAAGGTACACTTCATATAAAGTGATATTCATATGATATTTCTCCTATACTTTCCCCCTTTTGTTTCATCAAAAAGAATAATTTATATATGAAGCATATAAGAAATCATATGTAACTCCCCCTTAATCAATTTTTCAAAAAAATTATTGTTCCCCCTTTTGTCATGTAATAGACATGTAGAGTATTGCATGTTTTGAAAGACAACTCCTCCTAAATTTATGGCTATTTTATAATGAAAACCAATTTATGAAAGCCAAAACAAAAATATATTAAGAATCAAAATATGACATAAAACTTTGATTCGACAATCATGTCCATGATATGTCAAAATAAAGTTTAATCATGCTCCCCCTATCACTATTACCATCACCTAGAGAAATATTGATTTGATGATTAAGACACCTAATTATCACCACTAAAATGTAATGAATTTTCTCAACTCAGAATTAATTGAATTAATAACAAAGTGAATTCCCAAAATTAGTTAACCAATATTTTAGGCCTTAACTACTCTCTTATGAACAATTAGAATAAATTAATCCATTTGGTTTTTAACTTATCTAATGTATCATAAGATGCATTAAATCGGAATTAATATTAAGGGCTTTCTCAAGTCACCTTAATAACTACACAAATTAATTCTCTTTCAATTTTCCTAATTGTGGCATGCAATAAATTAAGATCAATTCTAGAAACTATTATGAAAATAATCACTTCTTCTCATACAGCAATCAAATCACAAATCATGAAATCAAAGGAAAGCATTAAACATGAAATTGCAATGCTATTAAAGATTCAAATTAAACTAATATTAAGAAAGACTCCAAAACATAAATAGGGTTCAACTAGAATGACCCTAATAAAGGAATAAATCTGAGAATAATAATATCAAATCTAATGGAAAAGTTCAGAAAAAGAAAACGAAGAACTCTTACAGCCACTGTGCACGTGCTCTCTCGAGTTTTTGACAGAGTTTCGCTATTGTTCTCGCTCTTCTCCTCTTTCTAGACTTCAATTCTATGCTCTAGGGATTTTTTTCTAGGTCCTCTTCTGCCTCCTTTTATAGGTTTTCTCGTCCTCCAAGGAAAGAAACTAGAATTTTATCCGAAAAGTGGATAAAATTTGCCTTCAAGCATCGACAATCTCTTCAACCAGCTGCCAAGAGCGTCAGTGTTCTTCAAGATCGACCTCCGAAGTGGCTACCATAGGGTGGCTGAGGAGGATATACCGAAAACACCTTTTCGGTCAAGGAATGGTCACTACGAGTTTTTGTTCATGCTATTTGGACTGACGATGCTCCCGTAGCATTCATGGATCTGATGAACAAGTTCATCTGGCCATATTTAGATTAGTTTGTCATCATATTCGTAGATGATATTCTGATCTATTCTTCGAGTCCAGAGCAGCACGGTGAACACCTAGGATAGTGTTGGAGACCCTAAGGCAGCACAAGCTCTAAGGAAAGCTATCTAAATGTGAATTCTAGCTGAAAGAGATCATGTTCCTCGAACACATAGTATCCAAGAAGGTCATTTAAGTGAATCTGATGAAAGTGGAGGCAGTGACCAATTGGACAAGGCCGAAGAACGTGTATGAGATCTACAGTTTCCTTGGCCTAGTAGATTATTATAGAAGGTTCATTAGAGACTTCTCCAAGATCATTGCACCTCTCATGAATCTCACAAAGAAGACTGAGAAGTTTATTTGGTCAGATAAGTGTGAGCAAAGTTTCCAAACACTAAATGATCGCCTAACTTTGGCACTAATTCTCACCATACCAATAGGTAGTGGAAGTTATGTTGTTCACAGTGATGCATGCGGGATAGGCTTAGGCTGTGTGCTGATACAGCATGATAAGGTTGTGGCATACGCTACTTGACAATTGAAGAAGCATGAAGTCAACTACCTCACTCACGACCTGAAGTTGGCAATTGTGTTCTTTGCTATGAAGATTTATAGACATTACTTATATAGGAGACATTCGAGATCTTCACCGACCATAAGAGCCTCAAGTATATCTTTGATCAAAATGACCTTAATATGAGGCATCGCAGATGGCAAGAGCTTCTCAAGGACTTTGAATTTGTTATTAATTGCCACCCTGGTAAGGTAAATTCAGTTGTTGATGCATTAAGCCGGAAATGGAAATGTTCGCTAGCCTACATCATGTTACGCGAGTATGAGATTCTACAAGAGATTGATTAGTGGTGCCCGAGACTTGGCAGGAATGGAGTTCTATGGATGATGCATCAAATGATGCCCAGCTTGATTGATAGGATCATAGCATCCAAGGTAGCATATCCAGAGTATTAGAAAGTGCTGAAGAGGTGCCAGAACGAGACTGCAGATTTCCATATCTCAGTCGATGGAGGAATCAGATATAGGGACAGGTTATGGGTTCCTATTGATGCGGCCGTCCGACGAGAGGTGTTGGACGAATGTCACAAGTCAAAGTTTGTTATTCATCCCGGCAGTACTAAGATGTACAAGGATGTACAACGCAGTTACTAGTGGCCTGACATGAAGAGGGAGATAGTAGATCAAGAACGAGCATCAGCGACCATACGGTAAGGTGAAGCCTTTGAAAATTCCTCAGTGGAAGTGAGACAACATTACAATGGACTTTATGTCCGATCTACCAAGATCTCAGAAGAGTAATGATGCGATATGTGTGGTAATAGACCGATTCATTAAGGTGGCACACTTCATTCCCATCTAATGGAGGCAATCCATAGAAACCTTGCTGGATCTATATGTGAGAGAGGTGGTCAGACTACATGTCATACCCGCATCGATCGTATCCAACCGAGACCCCAAGTTCACCATCTGCTTCTGGAGGAGTATGCAACAGTCTTTTGCCACTAGACTCAGCTATGATTGAGGATCTTGCTCGTGAACACCTTGCGATGATAATAAAGCAGGTGTCATCTTGCCTAGTGATATTATTGGTAAACATCACAAAGAAAAAATAGAACATGCGCGTACATGTTCACCAATTGTTCAAAAAGATAGTTATGTTACCGATAAATATAACTAGAAAAATAGAACATGTGCCCTTATATGTTCAACAATTGTTCGAAAAAATAGTGATGTTATTAGTAAACATCACAAGAAAATAGAACATGTACCCAATATGTTCGACGAATTATCGAGAAATATATTTGTCATAAATAATATTTTGGTAGACACTACAAAGAATGAAAGCAAAAGATGTCATGCTTACACGAACATTTGAGCACAGTGTTCACCACAAGATGCTACTGACAAGTATCTTGTATTCATATGAGAAACGAATATAAATGAACCCAAAGGTGAGGGATGGAGGTAATGAGCTGTTGTCGAATCCATCAAAGCGTTAGAAACTTTGGAGAAAGAGATGTTACTAGTAAACATCTCAAGAGGCAAAACACATAAATATATGCTTGCACGGATTATCAAAGAAAGCCAACTCAAGATTAGGCATGTGAGGTTGAACGGATAAAAAGAGAACGGTCAACTATAGCATGTTACATATAAACATTCAAGAGACCCCGAGACATTGCACGATCAAAAGCAATGACGTTCAATGGTATTATAATGTATTTTTAGTTTAATTAAATTATGATGGATGAAATATCTAAATTTCACTATTATAATTTATTATTGACTTTTCAAATTTAATCATGGTCTAATTAAATTATAATGTATGAAATATTTCTTATATTTCAAAATTATAATTTATTACTTGATTCTCAAATATGAAAATATATTTGCATTTTAAACTATATTTGAGTTAGCAAATATAAGAAAATTGTGGGCATTATCTCATTGGATATTAAAATATATTTGTTTTATATATTCTATAAGAGTAAGCAAATATAAATGTTGCCAAAATTGTAGGTATCGATTTTTTTAAATATATTTGCATTATATACTCTATGAGAATAAGCAAATATAAATGTTAGCAAAGTGTGAGCATCCGAGGGAATTGACTAATTAATTGTCAATAATTAAAGGACAAGAAAAGTCCAAGAAGTTGGCCATGTGATATGAATGCTTAGAGATACCATATTCCTAAGAATCTTGAGTTGGATCCTAGTGTTCGAAAGAGTTAGTAATGCGGACTGGCCATTCACGTACAAACTAATTTTGAATTTGAAAGCATTTTATATTATGCTTGAAATGTGCATTGACTGAAATGAAGTTTATGAATAATGATAACTTGAATGGTTGCATTCTTGATTAGTATGGAAACTAATAATAGTTGAAAAATGCCAACCAAAAGACAACAGGAACTTGTGGATCTTTTGTGTCTATTATGAGTATAAAGTGAAATTATATGCCTATGTGGCAAATGAATGTTTGATAAAAAAAATATTTGGATTAATTTTGAAAATAGACTAATCTTGATAAACCTTAGTGAAAAAGTCTAGGAAGAAATGATAACATTTGATCTGAATCACTCAGGTATCTCAATTGATCTTGTGTATTGAGGCATGATTTATCTTTCTTATGACCATCGTGACCCATCACTATATGATTAACCCAAAACACATACTAACTTTGACACACACTTTTGTTTTATTTGGATTTTGCAAAATAAGGTTCCTAACTTGCATGTGTCCATGAGAAATTAAGATGTCATCAATAATATAATTACATCTTAATCAATGAATCATTTGAAAATCTGATTCGATCCATAGAAATAGTTTGATATTGGTTAACCAAATGACTATCAAATACTCGTAATAATTGTATTGGGTTTCAAATGTAAGCTTTGGTATATAACATTGTTTAATTTTAGTTAATGGTATCCAAATCTTAAATGTCTTAAGGAATATACTAGTACCTTATGTTTGATCAAACAAGTAACCTACTTTCGATACGGTATTCTTTATAGTAACTTGGTTCAGAAGTCTACAATTGTTGTCCAACTTGAGGATTCATCTTTCCTCTTGATGACTGAGGCTAAAACTCATAGTTTGATTGAATATAACCCTCGTACAAAGGCTCACAATGTTCTTCTTATGTCGAATGACAAGGAGTATTAAAGTAGGGATAATTCTATGAGGAAGGTCAATAAAGAATTCCTCTATCAAGGGTAGGTCAAACCACCTCCATAGAATAAAATTTAGAATTCCCTAAACATAGGAACATTGTCCAACTTCTTTTTTTTTTACCAAATAATCTAAGAACCTATGACATCCTTTTCAAAACAGCTTATTGGCATGTCTATAATAGATTCAGAAATATGTACTTACTTCCTTATTACTCATAAAATCAAATCATAATTGACTTGAAAGTGAGAAAATAGATAGCTCCCTATATCAATCTAATCATTCATCATAAGAAGACAATTAATCGACATCCAAAATTACATGAAAATCATACAAATACAAAACAATCATCTCAATGATTAAGTACTTGTCACACTTCCAACTATGCAAGGCATTACCACAAAGTCTAAGAATCAAAAATTTGTACTTCATGGTTATCTGCTTTCTCTTTTCCTTTTGAGATAACATGCCCTAGTAATACATATATAAATCCACGTATAGGTTTGCGATGCATAGAGTCATAGTTGATCAAAAGCAAATATCACAATCGCATTTCAAAATGTCATATGTTAGTACATATATAACCTCACATTATAATCCTCAAACTCACACAACTCAAGCTAAATACGGGTAGTCCACACTATAAGCATACCAATGATAATTCCACTATAACATAAACTTTGACCAAAGGGAGGACCTATTGCTCTGATACCATAACTGTCACGATCCCAATTTAACCCGCGAGTTAGACCAAAGTTCGCGACTCATTACGGACGATCAAATAAAATTATGAAAAAAATACAGAAACTTGATGTAATTTAATCTTCTTTTATAACATAAGAGTAAAAGTATATCATTAAATAAATTTACACAATATGTGATCATTTCAGAGTAAACTAATACACCTTAAGTCGTACATTTGACAAAGTGACTTTATTTTCAATACAACTTATTTTGACATAAGTGATAAACAGGACTAGCTCTCTCGGCTTCTTAATAGAAAAATACGAGAGACATTGATCACTACTGATCACAATAGGTTTTTATCCCATTTTACATGCATTTCACCCATATCGAGCCCTCAAATTACCTAACTTTTGGCCAATTATACTTGGAATGCATGGATTGTGATAACTAGTTGATCTTTCTTATTTTATACTTAATTCCATGTGCATAGAGGTTCTGAATTGCTAAAATCCATAAAAATGACAATTCTATGCCAAGTTATCATTTTGTAGGGCAAGTTATCACTCCAAGTGCACAAGTTATCTTTATTTTAATTGAGCTGATTTCCAGTGATTATTCTGCCCTAAATCCTATGCCACCATGAATTATTCATATTTGGATGACCATATTTCAATTTGTGCAAGGTTATCACTCCATTTCATAAGTTATCATTTTTTAGTGTCAAGTTATCGTTTAAGGGCAAAATTGTCATTTTGATATGCAAAACTATCAATTCTGTGAAAGGCATTAAGCAATCATTAAATTACTGTCTTAACTCATTGCTGTTCAAAATTTCATCACATTTGGATAACCACAACCAAAGTTATGACAAGTTATCATTTTTATGGCATCAAGTTATCATTTTTGGCACCCAAGTTATCATTCCTATGAAATCTTATCCACATTTGATTTCTGACCTCATTCACTTGCCATCTTAATCCCTTTGATATTTTCAATGCTCTCAACTACCCATATTTGAACATTTTCCATGATATATGCAAAGTTATCATTCCGGGCCTCCAAACTATTATTTTTTATTTTGGTTTTCAATTCTGCACAACCCCAAACCCCATTTGATTATTAAGCTGATTTCACTTGTTGTCCTAATCCTTATTTGTCTAAATCTTATTAGAAGACTTTGATGCTTGTTATTTTAGCTCTTCTAGCACGTGAAATAGGGCTGCACAAAGGAGAAAAAGGAGGAGGGACCACCTACTTTTTGCTGTCCAAAAGCTGTCACAGCAGCTGGAATCTCATGCCATTCGACAGGTGGCTTGAATCAGGAGAATGGAACAATTTGATGCTGATCTAAGAGTGAAAGGAAATCATATATAAGCTGAAAACTCTAAGGAAGAAGGGGAGGCTGGCCATTGCAGGGTTTGGAGCAGGACAGGGAAACAAGGAAGAGGAGCTGATGTGTTGCTGCTACTGATTTATCCTGTCGACAACTCTTAGTTCAGGATGTTTTCTATCAATTCATCCTACTATTGTGTATCAATCTTTGTAATTATGAGGAGCTAAACTCCATTTCTCTTAGGATAGGGTAGTAGTCTAATTAGTTATGGATGGGATATGGACAAATCTGATTTCCTGCACTGAAATTTGATTTCTGGTTTTGCAATTTCTGATTTCTATTTCTGAAATCTGTTTGCATGAATATGTTCTTGACATTGAAAGATCCTATTTGTATCTACAACTAAGAGGTTGTCCTTGTGATCTATTCTTGTTCAGAAATGAATCAAGAACCAATGGCATTTTCTAGGTTCAAACCAAATTAAGAATCTGATTTTCTAATTGCTGATTTCTGATTTCCCATTTCTGATTTTTGAACTGGTTGAATCTGTTTTCACCATTGTTGAGCCCTAATTGAATTAATAACTAAGAGGTTACTTATGGTTTCATTCTTGTTCAGAAATGAATCAAGAGTCAATGGTAATCCCAAAGTTCAATCCCTGAATTAATGCAAACTATCCATTGCTGATTTCTGGTTTTCAATCTTGATTTCTAAATCTGAAATCCTGAAATTATGGAATCTGCCTTGTTATTGTTAAACCCCTGATTTTATTTAATCACTGAGAGGTGTACTTAAGATTTTCTTGATGTTCAGAGATGAACCAAAAAGCAATTGCAAGTGCTGAGTTCCATATGTAATTGAGTGCTGATTTTTATCCAATTCATTAGTGAAAATGTGGATTTTATTTCCATTTGCAGCTGAGAGGCTGATTTAAAATTCTCTTATAGTTTAGAGATAAAATAAGAAGCATTAGTACTAATATTGGATTGATTTCATTCCTGTTTAATTAAATGAAGCATTTCCTTCATTTTCAAAGTGCAATTGATTGTTATCATTTCAGATTTCATTAAATTCCCAAAATTCAGCAAGGAATTTTGATCTTCAGCCTAATGATAACTTGATATTCAGTGGGGATCCTCTTCTAATTCAATCTAGCTAACATCTATATGAGAATATAACGATTAGTTTTGGACAAATTCAGCTGTGAGAGCAGCCATGTTAAGATTGAATCAGATTTGACTAAAAATTGATAACTTGTCCCATTCCATCCATAATTAAGTTAGATGAACCCCAACTCCTAGGAGAACCTTTCTCATTGATAGTTAAACCCTTTGAGCCTCTAGTTTAGAATTTACAATTCAGTTTGGATAAGTTTCCAAAAGTTCAAAAATAGTTAACTCTTGAGCTCATACGGCTCTTTGGGGCCAGCTGGGGAAGGGGGTATTGGATATCTCACACTTGCTCGTAATGAAACTTTCCTTTTTGCAGGCACAAGCAAGGCTATGGTGGACTCCGTTCTGGAAATTGAAGCGCGTGCTATGCTCTCTGGCCTTCTGAGGTGCAAGGCCCTCGGCATGACCCACATCCAAGTCTACTCGGATTCTGAGGCGCTCGTGAAGATCATCAATGGCACGCTTCTGTGTCCTTGGCAAATCCGTGGAATCATTGCCGATATCCACGCAGTTCGTCTTATCATCAGCCCAACCATTGTATCGCATCGTAGTAGAAATGTTAATGGCGCTGCTGATTATTTAGCACATTTTGGTCGCACACAGCTGCATTGCGACAACTTTTCGCTGAACAGACCTCCTTCGGGTCTGGTTCAATTTTTGTACTCTAGCTCGAACCGAGCTGTTACTTGATATATAAATCAAATTTCCCTTTAAAAAAAATAGTTATCCTTTTTGCCACTTTTAAAAATCTGTTTTCATTTTCCTTCAATTTCTTGAAATTGTAACTTTAGTTAAGGCTAGTCTAGATTGTTTTAGGGAGTCTTTGGCTTCAAATCACTGTGGATACGATATTTGGGTAGACTACAATTGACCTGTATACTTGCAGTAGAAAGTGAATTAGGGAGTTGAATCAAAAATTGAAAAATCTGACTTTTGACCCAAAAATCAACAAGTTATCACTATGCTCCTCAATTTCACTTACCAAGTTTTTGGCGCCGTTGCCGAGAATTTGAGGTCAATTACACTAACTCAGATAGTTTAGATTAGTTTTAGACTAGTTTTCAGTCCATTTATTAGGCTAATTTTTAATTTTTGCAAGTTATCATTCCCAATTTTCCAATTTTGTCTAGTTTTCTTTATTTTCTAAATTTGATACTTCTGAATTCATTTATGCAAGATTTGGACAATCAAGAGGACCATTATCAATCAGATCCTGAACCTGAAAGAAAATTCTTGAGAAGGAGGAGATTGCAAAGGTTAGAGGCAAGAAGGAGAATTTTTGAGGAGGAGGCTACCAATCAAAACATGGCTGCTCCTAGGACACTTAGGGATTGTTATTCACCCAGCAATTGCAGAAAATTATGAATTTGACTTCTGAGAGAGAAAGAAGAAAAGATGGATATGAGTTGGTAAACTTGGTCCTATGACTATTATCAACCAAGTGAAACACCCTTGAGCCAGGAGGAATTGAATTCTATAGTTGAAGATGTTGTGTCCAAAACTCTTCAAAAATATGGTTTTGATGTTGGACAACCATCACAAGATCATTGCAATCAAGGATCACCACAATTTCAGCAGCCCTCTAATGCTTACATGTATGCCTCACGTGGTCATGAAAGTGCAAATTTCTGGAATCTTGACGAAGAATTCTCAAGTAGTAATCCTTATGTCCATGACTCACAAAATCATTTGTATTACCATCACAATCAAGGTCAAGTGTCAGAATTTCAAGTTGCAACCATGGGTATTTCAGAAAATCAGCAATCACTTAATCAATCCATAGAAGTGTCAAGAATGGAGATTATGTTGGAGAACTTCATGAGGAGGCAGGAAAAGCAAATTGTAAACTTGGAAAAATTATGTATGACAACAGATGTTCTTCAAGCTGAATATCAAGCCTTGGAAGTCAAGCTTTGTTTACAGTCCAGTCAAGAAGCCCCACCTATGCAGAATTCAAATTGGCAACTCAAAATCTTGCCAAGGACTCAACCACCTCCATATCAGCCTCCACAAGTTCAAATGCAGAGACCTCCTTATGAGCCACAAGTCCAAGCCACTCAATTGTCAAAAATGGAGGAGTTGCTGCAACAAATTCTGAAGAAGCAAGAAAAGCAGGAGGAGGCAATGCAGAAATTGACTACTGAATATGAAACCTTGAGTGCTCATCAAAAGGTTCTTGAAAACCAATTTGCCCAACAAGCCAGCACCTCAACTAGGCCACCAATGTTTTTCCCAAGACAACCAGAAGTCAATCATAAGGAACAAGTCCAAGCTGTCCAGCTCGGGAGTGGAAAAATTATTGAAGAACCCATGAAGCATGTTAGGGACAGTTCAGCTAAAGCAAATGCAAGTTCAAAGCCTGTAGAAGAGCCAATTGAAGAAGTTGTGGTGGGAAACCAGGACAAGAACCCTCAGAATGAAGTCAAGGCTAGGATTTTTGATAAGGTGCCATTCCCACAAAGATTGGTCTCTAAATTGGAGTTGAAACCTCTTCCTAGTCCAGGGGATTCATATATCATACATGAGGATTCTAGAGATGAGAAGTTAGGCGATTTCTAGTACAATGGAGGAGGGAATCAAACTGAAAAACAAAGGTCAATCATTGACAAACTAAGAGATCCATACTTGAATAGTGAAGTTGTCCATAAATTGAGATCTCTACTTGATCACATCATAATATTTAAACCTCCTTGATATCAAGAGTTGCAACAATGTCTAGCCTAAGATATTAAAGTAGGGCACTTCTTGGGAGGTATCTCAAGCCATTTTACACTTAATCTTTCTGTTTTGCAGGAATAAATCAAGGAGGAATCAGATCAATCCACAAATTGACAACTAGGGAGTACCTTTACCCTCAATTTTTAATTTTCTCACTGAAATCCCAATGATAACTAATATTATCTTTTCCTTCATGTGGCAATTATCATATTAACATCTGAATTATCATTCATATCAGTTATCAAAATCCATCATTGCTGAATTTTAGTGAATTTCAATGCATTATTGAATTGTGCACTCCAAAAATCTGATATTGAATATCCCACTGATATCCCCTACTTCTCTGCAGGATTAGTTGCAAATCATGGAGTATGGATCACCTGAAGACTCTAATTGAAATGCAAGAACCATTGGAAGGGATCAAATGCACAATTCCATAAATTTCATACCCTCACAATCCTCTCCCTTGCCTATCTTTTCCAACATTGTGGACAGTGTTGAAGCTAAGCTTGGGAGAGGAAACCTGGTGCTTTTCTAACTTTTACACCATATTTTCAATCTACTTTAATGTTTATATCACCATTTACCACTAGGTTATCATTGTTTGAATAGGTTATCACTCATATTCACTCGGTTATCACTAGTTATCACTATTCGAGTTCAATTCAACCCTTGCCTTCATTTTAACTCTAAAATGGGTGAAATACTTCATTATGACAGTTGGTACACTCTAATGCCAAGTGGCCAACTTGGCCATTAGTCTTTTTGCTTTAATTGGCTTATCAATTCAGATGCATTTGAATTAATTTTCAGCTAAAAAAATTTCTTTTTGTGGGTAAAACTAGCTAACATTCATGGATTAAATGGAAAGTAGAAGATGTCTAGAAAGGGGGTTAAGGCTCTTGCTTCCATGTTAAATAGGAAAACTTGACTTTTTGGACCATGGGATCTAAACCTTACTCGAGTTTGAACTATTGCTCTCTTCATGAACAGAATAGAAAAAGAAAAAAATGGAGAAAAGAAAAAGTGAAAAGTTGCATTTTGCATTGCATGCATGCATAAATAAAGAGAGTGAAATTCCAAAAAGGAACCTCTCCTGAATAAAGCTAGGATTTTTATCCTGTGACCAGCATGAATAAAAATCAGGTCTTGACCTATTTACTTACATTTCATGAATAAAAGTCAGGTGTTAAACTTGTTTAAGCAGTGGAAAATCTGTTCATGAAGAGAGTTGTAGTTCAACCCCTTTGTAAAGTTGACAATCCCTGAAATTCAAACTTGTTATTGCTAGTACTTCATTCATGGATTAAATTTGCTTTAACCTCTGTGACTCCTCAGCTAGAATTTGGGAATTGGAAGGAATGGGATGGAGTGTTGGCAAAGTGGGGAACTCATTGGACTTAATTCAGCTGACTTTTAATTCATTTGTGGACTGTTAATTCAAGTTTGTCCTTAATTTATGAATGTTTTGCTTGAGGACAAGCAAAAGGCTAAGCTTGGGAGAGTTTGATCATTAGCTGATCACAATAAGTTTTTATCTCATTTTAGATGCATTTCACCCATATCGAGCCCTCAAATTACCTAACTTTTGGCCAATTATTCTTGGAATGCATGGATTGTGATAACTAGTTGATCTTTCTCATTTTATACTTAATTTCATGTGCATAGAGATTCTGAATTGCTAAAATTCATAAAAATGACAATTCTATGCCAAGTTATCATTTTGTAGGGCAAGTTATCACTCCAAGTGCACAAGTTATCATTAGTTTAATTGAGCTAATTTCCAGTGATTATTCTGCCCTAAATCCTACGCCATCATGAATTATTCATATTTCGATGACCATATTTCAATTTGTGCAAGGTTATCACTCCATTTCATAAGTTATCATTTTTTAGTGTCAAGTTATCGTTTAAGGGCAAAACTATCATTTTGATATGCAAAACTATCAATTCTGCACAAAGGCATTAAGAAATCATTAAATTACTATCTTAACTCATTGTTGTTCAAATTTGATCTCATTTGGATCACCACAACCAAAGTTATGACAAGTTATCATTTTTATGGCATCAAGTTATCATTTTTGACACCCAAGTTATCATTCCTATGAAATCTTATCCACATTTGATTTCTGACCTCATTCACTTTTCATCTTAATCCCTTTGATGTTTTCAATGCTCTGAACTACCCATATTTGAACATTTTCCATGATATATGCAAAGTTATCATTCCGGACCTCCAAACTATTATTTTTTATTTTGGTTTTCAATTCTGCACAACACCAAACCCCATTTGATTATTAAGTTGATTTCACTTGTTGTCCTAATCCTTATTTGTCTAAATCTTATTAGAAGACTTTGATGCTTGTTGTTTTAGCTCTTCTAGCAAGTGAAATAGGGCTGCACAAAGGAGAAAAAGGAGGAGGGACCACCTACTTTTTGCTGTCCAAAAGTTGTCACAGCAGCTGGAATCTCATGCCATTCGACAGGTGGCTTGAATCAGGAGAATGGAACAATTTGATGCTGATCTAAGGGTGAAAGGAAGTCATATATAAGCTGAAAACTCTAAGGAAGAAGGGGAGGCTGGCCATTGCAGGGTTTGGAGCAGGACAGGGAAACAAGGAAGAGGAGCTGATGTGTTGCTGCTACTGATTTATCCTGTCGACAACTCTTAGTTCATGATGTTTTCTATCAATTCTTCCTACTATTGTGTATCAATCTTTGTAATTATGAGGAGCTAAACTCCATTTCTCTTAGGATAGGGTAGTAGTCTAATTAGTTATGGATGGGATATGGACAAATCTAATTTCCTGCACTGAAATTTGATTTCTGGTTTTGCAATTTCTGATTTTTGTTTCTGAAATCTGTTTGCATGAATATGTTCTTGACATTGAAAGATCCTATTTGTATCTACAACTAAGAGGTTGTCCTTGTGATCTATTCTTGTTCAGAAATGAATCAAGAACCAATGGCATTTTCTAGGTTCAAACCAAATTAAGAATCTGATTTTCTAATTGCTGATTTCTGATTTCCCATTTCTGTTTTCTGAACTGGTTGAATCTGTTTTCACCATTGTTGAGCCCTAATTGAATTAATAACTAAGAGGTTACTTATGGTTTCATTCTTGTTCAGAAATGAATCAAGAGTCAATGGTAATCCCAAAGTTCAATCACTGAATTAATGCAAACTATCCATTGCTGATTTCTAATTTTCAATCTTGATTTCTAAATCTGAAATCCTGAAATTATGGATCTGCCTTGTTATTGTTAAACCCCTGATTTCATTTAATCACTGAGAGGTGTACTTAAGATTTTCTTGATGTTCAGAGATGAACCAAAAAGCAATTGCAAGTGCTGAGTTCCATATGTAATTGAGTGCTGATTTTTATCCAATTCATTAGTGAAAATGTGGATTTTATTTCCATTTGCAGCTGAGAGGCAGATTTAAAATTCTCTTATAGTTTAGAGATAAAATAAGAAGCATTAGCACTAATATTGGATTGATTTCATTCCTGTTTAATTAAATGAAGCATTTCCTTCATTTTCAAAGCGCAATTGATTGTTATCATTTCAGATTTCATTAAATTTCCAAAATTCAGCAAGGAATTTTGATCTTCAGCCTAATGATAACTTAATATTCAGTGGGGATCCTCTTCTAATTCAATCTAGCTAACATCTATATAAGAATATAATGATTAGTTTTGGACAAATTCAGCTGTGAGAGCAGCCATGTTAAGATTGAATCAGATTTGACTAAAAATTGATAACTTGTCCCATTCCATCCATAATTAAGTTAGATGAACCCCAACTCCTAGGAGAACCTTTCTCATTGATAGTTAAACCCTTTGAGCCTCTAGTTTAGCATTTACAATTCAGTTTAGATAAGTTTCCAAAAGTTCAAAAACAGATATCATTTTTGCCACTTTTAAAAATCTGTTTTCATTTTCCTTTAATTTCTTGAAATTGTAATTTTAGTTAAGACTGGTCTAGATTGTTTTAGAGAGTCTTTGGCTTCAAATCACTATGGATACGACATTTGGGTAGACTACAATTGACTTGTATACTTGCAGTAGAAAGTGAATTAAGGAGTTGAATCAAAAATTGAAAAATCTGACTTTTGACCCAAAAATCAGCAAGGTATCACTATACTCATCAATTTCATTATCAGGCATAAATCCTCTCATCATACCATCAAGGATCACCTCGCACGATCCCCAATGAGCTATATGAATTTGAAAAATATTAAAAACAATATTATGAGCAAAAATAGCTCAGTAAGTTGATAACTCATAAGCTATGTGTTACCATCAAATAAATTCGAGAAAACATAAAAATACAAGCATTAATCATAATATCAAAATCAATATTTTCATACATTTAATAAATACATATATAACATTCCAATTGAAATCATCCCACTCAATTCACAATCATTGTCATTTAACCATCTCAAACATGTGTATGCAATACAACACTCTCATATGTATGCACGGATCGCCAACTGGCCAGTGATCGATAGATGGACTCTAGAGGTGGCTCCATCATGATCAGCGATGTAGCACTTAGCTTCATTCTACCTCATCCCTTTCAGGGAACAAATCATATAGCAATAGGTGGACTCTAGAGATGGCCCCTACGGATTCTACAGGTGGCCCTCATCGCGACTACTCACGATGTGGCACTTAGCTCTATATGGCACTTAGCTCCAGCCTATGTCATCCTATTATTGGGGAACAAAATGATGAATTAAACTCTAGAGATGGCTCCCATTATGATCAGTGATGTAGTACTTAGCTTCAACCATCATACATACAATGCAGACAAATGCAGGTGCATGATTCATCATATAACAATTGTATCTCAAATATTAGAAGATGAATCATATCAAATATCATTTCAAACGGAACAAGATTGCACTTCTCGTAATCCGTTCATATCATATCACATATGCTTTTCAAATGTGCAATCATTCAGATATACTTTTCATAACTGCATTTCTCGAAATTAATTCATAACATATCCAAAACATATTCAATATATATAATAATCGATGTCACACCAAATTCAAAATAGGTGAAAACATAGAATAGGAGAAATCAACTTACCTATGAGAGCTACCAAAAGGTTTTTCCTTTTCATTTTCACTACTTTATTCTTCTACTCCTATACAATAATAATAACACGTCACTTCTATGATCTGAACACAAACCTATCACACATGAAACATAATTAATTGAAGAGGTACATGACCCTTAAGTACTTACTCTCATAACATAAATAACTATTTATCACAAGACAGATTGTATACATAATAAAAGAAAATTTGTATTTGCTTGAATTGTATACATAATAAAAGAAAATTCGTATTTGCTTGAATTGACATAATAAAAGAAAATTCGTATTTGCTTGAATTGACAACCAAATTTGTTCATTCCAATTTTTCTTACTTACTGGTTGCTAATATATTAATCTATAAATGTTTCATCTCTTATTTCATTGTGATTTGTTCAAAGGAAAATCAACATTCAACCTAACTTTTATGTTATTTCTATATTCTGACAGACTGAGTGATCTTACTTTTAGGATTTATATAAAATAATAACCATTCCCTGTCTTGGTACTTTAATTTTACCAAATAGTAGACATCTAGGGTGCAACTCATAAAATTATTTGAATTTATATCTATTTGTATTGAGCACAATAAATTTAACCAATACTAGCATAATTTTCTCTAAGCTCCATCCTGACAGACTGAGTAAGGCTCGGTGAATTATTTGTAACTTTCACTACACATATCATTATAAGGTGATTCCAATTTTCAATGAACCGTAACATCAATTTCTATAACACCGTAAATTATAAAATAATTTTACGACATATTGGATTTAATACATAATTTACAAATTCATATAACAATTTCGGTGGAAAGAGTGATAGTACCTTAAAGATAAGAGCATAACTTTCTATATAGAAATCATATTAACTTGATTCCAAAGCCCAACGAAAGTATACTCCAAGGATCAATCAATTTAAATTTCATAAATTTTGAAGAATACTTGAGGAATAAATGATGATCATGAAATGGACCACTAGCTTAGGATTAGAATTGCCACCTTGAGTGATCGGTGTTGTAGAATTTCCTCTGCCCTCCACAGAAAGGATCAAGATCTGATAATTTAGGTGTTGTTTTTAAACATGTAATGGAGACAGGAGGATTGTTTTTTGAATTTTTATCACATAATAAAGGCAGTTGAAAAAATCAACTAAGCATGAGGTGGCAAGCTGCTAGCTTGGCAGCTTGCATGTGAGCAACTCTTTATCCAATAGAATTTTGACATCCAAAATAACTTAATAATAGACAGTAATTATTCATTATTAAGTATATATTATGATAATACAACCCAAATAATTTATTCATACATTTTCTAAATTGAATATTTTTACACATATTTTTCTTAGGTGCCACTTGGCAACACTTGATTGGCTCTTAAGATTTAATCTACATGTTAATAACTATATGCATACTTAATGGTATGAGTATATGCTTTAGCATAGCATGTCTATTAATTATATTTTAATACTTTACTTAAATTGAACAAAATTTTAAAAACTTGATAAGTGACATTACAACAAACACATATATCATATTGTTCATCAATCATAACTTATAATATTAAAACATATTATGATATACGAATTAGATTTCGGATATTACAATAAGTGTGACTATCAAATATTGATAAATGAGTTTTTGGTCATCTCATTAAAATCATAAATGTAGATAGAATTTTCTTTTGAGTAAAGAGAAACAAATTCGTGATTATCTTAAAATGTGAGGGTGCACACCTCAAAAGTCAATGAAAACATGCATTTGAAATGTACGTTGTCCTTTTCATATTAGTTTTCAAAAATTGACTAATCTTGATAAACCTTAGTGAAAAAAATCTAGCATACAAGTGAAGAAATTGTATCGATGGAGTTCACGTGATGGCAAGAATTCCTAATGACTAAATGGTAAAAGAGATTTTGGTAATCTCATTAAAATCATAAATGTGACTATTGAATATCGATAAATGAGTTTTTGATCATCTCGTTAAAATCATAAATGTAGATAAAGTTCTCTTTTTAGTAAAGAGAAACAAATTCGCAATTATCTTAAAATGTCAAAGTGCACCACCTCAAAAGTCAATGAAGACATACATGTGAAATGTATGTAAAATTGCTTTGCGCTAAGGTAGTGAAGTCATGCATTAAACTTCAACATATTTTCTTGTTGAATTTGTGTAATATCAACAATTGGAAAGAAGCTAAATTCTTTGAATATTTTCAATTAAAATGTTGTGATCATGACTAGTGACAACCATTTTTATTCTCTAATGTTTTACAATGGTAAAAGTATGTGATGTTAAGTACTTAAATGTCAATTTAAACTTATGGTTATTAATAATGGAAACCCTTATTCTAGTAAACCTCTGGTCTCAAGTTCAAAAGATAACAAGTTACTCAATAATCGGTGCACTAAAAAGAGGATTTAGTGCAAATATTAAATGAGGATGAGTTGAAAACTCTTAGTGGAGGGATGTGTTATCCGAAATTGATATGTGTTATCGATGTATATATAAAAGTGGTGCCGTTTCAATCACGAGATTCATGAAATCGAAATGAACACATGATCATAATAGTTCTAGTTATTATAGTCTCTTATTCGAAATATTGATTACAATTGTGTGTGTGACATTTCTGGCTCAGGCGTTACGAGTAATGGTTCAAATTTAATATATACATTTGAACTTTGAAACTTTAAGCTATTGAAAAGTTTAAATCTAACGATACCTTTCACTATACATGATTGTATAACTTAATATTTTAAATTTGTGGGGGATTGTTGGAATTTGAAGGTTTCAAATTTCAAATATATTACTTTGTAAACATTGAAAATGTGTTCATACTAATTAGTTAAGTATGAAATATAGCATCACATCTTTTCATGAAATGTTACATTATTGAATGAAAAGACATGTTCACATACATTATAAGTGAAATGGTGTCATAAATGTATTATCTTGTTAATGAAAATATATTTTTGGATGAAAAGTTGATCATTTCATAAGTGAAATGATGTGTTCATATTTAATACTTATATTCACACTTGAATAGATGCATCCTTTCATCATAAGAAATGTCCCTTGAGATATATTCATATATCAATAAGTGTGCCCTTTCGTCATAAGGTGTGTTCTTATATTAAAATGTGAATCCTTTCATTAATAGTGTGTCTTTCGTATGAAAAGATACTAGACGCATCCCTTTGTGAAGTATCATTTGAAACTTATAAACAAGCTCCCCTTCATGCATTTTCATGTAATCGAAAGCAACGAGAAGTGATGCAAAGGCATTGAACATGTGATGAATACTATGTGTCTAACACATGAAAATCCATTCAACTTATTGCAAATTACTAAAATAAGATAATGTTGTCCAACAATTTTCAGTTGACGAACTCGATGACTTTTTGTATCTGGGAGTGTTATTTGTCGTACTTCGAAGTCTTGATCTTTGGAGAAATTATAAAAAACATCTAAGACAACCATGGACAATGGCAACATACTGGAAGAATGTACCTGACAATCTTAATCTAAACACACCAATTATACCATGGAACTTGATTCAAGATACATAATCTCACTAAATAAAACTATTAAATAATGACCATTAACAAGATGCCATTCTACACCAAGATCATGACAACAAGGATGTAAACCCTCATCTACACTACAGTCAAGGAACATATATAGCAAATATCCGGCCACCAAGAACTCCTTGTATGGCCATAGTTAAGTGAGATTAAACCTTAGGAATATATCTTCTCATATGCAAAATCTACTTCAATTGTTAGCATATGATCAATTGATGTATCTTTTGGATGAAAAAGACACTACACACATCCCTTTGTGAAGTATCTTTTTAAGGCTATAAAAAGTAGGAGTGTTCACTAGGTCAGGGGTCAACCCGGTGAACCCGATGACCCAACCCGACCCGCCTAGTTTGGGTCGGGTCGGGTACGAGCTGAAATTTCCCAACCCGAGTCGACCCGACCCAATGACCCGAACTTTTGTTTATTTTTTATTTATTTTGTTTTAATTTTTAATTAGTTGTCATTCTAATATTTGATTTAAAACTTTTAAACAAATCAAAATAAATCATTTTAATTATGGAATAATATTCCAATACTCAAAAAATTTATTTCCTAAATAATATAGAAAAGTGAGAAACATTTTATAAAAAAAAGAAAAAAGAGGTGGTTGGGTCACCCGACCACCCGACCCGACCCGAACTGGGTCGGCTTGGGTCGCATTTTGTGCCCCTAAGGGCTGTGACCCGACGATCCGACCAAATTTGGTCGGGTCGAGTTTGTTCATGAGTTGGGTCCAATTAATTCTCTAAAAATAGCGATTCGTCTTGATCCCCGAAGAAATTATGACAAACTACTATAAGAAAATGGGCGAATAGTGACCCAAAGAGGGAGACGCTATTGCGGCAATACTGCGTCTATGGAATATATCATGTCTCTTTAACGTCTACGTAGCGTCAACAATATGTGACGCTTGTAATCGGTGGCTAATAACGTCGCAATAGAGGCAAAGAAGAGGGAGACGCTGCCAGCATCAACAGTAGACACTATCTCAATGTTACGATGACGCATAATGTCTCATTGCGAGCAATCGATAGGCATCGCTAACGAGACGCTAAAGTGGTGCAGGAAGCTAAAATGCTATTCCGGCGCTCAAGGGATGCTAAGTTTATACATTAGTTGACGTGATTTCAGCGCTACTTTGAGGCCAACATCATGTCAGTTGGGTTGCCAAGTCGACGCTAAGGTGACGCTCCACATGTCGAGCTACTATGACGTGAAAAATGATATATTTAATGTAGCATCGACCCCGACCGCGATTGTGACGCTACGAAGGCGCTAATGTCAGATATTTTTACTCATTACAATCATATTTTCTTCCCTTCCCACACCACACAATTATATAATTTCATAATTTTGCATTCATGATCCATCACAGGCACAATATCAAAGAGGAATTATTACAAGAACAATATCTGAGATAAGAATATGAAAAGTAATAAACTGAACTAACAAAAGTATAACTACTATGTGCATATCTAATAACAAGTCTATAAGTAACAAAAGTATAGTTGCAAAAGTTTTTATCCCAAGTTTGGGAGTTGTTATTGTCATTCCGGACGTTTGATCCTTGGTCTCGCGGGGATTCATTCTGCGGCGGGATCAATCCTCGATTCGCCTGCAATAATGAAGCCAATTGCTACGACAACTATTGTGACACCTGCTACAATATCTACTACGACATTTGCTACAATAGCTACTACGATAGTTGTGTCACATCAGGTGCAGCAGATGAGCTCAGAGCAGATGGGTCGTCTATGTATCATCCACTCCTCCTAGGTACCTGAGCGGATGTGCCGAGGCCACGTAGGTATCTCCTTGTGTCATGTCAGCCACCTCCCAAACAATAGAGTCCTCTACGAAATAGAAAAATTATACAATCATATAAAGATTATAGATTATACAAATTATACAACATCAAAAAAGACATAAATTAAAAACGTGAATCGCTTTCGAGAAACGTTACCTGGTGGCTGAGTACTCGGATCATCTTTGTATTTTTCAGCCATCTTCGCATTATACTCATCCTAAAAAATTTAAACATTGCGCATTTAAAAAATATTTTGCACTAACGTCAACAACTAAGTGAACATATGATGAGACTTACTAAAAGCCTACGAGCAGTGGGTGTGACTAAGTCGTTGATCTTTTGGCTCTTATGCATGGCCTCGTAAACCACGTGAAAGTCCATACGACCACCTTATTTCTCCTCCTGCAATAAAGTTTCAAATTTTATAAAATAAGTATAAGTTAAAAGTTTAATTATTCAAATTTGTATGTAAATTATCATGCGCCGTCGATGCTCATCAAATTGCATCGACCCGCCTGTGTGGATGTGAGCCTCGGGCTTCGAAAATCAGTTAATAAAAATACTTAGACTTCAAAATATTAATAAAAATAATTCAAATGTAAACATACTTATCACTTTCTACATAAGGACTCCCAAACCGAGCACCTAATATGCTTTGGGCATCTTTGTATGTCCTAATCCAAAGTGAGGCCGATGAACGTGACGAGGTTTTGTAGCCACCTCCTCAAAAGCTCTCCAGATCGTCCCCAAACTAAGATTCGGATGAAATTGATTTGTCTCCTAAACAATACTATAAAAGTTAGTAATTTAAAAATAATATAAAATAAATTATGTTACCCGAAAAGAAGATCATATCATAAATGCTCGAAAGATGTCATCTTGCACTTGAATTGGAACATCTTTTCACGTTCCTTCCCCTTCCCGCAATTGGAAAAGAACAAAAGCACTGACATCCCGCACGGTACTAGTAGGTATGAAAGTGGTCCTGCAAATTATAAAGAAGAATTAATTTTCAATGATAATCAAAACTATAATAAAATTTTTACAACTTATTTAACTTACGGAGCAATATTTTTCACGGTGACCACCCCATTATCATCTAATCCCTCTTCATCCGTCGAAGAGAAACTATCACCCGATACAACTAGAGTAGGCTGAGAAGGTCCGACATCATCGACGAGCCCTAGTACAAAATTAAACTAGTGATAATTGATATATGTATAATAAAATTCTCACTTCGAGTGATGTCTATCGCTGCATGATCCGTAGCAGTCCGCTTGTCAGAATGTGACAAGTTGGGTGCTTGTGCTATCGGCGACGTAGCAATTGGTATTATTAAAAAAATATTAACGTAATTAATTTTAAAAAATAATTCTAATAATAATAAATATATCACCTACGGTAAGATGTCAATCGCCAACGCTAGAATGTGGTGAAGCGTGGCGGTGGTGTAGCAACTGTCATCATAAAAAATACTTGAAATATTTGCATGTATTTAAATTTATGGATTATATAAAAAATAACCTGGTGTGTCATGTCGATTGTCGACGTGCGATCGAGACGTCCTGACTATGTGCCCCGTCGACAGTTGAGTAGCTATCACAACAACAAATTAATTAAAAATTTGTTTCACCTACTTTGTGACACATACCTAAAATGATACGTGGAGATGACCCACTAATGGATCACCTACTATGTAACGATCCGGCTACATGCCCCGTCGGCGACGGAGCAATTGATATTATTGAGAAAATAAATGTAACTATTATAAGCAACTATAAATAAGCAACTGACAATAAATATAATACCTAGTGATCGTAATGGCTCACTCATCTGGAGTGAACGCTTAGAAGAGCGAAATGACCCAGAAGCTGGACCTTTAGTAATCATGACTGAAAAAATAACAAACTTGTGTTATTATTAGTAACCATATATAACTCAAAAAAATGTAACAAGCTTGTGTCATTAAAAGAACTACAAAGTCATTCATTCGCTTGTGTCTCTATATTTTTTATTTGAGTCATCGTCAATGAAATTATCAACGTTCACTTCTAAGAAGTTATTTGAATTGAACTCTTTCATTGGCTTAGCGTCATCGACTAATTGAATATTCTCGACTCCATCGGCTACATCAATGGTCTCATTCACTCGATCCTCTTGATAGTAATCATCTACGAGTATATCATTGTATACGGATGATGTTTCATTATCATCTACCATTATTTCTGCTAAGAATAGTCTACTTCTCACTTTGCATGATGCCCATCATTCATCCTTGGTTCTTTTCAATGGATACTTAGTGTAGTACACTTGTTGCACTTGTTCCGCCAATACAAATGGATCGTATGACTGAAGTCTCGATCGAGGATTAATATCCACCAATTTAAACTTTTGATTGATCCGAACTCCGTTCTCTGAATCAAACTAATGGTATTTTAGCATTACGACTTTGTTCGATTTTCTCAAATAAAACAATTCTATGATGTCTTCTATAACGTCATAGTAAACAAAGTCGTTGTCCCCGTACATGCTTCCTAGAACACATATGCCGCTATTAACAGTTGAACATTATCGGCTATATTCTTATGTATGGAATCTATATACATTAACTATCACGCCACAATAGCTAAAAACTTGTTTCTTCAATCCATGACCCAAATCTCAATTTTTTATATTAATAACCTACAAGAAAAATAACTAAAACTTTATTAAACGTAACAAATGACAACAATAATTACGAACAATCGGAAAGAATTCTTACTTCACATCTCAATCAATCGACAAAATGTTCATCTCGTAGTTTCAATAATTCATCGTCAGAAACTAAAGGATTGATTTCTCGTTGTAATTTTTTGAATTTCCTGAATTCATAGTTGTCAATTAATGTTAAATTATATAACATATTAAAATAAATTATCTTACATGAAATACGTCGTTACCTCACTATAATTTGCAAGGACATAACTCTCAACAATGGTGAGATCACTGTCACTCAAGACAACTTTGCATTCTGTACCAAGAAGGCGACATGGGTACTTGAAGATGGATAAAGTATTCATGTTAACTTCTCTTTCACCACCGTCATTATTTTTTGGAACTTGAGTGTGTCGTGATTGTATGTGTGGTTCAAAGTACTTTGAAGTAAAGTTTGACACTTTCTCAATGAAATATGCTTCACATATAGACCTTTCAATCTTTGCCTTATTCTTCATCGTCCTTTGTCTGCTTCTTCGAGAAGATTATAAAATTAGAAGCCAAAGGATTCAGGTCTTCTTCAATCAATGTTTCGTTAATATTTTTTTCTAACATTACATTTTGTATCATGTCCCTGTACGGATTGCTCAACTTGCCCACATTGGTATCTACATTAGTTGTATCTTTAGCCCATATTTTTTCTTCATGAAAGAACTAATTTATGTATGTCAGTAAGAAATTATTGTAATATAAATCCTTCTGCACATCATATTTTACTTTCCACTGATAACATTTGCACTTTCGACATGAACATAAGATTTCGTCATTTGAAGAAGCAACACCTTCATTTTGTTATGCCACATCATCAACACCATCCTTATATTCTTCTGTTATAGCGTCATATTTATCCTTCCAATGACGAATCCAACTACGATCTGACTTTGTGATTTCTGTAACGGACAACACTAAGCCATATGTCAATAAATTCTTGTACTTGAAACATGTGATTTTGAAGTTATGAAGTCCAAAATCACATGTTTCAAGTATTTGATCATCGTATTCAGAATCGATCATAATGTATATTTTGGGTACAAATACTAATAAAAAAAAATTTCCTCTTTTTTTATCATAATCTCATTTTATTACCAAAAATATGGATGTACATCCTTGATAAAATTTATGAGAACATAATAAAAAAAGGTACTAGAATTATGAAAATAAATTATCAATATTTGATTTCAAATTCAGTCCAATCATCTTAAGGGGATCTATAATCTAATAATTCGTAATCGTGGAACAAATTTGTTCTGCTCATGCATTTACTATAAGATCATTTGTTACACTACACATATATTTAGTTATAAAACACACCAACGAAGGCCACGAACTTTTTCAAAGAGGTGGGAAACAAAACAGCATGCTACCAAAAATCAATCTTAAATGTCCAACGTTGATATAGATTTATACATATACAAACCAATCTTTTTTTTCTTAACTAAGTTTGCAAAGAAGGGCTTCCTCTCTTAACATAACATTACACAATTTCAAATAATTAACATAACATTACAGTTATTAACTTCGCATTACAATAATTAACATAGTATTACATTAATTGACATAGAAAATTAACTAGGCATTACATAATGGTGACGGGGCTCGTACCTTCTTGCAACCAGTAGGCCGAACGACAGGGCGGAGGGCGGTGGAGGTGGAGAAGGAAGGCAGCAAATGGTGGAGGAGGGTGGCACCGGGCGGAGGAGGGCAGCGACGGAGGAGGAAGGCGGCGGGCGGCGGAGGAGGTGGAAGAGGGCGGAGGAGGGTGGCACCGGGCAAAGGAGGGCAGTGGAGGGTGGTGGAGGAATGCTGCGGGCGGCAGAGGAGGGCATCACCGGACGGAGGAGCACAGAGGAGGTCGGTGGTGGAGAGCAGTGGTGGAGGGCGGAGGATGGTGGAGGTGGAAGAGGGCGGAGGAGGAAGGTGGCGGGCAGAGGGAGGAAGGCAATGGATGAGGGCCGCATCCGACGGAGGAGCAGGGCAGCGAAGAAGTTGTCGGGGTCGTCGGTCAGGGTCAGAGGAGGTGTCGGGGAAGTTTCTGACGTCGTCGGAGCCGTCAACATCGTCGGTCGAAGGAGGTTAGCGGAGGAGGACGAGGCCAACGATTGCAGTCATCGATCGGCATAGTTGAAGAACGTAGGTAAGCAGTAAAAATTTTTTAGCATCGTCAACTATTGCGACGCTACTTGGACGATGATGTGACTCTAAATGGGCGTTGCTAAAATGTCGACGCGATATTAATTTTTTCTAAGTTTCTATTATCTATATAAATATATATATGTACATATATAATGTATGTATGTATATGTATCTATATAATGTAAGTTTATATTATATTATAAGTTTATGCATTATAAGTTTATATATTATAAGTTTACACATTATAACTTTATATTATATTAAGATTATATTAAAATAGCTTTATATGACAAAATTGTGTATATGTATATCTAATATCTGTGTATGTATATGTCTATATGTGCGAGATTAAGTCACAACAGTGTGTATACATATATGTATTATAAGTACATACGTATATGTATATGTTTATATGTGTGAGATTAAGCGATAATAATATGTATGTGTACATGTTATGTATAAGTATAAGTATATATATATATATATATATATATGTATTTATATGTCAATATGTGCCCGATTAAATGAAGGTAATAAAAAGTCTGCTACTGCGACGCTATAGCGACGTTAGTGAGTCCCTAAAATTTATTAACGACATGTTAGCATCATAATAGCATCTCAATCATCTTAGCGTCTCAACGTCACGACGCCAGGAAGACGCCAATAGTGCCTCTGTAGCGTCGACTATCATTGCAGCTCTATTGTGGCGCTTCATCGACACTATTGAGTTTCCATGTGGGCACTAAAATGAAACATTTTATAACAAATCATGTCACTTAATTCAACCATCATAATTCCATGATTAAAAATAAAAAAATAATATATGTATAATTAAGATATGTTATATATTGTATGCATAACTAACATATATGTTCTAGGTAACAAATATATATATTTAGGAACACACATATGATAGGCATATATAAATAGTTATGTAGAAATACGTATATATGTTGAAGGTACACAAATAATATATATTAAAGTATATGAGATTGCGTCAAAATAGATAACATATATATAGTTATATAAATATAGATAGCATATAGTTAATTTATTTCTTAATTAACATATATGTTCCTCAAACATATATAATTATGGGACGCCAATTAGTGTTCAAATAATGCCAATTAAGCGTTGTATGTGTTACATGTGTAGGCATTATAGGAATATATTTTTATATGGGTGTCTACATAAATGTGACGCCAAGTAGCGTCTTCGCTAGCGTCGAAAAATCCGCGTCGAATGTTATCGACGCTACCACAACGCTAAGTTCTACCACGCATTTTCGCCCCATCGGCCATCGCGCACAATAATAACAGCTAATTGGCATCTCTATGGCGCCTTTTTTAGCATCTATTTTGCGAAATGCTACAGAAACGCTAATGTGGCGCTATTAGGAGGCAAATAGCGTCTTCTTTTTGTGACTCAACTAAGACCTATAACGACGCTCATGGCATCGACGTAGCGTCACTAGAAATGGAAACGCTATTTTGCGTCGCTAATTGTCAGTTTTCTTGTAGTGCATGTTTAAGACGACCATTGCATGTGCAATGGACAATGGCAGCATAGTGGAAGAATGTACCTAACAATCTTAATCTGAACACACCAATTATACCATGGAACTTGATCCAAGATACATAATCTCACTGAATAAAATTATTAAATAATGACCAGTAACAAGATGCCATTCTACACCATGATCATGACAACAAGGATGTAAACTCTTATCTCATATGATGCAATGCCTACAGTACAGTCAAGGAACATATATAGCAAATATCCGGCTGCCAAGAACTCCTTGTATGGCCATATTTAAGTGAGGTGAAACCTTAGGAATATATCTTCTCATCTGCAAAATCTACTTCAATTGTCAGAATACAATGTCAGATACATTATTAACATGACAGAAGATTGGAAGAGGATATAACTCATACATAGAGTACCATGTACTTATGATTTGGAAGAATTAGGTGGTCTTGCTACAACAAAACTCTGTAGAGTAAATTAGTGTTTCAACTACGTTTTCTAATCTGGCTCTTTAGGTTCCAACATTTCACATGCAAGATGGCAACTGTATAGGATCCTGGCAATCATCTAAATCCTAAAAACAAACCATAGCAATGATACATTCAATTGCGTAGGGGCAAGAAAATTGTGTCAGCTTCTCATCCCTCGTTTCTCCCTATTTGAAACATAGTATAAAGGAATCTTTGACAGTCAAGATGAAAAACACTGCACGACTTACTGATCACTAGCTGATCACTATAAGTTTCTATCCCATTTTAGATGTATTTCATTCATATTGAGCCCCATTTTTGCCTATCTTTTGGCCTATTATGCTTGGAATGCATGGATTGTGATAACTAGTTGATCTTTTTCCTTTTATACTTAATTTCATATGCATAGAAGTTCTGAAATGCCAAAATCCATTAATATTTAAATTCTATGCCAAGTTATCATTTCTAAGGCAAGTTATCATTACAAATGCATAAGTTATCATTTTTCTAATTGAGCTGAATTCCAGTGATTATTCTGTTCTAAATTCATTATCATCATGAATGAATCATATTTGGATGGTCATATCTCAACTTGTGCAAAATTTTAAGTCTATTTGAACAAGTTATCATTTTCCTAGTGTCAAGTTATCGTTAAAGGGAAAAACTGTCATTTCGATATGCAAAGCTATAAATTCTGCACCAAGGCACTAGGCAATCATCTTGTCATTGTCTTAACTCATTGCTGTTCAAACTTCATCACATTTGGATAATCACAACTCAAGTTATCATTTTTAAGGCATACAAGTTATCGTTTTTGACACCCAAGTTATCGAAATCTTATTCATATTTGATTTATGATCTCATTCACTTGCCACTCTAATCCATTTGATGCCTGAAATGCATTGAACCACCCATATTTGAACATTTTCTAAGATATATTTAAAGTTATTATTCTGGGCCCCTAAAATTATTAATTTTGATATAAGTTTTCATTCCTGCACAACACCTAATCCCATTTGATATTTGAGCTAGCAACTATTATTATCCTAATCCTTATTTGTCAAAATACCATTAAAGGGCTTTGATGCTTGCTATTTTGGGTTTTGTAGTAGGGAGAAAAGATGGCCAAAAAGTGGAAAAAGTAGGGGGACCATCTACTTTTTCCTGCACTAGAAGGTGGCTGCAGCAGCTGGAAATTCAGAGCAGGGACAGGTGGCATAATCAGGGCTTGGAAGAATATTCTGATGCTGATCAAAGGGTAGAAATAAGTCATATAAAAACTGAAATTTCGGGAGAAAAAAGGAGGGCTGGCCATTGCAAGGTTTGCAGAAGGGTTTCTGCACCAAGGAGCAAGGGTTTCTAGAGCTAGCTGCTGCTGCTGCTGGAGTTACTGCCGAGAAGCCTTAAGCAAGAATGATTTGTAACTGTTCTTCATTCCATTTGATGTCAAGCTTTGTAAATATGAAGAGCTAAACTCCATTTCTTCTAGGATAGGGTAGTAGTCTAGGTTAATTTTGGATGGATGTGGACTGAAATTTAATCCTGCACTGAAATCATTTTTGGTTTTCAGATTTCAGCACTGTTTTGAACTGATTCATGCAATTATTAGATCCATTTGTAATCTAGGACTGAGAAGTATTATTTGATCTAATCTTCCTTCAGAAATGAATTAAGAGTCAATGTCAGGTTCCTGGATTCCTTTCTATTTGAAAATCTGATTTCTGATTTTTAGTTTCCTGATTTTCTGAATTTTCTGAATTTGATTTCCATTGTTGATTGAATATGTTTGTCATTCTCTAACTGATTAATTGAGCAATTGAGAGATTGCCATTGCCTCCCCATCTTGTTCAGAAATGAATCAAGAAGTTTGGTATACTTTTGATTCAAATTAGTTTGCTCTTCTGATTTCTAAAATTTAATTCTGAAAATCTATTTTCTGATTTCTTTTGTTGGAATCTGTCCTACTAATTGAATCCCATGATTTCATTCAATCACTGAGAGGTGAACCTTAGGAATTTTTTGCAGTCCAGAGATGGATCAAGAAGCAATTGGCAAGCCTAAATTCCATTGATTAATAATTCTGATTTCCTGAATTGCTGATTTCTATTTTCTGATTTCTGTTTGAATTCTAATTTCCATTGTCAAGCCTCATTTTAATCCACTACTGAGAGATAGCCTTCAGGTCTTCCTTGTGAGTCAGAGATGAACCAAGGAGCATTGGATAATCATTGAATTCTCTATTCTAGATAGGATATCTTTTAACCCCAATTAATTGGAGTTTGTGTAGATTTCATTTTCCTTAGCAACCGAGAGATTGATTTCAAATCCCCCTAGAATTCAGAGATGAATCAAGGAACACAAGCACTATTATTGAATAGATTTCATCCTGGTTTAACTAATTGAAGTGATTTCATTATTTTATGATTGCAATTACAAGTTATCACTTCAAATTTCCTTGAATTGTAAAAATCAGTAATGAACTTTAATTTGAGCCCAATGATAACTTGATTTTTAGTGAGGATCATCTTCTGATTCAACCTAACTAATAATTATATAATAATATGTTGCTTAGTTAAGGGCCAATTGAGCTGTGAGAGCAGCTATATTTCAGGTTGAATCAAAATTGGACTTTTAATGATAACTTGATTCAATCCATACATAATTAATTTAGAAGAATCCCAACTCCGAGAAGAACATTCCTCATTGATATTTAAACATTTTTAGACTTCAATCTAGCATTTATAACTCAGTTTTGACAAATTTTCAAAATTCAAAAATCAATTATCATTCTGCATCCCATTAAAAATTTGTTTTCACTCTTCATTAAAAATCCGTTTTTAGCCACTTAAGTAGAACTAATCTAAATTATTTTAGGGTGTCTTAGGCTTCAAATCTTTGTGGATACGATAACCTGAGTCTACTACAACTTACCTGTGCACTTGCAACTAGTGAGTTGGAAGACCAAAAATTGAAAAATTGAACATTTACATAAATTCAGCAAGTTATCACTCAAACATCTAAATTTCACTATCAAGTTTTTGACGCCGTTGCCGAGGATTTGAGACCAATTAGATTAACTTAGATAGTTTAGATTAGTTTTAGACTAGTTTTTAGTCCATTTATTAGTCCAATTTTCAGTTTTTGCAAGTTATCATTCTGATTTTTTTTCTTTTCAATTCTGTACAGATTTCTTTCTTTTCTTAATTTGATACTTCTAAATTGAATTTATGCAAATTTGGAACTTCAAAGAGATCTCTACCTATCTGATCCTGAACTGAAAGAAGATTTAATAGGAGAAGGAGATTGCAAGGAAAAGAGGCTAGGCGAAGAACTTTTGAGAAGGAGATTACCAATCAAAACAAGGCTGCTCCTAGGATATTTAGGGATCGTTATTCACCCAGCAATTGCAGAAAATTATGAATTTGACTTCTGAGAGAGAAAGAAGAAAAGATGGATATGAGTTGGCAAACTTGGTCCTATGACTATTATCAATCAAGTGAAACACCCTTGAGCCAGGAGGAATTGGATTCGATAGTTGAAGATGTCGTGTCCAAAACTCTTCAAAAATATAGTTTTGATGTTGGAGAATCATCACAAGTTCATTGCAATCAAGGATCACCACAATTTTAACAGCCCTCTAATGCTTACATGTATGCCTCATATGGTCATGAAAGTTCAAATTACTGAAATCAAAAGGAAGACTTCTCAACTCGTAGTCATTATGTTTCAAATTATTAGAATCCTGAGCAAGACTTCTCAAGCAGCAATCCTTATGTTTATGACTCACAAAATCATTTGTATTACCATCACAATCAAGGTCAAGAGTCAAGTTTTCAAGTTGCAAGCAGGGATATTTCAGAAAATCAGCAATCACTCAATCAAATGGAGATTATGTTGGAGGACTTCATGAGGCAGCAGGACGAGCAACTTGCAAACTTGAAAAAAATATGTATGAAAGTAGATGTTCTTGGAGTTGGATATCAAGCTTTGTTTGCAGTCCAGTCAAGAAGCCCCACAAATCCAATCTGCCCTTCTGAAAGAAGAAATTCAGGAAATGAAGATGGCAATTGAGAAAGAAATGAATGAAGAAAAAGAAGTAGTCATAGAGGTTGAAGTTGAAAAGGAGTCTATCACACTTATAGAACAATTCAAGAAACAAGTTGAAGTTGCAGAAGTTACTGAAAAGGGTACTCCAATGATACCAGCAATGAATCACATTGAGGACCCACTTATAAGGTTCCCATCCAATGAAGAATTAATTCTAGAAGACTCTGATTTTGATTCTTTGGAGAAACTATCAGATACACTCCTTCGTGATGAGGGCTGCAACTCAATTCACTTATTGTCTATCCCTAAAGATGAGTTACTTTCTGCACCCAACTGTCCAAAAGTTCTACTTGAAGCAATTTGCTCCACAAACCATCATGAACCAGTTGAAGAATATCAGCATCATAGAATCAAAGATGAAGAAACATTAAAAAAGAAGAAGTGGTCTGAACTTGAAGCAAGCACTAATTCATTTGAAGTCATTCAAAGTCTCACCCATCTCATTTCCCATTGGGCAACAAGTTTGGATAGTAAAACCACATGATGAGACTGAAATGGTCAAGGAAGATACAAAAGTAGAAAAAATTTCTTTCCAAATAGAGGAGGCTGTGGAAAAATTCAAATTTGTAGAAGGAATGAAACATTCAATGAAGGAAGATCATTGTTTGCCCACTAAAAGATGGAACCAAGAGCTCAAAAATCTTCCAACAATACTGCATTTAAAGAGATCATTGAAGAAATAGTTGCTTAAACAAGATGGTGATTCAGGAGATTCAGATGTCATAGATGAGAAGTTGGTAGATTTTTGGTACAATGGAGGTGAGAATCAAACTGAAAAACAAAGATCAATCATTGGCAAACCAAAAGATCCATACCTGATTAGTGAAGCTGTCCACAAACTAAGATCTCTACTTAATCACATCATACTATTTAAACCTTCTTGATATCAAGAATTGGAAAAATGTCCAGCCTAAGACATTAAAAAAATGCACTTCTTGGAAGGTAACCCAAGTCATTCTCTACCTAATCTTTCTGTTTTTGCAGGAATAAGTGATGAAGAACTAGGTCAATCCACAATTCTCAAATTCAGGGAGTACCTTAGTTTTGATTTTTCCACTAAAATCTTAACGATAACTGATAGTATCTTTTTCATTATGCAATTATTAGATCCATTTGTAATCTAGGACTGAGAAGTATTATTTGATATAATCTTCCTTCATAAATGAATTAAGAGTCAATGTCAGGTTCTTGGATTCCATTCTATTTAAAAATCTGATTTCTGATTTCTGATTTCTAGTTTCCTGATTTTCTGAATTTGATTTCCGTTGTTGATTGAATCTGTTTGTCATTCTCAATCTGATTAATTGAGCAACTGAGAGATTGCCATTGCCTCCCTATCTTGTTCAGAAATGAATCAAGAAGTTTGGCATACTTTTGATTCAAATTAGTTTGCTCTTCTGATTTTTGAAATTTAATTCTAAAAATCTGTTTTCTGATTTCTTTTGTTGGAATCTGTCTTACCAATTGAATACTTTGATTTCATTCAATCACTGAGAGGTGAACCTTAGGGATTTTTTGCAGTCCAGAGATGGATCAAGAAGCAATTGGCAAGCCTAAATTCCATTGATTAATAATTCTGATTTCTTGAATTGTTGATTTATGTTTTCTTATTTCTGTTTAAATTCTGATTTTCATTGTCAAGCCGCATTTTAATCCACTACTGAGAAGTAGTCTTCAAGCCTTCCTTGTGAGTAACCAAGGAGCATTGAATAATCATTGAATTCTTGATTTTAGATAGGATATCTTTTAACCCCAATTAATTGGAGTTTGTGTGAATTTCATTTTCCTTTGCAACTGAGAGGTTGATTTCAAATCCCTCTGGAATTCAGAGATGAATCAAGGAGCACAAGCACTATTATTGGATAGATTTCATCCTGTTTTAACTAATTGAAGTGATTTTATTATTTTATGATTGCAATTACAAGTTATCACTTCAGATTTCCTTGAATTGTAAAAATCAGCAATGAACTTTAATTTGAGCCCAATGATAACTTGATTTTTAATGAGGATCCTCTTTTGATTCAACCTAACTAATAATTATATAATAATATATTGCTTAGTTAAGGGCCAATTGAGTTGTGAGAGCAGCTATATTTCAAGTTGAATCAAAATTGGACTTTTAATGATAACTTGATTCAATCCATCCATAATTAATTTAGATGAACCCCAACTCCTAGAAGAACATTCCTCATTGATAGTTAAATCTTTTTAGACTTCAATCTAGCATTTATAACTCAGTTTTGACAAATTTTCAAAACTCAAAAATCAATTATCATTCTGCATCCCATTAAAATTATGTTTTCACTCTTCATTAAAAATCTGTTTTTAGCCACTTAAGTAGAACTAATCTAGATTGTTTTAGAGTGTCTTAAGCTTCAAATCTTTGTGAATACGACAACCTGAGTCTACTACAACTTATCTGTGCACTTACAACTAGTGAGTTGGAAAACCAAAAATTGAATCTTTACATAAATTCAGCAAGTTATCACTCAAACATCCAAATTTCACTATGACTTACCAATAATCAAGGCAAGTGCATTTCCCTTCTTTCATATGGTGAAACCTACTCCCATCTCTAACAATAATCTCCCTGTTAAATACCTTAGTTATTGTCTTAGTGAACTCATGACAATCTTCACAAACCCTTAAATTCTTCACAATACGAATCGGATGACCTACTTCAATCATCATAAAACCAAAAGCAATTGCCAGTCTTTCGCTATGTTCCTTGATTGCTTGCACCTTATCCTCATCCCCTATATCATGCAAGACCGATGATACATCTGGAGAATAGCCAACCTCAGTCAATCTCCTCTCAATCATTTCCAGCATCTGATAGATCTCTGGCGAATTTTGGTGGTTTTTGTCCCCTGCCACAAACTTGTGTACTGTTCCACAAGCCTCAATCAAGCTCCAACCAGCAACCTTATTAGTTCCTCTTGTCGACATCAGTCTCCTGACTTTGATGACATCCTCCCATTTTCTTGCCTTCGCATACATTCCAGCCAGAAGAACGTAATGTCCATCATGTTCTGGCTCTAACTCAATCAGTTTATTCCCTATTTGGAGCCCCAATTCCACCAACCCTTGCATTTTACATGCCCCGAGCAATGTGCCCCACAACACAGGGTCTGGTTCAATGCTCATCCCTTCAATCATTTCAAGTGCTTCAGCGACTAGGCCAGCGCGACTCAAAAGGTCAACCATGCAACCATAATGTTCCATTTCTGGTTCAATTCCATAGTCTTCAACCATAGATCTGAAGTACCATTTACCCTTGCTTACTAAGCCGGAGCGGCTACAGGCATTTAGGACCCCGACAAATGTCACACTTGTAGGACGCAAGCCTTCTTCGATGAATTGTTGGAACAGCTGTATTGTCTCCTTTCCCAGTCCATGGGTTGCCAATCCACAAATCATAGAATTCCAAGCAAAAACATCCTTCCGTGACATTGCATCAAAAACCTGTCTAGAAAGCTCGATACATCCACATTTAGCATACATATCCACCAAACATGTGCCAATCGTCAAGGTCACGGGAAAACCAACTGCCTTGATTGTCGAGTGAATAAATTGTCCATGTTCAAGCAACCCTAATTGCGAGGATGCAGAAAGAACAGTGACAAGTGTCGCCTCATTTACCATCAATCCCCTTTTGACCATTTCCCTGAACAACGCTAATCCTTTCTCCAAAATCCCATTTTGAACGTATCCCATGATAACAGTGCTCCACGAGACCACGTCTCTCTCCGGCATTCGCTCGAACACCTTCATCGCGATATCAGTCTTCCCAGCTCTCGCGTACCCTGCCAACAACGCGTTCCAAGTAACCAGATCACGCTGCCCAGGAAATTCATCAAAAACCCTTCTCGCACACTCTGCCACTCCGCAAGAACCGTAAAAGCTGACCATTGCGTTCCGGACGAATAGATCACCGTCGAGTCCGCACTTCACGATATGCGCGTGCACCTGCACCCCCTCGGTGATCACCGCGCCGCGGGCGCAGGCTTGCAGGAGGAAGGGGAAGGTGTAATTGTTTGCAGGCACTCCATTTCGGCGCATTTGGGCGTAGAAAGGGAGGGCGGCGCGGAAGCCGCCACCGCCATGGTCGTCCGCAGAGGACCTCGCGAGGCAGCGGAGGAGATTGTTCGCAGCGAAGACATTTGGCCGGTCGATGGAAGCGAAGAGCGAGAGGCAATAGGAAGAGGGCGCCGGAGGAGAGATAGCGGCGGAGAGGGCGAGGAGGTGGGCGAGCGAGACGCGGCGGTCGGCGAGACCGCGGACGAGGAGGCGAGCGTGCGCTTGGAGGAGGTGGGAGAGGGACGTGGACGGCGGGAGGAGGGAGAGGACGGGATCGGCGGCGATGGCGGCGTTGGCACCAGCCGACGACAGGGAGAGGAAACGGAAAGTTGCGAGTTGGAGAAGGGCGGCAGTGGAAGATGTAGGACGTGGCCCGAACGAGGCAGAAGCTGGGAGCAGGAACCGCATGAAGGAATTGAGTGCGCGTGTCGTGTTGTTACTTCACCGCTTTTCACTTTTGAGGCTCTTGCCACAAACGTCACGTATCGCATGCAATTTTTTTAAATTTATTAGCATTTTTTAATTTAAATTTATAATTTTTACCATGATTATTGAAAATTTTAGATTAAAAACAATTATTGTAACTTAGGATTTTAAGTAAGGGTATATAATTTTTTGGACCAAAATTTTCATAATCTTCACCTATTTAAAGTTCAAACTTCTCCTAAAAACTCGTGCTCTTGTCCGCCGGGTTTGGAGAGGCAAAAAGCTGAAGATGAGGACAAAAGAGAATAAGAGAAAAATTAGAATTGAAAAATATGTAAAGGGAATTCAACTCATCTCCCTCCTCTTAAAGTTTTAATGATTGGATTGAGAATAATAGAGCACATTGCTTCTATTGAGGGATTTGATGAGGATTTTTACATATTTTAAAAAATTTGATTTTGTTCTTATAAGTTATGATTAGCCCTACATGCTAGAATTCATGATTAGGAACTATTGTATGTTTTGAGAGAAGAACCCTAAATCTTGAGGAAATACATGAATTTATATGTTTTGATTTGATTTAGAATGTTTTGTTGAATGCATGAACCCTAAATCATGTATGAATGATCTATAATGTTTAAGATTATTTTTCCTAAAAGATTTGATCGAAATTGGGTGAAAATCGGGCAAAAACATGTGAGGTGGCACGGTCTGCAACCCATGTCATGGTCGTGATGTATAACGTCACACTCGTGACGTATAACGTCACGCCCGTAACAGAAGGGCTGGAGATGGACGTGCAACGACCTTCTGTCACGGCCGTGATGTGTTCCATCATGGGCGTCACAGAAGGGTTAAAGGGACGTGTTCGGTCACACCTGTGACACGGGTCGGCTAAAGTTTGGATTTCTATCACTGTCGTGACCAATTCAATCACGACCGTGATAGTTCGAAAAATAAATTTATGTTATAATTAAGTTATTTTTAAGGTATTTATTATTATATATTACTCATTGATGATTGTATATGAACTTAGATACACAAAATGTATGGACAGTCGTAACTAGGTTAAAAATCTAAAGATTGAGTGACGTAAAATGTTTTATTAATTGTGATAATAATGAACCCCAATTGAAAAATATTGTTACTTGTCGCCCCTCAAACTGATGATAAAAAATATTGTGCCCTGCTCCATTATGTTAGAATTTTCCTTGAGAAATTATTGTGCCCTGCACCTTGAAGTTAGCATTTCCTGGGGGAATAAATGTACCGTACCAAAAATGGTATGTATATTCCCATGGAGCTTCGGCTCCAAGGCTTAGCTAGCCTATTGTAGGACAACGACTTGATTTTTCAATTATGATAAGATCAAAAGACTGAACTGATTGACTGACTGAATTGACTAACTGACTGACTGACTGAACTGACTAACTGACTGAACTGACGAAAGTGGGATCCAAAAGGTTATGAAGCACCCATGAGAATATGACTGAGGCAAGGTAAGGACAAGTGCTAGTCACTTGGTATACCTACTGTACTAACTGACTGACTGAACCGATGATGATATTTACATGTCAAGTATTTTAACTATGACCTTATGTTATGAACTAATGACATTTACTATTTTTATGATTATGACATGACATGCATATATGTTCATTGCTACTATGAAATTGTCATATATATATCATGTAGTATCTTGCATAGGATGCATCACACACACTGCATGATCTTTACATACTCTAACTGAAAAATTCAGCACCCTGAATCTGTGCAGGTAATTGATATGCTTGGATAGATGGCTGCTCAATTCATGATGGTGATGTTGCACATGGTCTAGGTTAAGAATAATGTCATTAGTCTATTAGACTATTATTTTAAAGATGTTTTCTTGATTAATAAACTCTTAGCTTTTCTTATGGCATTAATTGCAATGGTTTTTATTTAAGACTTCTGCTGAAAAGAAAAGTTTTATTTTATTCTCATGATTAATGATTTCTCCACAATAGTTATGTCTATCTTTTATTTTGATAATGTGATGGCGAACGGACTAGCACTGTCTAAATGACCTAATTGCCTTGGGCATTTGGGGGTGAAATTTTGGAGTTTACAATTATCGTTTCGATTTGAACTAAAAACACTAATAATTTTAAATAAAAAGCTACACCACTACAACCTACTCATTTTCTTGATGAGAAAAGGAAAAAAATCACCTCCAGCAAATAAAAGAGGAAGAAAATATTCGTTATATTCCATTGAAACTTTTATGATTATCAAATTAAAATTAATTTGAGTTTATTAATCCACCAAGAAAACTATTACGCAGAAAGGAAAAGAAGTAATCTATTACGATGGAAGTCAAAAGTGTCCCAATACAAATGGTGTCGCTTGTAATGGAACGTTCAAAATTATTAAGAAAATTAATCGCATAGTTAGCCTATTTGAAGCAGTGCCTGATTTCAAATGTATAAAAGATATCAAACCTTGTAAGATGTCATTTATATAATGCCTAATTGTCCAGGAGGATTGTCCAGCTTGTGGATGAGTTGCTTAAGAATGTCAAATATGGCCTTCTAAAAATCCTTTTTCCAGCAACACCTAATTTCCTCAAACAAAAAATCATCATGGTCGGATTAAAATTTCTGCTCCACCAACCTACTCGACTATGATATAGGAGCTGTCTTGATACAATGGTAAAAAATAATGACTTGAGTGACCGGAATAATATATGATAATCAAAGAAACGGTATCAAATGAATTTTCAAACAGCGGAATATCAACCTTAAAATTATTAATGAACCAAGCAATCGATATTATAAATATATAAATTTAATCACAAAATTACAAACCTTGTAATTAACAATGGAAGTTTCCAAAGAACGGGTTGCAGGAGTTCTCTCACAGCAAAAGCAATCAAGACAATTTTAATAAATTCATATATGTCTAAAATAATTAAAAATGGTAGTACTTATAGGCCCTAGAATTTGGGATGGAAGGAAGTCCAAACTTGGTCGTAATTAGTTTTTTAAAATAACTAAATTAATTCCTCTTACAAAAATCTCAGTAGAAATCTCCATATATAATTATTTCGAAAATTCCAAATAAATTATGGTTGGTCCAAATTATATTGACTCTTCATGCGATCCAATTTGTAACACGTTGAGAAGTTGGATCTTATCTAATTCGATCTTGTAATTTGATCAATTGTAAATTGCAAACATTATTGATTGTCTTCAATTTTCTTATGTCTGAGATCCATACTATTATCTTGATCATCTAACTTTTCTAGACATTCTTCTATCATCAACTGCAATTATAGGCATTTCTTGGTTCATATCATTCCCCTCCTCTTCAAAAAGATTCGTCATCGAATCTGCATTCACAATAAGAAGAATATAACATATCACATATCTAAATTTGTGAAATAATTTGAGACACTCATAATGGAGATATTGATACTTCATTTTTCATGTGTCATATGAGACAATGTATTTTTATCATAATTGCAATAATTTCTCATTTCTATGATCCTATTAAGATCCTGCAAGTGTAGAGAAAGAACAACATAAGTAATGTAACTATCATACTCACCTGAATGAAATATCTTATGCTCATGAGACAATGATATTTTAAGAAACAAATTGCAGAACTTTGGGAATCTTCCTTTGCGCATAAGGATCTTGTCAAATAAGATGTGCAATATGTTCCAAAGAAGTAAGACACCAAAATGAAGATTGTCAAGTGGTTTCAAGATAAAAATGTTAGTTTTCACAAAAGAAAATGAATCCTAACACCTGAAAGTGAAATAATATAATATTCATAACAAATCAAATAACTTGGTCCATTGAAGGAATCATGCAAGTCCATGCAATTACTCAAAACATCATCAAAATGATCATGTGAATGATTGTTATAAACCAAAATATCTCCTAAGAAAATAATCACAGTCTTCTACGAGAAACATACAAAAGTCCATTTAACGCAAATTTCTCATTTATAATGTAAAAATGATTATGACAATATGCAATAATTATCTAAAGAAATGCTCTTAGTAAAATATAAGGGTTGGTTCAAGGAAATAAATAAGATTATACTCTTATCAAAAAATCTACAAATAAAAATAAAAAATGCTCAATATTAGAAAATATTCATTCTTGAAATTCAATGGAAAGCATAAATAAAATGAATCAACACCCAACATATATGAAATTGAAATAGACGAATGGCATTGAACACCTCTCTCAACTAAACCCTACAAACTAGTCACATCAAACAAATATAAAGTTTCAAAGTAAGGAGATGACCTTTCAAACATTCTGTCATACACTCAATACAACCTCTTTCAAATCCTTGAAAGATAGAAATTATAACTTCATGTACTCCACTCCTACAAATCTACAAGGAAAAATCAGAATCAATAGACAAGAGATGGTCAGGATAAAAATTACTGAATTCTCTTTCTTTTCTCTCATAGCTCTCTAGAGGTGGCTTCTCTAAACACTCAAGATCTACTCTTATTTCATTTAAACAACACTCAATACATAAATATTTTGTCTCAGTACTATTCAGAAGTGACCTTTCTGAATACTCAAGATCTAATCTTCTCTCATTCTCACGACTCTCATAACACAACATCTAAATATTGTATATCAATGCTTTAGTGAGCTTTCCAAACACTCAAAAATTGTATGACTATTATTTTCATCGGTCAAGTTGTGGCACTGATATTTTTCATTTTTGTCTTTCTCACAACTCCCAAAATTATTTTGAGTTGTTGTACAATCAACTTCATCTTTCTTCAAATGATGTTGTGCAACTAAATTTTTCCTCACGATGTTGTAAGTTGCTACACGCTCTTTAAGTTGCAATTGCTCTTCAAATGTATCTTCATATGCTCCATTCCTACAAATGTTGGGGCACTCATCTTTCTCTCTCTCAGAATTATTTTGAATTGCAATATGATAATTAACTTTATCTTTCTTCAAGAGATGTTGTGCAGCCAAGCTTTTCCTAACTTCTTCAATTTCTTCCCCATTTTCTTCACCTGAGAATGTTGCACTCTTTTTGTGCTAACTCTTCTTCAGATGCAGTATTACTATTGTCCATTATTATCATTGCACGTTCATTTGGACATTGTGAAGTAATATGACCTGTATCCCTTGATTTGGAATGTTCAGCCTTGTAATTTGCACATCATTTTGATCTCCAAGCAGAAATTGAACTTTCAGATTTGCTATGTGGATAAATATCTTTCTTTAATTGCTTCCCAACCTTTATAGTCTTACGCAAAAGTTCATCCAACTCCAAATACTCTTAAAATTTCACAACTCTAGAAATATCTTGATTTAGCCCACATATGAATCTTGCAATTGTGTCTTCAAGATCATCATTTTATGTTGATGTAAATGCGTGTCGTTTTCATCTCTTTGTAGTACTCCTCAACAGTCTTTGATCCTTGTCCCATATTCTATCTTTTATATTTAAATTTTTATTTTAAATTATTAATTTTAAGTCCTATATCTTCTTACCTTATATAACAAACTTTGTAGGATTAATTTAAGTATTATTTATAGATGACACGTGTTAGACTTTTCTGCTTATAAATATTTGAATATATTTTAACTCTCTCTCTAAGATATTTTTTACTTTCTGAACATTCTAAAAGTTAATTAAAAGAATCATACTTTAATCAAATTAGATTTTTTTATGTTTATATACTAATTTACAAATTCTATATCAGGATTAGAAATGAAGATAAAAATAATTTTATTTATTTGACTTTTTCATATATCATATATTATTAATTCTAAGTAATATATATTGTTACCTTATTTAATAAATTTTATAGGATTAATTTTATCTTTTAAACTTTTTTTATCATAAATTGTTAACTTTAAGTCTTATATATGTTTACCCTATTTAACAAACTTTGTAAGATTAATTTTAAGTATTACTATTTACATGTGTCAATTACCTCTCCTGATATATATATATATATATATATATTGTGTAACACCTGACTAAAAAAAAGACTTTGACTGATCAAAATAGCATCATATGCGGAAGACTAATGAAAGAGTAATCATATGAGTCTTAGAGAAAACTCATCTAATATATCATCACGATAATAAGATAAGAGAACTAAGTGATAAACAGAAAAACTCAAGACACCCATGTGTTGCCACCATGAGTTCGATCTGTCACTATTGATCGTCTTCATCATTAAGATTTGGTCATGCAGGTATGAAAATGCAGGGGAGAAACCTCCTTATGAATTTTGCAACTCAGTAGGAAGTAAAGTCATAAAATCATGACACTAAACAAGAATCATATGAACATCATCATATTGAAAGAAAATAAATATCATCATGATCTGGGTAAAAGAAATCCTATAACATGGCATATGAATATGAGATCACTAAGAACATAAGAAATTCATAAATTAAGATATCATCTTATTGAGATCATAAGATCAAGAATCAAGATAGCTCATAATAACTCATCGTAAAATGACAAGCGTTGATCATCATGATTATGAGATCATCATCATATAAAGAATCATGAAAAATCATTATACGAATATAGATAATCATGAATTGAATCATTTTTGTTAAATCATATTAATAATAGATCAGGAAATCAATAGAACCATCATAAGAGTGGCAAGACCCAATAATCATCATAAGAAAATTTCATTGTTAATATGCTTCTTCTTCATCGTCATATTATTATTCATCTTTGACTTATAGTGAAGTATATTTTAACTCACAGGGAGGCTTGCCTCAACCCGCCATCATCATCATAAATGGTAAAGTCAGTAACCCATAACTAAACGTAGTCAACCCATATCTGACCATCGCGAGTCCATCATCATAAGAGCTCTACATTTAATATTTTTCATTTTTTATCTTGCATCTTTTAATTTATCTTAATTAGGATTCAGAGAATGATCAAGATTTAGGTCATCATATAAAAGAATAAAATGATCTTAATAATCAAGAGTCCTAATCAACATAGTCATATAAGACTTAATGAAAGCTACAAAATATTATCGTAAAGAGAAATTAAAAGTGTATGAACATCATAATTATCATCATAGAATAAATTAGAATTGCTGGATATGAATCAATTAAGTCATCATAACGGGTCATAAGATCATGAGTCATGTTGGACATCATCATTAGTAAAGGCATAAATAACATAATCATCATTATGACGTAGATCAAGATTAAAAACATGAATCAGGGCTCAAAAAGTCATAAAATTAACATCGTACCTATCGGAACCAAGGTCGAGTGCGACAGGAACATGGGCCGAGTTCATAGGGTTTTCTCGAGGAAAATCATGCCTAAACCCGGGCTGAGTTCGGGCTATACTCGGGCCGGGTTCAGTCATTTCATTAGGCGAAGGTTGCGGCCTAAGTGACGTTGACATAGACATAACTCGGCCCGGGTCATAGTAAACTCGGGTCGGATTCATCCAATTTCAGAGGTCGGAGGTCCTCAGCAATGACAGATTCGAGCTGAGTTCCAACGCACTTGGTCCGGGTGTGGACTTGCCCGAGCCAAGTTCCGTTATGTTGAAAACCGTGTGATGAAATTGAGAACTTTTTATCATCTTTCCAATGATTGTCGGCATTAAGCATCATCATATAACATAGTACTATGACTAGAAATTAACCAAAATATGTTTCAAGCCTAAAATTAAGATTCTATGATGAATTTATCTTAGTTCCGTACCTTACGAATTTCTATCCAGAAACTACTACGTTTTCCTCTTTTTCCTTTTTCTTCTTCATATGATCGTTCTCCATTGTTGTACATCATGCTCATCTTTAGAATTGCCTCCTGCAGGTGACCCATGGGCAAATTTCATAAAGAGGGAGAAGAAAAGGGAGGAGCTGAAAATTAGGGCCAGACTATAATTTGACTCATATTTATAAGAGAGAGGAGATATAATTTTTTAACGTCAAATTTTGTTTCCTTCTTATCTCCTGATTTGTTTTAAACTTGATTCTTTTTATCTTTTCTCTCTTCTTTTTCTTCGATTTTCAGTTTTTATCTTTTTCTTTTTTTTTTTTGGTTTTCCAACTGGCCGCACGTTACAGATAGATAGATACAGATTATCCATAGATTAATTATCATCAACTCTAAAATAAGAAGGTACAAATGTCCAATGATTAAATTTAAAACTAAGAGATATTGTTCGAGATAACTGTAATCTTTTGAATATCAACATATTACTTTTAAAAAAAAGAAAAATGAATAACACATCTCATACCAAATATTTCGTGTCTTATGGGTATATTCGTTGTTTTACTAAAATTTATTTTCCAATGATTTTCCAAGGGAGAAACATTAGGATCGATGAAAAAAACTCTTTCGAATGGCCTTTCCAAATTTAAAAATAATCATGGCCAGACATGTGATTTCTATTATCACTTGGTAACAAAAAATCATCTAAAAGATAAATTAAAAATAATATCATCATGGGAACAAGGGTGCAACACAATATTCGCACACCTCCATTGGATCGAGTGGTCGAATTTGGATCCCAAGTAGAACGATACTATCACATAGTAGTTGATAAATTCATAATAAATTTTAACGTTCAAACCTCTTCAATTTTCTAAAAGATAAATTAAAATACTGTTACTAAACATATGGAGGCGCTAAAATATTTACAATATTTTTTGGCCTAATATACACACATGCATTGAGCTTACAATTATCCCATGTTAAGTTGTAATCTCGAAGGGATAAATGAATCAAGCCATTATTCAATGAAGAAACGTCACAAGACTACAATATAAACTTAAAAGTAATCGAGCGAAATGATATTTGATTAATCACTCTTGAGATCCAAGTTGAATTTCCAAGGCGTTCGATTTCTTTTTTGGATGAGATATTTCATTCTAAAAGGATCCCCCAAAAGATAATCGAGTTTAAAACGTGGTTTTCTTGCCAGATTGTTTTGAGCTGTGATTTATTTACATCCACTTTCAGAAAATATGATGCAACCATTAATGAAACTTAGAGAAAAAAAATATGCATATAAATATATACAATCAAAAGTTGTGTGGTTCAGATTAAATCTAATAAACTAATATTAAATATGATCCTAATCTGTTTGTAGTTGGTCCCACAAAAGCATGCACTTTTTTCCTCCTAAAATTCATAAAAGATGCAAATTTCTACCAGAAAAAGATCCTAATTAACTTGGAGAAAAAAATGAAAACATATATATGCAGCATATTTTTATACTGCACATAGATATCAGCACACAAATTTAATAACGTTTCGTACTTATCAAATTGAACAAAACATTGTATTGCATACATGTAACCCATTCCTCTGCTGCACTTTAGTTTTGATTTCATGCATGCTAATGGCAGAATCCGTCAACATTTAAGCCTTGTGCATGAAGCAGTGAGAAGCGCTTTAGAAAAATACCAGAAACAACGGACAGAGAAGTAAACGTTAGTTGTTCAGCAGTACCATCACCTAGGGCAAAAAAATTGCACTGAACCCGTCCCCTCTTTATAATCTTATAATCATTAGCAAAATTACCGAATACTCCACAAGGGTCAGGCGTCAGATCTGTTATCTGCATGTCAGACCTAGCTAGGCTTCATAACAGTCAATTAACCCGAGCATGCCCCTTTGGACGACGATGTCTGCCATATAATAACTCATACATGAATCTCTTACTTCCCCATCGCCACCACAAAGGACCAACCAGTCGCCTCCTTTTCTTCATCTGGTCTCCTAACGACAGGAAAGAAAATGAGTCATTCAAAAAACAAACACGCTTGCAGCAGATCATAGTTTTTCTATAGATGCAGCAAATAATAATAACAAAGAAGCATGAAAACATTGAAACGTGCTACACACTATTGCTCATGGCAATTGAGCTCCAATGGGATTGTATCGCTAGATAGCTTGATTGCAAAATTGGCCAATACTGCATCTGAACTTCAAGGACTTGTAATATAGTCCCGAGACCTGCTTTTGAAGGCAAAACCTTGGTTGTGTCAAGGCTGGAAATCTCACCCAGTAATACCTGCTTGACAAGAGGTAGATAGGTGATACGCGTATGGAAAATATATCATTACTATTTAGCAAAATAGAGAACTATATCTAGTCCCAGGAAAAAGATGATATTATAAAGTCAAGGCACCATGAAATGACAAAGCAGGGTAACAACAGTAAAGCAACCAAAAAGAAAAATTTAAAGCGATGTAATTTGACCAGGTTCAGTAAATAAAGGTATTTGCCCTGACATGGAGATGCTAAATCAAGTAATTTACTCACTAGTCATTATAAGGACTTTGGCAGGAATCCTCCTATAAAGACTTAACAAGAATGAAGTGATGCGGATGTTTTACCATGGGACTAACATAACCACTAACAGTATGTTTCGTAACAGGCATTCTGATAAGATACCACTTTGTATGAATTAATAGGCTAATTAAGAAATAATAAGTAGTTATAATTTCACGCTCCCTTAGTCCATATTCTTTTTTCTATGGAGGGGGAAAAAGGATGGCTACCGGGTTATGGTGGCCATCCAATATAGTTCATATTCGGATAAATTTCAGGGATGGTCACCCAACTTATAGGATGTTTCTAGTAAAGTCACCCAACTTTGATTTCATCCAACTTTCAGAACCTTTCGGTCGCAGTCACTGTAGCCCATTTGCCGATTGATCGCATACATGGATGCCACACCGTCTAACTCGTCAGATGCCATGTGAATAATTTTTCTCTCCTATGTGTTTTCTCTCACCTACGCTGTCTGTTTGTATCCAGACGCTCAGATCGATCGGGAGCTTCTCATTGACGGCGACGGTGTGATGGCCATGATGCGAAAGAGTGGGCGGCGGCGCCGATGAGGAAGCTGGTGGGAGGCGGGGCAAGGGTGTAGTCAACGAGGCACAATAGAAGGCATCGCTCGGTATGAGAAGGGAAAGAGATGGGCCCACAACCAATGCAGGGTCAGACGGCTGTCGGCGTGGGTGGCATTGATGCTGACGACGTCGCCGGAGAAGAATCCAGAGGAGTGGTCGGCGAGAAGTAGCTGTAGTGACAGGGGAAGTGCAGGGGGCGCCAAGACACGATGGAGCCTGCAAGGAGTGGGGGACGAGGCGGCAGGCAGAACTGTACAAATGGAAGGGGTAGAAGGAGAGTCACAGGAAGAAGACGATGGACAGCGGCTGTAGGAGGGAGCAGTTCGAGCGGTCAGACCGGCAAGGGGAAAAAACACTGGCAAGGGGAATAGACATACTAGAGGAGATCGCTACCGGTGCCGGCAACCTCACCTTGGGGCGATGCCGGAGGCGGCAACCAGCACCAGGACCTGCTGCCCACCGCCGCCGACTAGGACACGCAGTTAGTTCCTCCATTGCCAGCCTTTTTGTTCAAGGAGGCCCTTTTGTCTCTCCACTTCTCCCGTCCCCACTGACCAGCCGCTTTCTTCCGCCGAGCGCATCAAGCTCATCGACGCCCAGAAGACCTTCTTTGAGATCTCTCGTCCCCCAGTTCGCCGCTTTCATCACTGTCCAAACCCTCCTTGAGGCCTTTGACCCCGCCTCCGCTGGCAGCTCGATCCACATGATCGACTTTGAGTTCAGCCTCGGCGGCAAGTGGTTGTCCTTCGCGGCACGGAGTCGCACCTCCCCGCCGCTGGCCATCCAAGTCACGGTCGTCATCGAGGGCAAGTCTACCGAGACCTCCCTAGTGACCAACCACCTCCGCGACTTCGTCCACTGGCGATCTTCCGCATCCTCGGGACTACCAGCGGCGAGGCGATGACGGAGACCACCGCAGCCGTGCTTCCGTCGTCCATTGCCTAGGGCAGTGATGTTCATGGACGCGGAGTTCGAGGCGGCATCAGGCAGCAGGATGGGAGGTGGGAGGTGGCAAAGGACATTCGGTACCCACATGGCATCTTACGAGTCGGATAGTGTAGCATCCACATATGCGATCAACTAGCAAACGAGGTATAGGCAATCGCGTCCACGACTAAAAGGTTCTAAAAGTTGGATGAACTTCGTGTTAGAAATCAAAGTTGGATGAACTTACTAGGAACACCTTATAAATTGAGTGACCATCACTGAAATTTACTCGTCCATGTTCTTTTTTATTAGCTTTACTATAGTAATAGATAAATAACTCTTTAGGTATAAATACTTAGATGGATTCTAATTTTTTTCATCCTTAAAAGACTTACTTTATTGTAATTGGAGTTTGGTCCACTCCATACCATACGAACTATTTTATTATGGAGATTTGTTGTTTCGAATAGACAAGTTATTAATAATGATTATGTTTAAGATACTTACATTTTTACAACTAATATATTTATATTATTTTTATGTTCAGTCATATATTTAGTTGTATTTTTCATTTTCTATCAATTGGTATCAAATCCTCAAAATTCTAATAGCAAAGCACAAGGAAGCAACATTCACTGGGAGCAAAATTCTCTCCTGGCCCTATGATGGAGTAAATTAAGTTTGTAGGCTTCAACTGCACCTACAGAATCTTATTACCAATGTTCTTTTCTCCATCTTGAAGGAAAGGGCAAAATTTTAGGAGGGGCATACTAATAAGATACCACTTCATATTAGTTAATGGGCTGATTAAGAAATAGTGTATGGTTATGACTTGCATGCTACATTAGCCATGTTCTCCTTTATTAGTTTTGTTATAGCTATAGATATAGAAGATTAAATCTTCAGGCTATAAATAATTAGATGGATTCTAACTTTATTTTCAGCCTTTGAAAACTTATGTTATTATAATTGGAGTCCACTCCATAAGGATTATTTTCTTATGACGATTTTTTTATCTCGAATACACAATTTATTAGTATCCATTGTGTTTAAGACTTGCATTTTTACTACTAACAATATTTTATCTTTTTTTTATTTTCATCATTTAATACAAAATTGGAAATATGGAGAAATACGTTGGAGTCAAAGGGTTTTCGTTTAAGTAGGAATAAAACAGAATATATGCATAGCAATTTCACAAATAAACAACTTAGAGACGATTTGAAAGTTAGGTTAGGGGAGGATATAATTCCTCAAGTGACAAAATTTAAATATTTAGGATCAATTGTAAGACAAGATGGTGAGATTGATGACGATGTTAATCATAGAATTCAAGCTGGTTGGTGTAAGTGGAGGAAAGCCACTGGAGTTCTTTGTGATAGAAAAGTACCCAACAAAGTTAAAGAAAAATTCTATCGTACTGCTATAAGGCCAGCAGTGTTATATGGTAGTGAATGTTGGGCTATGAAGGGACAACATGAACGTAAAGTGGGGGTAGCCGAAATGAGGATGTTGAGATGGATGTGTGGTCATACAAGATTAGATAAGATTAGGAATGACCATATACGTGAACGAGTCGGAGTGGCTCCTATTAGTGAGAAAATGGTAGAGAATCGCTTGAGATGGTTTGGTCATGTTCAGAGAAGACCATTAGATGCGCCAGTAAGAAGAGTAGATCAAATAATCTAGAGTCCGATTAAAAGAGGGAGAGGGAGGCCAAGGCGGACACTTGGCGAACTAATAGAGCAAGATCTATTGGTGAATAATATACCGAAAGGTTTGGTTACTAATAGAGCGGAATGGCGTCGTATTATCCATGTAGCCGACCCCACCTAGTGGGATAAGGCTTTGTTGTTGTTGTTGTTGTTGTTTTTATTTTCATCATACATTTAGTTGTATTTTCAATTGCTGTCATAATCTTTTCAAATTATTGACAATTTGAACTTAAAATTATCTAATCCCACCACAATACCTTGTTTACTTATTTTAATTTGTAAACAATCTAAATTGCTCAGTAATGCAAATTGTTCATGAAGTGACAATCCAATCTATATTTTGTAATGTTACAAAATTCAAAACAAATTATATAAGCTCTAAACTAAACTATTTCGATAAAGGATACTTTGTTAAAGATGCACATTAATTAGTAAATCTTTTTCATATTACAAAAAAACAATATGAATTGCCAGATAGATTACCTTTGCATGCTAAATAAGTGATAATATTTCTAAAAGGCATTTTAAACAATTTTGAATGTCAATGCAACTGACAACCCTTAACATTACCCAACAACTTATACTACCTAACAATATGGGATGTCATATTACCATGTTTAATATGCACAAAATCTAACAATTCAAATAATCATAATTATCAAGTAATATCTGCCTTTTTACCTTTTATCAATAATGTCAATTTAAAAGTTTATATAATTCGGTTAGAACTTGTAAACTTGACTTTTAAATTAATAAATAATGATGTTTTTTTAGCAACATGATATTTAGTGTTTGTTTCCATTTAGACACTGCATTAGAACAAACAAAATGCATGTAGAGTATATATCATGACATTAAATTGCTAAAAACAAACTCTTCAATGATGACGCATCTTGCTCTTTTCATTTGCACAAACTAAATTCTAGATGCCAAAACCACATGAAAATTCAAAATACGCACTTTATTTCTTCTATGCATAAGATTGAGGTCCCTTTTCATCACACCTCATACAAGAAAAATTAGAGCAATATTTTACATATATGGGGCACAAGAACACATGATAGTAATATATGAATATGCAAGATGGGAGCATGTTTTGGTTGGTAATCTTACCAAAAAGATACAAATGTCATCCATTAACCAATCATTCCATACTTTTAGCCTCAAGTTGAAACCCAATGGACCATAACATATATACCAGAAGTATCATCCTCAGAAGTAGGACAGATGTATTGATAAATAGCAAATAGAAGAGGATCATGCAAAAACCAACCTTAACCACCGCTGTTGCAGATGCAGATATCGAACGAAGATTGTACCTGGAGGATATAAGTTATAAAGGCACCAGTGTAATGACTAAGCTGAATTGTCAGGTTTTATCCCGAAACAAAGAGGAAAATCAGAAAATGAGATACAGACCCGCCTTCTAATATCACCAGTAACCTCCCCTCAGAAAGAGCAGTAAGCATATTTGTCATTTGAGCATAACCAGTGGGTGTCACCTAAGAACCAAATAAACCCTGATAACATGACCAAAGAGCCTCATGCACAAAGTTTGTTTCTAGGTTTTATGTACATGCTAAGTCTAATCAAACTTTGAATAAGTTCATGGAATACTATGAATAAATATCTCATGAATTCTCAAAAAAAAAATCTCATGAACCTGAGCATCTTCTTAGACTGTTTCGTATAAGCATACCACATACCAATAAGGGGATTCTTAGTTATGCTCTAACCCACACCCATTTAAAAATTGCCACTGGTTAGTGGCTTTTTTTTATAGACACACAGCTGGTTAGTTTGTTGAAGATACATCATTAGTGCTGAAAACAAGAATATTTTGATTGCATAGTGGTTAAACATCTCCTACAGAGTACTTTCAAAAAAAAACTTCTACAGAGAAAGGCTGTCAGACTTTGGTGAAGATTTCAATCTCATGTCAAATGTTGGTGAACATAATAATAAATATACATTATACTCTGCTTAATCCTAGGATAACCAGTCATCTCATCAGCCTCAAACCAAACCAACCAAAACCTTAATTCCAGTCGTCATCTCATAGAGTCAATGCATCCTATTAAGTCAAATTATGAAACTCTAACATAAAAAGAATGCGTATGAATAATGAAGATCATCACATTATGAATCGCTTCCTAAATTTATTTAACAAAAATGGCTTGAAATCCTCACATCACAACATCCAAGGGGATCACCCCTTGCTGCATCAAAGCCTGCTGATACAATTGTGATATCAGGATTAAAGTCAGAAGCTGCAAAGACATGATAAAATTATTAGATATGAATTGCAGAAAGATACAAGTGGAAAGAAGACAGGCTACTCTTTCTTTTGAGAGCAAGATAGGCTACTCTTGGAATCATAGATACTGTAGATAGAAACAACAACAACAACAAAGCCTTATCCCACTAGGTGGGATCGGCTACATGGATCATACGACGCCAATATTCGTTGATCCATGTTCATAAGATTCGACAGGATTTTATGCTGGCTGTCGGGGCCTAACACAACCCTCCTCCCTCTTGGAATTATAGATACTGTAGATAGAAACAACAACAACAACAACAAAGTCTTATCCCACTAGGTGGGGTCGGATAGAAACATGCAAAATAAAATACTTCAAAGCAAGAAGCTTACTGACAAGTTTATTTTGGAGTAATTGATTTGATTTTTGGTCTTCTATCTCTAAAGCCTCAAAAGGAATACTGCACGGGTGACACTATTGCCACTTCAACAACATTAATGACTTTTTTATATTAGCATTGGACATTTCTACCATCAATAGTATTTTTTGGAGTGACAATAGGGTCACCCATTCTGCAAATCTGTCTTCGTTGTACAATTACTAACAAATGGATAATCAAGAAATGTCTTAAACCTTTTTTAAGTTGGACTTAAATATACACACTGGTCATATCCCAATAATAACTTGTAACTGGTCCCCATAAACAAAGTTTTTTTCCAGTAACCATAACACTTCATACGACACTGCTTATTTGTACAACTGAACAAGAACCCCACTCTCCCACCCCACACAACAAAGAAAAAAAGAAAACAAGATGAACAAGAGCCAAAAAAGGTTTACAGAAAATTGAAATCTCTAGACTCCAAAAGATCAAGGCGAAGCTCAAGAATTAAACAATTCAGATCAGTGACTAAAACTGCTGCCCCACACTCCTAGTTGTGGGGCTGAAGTCACACAAAGTGCGCCGTGCCACTGGAAAAGTGGAAAAAAAGGATGAAAAAGAAAGGAAAAATCAGTTGGAGAATCAGCCATATCAATCCAAGCTCAACCATACACCAAAAATCTAAGGAGCCTTCATGCCAGGAGTCCGTGGTATCGTATGACCCAAAAGTTACCCGTGGTTCAAGTTAAAAGTTAAATCCAAAATTTACATTATACTGAAATCTTATAACATATCTTTTTTGTGCGCTAATATTTCTCCTCAAGTACAAAGAAATCAGTGAAGCTGACCTATCGGAAGCACAACATTCTTAAAAGCATAGATGTAGTCATTATCACCGACGCCACCACAACTCCACGGGATATTAACAGAGAATCCTTTAGCATCCATGGTGCCAACCTGCAAGTAATAACATTACAATGACATAAAATTCTACCAGAAAGAGAAAATGACATAATATACAGAGTGAACTGACAAAGCAACATATCAGACAGAATGTTTCTTTTTTTTTTGGAGAAGGTAAAGGATGAGAGTCAGGTTCTCTCGTCCACTTTTATTCGTTATACAAGTTTAAATTACATCCAGAGTTACACAAACTCATCCCTCCAACCATTGCCTCGACATAACTCTAGCTGCAGAAACTATGTTCTCAACATAACAGCGTCCCCTTCTAGATATGCATCTATTGCGTTGGAGCCAAAAAGACCACAAGAAAGCAATAGGAGTGGCTTGATGACCTCTTGACAGAATGTTATCTAGAGAACTTTTCTATAATTTTTACCAGACTACATCTTGCACGACTGTGCAGAAACTCGGTTGCGTATATGATCACAGAAAAAATAATAACTGCCATAATATACCTAGGCCAACCATTTATTCATCATACTCTTCAACATCACCAAATTTTGTTCAACACGAATAAATCTTTTTGCATCATTTTGATTGCCCCACCAGTAGTAATGAACTTGAGAAGCCCATGGCATGTGAGAATGGCATTGGCATACACTTTTTTTTAGAAGAATAGGCATACATACATATTATCTCCCTTGGCTCCCCAACAGTAATTTATGCCACTTATCGAGCCTTCTTGTTATTTTCTGTCCACATTTGTCATCTAAATTAATAATCTTGACACATTAAAGAAATAATAATATGTCAATAATAGATTTGTAGTGAAACTCCGCCTATATTTTATAGCCGGTAACTCCGCCTATATTTTATAGCCGGTCCCAAGCCCGGATAAAGGAGGAGGGTTGTGTTAGGCCCCGACAGCCAACATAAAATCATGTCGAATCTTATGAACATGGATCAACGAATATATGGTTTGGTTACTAATAGAGCGGAATGGCGTCGTATGATCCATGTAGCCGACCCCACCTAGTGGGATAAGGCTTTGTTGTTGTTGTTGTTGTAATAGATTTGTAGTGAATTTCATTATTAAATTTTATATATGATCATAACTGCATGGGACGAGTTATTAACATTGAATATTTGAGAAACCGGTGGGTCTTGACCGTAAAAAACATCAAATATTTGAAGTTAATTGTTTCTTTAAGAATTTAATCACAACTTTGCTCAACACGAAAATAAAGAATGTTCAACATGTCACTAGGGAGTAATTAATTAGTACCTCATTAACTGCACCGGTACCAGGATAGAACCTTCCATCCTCGTGTCTATGTAAAGATATATACAAAACCTAATGAACAAAAAAGGTTACATTTAGCAAATATCACCTGGTAAATAGAAGCCACAAAAGAATAGACCAAACACCAAAAAAAACTATATCTTAAGGGAACACTGAATATGCTTATAATGCACCATTGATGAGCATTTGGCACACATCCCAAAATGTGCACATTGTGCATGGCATATAACATTTGTTTTTGTTCTTCACCTTGTTGCCCACTTTGTGGCAGCATACTCCTTTGATCATCTCTTACGAAAAGAATCTACTACTATGTCAAGAATCCACAAATGTCAGTACAGAGAGCAGAATCAACTTCGTCTGAAACATTAACAACATAGATGTACACTTTGAAACAGGTCCTAGAAGATGCTGGAGTTTTGATGTTCCTGTGGGTCATATGGTCACAAGGGATTTTTTTTTTTAAAAAAGAGGATGTCCACAAGGGAATTGTTTCAATTTCCGTCGTGAGAGATTATATATCGACAAAATTGTTGGCCATACTTGCACGTTTTTTATGATTGTTGGGGGTGTTATTATCTTTAGTGCTTTATGTGCACACTTGGAAACTCCTTTTTGGGTTAAGAAATATGAATTAAAAATTGTGTGAAGCATTGTTTTTAATCCTTAAATGTAGAGGATTGAAGATCTCAGCATCAGTGACTGAGATATAAGTCAACTTTTTAGCTGAGATGTGATCAAACTGTTTATATCATATCTCAGCCACTGCTTTTGAGATTAACAATGCTCCACATGTTGGAGCAAAAAAACATTCCATATAATTTTCATTTCTCGTAAATATCAACTAGAAAATAATTTGAATTCAGTAATTTAAGATATTAGGTCCAACGCAACTCTCAAATACGAAGGCTGATGAGTAATTGTCTAAAAACTATAATCTGTCTCATTGACAGTCACATTGATGACTGACTATATTAGTAATGATACAGTGAAATGGCCTGCAACAAATCCAATTGAATCACACACAATAATAGTAGATGCAAGCTAGGTCGTTCTATTCTTTACAAAGTTACTTCATCAACACGCATAACAGATGCCACAAAACAACCATTGCAACTAGAAACAATAATCTCAAAGCTCTTTAAATAACCTAGAACGGAACAAGAGATACATTATGGTCGTGACAGTTGCCACAAAACCATCCTTGTAAGTGAGAATTTTCACAAGGTTTCTTCTTTTACTCAAGTTAACTAAATAACAGTGAATTAAAATATCATATTACAACCCACCGATTTGTTCCCATCAAATATTTCTTGTGTTCCATTGCCATGATGCACATCCTGCAATCATTGAGAGTATTTTGATTCAATAACAGCAAAAGCATCTTGCAAACTGGACCCTAGAAGACAAATTAGATACATGGAGTAAAACACTAGATAATATTCGACAAAATGACCCAAAATTACCCAGTCCACAATTAGAACTTTCTTAGCACCAGCACTTTGAGCTGCTAATGCAGCAACAGCTGCATTATTGTGAAGGCAAAAGCCCATTGCATGTTTGATACCTGCATGATGCCCAGGAGGCCTAACCTGACATACAAACATGGGATTACCGCATACAAACTATTAGCAACATTTTGATACTTGAGTGAATGAGAAATCGAGGACATATTAAAAAAAATAGAGAACATATTAGTATTACAAATGACATTCAAAAACGGAAAATACCAGAGCAAAACCATTTTTGACATTTCCAGACATTATCGCGCGAGCAAGATCAGCACACAATCCTGCTGCAAGTCTTGCAGCACACGCTGAATGCTCATTGGCATATGTGTCCGAAGTGAAGTAGCTGTCAGTTGAACAAAAATATGTTATTTTAAGGTTTTCGGCCATATCCATATGATGCAAATAAAGAGTATCTTTTCCTTATCCAACAAGGGAATCCATATGCATGTGAAAGTAATGTAACGCATCTAGGACCACAGACAAAAAACTCAGAAAAACTCATACTTCTGGCGACAATAATCTCCACTTGCTTATTTCATAGAGAGAAAACCGAAAATTGGAAGATTGGCTTCTGGAATGGATGAAGATTTGATCTATTTGTTATCCACAAGTCTTGTAGAGAATAAGTTTTCAAATACTGCAAATCATTGAATCACTGGCCTTTTCCACCAGTTTTGATAAAATTTAAGTGTTATATGTTGCAAGGGTACGATACGGTACCAGTATTGGGTACGGGATACGTCAAATTCTAAAAAATTAGGGTCCGAGTACGGCAATTTTTTTTAGAGCATACGGCAATATATTAAATATAATATATATAATAAATTTTCATAAGATTTCTAGTATCTACACGATGTTTAAGTTCTCAAAACGGGTAATTAGTTATTCACTTCACATAAAATTTAGACGATGTCTAAATGATGAGCTATTAATAGTTTTCTTTCTTCTCAAGAACGAAGATGACTTCTCATCTTTAGCATCTATATGTTTTATTATTCACATTTGACAAAAAAGTAGCAAAATATATGTTCACCATGTTCTCTAGTATTAATGCTTCCATGATCATCAATCATTTATTATCTTTTATTTAAAATTTTATCTGACAAAATTTTAATATGGTGTACCCAATATCATAGGTACGAGTACCCATTTTTTAAAAAAATGTTTTTTTATTGGATACGTGTGGGTACAAGTACCCATGAAGTATTGGTACGTACCTGGTATGGGTACATCAAAGAAATTGGAGTACCTGTGCATCTCACAAAAGAAATTCAAATCACAGACAAGGCAGGAAATGACAAACACCTGTATAGCATATTGCTTGTCTGCTGAACCGCTTCAACATGATCTGAAGTATGAACCTGCAAAGTGCCAAGTGTGTGATAGTTGGCATATAAACAATGTGAAACTATTTCATTTTTATTAGGCCACAAAGAATCCCAAAAAAGTCAAAACTCGAGCATTACTGTATTTATTTTAGGAAAGAAAAAAAAACATGGTAAGATCCACTAAACATAATTTTAGCACAATTAAAGTAATTCCATTCACTAACCATTATTAAAGAATCTCTCTCTATATATATGTATATTAGACAGTATGGAAGCCATACAGTTCAACAGCATTGACATGTATTACGTAATATACTTTGTCATGGACCTACATAGGGCATCAATTGGCTACAATACAACAGCTTAAAGAGATCATGGATTTCCCAAAAATCAACTAGATCCTCCATCTTTTTTTAATTTTATTGTTCATTTTCCTTCCCTCATAGAACCTCTTTTCCTGAACCTTGGTGATAATGTCCCCCTTTTTTTTATTTAACCATATCTTCTTCTTTGACTGCTTCAGTGAACTAGGCAACTAGTTATACATGTTGCAATACTGTGTCTAAAGCCAATTGACATACTTCATATTGTCAGAACTCAAGGGCCCGTTTGTTTGCGGAACCGGGCGGGAACCGCGCTCTTGTTCCGCTCGATTCCGCCAAACACCGCCCCGGAACCAAGTTCCGGGATGGGAACAAGATTGGTGGAACCGAGATCACGTGACCTCGGTTCCATACTCCCAGGTTCCGGGAGCTATTACAATTTTTTATTTCTTTTTGTGTGTTTTGAGTTTGACGTGACCGTTTTTGTTTTTTTCTTCAAAATTCATTTTCTTTTTTTCTTTTTCTTTTCTCTCACACCATATTGTTTATAAAATAATTTTAATAAGGAATTAATATAATATTATTTGTTACTTATTATTTCATTAAAAAATTTACTATTTCATTAAATATAATTAATTTAAAAATGAATTTTTATATTTAAATAATATATTTTTTAACAAAATTTTTTCCATAAAAAAATTTCATTTTATAATTTAATTTTAATTAATAATATAATTATACTTCATAATTAAAATAATCATTTTTAATTCAAAACCCATCAAAAATTCATCCATCACATCTACTTTTTCCTATCGCATCAACCACCTTATTCCTCATCAAATTTCACTCCAACCAAATACAATCCGAACTAATCTATCAATTCAACTATGCACCGAGAACTTAGGAAGAACCGCGGTTCTGTTTCCAAATGACCCCAAATAGTGTTTTTTTTTTTTTTTTGGAGAAGCAGGTCATGTTCAGAGAAGACCATTAGATGCGCCAGTAAGAAGAGTAGATCAAATAATCTGGAGTCCGATTAAAAGAGGGAGAGGGAGGCCAAGGCGGACACTTGGCGAACTAATAGAGCAAGATCTATTGGTGAATAATATACCGAAAGGTTTGATTACTAATAGAGCGGAATGGCGTCGTATGATCCTTGTAGTCGACCCCACCTAGTGGGATAAGGCTTTGTTGTTGTTGTTGTTTTTGGAGAAGCAGATCTCAAATAGTTCATCTAGACATTTCTACATTGGCATTAAGAAATACTAAAAGAATCGTTAAATAAAGAACACATGGTTGGAGAACCAAAGATGATAGCTTACTAGTTCAAGCTCTTCCCTTTTAATTTCTCTGGCAGGTATAATAGAACATTTTCCTGGAAATATCCCTGCATGCAGTTAAAAATATCCTATTTCAATTGAAAAACTCTATCCGATATCAAGAATATCAAATCCAACCATAACCGAAATAACAAAGATAAAAGCTGCCGCAGAAATGAAAGTCATATAACAGACCAGGAACTCTTAACATGGTAAATCACCTGCAGCAGCAAAACTAGAAGAAATTGCCCGAAGGCGATCAGGCCTTTCTGGGTGAGGATGTGGTTTTGCTTCAACCTAAATTAGAATGAGATATCAGTCCAAGCACAAACAAATGAGGCACTAACTCGGCAAAAACTTACATTAAAATAAGGAATTGCCCAGTTACTTAAAAAACAGGAAAGCTAAATATAAACAGTCACAAAGGGATGTACATACCATAGCAACCACACAAATGAACTAGTATGATTTAATGTTTGTGTTGCCAATGCCCAAATAGCAGTGCAAAAGAACAGCAATGACTCAAAGGAAACAAAGAATACAACAACAACAACAATAACAAAGCCTTATCCCACTAGGTGGGGTCGGCTACATGGATCATACGACGCTTCGGTGATCCATGTTCATGAGATTCGACAGGATTTTACGCTGGCTGTCGGGGCCTAACACAACCCTCCTCCTTTATCCGGGCTTGGGACCGGCTATAAAACATAGGCGGAGTTTTTAATCTAATATGGTGACCAAGTTTTTAATCTTAGGATGCTTCTAGACTAGAGATAGACATATGAACCAAAAGACTAATTCAGGGACTTAAGATGGCTTAAGGTTTTCTTAAATTATTAACTTATCAATATTAAATTGTGGTCTCTAAAAAACTAACATCTCTTAAATTCAACACAAGCATATCAAAATATTTTAAATTAAAATAAAATTGAAGTCTCTTCAAGTTTTTGCATCCTATCAATTGAAATTAAATTTACAATACAATAACATGTATTGCTAATATATTAATTGATGTACAAAGTGGTATAAATTAGTATACCAATAAGATTAATTCTCTAAGCTCTAGTTATTAAATTTATGTCAATTAATAAACCCAAATAAAATTAAATAACAATATCATGAGGTCTAAAATTAATCACTCCTATAATTAGGTATACATTACGAGCAATCATGGTGAAGATAACACAGACCTGTCGCTACATCCATTGAAATTTTATATCTTGTGTCCCAATGTAAATGTCCCTTTTAGCTAAGTAGTTTTGGTTAAGAAAAAAATAATTCCATTGGTGTCATATCCAATAAGAAACTGAATTATATTTGCGAGAACAGAAAAGATCCTTTCTGACATGATTTTAATCATAGGGGAGGGATCAAGAAGCCCAAACCATTCTCAGAAAGATATACTCAGCTCATGAAGTCGAGGGGGAGATGTGCGCTGAAAGAATCAGTAGACGCAGAGATCCAGGAGGCAGGATCATCCGAGAAGATCCAGGAGGCAGGATCTCAGAAGTAGAACGCTCGGGAAATAAGAAAGAGCAAACATTGATGGAGTGATTAATTATATGGAGTGATTTTAATCATAGGGGAGGGAATAAGAAAGGAAACAAAGAATAAGGAAGAAAAAAAAAAGAAAGAGACAAAAGAGGGAGAGGAGCTGCCATAGGTCTTCCACAGCCGCCCATATGTACTTCGTAAAGATATGTACATTTGTACATGCCAACGACACCCTATTTTATTTGTACCTAAAACTTATTACTTCTCTAAATTCACAGAACCAACTGGATTAACTTTCAAGCATTTTTCCATGTACTTGATTATGTCAGTTTTATTAAAAACACATTATTTTTTTTAGGGGAAAAAACACATTATTTGAGCAAAGACATTAGGGCAAATGGCTCTTACTTTTATTAGGTAACAAAGAACCACAAAATTCAAGCATTACTTGATTGCATTTTTTTATTACATCAGTTTTTGTAAATAAATAAAGATGATTTCATCTAGAGGTCAACAAAGTTCATGCTAGAGCCATCAAGTTAACACCATCTAATTTCAAAAGAGTTTCAAATGCTCCAGGATTTGACAATATCTACAGGCAAAATAAGGGATGCATAGTATCTTCAGTGCATGATTTCATAAGACAAATTTCAGCATGGTAGTAATCTGGTCAATTGTACAATCTCTGTCGAGAACACCATTGATAGCAACAGGTAATACATAGTGGTTGGAAACACATATGGAATAACTGAACAAGACCTACAATTTGCATTGGACGCCCCAATACCAATGAGCATTCACATGATAATTTCCTATTAAGCCATCTCAATAATATTTGTATTGCCATTGCGTCTACAGACTAACCTCAAAATGCAGCAACATCCTTTCATCAAAACCAATAGCCGTTTTGCTGCTCGAGGTGAAACCTGCAGATAAAAAATATTATAGAAGATCACAGATACAAAATTAACAGAGTGAACCATAAACCAACAGCTCTTATCCTATTTAAAAGTACAGAGGAAAAAAAATTAATGTACTTGAACTTGCTAAGCTTTAGTCCCATTTCTTGAATGAGACAAAAAGAGAACTGGAAAAAGAAATCCAACAGACTAAGAAAATTTCAAAACATCGATGAGGCATGAAATAGCTAATGTCAGATGACGGACACATCTAGACATGCATAAGGAGGCATCGCATGTCTACATTCTCCATATTGACAAAACAATTTCGGATCAATCAATCTATGCATAATGGTGAAACCCAACAATGTAAAGCTTTATATCTGCTCCTGCATTAACAGAAAGTGATACATACTAGCTACAACTAATCAGGAGATATCGTTAGAAATATTTTTTTACGAGACACTATAAATAATATTATAAATAAAGCACGTACTGAAATCCAATGAGTAAAAACACACAAAACTGGTTATAAAAGAAATGAGTGAAGTTGGTAAAAGAAGTCAATGAGCTAACCATGGGATATAGTCAATGTTTTCTATTTATTCAGCTGAGATGTTTAGGAAACTTTTGGTGGAACTACAATATATTAGCCTAGCTTGGTTTCATCTGAAATGAAGTTGGAAGTAGGATCGTCTGATTCAGTGGATTTCAGCAATTAATGGCTAATAAGTATTAGAAGTCATCTAGAAACCGAAGTCAAGAATAACCAATAGAATATAAGCAGTCAATCGCCAAGATATAACAGCTTCAAAATCCATCACAAGTTCATAATAAACAAAGAACACAGAGAAGTCATTGCATGAGATAAACAGTACCTTGCAGGCTTTGAACTGCATCTGAGTTACAAGAGATTTGAGCTTCCTTCCCGATATGGTAGTGGGATGTGTTGAATCTAAATAATTCACTGTCCTTATCCTCTCCACAGATCTCCATGATACATATTGAACAAAGGAGAAGAGATCCGTGATTTACAAATTTGCCAAAATGAATAATTTATTGGATATGTAATCATATTTAAACATCAGATATAACTTTCAGTGTAAAAAGTTTTTAAAAAGAATGTGGAAACCATACTTCGCAATGGTTAACATCCTCAAAATTTGGCATTGTACAGTTGGTACAAAACCATTTCCTCATAGCAAAATGACTGCTGATAGGCTCCCAGTCACTATCATCATCTTCATCATCATAATCTTCTTGGATATATAGATCTTGTAACGTGACATTCCTTTGAAGACTTGCGTGCTCTTGCAATTCTACAGAATTGCATTCATCACATCTTTCACTATCACCATGGAAACATGTAATTTTATCAGCATTGGAAAAAGATAGCACTTCTGAGAGGTATCCATCCACTAACCTTTCAACATTGGACCCCTTGGTTTTATCTTTAGTTGAAGCAGCTGGGTGATCTTCCAGACTTTTGTGATCCTTGGTGTTGTCTTTAAGAGGCATGGAACCATTAGTTCCTGGGCACTCACACAAGCCAGAGGCAGCACTTGCATATCCCACTTGATGTTGCTTACTCTCTTCGGATGCATATAGTGTCTTAGAAGCCATAGATGTACCTCGATATGTCTCCAGCTACAAACCTACAAGTAGGATATACACATCTTCTGTGGCATCACCAGAAACTACAGAAAAATAGAAAATGCAGCAGAATAATTATCAATAACAAGAAGCATTAAAGATTCATAGTTATATAAAAGGTCACTTCTAAAAATGGACAACATTAACTTTTATGAATCAAATAAACCTAGCTAATCATGATTTACACATCACTAATCCCAATCCCAATATAAGAATGAAATGTCATTTTGCAAGATAAGATGACATCAAGCATCAAAGTAAAGCGATATTATCTTGTGAGGAAGAGAAGTCAAGATATAACAAAAGTAATAGCCATATTTATGTGTCTAATAAAACATATTGCTGCAAAGACACCCTTAAATCTTAAATCTGGTATAGCAAGTGGAACTTTCAACGCTCATGATTGGATCTTCATATTATTAGAAATGCACGCTACTTCAACTAATTAAAGAAAATTACAGCTTTAAAAACAAGCAGTTTTTTCTTACTTTCAAAGGCAACTTTGTGATGCTTCTAAGAAATCCTAATCATTAACTTCCATTTATTATAGCTTAAACTTTGCTTCTATAGTCATCCTCCATTGTAAATGACACAAAGCAGCTACATGTATTTCAGTTTTATGTATTCTTAAAGAATTCATTATTGTTTATACTTTTACGGAAAAAACAAACCTATTTTAAGAATGCACTTCAAAATGAAAAAGTGGTGTTAGAAGGAGGTCCACGAGCCTAATACAAAAAATAAATAAATTAAAACTAAAAGGACACTTCAGAATCGAACTCATGGAACCTTACTAACTTCAACAAACTAATTTAGGCGTACTATACAACAATATAACTGAATTTGACAGAACTTTGAATCGTTACTAGTGGTCGGCAAGTTATTTCCGACTGGAAATCAACTCTTCCTCGTTGGTCCGGTGATCCCAAACCTAGACAGTAAAGAGCAACGAGTTTATCCAACTACGAGCAGACTAAGCCCTAAAAAAAATTAGCGTGGCGTTGCAGAAAGAACAACAAAACTACCATCGATATCCCAACATGATCCTAATCCAAACTCCAACGGATATAAGAAAAGGAACGAACTTCCGCCTACTTCAACACAAAAATACGTATAAATGGTCGGAAGAACAACAGTTAAAATACAAGGAAAAAACTCAACAGAAGGAAAAAAATATTGGGACAGGGGCGGAGATTTTTTACCCCGACGAATGAAACGAAGATCGCGACGGGCGGAATCGAGAGAGAGAGAGAGAAAGAGAGGACGTGGTTTTGAGTTTTTAACGAGAGGACGACGGAGATCCGCTGTTTAAGTAATAACAGCAAATAGAGACGAGGGTAGTCCCAATAATTCTAAAAATAAATCGATAAAACTTCTCTCTTATTAATATACAAAAATGCATATATATATATTTATCAAAATTTAAATAAAAATTATAAGACATGTCATTCATATATCATCATTATTATTTCATAAGTCATCTCACATATAATATTTCATATGATCAAGTTTTATACCATCTTACAAAAATTTTTTTACAAACTTAATTACAATATTTAGGACTATGACATGCATGCTCCAGCGACTTGATCTTTTCTATGTGCAGCAAAATAAATTTCGACTCTATCACTTACGAGTATATAAAAAATTTAAAATAGATACTGTGAGCAATAATTATTTGCCCAATGAGTAAAATAAAAGTACAACAGGAAATAATACGAGTGCATATAAAATTTAAATAATCACATTTTTTCATATGAGTAAACATTTAAAGCATAACTCATATCACATAAGTTTCCAAATCATATGAACTTTACATAAATAAAAATTATTCAAGAGTTAAACTCCACACATGTGTCATCGCACATACTCATCATAGATCAATACATATACATCCATGATCATGTGTCATATAGTTAAATAGAGCTTCATAATCAAGAGTATCGAATACGTAGAGCAAATCATAGGTCAATTCATAAATAAAAATTATTCAAGAGTTAAACTCCACACATGTGTCATCGCACATACTCATCATAGATCAATACATATACATCCATGATCATGTGTCATATAGTTAAATAGAGCTTCATAATCAAGAGTATCGAATACGTAAAGCAAATCATAGATCAATACATATTCCTCCATGATTGTGTGTCATACAGTTAAGCAAACTTCACAATCAAGAGTGTCAGATACGTAGAACAAATCATAGGCCAATATATATCCCTTCATCTCGAATACGTAGAGCATATCATGAGTCAATACATGCACGCAGTGCAGCCCCAAAGGGCAAAAACACATTATATACGCTCCAAAAACTTCATATATATCGAATAAAGTTTCAAAGACCTTTTTCAATAGCATGACCAATGAACACGTGAAGTTTAATAATATCAAAATACACGTGTCATAATATCGTATCAGTATCAAGTAAAACTTATTTTAAATTCACAAGCATTGTTCCCTAAAAATATGCTCATGTAAGAAATTATTCCATCTCATAGAAAATCTTTGAAACATATCATAAATACTTTTCATAACTCAATATATTTTCATTAATAATAATAGTAATAATATTTGATTAAGATAATATCATAAATAAAAGAACTAACATATAACATTTTGTTATGTTATAAATTTACACACTCACCTTCTACTTTATATTTTCAAAGAGGTTTACTAGATTTTTCTCCTTTTATTTGTAACTTGTTGGTTTCCTACAAACAATTATGCTATTTTAATTTCCAATTACTAATAAGAATAATATGCAATGCATGCTCATGCATGAACACTTGTTCACCTTAAAATACATATAATCACTTTTAATACTAATGTGTAATTTCAAGTGTTTATATTCATACGTTACTTCACACTTGGAACTTCTGAATTTTCCATAGCTTAACTATGTGCTCTCTCAAGATTTCAGACTGAGTGTATGTCAATAAATAATTCATAACTTCTTATGCCTAAGTGAAAATCTTATGAATCTAGATAAATTAGAAACTAGACTTATAAGTTTTCAACTCCCAAATATCATTAATTAATTCCAAGTGAATAAGTCATAAAATATAAAGCAATATGACATAGGGTTTATGCTGGTAGACTATGATTAATTTATATTTTTAGAAATACTTATCCATTTAACAAGATCCTAATTTTTCTAGAATCTAGACTTTAAGGCATAAAATTTGTAGAATTTAATTTCTTGTATGACATTATAACAAAATTAATCAATCCATGTCATGTTCGATTTATGTCATGAAATCTGAGAGAAGAATCACTATGAAATGAAAAATTAATCAATTCATGAAAAATTCATTTCATCCAAAATACAAGTCCAAATAGGATGATTTTATTTTTTGCCGAACCCTTAGAATGTCTAATTAATCATATTCAAATTCCAAATCCTAATTCATTATATTCTAATTGTGCCCTAATTTACAAGTATAACATATATTAGACTCGGGAGAGGATGAGGGACTAGCGACGTTAAGTACATAACTTCCTCTATAAAACTCCTTTTTAGATGATTCCAGAGGCCATGGAAAGCTAACTTCAAATGGATGGAACACGTAAGAATTTATGAAGAAAGAAACATGAAGCTATGATCTCATGAACTGGAAGATCAATTTCGAATCCAGGGATTCACCTTAAACAATCAACGTTGTCGAATTTCTTTCGGTCGTTTCGGTAGGGATCTCGACTTGAAAAATTTTCTTTCATCTGAAGATAAGATTGTTTAATTTATATATTATTTTCATATTTTTAACACATCATATAGCAGTTTGAAAAAATCATTTTCTAAGCTATTGGTGAGCTGCCTGCTTCAGCTATTTGAAACTTTATTGGTTGAAATAAAGGTCAAATTATATTATTTTGTTAAAAATTAGTATTAAACTTCTAACTAACTTTAGTTAATCATAGTTAAACATATTTATTATCATATTTTAAAAAATATTAATTTATTCTAATAATCTTATATAATTTCTTTATAACGCTTATTGATAATTTAATTATCATTACGCTTTAATCCAAAAGTTAATTTCTACATGCAATCATGACTATATAGACATCTATAATAACTTAATATCCTAATTAGATGCATGATTATATATAAATGATATTTATGAAGCACGTCCGTAAGAATTCTCTCCTTCTTAAAAAAATTCGTCCCCAAAATTTAAATACATATTCTAGGAAATAAGAATGGATACTTCTCTATTATCTGGTCATTCTCACTTTCAAGTTGCCTCCTTTCTTGAATTATTTATCTAGAGTACTAATACTAAAGGAATTTTTTATTTCCAAAGTTCATTTTCCTTAACTCTTATAATTTAAATTATATTTTCTTCTCAAGATAAATTCTCTTGTACTCAAATAGATTGAGTTGCTCTTTATGTGTAGAAGACTGCTATGCAATTTATTAATGGCACAATATTTAATTATCTATGAACAGAAGGTAATTGTATGTACTATTCTTTGTTGTTGTTATGCTCTCTTTGGTTTTTGCTTTAATGCGATTTCTAGCACACATTATTTCAAAAGAGAGGAGAAAAGCTGCTTATTGCATCAACCTAGATGAGTTAGCACCCATTTGACGTGGACATAATAATAAGGATTTGAAGACCAATGGAAGACTAAGTGGAATAGCAAGGAAAATCTCAGTTTCACTTGATGATGACATTATGACAAACACAATATTTTGATTTTTTGTGTCGACAAGTATGTCGAAAAATCACCAAGAAGCTCCTGGGTGTTTACTTAGGATGCTTTATTTGACATTCATCATCCTTATGATTTGAGTTTTGATATCTGTAGTTGTTGGACTTATAATTGAATATTAGCCAAAGGGCACATGCGATGGTTTAAGAATCTTACTTAGCATATTCCTGATTGTCATAGTTATAGCAACGAGTGACTCATTGCAATTTAGAGACTTTAGATAAGGAAAAGAAAAACATCTTGATTCAGTAGATCAAAGATGGACACATACAAAAATTCCTATTTATATTTTGGTGGTCGGAGATGTGGCACATCTATCAATTGGAGATATTGTTTCAATTGAGGAATTATACACATATGGTTATGCATTATTGATTAATGAGTCGAGCTTATTTGCAAAGAATTTGATTGATATCATCGAAGCATAGAAACATTGAAAATATTGTGAATACACAATATATCTAGTATAACGCCCCCAAATTGACCCTCGTCACATGGCGAAGACTAACATGAAGACGCTACGGATGCTACGACTTTGATTATCATGTTGACCAATCTCAGTCAAGAATCGAGATACGTCAGTGGAAGAATAATAAAATAAAAGAAGTTAACATAAATATGTGGAAGTCTAGAAAATGATTACATCATCTCTAAGGAATATCATAAAGTTCTACATCATGAATGAATAAATGCGGAAGGGAAAAGAAAACTAATAAGTCATGTGGTTTATATGCTTTCTTGTCCTCAGAGCCTTGTCACAACACACCTACTCACACCATCACTGATCTGGTCATGTGAAAATCAGACATAGAGGAGGTCCTCACATAAGCTTTACAGTCTAGTGGGAAACCACATAATATATAATGCATAACTTGAATAGAGAAATCAGCGGTAAGATAAAATACTTAGCTTGAATAAAAAAGATAACATGGCAGCATCATAAATTATGATAAGAAATGAATAAGAGGATATCATAAATCAGTAGAATCAAATGATGCTTAGTAAACTTGGAATCATGAGCATGCTTGATAATAATAACAATAACTTCACTTATCTTCATCATACTTTTCAGTCTTAGTTCATACTTGGAAATTAGAGTTACTTTAGGTGCCTTTAGTTCTTGGGGTATGCCGAGCAAACAATACAACCTCATGCAGGTCAATAAGTCATCAAACCATGACTAAGGGAGTGACCCTTATCTTGAGACACTTGTCTTGGACTGGCAACCCATTTTTCATCTTCTATCTAAACTTATTAATAGCTTTGAAATATTGTTATTCATTGTTCAATCATGACATGAGAATGAAAAGGATCAATGGTAGAGTGAATCATTTTACGAATTTATATCTTGAATCAAAGATGGATCATGGTCAAAATCATATAATATTACTCCAGTCATCATTATAATAAATCATATAAGAATAGGCAACATTCAGATTGGGATCAAGAATTGTTGGTAAGCATGGAAAATGAGGATCACTACGAATCAGTCGATCGATTATGGGAAACGATCGATCGGTGGGCTTTGGATCGATCGACTGGTCTGCTCATGAGACTAAGAGATCGGTTGACTAATGGGTTCAACAAGTCGAGCGGTAGGATCGACGAACCGGTTGATCAGTTCAATTGAACGGTCGACCAGTCAGCTGGTAGGGTCAGAGATTAGTTGACTGATCGATTCGTAACAAATCGGGCAATAGGATCGGTCAATCGGTCGACCGGTTGGCTCATAAAACATTTGAGTCGATCGACCGATGGGTCGCTGGCAGACATCAAATTAGAAAAAATCTCTTAAATCTCTAGCATGATGACCTCCTAGACTACTTACATCCTAGCAATCAATAAAGCAAAAACATAACAAAAAAAAGTTCTATACGCAATTAATCAAACAATCAAAGAATTCAAGAATCAAACAATCAAAACAAGAACTTTGGGAACTTCCTCTTATCTTCTTCTTTACAGAATCGATTAGGGTAGGATTTAAATCTATTCAGGGGTCATGCAAGGTGACTTCAATTCACACACCTCAGTTCACGATTAATCCTTGCTTTGATTCGTCGAAATTCTATCGATCGCGTCCCCTGTTTTCCCTCTGTTCTTCTTCTCGATCTTCACCTGCAATAATCCAATGAAGAACCATCAGTGATTTTTGCTATGGGTTGCAACACTGAGAGGCATGCATGAGAGAGAGAAGGAAGGGAGCGATTGATCCTGTCGGCTTGCCTTCTGGATGATACCAGCACTCCAACGAAATTCCAGGGGGCAGATTTCGTGAGGTTTCAGGGGAGAGGGGATTAATGCAATATTGTTTTGTCTAATAAAAGTCTCCTCTCCTTTTAAATCTAATCTGATTCAATGTAACCAAATTAAATCTCCTGATTTTTGTGGAAATCATTTAATCTCTTGAATCCTTAATTTTATTGGAATTGGATTTTATCTCTTATGTGTTCTGTCGAGCTTTCCTTCACGTTAATTGTTTCATTTTTTTATCTTTATCTTTTTGTGTAGTTGTTAAATCTAGTGTTAGAACTTAACAAATAAACAGTTGACCCAATACATGCCAAAATCTCATATGGGCATATGTTTCATGGACATAACTTTCCTTCGTATTGTTTTAGGTAATGTTATTGATAATAGTGTATTATTCAATTATTTTAATATAATTATCATCAAGATTGATGTGTTTTATATTATTTCATCTTTAATCATCAAAAATTTTGGAATCTACATTATTGTTTGATTTGTTTCAGGAACCGTGAAAATCTGGCAAAAGGTTGGCAAAAATACATGTATAGAGATTCAATACGGGCAGCCAGTATTAAAGCCTTCCAGCCAGTATTAAAGCCCTTTGGGTCATATTGAGCTCGCAATGAAAAATACGGGCTGACCGTATTTTGTCACTTTGCCCGTATTAAGGCTAGTCCGGTCATATTGTTCGTGCATTGAAAATACGGGCAGGTCATATTTAAGTCAGTTTGTCCGTATTAAAGTCCTTTAGACCGTATCGCGCTCTAGAATCAATAAGACTTGATCCAACAGACCGTAACGCCTCATCCTAGGCCGTATTGGACCTATTTTTGTCGTATTGGGCTAATTGTTAGAGTATTTTGGGCATTCTTGTGACCCTAATTTGAGGGGATTATAAAAGAAATTTTTGGTGATGAAAATAGGGGTCCAGACCTTATTTTTGGAGAAATCCAGATGGCTGCGATGAATATTTATTTTTCTTTGCATTTCTGTACCTTTCTTATACTTAATCTCATTATCTTTTTATAAACTATTATGTTTTAATGATGATTTCTTTCTCTATGCGTGGCTAAACTTCTTTTTCTCGGATTTGATGAAACCTAGGGTTGATCTTTAGGGAATATTTTTATTTGATATGATGTATTCTTTGTCTTTCATGTGCTTGACAAAATGCTTATATTAGATTGGCCACCTAATTAAGTGATCTAAGATCTTCTTAATTACGAAAGTATTTCATCAAGATTAGTTCAATTGAATGACACGAAATGTATTGTTTCTTAGAAATAAGGATAATAATTTTACTTATGAATCTTGGCTTATAATGCAATTAAAATAATTTAAATCACCACGAAAGTAGGTGTTTATTATGTTAATTAGAATTGTGTTTGCCCGAAAAGGAGATGCATAACTTTTGAAGATTGAGTAGAACACTAATGATTTTATTATTTCTAAATTCCCTATGATCAATACCCAAGGTGGATTCAAAATCTGAGAACTTTTCTTCTCATTTGTTTCTCATAATCAATTCTCGTTCTTTCTAATCATTTTCTGCACTCATTTCGGCATTTCACTTTTATTTAGTTTTTATTATTATTTCACTTCTTTCTCACTGTTTAGATATCGATTAGAATTATATAATTTTAATACTTGAACTCTTCCCTGTGGGACGATATTTTATATACTACGACATTAACTCCGTATACTTGTGGGAGATTTGTCAGTTGTCCTTGTGAATTCACTATTGTGATCTCTTTTTATTTTTCTTGATATTTCACAATAATCCTGCAAATTTTTTAAGGAGGGGAGAATTGTCCGGGCTCTACACATGTCATTTCTGTATAATTATGCATTTAATTAACATATTAAGTTACTTTGGATGTTCATTTAGTGATATTTGTAAATAGTAATTAATATTTTGATTAGAGCATAATGATTATTTAATTATCGATAAACTTTACAAAGTGATTATATAAGGTTATTAGGAATAAATTATAAATTTTCTAAATATTATAATATATATGTTTAAATAGGATTAAGTAAGCTTATTTAAGATTAAAACACTTAGTTATGACAAAAATATGTAATTGGCCATCACTTAAGTTCATGAAACAGGCAGGTGGACAGTTGCTTAAAGGGATATTTTTTCAAACCGTCTTATGCCATGAGAAAATTCTAAAAAACATATATAAGCCATTTAACATTATTCTTTCACTGTAGAAACATTACCAGAGGCGGAACTCGAGCGAATTGGCCGTATCGCGCTCCAAAATCAATACGGCTTGATTCAACAGACCGTAACATCTTATCATAGGCCGTATTGGACCTATTTTTGTCGTATCGGGCTAATATTTGGGGTATTTTGGGCATTCTTGTGACCCTAATTTGAGGGGATTATAAAAGAGATTTTTGGAGATGAAAATAGGGGTCCAGACCTTGTTTTTGGGGAAATCCAGACGGCTGGGATGAACATTTATTTTTCTCTACATTTCTATACTTTCTTATACTTAATCTCATTATCTTTCTATGAACTCTTACATTTTAATGATGATTTCTTTCTCTATGCGTGGCTAAACTTCTTTTTCTCGAGTTTGATGAAACTTAGGGTTGATCATTAGGGAATATTTTTATTTGATATGATGTATTCTGTCTTTCATGTGCTTGACAAAATGCTTATATTAGATTGGCCACCTAATTAAGTGATTTAAGATTTTTTTGATTACGAAAGTATTTCATCAAGATTAGTTCAATTGAATGACACGAAATGTATTGTTTCTTAGAAATAAGGATAATAATTTTACTTATGAATCTTGGCTTATAATGCAATTAAAATAATTTAAATCACCACGAAAGTAGGTGTTTATTATGTTAATTAGAATTGTGTTTGCCCGAAAAGGAGATGCATAACTTTTGAAGATTGAGTAGAACACTAATGATTTTATTATTTCTAAATTCCCTATAATCAATACCTAAGGTGGATTCAAAATCTGAGAACTTTTCTTCTCATTTGTTTCTCATAATCAATTCTCGTTCTTTCTCATCATTTTTTGCACTCATTTCGGCATTTCACTTTTATTTAGTTTTTATTATTATTTCACTTCTTTCTCACTGTTTAGATATCGATTAGAATTATATAATTTTAATACTTGAACTCTTCCCTATGGGACGATATTTTATATACTACGACATTGACTCCGTATACTTGCGGGAGATTTGTCAGTTGTCCTTGTGAATTCACTATTGTGATCTCTTTTTATTTTTCTTGATATTTCACAATAATCCTGCAAATTTTTTTAAGGAGGGGAGAATTGTCCGGACGTGCTTACACATGTCATTTCTGCATAATTATGCATTTAATTAACATATTAAGTTACTTTGGATGTTCATTTAGTGATATTTATAAATAGTAATTAATATTTTGATTAGAGCATAATGATTATTTAATTATCGATAAACTTTACAAAGTGATTATATAAGGTTATTAGGAATAAATTATAAATTTTCTAAATATTATAATATATATGTTTAAATAGGATTAAGTAAGCTTAATTAAGATTAAAACACTTAGTTATGACAAAAATATGTAATTGGCCATCACTTAAGTTCATGAAACAGGTAGGTGGACAGTTGCTTAAAGGGATATTTTTCCAAACCGTCTTATGCCATGAGAAAATTCTGAAAAACATATATAAGCCATTTAACATTATTCTTTCACTGTAGAAATATTACCAGAGGTGGAACTCGAGCGAATGAGACTAAGGAAATTCGGGAACATAAGCTATTTAAGGTGAGTTCTTGATCCAAAAAATTGTCCTAATTGAGAGGAACATTCCTTCATGATTACTGAACCATAAATTATGCAATTTTGTATGGTTAATTCTTCGAAGTTAGCTTTACATGGCCCTTAGAATCACCTAAAATGGAGTTTTATAGAGGAAGTTATGAACCTATCTTTCTAGTCACTCACCTTGTCCCGAGTCTGATATAAGTTCAATTTGTAAATTAAGTCATGGTCAAAATAAGTGAATTAGGTTTAAAATTTGAATATGTTTAAATAGGCATATCAAGAGTTCGGTGAAAAATGGAATCATTTTATTTGGACATGTATATTGGGAGAAATGAATTTTTCATTTTATAGTGATTCTTTTGTTAGATTACAGGACATAGACAGATTATGACCCGAATTAACTACTTTTATTATAAGGTCCCACAATGAGTTAAATTCTATAATTTTTATTAAAAAAATAAGTAAGTCCAATTTTCAGGAAAATTATGATCTCAATAGGTGGACAAGTATGAAAAAACATATAAATTAATCTTTGAGTGCACATAGTCTGCCAGGACACAAATCCTAAGTCAGATTCCTCCGATGTTATGACTTATTCATTTGGACTTAGTTAATGATATTTGGGGGTTGGAAATCTTATTATGTCTAGTTTCTAATTAATGCAGAATCATAATATTTGGCCATACGATTAAGAAGCTATGAATTATTTATTGATAAGTACTCAGTATGAAATCATGAGATAACACCTAGTTAAGCTATGGAGGATTGAGAAGTCCCAAATGTGAAATAGCTTATGAATATAAATACCTGGAATTAGAAATGATTATATGCATTTTAGGGTGCATAAGCATTCATACATTATGAGCATGCATGGCATATTACCTTATTAGTGATTGGGAAGTAAAAAGATAGTGAGATAGATTTATGAAAAATCTAATTCAATTAAGATAGATGGGACATTACTTGTAGGAAAACATCAAGGTACAAGTGAAAGAGAGAAACTCTAGTAAACCTTCTTGAAGCGATAAAGTATAAGGTGAGTGGGTAAATTTACAAATAGCAAAATGTATATGTTATTTCTTTTATTTATGATATTATTTCAAGCGAAGATTGTTATTAGTATTGTTATTGAAACATACTTTGATTTAAGAAAGATATTTATGATATGTTTGAAAGATTTCATATGAGATGGAGTATTGACCCATGATATGTTTTGCGTATCCTAGATGGAGGGATACGTATTGACCCATGATTTGCTCTACGTATCTGAGAATCAACGATTGTGAAGCTCTGTTTAATTGGATAACACACAATTATGGAAGGATACATATTGACCCATGATGAGTATGTGAGATGGTACATGTGGGGAGTTTAATTATGAAAATGAGAATATCTTGAGTTATTTTTACTAATGTGAAAGTTCATATAATTTGACAATTTATGTTAATATGTGATGCTTTAAATATTTTATCATATGGAAATGTGGTTATTTAATATTATATGCACTCATATTATTCCCCTATGTTGTACTTTTATTCCACTCACTGAGTTGCTCACAGTACCCATTTTAAAATTTTCAAATATTCGTAAGTTCTCGAGTGAATCGACTCAGAGCTTGTTTTGTTGCATATAGAAGAGGTCGAACTGCTAGAGCATTTTTATTTCCCCCTTCACTTTTGTGTTTTGGAAGCATGCATGTAATAGATAATCTTAGATGTTGTAATTAGGTTGTAAGAAATTTTTTGTAAGGTCGTACAAAACTTGATCCTCTGGGGTGTTAAATGTGAGATGATTTGTGAAACAATAATGATAATATGTGAATAATTATAACTTTTATTTAAACTTTGATGAAAATATATATGTATCTTTTGTATGTATTGACAAATAACACAAGATAAGTAATGAAGTGAGGTTTTGCCGATTTTATTTGTAGAATTGCTAAACATAACTAAGATTATAATAATTGGGATTAGAATTTAATCACAGAGTTGGGTGTGACCGATTCTGGTATCAGATCCACCTACCATATTTTGTTTCATTTCAACTTCCAAGATTTTACGGAAAGGAACGGATTATTGTTTTTATTTATTTTATTTAAAAAAATTATTTGGACTACACTTTTATATTAAACATACACGGATTATTTTTTTCTAATTTTTTTAAATATTTATTTGGATTACACTTTTATATTAAAAATACGAGGAAACTTTTATCAAGTCCTCTAAATTTTACATTTTTCATTGATTATCAATATCTAGAGTCTAATTAGACTTATTTTATTTAAGTATAATATTGTGAGTAACATTACTATATAATACATATGCTATATAATAGTTGATGACGACATCGACGGAGCTAGAAAAATTATCAGTGGGTTCACAATTAAAACATATCATGATAAAATAATTAATAAATTATATTCTAATTAAAATTTATTGAATATAGAAAAATATGTGATTCTAAATTATAACCATAATCCAATAATAAAATAAAATTCAACATTCAAAGAAAGCTGATTGAGGCACAAAATTTTGAAGCATTCTTTTAATGACAGAATTAACTACAAAAAAATTATATTAAATTAAAAATCTAATAAATTAAAATAATCAAACATAACAAGGAAACACAATGTGTTATTGTATACTAAATGTGTTAAAATTACTTCCAGTAATAACATAATTGAGTAATATAAATGCATAAAAATAGATTTATTATAAATGACATAATCAGATAAAAGAAAATAATAATAAAATTTTTAAATACCTAATTTGAAGGACACAAATAATAAAAGACAAAATAATATAATTAAATTATTATTGTTGAGTCGATAAAAAATAAAGTACAATTAAAAATAAGCAAAAAATATTATAAAAAAGTTAATATAAAAATCATATTTTAACTAATAGAATTGGAAGGATAGATAGTGGATCGAGTTTTTTTATTGAAGAAGAGAAGGCATATCTATTTTACAGGGCTCCCTCCATTTTGGGGTGATGGTGAACATGTTAAATTTATTTGTTAATGGAATACCATAGATTTTCTAATTTGGGCTTAATAGTTAATCTATATTCTTAAGTCTTCTTATATATATAAAATTAAATTCCTTGTTAACTTCATTTTTCTCCACCAAAAAGTCTCTTGATGGCTATAACTTGAAGAGGGAGAATGAGAAACAAGGAGAAGGAAAAAGACGAAGGAGAAAGGAAAAAAAAGGAGGAGATCAAACGAGGATTGAAAAGTATGTAAAGGGGATTCAAACCTCTTTCTTCCCTTTTAATGATGTATCTGTTTAGATTGAGAATTTCAAAAACACCTATTCTTGATAGAAATTTTGATCGAGGGTTGCATGATTTATATTGCATAATTTGTTAAATTTATGACTGTTGTGTAATAATTATTTTGATAGGTTTTACTTATCCACAAATTATAATTAATATATAGATGGAAAGCTCTCGAAGTTTAGTTTACAGAAAAATTTGCTTCATCTGGTTTGAAGATGAATAAAAATAGTTATGAGCTAAACATTAGACTACTGTCATGTTGTCTTGGGTAACAACGAGATGAAATTGTAAGAAGCATCATAAATTGGAAATACAAAATTAGGGTTTGAAATTTATTCACAAGTTAAACATGTTATCTTTCATTGAAAATTGGAATCATTTGAAAAAGACAAGAATAATTAAGTTATTAATATTTTAGTGTTTGCTCCCAGAATACTATGCAGAGAATAGATTCTGATAATTGTATGAATTTTTAGGAAAAAACCCTAAATCTTGATAATGAATGAAAATTGCACGTTTTAATATGTTCTATCATGCATAGATGCTAAGAGATCATACTACAATATTTATGATGTTTTATATTATTTTTATGAAAGTTTTAAATCTCAAAAATAAAAATTTTGGATGGAAGATCGAACTTCTAAAACATTGCACAGTCGTGCCAAGTCTCAAAATGCCCATGATAGGAGGGCGGAAAACCGACCAAAAACAAGGCCTCCATTACAAGAAAATTGAGATTTTCCGACGGACAATTTCTGACTGATAGAAATCCTTAACAATTTGCGAAAGATTTTGCGACGGATAAGAATTCATCAAAATTTTTGACAGTTGAAATCGTCAGAAATAAAAAAATAAATTATGAATCTATTATATTATTATTTTATTTTCTAATGGTTACGAATGTCACAATTTTTTACGGATACGTATCCGTCGAAACTTTCGACTGTCAGACCCATCGGTAAGTGAAAAATAATTTAAAATCATATAATATATAACATCATATAATATATAATATAATTAGTTATTTATTGTTATAATTACTGAAAATTCGGACCGTCGAAAGTTTCGATGATCTGGACCATCGATAACTTTAAAATAATTAAATATTGGATAATATATAATATAAGTAGTATTTTATTATTATAATTATCGATAGTTCAGGCCGTCGGTAATTTCGACGGTTTGGACCGTCGGTAAGTGTAAAAATAATTAAATATTATAAATATATAATATAAGTAATATTTCATTATTATAATTACCGACAGTTCAGACCGTCGGTAATTGAAAATATAATTAAATATTATAATCATATATATCATAATATATATATTATTAATATTTCTGATAATTCGAAGCGTCGGAACTCCGATGACCCAAAATCCGTCGGAAGTTTCGACGGTCGAGACCGTTGGTAATAAAAAATTGACTATCCTGCTACTTTTTTCTTTTCCTGCTTCCCTCTCTCTCTACCCCTATACATCACCTTCTCCCTCTCTCCTCTTTCTACCTCTCTCTACCTCTTTCCTTCTCTCTTCTCTCTCTCCCTTATCGGTCGCGACCGGCGCGATGACCTCCGTCCTGGACGATGACCCGCCAGCGACCCTCTCTCTCTTTTGTGGGGCGACGACCATCGTCCTAGAACGTCTCTATATATTTCTTTGTGTATCCGTCTATGTCTCCCTCTATAGCTCCATCTTCCTCCTACTCACTCGATCTCCCTCTTCTGGCTAGATCTCTCTCTTGATCCCGTTCTCCGATCGGGCATCATGTAACCTGATCTGGCTGTGGGGCGGTTTGATTCGGCCGCCTGGCGATCGGATCTTATCGCGGGCGGTCGGATTCGGCCGCCTGAGGGCCGGATCTTTTCCTGGGTGGTCGATCTATCCGCCCGAGACATCCTTCTGCCCGCGAGCAGCTTGATCTGGCCGCGGGTGGCTAGATCGGCCGCCTGGTGGGGGGAAATTTTTTTATATTTTAAAAATTCTTTGCGATGATTGCGGCCATCGAAACCTTTCGTCGATTGCGACCGCTGTAACTTTTCGACAGTTGCAGCCGCCATAAACTGTTGCTTTCATCGGATTTTGCGACGGTTATAGTCATTGAAACTTTCGACGAATTTTTACGAACCATCAAAAATCATTTTGTGACCATCTTTTTCGATGGATCGATTTCGTCAGTAAACCTGTCAGAAACTTCTGTTTTTGATAGTTTCTTTTAATTTTTTGACAGACGAAACTGTCGGAGAACACCATTTTCTTGTAGTGCTCATCATACCCGGACTGTCTATGTCACAGTCGTGACAGAGCAGGCACGACCATGATGATTTATGGCACGACCGTGTTAGAGTGGATAGATTTTCAAGGTTTTTGTCATGGTCGTGATGACATGTTTCATAGCCATGACCGTTGCTAAAAACTTTATTTAGCATATTAAATGTTATTTTCAAGGTATTAATAGTATGTATTCATCCTTGTTGATTGTATAAGAACCTAGATACACGTATATGCATGTTCCCCATATAATTAGGTTAAAACTTGAAGATTGAGCAACGAAAATTATTTGTTAATTGTAAAGCATAATGAACTTAGTTGTGGATGATGTTACATGTCGACCCTCTGTGGCCCTTTATCAGATTTTTACTCAGAATAATCATTACATCGGCAATGGTGTGTCATTCTGATGTTACCCTCGGACGAAAGTCCAGAATGATCGTTACATACACCGACAACGATGTGTGCATTCTGATATCACATCCGGGTGAGAGAGGAACATTGTCTTCTAGGTTTAGCTAGCCTATTGAGAGGGAAACGACATAAATTCCAACTATCGAAATATATAACATTATGACAATTCTATGACGTTACTTTTAATGTTTTATCGAAGTCTTTCTCTATGTTCAAAGAATTACTTTATCTCATTTAATGACTTTATGCTTCTGCTGTAATAGATGAAAATCATATTTTGTTGTAATTATGAGATGGTGAACGGGCTAACACAACTGAATGACCACAATTGGGGATGAAATTTTAGGATATTACAGTTTGGTATCAGAGCATGCTTAGGACATATGCTATGCATGTTATAAAATTGTTAAGTGTTTATGATGGAAGCAAAAAGGCTCCTAATGGGAATGCTAATTATTGCATTCATGATTGATAGTATTGTCGAATTTATTATGGACAATATATAACATGAGAGATGTGAATCTCATTATAAAGTTTAAGGATGATGGACATGTCTTAAGAAATTGCCCAGAAAGGTATACATAATTGTTCATGACAATTGAACAAATCTTCATAGTCTAAAGACTATGAAATGATTGAAGAGATTGTAGTGAAATTCAATTTTCACAAGGACAGATAGAAATTTAATGGAAATTTAAGATGGAAAGTATGAAGTGGCAACACCACTAGGGAGAATCTTCACATCTTAAGAAATATTTTCTTCAAAAAAGCTCAATGAGTCATATTTAAAATTTAAGGGCTAGAAATTACCTCATTGTTGTGAGCCATTAAGCATAATTATGCTTTATTGATAGAAGAGTTTGATGATTCACTTGTTTCACTTGACTCTTCAATTTTTTTCCTTTTATGAGATGTCTTTTCTTTGTGTTGTTTGTATGATCTTCTGGTTGGCTTCTCATTCTTCTCTTTCTTTTTTACCAATTTGAGATACTTATCTAATTTTCTTGTGTAGCGTGCGAGTCTCTTTTCGTCCACTTCTTCTTCACTTGAGCCTTCTTCTTTTTCGTTTGCTTTCAATGCCAATGTTGTCTTCTTGGGAGCTTTTTCTTCTTGATCTTTTTGGATTGAGTTCTCTTAGGTTAGAAGTGAACCAATAAGATCATCAAAATTCATTTTGTTCAAATATTTTTCTTCAATCACGGTCCTCTTCGTATGCCATTTGGAGGAGAGAGATCTGAAAAACTTTCACTTTTTGGGGTTAGTTCTTGGCTCGCCCAAGACGGCTAAGACATTCAAAATATTGTTAAATCGTGCAACCATATAATTTATGGATTCATTATTGTGCATTTTGAAAGAATCATATTGATGATTTAAAATATTTAGTCTAGATAACTTTATCCGTCCCTTCATAAGTAACAATGAGTTTCTCCAAAATCTCATTTGCACTTTCACAACTAGAAATTCGATTAAACTCCATTGAACTCAAAGCACAATAAAAAATATTTTTGACTTTCCAATCAAGTTTGGAAATTTTTTTTTCTCTTTCGGTAGAATCTGTAGATAATTTTTCATGTAAGTAATAACGTTTTTCAACAATGTCCCAGATGTCAATGTCAATGGAACATATGTATGCTTGAATCCTAATTTTATAATGAATAAAATTTAATGCTTCAAAAAACGGGGATGACTAATTGATTGTCCTTCGAAAAAATAAATCCACTTAATACCATAGCTCTAAAGATGGTTAAATTTTAAAACAAGATGATTAAATCTTGAAACAAGATGATCAAAAATTAAAACAAGAGCAACCCGCTCTGATACCAAGTGTTAGATCCAAAAAGGCATTAAGAGAGGGGGGGGGGGTTGAATTGATGTTAAAAAATAAAAGTATCGATTTCACAAAATACGTCGTGGAAGCTAAAAATTGATTCTTTAAACCTTTTAAATTAATGCAATTCAGATCATATCACAAACACAATATGAGAGGGAGAGAGAGAATACGATGAACACGGTAATTATTAACGTGGTTCGACCACACCTTGGCCTACATTCCTACTCCGACTTCTCGACCTTGAGATCGTCGAAGATTTCATTAAAACACTTCCATTGTTTCAAATGGGACAAGAAAGAAAGCCCTTTACGCAATCATATTTTCTTCGTTTCGAGAGGCAAGATACACCCCTCCTCCTAAGAAGCTAATATTTTCTCTTGCTCAAGAGGTAAGATTTTGAACCTCTTTTACATAGGAGCTCTCTTAATCTTTCAGAAAATGGTTTCTCTCTTTTACAATAGAATGCTCACAAGAAGAGAAGAGAGAAAGAAATGAAAACTTAAAATGATAACTTCAAGAAAAAAATATCTTCTTTTAATAACTTGAAGTTTTTTTTAATGTTTGGATGTCTGCCCATGCTTCTAGCTTTGACACTCTTTTTATAGGCTTCAGCATTAGAAAATTCATCCAGAATTTGTTCCATATTTTCTCATTCAAAATTAGTCATTACTGTTCATTTGACCCAAAGGCTAGTCGACCACACATATGGACCGGTCAATCGATCTATGTGAACGTTGTGTGATTTCTTTAGCTTCTACGCTTAATCGATCAACTGGACCATCAACCGATCAGTCGATCGGTATAGTCTCGATGTCGATTGATACATTCTCAGGGTTGCTTTATAATCATTTAGACTTTCACTTTCGTGGGACGTCATTCCGTTCAATCGTTGGCCCTTTACTATTAACATTATATCTTCCGATAGTTGAGATATATGTTGTTTCCTTCTCAATAGGCTATCTAAGCCTAGGAGACAATGCTCCCCTCTTACCCGAAGATGACATCAGAATGCACACACCGTTGCCAATGTGTGTGACGATCATTTTGGACTCTCGCTCGAGGGCGACATTGGAATGCACACACCGTTGTCAATGTGTGTAACGATCATTCCAGGTAAATATTCGATAAAGGGTCATAGAGGGTCAACATATAACATCATTCACAATTAGTTCATTATGATTTGCAATCAACAAACATTTACGTCGCTTAATCTTCATATTTTAACCTAGTTACGTGGGAAGCACATATATACATGTGTCTAGATTCATATACAATCACCAAGCATCAATACATAGTATAAATACTTTGAAAATAACTTTAATTATATCATATATTCATCTTTTAATCGATCACGACTGTGACGGAGTGATTACGCCCATGACCGTACCATTTCACTATGATCACGACCGTGAGATAGACTTTTTGTCCTCCTACGTGCACAATACAGCCTGGCCATATTTTGCCCTTCAGGTCGTATTGAGCTCATACCAAAAAATATTGGTAGCCCATATTTTTGTCTCTTTACCCGAATTAAAGCTCTTTTACACGTATTGAGCTTACATTCTGCACGTTTTTCAATAAAATTTTGGGAAAACATAATACAAAGCATCCTAAAATTTTTAGACATGATCTATAAATTAATAGGCATCAAAAGCACATGAAAACCATGCAAAAATATCAAATTCCTAGATCTAGGGTTCATCCCCAATTCATAAACAAAAAGAACATATGAACCATAACTATTGGATCTAATCATAAAAACGTATATATGCATAGATCTAATCCTGAAAAACCTATACATGCATAGATCTAAAGATTTTCATGATTAAAAACCCTCAATCATAATCCAATAAGAGAAATGGTGTCATCTTGTCCTCAATCCATTACAAGAAGAACATTGAGAGAGGAGAGAGGAATTTGAATCCTTTTACATACCGTTTTCTTAAATCTTCTTTCTCTTCCTTCCTCTTCTTCTTCCTCCTCATTGTTTCTCTTTTTCTTCTTCCTCAAGCTTTAGCGTCAAGTGAGAAATTTGACAAAAGAGATAAACAAGAGAATTTGAAGTCTTTTGATAAGGGAGTTTACGAGGGTTTGGACAAAAAATCCAAATTACCCTTAATGAATATCTAGGGTATTACATCCTCCCCCGTTAAAAGAAAATTCATCCTCAAATTTTAAACATAATAAAGGAAACTTACCAAATAGTTTTGGAAACTGTTCTTTTATTTCTTCTTCTAGTTCCCATGTCGCTTTAGTTCCATTGTGATGCTTCCATATAATTTTTACCATCTTCACTACTTTGTTCCTCAATCGTCGTTCACCATACTCTAGTATCTCTGTAGGATACTCTTCATAAGTGAGGTCCTCTTTGATGGTTGGTTCTTCAATCACCACCGCATGTGAACTGTCATGAGTATACTTGCAAAGCATGGACACATGGAAAACATTGTGGATTCTAGAATACAAAGAATATAATGCCAACTTGTATGCTCCTTCTCCCACCTTCTCTAGAATCTCGAATGTGCCTATGTACCTAGGAGTCAGCTTTCCCTTTCTGCTGAACCTCATGACTCTCTTGGTAAAAGATACTTTCTTCAATACATGATCTTCAACTTGGTAGATTTGCTCTCTTCTTTTCCTATCTGCATAACTCTTCTGACGGTTTTGATCTGCCATCATTCTTTCTTTAATCAAGTCTACTTCCTCAGCATATTCCTCTACTAATTCTTGTCCTAATAGTCTTCCTTCACCAATTGCATTCTAACATGTGGGAGACCTGCAAGGTCTTCTATATAGTGCCTCAAATGGAGCCATCTTAATGGTGGAGTGGTAACTGTTGTCGTAGACAAACTTAGCTAGAGTGAGAGGTCATCCCAGCTACTTTGCCAATCTATTGCACATACTTTGAGCATGTCCTCTAAGGTCTGTATTATTCTTTCACTTTGCCCATCGCTTTGAGGGTGAAATGTAGTGCTGTACTGCAATCTTATTTCAAATGCATGCTGCAATTCTCTTCAAAACCTTGCTGTAAATATGGGGTCTCTATCCGATACTATGGAAACATGAACCATGTAATCGAATAATCTCATCCACATAAAACTTTACCATACTTGCAACTGACTGCCTTACATTGTAGGGTAAGAAGTGAGCTGACTTAGTCAATCTGTCAACGATGACCCAAATAACATCGTGGCCCTTCTGCATCTTTGGGAGACCCACAATGAAATCCATTGTGATATCTTTCCACTTCCACTGAGTATGGACAGTGGGTTCAGTAATCCTGGTGGCTTTTGATGCTCAATCTTGACCTGTTGGCAGACCAAGCACTTGGAGACAAACTCTGCCACTTCTTTTCTCATGACCCTCCACCAAAATGTTCTTTGTAGGTCTTTGAACATTTTGGTGATTTCAGGATGGATGACACATTTTGATTTGTGACACTAAGTCAGAATTTCTTCCTTGAGCTCTTTGTCTTTAGGTACCCACAATCTGCCTTGAAATCTGATGGTTCCATCTTCATCAATCATGCAATCTAGGTGCCCATTTTCATATAGAGTTTTCATGTCCTTGTACTATGGGTCTTCTTTCTATGCCTGTCCTATTCTTGCTATCAAGTCAAGCTGAATAACATAATGCATCATCAGCTTTCTCTAAGTACTTTCTCCAATTAAAGTCCGCCCCATAGACTCTTAGACATGCTATTGATCCTTTCCATTTCCTCCTCAAGGCATTTTCTATAGAGTTGGCCTTCCTTGGATGACAAAGAATGCTAAACTCATAGTTTTTCAAGAACTCTAGTCACTTTCTTTGTCTCATATTTAGTTCTTTATGGGTGAATACATACTTGAGACTTTTGTGATTAATGAACACTTGAAATTCTTCCCCATACAAATAGTGCCTCCATATCTTCAGAGCAAACACTACTACTGCCAACTCCAAGTCATGAGTAGGATAATTTTTCTCATGAGGTTTTAGTTGTTTTGAGGCATAGGCAACAACTCTTCCATGCTGCATCAACACACAGCCCAATTCAGTTTCACTGGCATCACTCTATATTGTGTAGTCTCCAATTCATATGGGAATTGTTAGCACTAGTGCAATGGTCAACTTTTTTTTAGCTCCAGGAAGTTCTCTTCACATTTCTGTGTCCAATTAAACTTTTCTTCCTTCTTGGTTAGCTTCGTCACTGGAGCAGTAATCTTTGAGAAGTTTTGGGTAAACTTTATATAATAATCAGCTAACCAAGAAAACTCCTGATGTCTGTCATTGGCTTTGGCCTTTCCCAATAAATGACAGCCTCTACTTTGCTTGGATCCACTGAAATCTCTTCTTTTGACACTATATGACTCAAGAACATTACTTATTCCAATTATAACTCACATTTGAAGAATTTGGCATACAGTTGGTGTTGCCTCAAAGTCTCCAAAACAATCCTCAGATGCTTCTAGTGTTTTTCAGGACTTGATGAATAAATCAATATATCATCTACGAACACGATTACAAATGTGTCGAGATGGGGCTTGAAAATTCTGATCATCAAATTCATAAATGCTGCAGGAGCATTTGTTAGTCCAAAAGGCATAACCAAAAATTTATAATGACCATACCTGGACCTAAATGCCGTCTTTGCAATGTGTTCGTTATTTACTCTGAGCTGATCGTATCCACTTTTCAAATCAATTTTTGAAAAGACGAATGTTGTGGATAACTGATCAAATAGATCATCAATTCTGGGCAGAGGATACTAGTTATTGATAGTCATTTTGTTCAGCAACCTATAGTCTATACATAATCTTAGTGACTCATCCTTCTTCTTCACAAATAGGACAAGTGCACCCCATGGGGATACACTTGGTCTGATGAAGCCTTTGTCCAGCAATTCCTGTAGTTGAGCCTTCAACTCTTTCATTTCTGTTGGTGCCATTCTGTAGGGTGGTTTTGAGATAGGAGCCGTCCCTGACATCACCTCAATATGAAAGTCAATCTCTCTTTTCAGAGGCAATTCCGAGAGCTCATTGGGAGATACATTAGGAAAGTCCCTCACCACTTCAAGTTATTGTAGTGGCTTGAGTTCGAAATCACTCTTGACGATGCTTGTTAGAAATCCTCGGCATCTCTTATTTGGCATCTTGGTTGCCTTCATTAAGGATATCATCATCTTCTTCTCCTTTAATGGAATTCCACGAAAGATCATAGAGCTTCCATCTTTCTTATCTATTTGCACCTTCTTCTCTCGACATCTCAAATAGGCATCATGGTAATATGCCTAAAATAACATCTTAGTCTACCATTGGTAGCACTACAAGGTCAGCAGAATAGTTTACTCCTTCAATCATGACTGACATCTCTAGGAGATACTACCTAGTGGAGACTCTCCCAAGTGGAGTTGCTATGTCTAGTTTCCATCTCATATTTACTCTCTTAACATTCAATAAGTCAGCAAGTAGTTGATATGAAAGAGTGAGTAGCACCAGAATCGAACAATATATTTGCATAGTGATATGTGATAAGAAAATTACCTTGGATCACATCATTAGACTTTTGTGTCTCATCTACTTACATGTTGAGATCCTTCCAGGTGCCCTATGTTGCTCAGCTTGCTTGCCTTGACCCTTTTCCTAGTAATCAGTCTTCTTTTCAGTGCAGTCTCTAGCAAAATGGCCCATCTTGCCATAGTTCAGACATGCTCCTGACTTCATCCTGCACTCTTCAGGATGGAACTTGTGGCAAAAGGAACATGGCTTGCGTCCCTGTCCACATTCACCTCTTGAGTAAGGTTTGGAGTCCTTGTACTTTTTACCCTTGTTTTTCTTCTGGTTCTTGCCTTGCTCATACTTCTTCTGTGCTTCAATCTCTCGAGCCAAATTGGTTGCCAGAGAAATTACCTTCGCCATGATCTCAGGGTCCCCACACTTAACATTTATCCTTAAGCAAGGATTCAACTCCTTTGGAAAGTGGTCAACCATGATCTTTTCATCATCCTTCAGTGTGTTGTACCTCTCAAGCTGCAAAAAATTATTGAGGTACTCTTCAATGAACATGCTTCATTGCTACAGATTCATGAACTCTGCTACCTTCTTCCCCTGTACACGTGGGGGAAGGTAATGGTCCTTGAAGGCCTTCTTGAATTCCCTCCATCTGATTTCTTCATCATTATTAAACTGGGTCCTGGTGACGGACTTCCACGAGCTTGGTCAGTCAGTTGGTGAGTAGACAAATTGACTCTATGCCTGTTAGAGTAATCCATCACTCTGAACTTCTCGGTGGTCACGTCTAGCCAAGCTTCAGCTTTGTCTGGATCTCTATCCCCATTGAAGGTACGAGGATGCAGCTTTAGGAATTTCTCTATTCTTGAACTCGACCTACTAGAGTTGCCCGAGTTCACATTCCGCTCCATTGCCCGTGCCATGAGGGTCATGCTCTCAATAAGCTCTCATTGGAGGGACCACCGTGTTCCATCCTTCACATAATAATAATCAACCAAACATTAGTTGGTTAATACAAACAATATATTCATATGGCACATACTTACATACTCTTAACTTTGGATGGCTATTCATGACGATTGCACATATGCGTGTCATGTTCTCAATGAGCTCTCTCTAGTCTCTCGAAGCATTGGAGGGACCACCGTGTTCCATCATCCTTCACATAATAATAATCAACCAAACATTAGTTGGTTAATACAAACAATACATTCATATGGCATAATACTGACATACTCTTAACTTTGGATGATTGCTCATGACGATTGTACATGGACTTAGACACTTAACAATTTTATAATATACTTAACATAGGTCCTAAGCATGCTCTGATACCAAACTGTAACACCCCGAATTTTACCCCTAAATTGTGACAATTTGATTATTCGGTTGTGTTAGATTGTTCGCCATCACATAATCATAAAATAATATGATTTTCAATTAAATAAGCAGAAGCATAAAATCATTAAATAGGATAAAAGAATCCTTTAATAAAATGTGGAAAACTCCATGGAACATCAAAAATATGATCATAGAATTGAAAACTATCTCCAAACATTATCACTAATAACAATTAAAACATCTTTAAGCCATAATCACAACATCTCTTTAAAACTCATAGTTAAAAGACTCTAAAATAAGGACTCGACATCATAAACCATTGTGCAATCTTAATTGTCATGAGCACTGAGCCGCCATCCATCCAATCATTATGCTCCTGCATGGATCCAGGATGCAGGGGTTTCCCCGATTAGAGTATGTAAAGGCCATGCAATGCATTGTCATGATCCTAAACATGATACTACATGATATGCATAATCATCTTTATATAAAAGAAGGAAATAATATGCATGCCATGTACTTATCATGTGATCTACATGGCAGTCATCAATAATAATTTATCATCATGCATTATTATACCATAGCATGTAAGGCATGTAATCATATCATCATACATAAAGTATGGACATTCATATCAATCGTTCATTCAATCCATAGGCATAAAAGTGGAATACACTTACCATAACCATTGCCTTCATAACTCTCCATTTGGTTGCTTTATAACCCTTTGGACTTCCACTTTCGTGGGACATCATTCCATTCCATCGATCATTGGCCCTTTCTTATTAACATTATATCTTCCGATAGCTAAGATTTATGTCCTTACCCTCTCAATAGGTTAGGTAGGCCTAGGAGACAATGGTCCCCTCTCACCCAAAAGTGACACCAAAATGCACACACCGTTGCCAATGTGTAACAATCATTTTGGACTCTTGTCTGAGGATGACATCAGAATGCACACATCGTTGCCGATGTATGTAACGATCATTCAGGATAAATATCCGATAAAGGGCCAAAGAGGGTGACATGTAACATCATCCACAATTGGATTCATTATGCTTTGCAATCAACAAACATTTACGTCGCTCAATCTTCATATTTTAACCTAGTTATGTGGGAAGCATACATATACGTGTATATAGGTTCATATACAATCATCAAGCATCAATACATAGTACAAATACTTTGAAAATAACTTTAATTATATCATATATTCATCTTTTAGTTGGTGATGACCATGACAGAGTGCTTGTGACCGTGACAATGGAATGGTCCTGCATCACTCCTGTTGATCACGGCCGTGCCAATTAGTGTCATGGCCGTGCCAGCCCTTGTCATGACCGTGCCACTATGATCACGTCCGTGAGATAGACTTTTTGCCCATCTACGAGCACAATATGGCTTGGCCGTATTTTTGCCCTCCAGATCATATTTTTGCCCTCCAGGTCATATTGAGTTTGCACTATAAAATATTGGCAACCCATATTTTTGCCTTTTTGCTTGTATTAAAGCCCTTTTGCCTGTATTGAGCTCGCAATCTGCACATTTTTCAATGAAACTTTGGGGAAACACAATACAAAGCATCCTAAAGTTTCTAGACATGATCTATAGATCAATAAGCATCAATAGCACATGAAAGACCATGCAAAAACATCAAATTCCTAGATATAGGGTTCATCCCCAATTCATAAACAATAAGAACATATGAACCCTAACTATTGGATTTAATCATAAAAACTTATATATATATATATATATATATAGATCTAACCTGAAAAACCTATACATGCATAGATCTAAAGATTTTCATGATTAAAAACCCTCAATCATAATCCAATAAGAGAACAAAGTGTTCTCTTGCCCTCAATCCATTACAAGAAGAACATTGAGAGAGGAGAGAGGGAATCAGATCCCCTTTACCTTTTTCTTAGATCTTCCTTCTCTTCCTTCCTCTTCTTCTTCCTCTTCTTTCTCCTCTTTGTTCCTCTTTTTCTTCTTCCTCAAGCCCTAGCCGCCAAGTGAGAAATTTGACAAAAGAGGTCAACAAAAAAATTTGAAGCCTTTTCATAGGGGAGTTTATGAGGGTTTGGATAAAAAGTCCAAATTACCCTTAATGAAAATCTGGGGTATTACACATACTACTAATAATGACAAAAGATGTGACTATATATTCTTCCTTCTTTGATAGGTGAGCAATATAAGAATTTTACAACTAAGTTACCTCAAGTCAAAACAAACTAGCATAAATTTATTTCAAAATCTTTACACATTTTTATTTCCTTGTTTTCAAAAGAATTTTAAATTATTGTGCCACCAACCAAAGAAAAGTACCAAGATAAAGTTTGATCAAAGCATTGTCATCATTTATCATGATTTCTTGCAATCTTGAAGTATTATATGGGTCCAACAATTCTCATGTTAAAATATGAACTAATGACTACTTACATTTATCGAAGGCAAGTATTTAATCTAATGAACAACATATACATTTTTATGATTGGATAGTTAAATGGTTCGAAATGTTAACAAGAGCAATCTTTGTGATACATCCTATAATCATTTTTTTAAGATAAACAAGATGTATCATGTTCTTGTTCTTTTTTAACTCCAAATTCACAAATTGCTTTATGGAATTTTGGCAATGTACTTGTTTCAAGTGAGGTTTCCAAAAGCATTCAAGATTCATATTTAACATACTTCATATATTTTCGAATCATAATAGAAAATATGCAAAGCATTTGTCAAAACATGCATTTGCACAACAAGCAAGACATTTTTATGTCATATGAGCAAAATCAAGTATCATTTCAACTTCATAGTTCATGTATGCAAGAATAGATAAATCCATATTAAAGGCATATCTCATAATCCAAATCTCATGTGCACAAACTAAGCTTTTAATTCAATAAAACTTTTACCGAGTGCCTTAACTTCTTCTTCCATACAATTAGTTTTTTTTCCTTTTGTGAGGCACACCTACAACCAAAAATTATTTATTCTTTGGTACCCAAACTTAGTTGAGTCCAACATTGTTAGGTATTGTTTTTTTTAGCCCACATTAATTTCATGCATCTATTAATGGATTTTTTAATTTGGCATTCAAATAAATAAGGACCATGATTATTACAATAATGACAATAATAGATGATTTAACAAAAAAAAACTACGATCATGCTCAAATTTCAAACTATGATTATGATAAGTATGAGAGTCTTTAGCACAAATAGAGTGACCATAAGAATGTTTATGCTCCGAATGATGGCCATTCGTATAACGAAGAATATAAATATTTCAAAGCAATATCCTTTTTGTGTTTTTAACATTTTTCCTCAAGTTCATTTTTTTTATAATCATTTGACTTTGCAAACATTTTAATAGACTTTTGAACAGTCATTGTATGTTTCAAAGGTATGACAAGTTTATCATCTAAATAATTTTGTAAAGAAGTAATTTTCTTTTGTGACTCATCTTGTAACAAAATTAATTTTGAGTTTTTTCTTTAAAAGTTTCACAACTTTCAATAGTCAAAGAAGTGCATCATCCTTCTTTTTCAAAATTTTAACTAAAGTAACCAAATTTGTATTTTATTTTTCAAATTGCCACAAGATGCACAAATTAGAAAAGAAGCATCTCTTTCTTCTTTCAAATTGTCAAACTCATTTTTCAAAGTTTCAAACTCATTTTCAAAACAATATAATCATTCAATAATGATCCATTTTTCTATTTAAGAGAAGCATGCTTTTGAATAAGAGATGAAAATTATTTATGAACATAAAAAGATATCAACATCACTATCACTAATGAGAAATAAGATGAAGTTGAGGTTACACTCATCGTTTGCACTCTTTGTCATTAGGCATAACGCGTTACTACTGTATGTTGTGGAAGTAACATTGACACCCTCATTTTTTTCTAAATTGGTCGTGCCTTTTTTTTGTCAAAAATTTCTACCTTCATACCTATATAACAAAACTTGCACAATAAAATTCTTCTCCAGCTTTAGACTCGAGTTTGGTGAGTTAAACTTGAAAATCATTGTATTCAAAAAATGAAAGATCAAACACCATGTATAACTTCCTTAGGAATTTCAAAATCATTTTCAACTATTTCCCATAAGTCATAATCAAGAGAACATAAATAGGTTTGCATGTAAATTTTTCATTGGGAAAAGATTAAATCACAAAATCTCGACTGAAGAAAAACTGATCGACCTTCTTGAAAAATAGGTATCATGCTCTAAAAGATGATTAAATCTTTAAAAAGAAATAAGAGCAACCTAGTTCTAATACCAATTGTTGGATCACAAGACACCAAGAGGGGCGTGAATTGGTGTTTAAATAAAAAAAATCATTTTATGAAATTATTTGCGGAAGCTTAAAATCGATTTGCTAAACTTTAAACCATCAAAATAGCGATCTATATAATAGAGTAGGAAGAAGAGGGAGTGACAAAGACAAAGACAATATGCACAATGATTTCTTGACGATGTTCAGTCATACATTGACCAATGTTCCTGCTCCAACTTCTCGACATCGTGATCATCGAAGATTCAGCTAACACTTTTATTAATTTCAAATGGGGCAAGGAAGAACACTTTTACACCTCACACTTTTTCTCGACTTCGAGAGGTAAGGCACACCTCTCCTCTTAGTCGATTCTTTACTCAAGAGATAGACACACCTTTTTCTTATAAAAAAGCACTTTTTATCTTTTCTCTAGCTCGAGAGGTAAGATAAAGTCTCTTCTATATAGGAGCTCACGTCCAAAACTCAAAACAAATGTTTCTCTCTTTTACAATATCAAGTTCACATGAAGAAAAAAAGAGAATGATGAGAAGATTCTACAATATGACTCAAGAACTTCAAGAAAAAAGTCTTTGATGCTTAGTGTTTCCCTTCAAATCTTGATTGATTCTACACTCCTTGGACCTTTTTTATAGGTCTCTTTGACTAATGTGACCATTACTCTTGATCTAGCAAAAAATTAGCTGTTATGATGCATTCTGCAGCCAAACCAATTGACCCCTCTACCCACCAATCGACTGCTCTTGGGTCTTCAGATTTTCTGTTAGTCTCACACTTGTACGATCGCGAGTTTGGTCGACTGCTCACTATTTTTTATGTCAGCGGTTGATCATTGGGTCCGACTGTTCATCTTAAAACATGGTTCAATTTGTGTGTTGTCATGCTGGCCGGTCCACCAATTTACTTGATCGATTCACTAGACCGACTGATCATTATGTACTATTTTACATATAATATTTTGCACCGATATTGGAATGATGCAATTTTTTATTTGTTGGAAAGCTAATGAAATTATCTACAACTTTAATGTTCATATGTTAGTTCAGATACAAATGAAATATATTCAAATATTAATTTCAAGTTCAGTGCATAAAATAATCCATTATGAATTGAACTTTTTTCATACTTCAAATATATAACTCTAAATATTTGATAATTGGTTTCTACATATAAAAAAATATATTATATTTCTTAATATTTACTATAATCTTGATGCATTTATACACTATTAGACTAATTTTCCTAGTTAAATCATCACTATGTTAATTTCTGCATGTATATTTTTCTTCTTCTTTTATCTCTTTATTTTGTATAAAAAGATTCATACAGTGGTGTTCTTTTTATTAATTCAGTTTGTTGTTGGTTGTTTTATCTGTGTATATGATTGCTGACGGGTGGGTGGCGCCTTTTGGGGGCCATTTGTGCATTAAAAGTCACTTGTCATTTTCTACTGAAGGAGTCTACTTTTTGCTATTGCCACAAAATATTTCTATAGTAAAGGTGGGCAGATGGCATGTTAGGAGGAAGAGGAACATTTTGATCCCTTGATCAAAAGGCATCTATGGTCAGTATAAAAGAGGCTGTAGAGAAAAAGGGGGTTGGCTAATTGGGCATTTTATGGGGAGAAGTCTACACATAGGGTTTGAGGAGTCTCCAACAAGAAAGGAAGGAGAAAGTTTGCATTCCTAATTCCTTCCTTGTTTTGTTTTTATTTTGATCTTGCAATGGCTATGGAGAACTCTTGTTTATATTCAGTGAAATGTTGAATCCAACCATGTGTGACTAATTTCCTTTATTTTCTAGAAATGGTTGTGACTTAGAGCTCATTTTGAGATGATGCTGGAATCTTATTTCTTATGCAATATCAATTCTCTTCGTTAAGCTTTTGATCTAATTCTATGATAGACTTTGAATGATAATGCTGGAATGATGGTTAAATCTAGGGTTGTTTTTATGAAATTGGGGTCGTCTTCTTCCCTTGATGACTATAATATGAGAAGAAATGGTCTCTCCTCACTTCTATGATTACAGAATCAGACCTCATGTTGTCTAATAGATGAGTGATAGTATAGTGAATGTGTTATATTGTGAAACCGAGAGGTTTCTTTCATGCTGAGTTGTGATCCGAGAAGTAGCAACTAGCTATTACTCTCTAAATTTGTGGGTTATTAAGAGTTCAAGAATGAGTATAAATGTTGAGAGTTGAAGTCTTATGAATAGTGAGTTAGAATGAATGCTGAGGGGTTATATTGTTGTTCAGGACACTAGTTGAGAGGTTTTTGTTGGAGTAAAGTTTTAATGCCATATAAAGTTATATTTTGATGATACAAACCTCGAAAGATTAAAGTTAAATGCTGAAAAGGACTAAATAAAAATGAACAACTTTATGCACTAAATTTTGAGTTAATGAATATAAGATTCTGGATGAATAATGAATATAAACATTGTAGAGAATCCTGTTAGCTATCCATAGAATACAAGATTATATCATTTGGATAACTGCGCAAAAAGGTGTGGTCAAAATAGTGCAGGTCAAGAAGGCCGATTGAGACTACCGATCGACTGATCAATGCATGGCTTGCCTAGTTCTAGGTCGAGACGATACCGATCGATAGACCGGTTGATGCATCGGCCGACCGATCAGCTCAACTGGTGAGATAAAAGATGTCGAGACAATACCGATCGTAGTCCGGTCAACCGATCAAGCGCAGAAGCTGAAGAAATCACGCAATGGTAACATAGATTGGTCGACCGGTCTAGCAATGCGATCGACCGGCCTCCGAGTCAAATGAATAGTAATGACTATTTTTGAATGAGTAAATTGTGAGAAAATTTCTATACGAATTTTTCACACGCTGAAGCCTATAAAAGGAGTGCTAAAACCAGAAGCAAAGGCATCCATCCAAGCATTGAAAAAAAACTTCAAGTTATCCAAGCATAGAATCTCCGATAGTCCCGAGGTCGAGAAGTCGGAGCGGGGATGTAGATCAAAAAATGTGGTCGAATCTCGTCAACAACCACTGTGTTCATCGTGTTTGATTTCTCTCTCCCTCTCTCCTTCCCATATTGTGTTTGTGATGAGATTTGAATTGCATTGATTTAAAAGGTTTAAAGAATCGATTTTTAGTTTCCACGACGTATTTTATGAAATTGATGCTTTTATTTTAAAACACCAATTGACCCCTTCTTGGTGCTCTTTGGGATTCTACAATTGGTATCAAAGCGGGTTGCTCTTGTTTTGAAACATCTTGTTTCAAGATTTAATCATCTTATTTTAAGATTTAACCATATTTAGAGTCACAACATCAAGTGGATTTAGTTTTTCTAAAGAACAATCAATTAGTCGTCCTCCGCTTTTTAATGCATCAAAATTTGTTTATTGGAAAATAAGGATTCAAGCATGCATATGTTCTATTGATATAAACATGTGGGATATTGTTGAAAAATGTTATTATCCACATGAAAACATCTCAGAACGGGAAAAAAAATATGAAGAGTCAAGTGAAACAAGTGAATCATCAAGTTCTTCTAGTGATGAAGCATGCCTAAGCTTAATGGCACACGACGATGAGGTAAGTTCTAACTCTTCAAATTCAAATAATGACTCATCAAGTTCTTCCGAAGAAAACATTTCTTTAGATATGAATAAAGAACTTTCCTCTCTTATAAAAAGATACTTTTCGCTTAAAGAGTAAAATGAGAAATTACTACATGATATTGAAAAATTAAAAGAAGAAAAGAATATATATTTTGTGGAAAATGAAAATATGAAAAATGAAATTGATTCTTTGGAAGTTACACATGCGTGTGAAATTGTAAAACTAGCATGCTCTTTAGAAAAAGTAAAGAAGGAAAATATTTTTTTGAAAAATTCATAAAATAAGACTATTTCTCATGTAACGAAAAATAATCTTAAGAAATACTTTGGACATGAAAATTTTTATTGTAAATCTAATCATTTCTATGATAGAAAACACATTTCAAATGTTTCACATGTGGATTTTATGGTCATTACACTTATCAATGCAAAATAAGAAAATAATTACAATATGGCATGATTTAGGTTCCAAAAGGAACATTATCTAACAAAATAGGACCCAAAGAAATTTGGGTACCAAAGGTTACATAATTATTTTTTAGGTGTGCCTCACATGTAAAGCAAATGACAAGTGGAATTGAAAATGTGAATGCATGAAGGTTATGATAAAAGTATCATTTATTCTTTTATTTCTCTCAAATTTTCAAAATCACCATTTCTTTGAAAGAAAAGAGGAGCATATAAAATAGAAATAGAAAATTGGTCATAGGGGGAGCATGTTAAAATCTTTCAGCTTTATTTTGACATATCATTGGCATCATTGTTGTATGAAAGTTTTATACAATATTTTGATTCTTAACACATTTTTTTTACTTGTGGCTTTCATAACCTCTAGATCAATTTGATTTCATTTTACCATTATAAAACAACCATAAATTTAGGAGAAGTTATTTTTGCATATTTTTATAATTCTTTATGATGTAATACTTTACATATTTATGATAAAAAGGGGAGAATAAATTTTTTAATGATTAAAAGGGAAATTACATATGATTTCTTATGTCCTTCATGTACAAGCTACTTTTTTATGAAACAAAAAAGGAGAGAAATATAGGAGAAATATGATATGAATATAACTATATATGAAGAGTACCTTACAATTAGTACTTATGTGAATATCTATCATTGTAAGGAAAACTAAGTTTTAAAGGGAGTAAAATTGATTTTACAACTTTTCGCAGCTTATATATTTTTCATATTTCTCGGTTTGTCTTCATAAAAAAGGGGGAGATTGTTGGAGCAAAGTTTTGATGCCATATAAAATTATATTTTGATGATACAAACCTCAAAAGATTAAAGTTAAATGCTGAAAAGGTTTAAATAAAAATAAACAACTTTATGTACTAAACTTTGAGTTAATAATTGACTATGATCATATTATATTCTGGATGAATAATAATATCAAAATTGTAAATAATCATGTTAGCTATCCATAGAATCTAAGATTATCTTGTTTGGATAACTGTGCAAAAGGTTATGATCAAAATAGTGCAGATCAGTCAAGCTGTCGGTCGAGACTATACTGGTCGACTGATTGGAGATGCCGGTCAACCGATCATTGCATGGCTTGCCCAGTTCTATGTCGCGATGATATCGGTCGATAGATCGGTTGATGCACCGACCGATCGATCTACTCAACGGGCGAAATAAAAGATGTCGGGTCGATAGTTTGGTCGACCGATCAAGCGCAAAAGCTGAAAAAATCGCGCAATGGTCACAAAGACCGGTCAATCGGTCTAGCAGTGCAGTCGATCGACCTCGGGTCAAATGAACAGTGAAGACTATTTTTGAATGAGTAAATTGTGAAAAAATTTTTGGATGAATCTTCCACATGCTAAAGCCTATAAAAGAAGTGCCAAACATTCATCCAAGCATTGAAGAAAATCTTCAAATTATCAAAAGAAGACCCTTTCCTTGAAGTTATCATTTTAGTTTTTCTACTCTTTCTCTCTTCTCTTCTTGTGAGCATAGTATTATAAAAGAGAGAAACAATTGTTCAAAAAAAATTGAGAGAGCTCCTGTGTGAAAGAGGTTCCATATCTTACCTCTTGAGCGAGAGAAAAAAATAGCTTCATAGGAGGGGAGATTGCCTTGCCTCTCGAAGCGAAAAAAGGTGGTTGACGTAAAAGGCTTTTCTTCCTTGCCCCATTTAGAACAAAGGAAGAGATTTAGTGAAATCTCTGACAGTCTCGAGGTTGAGAAGTTGGAGCGGGGACGTAGATCAAGGTGTGACTGAACCTTGTCAACAACCACCATATTCATCGTATTTAATTTCTCTCTCCCTCTCTCCTTCTCATATTGTGTTTTGTGATGAAATCTGAATTGCATTTATTTAAAAGGTTTAAAGAATCATTTTTAGCTTCTGCGACATGCTTTGTGAAATTGATACTTTTATTTAAAACACAAACTCACCCCCTCCCCCCTCTTGGTGCCCTTTGGGTTCCTACAGTTTTGTTCGAAGTCTTCAATTTATTCATGTGGGAACATATCATTTTTGGTATTAATAGAACCCATGGACTGAATCTTTTATAAATTTCAACAGTCATCTTATACAAGGACTCTAAAGAACCTTCCATTCCCAGGAAACTCTTTCTTTGAATCTTTTTACTTTCTGCATAGTTCTTTTCTTGTCCACATTTCCTATTAGAAACTAGACATCTTTCATATATTATGTTGCCAATTCATTTTAGCCTTGTTATTACTCATATGTCTAGTAAATTAGGTTTCATTTTGCTGCATTTTTATTTTATAGGAACTAATAGCTAGTTTGTAAGGCCAATTCTAGATTTTTAAATCTTCGAGGATACGATACCCCGTGGCACTACACGATCTATGCACTTGCAGATTTGTGAAGGCTGGGGTTTTTAAAACTTGTTTGAGACCATTCCTCTCATTTCATATTTCTTACATTTCACTTGATCCACTTACACCCTGTAGCCCTACACTCATCAATATTCAAGATTTGTATCATCAAAACATAATTAGATAGAGCATACAAAATTTATTCTAACAATAATATTGGACTAGTTGTTGTGAGACAAAGAATGAAGCAATTATAATGTTGAATTAGTTGCGGTGAAATCAATTTCTTATGACAAACAATATTTTTTTATGGTTAGAGGAATGAAAAAATTCGATGACTAGGTCAGGAATATTATTTTTAGAAGATAAGTAATCACAATCAACTTTATAAAAATGTTATTTTAAATCCAAGCTTATTTTATCATTTTCTCACTCAGAAGATAAACTATAAGAGTATACGAGTAGACTCGCACGAGTCAATCGAGTTTAAAGAGTTGATTGGTGAGTCAGTCAGTGTTTATTTTCATTTTCAATTATGATAAGAGTTGTCTCGATTTTGGACTATAAACTCTTAAACTCGTATGACTCATGATATTAACAACCTTGGCACCAATTTTTTTAACAAATTATCTATCATATCTCTCGCTCTCTTCTTTCCCATAATATTTTTTTATAATTCATAAGGTTTATAGGTTATTTCCCATCTCGACTCTGTTCTCATCTTTATTGGAGAAATAAATAATACAATAAACCTACTTTCCATTATCAAAGAAATAAAAAATACAGTAAGTGAAAAAATGTAATTACAAAAATAAAACTAAGATAACAGCTAGAAAAAATGACTTCTAAGTCGAACTTTAACATATTCTATTTTTATGAAGTTTTATTTAGACAAAAAGAGACTTAACTTAGTTGATTGTGTCTCGAAATTCCTTTTATTCAAGTGTGAGTTTAATAATAATTCATTATACTATACTCTCTTAACCATCATTTAACTATTTATCTCTTCACTAACTCGATTATTGAACAATATTTGATTATTTAATAGTTATCAAACTTTAATAATCTTATAATCATAATTATTCTAATTTATGAGAAATACTTTATGGCGTCAACATTTATTCGCTCGTCCATATTTTTTAAATTAACGAAAAGAGTGCCCGCCAAAGTTATCGCCTCTGCTCAGTGATGGAAGGAGCCCTTGAATTAGAGAAGATTTTTAATTCAGCAATCAAAGTCCAAATTAGAACTCGATTGTAATGAATTCTTATAAATAGTGCAACATTTATATTAAAAATTCCCTCACGTTTAGACAAAACATTGTCAAGATTCAAGGGGACATAAGCAGGCCCACATGATAAGCTTTTAAGGAGTGCCTTGCTCAGGGCTTGCTTAACTTCCCCCATCATAGTGGACCTTTCTTTTGATCCACAGATCGATCAAGGTCATATGAAACGTAGCTTCGAATCATATGGACCTATCTTCCAATTCGTAGATTGGTCAAGGCCGTATAAGCCTTTCTTTCAATTTGTAGATCGATCAAGGATGTATGGAGCAAAGCTCCATATCATCTTTATGTTATTTTCTTCCTTTAACCAATCAGGTGGACAGAAACTTTAGTAAAATAAGAGGGTTCGATTAGGGTCAAATTCTTCTGTCCACATATCGAATGCCCGGAAGTCAACGGTCGTTCGTCATGAGTTCCTTTCAGCGGTCATCCGGAGAGGAAAGCGGACGGCCATTTATCATTTCATGGATGTCATAATCAAGTTGGCATTTCATCATTTCCATTCAGTTCAATCATAGGAAGGCAAATATGGTTCTATTGAGTACGATTTAACTTCAAGTAAAGATCAGAAATCAATTATGTAAACAAGGGAAATCGTAAAGTTTACATTCTATTGGTCAGAACTCGGGCTGAGTACAGAGGAAACCAAATCAAACTCAAAAATTCTGAGTGAGAGCCCGGACCGGGTCAGGGTTATACCGGGCTGAGTTGGGAGCGCGATCGGGTCGGGAAAGTCGATCCGCCCGATCGTCTTCTCCGATCAATACCCGGGTCGGTCAGGCAGAGCCCGGGCTGGGTTGCTGGTGCGATCCAAGGTCGGATTGATCGTCAATGGCAGATCCGGGCCGAGTTGGGAGGACTCGCTCCCGAGTTGGTCTGATCCGAGCCAGGTTAAGCACAACTCGAGCCGGGTTCATCATTCGTAGAAAACTGCATGAGTTACAGGTTTTCATCGTCTCATTTCTTTCATTGATCGTAGTGATTAAGCATCAATAACATGAGTTCATAATCGTAAACTAAGTATCATGTGATCATCTGAACAATACAAAAGTAATTCCATACGTGCAGTAGTCTAATCGAATTCGAAATCTACATACTATGTGATCAAATGAGTTCAGACGATTTGTATATAACAGTTGCTAAGTTCAGCGATTAACATGCTACGAATTCTAAGCTTAAATCAGGGATTTTCTTTTAATTTCGTCCTTGAAAACATGCTTTGATCATCCAGAAGCCAAACTATGAAATAGATCCCGAATTCAAACCTCTTAGCCTACGAGATTGAGGTTCGTCCGCGTGGTGATTCGTCCTCGGTTCGCTGCTGCTGCTGTTCGCAGCCATCCACAATCATGGGCATCACCGGCGTCATCCTATGCTCCTCTGGTCGCGCACGTCATCGGGGAAAAGAAATAGAGAGTGAGAGAGGGAGAGACGAGAGGGAAAACATGAGAAGGAGGTCAGGGCAGGAGGTTTTATGGAGTTGGAGATGTCCCTTGGAGTCCCTTGCCTCTCCACTTTGCAACTGGCCGGCCATATTGATGAGAGGAGATGAAGAGTTTGGCTAGTGCATTGAAGGGGAAGGGAGAAAGAGGTCAGGTGCTGGTTCGTTCCATGTTCTTTTCCTTTTTTTTTGAATGAACCGTGTCGAGCGTTACAATTTCTTCGTTGCTTGGCTGCATCACAATTGTGCTTCCTAATCTTGGATCAAAGGCTAGGAAGTGGGCTAAGAATGTGAGAAGAAAAGATAAGTTTTGACTACCCTGAGATGAAGTGGCAAAGAAATGTAGAGGGTCAGAGAAAAGGGAGGGGAGAGAGAGGGTGGGAAAAGGGTGGTTGGTATTACGTGATTACTTAAGTTATTAGTTGTTGGATGATGTGGAGGAGAGATGTAACAATCCTAAATTTTGACTAAGGATAATTAAGTCAATTGGAGAAAATCTTAAGAAATCCTAGGCTACACCCTATAAAAGCCCACAAACCCTTCCTCTTCTTTCTTTAATTTCTTATTTCTCTCCCATGTAACGACCACAAGCCTAGAGGAGAAAGAAAGAGGAGAACGATGAAGAAGAGAAGGACAAAGAGGAAAAGAATATGGACAAAGAAAAGTGGATCAACATTGATGAAGAACAAGACCTCATGTGTGTAAAAGGGATTCAACCCCTCTCTCCCCTCTCAATATTTGCATGATTGGATTGAGAGTGATAGGGACACTTTGTTCCTTCTAGGGATTGTGATTGAGGGTTTGCATATATAATCATTAGATCTAAAAGATGTTTATATTTGACCATGTTCTAGATTATCATGCCTAGATCCATATATTAATATGCTTATGCCCTAGATATTATTTTAGATGAATTTGGGGAAATTGCATATTTTGATATGCTCTATACTGCTAAATGCTTAGAGGTCATGCATGTAATCTATAGGATGTTTTAGATTAATTTTCCTAAATTTTTTATCTAAAAAACATGAATCTTTTACATTGGATATCGAAATTCTAAATGATGAAATGACTGTGCCAATGTCTGGAATAGACATGATCAAGCAACAAAGGAAAGATGGAAGGAATGACCCTTTGTAACCGTGACATCACCATCACAATCGTGGCACGGCCAAACACAGTCGTGATCAACCTGGTCATGACCGTGAGTGAAAGAAAAAGTCGAACAAAAGAAATACGAGCTTATCACGGATCCCTTAAAAAGAATGGTTGAACAAATCAATATGGTGTAACGACTATGCTGAAGGGCCACGGCCATGACAAGACCCTGGCACGGGCGTGACCACATGGATACAACCATGATCAAGGCTGAAGGTTAAGTATGTTATTTTTAAACTTATTTTCAAGGTATATAAGTTATGCATTGTTGATTGATGATTGTGTATGACACCTAAATACACAAAATGCATGCTCAATCATAATTAGACTAAAAGATAAAGAATGATTTATATGAGTGATTGATGTATTGTAAAGTATAATTCACCTAAAGTTGAAGAATAAGTTCTTGTTACTCATTAAAGTAATGGTGGGAAGCAATCTTGTTCCTTATAAATCAAAATGACTTATAAGCAGTTTTAAAGTTTTATCCCTATTTGGTAACTGAAAAAAATTGATAAGCACTTATTTTACATACTTATAAGTTAGAAAACATAAGCTTGGGATCCAACTTATTTTGCATGAAAAGAAAAAGCTGATCAGTTTTAACAATAAATGTACTATTTTACCCTTAGATTCTTCACTTATTTCATCTAATATAACATTAAGGACTTTTTGATCATTTTACTAAATTAATATTAAGAACAAAACCCACTGACAAAAAAAGAGTGTTTGAAGTAGCGTTTAGCAGTTCAAACGCTATTTCTTCTATTTGGTAAAATACATAATCAAGTAAAGTTTAGTGTTTTAAATGAAAATATTGAAAAGCTACTTCTACTAGCTTTTAGCTCTTAGTGTTTAAATGTTAATATTTTTTTCTTATTTTATCCTTATTTATATGCATTATTTTTTATTTATCCTATTATTTTAATTAAATAACCATTCAACTATATTCCTTTTATATTCATAACTAATTAATTAAAATTGATTTATTTATTAACATGGATATAGAAATTAATTTAATAATTAATATTTTCATATCACGTATGAACTATATAAAAATTATTGTAAATATATATTTTTATATATTTTAATAAAAAATACTTGTGAAATTTTATTTTATTTCTTTGAGATATTAATGAATTATTAAATTATAAAATTTGTAGATACATTGAATTGAATAATATATTGTATGTCTGATTATGTCATTTTATATTCATAGGCTAATTCTATGTTTAAATTTACCAAATGCTTATTTATTAATATCCTAAATGAACCACTAACCATCAATCGTCATCCACTATTCGCTATTTAACTACTATCCACTATCAAACCGTTATCCACTTATCAAACCGCTAGTAATGCCAAAGAGAGCCTAAGTAAAGTCTTGCATTTGTATATGTGCTTCTCAGGTATTCAGTCTCTCATAAAAAAAGTGTATATTCCTCGAAATAAAGTTTCTCACTATTATAATGTGTGTGTTCAAAGATGTAATACCCCAGATTTTTAATTAGGGGCAATTTGGACTTTTGGCCAAATCCTCATGACCTCCCCTATATAAAGACCCATATTCTCTTTGTTTACCTTTTTTCTCCACATCTCTTGGCGGTTATGGCTTGAGGAAGGAGAACAAGGAGAATAAGGAGGAGGAAGAAGAGGAAGAAAGAGGAGGAAGATATGGAAGGAAAGTATGTAAAGGGGATCTGATGCGATAATTGATAATAGTAAGTTAGCAAGTGCACTAATCGCTCAAGTAATAAAGTGAAAAGTATAGGTTGTCGATCCCACGAGGAACTAATTTACTTCTCTATCAAATCTCAGAGGCTAATAGGAGACGACATAAAGTTTTGGGGTAAAAGTTATGCAAGAAGTAAAAATTACTGAAACATAAAGAGGTAAAAGACAAAGGAAACTAAAACTAAAACTAAATTAAACCACTGATGCATAGGTCCTTAGGATGGTGTATCTTAAGAGAGACAAACTGATAGCACCAGGAAGTATTAAGTTGTTTCGATTGATAGATTAGAATATACTCCCGGCATCGATTTTCCACCAGAACGAATCGAACTATCTCAATTTCAATTTAATATAATTACTCTATCTAAGATCATAATTAATTCAAACAAATATTGAGACACGTTAACCGAAGATTCTAAACTATTGATATGCATATAATGGTATTCAGTAGATCGCATAACACGTAATTCCGTCAAGAATCCTACGATTATGTTATATAATGCTCTGTCTTCTGAATTTTAAATCAATTCCAGAGTTGCCATGTGACATGAACTTTATGTGGATGTAAATCTCTCGCACTAAAAGTAATTCTAGTCGTGCTTTAAATTTTTCTCTAGAGTTCACACAGTTGCAAGTGCACAGGTCGGAATGTCGTAACCCCGTTGATTTAGATTAATTATCAATCTATTTATATCACAAAAGGTGTCACAAAATGAACAAAAGTAAATTGGATGTTATAGAAACACAATTTATAGGAAAAATTGGAAGGGAGAGTAAAAAGGGTTCGGAATGTCGTGGAAGAGATTCCCTTGTAATGAACTCGTTGAAGCTATTCCATCCTAATTCTCATCTCATGAGTTGAATGATCTTTTGATCTTACTGCGTGACTTCATTACCCTGTCTCTAAACTCGTCGATCTCTCTTTAAGTTGAGGGCAGAGTAGCCATTAAATAGATTAGAATTGATGATTAGTCAATCTCTCATCCTAACCAGAAGAAGGGGATGATCTCTCGATTTTTAATTACCCATTCTTTTATCCTAATCGGAGCAATTAAAACACATTTGATATCGCTAGTCACTGTTAGGGGCTCTCACCTCACAACAGCTATTATAATGACCTCTCAGTCTCTATACGAATGCTAAATCAATTATCACTAGAAACATAGCAAAGAAACGTAACCAGTTCCTCCTCTCAGATGGAACAAGTTTTAAAGAGAAAATAATAGATCTCTCAATCTGATTGAAATCGAATATAAACAATAAACTTGCAATGTATCAAGCAATTAGAAACTAGGAGTCAAATGTACGGCATTAGAGAACTAAAAGAGTAGCATCAACCAAGTATCATCACAAGGGAACAAAAAAATTCTTTTTAGCTCGACATGAGTTTTGATAACATTAATGATCTTTTCCTCCGCATTCTTCTTCTTCTCCTCTCTGTTTCTCCTCTCTCTTTCTGGTCGTCTCCTCGCCTCCTTTTCTTTCTCCCTGTTCTGAATTCAAAATTTGAAAAGTAGTTAGTTCCTTTTTTACTAGTTCAACTCTCTTACCAATAATAGATAAAAGTGCTTTAAATATGATCAGATTTTATGTCAATCTCATGGATTTAACTATAATAATTAAGAGCATAATAGGGGATGATCAAATTCCCCCAAGCTTAGCTTTTTCCTTGTCCTCAAGCAATGTTCAAGACAAGAGGGTTAAGTCTCCACCTTACTTTCTACCCACTCTTTTAACATTCAGACCTTATATTCTTCGCTCAATTGCCTTCTCTCTTTCTACACATCCTGGCTTTAGAAGCAAGACATTTTTAACTTCCTCCTAACTCAGCCCAAAATCAAAGAATTCAAATAGGGTGAACTGATAATAAGAATGTTAATGCTGAATATACTAGTGCAATATGAGCTTTCTTTTGATTCTTATTTCTTTTTGTCGATCCAGTACTCATGTGATTATCCATGTTGCTCTGGTGATCTGTGTAGCGGATTTTTTATCAGCACATCCTAGAGCAGTTGCTCTTAGGTTGCCAAGCATAAACCCCTACGGATCTACTCACCCAAATTCCGGAATGCACCCTTTTTGTACCTTCTAGGGCTACACCAGCCCTCTTCTCTTTTGCTTTTAGCTTTTACTTTTTCATTTTCACCAGGCTCAATACTGCACTGAAAGTTAGCATTAACATAATTATGATCAGACTTATAACTAAGAGGTGAGCATGAGTAGGATTGGTCGTCGTCAAGATTTTAAAGTTTCAAAATAGCCATTTTCTTCTAACCATAGCCCTTCACTTAGAGCATTGAATTAGATCATGAGATGCTTTAAGTTTTGGCAGGGTTAGCAAGGTGTTCTTGAACATAGTTTCAGAAGGTTACAAAGGGGCTGTAGCTATGGGGTCATATCAACATCTTTTACTTTGCTGCTTAGAAGTAAAATGTTAGAAAAAATGTTGCAATGTGATTTCATAAAACAGTTTGAAAATGTAAAGAAGAATTTAACAAGAGTATAAATGTACCATGTTGCCCTCTCCTCCAAGCTTAGAATCGACTCTGTCGAGGTGTTGCGACTCAAGCAAACGGCCAGTGACTCGTTGTATGTCACTGAGGGTCGTGAAAATAGAGTTTTGTAATACCTCAATTCCTTGAATTTTCTGTTGTTGCGCGAGGCCTTGTTGCTCCAGGGTGTGAAGTTGGTCTTTCAGTACCTGTATGTTTTCATGTTGACGGGTTGCGGCCTCTGCAAGTTTGAAAACTTGTTCTAGGACGAGGCTTAATTTATCAAAGGAGGTAAGAGAAAGAGATTGTAAAGCATCTGGGGCAGATGAAGAGGAAAAAGTGACAACGTGTCTTCTAGCTATTCTCGGGCCAGATGGGACTCATGGAGATACAATGTAATCTATGAGTAGTGGAGGAAGTGTTGGAATTGGTCTTGTGACTTGGATGAACTCATTCATCCACCAATTCCGACCTTCTAGAATAGAGCATTGTTGAGGATTGGGCAACTGAAACAAAGCTGAAGGGTTAGATTGACACCAGAAATGCTGGCCATTGACCGTAAGAAGGACTCCTCCTTGAGTCAGAAAGTCTAAGTCGAGCAGGGTAGCAGATATGGGGTTGGTGTCTCCTAAAAAAACATAATGTTCGGCTATGGGCGTGATGAGATTTCCACAAAGAATTTGATTGCACTCGCGGGTTGATTCTTTGAGCAAACTTTGCATAAGAAAGAATGCAAGGTTAATCTCTGTGTTAGAGAGGAGACACCATATGATGAAGAGTTCATCGATAGAGATGAAGTCCATTTCATAGTCATTCGGGCGGATTAATACAGTATTAGTGAGGAGAATGTGGAGGTATCAGAAGACTGGATTTTCAAAATGTTGGCTGACCAAGTAGAGGATGTTGTCGGTACGTCGTCCGGTGAGTTGATACCAGACTTCAAATATAGGAAAGGCAGGTGGAGGGGTTCTGTGTCCGGTATTAGGGATTTTCAGAAAATGAGGAAAGGTGTCGAGGCTCATGGAGAATTCCTAGTTATACAGATGGAATTCCATATGGTCGGGAACACTGTCATCATCAATTCTAGTGGAGTATACGGTTTCGATGAACTCTATCACTATCTCTTTATAGAGGTCCCATCATTTAATGAAGAAAGGTAAAATGAGAGATCAATGGAGAAGAGTTCTGATATCATCAAACAAACCGAGAGGCTCGACCGAGAGGCTCGAGAGTGGAAAAATAAAAAAATCTAGTGGAAGAGAAATTTCTACACTTGGTGTTCAACAAGCATTGAGCTTCCTCACTATTCTCTAGTTGCCGCATGTTGGAGATTTGTTGTAAGAGGTCGTCCGGACTTAAACGACGTCTGATGGATTCGGAGGAGCTATTGGTGTCCGAGTTCGATGACGTTCACATCCTTTTCATGTTGCCGGCCATCGTAAAGATGCCTGTGGGCTTAGGGCATTTGCGGGGCACTGAGAGAGGGGATGGGGATGATTAAGGATTTCAGGTATGCCATGGTTGATGTACGATAGGTGTTGGAAGAGAAGTAGTGGGTTGTATGGAGAAACGAAGCGACGCTGGGGTCTTTGTGTGGGATTGGAAAAAGTGGGCAGTTTGGTAGATACGATACTAGATTCTGTTGGGATTCTCAACTAAATCTACAAGATGTACTTTTCAGGTGGTATTATGAAAATTTTGGCCTTGTGTGAATGCTGATGTGGCTGATAACCGTTTATTTAGTTAGGTTGCCTCCCTATAGCGCCTTTTTTTTTACGTTGTTGGCTCGACCTTATGTCTTTTATTGCTCCGGTCACAGGTGTAACACTTCTTTGAACATTGCTGCGCATGGGTTGTAATGTTTCAATCTTTGTCAGTTGACTTTAAAAAATTTTTTACTTGTTGTTTTTGATATCCATCGCTCCGTGAGGATATATTCTTTTGACGGTGAATGGTCCCAACCATCTCGTTCGTAACTTTTCGAGGAAAAGTCATAATCGGGAGTTGAATAACAAAACTTGGTCGTCTTCCTTGAAATTCTTTTTCAGTATATGCATATTATGCCATTTCCTAACTCGTTCTTTGTAAAGGCGGGTGTTGTTGTAGGTGTCTAGTCTTAATTCATCTAACTCATTGAGCTGCAGTAATCGATTGTCGGAGGCTACTTGAAAGTCATAATTGAATGCTTTGATCGCCCAGAAGGCCTTATGTTCTAATCCCACAGGTAGGTGATAGTGCTTGCCATAAATCAACTTGAATGGTGTTGTCCCTATCGGTGTTTTGTATGTAGTCCGGTATGCCCATAGTGCTTCATTGAGTTTCATGCTCTAATCTTTCCTAGTTATTGAGACCTCTGCTTGCCCATTGGTTTGAGGGCGATACACGGTAGAAAATCGATGTTTGACTCCATATTTAAGCAGTAATTTTTTGAAACTTCGCTCAATGAAATGTGATCCTCCATCGCTGATGACCACTCTAGAAACCTTGAATCTTGGGAAGATTGTATCTTTAAAGAGCTTGATAACAAATTTGAGTCCGCTGAGATTGTAGGAATTGCTTCAATCCATTTTGAAATATAATCAACTGCTAGAAGTATGGACTTATACCCACATGAGGGAGGGAAGGGTCCCATGTAGTCAACTCCCCACACATCAAATATTTCTATCTCAAGTATAGGCTGCTGGGGTGCTTCATTCCTTCAGCCAATATTTTCGGCTCTTTGACAAGCATCACAGGATTTAACGAAATTGATTGAATCCTTGAACAGAGTGGCCCAAAAAAACCTGTTTGAAGAACTTTAGAGGCTGTCTTTTGATATCCTCCGTGACAACCATAAGAAGATGAATGGCACTCTTGTAGTATGGCAGATTGTTCTTCTTCTGGTATACACCTTTGATATATTCCATTAGCACATTTTTTGAAGAGAAATGGTTCATCCCAGAAATAGTATTTAATGTCCAAAAAGATTTTCTTCTTTTGTTGATAGGATAAGTCAGGTCGTAAAACTCCTAAGGCTAAATAGTTGGCATAGTTAGCGAACCATGGAATTTGTGCTTCCTAGATTGAAAACAATTGATCATCAAGGAAGGAATCATTAATGGCTCTGTAATTGCCAGGATTAATTTCCTGTTCTAATAGTTGGAGTCGAGAGAGATGATCAGCTACTTGATTTTTTGCTCCCTTTCTGTCTTTGATTTCCAGATCGAACTCTTGTAGCAGGAGGATCCACCTAAGCAGTCTTGGTTTGGCATCTGTTTTAGAAATCAAGTATCGGATGGCTTGATGGTCAGTATATACGATGACTTTAGAACCGACTAAGTAGGATTTGAATTTGTCCATTGCAAATACAACTGTTAGGAATTCTTTTTCTGTTGTGGCATAATTGATCTGTGCCTCATCTAAGGTTCTACTAGCATAATAGATTGCATGTTGCTTCTTGTCCTTCCTTTGTCTAGTGCTGCTCCAACGGCTTAATCAGTAGTATCACACATGATTTCAAAGGGCAGAGACCAATCAGGTGGTTGGATGATTGGGGCTATTATGAGAGCTCTTTTCAAAGTTTTCTTCATCAAATATAAATTCTGCTTCTCTAGATAGGAGTTTTGTTAAAGGTCTTGCAATGCTTGATGAAACGTCGATAGAATCCTGCATGTCAAAGGAAACTTCTGATTCCTTTGATATTAGTGGGTGGAGGCAATTTTTCAATAACTTATGTCTTAGCTTTATCAACTTCAATACCCCTGCCTGAAACAATGTGTCCTAGGACTACCCCTTCTTGTACCATAAAATGACATTTCTCTCAATTCAACATTAGGTTAGATTCAACACATCTCTATAGTACCTTTCCAAGATCGTGCAAGCAAATTTCAAAGGTAGTGCCATACACCGAGAAATCGTCCATGAATACTTCTATTATTTCTTCAATATAGTCAGAAAAAATTGACATCATGCACCTTTGGAAGCTTGTTGGAGCATTGCATAGCCCAAAGGGCATTCTTCTATATGCGAAGGTTCCATATGGACATGTAAAGGTGGTCTTTTCCTGATCATCTGGATGAATAGGGATTTGATGGAATCCATAAAATCCATCTAGATAACAGAAGTAGGAGTGGTTTGCAAGCCTTTCTAACATATGATCGATGAACGGTAGGGGAAAGTGGTCCTTTTGGATGGCTTTGTTTAGCTTCCTGAAATCAATACACATCCTCCATCCGGTAACAGTTCGTGTGGAGATGAGTTTGTTTGACTCTGTCTTTATTACGGTCATTCCACTCTTTTTTGGCACGACCTCCACGGGACTCACTCATTGGCTGTCTGATATGGGGTAAATGATTCCAGCATCCAAAAGTTTAATTACTTCCTTTTTCACTACTCTTTCATTGCTAGATTAAGCCTTCTTTGTCCTTCAACGGAAGGTTTAAAATCTTTTTCCATATGAATGCGATGCATGCAAATAGAAGGATCGATTCCTTTAAGGTCATCCAGAGTATAGCTGATAACATGTTTGTAGGCTTTTAACTTGTCTAATAGTTGTTGAAGTTGATTTGACTTTAAATTTGCATTGACAATCACTGGGTAACTGAAGTCTTCTAAGAATTCATATATGAGATTTTGAGGAAGTTTCTTCAACTCGGGTTTCATTGGTTTCTTCGAGATAGACTGCTGCAAGAGATCGGTAGATTGATCCTCCAATGAATTATCTGAGTGTTGTATCTGTGTTGAGAGCATATGACTTGTAAGAACCTTAGCTTCTTCTTCTGTCCATAAGGATGATTCTTGATCTCGAGAGATACTTCTAAAGGACAGATATATGGATAATTGATGCTACCTTCTGTATTAGAGGATCCACTTGCTCAGGTTGAAGGTGGTAATCTTTCATGTCTGTATAGTTGATAATATGATTCAATCGAAATTCAACTGTGTCATCACCTATTTGAAAAGTAAGAAGACTTTGTTTAACACCTATTATTGCTCCTGCAGTAGCTAGAAAAGGTCTTTCCAACATAATGGGAGTTTGATTGTCTTCATCCATATCTAGGATTACGAAGTTAGCTGGTATGTAGAAATTCCCTACTTTGATTGGTATATCTTCTAGAATTCCTTATGGATTTTTATGGATCGGTCTGCCAATTGGAGAGACATATTTGTGGGCTTAATATCACCAATTTCAAGTTTCCTGCATAATGAAAGGGGCATAACACTTACAGAAGCTCCAAGATCACATAAAGCTCTTTGTACCCTTCTGTTTTGAATTTCATATGGTATAGAAAAACTCGCAGGGTCCTTTAGTTTCGGGGGCAGTTTGTTTTGAATTACGTCACTGGCTTCAGCAGTTAACGCAATTGTTTTATTTTCTTGTATTCTTCTTTTCTTGGATAGAATATCTTTGAGAAATTTTGCATAGGCCGGCATCTCTTGTATGGCTTCAACGAAGGGTACATTAATATAGAGTTTCTTTAAGATTTTCACGAACTTGCTGAACTGCTAGTCTTGACTGGATTTCTCGAGGGCTTTAGGGAACGGTATCCGAGCAGAGCAGCTAGGAAGTCCTTTTGAAGTCTGTTGCTTGGCTTCATTCTGTTCATTCAGTTTAACCTCTGATTGAGCTACTTTATCTTGTTCTAAAATTTTCTCGTTTCCCGATGTCGAGACCTCTAATCTTGTTCTCTTAGTATTTTCAATTGTTTTCCCACTTCTCAAGGTTATAGCTTGAACTTGTTCTTTTGGATTCTTCTCTGGTTGTCTAGGTAAATCCCTAGTTGTCTTGAAGAAGATGCTGCCTATTGGGCTATCTGCGTTTCCAACATTTTGTTAGGAATAGAGAGGCTTTCAATTTTCTCAAACATTTTTTGCATCAAGGTGTCTTGTTTCGACATATACTTTTCCATCATTGATTCAAGCTTACTCATAGAAGATGATCCCTCTTCCGGCGAAGAGTTTTGATGTTGTGTTCTTTGATTGAATATGTTTTACCAAGTAGGAACATGAGCTTGTTGAGGGTTGTCTCTATAGAAAAACCTTGGTTTATTCTTCCATCCAGGATTGAAAGTGTTGGAGTATGGATCATTATTAGAAGGATAGGGGCCTATCGCATTTGCCTAATGTTGATGTCCTTGCTGCTTCAATAATTCACAGTGCATGAAAATATGATTGGATGAACCACATATCTCGCAGCATCTTGCTATCATATTAACGGTAGGCGTAGCTTCGTTGAGTCCTAGTCTACTAATTGCCTTCTGAACAATGTACTCCACCTTAGAGGAAAAATCTTCACCATCCAATCTTGTTTGAGTGAAAGCAATTGGCTCATTGGACCTCGAGTGAGCTAAGAAATGCTGATTCATTACTATTTCTTCTATAAGTTGGTATGCTTCATCTACATTTTTCTTTATAAACACACCATCCGCAGCATTATCGAGTGCCATTTTTGAAGCATTATTCAGTCCATTGTGAAAAGATTGGACTAAAATCCATTTGCTCAAGCCGTGATGGGACACGATTTTAGCAATGTCTTAAACCTTTGCCAAGCTTCATACAATGTTTCCTGATCTTTTTGAACAAAACCAAAGACCTGATTTCTGATTTTAATTGTCTTACTTGGAGGAAAATATTCTGACAAGAAAGCTTTTACCAGTTGTTCCCAGGTGGTTAATTCTCGAGGTTCCAGTGACTGTAGCCATTGTTTGGCTTTGCCTCAGTGAAAAAGAAAAGACTCTTAATATCAATGCTTTTGGTGATACTCCATTCAACTTTATTGTCTCACATATTTCCAAAAAATCTTTGAGATGTTGATTAGGGTCCTCATTTGGAGTTCCTCTAAATTGGTTCTGTTGAATTGTGAAAATCAAAGAAGATTTCATCTCAAAATTGTTAGCTTGAATAGTTGGCTTCAAAATACATGACTCTAATCCATTTGTAGTGGGGGTATAGAGTTGTTCTAGTGATGGGACTGGCGGTTGAGGTTGTTCTTGTTGTTGAGCCATCATTTCTGATAGTGAAATTTATGGGTGTAGTGATAACTTGCTGAATTTTATGTAAAAGTGCAATTTTTCAATTTTTTTGATCTCCCAACTCACTAACTGCAAGTGCACAGGTAAGTTGTAATAAACTCAGGTTGTCTTATCCACAAAGATTTGATGCCTAAGACTCCCTAAAATAATCTAGACTAGTTCTACTTTAGTGGCTAAAAATAGGAAACTAAAGGAATTGGAAAAATAGATTTTTAATTGTGCAGAATGATAACTATTTTTGGGATTTTGGAAATCTATCAAAACTGAATTATAAATGCTATATTATAAGCTAAAAAGATTTAACTATCTACGAGGAAGGTTCTCCTAGGAGTTGGGGTTCATCTTAATTAATTATGGATGGATTGGATCAAGTTATCATTAAAAGCTCCAATCTGATTCAACCTTGGTTATAGCTGCTCTCACAGCTCAATTGGCCCTGAACTAATCAATATATTATCATATAATTATTAGTTAGGTTGAAATAGAAGAGAATCCCCACTGAAAATCAAGTTATCATTAGGCTCCAATTCAAGTTCATTGCTGATTTGTTAATTTTTTATAAAAATATGAAGTGATAACTTTTAGAGGCAATCACAAAATGAGGAAATCACTTCAAATAGCTAAACATGAGTGAAATCTATCCAATAACAGTGCTTGTGCTTCTTGATTCATCTCTGAATTTCAAGAGGACCCAAAATCAGCATCTCGGCTACAATTGAAGTGAAATCCACACACACACAAATTGATTGGAAGTACAAGGCATAAAATCTCAGATTTGGAATTCACAATTGTCATTGCTCCTTGGCCCATCTCTGGATCTCAAGGAATTCCATAAGACCACCTCTCAGTGGTAGGTTAAAATAGGGTTTAACAATGGCAATTGAATTCCAAGAAAATCAGAAAATAGAAATCAACAAGATAATGGCACATGGAAATCAGCTTTGTTGCTCATTGGAATTCAGGATTTGCCAAATGGTTCTTGATCCTTCTCTAAATAACAAGAAATTCTTAGGGTTCACCTTTCAGTGATTGAATGAAATCAGAGGTTCAAGTAGCAAATCAGATTCCAAAAGAATTCAAAAAATAGATTTCAGAATTGCAAATTCAGAAATCAGATTGGGGAAAAACAGGTTTGAATCATAAAGAATGTCAAGTATTTTGATTCATTTCTAAATAAGATTGGGACCAATATCAACCTCTCAGCTGTTCAAATGATCAAATTCCCAATGACAAACAAATTCAAGAAAATCAAAAAATTAGATTCAGGAAGTTCAGAAAAATCAGGAAATCAGAAATCAAATTTTCAATCAAAATGGAATCCAATAACTTGGCATTGATTCCTAATTCATTTCTGAATAAGGGCTAGATCAAATGATAACTTCTCAGTTATAGATTATAAATGGGATATAACAATGGTAAGAACAGACCCATAACATTGCAGAAATTAGAAATTCAGGATTGAGTTCAGTGCAGGAAATCAGAATGCAGAAATCAGATTTCAGAAATGGAATCCAGAAACTTATCACTGATTCTTAATTCATATCTGAACAAAGGTTAGATCAAATGATGACTTCTCAGTTGTAGATACAAGTAGGACATAACAATGATAAGAACAGATTCATTTCAATGCAAAAATCTAAAAATCAGAATTGATAACAGTTTGGGATCAATTTCTGTCCATATCCATCCAAATTAACCTAGACTACTGCCCTATCCTAGGAGACATGGAGTTTAGCTCCTCATAATCACAAACTCAGATACAAAATAGAATGGAAAACAGATACAAATCATCCTGATTTTGAAGCTTCTCCACAGGATTTCAGCAGCCTTCCAACAGTCCAGCTCCAAAACCTAGCTGCCTTCCTGCTTTCCTCCAATGGCCATCCCCCCTTTCCTTCCAGAAATTCCAGCTTTTATATCTCTTCTATCCACCCTTTGATTAGCATCATAATGTTCTACTATGCCCTGATTATGCCATCTGTCCCTGCTTAGAATATCCTGCTGCTGCAGTAACTTTTTGGACAAAAAAAGTAGATGGTCCCCCCTACTTTTTCTCTTTGTGCAGAATTGTTATACTTACTGGAAAGTCCACAACAGCAAACATCAAAGCTCTTGAATAGGATTTAGACAAATAAAGCTTAAAATAATAGTATATATCAGCTCAAACACCAAATAGGATTGCGTGTTGTGCAGGAACAAAAATCACAAATTAGAATTGATAACTTATGGAACCCGGAATGATAACTTTGCAAATTTCATGGAAAATGTACAAATATGAGTAGTTCAAAGCATGGAGGGCATCAAATGGATTAGGGTGGCAAGTGAGTGAAGTCAAAATCAAATATGAATAAAATTTCATAAAAAAGATAACTTGGGTGCCAAAACGATAACTTGTTTGCCTTAAAAAAGATAACTTGTCATAACTTTTGTTGTGGTTATCCAAATGTGATCAAATTTGAACAGTAATGAGTTAGGACAATAACAAAATGAATGCCTAAGGCCTTTGTGCAGAATTGATAGTTTTGCATATCGAAATGACAGTGTGGCCCTTTAACGATAACTTGTCATAGGAAAAATGATAAGTTGTTCAAATGGACTTAAAACCTTGCACAAGTTGAGATATGACCATCCAATTATGATTCATACATGATAACAATGGATTTAGGGCAAGAAAATCATTGAAAATCAGTTCACTCAAAATAATGATAACTTGACATATAGGAGTGATAACTTGTCCTAAAAATGATAACTTGGCATAGAATTTAAATATTTATAGATTTTGGCATTTCAGAACCTCTATGCACATGGAATTAAGTATAAAATGAGGAATATCAACTAGTTATCACAATCTATGCATTTCAAACATAATTGGCCAAAAGTTGGGCAATTTAGGAGCTCGATAGGGGTGAAATGCATCTAAAATGGGATAAAAACCTATATTGATCAGCTAGTGATCAATTTCTGCTCCTATATCTGAATTCACCACGATTTTTGTTGATCGAGTGCTACTTGTTCCTTCAATGAAAGATGTTCTATTTCTTATGTTCTCGCACTATTCTTTTGAAAGTTCGATCGATTTTAGGATCTAATTCAAGCAATTATCTGTGAGTAGTTCTAGGCATATACTAATCCCTGAAATCAAAGAAAAAGATTCAACAATGAGTATTAAAAGATTAAATAACAAAAGATATAAATAAAAAGTAATGATTTAAATCCCCGGCAATGGCGCCAAAAACTTGACGACCTTTATGTGGATGTATATGTCTCGCACTAAAAGTAATTCTAGTCGTGTTTTAAATTTTTTTTAGAGTTCACACAGCTACAAGTGCACAGGTCGAGTAGAAACACTGAGTATCGTAACTCCATTGATTTAGATTAATTATCAATCTATGTATATCGCAAAGGTGTCACGAAATGAATAAAAGTAAATTGGATGTTATAGAAACACAAATTATAGGAAAAATAGGAGGGGAGAGTAAAAAGGGTTCGGAATGTCATGGAAGAGATTTCCTTGTAATGAACTCGTTGAAGCTATTGCATCCTAGTTCTCATCTCATGAGTCGAATGATCTTTCGATCTTACTGTGTGACTTCATTATCCCGTCTCTAAACTCGCCGATCTATCTTTGAGTTGAGGGAAGAGTAGCCATTAAATGTTAGATTAGAATTGATGATTAGTCGATCTCTCATCCTAATTAGAAGAAGGGGATGATCTTTCGATCTGGAATTACCCATTCTTTTATCCTAATCGGAGCAATTAAAACACATTTGATATCGCTAGTCACTGTTAGGGGCTCTTACTCTCAGTCTCTATACAAATGCTAAATCAATTATCACTAGAAACACAGCAAAGAAACGTAACCACTTCCTCCTCTCAGATGGAATGAGTTTTAAAGAGAAAACAATAAATCTCTCGATCTGATTGAAATAGAATATAAATAATAAACTTGCAATGTAACAAGCAATTAGAAACTATGAGTCAAATGTACGGCATTAGAGAACTAAAAGAGTAGCATCAACCAAGTATCATCACAAGGGAACCAAAAAAAATAATTTTTAGCTCGACATGAGTTTTGATAACATCACTGATCTTTTCCTCTGCATTCTTCTTCTTCTCCTCTCTGTTTCTCCTCTCTCTTTCTCGTCGTCTCCTCGCCTCCTTTTCTTTCTCCCTATTCCGAATTCAAAATTTGGAAAGTAGTTAGTTCATTTTTTACTAGTTCAACTCTCTTACCAATAATAGATAAAAAGTGCTTTAAATATGATCAGATTTTATGTTAATATCGTGGATTTAACTATAATAATTAAGATCATAATAGGGGATGATCATGATGCAAACTTAGGAGACAATTCCCATAGGGATAATAGCCAACTAAGGATAACAATCAATCTCTGGATAGCATCAGGAGCAGCATATATAATCAAAAGAAACTAACTTTATTTAATGAAACAGAGGTCTATGAGTCTGCCTTTTAACAATAGTAGTATTACAAACCTAGAACAATAAATCTAAATTAAGAACTAAAAACTAAAGTAATCTTAACTACATGAAAGAACTACATAAGAACTAAAGATAAAGAGATCTAATATCATCCCAACATAAGTAGAACAAATAACATTCCTTGGGAATCACCGATGAACTGCTGCTGAATCACCGATGAACTGCTGTTGAACTCTCGTCTAGAGTCGATCCAACCGAAGTCTTCTCAGCAAGCCTTCAGAGTCTTCTCACATTCTTGGCTTTGAAGAACATGTTGCAGGCCCTAGCATGATTAATTTTGGCTGCTAGACGTCTCTTTTTATAGGGTCTCTGATTTCCAAGTGGCTTAGGAAGAAACAAAAATATTTCCAAGTCGGAGTCCCATTGGGTCTGAGAGTTTTTTCTTGTAAAATTCTAAGATTTCTGGTTTAATTAGTTTCCAATTGATCTAGGACACATGGTAGGAGTTGGAGTCCTTGTGCATTGAGAATTCTTCTGAAAATATGTTTTTTTGTTGAAAACAATGTCTGTCATGCCCCCTGAATTGATTTTAACAACTCGATTAGAGTCAAAGTAGGAATTTCCAAAGCCTTCATGGGGCGTGAAACAGACTTCACGACCCGTGAATCGGGCAATTTTTCCTCCACTCACGTGACTTATGTCTTTCATGACCTGTAACGAAATATTAACAGCCCATGAATTTTGTTTCTGAAACGTTGGTTGTTCTGTGAAATCCATGAAGCATTTGTGACGACCATTAAATAATCTCTTTAAAGTCCTTCAGCGTTTAATGGTCCGTTAATACGCATTCACGGCCCGTTAATATTTGGTAGTTGATTCTGAGCTTTCTGTGATGTCCGTGAGATAAATTTAATGCCCGGTAATCTTATTGTCTTGGAAGAGCTTGTATACTTCACGGTATGTTATCAACGTCTCATGGCCTGTTAAACTTCAAGATCCGATTCCTGTAGGAGCCATGAGACTTATGTGATTCATGAGATTTTGCAGTAACGGCAGTGAGAATTCTTTCACGACCCATAAGTAGTCTTCATTTGACCCATAAGTACCCATATTTGGTCCTCACAGCTGTGAGGAGTACTTCACGGCCCATGAGATCACCAATATGCTTCTACTAGAGCCGTGAAAACGAACAGTTGAACGTTACTTCGTGTCTCATGGCCCGTAAGATGGTTGTCACGGTCTGTGAGATGCATTTCTTCTGTGCAATCTCTTCTGTGGATGTCGTGAACGTCTGATTGTGAGGCGTGGGCGATCTTGTAACGACCGTGATGGTTCCATAACGGCCCGTGAAGAAGCATAAATTGATATTTTAAGAAGCTGGTTGGACTCTGTTCTGTGTTATTCTTCTTTTCTTTCGTTCCTCCATCATTTTTATTCAAACTTCCTGCAAAATTAAACCAACTAAAGGTAACAAAGAATTCATAGGAATAAATGTAAAAAATAGATGCATGCTATGAGTTAATTACATGAAATAAGCCTAAATGCAAGTCTACTTATATGTTGTAAAATGCATGCATCAAACTCCCCCAAGCTTAAATCTTTGCTTGTCCTTAAGCAATGTTCAAGGCAAAACTCATGAAGTGATCATTTAATCATTTTTCCACCATGTATCTTAGCTATCTTCTTAGTGCCTTGTTTCCATCGCCAAAATGTCTTTCCACATTCCAAAATTTCCCAGTCTTGCAAAATTTCTGAATAAAAGACATTTTTAAACTCCTCCAAATTCAAATGATATGAAAATAAGCCTTGATAATAAAAATATCAATGTTGAATAAACAAGTGAGGGATGAGCTTATATATATATATATATATATATTCTATATTTTTCCATGCATTAATGATTTTGTGCTTCTTCATGTTGCTTAAAGTGATCTTTGTACCGGGCTTTCGACCAACGGATCCCAGAGCAGATGCCCTTAGGTCGCTAGGCAAGAATCCCCTACGGATCTAATCACCCAAACTCACTAAGGTTCCAAATAACACATTTATATTTTTCTGATTTTATACTTTGGTGTTTCTCCATATTGCACAAGGTGGTCCATGTAACAAGCTTTCGACCGTCGGATCTCAGAGCAGATGCCCTTAGGTCGTCAGGCAAGAATCCCCTACGGATCTAATCACCCGAACACACCCAGGTTCTGGATAGCACCTTTTATAACTTTTGTAAGTTTTCTTTGGGGTTCCACTAACCCTTCTTTTCTTTTGCTTTCTTTCTATTAAGCTCATCCAACACTTGAACATTCAACAGAGATATGGTTGTTATCAAAATGGCATATACATATATATATATATATATATTTAAAGTAATTGAAACAGGAGGTAGTCGTCAACATATTCATGGTTTCACGCAGCATCATTCTACATACCATTAAACCCTACACTAAGGTGATAAATGATAAACATGGAATACTTTGAATTTAGCTAATGCACATGATGTCCTTGAAGATAAGTTGAAAATCAACAAATTTTAAGACAACCGGTGGGACAAGTAGCCAATTGGCTTCGTTGGAGGGGTCGAAGTGCCCAGTATCACTATATGGAAACAGTCGGAGGTTCCATATGTTCATCGCAGCTTGGTCTGTGAATCGAGTGGGATAGACGCAGAGGAAATCCATCATCTTTCCCAGGTTCATGCTTCTGTGGACAGCCATTCACGATTGGGAGGGCGAAGAATCCGAGACCTCGAGCCCTCCGCAGTGATGACGTTGTCGTCCATGCATTGGCAGCGACGAACAGGTGCCTTCACGCGAGGCGCCATGAGAAATAGTGCTGTCGCGGCCTGTAAGAGGAATATAACGGCCTGAAAGATAGGTTTCATGGGTCGTAAGAAAAATGTAACGGCCCTCACAGAGGCCCAAAAGCAAACTTAATGCGGTCGGTGATTTTCGTTCCGGATTCATCCTCTTGTGCGTCGTCAGAGAAGGATGGCAAAGGTTTTTGTGTTTGGTCTGTTGGCAAGAAGGCGTCGATCGGTTCGTCGTGTTGTTGGTCGAAAAGGCAGCACTGTTGATGGTCTATCGTCGAGGAAGTGTGGCGGTGCAGGTTGTTCATGGAGGGGAAAATCTACGGTGAGGGTGCTGATTGTCGTCGAAGAGGGCGGCGGTGCTAGGCTTTGGTCGGAGCCGATGATCGCAGCGGTCGGTGCCGCAGAGGATCTTCGATGGGTCGCAAGGTCCATTTAGATGTTGATGAAGTCTGAATCGCCGATGTTGTGGAGATTTCTGAAGTTCGTCGGAGTACCTAATCGCTGATCCGCAGTGGCGCAGTTTGGCCGGAGCTAGAGACGATGAACGGAGCATCGGCGATGATATGAAGATGGGGCGTTAAACCTACCCATCATGGACCTGGCTATAAATAGTCAGCATTAGGGGGTCGTGAAGCACCTATCATGCCCTGTTAATGATTTAATGCGGTTCGGTGGGTGTTGAATGATTCATGGGGTGCGATTACGAGTTATGAGGCTTTAGTCGGATATTAAGGTGGAAGCCGCATGGTGCGATTCGTGGTGCAACGTTCCGACCGGTGAGAGAAAGCGACTTGGTCAGCTAAATGTAGGTGGCCAGGCGATTTGGCGAGCCGTGAAATTAGTTTAATGCCTTGTGAGAGATAGTGAAGGACCGTGAAGACGAGCAGGGCCATAAATCGTGTGGAACAAAGATGTAAACGACTGATCAAATCACTTACGGCCCGTGATAGAGATTTAACGACCCATGAAATAACATATATAATAGCAAAAACTTACTGTAGGACCCGTGAATCCCTACTGACACCCTGTGAAGAACTTTGTGCATTTTAATCTAGACTCTGTGAGACCCGTGAAATTGGTCTAACGACCTGTGAAAACTAGTGACGACTCGTGAAGAAAATGGCAGGGTCATAAATCGGGGAAATAGGAGCTGATGGTACTCGCAAAGTTACTAACGGCCCATGACATATAAGTAATGACTCGTGAAATTAGTCTAACTTTAATGTGGGAACCGTGATACCCGTTATGAACAGTGAAACTTATATGTACATTCTGTGAGACTCGTGAGATATGAATAATGGTCCATGTCTATTTTTTGTGGTGGCTGACATTTATTTCGTTACGAGCCGTGAAAAAATGGTCACACCCCCTGAATGGCCCGTGAAGTGTGTATTACAGACGATAAAGGTCCAAAACATGTTCTAGTTTCAGTTATAGGGTGCCTGCTATCAATTGGCGAGAAATCCAGTGTAGAACGAACTTATCTGAGCAAAAAATCTCAAAAATTGACAACTAAGTGGCAAATATAAAGAAATTAATGCTAAAAGTAAAAGTGTAAGCTAAATAATAAACTACAAATGAAAAGACTGGAGATAAAGTTGAGGCAGTATAGTTTTAGAGTTATAGTAACTAGCTCGACTGCCCCCTCCGCGTGTGCTAAGGTTCAAATGATGAGAGAAGTTGAATGACGGCGGGCATGTTACCGTCGACATATGGTTTGACTCTATGTCCATTTACTTTAAATGTGGATTTTCCATCACGAGATAATATCTCAACCATGCCTTGAGGTGACATATTGATGACAATGTAATGACCAGACCATCGGGAAATAAGTTTTTTGGGGAATAAGCGAAGACGGCTATTATAAAGAAGAACATTTTGCCCAGGTAGGAATTCTTTTTGTTTAATGTTTTATCATGTAACCGTTTGGTTCGTTCTTTATACAACTTGCTATTCTCGTAGGCTTGTTGTCGAAATTCGTCGAGTTCATTTAAAGTTAACAATCTTTCATTCCCAGCAATATCTAAGTTATAGTTTAGAAATTTTGTTTGCCAATATGGTTTATGTTCTAACACAAAAGGGAGATGACATGCTTTTCCAAAGACTAGTTGGTAAGGTGATGTACCAATAGGGATTTTAAAAGCCGTTCTATAAGCCCAGAGGGTGTTATCGAGTTTGAGTGACTAATCCTTCCTAGACATATTGACAGACTTTTCTAAAATTCTTTTGAGTTCTCTATTGGACACTTTGACTTGACCACAGGTTTGTGCGTGATAAGATGTACTTAGCCTATGGTGGATCTTAAACTGGTGCATGAGACTAACTACAGTTTTGTTGCAGAAAAGAGATATGAGAGAGGAAAGATAGAGTATAAAAAAATGAAGGGGAGAAAAAAAGATAGGAAAAAAATGAAGTTGAGAACGTGGATAACTGAGAAGCAAATCTAACGGATGACAACTCTCATCGTAATTTGCAGCCCATTTAACGAGCTATACATTCAGTGCCCCCAAAAATAAAAAGTAATTTATTTTTTAAGATTAAGATTCTTCATTCAATTATGAATTTATAAATATTAAGTATATTATTTATATTCAAAGCTATACGACACAATAATATATACTAATCGTAGCTTTTATCTACACCCAAGTTTAAGTTTGTATACTTGATACGATACCCAAGAACAATGTTTTGAGTGATTGAAATAATATATGTTAATAAAGAGAAATGTGATCAAACAAATTTCGAGCACTGAAATATCAACTCCAAGATTATCAATGAACTAAGTAATTGATATTACAAATTGATGAATTTAATCAAAAAATTATCTTGTAATTAATATCGTGGAAATTTTTTAAGAACGAGTTGCAGGAGTATTTTAAGACAATAGTATAGATGAGATGTAATGAAAATTATACTTGTTGATTAAGATACATCATATAATTTCTCATATAATTTTGCATAAGGATCCTATCAAATAAGTCTCCAATATATTCCAAAGAAGTAGGCATCCAATATGGAGATTGCCAAGTGGTTCCAAAATAAGAATATTATTTTTCTCAAAATAAAAAGGATGTTTAAAATCTAAAAGTGAAATATATTCCTAATCTATCAAACAACTTGTCTCATGAAAGGAATCATGCAAATCCTTTTACAACTCAAAACATTACCAAAATGATCACACAAATGATTATTACAAATCAAACTATTTCCAAAGAAATTAATCTTGAATCTTCGATGGAATATGCACAGAAGTCCAACTAATGCAAAAACTACGAATTTTTGGATTAGGATGCCTTCACAAGATGTTAAAAAACACAAAGACAAAAAATGGTTAGTGTCATGAGAAAAATTACTCAACTCTCTTTCTTTTTCCTCAATACTCATGTCTTTTTACTTAAATCTTTTTAATGTGGCATTTTTAAACACTCGAGATCAAATCTTCTTTCATCCTCATAACACTCAGCATATAATTGTTTTCTCTCTATGCTTTCCAAAAGTGGCCTTTATGAATACTAAAAAATTTTGGACTGTCATTTGCGATATTCAAGTTGTGACACTCATTATTTTCATCTTTCTCTCTCAGAACCCTCAGAATTATTTTGAATTGCAGTATGACAATCAACTTTATTTTTTTCAAGTGAGTCGTGCAACCAAGATTTTCCTCTCAATGTTATAAGTTGTTACACGTTCTTTAAGTTGCAACTGCTCTTCAAATACTTCTTGAGTGACAATAGTTCTAAAGCATATTTTCTCCCATCTTTGCGACATTTATAATAGTTGGTACTACCATCATCTGCCACACATCACTCATATTATCATGGTTTCCCCAAAAGGATATGACAAATATGTATTGAAATCACATCACATAATACTTCATCAGTAAATCTTCCAATTTCAAATAACACAAGCACTTGTTTGGTCACTTTAACTAATCCTTCATCAATTGTCCATTGTAGCTTATATGGTTTGAGGGTGTTTGAAGGTTGATAGTTTCAACTTTTTTACTATGTAATAGCTAGCAAGATTGATGCAACTTTTACTATTGTAATTAATCCAAAAGTTTTGTCCATAACACAACAACGCACATAGAAAATACTTTCTTGTTCATGTGGAGTACACAAATCAATTAAGGAACAAGAAGTTTCAGCATAATCCACATCCATGTCCATGTATGCAATCCTCAACTCTATTGAATATTTTCCATCAATTGTAATCATCACTCAACATTTTTTTTCTCTCTTGAACCCTTCAACAAGTTCTAAGAGAACTAATGTAAGACAACCCAAGATAATGAGCAATTAAATCAATCTAATTTATCAATATTTCAAGAGAAAGAATACACATGTAGATCATATGCAACTAACTTTTTGACACCATATTTCAAATAAATATAATTAAATCATAATTTATTTGGACCAAATTATTTTGATTCTTCGTGCGGCTCAATTTGTAAAATTTCAAATAAATATAATTAAATAATAATTATTGAACCAATTTATGTTGATTCTTCATGTGACGCAATATGTAAAGAAGTTGAATTTAATTCAACTCAATCTTGTAATTAGATCAATCGTAAATTGCAAATATTTTTTATTATCTTCAATTTTTTATTTCTAAAATTCTAAACATTATCTTAATCATCCAACAAATGTTCTAAACCATTTTTCTATGTATCCATTGTAATTATGGACAATTTCAAATTCATGTCAATACTTCTTTCAATCCACCCTCGATCTTTGTCTTTCAACTACGCAGCGAACAAATTGATTGTAACCTTAATGCTAGAGTGTTCACCGATCAACCCGGTGAACCCGACGACCCAAACTTAGTTTGGGTCGGTTCGGTGGTCAAGTTGGGATATGGGTTCAGGTCAAGTACAGGTTAGAAAATTTCAACCCGACTCGATGACCCGACTTTTTTATTATTTTTTTACTCCTAAACTTGATTTAAAATGAAAAATATTAAAATAAAAATTTTAATTATGAAAATAATGCTCAAATATTAAAAAACATACTTTATATTTTATAATAATTATTAACTAATTTTTTATATTAAAAAATATAAAGAATAAGATAAAAATAAAAAAAAATGATCAAGTGACTAGAGCACTCGACTCGACTCAATCTGAACCTAAGTCAGATCAAATTTTTTGCCCTCGGGAGACTTGACTTGACTCGACCAATTTTGATCAGATTAAATTTATCACAGGTCAAGTCAACCCGACCCTTGAACACCCAGTCAAATCAAAGAATGTCGAAGTAATTAGACGAGGGATACAATTCATTTTTTTGGGCCCGTAAAATATCCATTTACGAAACTCAATGCATTACAAGTTCTGAAAAATCGAAGTTGGCAGTATCACAAATCGTTCAGCATGAAATAACTTAACAAACAAAAATGAAAATGTCATAATTAATGAGGCTGCAAGTCTGACGTTTTTATTGCCTTCAAAAGATCAACTTGGTACAATCACACAACACAAGGACTTGTAATAAGGCACAGAAAGAATCGTTATGAATCCCATATTTCAAGAGAAAGAATACACATGTAGATCATATGACACTAAATTTTTAACACCCGGAAGAGCCTATCCATTTTTGCTCCATGGTTTGAGTACACCCACAACAATAACAACAACGATGATTAAGAGGATGACAATGGCGATACACATCCACTTCCTTGAGTTCTTTTGTAGCTTCTTGGCTTTCTGGAGGGCCACAGTTCCAGATTGCACATGGTCGACAGCACTTGAAACCTGCAAGGACAACAATCAATAATTGTTTTGATTTGGATTCCTAAAGCATTTCCCTCTACGACGTCCAAGTTCATGATGCTCATTGCTGTTCTCATCTTAGCAATAAACATGTCAGAAGAAACAACTTGAGAACACTCCAAGATTTAAGAGTTTAACAAAATCATATACAAAATAATTTCCAACATTCATCACTTGTGCCTGCAGTGCTTACTGAATCAAGACCTTCCCCAGCTTAGACTATTCAGCTACCCAAGCCGTTTGGTTTTTCACTTTCAGATAATTAAAGGAGCAGGCTTTTGTACAATGTTTTCTTTTCTTTTCTTTTTTTTTGAGAAGGATAATGTTTTCTTTTGAGAGGGTGCTTTGTATAATGTTGCTTTGGACTAGTATAACCCAAAGTTAAAAAAAAATTCTTCATTAGTCAATGGATGTGAAGAATGTCCTGCAAGATGGACTGATCACCCTTCCGCATTAATGCACAATGTAGTTGGCCTTGGCTCATACCTGGGATTCGATGTTATCCAACATCTCTCCTTGAGCATCAACCAATACTGCCATGTCATAGAATATCTGCAAAAGCAAGAGAAAGGGTAAATAAAATTAATTTCCTTCTTAAAAATGGAGGAAAATTCTTCGCCACTATAAAGTATATGTTTTCATCAAGCTCTTATGTCAGTTAAAAACAATTAACAGACGAGAATATGAAAAGGGGAAGAACTTGTCAACAGAATAAAGTCAGTCAAATACATAGAAGAAATCAATCCAAAATGTATCACTATCTCATACAAGCCATACAGAAAAAGAAGGCTACCTAGTTTGTGACGTAGAACAAGACTATTATGGGCTTTCTGCCCGTGGATTATTATTCTTTAGTTATGGGCCATCTGACTATAATTAGATTTGGAGCTCATTAGGAGAGGTTGTCCTTACATTAATTTTCTTTTAATTAGTTTACCTTTTATTAGTTTTCTTTTTATTCAGGTTTTCCTATTATTTGCTAAACTCCGCCTATATTTTATAGCCGGTAACTCCGCCTATATTTTATAGCCGGTCCCAAGCCCGGATAAAGGAGGAGGGTTGTGTTAGGCCCCGACAGCCAACATAAAATCATGTCGAATCTTATGAACATGGATCAACGAATATATTGTGTTAATGCTAGGTCGTTACCCGTAAGTAACGCGCTGTACAGCTCGGGTACAGTGATAAGAGAGCAAGAGCCGCTGCATCCTCGCCTGAATGCAGTGTTAAATAAGCAAGGGCTACCGCACTCTAATGGACGGAGGCGGTTAAAGAAGCTAGTTCATGAGACTAAGGTCAGATTAGGTTCTTGGAACATTGGGACGTTGAATGGGAAGCGCCTCGAGGTGGCACAAGTAATGGACCAGCGTAAGATTAGTATCTTATGCTTGCAAGAAACTAGATGGGTAGGAGAGGGAAGTAAAGAGATTAGGTTAAATGGTTCCAAACTTTGGTACACAGGTAAGGTAAATGGAAGGAATGGTGTTGGTATTATCGCGGATGCAGAATGGAGGAAGAATGTTGTGGAAGTTAAAAGGATTGAGGATCGAATCATATCCGTGAAAGTAATTGTTGGAAAGGAGACTATGAACATTATTAGTGCATATGCACCCCAAGTAGGAGCAGAATCACATCTCAAGGAGAAGTTTTGGGCAGATATGGAGGGTTTGATTGAAAGTATACCAACAACCGAGAAAGTTTATATTGGGGGAGACCTTAATGGACATGTTGGTAAAGAGGCAGGACCACATGCAAGGGTTCATGGTGGTTTTGGTTTTGGGGAGTTGAATGAGGAAGGACAAACTATTATTGATTTTTCTTTAGCATACGACCTTAAGATTATCAACACTTGTTTTAGGAAGAGAGAGGAACATTTAATCACATACAAAAGTGGAACTCATAGGTCTCAAATCGATTTTTTCTTGATAAGAAATACTGATAAAAGACGTTGCACTAATTGCAAAGTAATTCCTGAGCATGGAGTGACTACACAACATAGATTGTTAGTTCTTGATATGCAAATAAAATGTATAAAACCAAAATCCCGAACAGTTTTTGATCGAAAGATCAAGTGGTGGCAGTTAAAGGGGGAGAAGCGAGAGACTTTTAGAAGTAAGTTATTAGAGGAAAGTGTGTGGGAGTTAGAAGGAGATGCTAGTATCATGTGGAAGAATGTGGCAAAAAAGGTTGAAATGGTTGCTAAAGCCATTTTAGGAGAATCAAAAGGTTTTGGACCACGAGATAAGGAGACTTGTGGTGGAATGAGGAGGTCCAAGAAAAGGTGCGTAATAAGAAGAATTGTTTCAAGGCGATACACTTGGACAATAGTTCTGACAATTGGGAAAAGTATCGTTTGGCGAAAAGGGAGGCTAAGAAGGCAGTTAGTGATGCTCGTGCTAAAGCATACGAGGGGTTTTATAAGGAGTTAGGGACAAAGGCGGGTGAACAAAGGATTTACAAGATTGCAAGGAACAAAGAGAAGGAGTCGAGAGATTTGGATCAAGTAAGATGCATAAAAAATGAAGTTGGCAAGGTTTTAGCTACTGAAGGAGATATTAAGAACAGATGGGAAGAGTATTTCTATAAGCTATTTAATGATGGATGTGAAGGTTCGCGTTGTGATTTGGAGGACTTGACAGTTAGCGAATGTGAGCTTAATAGATCATTTTATCGTAGAATTAGAGTCTCGGAGGTTAGCGAAGCTCTTAAGAAAATGGAGAATGGTAAAGCCGTTGGACCGGATGGTATACCGATTGAAGTTTGGAAATGTTTAGGAGAAAAATGTGTGTTGTGGTTATGTAAACTATTTAATGAGATTTTACGGTCGAAAAAGATGCCTGATGATTGGAGATTAAGTACATTAGTTCCTATTTACAAAAATAAAGGGGATATTCATAATTGTGCAAATTATAGAGGGATTAAACTTATGAGTCACACTATGAAATTATGGGAAAAAGTGATTGAGCATAGATTGAGAATGGAGACTAGTATTTCTGAGAGACAATTTGGGTTCATGCCAGGAAGATCCACTACAGAGGCGATTTATTTACTAAGGGGGATGATGGAGAAGTATCGAAGTAGGAGAAGAGACTTACATATGGCTTTCATTGACTTAGAGAAGGCGTATGATCGGGTACCAAGGGTTGTACTTTGGAAAGCCTTGCAAAAGAAGAGGGTGAATGTTGCCTACATTAAGGTAATACAAGATATGTACGATGGGGCATTGACTAGGGTTAGGACACCCGGAGGTGAGACAAATGAATTTCCTATAGGAATTGGCCTACATCAAGGATCAGCTTTAAGCCCGTATCTATTTAACTTAGTTATCGATGCTATAACTGAGAGTATCACAGAGGAGGTACCTAAGTGCATGCTATTTGCGGATGATATAGTACTTTTAGCGGATTCAAGAGAAGAGATTAATACAAAATTGGAAATATGGAGAAATACGTTGGAGTCAAAGGGTTTTCGTTTAAGTAGGAATAAAACAGAATATATGCATAACAATTTCACAAATAAACAACTTAGAGACGATTTGAAAGTTAGGTTAGGGGAGGATATAATTCCTCAAGTGACAAAGTTTAAATATTTAGGATCAATTGTAAGACAAGATGGTGACGATGTTAATCATAGAATTCAAGCTGGTTGGTGTAAGTGGAGGAAAGCCACTGGAGTTCTTTGTGATAGAAAAGTACCCAATAAAGTTAAAGGAAAATTCTATCGTACTGCTATAAGGCCAGCAGTGTTATATGGTAGTGAATGTTGGGCTATGAAGGGACAACATGAACGTAAAGTGGGGGTAGCCGAAATGAGGATGTTGAGATGGATGTGTGGTCATACAAGATTAGATAAGATTAGGAATGACCATATACGTGAACGAGTCGGAGTGGCTCCTATTAGTGAGAAAATGGTAGAGAATCGTTTGAGATGGTTTGGTCATGTTCAGAGAAGACCATTAGATGCGCCAGTAAGAAGAGTAGATCAAATAATCTGGAGTCCGATTAAAAGAGGGAGAGGGAGGCCAAGGCGGACACTTGGCGAACTAATAGAGCAAGATCTATTGGTGAATAATATACCGAAAGGTTTGGTTACTAATAGAGCGGAATGGCGTCGTATGATCCATGTAGCCGACCCCACCTAGTGGGATAAGGCTTTGTTGTTGTTGTTGTTGTTGTTGTTCCTATTATTTGCTACTGTGATGTTTAGAACCCCATAAGAAGATAGACTTGATCCATAAATATTAGCTATTAACATATTGATTCCTAAGTGGATTAAAGTCTCCATTAATCTGCACCCAGAATTTGTTTTTCTTGGCTGGCCACTTTACTAGATACTGTCACAACTCGTTTTCATTGTTCCATCAATATCGAATGTGTAAAAGCATAGATGTCAACTGTATTAAGGGTAGTATTGTATACCATTTTCAATCTATTACGTCAAAAAGGGGATTTCACCACTCAACATGGCTTCTCCCCGAGGCCATAAATCAATCAACTAATAATTTGGTAATGTAACAATTGATAAAAAGTTATTTAAGAAAGGAAGAAGACTAGCTTGTCAGACATGTGAGCTACTTGGGCAAATTATTCCTTTTGCTCCTCAGCCGAGCTGATATTTTCTTCTTTTACAACTTTATAAGTTATGATCAACTGAAGTAAAAACTTCCTAGTTATTTTTTGAATATTTGCGAATTTACCTACTGCATTTGACACCAAAAAGCAACAAGATTACCTGCTGCAATTCAAGAAGCTTCCTCTCAAGATCCTTCACTGTGTCATGTCGTTCTTGCATTTCAGCAAGGGTATCCAGTACCTGGAATAAGCATATGTAAGAACAAAGGAATCTTATTTGTAATATATATTTTGAATTCACATATCAATGACAGCAATGAAAGAGATTATGAGATTGCAGCATGTACCCGTTTAATTATTAGTTATGATATATACAAGAGAACAAACCTGTCCTCGTCCTTGAATTGCTTTCTGAAAAATCTGTTCACTGTTTCCGGTTTCAATCAGATGGTCAATTGTCTGTATGGCAAATATCAAATAAAAATCCACAACAAAATACAGGTCTTAGATTAATGCTAATAGATGGTAAAAGTTTACCTCTTCGTCAGCTTGTTTGCCAGTTACTGTTGGTACCAAGAAGAAAATGAATCAAGTTACGGCAAAATAAGAAGTGTTGAAGAGAAGTACAATGGAAAATGAGATAAGATAGAAAAAAAAAGAACATCAACAAGCCAAAGAAATACTTGTGTTCCGACAATCAAAGCCAACCTGTAAATACTCTTCTTTCCACAACTTCTCTATATTCTCGCTGAATCGTTTCTCTTAAGGTCTGCATGGAAAGTTAAGAAAGTTTGATTTAATAAGTTTACTTCAGGAAAAAATGGTTTTGCAATGTAATTTTAAAAGTTCATCTGGTTTTAGAGTTTACAGTATCATTCACACAGCCTAATTGCCTAAATGAAAAGAATAAATTTTATTCCCTGACCATGTCTACATAATAAACTTCATGCAAGATGAACACAATGAACAAAATGACATATAGAAATTTCAGATGAAAAATTACCTGAAATTCAGACATGCGGTCTTTCAACTTCTTTCTCAATGCTCTGCAATTGATATCATATTAACCAGATAAGTCACAAGTCCCATAAGGATTTTTTTTTTTTTTGAAAATGGACTCAAATGCATAACAAGCGAACAAAATGATTTTTTAATTTTTTTTAAAAGGAATGAATTGAAGTTACACAGTGGTCGAAGTTCTTGATCGGTCCACGCCTGATCCCTTTCCGCACCCAGGCTTTTGCCTGTTGTTTAAGTTCTAGTATACAGTTAAGTAAAGTCAGTGCACTAACGTGAAACAGAACATCAAGAAATCTGAATATATATACTTGCACATTTGAGAGCCAACACTTGTACATTTAACCTCCTGATAGTAATATATACATGGATGGTGTCATAATTGGCACTCATCCTTTCTTCCCTCAAAAAAAAAAAAGAAATATGAATACATTATCTCACCGAAAACAGCCAGTAAAATCTAATTTGGAAAATAACATTCCAATATTTTTAGCACTCATACTACAATAAAAAAAAAGTCTAATTTGGGGTCCCAAGCCCGGATAAAGGAGGAGGGTTGTGTTAGGCCTCGACAACCAGCGTAAAACCTTGTCGAATCTCATGAACATGGATCAACGAGTCGTATGATCCATGTAGCCGACCCCTCCTAGTGGGATAAGGCTTTGTTGTTGTTGTTGTTGGGGTCAAATTCTTCAATACTTCAACAAATAAAAGGAACAAGTACCATGGAGAATGGTGAAGGAGCCAGAATAACAACAAAAACATGAATATCCATATTAACTAAACACAAAAATATCATAATGTTTCTTCATTTACAACACTCAAGATCCAAGAACTTGTATATAGCATGATAGATAGTTAACTAGAAGAAGAGCCATGCCCTTTTCCTTTTCAGAGGAGAAGAACCATGACTTTAGACTCCACGTATGACAAGTACAAGCTTTTGAATGTGCTTCCAATGCTAGTCAACTAGAAAGAAAAAAAAAACAAAAAAAGAAAGAAAAGAATATAGTCAATGTTTTTTTAGAGCAAATATGGTCAATGTTAACAGTTAATAACAATTGGAACTTGCTGATAAAAAAAGAAAAAAAAATGCTAATGATCTAGAAAGGTCATTGAGTGAGAAAATGAAAAACAAGATGACCTACATCTCTGTCTAAATCTTCAAGCTTTGACTTTGCTAAACGTGCAATTTTCCCCACTTCATCAATATCTTTCTCCATCCGATGTCTGATTGCTGTAATAAAAGATGCGCTTTCTTCAAATAACAGTTAAAATAAAGAAATCCAAATAATAGCATTACTTCTTCGGAAGCTCTTTTGCAGATTGAAGGAATAGAAGTAATAACTACAACCTTTCATGGAAGATGCCTTTGTGACAGAATTCGATTCCTCATTTGCAATCTGAAAGTGGTGAAGCCACAAAGCAATTTCAAAGACAGAAAAAGGCATAAGTGCCAAACTAGAAGCAAGATAACTTAACAATCAATCTACACCTTAGGACATCATAAAATAACTCTAGAATATGATGGGTCTTATTTGTCCTCAGCTGGATAGTCTGGATACTTAATTAACTTTCGGAAAGGACAATGAAATTTTGTGTTGCATTGAAAATGCTGAATACTGATCCCAACATGGCGTGATGATTGTAATCTCCTTCCCAAAAAAGAAATAAATTTAACCTATCAAAAGTTATCGTCTACTGCCCCAGAAACATTTACACTTAACTAGTGTGCACATAATGCCAGTACTTAGGCCGAGTAACATATGGTTCTATATATCTCTACTTGAAACTTTTTCTCTTACTTCTGCTTGACATGTAACCTTTTTTCCCTTTGTAGTACGTGCTATCCACACATAAATTTCCAAAGATATCTACAAACAACTTCTAAACTAATGGACAGAATGCAGTTCCAAAACCAACATATAGGCTTCTTCTCACTTTTGATAGTGCTTGTGATATGACCTTGATATATTCTTAATAATGTCATTCGAGAAAACAATTTTGCAAGCCTCCAACCACTACAGGAGTTTACAAGGAAATACTTGAAACATGTCGAACATCTCGAGTATCAAATCAACAAGAAAAAATCAGACGAATGGATACATAAACTAATTATGAGAAACATGGGAAGAGAAAAACACCAACTTGATGCACAATATTATGCAATTACAATAAATTCAAACAGAAAAAAATAACATACCTGCAGGTTCCTTGATAGCGCCGACAACTTCTCGATCAGTTTTTCAATTTCTTGAACCTGACATACAGGAAATAAAACAGTGACATTTCATAGTCTTTTGTGATTGGAGACTATATTCATCGTGAAATATAAAGATTATATGCAATACAAATCAACTACAATCAAATACCACCTGCTTGAAGAAGCCTTCTAATCCAAGTTCTCCTGAATTCTTTTGATGTTGTAGTCCTAATTCAATATCTCCATCCCTTGAAGGCTGCCCTCGAGGGAGCTCAAAGGAATCCTGTGACATTTGTCAATGATAGTAGTGACTTATATACATCTTCAAGTAGAGAAGAAGTTCTCTCCAAAGAAAGCTGTAGCATGATTTTATTATGTAAAGCCTATTACGTTTAGATCCATCCATGCAATATATCTTTTGTTTTAAGGAAAAAAAGGATGGCTGACAAATTTACCAATCATCCTTCTTTGTTGTGTGTCAGCATAACAAATAACTCATGGGATCATGTCGAACAAACATGATACCAAGTATAATGATGTGTTGACATAAATATTCTTCTTAATTTACAGTATGTAACAGGAAAAAAATACAAGTATAGATTTTGCACGTAATAACCCAAAACAATGTTCCTCAATGCAGTTCCGAGTCAAATAGTTCCACTTTACTTCAATTAAAATGCCTCTAACCTCTGCATTCACATGTGCCTTCTCGAGATCAGAGCATCATCCATCAAAACAGCCAAAGGCCATAAGCTAGCTAACATTCTCGACAGCTGAAGCTCCACAACTTAATAAGACCCCACCTAAACTACATTTCAAGACCACATCATAGCCATCCTGTCTTTGATTCTAGGTGTTCATGAACGAATCTGATTTCTCTGAAATCCTGGAGAGGATTCCCCTCGGATACAACAAATGCAAAACTAGAGAACGGGCAAACCTGACAAGTAATAAGTTCTTTTTTTTTTCTTTTGAGGGTCGCAAGCAAAATTTTCTCATTTGGGGAATAACTTGAAACAAGTTCGCATTCAGACATTTCATTGAGTTAGCTGCAACGATTAATATGCACAACCAAGATCACTGAATTGGCGAAACAGAATTTATAATCATTTTTCGTCCACGCAAGCATGGGGAGAAAACTTGAAGTCGAAGTCAGTCGGGCATTTCTTTCCAAATCCAAACCCTAATCTCCCACCCCCTCACAACTCACTCGCCCGACGACCTACTATTACTAGCTGGAGAGAAATTAGCTTTGCTTTGATCTCATGCAAATCCCATATCTTTGCAACCACAACAATGCCAAAGAAGAGACACAAAAATCAGGAAAAAAGTACTCCCAACATAACACAATCAACTGGGATCAAGGGATCACCGATAGCAGATCATTCATCTTGGAAGAATCGAATCCGCCAGGAGCCGAGTTCGAAGATCTCAGAGGGACTGCGGACAACCACCAGTGGAGAATCCGACTGCTTCCGGCTCAAATTTGGGTCGAAAAAATCGAAGCTTCGATCGCTGCAAACTCGACCTGTCGACGTCCGAGTGCAGAAGCAAAAGAACGCAAAAAAAATTGTGCACAAATGTAACAAATCTGAAAAAAGGGGAAGGGGAAGGTGAATGGGGGTGGGGGTGGGGGTGAAGAGAACCGTCTCCTTCCCACGGTATTAGAGTGTACGCGGTAAGTTAACGCTCGAGCGGGACTTTAGGTTACGCTGAGAACGCCGTTAAAAGGAGAGCAAAGGAGCGGGCCGTGCTTTGAAGACTGGGCCGCGGAGGGGATGGACGGCCAGATGGGGAAGGCTTAAATGGTTCCTGAGGTGCGAAATAAATGGGGCCCGGGTCCCCAGTCGGGAGAACGTTGGAGAGTGGGGCCCACAGGCCATGGAGGAACGAGCTGGAAACAGCTCACTCGACTCATGATTCATTGTTGCAAATCAACCGGGTGCCCATATCTATATCTATACTATATTAAAAAAATATATATTTTACATGAAAAATTGATATTTGACTTGCGTTGTGTCCAACTTTTTTATAACTTTTTAAAAATATATGTATAATAATTAAATGTGATAACCATACAAATAATTAATTATCATTAAAATAACCAACATCTAATAATAATAATTATAATATATATGCATTTATACTATATTAAAAAGAAGTTTGCAAGGAGAAATTGACACTTGGCATAATCTTGTTACTAATAATAACCAGTATGATGACCCGCGTGATGCGCGGAGAACATAAAATTAAACACAAATTTTGATTATAAAATAAGAAATTTTATTTTGATATAAATTTTATAGATTATATAATCATTTTCTCATCTTAGAAACTTATATATGTACGTATGTTATAATAAATTAAATTTATTTAGAATTATTTTTAAAATTCATTATATTCTCTTTCATTTTTAATTATGTTTTACTCTATCTTCCCCCTCCCCCACCCTAACTTTGTTGCTTTGTTAACATCTATTATTTAAAACTTTTAATTTTATAGATGTTAATTTACATATGACAATATAGAAACACAGTGACTTCTCCTTTCAAACTATATATCTTTTTAATTTTGATATAATATAGGTATAAATACCAATTTATATCTATATTTTTTAGAAATAATATCATGTCTTAGAATTAAATAAATACTATTTATCTTAGTATTTTTAACAATTTCTATTATTTTTTATTTTATCTATTTCATTTTCTATGTGACAACGTAAAAATGTCATATTTGACATGCTATATGTATGTAAAGATACCCACAACTCACGGGTCGGCACCAAAATCTCACGCATATCACAACGCCTCACTAGCACCAGTCTTATTGTTTACGGGCCGTCATACGCCCCTTACAGAGGTCACACTAAGGTCTTTATAAGGCATATTTTTTTTACGGGCCATGACCATTTGGTAATGGCCCTCTCTAACGTTTTCTATATAAGCACAGGACCATGAGAATCTACCGAAAGTCGTAAGCGCACGACCATGACCCGTGACTATTTGTGCCTATTCGACATTGTCATTGCGAGGGCCATGATTTTCATATCACGACCCGTAAAATTGTGCAGAAGACCCGTGAGCTCTTCGATATGACTAGTTGACATTACCTCCGAAAAGAAAAATTGCGTCCTTGAAATTAAAGAAAAGTAGGAAACAGAAACGCCCAAATTTCTATCGATGAAGGATAATATGAATTCTTCATGACTTCTTCCTACATCTTCCACATACACTAGGTAGTTTCGTTTCCTTTTTTATTACATTCATGCTCCTATTCCTATGAGACTAGATTTCCAACACTAGGAACAACGTTGAGTTCAAGCTTGGGGGAGTTTGCAATTTCATGCATCATGTATATCATTTTATATCGCATTACAACCATACAATCTCTTCATGTTTTAGTCACATATTCGCTTGCATCTCATATTAAAAAAAATCAGAAAAAAATATTTTGCTTAATTGAAAATTGCATCTTATTTTCTTATGTTTTAGTATTTACTTATTTTTCAAGTATTATTCAAGGACATCATGTTATTTAACGAAATTTGAAGCATTATTATTTTATTATTTATCTCCTTCGTGTTGAGTAATTGGTCTAAAGAAAGTTGCTTAGTGAAACTATGGATGTTTGACGATAAATCTTGTTCATGCTCTTATTTTTATATTATGTATATTACCTTGATAATGATTATGTCCCTATTAAACATTCAAGTGTAGCTGAGCTTACTAATAAATAAGTACATGTAAAATTATCATCATATACAAAAGAGGACTAGTGAAGCCTCAAAAAGTATAAGAAGGTACAAAAAGGTGTTATCCGAAATCTTGATGAGTTTGGATAATTAGATTCGTAGGGGATTCTTGTCTGACAACCTAAGGGCAACTACTCTGAAATTCGTTGGTCGAAAGCCCAGCCCATTACATGGACCACTTTGCGCAATATGGAGAAGCACATGAGTACCAAATGAATGAAAAAAGTGAAAAGAAAAATATGTGAAAAAAATGAATGATGATGAAAAGTTTCTAAGTGAAAGTAATAAATGAATAAAATCTGATGTTATACTAGTGTATTCAACATTGATATTTTTATTTTATTTTCTTATTGTTCAGAGCTAAATTTGGAGGAGTTTAAAAATGTCTTCCATTCAGAAATTTCACAAAGTCGAGTTATTGTGGAAAGTGGTGAGATGCTTAAGTGATAGATGCATAAAATTTAGTGTTAAGAAGACTAGTTGAGTGACAGGGTGGAAACGATGATTAATTATTTTGTTAGAGCTCTGCTTTGAACATTGCTTGAGGACAAGCAAGTATTTAAGCTTGGGAGAGTTTGATACATGCAAAATACAACATATAATTAGCAATGCATTTAATCACATTTCGATTCCTTTTCATATAGCATGCATCAATTTATGACCTTATTTGCTTTAATTTTATAAAAATAGAAATATACCAAAAATATATATTTTATTGCAGAAAAAGCAAGAGAATTGAGTTAGGAAGCCACCGTAGAAAATAGCGCTCAAATCGGAGTTCAAACGGAGTTAGAAAGTGAAAATTTGCGGAGGCTCCCAAAACTAAAATGAATATAATGGGCCGTGAGAGGTTTATAACAGCCTGTTAAATGCCCAATCTCACCCCAAAAGGATGAAAATTAAATATAACGGGTCGTAAGAGGTTTGTAACGACTTGTTAAATACTTAGTTTTGCCCAAAAAGCTTGTCCAAGTTGTGGGCCATGAAATTCAAGCTAAGGGGCGTTAAAACCATAATTCTACTCCAATTTCGACACTGCAAGTATCGTGAAATCAGTGGTACGAGCATTAGAAGCCATATTCAGGCCGTTACAGAACTATCATGGGCCGTTACGAAGGCTAGTTTCGAGATTTTTTCGACTTTTCTTGAGAATTTTGAGTCCAGATTGAACTCAAACTTTATCCTAAGATTCAGGAATCATTAGGAAACATATTTACTTAGATTTGAAGGAGTTTTGGATGGTTTTAAAGACCTATCAAAGTCTATTCCGAATTTACTTATTTTAATACAAAAAAACTTCGAATCAAATCGAAACTCTAGGAAAACTCTTGGGACCTTGGAGGCTATAAATAAAGACCATAGAAGACAGAAAAATGTGTTCTTGGTGGTGCTTGGGTGTGCTTGAGAACTAGGAGCCGTGCCATATTGCAGAGGATGAATTTCAAGGCTTGAAGATTAACCAAAGGAGAATATTGTGCAACAACATGTCATTTGTGTTGTGCAACAGTTCAGATGTCCCGAAGGCTGAGAATTCTTCTTCTATATTTTATTTGGATGCTCTTTTACCTAATTATTATAGTTTATTATTTTTGTAATAGAGATTTTATATTCTTTTCAAGAAGGAAAACTGTTTGAAACTTGTTATTAGTTGAGTTAATTAAACTTTCAGTTTCTTTTGATTGTGCATGCTGGGCTCATTGCCTTTCGATAAGTAATTTTATTTTTGAGATTAGATTACATACATCTATGTGGGGTGATTAGTTTCAATAATTATTATTACTTTAATAATTGGTCTTTTATTTTAAGTTAAAGCATGCATAACGCATATTCGGTAACTCGATGTTTGTGCCGAATTTCATGCGATCGATTATTCTATCTAGATTTATGGGTGAATAGTAGTGTAGGAGACACATACTCACGCATCTTAATTCTCTATAAAATTAATAATTGACTTGTCATTTGTGATTATTAGTTTTATTAGAAGTTAAGGTAGTTTGATTTACTCGTCTTGAGAGGTCAATACTTTAGGTACTCCTAATCCATCATAAGAATAAAAGCTATGATTTTCTGTTATAAATCAACTATTACAGAGGATCATATACGTTTATCTTTACATTAATCATCCATAACTCTCAAAGACTCAACACCAATTTCTTTTATTTGTTTAACATTTATTTTCTGCACCTTTAATTCTTTGATTTCACATCGCAAAACCATTTTCTTCTCCTAGTAGATTATTGAGATAGATTAGATTTAACTAGTTCCTTATGAGTTCGACACTCTATTCTCTATTTTATTACTTGATACAACTAGTGCACTTGCTAGTAAATTTATTCGTTACAAATTCTACGCATCAGTATGGTCCATGTGCACCCACTAGAGCTACCTCCACACTCAATGGCCGCAAAGTGAAGTAAGAAGTATTTTGATTTTTATAGTTATGATTGTTTTATTGAAATAAATTGTTATGTTTTGAGATGGCTCCCACGGCATGTTCAGTGGCCCGATGCGACAAAGGCTGTGGGCGCGGATGTGGAGGTGGTCGCATTGCGGCAACCCCAGATATTGTCACTGATGGACTTGACTCTGCCCCTGAGAGTCAAGTAGAGGAGGATTTGCAGCAGGAGCTCCCTCTAGTGCAGCAGCCGGAGCTCCCACCACCTTCACAGCAGCTGACATACTCGGTGCCAATGTACTAGGCACCACTTCCTCCCCCAACAGCACCAGCACCATCGACGGCCCCTCAGGAGGATAAGATTCAGGCCTTCCTGAAGCTACACCCACCCTACTTTAAAGAGGCGGTGGACTATGAAGAAGCTGTCCGCTGGCTTACTACGATGGATCGGTTGTTCTGCACCGCTCGATGCGACGAGGACAGTAAGGCCCTTTATGCTACCCCCATGCTCACCGGTCCGGCCAGCGATTGGTGGGAAGCAGCATGAGAAACCAAATTCCCGAGCTAGGCGGTTATCCCCTGGTCGAGTTTCATGGAACTTTTTGAGGCTCAATACACTCCATCCTACCGAAGGAAAGAGAAGTCAAAAGAATTCAAGGACCTGCATCATGACAACTTGACGGTAGCTGAGTACCATGCATGCTTCATCCAACTAGAGCGCTACAGTAAGGATCAGATGGATGAGACTAATCGTGTTGAGCAGTTCATCGATGGTCTCCACCACACCATCTGCGAGAGGGCTATCTACGAAATTGAGATCGACTTGCATGGTGCTGTTCGCATGGCATACAGAATTGAGCGAGAGATCCAGATATGGTGAGAAGAACTGAAGGAGTCGGTGTGGGCAGCAGAGTCGTCCAAGCCAAGATGGGAGGATCGCTGCCCAGCTCGCAAGGATGCGCATCGTGACCGCCACCACCAACCTTACCAATGGCCACAACGTGAGGCTCCCCGCCAACCTCAGGTGATGTAAAAATAAAGTGATTTAAGAATAAGTATAGAACGATACTGACTAATGATGAATGTAAACCTCAGCCACAGCCTTAGTGATAAGCACATGCTCCGCAACCTCAGCGACAACAATCGGCACCTCAGCAGCAAGGCGTGCCAAACTACGTCTACTGCAATAGGCCCCATAGAGGGGAGTGTTGCACGAAGAACCACACCTGCATCAGATGCGGCAAGGCTGAGCATTTCATCAGAGATTGCCCGATGAAGAACTAGAGAGGCGTAGGATAGATACCTGGACGTCTCTACAATGTCCAAACAGATGCGGCACCACAAGATAATGACGTTACTCTTCTCATAGCAGGTCTTCCTATGGTTGTATTGTTTGACTCAGGTGCATTGCACTCTTTTATTTCTTAGGCATATGTTTCCAACCTTAGTGTACCTATAAAAGGGTTGAAACATAGTATGAATGTAAAGACACCAATGGTGACCCTCCACATGTTGAAGTACCTTCCTGAGGTACCAGTTATTGTGGATGGGAAAACTTTTTTCGCCGATTTGATTGTAATCCTCATGGCGGACTATGATGTCATCTTAGGTATGAATTGACTGTCATACCATGATGCGTCGATTGTATGTAAGCAAAAGGTCATCATCGGCAACCATGGCAATAAGAAGACGATGATCAAAGGCACATCGACACCAGATAGCGGGATCATATTGTCTACTATGAAGGCCCACAAGCTGCTATAGAAGGGATGCCAAAGGTACTTGGCGAGCGTGATAATAGCCGATGCATAGACACCAGCTCTGCACTAGATTGACATAGTACGAGACTTTTCGGATGTCTTTCCAGAGGACATCTCTGGGCTACCGTCGAGGAGAGAGATCGACTTTAGGATCGACTTGGCACCGAGGACGACATCGATCTCCAAGGCTCCCTACCACATGGCCCCAACAGAGATGCTAGAACTGAAGAAACAAATTCAAGAGTTACTCGACAAGGGGTTCATCCGACCTAGCTTCTCCCCTTTGTGTGCTCCAGTTCTATTTGTCAAGAAGAAGGATGGATCACTACGACTCTGCATCGACTATCGAATGCTGAAGAAGGTCACGATCAAGAACAAATACCCACTACCTAGGATCGATACTTGTTCGACCAGCTGGCCAAGGCCTTAGTGTTCTCAAAGATCAACTTGAGAAGCGGCTACCATCAACTGAGAGTCGCAGAAGAAGATGTGCCGAAAACTGATTTCCGATCACACTATGGCCATTGCGAGTTCACGATCATGCCTTTCAAATTGACGAATGCCCAGCAGCGTTCATGAATTTGGTGAACAGGGTATTCAAGCAGCACTTAGATCAGTTTGTAATCATCTTTGTAGATGACATTCTGATCTACTCCTCCAGTCCGAAGCAACACCGAGAGCATTACGGATCATCTTGGAGACTTCACGCCAGCAACGACTTTTCGCAAAATTCTCCAAATGCGAGTTCTGGATGGAGCGGATGATATTTCTGGGTCACATTGTATCCAAACGAATAGTGGACCCAGCGAAGGTCGAGGCAGTGACCAACTAGGTCAGACCGAAGAATGCGACAGAGATTCGCAGTTTTCTCGATCTAGCAGGCTACTACATATACTTCATCCTAGAATCATTAAAGATTGAAGCTCCGCTCACTCATCTGACGAAGAAAAATGAGAAGTTCATCTGGACAGATAAGTGCGAGAGCAGTTTACAAGAGTTGAAGAACATGCTGAACTTCGCTTTAATCCTCACCCTATCATCAAGGAGCGGAGGGTACATGATTTACAGTGATGCTTGCGACATCGGATTGGGATATGTCCTCTTGCAGCATGGGAAGGTAGTGGCCTACGCCTCACGACAGCTGAAGAAACATGAGGTGAACTATGCGACGCACGATCTGGAGCTTGCAATGATCATGTTCGCTTTGAAGATCTGGATGCACTACCTGTATGGTGAAGAGTTTCAGGTGTTCATCGACCACAAGAGCCTTAAATATGTCTTCACCTAGAAGGACTTGAACATGTGACAGAGGCATTGGATGGAGTTCCTCAAAGACTACAAGTTCATGATCAACTATCGTCCCAAGGCGAACTCGCTGGCCGACGCTCTCAATAAAAAATGGGAGGCTTCGCTGGCTTTCCTCCAGCTATGCAAGTATAAGATGATTGAAGATCTTAACCAGTGGAATCCTCGAGCTGCAAGACATATGGCAATACTGATGATACACAAGTTCCAGCCAAGCATGATCAGTAGAATCATCACAGCATAGATGGCCGACACCGAGTATACGAAGATGTTGAAGAGGTGTCAGAATGAGCCTGAAGACTTCAAGGTTGGCAATGATGGAGGAATCATGTATTGGAACCACCTCTGGGTTCCGAATAATGCTATAGTCAGATGAGAGGTGCTCAACGAAGGCCACAAGTCAGAGTTTATGATACATCTGGGCAGCACGAAGATGTACAGGGATGTTAGACCTAGTTTTTGGTGGCACGACATGAAGAGGGGGATAGCCAACTACGTTTCCAAGTACCTTGTATGTCAGCAGGTAAAGACCGAGCACCAATGACCGTATGGACTAATGAAACCATAGGAGTACCAGAATAGAAGTGGGAGAACATCACGATGGATTTTGTTTTAGGTTTGCCCATGACACAAAAGGGTCATGACGCCATTTGGGTCATGGTCGATAGGTTGACGAAGGTAGCCTACTTCATTCCTATCAAGTGGAAGCAGCCAGTGGAGAGTCTACTCGAGATATATGTACGAGAGATCATCTGACTTCATGGGATTCCCGTCTTGATCGTGTTGGACTGTGATCCCTGGTTCACATCGAGAGTTTGGAAGAGTTTGAGAAGGCCTTTGGTACCAGACTGATCTACAGCACAACCTTCCACCCACAGATGGACGAACAGTCAGAGAGGATGATTCGGATATTGGAGGACATGCTTTGAGCATGTGCTTTGGATTGGCACAGCACATGGGATGAGCATTTACCACTGATCGAGTTCTCGTACAATAATAGCTTCCACTGCAGCATTGGCATGGTGCATTTTGAGGCTATATGTATGGGAGACCTTGCCGATCGCCTGCACACTAGGGCGAGGTCGGCGAGAGGATAGCTATGAGCAAGGAGTTGGCAATCAGAGCTTAGGAGTATGCTGATACTGAGGAGGTGATCCAAAAGAGAATGAAAGCTGCATAGTCCAGGCAAAAGAGCTACGTCGACAAGAAGAGACGAGAACATATATTTAAGGCCGGAGACCAAGTACTGTTGAAGGTGTCTCCAATGAAGGGTGTTATGCGATTCAACAAACGAAAAAGCTTAGTCCTTGATTTGTCTAGAGTTAGTCGGTGACGGAGCTTGCAGGTTGGCTCTACCTTCTTCCTTTGGAAGAGTCCACAACATATTTCATGTATCCATGCTCCGAAAGTACAAGCACGACGATGCCAATGTCGCAAGGATCGAAGAGCCGAAACTGAAGGAGGACCTAACCTACGTAGAGTATCCCACGAAGATCTTGGAGCACAAGAGATAGTATCGGAAAGACAAAGAAGTACCGTTAGTCAAGGTCGCATGGAAGTACCACCACGGGAGGGAAGCAATGTGGGAACTTGAATTAGAGATGCGCAAAGAGTTTCTGCACTTATTTGGTAAGCTCTATTCCATACAAGATTCAAGGATGAATCCTTTTTCTATGGGTGTTATATTGTAACAACTCAAACTTAAAAAAAATTAACCTTTATTATTTATCTATTTTGGTAACGTTCCTTGGCATTTATGTCCGGATTTGGTGGGGACTATTCATGTAACCCCTCCCTCACAAATCTTGACAATTATAGAGAGAGAATCTCCATGATTCGACCATTAAAAATATGAAATTGAAATAGTTCATCCACTCCCCTATTTCTCTCTCTCACCTCTTTTCTTCTCTAATTGCCAGTATATTATTGTCGTGCACTCTCGGCCAAAGGACATAGGAAGCACTCCAATAGGTTTTTAAGGTGTACATGACATAGGACGAGGAGGAGGACGAGAGTAGGACTTGCTCCGGTGAAGCGACAAATCGACGACTGAAAAGAAGGTGTATTTTCGGGATATGGATCATAGGATTTCTCCATAATGTTTCTGAATCATCTTGAAGATTTAAGTCAATTTTTTTTACGGCATGACATAACCAATAGAACATGTTTTTGTGATGATCTACTATCGAATAATTTTTTAGATCTATTGAATCATGTGCTATCCTATTCCTATAACGAATAATGCGTTTCACCGTGTTGCAAAACACCAAATAAATCAGATTGACATGAATCATTAGAGACATCGTGAATTTAGTTTGACTACATCTCCTATCTGTTGTGCTGTCTAGAATTTAATATCATTGATATTATACGATTGTACCCTGCTATGGTTATAGGAAATCTAGTTTAGTGCTAACATGATGATTACTATGATAGGTTGACATTCTTGCTATTATGTGACGTCAGCATGTTTTTATTTGTGAGTGAATAAGAGATTCATATGCTGTCCTCTTGCATATAATGTATGAATTATATGCAGGTTACAAAAGCTTTAGGTAATTATAATTATCTCTTTTTGTTTCTTTGTGCTTGATTGATTAATATATTCCCACAATGAATAAGGGCGTGAAATCTGTGTTGTACACACACACACACACATATGTATATATAGATGTCGTAAGGAGGTGGAAATAGGTTTGCTCCCTTTTTAATAAATATTTTGTGTAGGATGTTAATTGATGAGAGGCTTTAACATCTCGAATTATAAATAAGTATTAATTCAGGTAAGAATTTGAATAACCATGTTATAATCTAATCACAGTATGTTCATTATCCATTTTACCACATGCGTATCATATTTTTATTGCCTAAATCTACATTTCCATTTTAATATTAGTATCCATCAAATGGATCACCCTTGGACTTTCGACCGTCCGAATTTTGGACAGAGAATGAACATGATTTAAGTAACAACTATGATTTGATAAACCGCTATCCATGTGATTATCCTTCTCTTATTATCAACTTATGATAAATTGGAGCCACCTTCGCTCCCTAGAGCCTTGATTGATCCAAGTGATCAAAAGATAGGTCCATGGCTTATGATATAATGGAGGGTTACCATTTGTCTATCTAGATGGGAGTTTCCTCCCCTACAGATATTTTCACTTTACGTGAGGTCATCTTGCGCGATGGGGCACTTGCCGTGGCATTGATCCCCCACTGACCTACCATGGTCTAGATAGGTATACACTTGTGTGTTTGCAATGGTATTTCCAAAAAGTGAAGAGCTCTTCCATGTACGAATAAGATGAAAGAATGTGAATGACTAAAGATGAATAAAAGAACTTTGTCCTCAAGAATGCTAACTACTTTTCAAATTTTAAATTCTTAACAAGGAGAAAGAAAAGGGGGAGCAGGATGGAACAAGGGGAGGATGAGAGGAAGAAACCGAAGAGCAGAGGTGGAGCAGAGAAAAGGAGAAAGTGGAGAGAAATGCCTAAAAACTACGATTCCCTTGTGATGATATAATATTGAAGCTACTATTTTGAGTTCTCTAATGCCATATTTCTAACCTCTAGTTTCCTATACTTTTGATGCAATGCAATCTCATTATTTGCGTTTAATCTCTACCAGACCGAGAGATCTATTTGTTGTCATTACCCTATCCCATTCGAGAGAAGGGACATGTACTTTTCATTATAGTGCTTTAGTAGTATGATACTTGTTAATTTCTAGTGACTAAGAAGTCCATTGTTCTATTTGTTGTGAGGCAAGAGTCCATAACAACGACTAGTTGTGTTAGATTCATTCTAATTATTCGGATTAGGATAGAAGAATTGGTAATTTAATATAAAGAGATCGGCCTCTTTTTCTGGTTAGGATGAGAGATTGATCACTAGCTGATCATACTAAATTTCTACTCATTTTCCACCTTAATTCATGTGTATATAAGTCCTGAAATATTCATATTCTGATAACTATGCTTGATATTGCATTGATCTTCTCAGCATAATGTTATCTAGCACTTGCACATTTGAGCTGGATAATATACTGATTTAGTTCTTATTTATTTAATTTCTATTGGAGAGTTTTGATGCTTGCTATTCATATTATTTCAGTCTCCAAATCAAGGATAAAAGATAAGCATTATTGCTGGAAAAGAAGGGGGACACAAATCTGCAATCTGCCAAAAGCAAGAAAGGAATCTTTTTGCAAAGAGAGGGGACCAGGAGAGGTGTAAAAAATAAGAAGAATAGAAGCTTCTGATGTGGATCAAATGGAGAGGCAATGCCTATATAAAGGGGATATTCAGGAGCAAAAAAGGGCATCTCCTCTCCTGGCCATTTGGCCGGAGGCTAGAGGGGTTTTCTTGCTAGAGCTGAGGGTTCTTCTTAGGTTTTAGGATGTTTATGATTCCGTTCCTCATTTGTTTTCTAATGATTTCATCACTTATGAGTAGCTAAATCTTAGCTCTCTTAGGATAGAATAGTAGTTCAATTTCTGTTTATGGATGGATGATTGAATAACACTTTTGCCACTAATGTTAGTGTAGTTTCTCAATGCTTTTGAATCAGTTTTATGTTGATGTGAATCCTATTTTGCAATGGCAACTAAGAAGTTGACTTTTGATTCTTTTCTTGCTCAGAAATGAGAAAAACATTAGCATGTTTTCTAGTTCTAATTTATGTCAAGATCTGAATGCATCCTTTTACTTCTTGTGAATGTGAATCTCATCTTGTAATGGAGGCTGAGAAGCTAATTCTAGTTTCTCTTAATGTTTAGAAAAAAAGCAAGAACATTAACAATCATTTTATGGATTTGATTTCATTTGTGATTTCTGTTGACTTAGTTTCCTGGTTCTAATCTTTCCATACTAAGAATTGATTCATCAATTTAGCTTTTGTTAATGTGAATCTCATATTGGAATGGCAACCGAGAGGTTGATTAAGATTTCCTTCATGTTTAGCAATAAACCAAGAGAATTATCACTAGTTTGTGGATCTAATTGTATTTATGTATTGAGCTAGAAGTTTCATGATAATATAATATCAGTTGAAACACTTGTTGAATCAATCTAACTAACATTCATATGAAAGTATGATACTTAGTTCTAATTTTAATGCACTGTGGGAGTAGACTTTCCAGGTTGAATATGGTTTGATTTGTGTTGCTAAGTTGTTCTAATCCATCCATAGCAAAACATTAGATGAACATTCCTAAGAGAACCTTTCATTGATTGCTAGTTATCATTTTATATCAATTATCATAAAACACCAAAAAGATTTAACTTAGTTTAGGATTAATTTAGATTAGTTAGTGAATCTTAAGTTTCAAATCATTGTGGATACGACATTCGAGTTAACTACTCCGATCTGTGCACTTGTAGTTCAGTGAAGTGAGAAGTGCATAGTCTACGCCTAGACCTTGTTCAGTTTCATATTGTGCATAGTCTATGCCTAGACCTTGTTTAGTTTTCATTTGTGCATAGTCAACGCCTAGACCTTAGTCTTTCGCATTCTGTGCATAGATTCCAATCAAGCAGCAAGTTAGTCACACTCCCCAATATTCACATCAAGTTTTTAGCGTCGTTGGTTATTTTCTTTTCTGTAGATTAGTTTTTATATATTTGTCTTTGCTTTTTCTTATACCATCACCCTTTATGTCACATTCCATTGTTTATATTCAGTCTTATTTTTGTCTATCTTTTTCCTGATTAGGTTAGTCCTTTTTGTAATTTTCTTTTTTTTTTTGCTATCAATCTTATCTTAATCTCTATTTCATTTCATGCTTACTTCTACTTTTGATATCTTTGCACTTTGAAGATTAAGTACATGATGAATATGAGTTGGCAGAGTTTGCCCCATGACTATTATCAATCAAATGAAATGCCAATCAGTTAGGAGGATTTATATTATGAAGTTAAAGATATCATGTTCAAAACTCTTCAGAAATACGGTTTTGATGTTGGAGAACCATCACAAGTTCATTACAATTAAGGATCATCACAATTTCAACAGACTTCTAATGCTTTCATGTATGCCTCACATGGTTATGAAAGTTCAAATTACTGGAATTGTGAGGAAGACTTCTCAAGAAGTAGTATTATGTTTCAAATTTCTGGAATGCTAAGCAAGACTTCTCAAGCAATAGCCCTTATGTTTATGATTCACATCAGTCATGTTACTATAACAGTGAAAGTCAAGTGTCAGATTTTCAAGTTGCAGCCATGGATATTTCAGAAAATCAACAAACACTTAATCAATCCATGGAAGAGTCAAAACTAGAGATTATGTTAGAGAAATTCATTAGGAAGCAAGGTGCAATCTTGGAAGAGCGAGATGCATACTAGAAGGAGCAAGATAAACACCGGGAGAAGCAAAATGCAATTTGGGAGAAGTTACATATGACAGCAGATGCTCTTGAAGCTCAACTCCAATTCTTGGAGACTAAACTTTGTCTGCAGTCCAGTTCAGCTCCTCCACATCCACAAACCCCATCTGCCCATCTGAAAGAAGAAATTCAAGAAATAAAAATAGGAATTGAGGAGAAAGAAGTAGTCATGAAGGCTGAAGTTGAAAAGGAAGTTGTCACACTTAAAAGCACAAGTCAAGGAACAAGAGGAAGTTGCAAAAATTACTGAAAAGGATACTCCAATGATACCAGCAATGAATCACATTGAAGACCCACTCATAAGGCAACAAGTTATTACAACAAAGTTACATGATGAGACTGAAATGACCAAGGAGGATACAAAAGTAGCACAAGTTTCTTTTCAAACAGAGAAAGTTACAACAAAGTTCAAATTTGTAAAAGCAATGGGACATCCAATTAAGGAAGATCAATGTTTGCCTACTGATAATCGGGATCAAGAGTTCAAAGATCTTCCAACAATGCTGTATTAAAAGAGGCCATTAAAGAATTGGTTGCTTAAACAAGATGGTGACCCAGGAGATTCAGATGTCATAGATGAGAAGTTTTGGAATGAGAAGTTAGTAGATTTTTGGTACAATTAAGGAGGAATATATCAAACTGAAAAACAAAAGATCAATCATTGAAAAATTAAGAGATCCATACTTGATTAGTGAAGCTGTCCACATATTGAGATCTCTACTTGATCACATCATATTAAACATCCTTGACATCAAGAGTTGTAACAATGTCTGCCTAAGACATTAAAGTATGGCACCTCTTGGGAGGCAACCCAAGCCTTTTACATCTAATATCCTTTTGTTTTTGCAAGAATAAATTAGAGAGGAACATCATCTACCATTGAACTAAATTCAACTCAAGAAGTACTCGACTCATATCTTTGATTTTTCACTGAAATACATTTGATAACTGATTATCTTAATTATCCTTACCTAGCTCCTGTCATGATCGTCATAATGATAACTATGATTTCTTGTTCATATCAGTTGTCCAAATCTAACTTTGCCAAATTTCAGTGAATTTCTTAACCCTTACTGAATTTTAGTAATTGCTAGATTGCACAGATTTGATTCAATACTTGAAAGAGTTGATCAAGACTACATTCTTTTAACCATTGCTGATATCAAATGTTGAAATGATAGACCCAAAGAAGAAGTGGAGCAAGATATGCCTACCTCTCATTTCAAAAGTTGATCACCCACCCAACCCTCTCCTTTGCTTGGATGACTCATCACTAAGGACAATGTTGATGATAAGCTTGGGGGAGGAACTTGGTATTTTTCTGAACTGAATTATCATATTTTAGCTCTATTTTAAAGTTAATATTATGTTGATAGCCAGGTTATCACTATTATCATTGTAGTTCAGCTCAACTCATGTTATCATTTGTACTTATTATTGTTAAGTAGAAGTCATATAGTATAATAGTTAGTACACTCCAACACCAAATAATCATTAATTTGGTTGTTAATCTTTTTGATTCAATCAGCTCATATTCAGATGCATTTGATTTCAATTTAGTTGAATTTTTTCTTTTTGTGGGTAACACAAGCTAACACTTATGGGTTGGTTAGAAATTAGAAGATGTCTAGAATGGAATCAAGGCTTTTGCTGCTATGTTAAATAGGAAAACTTGACTCTTTGTATTAAGAAATGAGTAAAGATCATGTTTTCTAGTTCTAATCCATGTCAAGATATGAATGCATCATTTTACTTCTTGTTAATGTGAATCTCAACTTGTAATGGTAGCCGAGAAGTTGTTCTAGATTCTCTTGATGTTTAGAAATAAACCAAGAACATTAACAATTAGTTTCTGGATTTGATTTCATTTGTGATTTCTATTGACTTGGTTTCCTGGATCTAATCTTTCCATGTTGAGAATTGATTCATCCATTTAGCTTTTGTTCATGTGAATCTCATCTTGGAATGACAATTGAGAGATTGATTCTAGATTCTCTTGATGTTTAGAAATAAACCAAGAACATTAGCACTAGTTTGTGGATGTGATTGTATTTATGCATTGAGCTAGAGGTTTCATGATAATCTAATATCATTGAAACCCTTGTTGAATCAACTTAACTAACATTCATATGAAAGTATGATACTTAATTCTAATTTTAATACACTATGAGAGTAGTCTTTACAGGTTGAATATGGTTTGATTTGTGTTGCTAAGTTGTTCTAATCCATCCATAGAAAAAAAATTAGATGAACTCCATTCCTTTGAGAACCTTTCATTGATTGCTAGTTATCATTTTATATCAATTATCATAAAACACCAAAAAGAGTTTGCTTAGTCTAGGATTAATTTAGATTAGTGAATCTTAAGTTTCAAATCACTGTGGATACGACATTCGAATTAACTACTCCAATTTATGCACTTGCAGTTCAGTGAAGTGAGGAGTGGATAGTCTACGCCTAGACCTTGTTCAGTTGCATATTGTGCATAGTCTACGCCTAGACCTTGTTTAGTTTTCATTTGTGCATAGTCTACGCCTAGACCTTAGTCTTTCGCATTATGTGCATAGATTCCAATCATTCAACAAGTTAATCACACTCTCCAATTATCACGAACGTGCTCCACAAATATTATTTTAATATAATTTTCCTTTTAATTGGCATTTTAAGTAAGTTTAAATGCTTATATAGTCATGGTTGCGTGTAGCAACTAACCTTTGAATTAAAGCATAATCATAATTAAATTATCGATAAGCATTATAAAGAAATTATATAAGATTATTAAGAATAAATTATAATGTTTGCAAATATTATAATAAACATGTTTAACTATGATTAAATTTGATTAATTAGGGGTTTAACATTAATTTTTAACCAAATAATATGATTGGACTTTCATTGCAACCAATAGGGTTTCAAGCAGCTGAAGCAGGCAGCTCACTAGCTGCTAAGTAATGAATTTTTCGAACCACCATACGACGTATTAAAACTGTGGAAAACATATATAAATCAATTATTGGTATCCTCCACAAGTAGAAAAAATTGCAAGATGAAATCCCTAGCCGAACGTCCTCAAGAAATTCGACAAGTTTGCTGAGTTAAGGTCAATTTGCGGATCCGAAATCAACCCTTATCTTCATACGATTATATCTTCCTGGTCAGTTCTTCATAAATCATGAATCTTTTATATGCGCTTCATCATATCGACGTTAGCTTTCCATGACCATAAGAATCATGTAAAAAGGACTTCTGCAGAGAAAGTTATGAATCGAGAACCGTAGGTCGCTCACTCTGTCCTGAGTCAGAGACAGGTCCGCCTTGTAAATTAGAGTATGATTAGATTAGGGTTTGAAATTTATGCATGTTAAATTATACTTCACAAGGGTTTGGTGAGAAGTGGAATCATCCAATTTGGATGTGTATAGACGGAGAAATGAATTTTTCATTGCATAGTGAGTCTTCTGTCAGATTCCAGGACATTGACAGATTGCGACCCGAATTAACTATTTTTGTTATAAGTCTATATAGCGAGTTAAATTCTCTAATTTTTATGAAAAAATGCTAATAAAGTCTAGTTTTCAGGAAAATTATGCCCTAGTTAAATGGACAAGTATGAAAAAATATATAAAGTAATATTTCAGTGACACACAGTCTGTCATGGCACAAACCCTAGGTCAGATTGCTTGGGATGTCCTAACTTACTCACTTGGAATTTGATAATGATATTTGGGGGTTGGAAACCTTAGTATGTCTAGTTTCTAATTAATTAAGAATCATAAGATTTTCCCATGTAGTTAAGAAGTTATGAATTATTGATTGACAGACACTCAGTTTGAAACCCTAAAACAGCACCTAGTTAAGCTTTGGAGAATTAAAAAGTTCTAAGTGTGGAATAGCTTATGCATATAAATGTCTAAAGTTATAAATTGGTATTAGAGGAGGATATATGCATTTTAGGGTGCATAAGCATTCATACATCTTGAGCATGCATTGCATATTACCTTACTAGTCATTGGGAAGTAAGAAGACATTATTGTTTGTAGGAAAACCTCAAGTTGCAAGTGAAAGGGAGGAAATCTAATAAACCTCCTTGAAGTGATAAAGTACAAGGTGAGTGGCTAAATTTACAACATAGCAAAATGTTATATATTAGTTCTTTTATTTATGGTATTACCTCAAGCAAAACTTAATATTGTTATTATTGAAACATATCTTGAGTTATGAAAAGTATTTATGATATGTTTCAAGGATTTCATATGAGATGGAGTAACATCTTATACAAAAATATTTTCATGGAACAATGCTTGTGAAGTGAAAATAAGTTTTACATGATAATGATATATGATTATGACATGTGTATTTTGATGTTATTAAACTCCATGTGTTCATTAGCCATGCTATTTGAAAAAGGTCTTTGAGACCGCATTCGATATACATGAAGCCTTTGGGGCATATTTTCGGGTGTCTTTGCCCTTTGGGGCTGCTCTGCGTGCACGTATTGACCCATAATCGCTCTGCGTATCTGAGAATCATGATTGGGTGGCACACAATCATGATTGGGATACGTATTGACCCATGATTTGCTATGCGTATCTGAGACTCTTGATTGTGAAGCTCTGCTTAACTGTATGACACACAATCATAGAGGGATATGTATTGACCCATGATTTGCTCTGCGTATCCGTGACTCTTGATTATGAAGTTCTGCTTAACTGTATGACACATGATTATAGAGGGATACGTATTGACCCATGATGAGTATGTGTAATGACACATGTGGGAGTTTAATTATGAATATGATGATATTTTTTTTGAGTTACTTTTACTTATATGAAAGTTCACATGATTTGACAAGTTATGTTATATGTGCTATGCTTTAAATGTTTTCTCATATGAAAGAAATGTGGTTATTTAAATGATATACGCACTCATATTGTTCCCCTATATTGTACTTTTATTTCACTCACTGAGCAAATGATTGTTGCTCACAGTGCCCATTTTAAATTTTTCAGATACTCGTAAGTTTTTGAGTTGAGTCGACTCGGAGTTTGATTTTGCTACATATAGAAGAGGTCGAGCCGCTGGAGCACTTTAATCCCCCTTCACTTTTGTTTTTGGAAGCATGCATGTGTAATAGATAGTCTTAGATATATTGTAATTAAATTTGTGAGAAACTTTTTGTAAGATTGTATAAGACTTGATCCTGTGGGGTGTTACATGTGAGATAGGTTGTGAAACAATGATATTAATATGTGAATGTCAAGTCTTATAACTTTTATTTCAACTTTGATGAATAGATATATGCATCTTTTGTATGTATTGGCAAATACCACAAGATAAGTAAGGGAGGAGGTTTTATCGATTTTATTTTCAGAATTGCTAAACATAATTAAGGGATACAAAAATTGGGATTAGAACTTAGTCACAGAGTTGGGTGTGACAGAGTTTTATGATGCATGGGGCATGCCTTGAATTAATCCCACATGCATAAGTCATGGTAGAGATGCTGGGTATATATGGGAACATGTCCTTCACCAGGTGTGACACGTTTTGATAAAATCGTGCGGGCCGAGGCCCAGAGCGGATAATATCACACGCTGGTGGAGAATGTTACATATGGTATCAGAGCCACTCCGCGTGAGCCTCTGTGCATGGTGGGGTGCGATCACTCAACGAGGGCGTTGAGTCCCCTAAGGAGGGAAGGATGCATGGGGCATGCCTTGGATTAGACCCACATGCATAAGTCACGAGAGAGATGCTGGGTATATATGAGAACATGTCATTCACCAGGTGTGACGCGTTTTGATAAAACCTTACGGGCCGAGGCCTAGAGCGGACAATATCATACGCTGGTGAGGAATGTTACACCAATATTCACATCACTCATTCCTAATCTAATTATTAACGACTTATTCCCCTCTTAGCTCAAAGAGATATCGACGAGTTTAGAGGAAGAGTAATCGATTCGCATAGTAAGGATCCAGGGAACATTTAACTCATAACTAAGAATTGAAATACAATAGCCTCAACTATTTCATCACAAGGGAGTCTGCTCTTGTATATTCTAGTCTTTCCTCTTAATTATTTCCCTGCTTGTTTTTTTTAATCTATTGTGACAACTTTCAAGATATAAATAGATTGATATTTGATCTAAATCAACAGAGTTATGACACTCATGGTTCCTACTCGACCTGTGCACTTGCCGTTATGTGGACTCTAGAGTAAAATTTAAATATGACTAGAACTATATTTGGTGTGAGAAAACTACATCTACTAAAGTTCACACAGAGGTGTAGTACTTTTGGCGACGGAGGCTCACATTTTATTGAAAGAAGTTTTGCAAACTTATTGCTTAAATATGGAGTCAAACACCGAGTCTCTACCGTGTATCACCTTCAAACCAATGGGCAAGCAGAAATTTTGAATAGAGAGGTTAAATTGATCCAAGAGAAGACAGACTCGATAACAAGAAAAGATTGGAGCAGGAAACTCAATGAGAACGACACCATCCAAATTGATTTACGGCAAGCACTATCATTTACCTGTGGAATTAGATCATAAAGCTTTTTGCACAATCAAAGAGCTGAATTACGACTTCCAAGCGACTTCTGGTAGACTAATGTTGCAGCTCAATGAGTTAAATGAACTAAGGCTAGATGCTTATAACAACTCTCGCCTTTACAAAGAACGAGCAAAGAAATGGCATGATAATCACATATTGAAAAAGGACTTTAAAGAAGGAGACCAAGTTTTGTTGTTCAACTCCCGATTACAACTTTTTCTATGAAAGCTGCGGACTAAATGGTCGAGACCGTTCTCAGTTGAAAGAGTCTATCGTCATGGAGCAATTCAAAAATTTTTAAAGTCAACAGACAAAGGTTGAAACATTATAATCCTGGCACAGAAGTGTTCAAGGAAGTTTTATATCTGCAACCGAAATGCTAAAAATTAAAGTCGCGATGTCGAGCCAAACAAATAAATGGTCATCAGCCACATCAGCATCCATATAAGGTCAAAAATATTAAAATACCACTTGAAAAGTACACCTCATAAATTTAATTGAGAATCCCAACAAAATCTAGTACCATATCTACCCAATTGCCCGCCTGTTCAATCCCACACGATCATGCTTGTGACACCTCGAATCCCTACACACCCATGATTTTTTCCCTACATCCACTACATACCATCTATACAATAGTTTCTCAATCCCTAATCCTTCCAAACCTTCCTCGGTGTGTCCGACGATCGCCCTAAGTCTGTCGCACCTCAAATCCGGCCGACAGAATGAAGTGTACGTGGACATCATCTGACTTCGACACCAATAGTTCTTCAAAATCTATCAGACGTCGTCTACGTCCGGACGGTCTCCTACGAACATCTTCACATATGAGACAGCCGGAAGACAGCAAAGAAGCACAACACTTGCTAAATAGCCGGTGTAGAAATTTCTCCTCCACCAGGTTCTTAAATTTTCCAACCCTCGAACCACTCAATTTGTTTGATGATATTAGAACCCTTCTTCACCGGGCATGCTTACTGCCCTTCTTTATGAAACGTTGGGACCTCTATGAAGAGGTAGCAACAAAGTTTGTCGGAACGGTGTTCTGTATTCACTGTGACGACGACGGTGTCCCTAACCACATTAATTTCCATCTCTATAACTAGGACTTTCCTAAACCTCCCGAATACATGCCACAAAACTCCTCCACCTGATTTTCCTATTTATGAAGTATGGTATCAACTATCGTACCAACAACCTCCTTCAACTTGTCGGTCGCCACCTAATAAATCCTATTTTTTGATACCTCCATATTCTTCTTACCAATACCATCCTAATCCGTCCAAATGATTATGAGATGGATCTTGTTTCTGTCGACGAGCTTTTCATCATCTGGTGTCTTCTGTCCAACTTAGAAATCAACCTTGCAGCTTTTCTCATGCAAACTATACTCAAGGAATCTACTCGCTAGTATAACCTAATTCTTTGTGGCAATCTTATCTCACCAATTGCTGAACATTATGTGTTCTTAGGTGACACCGACCCAACCCCAACAACCCTGCTCAATTTGGACATTCTAACGCAAGGAGGGTCCTCTTTACGGTCAATGGCCAACATTTTTGGCGACAATCTGATCCCTCAACTCTTTTCCAATTGCCTAACCCACCCCCAAAAATCATCCATCTTACAAGGTCGGAATTGGTGGATGAATGACTTCATCCAAGTCACACGCCCAATTCCAACACTTCCTCCCCTTGCAATAGAATATATTCTATCTTCATGAGCTCCTTCTAGACCAAGAACAAATAGAAGACCTGTCGCCATCTCTTCTTCTTCATCTGCACCAGATGCCTCACAAACCTCGCCTCTCACCTCAGCTGTGAAGCTGAACCTTATCTTAGAACAGGTGACCAAGCTAGCAGAAGCTAATGCCCGCCAACATGAAGACATCCAAGCATTGAAGGACTAGCTCCATAACCTGGAACAATAGGGTCTCACTCATAATGACAAAGTTCAAGGAATAGAACTGGTGCAAAATTCCATCCACACTACACTTAGTGACATTCAACAAGTCATTGACCGGCTACTTGAGCTTCAACCCCCCCCCCCCCCCCCCCCCCCCCCCCCCCCCCGTCACTCTTCCTGGCATGATCGACATTGAGGGTAGTGTCGATTTCAAGCTTGGGGGAGAGGGCGACATTGTACATTTCTACTCTACTCATTTCTTTTTACATTTATACTCACAATTGCTATTTTACAATTGCAATCAACAAATTTACTATTTTATGAAGCAACATTGAAACATTTCATTTCTAGCTGTAAAGTAAGAGATGTTTCTGTGACTCTGAAGCCATGTTCAAGAACACCCTACCAAACTGACAAAATTTGAATCATTTCATGACTCCAATTCAATCCTCTAAGTGTAGGGTTATGGCTCGAAGAAAGTAGCTATGATGAAGCTTTAAAGGCTTGACGACTAATCCTATTCATGCTCAAATTTTACTTTTACTAAGTCTGTTAATAATCATGTTAATGCTAATTACCTTAGTGCACTGTCAAGATTAGCAAAAGTGAATAAGAGAAAGTTAAAAGCAAAGAAGAGAGGGCTAATGTAGCCCCAAAAGGTACAAAAAGGGTGTACTCCGGAACTTGGATGAATTTGGATGATTAGATCCGTAGGGGTTCATGCCTTGCAACCTAAGAGCAACTGCCCTGGGATTTGCCGATCAAAAACTTGTTACACAGATCACCCAGTGCACTATGGATAATCACATGAGTACCGAATTAATGAAAATAAATAAGAATCAAAAGAAAGCCCATATTGCACTGGTGCACTTAGTATCGACATTCTTATTATCGGACCATCTTTTTCTTTGTGCCTATGAGCTGAATTGTGAGGAATTTAGAAATGTATTGCTTCTAATACCTTCACTAAACCCGGGGTATGTGGACAAGAGAGAAGGCACTTGAGTAAAGAATGTAAGATCTGAATGCCAAAAGAATAGTTGGAAAGCAGGGTGGAGATTGAAACTTCTTATCTTGAACATTGCTTGAGGACAAGAAAAAATCTAAGCTTGGGGGTATTTGATCATCCCTTATTTTACTTATGATTATTAAAGCTAAATCCCCTAGATTGATATAAAAATCTTATTATATTTGAAACATTTCTACTATTAGCTGTAGGGTGGAGCGGAATGAGTAAAAGGAGGCTAACTACTTTTCAAATTTTAAATTCTTAACAGGGAGAAAGAAAAGGGGGAGCAGGACGGAACAAGGGGAGGACGAGAGGAAGAAATCGGAGAGTAGAGGTGGAGCAGAGAAAAGGAGAAAGAGTAGAGAAATGCCTAAAAACTCATTAATTTTGTTGGAGCCTACGGCTGGCTAAAAGGAACTCCAATTCCCTTGTGATGATATTGTATTGAAGCGACTGTTTTGAGTTCTCTGATGCCGTATTTCTAACCTCTAGTTTCTTGTACTTTTGATGCATTGCAATCTCATTATATGCATTTAATCTCTACCAGATCGAGAGATCTATTTATTGTCATTACCCTGTCCCATTCGAGAGAAGGGACAGGTAGATACTTGTTAATTTCTAGTGACTGAGAAGTCCATTGTTATATTTGTTGTGAGGCGAGAGTCCATAACAGCGACTAGTTGTGTTAGATTCATTCTAATTGTTCGGATTAGGATAGAAGAATTAGTAATTTAAGATCGAGAGATCGGCTCTTTTTCTGCTTAGGATGAGAGATCAACTAATCAATCATTTCTAATCTAATTATTAACGGCTTATTCCCCCCTTAGCTCAAAGAGAGATCGACGAGTTTAGAGGAAGAGTAATCGATTCGCATAGTAAGGATCGAGGATCATTTAACTCATAACTAAGAAGTAAAACACAATAGCCTCAACTAATTCATCACAAGGGAGTCTGCTCTTCTATATTCTAGTTTTTCCCGTTACTTATTTCCCTGCTTTACTTGTTTTTTTGATCTATTGTGACAACTTCTGAGATATAAATAGATTGATATTTGATCTAAATCAACGGGGTTACGACACTTGTGGTTCCCTAGATCTGATTTGTATTCTAATTGCAGAATAAAATAATCTCCGTAAAATGCTTAAGCACAACAATCATAAATAACTATATTAATTCAAATCTAACAATCAAGTTCATGCAGTTTTCTCGTAAACAATAAAAATCTCTATTACATAAAAGTATAAATTATGAAATATGAGTAAATAGCATCCGCAATGATTACAAAACAGAATTCTTCATCTCCGATGATTTCTAGATTGCTGCAAAGTACACGCGCTGAGTTGCTTCGTAGTTTTTTCGGAACAAACACCGAAAGACTCTAAAATTCTTCTTTAGAAATAATGCACGGTTCTTAGGTCTCAAGAACCACAAGCACACATTTTTCTGTCTCCTAGGGCATTTATTTATAGCCTCCAGGTGTCCCAAGAGTTTTGGTAGAGTTTCAGTTTGATTCGAAGTCTTTTCATGTTAAAATAAGTAAATTCTGAATAGACTTTGAAAGGTCTTTAAAACTATCTAAAACTTTTTCAAATCCGAGTAAATATATTTCCTAATCATCCCTAAGGCTTAGAATAAAGTTTATGTTCGATCTGTACTTGAAATTCCTAAGAAAAGTAGAAGAAATCTTGAAAATAGCCTTCGTAATGGCCCATAACACCTCTGTAACGACCCTAACATGGTTTTTTCATGGCTTGTAACATTGATTTCATGGCCCTAACTGTGTTTCGGAGTAAAAGTTGGATTTTAATGGCCCATAACATCCTGATCACGGCCCGTAACATGAGCAAGTTTCTGGTTCAAAACTAGGCATTTTAATGGGCACGGACTTTTCACGCCCCTGCTGCTACGGCTGTTACGGTCATATAACGATTTGTTATATTCAGTTCAGCCATGGCAGCCTCCACTAATTTGCAATTTTTGACTCCGTTTTAACTCCGATTTGAGTGCAATTTATTTCTATAACTTCGTGACTCAATTCTCTTAATTTTTCTACATAAAATAGAGAATTTGGATAGATTTCCATTTTTATAAAATTAAAGCAAATAAGGTCCAAAGTGATACATGCTATATGAAAATGAATCGAAATATGATTAAATGCATGGCTAATTATATGTTGTATTTTGCATGCATCAAACTCCCCTAAGTTTAGGTACTTGTTTGCCCTCAAGAAATATTCAAAGCAAAGCTACGACCAAAATGGTTAATCATCGCTTCCACCCTGTCACTCAACTATTCTTCTTAGCACTAAATTTTATGCATCCATCGCCTAAGTGTCTCACCACTCTCCATAATAACCCGATTTTGTGAAATTTCTAAATGAAAGACATTTTTAAACTCCTCCAAATTTGATTCTAAATAATAAGAAAATAATTTTTGAAAATAAAAATATGTTGAATATGCAAGTGTAACATGAGCTTTTATACATTTATTACTTTTATATTTCTTCTCTTAGAAACTTTTCATCAACATTTTTTTTCACTTTTTTTTTTCACTGATTCGGTACTCATGTGCTTCTCCAGATTTTGCAAGGTGGTCCATATAATGGGCTTTCGATCGACGGATCCTAGAGCAATTGCCCTTTGGTCATCAGGCAAGAATCCCTTATGGATCTAATTACTCGAACTCATCAAGGTTCCGGATAACACATTTTCGTACCTCCTCATACTTTTTGGGGCTCCACTAGCCCTTTTTTGTATATGGTGATAATTTTACATGTACTTATTTATTAGTAAGCTCATCTACACTTGAATGTTGAACAGGGATATAATTATTATCAAGGTAATATTATAAATAAAAAAAATAAGAGACAGGACTTGTCATTAAATCATCCATAGTTTCACTAACACACTTTCTTCAAACCAAGCATGAAGGCGATAAATGATAAAATATTAATGCTTCAAATTTCGTTAATTAACAGGATGTCCTTGAATAATGCTTGAAAAAAAAAATTGAAATTATATATATATATATGAAGTGCAAGCAAATATGCAAATAAAACATGAAGAATATGAAATGCAAGCAAATATGTAAATAAAACATGAAGAGAATGTATGCTTGCAATGCAATGTAAAAAGATATGCATTACGCATGAAATTGCAAACTCCCCCAAGTTTCAACTCAACAGTGTCCCCTGTGTTGAAAATCAAACTCACAGAAGAATAAACATAAAAAGAATTGGATTATTTTCATAAACCTCCCCTAAACTATCTCGATTTTTCGCATCTAACCTCAAACTATGAACTTATTTTTTTGCATCCCGAAACTATCACAATTTTTTCACTTTAGTCCTTCCGTCTACTTCGGTTATGTTTCCATTACTTTTTATTTTTTTCATTTATGAAAAGATTAAATTATCCCTCCCTCCATAACATATCAAATAATAAATATAAAAAAGAAAAGAAAATCAGGGGGAAGGTAATTTAGTCCTTTCATACAATTTTTTTTGTTTACCACTTTAATCCTTCAAAGATTTTTTTTATTTGTTATTTCATATTTTTATGGAGGGAGGGGTAATTTATTCTTTTCATAAATGGGGAAAAAAGTAAAACTAATGGAATACGTAATTGAAGTGACGGAAGGAATAAAGTGGAAAAGTCGCGATAGTTTAAGCATCCAAAAAAATAAGTTCGTAGTTTGGAGTTAGATGTGGAAAATCGTGATAGTTTAGAGGAGGTTTATGGAAATAACCCTAAAAATTTATAAAAGTAGAAAAGAAAATGATACGACGTGATTTACGTGGAAGATGTAGGAAGAAGCCATGAAGAATCCTTAGTATCCTTGACCGATAGAAATTTGGGCGTCTCTGTTTCCTACTTTTCTTCAATTCTAAGGACGCAAATTTTCTTTTCTCTTTCTTTCTTCCTCTTCTTTTCTTCTTGTTTATTCCCCCTTTTTTTCCTGTTACAAGTCGTGAGGGGCAAGTAATGACCCTTCTGCGCGATTTAACGGGTGGTGATCGAGAAATCACGACCCTTGCAGTGGCGATGAATATTAGGCGCAGATGGTCACGGGTCATCATAGCTCGCGCATGGCCTTCCGTAGATGCTCACGAGTCGTGAGAAGCTATTGACGCCCTTGGCAGCAGCTGTGCGACGAGACTCCGGCAAAACATGGGTTGTGATATGGAACTGACGACCCGTAAAAAAATTGTCTTCTTCACTAAATCGATGTCGTCGATGGTGAGCAATGGGTGACGGACCTGCAAAGAATAAATATGAGAGATTAATAAAAATAAGGGTCATTACATGACCTTAACGGGTCGTTATATCATATGGCTTTGGTGTTAGGGTCGTATAAAAGTCTAACGGGTCAGATGACTTTGGCATAGGGGCTCACTATGATCTTAACGGGTCGTGATGCATGGGTTACAACCCGTGAAAACTAAGATGTATGGATTGTTAAACATTGTGATAGTCGTTAATCTCCGCTTATGACCCATGAAGCTGAATAGGTCCATTAGTAACCCACTATGGACCCATGAAATAGTCTTTATGGCCCATGAAATATGTGTAACATCTCATGAAAATCATGCAGGGTCATGAGTCGAGTAATAAAGCAGGGCTTAAGAATTAGTGAAATCACTTACAGGCCGTGATAAAGTTCTAATGGCCTGTGCAACAAATATGCAATGTATTATGTGTAATATAATGTGTCATGATGTCAAGGTTATGATCCGTGAGAATCAAATGTTCAAGATGTATGCCACTGTGACATGTGTGACGGTCTAGCTACGGCCCATTAATGCTATGACTTACTCCTTGATGTTGATGGTAACGGGTCGTGAAAACATTGTTATGGCCTGTTATGAAACATCAATGCTAGTGTATCCTGTGTGACAGGTCGTAATATGAGGTGAAGGGTCGTGACTTGAGTCAATGATAGGTGGGATTCAATAAGTTACGAGTCGTGAGATGGAGGTTACGGCCCATGAAGCCCAAAACTTGAATGTGCCCATTGTGAAGTGCGTGAATCAACTAGGACGACCCGTGATATGGACCTTAAGACCTGTGAAGAGCTCGTCATGACCCGTTACGGCCTAAAAAATTTGGAATGTCTTCTCGAGACATGTTAAAATAAACTAAAGAGGCTAAACAACTAACATAATCTAATTAACTAATCTAACATTATCTAAATTAATCTACACTAAAGTAAGCAGAAGATCTAAAAGTTTAAGGATTGAGAATGAGTAGTTCTAAGTTTAAAGTTGTTAGCTCGACTTTGATATGGCATATGTTGAGACTAAAAAAAATTATCAATAAGAATAATATAAGCAGATATGGAATGATCTCACCGGGTTTAATTAATGTGATCGGGAACGCTTATCGTGGTGAGGCTCAGCACATGCGATGTTGGATGATGCCTACGTTTTCGATTTAAGGTCATCATCTGCTGGTGGCGGTTCCTCATGTACAACAACTCTTCGAGGTTGAAGTTGAAGGTGTGTTGCTGCTAAACTTGGATCGTCAAGTGATTTTTAGGCCGCCATTGTAATGATGTAGTTGGGGAAGATTGTACTAGTGTAGGTGGAGAACTTTTCCCTTCTAAAGTTTTTGGCAACTTCACTAATGGATTTGAGGAGATGTGCATTGATGTGCTCTTCTCCTTTGGTGGTGGCGTAATTAGAGACAACAATGTTGGAGTGACAGGAACTTCCAAAGGCGGGCCCCTCCTTTGAGCCTTCCCATCTTTCATGATGTATTTACTTGTCTCCTTGACACACCATTGAGTCATCGCTGTCCTTGCTAAAAAATTTGCTTCTGGGTGCCATGGATATTGATAATGGCACGAGCATAAGATGACCTTCGAATTCTCTTCGATGTGCCTTGGACATTCAGTCAGTTTTGCAACTTCATTCTCCAGCACATGAAATTTTGATTCCAAAGCCTTGAACTTGTGTGAATAGTCGAAGAGAATCGTCGACTTCAATTTGCTTCTGAAGTTTGGATAATTGAGAATCCAAATTCTAGATGTGTTGGTCTTGCATTGTCAACCTTATTTCAATTGTTATGGCAAATTGACCAATCATTTCTACGAAGTCAGAAGTTGACGATTTGAATTCGAGAATTGATACCACATCCTCGTCCGACTTCTTGTTGTGCTGCCTGATGTTGTGAATTTGTCTCTCCAAATTTTTTATTTGATAATTTTGTGTGGAGAGATTCTTCAACAAAGAATCTAATAATTCTGTGAATGTGGTAAATGGATGTCGAAATAATGGCGCCTTGATAATGGTGCCTCGATGTGAATCCCATCTTGCTGGACAACAGGGTTGTTTATCTCAACTTGTTGATTTGTTGTCATTTTGTTCCTCGTCGTTGAGGATGTAAAGATGTGCTCATGGTGATCCGATTGTGTAAAAAAGATATTACCTAAAAAGCTTACACAACACTAAAATAAAAAAGTAAAGTAATACAAAAAATAAAAATTCTCAAAGTAATTTATATGAGATACTAAAAATTGTGAACAATAGTTCCCCGGCAACGGCGCCAAAAATTTGATGCGTTAAATTTGTAACAATAAAATTGTTAGCAAGTGTACTAGTCATATCAAGTAATAAAGTAGAGAGTAGAGTGTCGAACCCACAAGGAACTAGTTAAATCTAATCTATCCTAATAATCCACTAAGAGAAGAAAAGGGTGTGTTGTGATATGAAGATAGAAAATAAATGTCAAAAAATTAAATAACAAAAAAATTAAATAAATTGGTTTTGAGCCTAAGGATTATGGATGATTAATGATGATTATTAACTAGCATGATCCTAAGCTCAGGGATGATTAGGGAACATATTTACTCAAATTTGAAGAAGTTTTGGATGGTTTTAAAGACCTTTCAAAGTCTATTTCGAATTTACCTATTTTAACATGAAAATACTTTGAATCAAACCGACACTATACCAAAACTCTTGGGACCTTGGAGGCTATAAATAAAGACCCTAGGAGACAGAAAAATATGCGCTTGTGGTGCTCGAGGTGCTTGAGACATAGGAACCATGCATTATTGCAGAAGAAGAATTTTAGAGTTTTTCGGTGTTTGTTCCGAAAAAACTACGAAGCAACTCAGCGCGTGTACTTTGCAGCAATACAGAAATCATCGGAGATGAAGAATTCTGTCTTCTAATCATTGTTTGGTTGCTCTTTACTCTTATTTCATTATTTAAACCTTTTATGTAATGGAGATTTTATTGTTCACAAGAAAAATGCATGAACTCGATTCTTATATTTAAATTAATATAGTTATTTCAGTTTCTTTTTATTATGATTGTTGTGCTTAATGTTTTTTACTGAGATTATTTTATTCTGCAATAAGACTACAAACCTGATTTGTGGTGGTTAGTTTTAGGATTTAATAATTTTTAGCAAATCGATTATTAACTTAAAGTTTAAGCAGTCATAACACGAAACTAGTAACTCATCGTTTGTGCTAGATTTTGTGCTGTCTATTAGTTTCTATCCAGTGAGAAACTGTTAGTTTAGGACTTACAACTTAATGCATCTTAATATCTTTCTTAACTGAAGATCAACTCATTGTTTGTGATCCTATGTTTTGCAAGACTTAAGATAGTTTCATTTATGCAGCATGGAGGTCAATAATTTAAGTAATTATAATTCGTCTCAAGAACTGAATCTATTCATCATTGTTATAATTCAATCATAATCTAACACAAGAACACAAGGTGGTTGTTGACGAGGTTCGGCCACACCTTGGCCTATATCCATGCTTTGACTTCTTGACCTCAAGGTCGTAGGAGATTCCACTAAACTCTTCCTTCGTTCAAAATGGGACAAGAAAGAAACCCATTATACCAAACCACCTTTTCTCTGCTTTGAGAGATAAGACACATTTCTCCTCCTAGGAAGCTTATATTTTCTCTAGCCTGAGAGATAAGATAGAACCTCTACTACATAGGAGGTATTTCTCTCTTTTACAATGTTAACCTCACAAGAAAAGAAGAGAGAAAGAGGAGAAAATATAACAATGAATTCAAGAAAATGATTTTCCTTTGATGCTTGAAGTTTCCCTCTAGCGCTCGATTAATTTTGGCCCCCTTGGTCTTCTTTTATAGGCTTCTTAACTCCATTTAGTCGCTGAGACTTGTTTCATAATTTTGGGGCCAAGATATGACCATTTTAATGCATTTTGCGCGTTGACCGGTCGACCATTATATGTGAATGACTTAGTCTCCTTGGGCGAGCCAAGAACTAACCCCTAAAAGGTGAAAAAGTTTCTCAGGTCTCTCTCTTTCAAATGGCAAACTAAGAGGATCGTGATTGAAGAAAAAGACCTAAACAAGTTAGATTTTGATGATCATATTGGTTCTCTCTTAACCTATGAGATCGAAATTCAGGAAAAAGAAGAAGAAAAGACTCCCAAAAATAAATCACTGGCATTAAAGGCAAACAAAAAGGAAGAAGACTCGAGTGAAGAAGAAGTTAATGAAAAGAGACTCGCACGCTATACAAGAAAGCTTGATAAATATCTCAAGTTGGTGAAAAATAAAGAGAAGAATGATAAGGCAGCTAGAAGGTCATGTAAACACCATCAAGAAAGAATATCAAGTCTCACAAAAAAGGACAAAGAAGAAACATTTCAGAAAGGGAAGAAGAAAAAACATAAAGAGTCAAGTGAAGGTGAATCAATTGACTCATCAAGCTCTTCTAGTGAGAATGCATACCTATAACTAATGGTACATAACAATGAGGTAATTTCTAACTCTTCTAATTCAGATAATGATGAAGGAGATTTTTCCTTTGATATGCACAAAGAATTTTCCTCTCTTATAAAAAGGTATCTTGCACTTAAAGATGAAAAGGAGAAATTACTACATGAGTTTGAGAAATTAAAAGAAGAAAATGATACATGTTTTATGGAAAATGAAAACTTGAAAAATGAAATTGACACTTTGGAAATTATATATGCATGTGAAATTTTAAAATTGACATGTTCGTTAGAAGAAATAAAGAAGGAAAATACTTCTTTGAAAAATACAAAATAAAGCTATTTCCCATGTAAAGAAAAGTAGTTCAAGGAAATACTTTGGACATGAAATTCCTAATTGGAAATCCAAACATTCTTATGATAAATCCTTAAAAAAATTCACATATTACTTGTTTTGCATGTGGATTTCATGGTTATTATAAATATCGATGCAAAGTAGGAAAACCATTTCAACATGAAATGATATGGGTTCCGAACGGAACCGTTAAAAACAAAGATTGACCCAAAGAAGATTGGGTACCAAAGATTAAATAATTGCTTTTCAGGTGCGTCTCACATGTAAAGGCACAAAGTTCATGGTAAAAGTATCATTTACATTAAATTGTGAGCATGCAGAATTGGTTATTCCACTACAAGAAAATCGAAGAATATCGACTCAATGAACTTGATGCTAATGCGGCGCTATTGAGTCTTTGGAAGTTATAGCGTCACTTTAGCATCCAAATAGCGCTGACAAAATGCGATGCTGGTAATCGGTGGCTAATGGCATCGCAATAGAACCAACAAAGGTGGAGACACTACTAGCGCCAATAGTAGACGCTATCTTGATGTTATGAAGCGTGATGTCTAGTTGGGAGCAGTAGACAGACGTCGCTAAGGAGACGCTAAAGTGGCGCGATAGGAGAGGCGCTACTTCGATACTCAAGAGATGCTAACATTATACATTACTTGACGCTATTTCGGTGCTTTTGTGAGGCCAACATCAAGTTTGTTGCATCTCCAATGGGACGCTAACGTGACGCGAGATGTCGACGCGAAGGAGACGTTAAAGTGACGCAAAGGACGATATATTTAATATAGAGTCGAGTATGTGGGCGACGCTATGGACACCCTAATTGCAGATTTTTTTGACCCATTACAGCCACATTTTTTCCCCTTCCCACACCATACAATTATATAATGCATATAAATGCATTGATATTCATCACAGCCATAATATGAAAGCATCACAGACACAATATTTAAGATAAGAATATGAAAAGTAATAAACTGAACTAACAAACTATACATATATCTAATAATAAGTATATAAGTAACAAAAGTATAATTTCTATGCATCCTAGGTTTGGGAGTTATTGTTATCATTCCGGATGTTCGATCCGACGTGCTCGGTCCATGGCCTCGCGGGGATTGATTCTGCGTTAGGATCAATCCCTGAATCGCCTGTAATAGCGGGGCCAACTGCTGCGACTGCTGCTACGATATCTGTTGTGATATCTGCTGTGATAGTTGCTATGATAGTTGCGTCATATCAGGTGCAATAGATGAGCTCGGAACAGAGGGCCGACTACATATCCTCCGCTCCTCTTAGGTACCTAAGTGGCTGTGCCAAGGCTACACAAGTATCCTCCTCGTGTTGTGCCGACCACCTCCTCCCAAACAATAGGGTCCTCTGCGAAATAGAAAAATTATGCAATCATATAATATATAAATTATATATCAAAAAACACAAATTAAAAACATGAATCCCTTCCTAGAACATTACCTGGTGGCTGAGTACTCAAATCATCTTCATACTTTTCAGTCATTTTTGCATTATACTCATCCTAAAAAATTTAAACATTGCGCATTTAAGAAATAGTGCACTAAGGTCAATAACCAAGTGAACATGTGATGAGACTTACTAGAAGCCTACGAGCAGTGGGTGTGACCAAGTCATTGGTCTTCTGGCTCTTATGCGTGGCCTTGTAGACCACGCGAAAGTCCACAAAACCGCCTTATTTTTCCTCCTACAATAAAGTTTCAAATTTTATAAAATAAGTATAAGTTAAAAGTTTGATTAATTAAATTTGTATGTAAATTATCATGCGTCATCGATGCTCATCAAATCACATCGACCCCCTTGTGTGGATGTGGGCATCGGATTTCGAAAGTTCGTTAACTCTTGCCTTTTCGACTTCCTTTGCCATCGTTCATTCGCCCTTTATGAACATCAAATACTTATACTTTCAAAAATTATAAATTTAATAAAAACAATTTAACAGTAAATATACTTACCACTTCCTACATAAGGACTCTCAAACTGAGCAACTAATATGCCTTGGGCATCTTTGTATGTCTTGCTCCAAAGTGAGGCCGACGGACATGATGACCTTGCAAAACTGGTACAATCGATTTTGAAAGCGTTTCACAGCCACCTCCTCAAAAACTCTCTGGATCATCCCTAAACTAATATCCGGATGAAACTGATTTTCCCCCTACACAATACGTTAAAACTTAGTAATTTAAAAATAATATAAAATAAATTATGTAACCCAAATAGAAGATCATAGCGTAAAGGCTCAAAAGATGTCCTCTCGCACTTGAATTGGGACATCTTTCCACGATCCTGCCCCTTCCAGCAAGTGGAAAAGATTGAGTGCACTAACATCTCACATGATACTAGCGAGTATGAAAGTGGTCATGCAAATTACAAAGAAGAATTAATTTTCTATCGTGTAATCCCTCTTCATCTATCGAAGAGGAATCATCATTCGGTACAACTAGGGTAGGCTGAGAAGGTCCGACATCATCTACTGGCCCTATAAAAAATATAAAATAAATCATTATGCCATATCAAATTAAACTATTGATAATTGATATTTGTACAGTAATGTTCTCACCTCGAGTGATGTCTATCACTGCATGATCCGCGGCAGTTCGCTCGTCAGAATGTGATAAGCCGGGTGCTTGTGCTATCGACAATGTAGCAACTACCATTATTGAAAAATGATTAATATAATTAATTGAGAAATATAATGTCAATAATAATAAATATATCACCTGGGGTAAGATATTGCTCGCCAACGCTAGAATGTGGTGAGGCGTCCGATAATATCGATGGTGGCGGTGGCGTAGCAACTATCATCATAAAAAAAATTTAATTTTATGAAATATACAGAAAATAACTTGGTGTGAGATGCCGATCATCATCGTGCGATCGAGACGTCCCGACTGTGTGCCCCATCAATGGTGGAGCAACTGTGATAAAAAACAAAATATTTAGAAAACTCTATCGCCTACAATGTATCGCCTACTATGTGACATGTATCTAGAGTGATACGTGGAGCCGACCCACCAATGGATCGCCTACTATGTGACAATCCGGCTACGTGCCCTGTCGGCGGCGGAGCAACTGACATTATTAAAAAATGAATATAACTATTATAATCAACTAGAAATAAGCAGTTGGCAATAAATCTTGAATGCCTGGTGGTCGTGATGGCTCACTCATCCGGAATGAATGCCTAGAAGAGCGAGATGACCTAGATGCTCAACCTCTAATAACCATGACTGAAAAAAGTAACAATCTTCTCTTATTATCGGTAACCATATATAACTGAAAAAACTAACAAGCTTGAGTCATTGGACGAACTACGGGATTCATTCGCTTGTTTCATATTCTGATTCCTTTTCATCATTTTCATCATCGTCGCTATAATATTGGTTCGAGTCATCATCAACGAAATTGTCAAAGTTCACTTTCAAGAGGTCATTTGAATTGAACTCTTCCATTGGCTTAGCGTCATCGACCAATTGAATATTCTCAACTCCATCGGCTACATCAATCGTCTCATTCACTCGATCTTCTTAATAGTAATCATCCATGGGCACATCATTGTAACGGATGATGTTTCATTATCATCTACCATTATTTCTGCTAAGAATAGTCTACTTCTCACTTTGCATGAGGCCCACCATTCATCCTTGGTTCTTTTCGATGGATACTTAGTGTAGTACACTTGTTGCATTTGTTGCGCCAATATGAATGGATCGTATGACTGAAGTCTCGATCGAGGATTAGTATCCACCAATTTAAACTGTTGATCGATCCGAACTCCTTTCTCTGGATCGAACCTACGATATTTTAGCACCACGACTTTGTTCGATTTTTTCAAATAAGACAATTCTATGATGTCTTCTATAACACCATAGTAATCAAAGTTGTTGTCCCCGTACATGCTTCCTAGAACACATATGCCACTATTAACAGTTAAACGTCGTCGGTTATATTCTTCTATATGGAACCGATATCCATTAACTATGATACCGCAGTAGCTAAGAACTTATTTCTTCAGTCCATGTCCCAAATCTCGAATTTTTAAATCTATTACTGAGTCATTAATAACCTACAAGAAAAATAACTAAAACTTTATTAAAAGTTACAAACTTAAGTAACAATTACGAGCAATCGGAAAGAATTCTCACTTCACATCTTAACCAATCGGTAAAATGTTCGTCTCATAGTTTCAATAATTCATCATTTGAAGCTAACAGATTGATTTTTTGCTATAATTTTTCAAATTTTCTGAATTCATAGTTGTCAATTAATGAAATCACATAGCATCAGATAACTTTAAATTATATAACATATTAAAATAAATTTTCTTACTCGAGATACGGCGTCACTTCGCTACAATTTGCAAGGATATAATTCTCAACGGAGGTGAGATCTCTGTCATTCAAGATAACTTTGCGGCACCAAGAAGTCGACATGGGTACTTGAAGATGGATAGAATATTCATGTCAACTTCTCCTTCACCACCATCATCGTTTCTTGGAACTTGGGTGTATCGTGATTGTATGTGTGGCTCAAAGTATTTTGAAGTGAAGTTCGACACCTCCTCAATGAAATATGCTTCACATATGGAGCCTTCAATCTTCGCCTTATTCTTCGTCTTCCTTTTCAAATATAACATGCATCTTTCGAAAGGATACATCCATCGATACTGAACCGGATCCGCAACTTTTATTTCATATGGAAGATGTACAATCAAGTGCTCCATCACATCAATGAAAGAAGGTGGAAATATCTTCTCAGCCTTACACACGGTAATCACAATAGAAGCCTCTAACAGAGAGATGTCTTCTTTCCGAACGATGGATGTACAAAGCACCTTAAAGAACATAGATAACTCTGATATGGCCTTTGGAATAAGTTCTTTAAAGGCAATTAGAAGCAGCCTTTGCATAAAGATATGACAATCATGACTTTTCATCCCATGTATCCTCCCATTTTTCAAGTTAAAATAACAAGATATGTTTGATACATATCCGTCGGGGAATTTCAATTGCTTGACTCATTCGAAAACCACTTTTATTTGATCATTGCTCAAGACCTAAGTACCTTTTGGCTTTTTGCTTTTACCATTTTAAAGATAAATGATATCTAGCTCTCATCTTTTGCATAAAACTTTCATGTCTTCGCGCACCTGTATGCTATCTTTTGTTCTTCCTTTAACATCCATAATAGTGTTGAAGATGTTGTCAAAGACGTTCTTCTCCACATGCATGACGTCCAAGTTATGACGTACTAGATTTGAAGACCAATAAGACAACTCCCAAAAAATACTTCTTTTCTCCCGATTATATTCACTTCCAAACCCAATTTTCTTGTAACTACCGACTTTCAATCCGAATGAGACTTTATTAAGCTTGTTTACTTGCTCTAGCAATTATTGTCCCATCAAATGAGTTGGAGGCAATGTGTTTTCAGTTGTATTCTTTTTAAATGAGTTTTGATCACGTCGAATTCTCCAATGGCAAAAACATCCTATGACAATCAAACCAGTGAACTTTCCTACAATTTTTCAAATAAAATGATTTTGTATTCTTTCCACATGTGGGAGAAGCAATTTTACCTTTTGTGCTCCAACTACCCAATATTCCATATGCTGGAAAATCACTTATGGTCCACATTAATGCGGCTCTCATAATGAAATTTTTGCTTTTTAGATTTGTCATAGGTAACCACGCCATCCTTCCACAACATCTTGAGTTCATCAATCAAAGGTCTTAGTAAACATCTAAACTTTTACTAGGAGATGGAGTACCCGGGATCTACAGGTAAGCAATATGTTCTCTCATCTCATACACATGCTTGAAGGAAAATTATAAGGTGTCACAAAAACCGACCAACATGAATAAGCAGTACTTGATGAGCCAAATGGGTTGAAGCCATCGGTGCAAAGTCCTAATCTAACATTGCGTAATTCTACAGAAAAAGCTGGATGAAGTGCATCAACTCGTTTCCAAGCCTCAACATCCGAAGGATGTGTAATGAAATTTTGATCATCACGTGCCCCTTCTCTGTGCCACCTCATAAATGATGCAATTTTTTCAGAAAGAAATAGTCGTTGTAATCAAAACAATGGGAAAGTATCTGAATACTACATTTGCCACATTTTTTTTGAACTTTGGGAATTCTTTCTCGGCTTCTATCTGGGCTCGCCACAAATAGAACAACTCATAAGTGAGTTATTTTTCTTGTAATACAACATGCAATGATTGTGACATGCATCAATCTTCTGAAATTCCAAACATAAATCTCTCATCAATCTTTTGCACTTGTAAAAATTTCCCGGTAATTTCTCTGATGTTGGAACCATACTCTTAATAATGGCAAACATCCGATCAAAACAATTTTCGCTCATATTAAATTTTAATTTCAAGTTCATTAGTTGTGCCACTGCAGAAAGTGTAGTTTGCTTCACGCATCCATCCCATAAAGGTTCATCTGCTTCTTCGAGAAGATTATAAAATTTAGAAGCTAAAGGATTCCGATCTTTTTCAATCAATGTTTTGCCAACATTTTCTCCTAACATTGCATCTCATAACATGTCCTTGTACGGATTTCTTGACTCGCCCACATTGGTATTTACATTAGTTGTCTCTTTAGCCCATCTTTTTTCGCCATGAAAGAACCAATTTGTGTATGTCAGTAGGAAACCGTTGTAATATAAATCCTTCTGCACATCATATCTTAATTTTCACTTATAACATTTGCACTTCCGGCATGGACATAAGATTTCACCATATGAATTTTCTGCCTCACAGAATGGATGCTTTGCTTCTACTAGGCAAGGCCAAAGCAACCAACAGCACACACCATTTCACCACTAGGGACAGGCCAATCCGAGCTAGACTCATGGCAAGGAAATCTTCCTATAAGAGGAGGACCACTGGAGCATAGGGAGACAAAAACTGCACCACTGACAACTAAGAAAGCATTGCATATAGAGGGCTAGAAAAGAAGAAGGAAAAGCAACTAGAAAGGGGGCTGGAGGAGAGGAGAGCTAGGGAGGGAGCTAGAGAGAACTGAAGAAAGGAGAGATGATTTGGGGAAAGGAAGGGAGAGAGACTAAAGGATCTTTTGGAAGATGTTCTATAGAAAGACTATTGTTTCATAGATGGGGTGCCATATCATCCATGTTGAACGGTAACTAACCAGCTAGCTGGAGGTGGGAGATGCTTGCATTATGACTTGTGATTCCTGTTCTTAGTTTCTTACGATGCTTTTACTATTTAACTGATTGTCGAACCTTGCTTTTGTTTCAATGGAACCATCATATGATTCTATTTTATTTCATACCGAAATGATTTGTTGATTTCATATAGAATTGGAGAATTGATTTTACTTGCAAACCTGAGAGGAATATCTTAGAGGGATTAGAGCTAGACAGGGATATCATTCTACAAGAAGAACGATTCTCATTTAATTTTTCTTTTGTTCCTGTAATGGACTCTGTTGTACCAAAGGCTTAGGCGTCGTGTGCTCGTTGAATCCCAGCCTCAGAGGGACACACGCATATCAGACCTTTGCATGTGCACCAAGAGGTAAGGCAGGGGTTTCGATCATCATAAATGGATTCTCGAACCATGTTTTCTCAAAGTGGATTCTTTTTTGCTTCTCATTTCATTTTGTCACTACCTTACTTTTAGAATCTAGGTCTTATAGATACTCGAGAGGGAATTATAACCCTTCGCTATTGCGGGAGACTGAGAGGGCATACAATAGGAGAGTTATTTTTTAGAGAGCTCGCAGAAATCTCATATTACAGCTTGAAATAGGATTCCTAATCACCTAAATGCTATTTGCTCTGCGTAAGCTCTAAGCCTTTACAGTCCTACCCGAGAGGGTTATCCATATCATCTTTATTCAAGCCAAGAGGTTTTCAAATGCTTATGGTTATCTTTTCGAGGACATAGTAGCTGGAATAATGCAAGGCGTAGTTCGATCCTAATGATGAGGTTTGATTCGCTTATTGATTTAGTGTGCACGAGAGTGACACTTGAATTGTATATATGAACTCGACAACATGCTTAGACTGAGCCGTTTACAAGCATGAGAGCACCGCCAACAAGCTATGACTAGTATCATGATGTTACCCATCTACGCATGTTGACAGGCAATCAAACTTGCTTACCCTAATATTAAAAAAGCAGGAAAACACACGTTCTATTAAATATCATCTCCCGAAGCCCCTAGCACATGTTTCCAGTGATTGATTAAATCCCTCATATTTTGTTTTTGTTTGTCTATTATCTTACTATTAGGAAAACCCAAAAAAGAATTAGCACAACCATTCTACTTTCAAAAGCACTTTTACTTTTTTTGCTTAAATTCCATTTCAATTTTCAGCCATTAGATTTCGAGTTTGGTTTGAAGTTTTTCGAAGATTTGCATTAGAACTTCCCTGTGGACGAACCTCAAGCACTACAACGATACTCCATATACTTGCGGATCGCTTTGTGTTTGTATAGAGATTTTATAAATTTTAAATCTTATTTCGACATTCTTCTTCTATGCATAGGGGAATTTGCTTGTGTAGGGAATAAACAAGGGTCTTTTACTCATTCCTCTACAAAGAACAAGTCAATTTTATGACACTTTGTGCTCCTCATGCTATACACACTTTATGCGAGTCATTATCTTCTATTATTTGACCATAGGGCGAAACCAATCGTCAGCAACTACTATTGAAATATTTGAAACCCAACCACAACTACTCTAGAAGAATAGTGATAAGGAGAGTCACCTGATCGATCCGAGACACCAGCCTTTCCCACAAAGGCTAGCAAACAGTCAAAGTGACTAACAATTTCTTAAGATTTTAGAAGTATTAAAGAAGTTACAGATAAACATTCTGTGTGTTGAAGCCATCCAATGGAAGCCATCATATGCACGATTTTTGAAAGAGATTCTGGTGAAGAAAAGAAAAGTTGATACCCAATAAATTGTTGCCTTAACAGAGGAGGTTAGCGTAGCTACTTTGAAAAAGTCATCATCAAAGCTGAAGGACCTAGGGAGTTTCTCAAATCCCTGCGAAATAGGAAATATAAAAGTGAATAGACCGCTGTGTGATCTAGGTGCTAGTGTCAGTTTAATACCACTATCGAGGTGCCAACAATTGGAAACTAAAGAAATGAAGCCAACTAAGATGATCCTCCAACTTGTTGACCGATAAATTAAACATCGTCAAGGGATTATCGTAGACGTTCCTATTGGAGTGGGAAAATTTTTCATTCCTGTTGACTTTGTTGTGCTGGACATGGAAGAAGACAATAATACCCCCTTGTTTCTTGGGAGACCATTTCTTGCTATGGCTGGGGCAATAATTAATATTAGGAATGACAAGCTTTCCTTTTAGCTATGGGATGAAACTATTGAGTTTAACTTGACTAGGGCCATGAAGCACCTTAGTCTAAAAGATGTTAATGAGGTTGAAGATATAGACAACTCAACTGTTAAAGAAGTACTGAATCTCGTGTTGGTGGATGACCCATTAAGGAATTGCCTCATGGAAGATGAAGAGCCTCCATTGCTTCAGACATGTGCAAAGCGTTATTCGAATGCAATATCGTGGAAATGCTGGATAACCAAACACTCCTGTCTTTCTCCAAAGAAAATTGGAGCATTCATTCTGAAATAGGAATCCCACTCAACGAGCCCAAGCTAGTCGAACCTGCAGGACCAAAGGTAGAGATGAAATGTAACGCCGCCAAATTGCATCCCGCCACGTGGTAGAATGCGCTTCGAGTACGCTATAGGTCATCCTTATGTGTACATCATATTGAAAAAAAAAGACTTTGACTGGTCAACTCAAACATCATATAAACGCGGAAGACTTAATCATCATTAAATAATTAAAGGAGTATGACATCTTAGTATGCGGAAGACTGATAAAGAACTTCATATGAGTCCAAAGGGAAGCTAGTAAATCAAACTAAAGGACTCAAGATACCCATGTGCAGCCACCTACGAGCTCGATCTGTCACAGTTGGCCACCTTCATCATTTAGATCTAGTCCTACATTTAAGAACATGCAGGGGAGAAACCTCCCTATGAGTTTTGCAACTCAGTATGGAAGTAAGATAGAAATAATCATAAGATCATGATACTAGACAAGAATCATAAGGACACCATCATCATCATATAGAAACAAAATAGGTATCATCATGATATAAATAAAAGGACTCTTGTAACATGTCATATGGATAGGAGATCACTAAGATCATAAGAAATTCATAGATCAAGATGTTATCTTCTTGGGATCATAAGGTCAAAAGATCAAGATAGATCATAATAAATCATCATAGAATGACAGAGTCGATCATCATGATTATGAGGTCATCATCATATAAAGATTCATGAGAGATAATTGTATGAAGATAGAAAATCATGAATTGTATCATCTTCTTTAAGTCATAATAATAATAGATCAAGAGATCATGGAAAGATCATCATAAGTGTGGCAAAAGCCAATAATCATCGTAAAGAGATTTCATTATTAATATGCTTAGTCTTCTTCGTCATCTTATTATTCATCTTTGACTTATAGTGGGGTATATTTCAACTCAAAGGGAGGCCTGCCTCAACCCATCCATCATCATCATCATAACTCGCAAAGCCAGCCCATAACTGACCGTAGTCAGCTCATAACTGACCGAAGTCAGCCCATAACTGGTCGTCACCAGTTTATCATAAAAAGAGCTCTCCATTTAACATTTTTCATCTTTTATCTTGCAGCTTTTAATTTATCTTTCACTAGGACATAAGGCTCATGATTAAGATTTGGTCATCATAAGAAAAGATCAACAAATCGTATTGATCAAGGGTCCTAATCATCATTATCATTATATATACGACTTAATCCGAACGACAAGATAGGATCATGGAGAGAAATCAGAAATATATGAACATCATAATCATCATCATTATCATAAGATAGATCAAGATCGATGGATATGGATCAATGTCATCATAGATATGATTGGATCTAAATTAAATCATCATAAGATCGTAATAGACATCATCTATTGAGGGCATAAATAACATAATCATATCACGACTTAAATCAGGACTATGCACATGAATCAGGGATCAAAAGATCATAAAAATCATCTTGATAGTATCGGAACCCGGGCCGAGTTGGGTGAAACTCGGACCGAGTTCGTAAGGGTAATATTGGAAGAAAATCATGACATGGCTCGGGCCGGGTGTAGGTCATACCTTGGTCGGGTTCGTACTTAACAGTTCGGTCGGCCGATTCGATGAATCGGTCGACCGCTCGATAGAAGTCACGGCCGAGCGAGACTTCATCATGGAACTGCTCGGGTCGGATCATCATCAACTTGGGCCGGGTTCTTCTTCATTGCAGAGCTTCGGCTCGCGACAATGGCGGACCCGGCCGAGTTCCATCGAACTCGGTCCGAGCATGGACCTACCCGGGCCGAGTCAAGGTGAACCTGGACCGGGTTCCTCTTACACAGAAGCTACGCTGGTGCGCAATTTGCGTTCCAATAGTCATTTTTCGGCGATGGTCGGCACAAATCATCATCATACAATATTCTATTATAACCAGACATCAATTTGGACATGCTTCAAGTCTAAAATCATGATTCTAGAAAGAATCTACCCTAGTTCCATACCTTTTAGTTTCTGTCCAAGAAAATATTCATGCAGTCTTCTTCTTCCTCTTCCTCTTCTTCCTCTACCCGCTCCTCTCGGTTCAGGCGTGCGTCCGGTGGCATCCACCCCCTCTGACGAGTCTCTTGTTGATGACGGCGGATCAGGGATGAAATAACGAAGGGCGCACAAAATAGGGGAGGAAAAACTAGGCCCAGCTCGTAGGGAGAAAAGGGGCTGATTTGTTTGATTTGGCCTCATATTTATAGGGGAGGAATAAGAGTTGTTGTTGGATTTAAATTTCTTTCAAATTTGTTTCCAACTTATCTTCCTTGATTTGGTTTTATCTTTATTCCCTTTTTTTCTTTCTTTTCTCTCTCTTCTATCCGATTTGAATCTCTTATTTTTATCTCTTTTTTTCCATGAACCGGATGTTACATGAAACCACTTCCCTCTACACTAAGGTATACATTATTGGGACCAAATTCCTCTTATCCTGTTATTGTTAGCTCTGCACTGGATAAAAAATTAGATAAGCTCATTGACGAATGTTCTGTGAAAACATAGGAAAGAGATAGGCTATACAATGGAAGACATCAAAGGCCTTATCCTTCCCTTTGTATGCATATGATTCCCCTAGAGGAGGATGCAAAGCCGACTAGGGAATTCCAAAAGAGGCTGAACCCTATCCTCCAAGAAGCAATGAAAAAAGAAGTAACAAAATTGTTAGACGTCGGACTTATTTATGCAATTTTCTAATAGCAAATGGCTAAGCCACATTCGAGTAGTCCCTAAGAAAGGGGGATGATTGTTGTTGAAAATGAGAAAGGAGATAAGGTAGCTACGCGCACCACCATAGGGTGAACCATGTGTGTCAACTTTAGGAAGCTAAACAAGTCAACCACAAAAGACCACTTCCCTTTTCCTTTTGCCTAGCTAGAAATTCTTACATTTGCTATTTGGATGGTTTTTTGGTTTCTTGCAAATTCCTATAAAGCCAACTGACTGACGCATACTTTCGGACTTTGTAATGCACTTGCAACTTTTCAAAGATGCATATTTTTGTCTTTTCTGATTATGTGGAAGATATCATGGAGGTATTTAGTCCATGGATCCTCCTTTGATTGTTTTTTGATGAAATTGTCTAAAGTGTTGCAGAGATTCGAGGAGGTCAATTTAATTTTAAATTGGGAAAAATGTCACTTCATGGTGCAACAAGGAGTTGTCTTGGGACATGTTAGATCTCAAAAAGGTATAGAAGTTGACCCCGCAAAGATTGAAGTTATAGAAAAACTACCCCTTCCAATCAATGTGAAAGGAATTAGAAGCTTTCTAGAGCATGTAGGCTTCTATCGTAGATTCATTGGAGATTTCTTCTAAATCGCCAAGCATCTTACATATTTACTACACAAGGATGTTGTGTTCAATGTGACTCATGAGTGTATACTGGCCTTCTAGCATATTAAGAAAGCATTGATCTCAGCCTCAATAATGCAATCCCTGATAGATCACTACCATTCAAAGTCATGTGTGATGCTAGCGACTTCGCAGTTGGAGTTGCTCTGGGTTAGAAAAAGGGCAAGGTCATTCACATTATTTATTATGCAAGTAAAGTGTTGGACCCGATGCAGAAGAACTACACACCACAAAAAAAGAATTACTCATTGTGCTTTACTCCATGGACAAATTTAGATCCTACTTAGTGGGTTCAAAAGTCACAGTACACACTATCATTCAGCTCTAAAGCACCTCTTTTTCAAGAAAGACTCTAAACCAAGGCTGATCAGATGGGTGCTATCACTCTAGGAATTCGACATAGTGATCAAGGATAAAAGCGGCCCAGAGAATTAAGTAGCAGATCACCTATCCAGATTGAGTACAAGAAAGGAGAAGTTCACGAGGAGTTACCAGTATAGGCCACTTTACCTAATGATTCATTGTTTTTCGTAACTACTAAGATTTTCCCTTGATTCACAGACATAGCTAATTTCAAAGTTGGGGGCATCCTCCCAAGGGATTTGAGCTACCAACACAAAGTGAGGTTCCTTTATGAAGCAAAGAAGTATTTTTGGGACGACCCATACTTCAAAGAATGCTCAAAACGAGTTCCAGAGGAATAAACTCGGGATATTATATCTGCATGCCATACACCTGCGTACGGGGGGCACGGAGGTGTTCAGAGAACTGCAATTAAAGTGCTTCAAGCCGGTTTCACATGGACATCCTTATTCAAAGATGTCCACTAGTTTGTCAGTGCCTGTGTCCTATGCCAAAGAATAGGAAACATCACAAGACAATAGGAGATGCTTCAGACCGGAATCCAAATACTTCAGCTCGAATCAAGAATCCCTAGGGAATTCCAAGAATTCTTGGTATAAGTTTGTTCCAACAGTGCAACTCTTCGATGTCTGGGATATCGACTACATGGGCTTGTTCCCTGGCTCAGGGAAGTATAGATATATCTTGGTCACAGTCAACTACTTTTCCAAATGGGTAGAAGCAATACCCACGACGCAATGTGATTCACATCATGTAAGAAAGCTCTTTCTAAGATTATTTTTCCCACGATTTGGTATGCCAAGTATGAGATCTCTCACAAAATTTCAACCCCCTATCACTCGTCGACCTCAGGGCAAGTGGAAAGATCAAACAAATAGATCAAAACAATACTGGAGAAGACCATAGCTAGATTTATGAGGGACTGGAGTTCCAAGATGGACGATGCTCTCTGGGCGTACAGGACCGCATTCAAGATATCCCATATGGAAAAGCTTGTCAACTACCGTTGAATTACAGCACAGGGCCTATGGGCGTTGAGGTTTCTAAATTTCAATCTGAAGTAGAAAAATCGAAAGCTATTGCTGGAAGAGCTAGAACAATTGAGGAACAAAGCCTTTGGTAACTCTATTATTTTTAATAACAAAACAAAGAAATGCCATAACAGCTGATCGAACAGAGACAGCTAAATGAAGGAGATCAAGTCCTCTTATTTAATTCAAGACTTAAACTTTTCTCGAGAAAATTAAGATCCCATGGTCTGGCCCCTTCGGAGTTCTAAGAGTATTCCCATCGAGTGTAGTAGAGCTGGAAAATTCAAGAGGACAAACATTCAAGGTCAACGGCCAAAAGGTTAAGCTCTATTTGGAGACAACCTCAAAAGATGATGAAGAAACCATTAGGCTGTACACACCAACCATCGATCTAGGGAGCATCAACAATGTCGAGCCGACGACATAAACTAGAGGCACTTCTTGGGAGGCAACTGAAGTTCTAATGATTTTTTGTTTTTCATAGTTTTGTAGAAATAAAACAAAAGCACCTGCATAACACATCCAAATTTGGGGAACATGAGACATTTGAGAACATCAGTGGTTTTGGAAATGCTACCACTTGGCATAGGCCTACGTGCACAAAGGAACTCACCAAGGTGCAAGTTGGTGGAAATATTATTTTATTCAAAAAGACTGGCAGAGTGACTGGGAGAAAAGCCGATTTGTCAAGTAGCGGTCAACTCATTTAAAAACCAAACAAGACGTCATTTCCATGCCCTCCTCTACAACCTCTCTCATCGAAGAATGATTGAAGACACCACATGGCAGCACCCCTTCCCACAACATATCACATCTCCCCACCTTGTACGAGGTGGTCTTACTTTTGGTACACTACACCTTTGTTGGATCTAAGTTTTAATGACATATAAAATTATATTTTGATGATACAAACCTCAAAAAATTAAAGCTAAATGCTGAAAAAGTTTAAATAAAATGGATAACTTTATGCGCTACACTTTGATTAAATAATTGGCACTGATCTCATTAGTTTTGGATGAATATTGAACATTAAAATTGTAGATAATTTTGTTACCTTTTCATAGACTCAAAGATCATCTAATTTGGATAACTGTACAAAAAGTTATGCTTAAAATAGTACAGGGTAGTCGAGCTGATGGCTAGAAAATAGGTCGACCACTCAGGAACACTGGTCGACCGTTCAGGAACACGGTTGACCGGCTCATAACACAGGTCGACCGGTTAGTGCAGAAAATTTTCAAAATGCAAAATGTTGAGACTATACCGGTCGAGGTACCGGTCGACCGGTTCAGAACATAGGTTGACCGGACAGTGCAAAATTTGTCAACGGCCATATTTTTCATAAAAGAAAGTCTACCGATCGACCGGTCCAATGTGCAGTTGATCGGCATCCGAGTCAAATGAACAGTAACGGTCAAATTTAAAGGAGAAATTTGTGAAATAATTTCTGGACAAATTTTCCACGTACTAGAGTCTATAAAAGGAGTGCCAAGGCAGAAGCAAAAGCAACCCATCCAAGCATTGAAGCAAAACTTCAAGAAATCAAAAGAAGATCATTTCTCTTGAGGTTATCATTTAGAGTTTTATTTCTTTCTCTCTTCCACTCTTATGAGCTTAGTTAGCTTTGTAAAAGAGAGAAACATTTTGTTCAGAAAAAGTAGAGAGAGCTACTGTGTAAAAGAGGTTCTAAATCTTACCTCTTGAGCGAGAGAAATAGATTAGCTTCCTAGGAGGAGAGGTTGCCTTGCCTCTCGAAGCGGAGAAAAAGTGATTGATGTAAAGGGCTTTCTGCCTTGACCCATTTGGAACAAAGGAAGGGATTAGTGGAATCTCCTGTGGTCTCAAGGTCAAGAAGTCAGAGCGGGGACGTAGACCAAGGTGTGGCCGAATCTCGTCAACAACCACCATGTCTTTGCGTTTAATTTTCTCGCTCTCTCTCCCCATTCATATTATGTTTATAATCTGAATTGCTTTATTTGCAAAGGTTTTAAGAATCATTTTTGTGCTTCTGCGACGATCTTTGTAAAATCGATACTTTTGAATTAACACCAATTCACCCCCCCTCTTGGTGCCCTTTGGGATCCTACAATTGGTATCAGAGCGGGTTGCTCTTGTTTTGATCTTTTGAATATTCCATTTTTAATCATTTTTAAGATTCAATCATTTTTTTTAAGATTTAACAATCTTAAGAGCTATGGCATCAAGTGCATTTGTTTTTGCCGAAGGACAATCAATTAGTCGACCTCCCCTTTCAAATGCATCAAATTTTGCATATTTGAAAATTAGGATTCAAGCCTACATATGTTCTATTGATATAAACATGTGTGATATTATCGAAAAAGGTTATTATTTACATGAGAAATTACCTTCTGAACATGACAAAAGACAGAAATTTTTTTAGAAATTGGATTGGAAAGCAAAGAATATTTTTTATTGTGCTTTGGATTCAGCGAATTTTAATCAGATTTCAAATTGTGAAAGTGCAACTGAGATTTGGAACAAACTCATCACTACTTATAAAGGAACCAATAACGTTAAAAATCTAGATTGAATATTCTAAATCATGAATATGATTCTTTCAAAATGTATGATAATGAATCTATAAATGATATGGTTGCTCGATTTAATGATATTGTGAATGTCTTAGCCTCTTTGGGGGAGCCAAGAACTAACCCCCAAAAAATAAAAAAGATTCTCAGGTCTCTCCTTCCAATGACATACAAAAAGAACGGTGATCGAAGAAAATGATCTCAACAAATTAGATTTGGATGATCTTATTGGTTCACTTCTAACTTATGAGATCGAAATCCAAGAAGAAGAATCTAATGCTCCCAAAAAGCAGACATTGGCTTTGAAAGCAAGCGAAAAATGAAGATAACTCAAGTGAAGAAGAAGTGGACAAAAAGAAACTCACCCGCTATACAAGAAAACTTGACTAATATCTCAATTTGGTGAAATCTAAAGAAAAGAGTGAGAAGTCAAAAAGAGGATTATGTAGACTTCACTCAAAAGACAAAAAAGAGACATCTTAGAAGGAGAAGAAGAAGAAATATAAACAGCCAAGTAAAGATGAATAAAATGACTCATCAAGCTATTCTAGTGAGGATGCATACTTGTGCCTAATGGTACACAATGATGAGGTAACTTCAAACTCTTCAATTTCAAATAATGACTCATCGAGATTTTCCAAAGAAAATGTTCCTTTAGATGTAAATGAAGAATTCTCATCTCTTATAAAAAGATATTTTTCAACTAAAGAGGAAAACGAAAAATTACTATATGAGATTGAAAAACTCAAAAATGAAATTGAAACTTTAGAAATTACACATGCATGTGAAATTGTAAAACTATCATGTTCTTTAGAAAAAAGTAAAGAAGGAAAATGACCTTTTGAAAAACTTACAAAATAAGACTATTTCTCATGTAATGACAAATAATCTTAGGAATCATTTTGGACATGAAAATTCGTATTGGAAATCCAATCATCTATATGGTAGAAAATCACATCTCAAATGTTTACATGTGGATTTTATGGTCATTCTGCATACCAATGCAAAATAAGAAAATCTTCACAACATGGAATCATATGGGTTCTGAAAGGAACATTATCTAACAAAATTGGACCCAAAGAAATTTGGGTACCAAAAGTTACTTGATTATTTTTCAGGTGTGCCTCACATGCAAAGGACATATGGAATTGGAAATGTGAAGGCACAAAGGTTATGGTAAAAGTATCATCTATTTTTTGGTGCCACTCAAAAATTCAAAACTACTATAAAATCTAAGTTATTAACCGTCCTCGTGGGAATGATAACTCTACTCATTCACTTTTTTACTTGAGGGGCTAATGCACTTGCTAATGTTTGCTATAAATTTTAGACACATCAAATAACAGCGCCAAAACCCCAGCCACTTCCTCTTACTCTTGCCCCAGTCCCAAAAACCCCAGCCACTTCCTCTTATTCTTGCCGTAGGAGCACCATCTAGTCGTCACCTTCGCCATAGGACATCGCACAAGGGATACTTATTTTTTACCATAACCTTATTAAGCATAAGATAGTCAATGTAGAGCTGCATGGAGTCATCCTTCTTCTTAATGAACAAGATCGATGCGCCTCGGGGTTAGATGCTCAATTGAATAAAGCCCTTATCTAGTAGCTCCTAGATTTGCTTCTTCAACTCTTGCATATTGGCCAACGCCATGCGGTATGGTGCCTTGGAGATGATTGTCATCCCCGATAGGAGCTCAACCTTGAAGTCCACTTCTCGTCTCGATGGCAGTTCGGAGGTATCTTATGAAAATACATCTGGGAACTCTCGCACCATATCTATCTATTGGAGCTTAGTAATGGGTGAATCAATCTTGACTACACTCGCCAAATATCTACTGCATCCCATCTGAAGTAGCTTTTGAGCCTTTACTACTGAGACAATGACATTAATTCTTGTCGATGGAGTGCCCCAATGACGTTTCTGGCTTGCCCTGTGCACCTATAATAATCTTTTGCTTATAGTGTAGGGATGCATCGTGATAAGACAACTAGTCGATTCCCATAATAACATCATAATCCACCATCGGGGTGACAATGAGATCAGTAGAGAAGTTCTTCCTATTGACAGTGATTGGTACATTCGGAATCTACCTAGCAGTGTGAAGAGTACCCATAGGAGTACTCACACTCATAACATGTGGAATCTATTGTAGGGGCAATCTAAGAGCCTGGGCACACGACTCAGAAATAAAAGAGTAGTAACCCCTGAATCAAATAAGATGGTAGCAGATAAGTTCGCGATGGGGAGAATACCTCTAATGCCATTATTGTCATTAATCACTGCATTAACCTCCATATTTTGCACATGGCCCTGAACGATAGGATTGGCACCTCCTATGCTCTGGTTCCCTCGACCTTCTCTGATGAGCTGAGGACAATTCCGGATGAAGTGCCCATGCTTTCCACAATGGATACAGGAGCCATTTCTCCTACGACACTCTCCATCATGATAGAGGCCACAATGAGGGCCCAAGGGCCTCTATTGTGGCACAGGTAAATAACGCAGTGGTGGGGGCAACTACCTCAATGGCTAAAAAATCAAGTTTTTCATTAGTCACTGATGCGTAATATTTGTAACAATAAAATTTGCTAGCAAGTGCACTAGTCGCTCAAGTAATATAGTAATAGGAGTAAGAGTGTCGAACTCACGAGGAATATTATTAATTCAATATCTGGGTTTATAAATTAATAAGAGAGGAAAAACATGGATTTTTGGAAAGAGGTTTTATGAAATAAAATAAAGAAAAAAAGATAAAGATAAGATAATGGTGTTGAAGTTAGGCCTTAGGATGAAAATTGATCAGGATAAATATTTGAACCGTAAAAGATAAATTTAATCTTTAAAGATGGATTAGAAATTTTCCCAAGTTATTAATTTACAAGATTAACATCACAGAGTCCACAAACTGGTAATTCTGCTATTTAATCCGGTAAATCAAACTATCTTAAATTTAATCAAACCTAAAGTCCCACAAACTGATATTCGTCAGATAAGATTAAAATTAAGATGCATTAATATGAAAATCCTAGACTATTAATCACTCCACAAACTGGTTAGATTAACAGACCACATAAACTTGATTCTCCACACACTAGTTATCAAATTTATGTCAATTATTAATTTCACATAAAATCAATTAATTTAATTAATGAATTCTGAAATTAAATAGTCCACAAACTGGTAATTACTCAACTCAGAAATCCAAGTAATTAAATTAAAAGCATTAAGCACAATTAACTAATTGATCAGAAAAGATTAAAACAAATAATATAGGGTCCAAATAGTTTCCCTTCAATAATAATCTCCTAACATGAAATAAATAAAAATATGGAGTTCATCCTAGAAATTCTAGAGGGATAATAACAAAATAATAATAATTGGAAGAATTACACCCAAATAGACAAAAGTCGAAGCTTCGGATCACGGGCAGATAGTCGGGCAGCCTCTCGGACTTGATCAGGGTCACGATCAACTTCCAGCCGTCGCACCTCTCTCATCTTGGTCGTAGCCTGCAGAGCTCACGACTCATCGTGTAAGAAAATCTGAACTTCAGAGCACCCATTGAAATGACAGATTCTTCACGTATTTATATGGTGCGGACGGCGTTCAATTTGATCTCGGCCGTAACATCGTACGGATGAATTTAAATTTACGAGATAAACTCGGCCAAAGATAAATCCTTTTTATCATTACACCCAAAGATAAATCTTTCTTATCTTTACACCTTCATATATCTTGTTACGCCCAAACAATTTTATCTTTACACCTTCATATATCGGCCAAAACGTATGATTTCAATTGCCATTACCCCCTCCAAATCTCGGCCGTAAGAAATTATTTTATCTTTACTCCCAAAGAGATAAACCCTTTTACTCCATTCGAATTTCGGCCGTAAGGAAAGAATTTAATCTTGTTATGCCCAAAAGATAAAATCATTTAATTGTTACTCCTTTTGAATCTCGGCCAAAACGACTTGGGTGTAAAGCCAAATCTCGGCCGTAATGATGAATTCTTTGAAATTTTGGCCGATAGAGCACAATCCATTTTAATCTCAATTTTTTCTGCAAAATAATTATCAAAATTTAGTTAATCCATCCACAATTAAAATATTCAGAGAATTTAATAATTAAAATTGATAAATCCGGAATTATGATTAAAATTGCTTAAAAAATAATGCATGCCATGATCAAATTACAGAAAATTTAATTAAAATAATTAACTAAAATATGTTATATTTTGCATGCATCAGTCACTACATTATTAGCATTAATCAATGACCATCATGCTTGTATTGTACCTAAAGCTGCTATGGTGCAAGACGTGGCTGTGCTTGAGCGTGGCGTGGGGCCTTTTTGTGAGGATAAGGTCTGTGTTAGAGATCACGTCGATCGTCCCTCCTAAACGGTCGATGATTTTTAGTCCAAGGCCTCTGCTGCTCTATTCATCTGGCTGGAGCTTTAGCTTTATGCTCATCCTAATCTCTCTCCATACGAATGGTTAGTCTTACTGCCTTGTCCAGATCATGACAGTCTACCAGGACTTCTAACTTTAGTGTTCGTTGTAGGCCATCAACAAACTTGTTGGCCCTCGGTCGTCCCACGAAAGGTAATGGGTAATATGGCTCCAGTTGGATGAACATAGTGTGATAATCAGCCATAAACATGGATCCCTGCTACAACTGTTGGAACTCCTGTTGCTTTTGGATGCGCTCATGCTCAAGTGAGCGAGTCTGAAATGCCTTATGGAATCCTGTCCAAGGAATATCCTCCTCTTCTTGACCCTTAAACTTGGTGGCCCACATAGTTTTTCACCAATCCATTGCAGTCTCGGTCAGCATATGTGTAGCATATAGAACCTTGCGTCCGTCAGAGCACCTCATAAGTTTGAAGATGCACTCTATTATGTCCATCCATCGTGCTGCTTTGAAGAAATCTGCCTTAGCATCATATTGTGGCGGATGCAACTTCAGAAAGGCCTATATAGTATCATCTTAAGGCTCTCATTGTGACAACCAACATCGACGGTTAGCTGTCACGAGGGGCAACATAATAATACTATTTATCTTAAAATTCAAATAGAAATATAGCGCATAAGTTAGTTTCAAAGAAGAATCTATCATAAATTTTTCAAAAATTTCAGCATGACCTTTGCATACAGAAGATAGTGGCCAAAGTGACAACATGTACATTTGATTTATCCATCTCAACATATAATTTATCATATAAAAAAGGGGGCAAAAGCCCATACATGGCAATAAAATATAGGAGCATTCAACTTAACATGAAGTAGCACAAAACGATACAGGTCTCCAACCAACCAATATAATATGACACCATGGTCACAAAATCTAAATTCATTTGTCAAAAGTTTCGAATACTAAAAACTGACATGCATTTAAAGTTTTCCCTTTTTTTTCTAACAGCCATAGATAAATAGAAACGAGTAAAAATATATCTTTTATCCCGTTACTCACTCAACCTACTCCCAATCATGAATATCATAAGTTAGCTTAGCAATCATCACCTGCAAAGAATAGAGAATGAGGGATGACCACTGTTGTAACGCCCCCAAAATTCAACCCCAATTTAGTTGCCGAACCCTAGGCGACGTCACTTTTATGACCTAATTTCATAAAACATTGCAGCGGAACATAATAATATAACATAAACAATAATAATGTCAAACTGGAAGACTTCCTAACTAATAAATCCCAAGACACAACTCTAGCCCATGGGCCACATAGGCTCTAACATAATACCCATCATAGGGTTCATGACACATAAATGAGTTCATACAAAGTACATGACTCTAAAAGGCCCATAAGCCATACATAGTTCACTCTTACAAGAGGTCATCATAATGACATAAATATATCATAAAGTAAGATAACTTGGGCCGTAGTCTGACCAATCCATGTGCAATGTCCCCGTCATGAGGCTCTCACCGTCGAACCTAAGCCTCGTCCATATCTGCACGGATCCATGGGGTGCAGGAGATTTCTCCCATTAGAATATGTTGAGTCCTATGCATGCTGTGATCTTATAAATACTTTCTACATGTCATGGCATATGCATTGCATCATAATAAAACATAGATCATATGCATGCTATGAACTACTTATGCCCACCATATGGCATGTGAACGTATCATAATAGCAAATCAAGATAAAATATAACATCATAAATTTTTATGTCAAGACATATCATTATGCTAAAGCATATCATAAACATATCTTGCCTAACTTTAACATTCTTGTTCATATTATGATATGACAAGTGGACATTCATTTGCATCCTTATAGGTGCATACTTCTTCATACTTTTTCATCATCTTTAACTTTATGTCCCAAGTCATTCATCATTCATCTTTTCATTTTTCATCTTTGCTTAGGTACTTGTTATCTTATTGATTGGGAAGACCATGTTGAATTCGTGGGAATTGGCTAGCAAGGCCAAGATTGGGTTTGCGTATGCCCAATTGAGACGCCACACTTAAGGGTGGAACTCACCTCAACTTCGAGTTCGCGTAGGCCCAATTGAGATGTCACACTCAAGGGTGGAACTCGTCTCGACTTATGGAAACGCCACCACTTAGGGGTAGAACTCGTTTTCCTGGGAAATGCCACCACTTAGGGGCGGAACCCATTTCCCCTCCTCGATTACAATAAGACACCTTCACGCCAATCCATTTTTTAATTACATTCATCAATACACACAATCATTCAATACATGTTGCATGTTTTAATCCTATTTAAGGTCATATATATGTCAAATCATGGTAAGTGTGGACAAACAATCATTACATGTGTCTGGGTCTAGTCACGGGCGTGCCACCTCGGGTTATGGTTGTGCCCAATCCTGGGCATAGCCGTGCCTAATTCAGCACGGCCGAACACTAGAGGATTTCTTCTAAGGGCTACATGTGGGCAGGGCCGCACCAACATACGTCACGGCCATTCCATAGTGGTATGCATTTCACAGGTCGCCAACTTTCCTACCGAGTGATTTTTCCTTGTCTGTGCTTGTATGCCCGTGATAGAAGGGTAATTTTTTGATCATTCTCGAAAATTCACCGAGGCAGGAGCGATCTCGGGCGTCACGACTGTGCATCCACAAGGTGACAGCCATGACAGAAAGCTCATTTCATTCCTTCGATTTATGCTAAGGCATGAGATCCTATGGGCGTCACGGCCGTGACAGAACGCCCAAATTTCTTCTTTGGGAATTTAAACGCTGACATGTTATCAACTATACGTCAAGGCCATGCCTAAACAATTGAACAGAGTTTCTCCTGATTTATCCATTTTTCACCACTTTTACACATTTGTACAAACACTTATATGGTGTACATTCATCCAACATAAACAATAGAGGCTTAACACTACTCATATAGGCTTAACAATTTATCAAATGAATCACCACAACATGAATCATATATATATAACTTGCATCTAAATCATTAAGACCAATGAACATATTCATATATAGAAATGAGTAAACTACTTATGAACTAAGCATGAATAACAAAGCACATTGGATTCTAATCATGATTAGCAATGGAAGAATAACCTAAAGGAACATGGAACATTCAAATGCACATTCCCCAAACCTTCAACCTAAGAACAAATGGTTTGTTCTTCATGCCCTAATCCACACATTCAAGAATCATTAGGGAGAGGTTAGGGAGATTTGGATCCCCTCAAACATTCCTTTCTTAGCAATGTCCTAACCTCTTCCTCTCTTCTCCCTTCTTCCTCTCCTAGCCGAGCTGCTGCTGTCCAAACTCCTTAATGGAGCTACAGTGGTGAGAAAAGGAATGGGTGAACTGCCATGTTGAGATGAGTGAGGGAGAGTGAATGCTTACTCTACTTTCTTGCTTTTCCTTGCTTTTGGCAGACTAGGGGAGTGAGGCTACTGCGCTAGTGAGAGACGTAAAGAGAGGAGATTACTGCAACTAAATGGAGGTTTTGCTTGGCTTTTTGGTGCTGCCGACATATGAAGTGGGAGGGGGTTGAGGTGGTTAGGTGGAGGCCTTTATATGCTGCCGACATTTGGTGTGAGGAAGGAAAAACTGAGACTTTTGGGTGATAATATTGCTTTAGGCTTGGTGGGCTGGAGATGCGTGCGGGCTTCTTTCTATCTTTTTTTTTTTTGACTTCGAATGTTACAACCTATCCCCCTTAAATAAAAATTCATCCTCGAATTTTAGTGAATCTTAAATTACTTACCAAAAAGTTTCAGAAACTTCTCTCGCATTTTCTCTTCAAGCTCCCATGTGGCTTCTTGCCCACGGTGATGCTTCAATGCCATTTTGACCATTGGTATGGTTTTGTTCTTGAGATGCTTTACTTGATAATCTATGATCTCTATAGATTGCTCCACATAAGTTAAGTCCTCTTTGATATTTGGCTCTTCAATTCGAATCACATTTGCTTCATTATGGACATATTTTTGGAGCATGAAAGATTGAAAACATTGTGAAGTCTTGCATAAGAAGGTGGTAATGCTAGCTTGTAAGCCACTTCTCCAACTTTCTCAAGAATCTCAAATGGTCCAATATATCTTGGAGTCAACTTCCCTTTCTTGCTAAATCTCATAACACCCTTGGTTGGAGAGACTTTGAGCATTACATGGTCACTAATTTCATAAAGTTGCTCTCTTCTTCTTATATCCGCATAACTCTTGCCTACTTTGCACCTCTAACATCCTTTGCTTGATAAGTTCCACTTCATCAATATACATTTGGACTAAATCCGGTCCAAGATATCTTTTGTAACACTCCGAGACCCACATGACTTTCACGTGCTCAGAGTCGTCTGAAAGGCGCTACAAAATTCTATATAAATAATTTTTACAGAAATATAAACTCTATAAAATGCAGAATTAATAATGGGATCGTCTAACAATCTATAACATCAAGGAGCTGGAAATGTCCATGACTCCACTATACTAAATATGCGGAAAAATAAAAGTTAATCCAATAATCTAGTAGGACTTAATCTTACACCATGTGCAACAATTCTGTCACTGAGCCTGACCACCTGCATCACCATCTTTTATCATCTCGCCTGCATGAATCCAAATGCAGGGAAAAACCTATGAGTATAAAATACTCAATATGTAGGGTCTAACCATAACAATTATCAATAATCAACAGTGCAAAATAAATCAACAACCAAATAGAATAATAGACAATATAGGACTGGATGAAATAATAGGATGAGAGCTCAATAGACAATAAATCAATATAGTCATATGTCAAGGTAAAAGATCAGGAAAGAGGTCAAAGAACCAATCAATATCAATTATCAATTGTCAACTATGCCTGATCACTATGGCACCTATCTAATTAACAAATTTTCTATTCAATTATTAATATTTGTGGTCATCGGTCAATATCAATTTCTATTCAATTCCATGGGCGGAGGTAAAGCCAATCAATAGCAAAATCCGAATGACCAAGATTCAATTCAATTCGATTCAATTTAATTCAATTTCAATTTCAATTTTAATTCAATCTTTGGAGTTATTCGATTCAATAGGGAGGGCTCGATCAATTAGGGGAAACTCCTGTCTTTTTCATGTAGGCAGTGAGGGATCAAGTCACGGCAAGCCGCCCTCCAATAGTAGCGCTAACAATAGCTTCGTGATGGCAGGGGACCATGGCCATCACAGGACAGCCATAGCTTCCTTAAATGATGACGTCTCAAATCTCTAGGTACACTATCTGCCTCATACAATATCCGTATTAATAATAATGTGGCCTTGGAGGCTTAGAGACAATCGGAGAACATGGAGACCCAACAATTTTCATCTTTTACCTTGTTTACCTAATGGACCTATCTTTAACAATTTAATTTAGGTTAAATAAGGACCCAATCAGGGAAAAACTATTGGATCAATATTATGATGGATAACAGGATCTAATGGAGTAACAATAACGATAATCTCAAATCAAATCCGATAAAATTTTATGAGATCGGATCTGTTAACAACATGATCATAAACGATCAGGAATAGTTAACTATAGTAACTATTCAATTATCTATAATAAAATATCACAAATTTCATTTTCTATCCCCAAAACCTGACTCGCGTCGAGTGGAACCAAACCGTGTTCGAAAACTCTCTATTTCACCTCGGCAAGAGCAAACCTAGGCCGGGTGTACAGTGAACCCGGGCCGGGTCGGCAGGTTCACGTTCAATTGAAATCGTGCCGCAACCCAAGTCGAGCCGAAGCTAGAACCCAGGCCGAGCCAATAGGAACCCAGGTCGAGTTGAACAACCCGATCCGATTCTGTATCCAACTCGGTCTGGATTCAATGAAATCCTAGCTGGATACAGCAGAACCCAGGCTGGGTTCTGCCGTCGAACGAGAAGTGCGTCCCGAAGTGACTTTCCGACCACCCGAACTATGCAATACAATGTCCAAACTATGCATATGATATATCAATGGATTCACAGAACGAAGGAGAAGAGGATAGGATTTCATGTCATAGAAAACCAATGACATAGGGATTCCCCCTATGCACCTAAAGTTGGCTGAAATACCAACTGGATTCCCTTCTCTGAAAAATATGCACGAATGCCGAACTTTGGCCGATGATTGCTCTCTGTCCACGTTCCAAAATTCGCGGCCACCATCTGGATGTTCTTCTCCTATATGCCGGCTTCGAAACTAGCTGCCGCGTGCTCTAGGGGGTGCTTTGGCTCGCGTGCAAATGAAAGAAAAAGAGGAGCTCATGGGCAGAATTCTGTTTGGTGGAAAAGGAGTTTCCAGCCACCCTTTAATGCTTATTTATAGATGCAGACTTAAGTTTTCAATTCTATTAAGCCTTGGACTCCTTTAGAATCAATCTTAGCCATCCATCAATGACTAATCACTTCTTATTTGTTCAGATTTATTTAAATCTGAATTTACTTAACAATCCAATATTTATCTTCATAGAAATTCTATCTCTTTTCAAATTCCTTCTTATCTCTCCAACTTATCCCATAATTTCCATCAATTTTGGAATTAAATAATTCCTTATAACAAGGATTTTCAGATCCATTAAATAAACATAAATATCCTTTATTTATTTTCTGAAAAATCCGGGTCGTTACATCTTTCTTCTCCGGTTTCATTGTAACATGCCGGAGAACGACAAGGCCTCCCATACAAGGCTTCAAATGGTTCCATCTTGATACTTAGGCCGCATGGCGAATGCGATACATAAGTAAGTTGTGCGGATTGATAGGTTGCCACATCCCAGGTCTTTCATAGCCGCCTACGACATCGTACTCCAATCAATAGACATGTGAGTCTAAATAACATAATAATGGACGACACATCTTAATAAAAGTTGAGGTATGTGGACTGAATGGTTGCCGCACCTGCTTGGAGTTGATCAATCTCCGATGAAATGAAAAGTCTCGCTACAAAGCAATTTTTTTGCTTGGTATAATTAATATAATGTATGAAATTTGCATGCTCTGCAATATACAATTTCACCTCATCTATCTATGCATAAAGAACTGATCGACGTAGACCACCGCCATGAACGCCGTCTTGACGCTAAAGTTAAATAACGCCTTCGTCTGCAGCAGGAGTGGAGGCAAACAACGCAATCAGTATGGAGTAACATAAGAAGAAAAAAAAATGCAAATGAACTGATGCATGTAAATTGCGGCATCAATGCAGACTTTAAGGATCCATCTGATGGCGTCAGAGCGAATGGGCCTGAGCGTGTCCTCGACGGCCAAGTTGCAAGCTTTCTTCTCCAAAACCAATTCTTTGTTCAACATCATCTCTACGTACTCCTCGTCTGATTCGAAGATGGAACCCAACCGTCCACCGCCACGGCCGTGACAAATGCAGTTTCCATTCAGTCATGGCTGTGACGCCAACTCAGCAGTATTCACCAGAGAGACATGACGAAGGAGAAAAGGGATGGGGGAAAGAAGGAAGGGATTAATTTATTTTTTACTTTAGCCATGTGTCTACTTTTGGTTGGCCTACCTTTATTTTCTTTTATTCCTTTCATTTATTTTCACCATATATAAAGCTTCCTTGTATAAGAATTTAACTTCCTATATTAGTTTATTTTAAATTGCCTAAATTATAAATGTTATATAAAATTATTTTATTATTTGTTTATACTTGTTTGGGCCCAGGCTTTACACTCCTCGTGACTGCGCTCCCTATATATTACTTCGCAGTAGTTTGACTACCCTCAAGTGGGGCGGACTCATCGAAATGCTCCTCTTGTGACTGAGCCCTCACACCACGGCCTCATCCTCGTCCACGACCTTGGTCATAACCATGTCCGCGACTTTGTTGGGCCAATGTCTGCCCCTTGTATGTTAGAGGCTACAAGAGAAGCACTGGTCTCTCTCTCCTGTATCATCTCTAATCGTCTTGACCTATTTATACTTTAACCATGAAAAAAAATACATCAATGATCAATGCAATACAAGAAAATGGATTTTACTTACAGATCTTTTCGGGGAAAGGTGTGGCAACTGCTCTGTGATAGCACATGAACTGTTATAATACTACACAATTGGACGTCAAGATAGTCCTAACTTTAGCCTCTACTACCATAAATGTAATGGTCCAAAATTAGCCACCACCACGTGGCGAAGATCAATATGAGGACGCTACAAGCGATATGGTTTTGACTATACATTTCACCAAGACTCGATCAAAATTCATGACACATCAGCAAAGGAAAAGATAGAATTAATGAAGAAATGCAGAAGGCAATAATTAATTGCGGAAATCAAAGAGCTATTACATGGTTTCTAAATAAGATTTGTCATAATGACTGCATCAGAGTTCATAATGCGGAAGGTAAAGAAAACTAGATAACTAGGCCCTTTGATTCATGTGCTTTGTCGTCGCTTGAGCATCATCGCAGCACAACAACACAACACTAGACCTTGCCAATGGAAAATAAACACATGGGAGGAAATTCTCACATAAGCTTTACAGTCTAGTGGGGAACCGATGATAATATACAATGAATACTCCAAATAGAATAAATCGGTAAAGGGAGATTGGATCATACCTTTGCTAGGGGAGTAATCATGATAGTTATTATAAATGTACCATTAGCGAAGGAAAATCAATAGATAACATTGAGTTATGAGATGAACTTGATAAATCTTGAAATGAGTAATCAAGCTTTATAATAGTGATAACATGTGATATACATAACCTGATCGGTATTTATACTCTTTGCTTAACCATGCTTATTTATCTTATGTCATGTTTAGAAATCTAGTGACTTTGAGGTGCCTTTAAAAATCCTCATCCCCTAGGTATCATGGGATGGGTTCTTGTTCTTTTGTGGATGCGCCAAGTGAAATGATATAGCCCTGTGCAGGTCAGTGACCCTTATCATAGAAGCACTTGACATAGGATGGCATCCTAGTGATTATTTTCCATCTTATCTTATTAACCACTTCACTCCTTTATGTTTAAATGTTGAACGTCAATATAAAATCAATGATTCAATTCTAGGGATAATCATATGAGGATAAATGGAAAGTTCTTATCGTAGATCAAGGCAAAATCAGATGTCTATGTTCAAGTAAAAGTCATGTCATAAAGATCAAAAAGTTCCACGTCATAATCACAATCAAAGGGAAAGAGAAATGGAGCATCCTATGGCTACAACCCAGACTGGGTATAGGGTGACCCCGGCCGGGCTTGTAGCGTGAACCTAGACTAAGTGTGAAATGCACTCGGGCTGGATTAGGGGAAGGCGTCGTACGATGTTAGGGTAGACACAACATTAACCTAGCTTGGTTTCATACTAAATCCGGCCGAGTTATCGATCACCAACCTGCACTCGTGGAACCCAGCACACTTCACCCTAAACTCATCCTGATTAGCGAATGATAGAGGGTTCGTGCCGTGTCAACCCTGACATCGTGCAATCCTTTCCCCTAATCTGGCCCAAGTGCATTTCAGACTCGGCCTGAGTTCACTCTATGAATCCAGCCCGGGTCACCTTGTACCCACCCTAGGTCACTCTGTACCCAGCTCGGGTTATAGCCACAGGATGCTCCATTTTCTCTTTTCCCTTTGACTGTAATTGTGACATGGAACTTTCCAATCTTTAGGATATGACTTTTACTTGACTATATACATTCAATTTTGCCCTGATCTATGATAAGAACTTTCATGTTATCATCATATGATTATCCTTAGAATTGGATCATTGATATCATATTGACATTGAACATTGAAACGTAAACGAGTAAAGTGGCTAATAAGATAAGATGGAAGATAATCACTGGGTCGTCAGCCTATGTCAAATGCTTTTATGATAAGGGTCTCTCCGTTGGTCATGGTTTGATCAACCATTGACCTGCACATGGCTGTATCGTTCGCTCGGTGCATCCCACAAAAGAACAAGAACCCATCCCATGATGAGTAAGGGGTGAGGATTATTAAAGGCACCTCAAAGTCACTTGATTTCTAAATATGATATAAGATAAAGAAGCATGGTTAAGCATAGAGTATGAATACCAAATCAGGTTACGTATATCGCATGTTATCACTATTATCAAACATGATTACTCATTTCAAGATTTATCAAGTTCCATATGATCTCATAACTCAATGTTATTTATTGATTTTCATTTGCTCATGATACATTTATAATAACTCTCATGATTACTCCCCTAGCAAAGGTACGATTCAATATCTCTTTACTGATTTATTCTATTTGGAGTATTCACTGTATATTGTCATCGGTTCCCCAATAGGCTATAAAGCTCATGGGAGAATTGGCTCCCTTGTGTTTGATTTCCATAGGGCCAGGTAAGTGATGGTGATGAGTTGGTGTGCTGAGAAAAAATGATGTAGCAAAATAAATCCTCTAGCAAGTGCACTAGACGCTCAAGTAATATAGTAAAAACGAGTAAATAGTGTCAAGCCCACGAGTAATATTATTAACTTAATATCTGATTTTATAAATTAATAAGAGAAGAAAAACGTAGGTTTTGAAGATAACTTTTATAATAATAATAATAATAATAATAATAATAATAATAATAATAATAATAATAATAATAATAATAATAATATAGTGGTGCTGAAGTTAGCACTTAGAATGACAACAAATTAAAGATAAATATGTGAACCAGAAAAGATAAATTAAATTTCTTAAGATGGATTAGAAATTCCTAAAGTATTAATGTGACAAGAATAAATACATAGAGTCCACAAACTAATAATTTTATTATTTAATCAAGAAAATCAAATTATCTTAAATTTAATCAAAACTGAAGTCACACAAATTGGTATTCATGCAGATGAGATTAAAATTAAGATGCATTAATATGAAAATCCTAGACTATTAATCACTCCACAAACTGGTATAGATTAACAGACCACGCAAATCTAATTCTCCACGCACACTAGTTATTAGACCTATGTCAATTTTTAGTTTCACAATAAATAATTTAATTTAACTAAATAAAATCTGAAATCATGTATTCCACAAACTAGTAATTACTTAACATAAATTCAAATAATTAAATCAAAAGCATTGTAGAGATAATTAAAAATTCATAATTAAAAATAAGGGTTCACAATATTTCTATTCAATAATAATCTCCTAAAATAAAATAACTAAAATATGGAGTTCATCCTAGAATTGTAGAGAGATAATAACAAATAACAATAATAATTGGAAGAATTACACCATGAATAAATCAGGACTCCCGAATGTCGTCGAAATGTTTGGATCAGCCATCTGATCAACACTCTATTTTGGTCAAAGCCTGTAGAGCTCATGACTCACTATGGAAGAAAACCAAACTCCAAAGCACATATTGAGATGGTGCTCCCTCCATATATTTATATTCCGATCAGTAACATTCAACCTTCGATTCATCGTACGACTGAGTTTAAATTCCTGAAGATAAATTCTCTACAAACTTCGCGTTATTTTTCTCATCTCGACCAAAATCAACCAACTTAGTAGATAAAGTTTAATATGTGGTACAATCAATAAAATTTGTCCATGTAGGCTTACATGCAATGGCGCCCTTGCAATTGATAGAATTGTCATCCAATAAATCTTTACATGTGACAAAATATCGATTAATGATAAATGCCGACAAATTCCTCTTAGATTTGATTCTCCGCCAATAAGAACTTCATGTGATAAGTCTCGTCTAATATCCTCTTATCGCCTGATATGGATTCAAGGTGAATTTGGCCCCCAATAAAGGTGATAACCTTACTTTAGCGCCAATAAACTCATCTATCTCGACTGATAGCAACATTAGTCCCATAATATAGAGTCTTGGCGCTTGTAATTATGGCTTAACAAATCTCAATTGGTGTTTTGTACCCAATATGAATGTCCTTGATGAGTTTGACTCCTTAGATTTTACTCTTAGATTTCATTCCTTATGATTTTGGCCGTTTAGATTTCACTCCTTACGAGTTTGGCCCCTTAGATTTCACTGCTTATAAGTTAGGCTCCATAGATTTCACTCCTGATGAGTTTGTCTTTTTACACTTCACTTCTTATGAGTTTGGCCACTTAGATTTCATTCCTTATGAGTTTGGGCCCTTAGACTTGAGCTCCATGGATTTGATCGATTTTGTCTTGAATTATAATCTTGGATTTAATCCAATGAACATATGAGTTTGGCACCTTGCAATCCAAGCTTAAAGTGATATAATTCATTTGCATCTATGATTCATCTAAGCCGACAATTTTCCTTTTTCCTAACAATTAATTAAAGTTAATCCACCCGTAGTTATAATACTTCAAGAATTAATACATAAAATCAATAAATCTGGAATTATGATTAAAACAAACTTAAAATGATGCATGCAATGATCAAATTACAAAATAAATTAATTAAAATAAAAACTAATATATGTTATATATTGCATGCATCAAACACCTCCAAGGTTAAAGTCTTGCTTGTCCTCAAGCAAAAATTCAATGGAAGGCTCAAGAACCAAGTTCTATCATAGCCTTCATATTGTCAACTATCTAATTTTCTCACACTATTCTTCTGCACACCTACTACTCAGCATCTTACTACTTTCTGTAACACCCGAGATCTCTGGGGAGAAAAAGAAGAGAAAAAGGAAAATAAAATAAAGATAAAAAAACCATAAAGAAAAAGATAAAATCTTAAACAAATCCGAGGTGGAGTTCGTTTCCAATTGAAACTCGGATCCTTGCCCTATAAATGTGGGATTAAAACGAAGCAAACATCTCCTTTTATCTCCTCACGAGCCGACCTTAGTTTTCCCCTATTTTTGTGCTCCCTTCTCGCCCTCTCTCACATCAGAACTGCTGCCACCTAACAGAACATCCATCGAAGGACATGGGAGCCGATGGATGCACGCCTGAATCGAGAGGAGCGGGCAGAGGAAGAAGAGGAAGAGGAAGAATGAACTAATTTTTTGAACAGAAACTTGCAACGTATGGAATTAAGGTAAATTCATCATAGAATCTTGATCTTAGGCTTGAAGCATGTTATTAATTTTTCTGGTTTTACCCTTAATGGTATTATGTCGATTGCAATGTTACCCACAACCGGCACTCACTGGAAAGTCGATCGGAAATTGTACTATGTGGTAGTCATTTTTGCGCAAGAAGAACCCGACACAGGTTTCTCATTACCCAGACCGGATTATGATGTACCCAGATCGAGTTCGTCAGAACTTAGCTCAGATCTGCCATTGTCGAGGGCTTCGAGCTCTGTGACAAGCCCGGGTTAATGCTAACCCGGCCCGGGTACTTCCACGACGAGGTCGCATTCGGTCGTGACTTTTTCGAGCGGTCGACCGATCCGTTGAATTGGCCAATCGGTATGTCAAAGCATAAACTTGGCCCGGGTATGACCTAAACTCGACACGGGTTATGCCATAGTTTCTCGAGTCAATGCCCTATGATCCCGTCTCGGGTTCCGACCATACCCAGCTCAAATTTCGACAACAGATTGATGATTTTTTTAATTTTTACTCCCTGATCTATGTGCTTAATCCTAATCTTAATTATGATAATAATTATGTCATTTATATTAATGATTTACTCTCCATGATCGTATCTTGTAGTCTTGATTTAAGTCCTCATAAAGATTAATTAAAAGCTGCAAGATAAAAGACGAAAAATATTAAATGGAGAGCTCTTATTATGATGGACTAGTGACGATCATGTATGAGCTGACTCCGGTCAGTTATGGGCTGGTTCCGATCAGTTATTAGCTCTGCTAGTTATGACGATGATGATGGATGGATTGAGACAAATCTTCTGTGAGTTGAAATATACTCCAAATAAGTCAGATGAATAATTAGATGATGAAGAAGATGAAAATATATGAATAAAGAATCTTATGGTGATGATTAGCTTTTCTCACCTTTTTTTATGATTTACTTATGATGTCCTTGATCTCTTATTCATATTTAACTATACATGTTTCTTTTACTCTTATGATGATCATGATTACTTCCTCTTATATAATAATAATTTCCTTATGATTCTTGTCTAGTATCATGATCTTATGATTATTTTTATCTTACATTTATATTGAGTTGCAAAACTCATAAAGAGCTTTCTCCGCTGCATGTTCTTAAATGCAGGACTAGGTCAGAATGATGAAGGTGGCCAATGTGACCGATCAAGCTCGTAGGTGGCTGTACATGGATATCTTTGGTCCTTTAGATCATGAGATAGATTTCATTTTCCTCATATTAGATTGATGTATTAACTTTGTTGGACTTGCATGAAGTTCTTTACTATTTTTTCGTATATTATTATGTTATACTCTTTTTTAGCATTAATATGTGGATTAGTCTTCCATTTTTATTTGTTGTTGGGATGACCAGTCAAAGTCTTATTTTTTATCAATATGATGTACACGTAAGGATGATACGTAGCGTCATCGAAGCATATCTTGTCACGTGGCGGGGTGCGATTTGGAGGCGTTATAGTTAGGCATGAGAGCCTAATGTCAGGGCATTCTCATGTCCCATTGTCTTTATGATCCTATGATGTCATGGTCCATGTGCAAGCACCACAAGCAGTCATCGTGCCACCTAAAGTCAAGTAAGTTTATTTTATCTCATAAGATGTATGATGCTCCTAAATGTTATGATGTATGATGATGTAGATGCCTCCACCCCGTGCTACTACTGGCCGAGGTTGGGGTCAGAGACAACCTCTAGGTAGCGGCGGGATTACGAATCCACAACAGGAGGGAATGAGCCTGAATGAGGTCCAAATGAGCCAAGTTCGTGCAGTAGAACTAACAGTTCAGTCTCTACTAGTGCAGCCCCACCGGCACAGACACCATCACTTCAGCCTGCACTAGTATTGACACCCATCCTGCACGAGCATTGACATCATCTCTTCATCCTCCACTTGTACAGCCTCCGCCTGTACAGCCCTTGTTTGTGCCGCCAGTGCCCTCTAAGGACACCATCTAAGCATTTTATGAAGTTGCACCCTCATGATGGCATGGGTGAATTTTGAAAGGCTGAGAGGTGACTGAGAACTATAAAGGAAAAGCTATGTCAGATGAATTGTAGTGAAGATAAGAAGGTCCTGTTTGCCACCAGCTGCTTAATTGATGATGCTTTGGAGTAGTGGAGGACCGTTGTTGACACCAAGTATGAAGGACAAGATGTCATTCCTTGGGAACACTTCCATGACGCATTGAGGCACGATACTTCCCAGAGTATCAGCGTGCCCAGAAGGATAGAGAATTCTTACAACTGAGCCAAGATCAGATGACCGTGGCTTAGTATCACGTTTAGTTCATTCGTCTGGAGAGGTGTAACAATCTCAAGATGAGGGACAGGGCGAACACTTTAGCAGACCATGCACAAATCTCAATCTAGTGGTTGAGCTGGCAACCACTATGGAAATGAATTATGCTAGGAAATAGAAGGAGGTCAGGGATGTGAAAGGAAATGACCCCATGCAGCCCTCTGTGCAGAACCAATCATGACAGAATGACCGACGTCAGAATCGAGGAGGACCTAATCATAGGAACCAACATCGGGATAATAGGGCGAGGCCATATGAGCCTCGTGATGCTAATCGCTAGCAGCAACCCCAGTGTCAGGTAAAGATGATGAATATGAAGTTAAGAAGCTTATGATAAAACAAGTTAATGAATGACCCTATTGCAGCCCCAACGTCAACAACCCCAATAGCCTTAGTAGTAGGCATAAGTGCTGGTACCTGCCCACACTGCACGAGATTCCACATCGGAGACTGCAAGATGAAGGATGGATTCTGCCTACATTGTGGCCAGTATGGGCACTTCATTTTGGATTGCCCTACTAAGAATAAAGATGATCCCGCCCCAACTCCGTGTGATGCCAGAGGTGGAAACAATATGGTATGAGGAAGAGTCTTCCACTTGGAAGAAGATGCAATGCTGGCAGACGCTGAGGTCATTAGAGGTACACTATCCATAGTCATTCTTCCTACTACAATTTTATTTTGCTTTGAGCACTATGGGAATCCTCCATCCCACGAAGTACCTCCTAGAGGTACCGGTGGTGATACAAGGCAAGAACTTTTCTGCAGATTTGATAATAATTCCTATGATGGGCTACGATGTGATTCTTGATATGGATTGACTTTCCTACCATGATGTAGTCATGCTATGTAAGTTACCCAAGGCGAATGCAAAGAAGGTAGTCATCGGTACCCAAGGCGAATGCAAAGTTACTATGAGTGGTACTACAAGCAAGGAAGGGAAAAATATTGCTATGAAAGCACAAAAGATGATTCAGAAAGGACGCAGAGGTTTTCTAGCAAGTGTGATGGAAAACCGATGGATCATGAACCCAACTACAACAATTGGATGTAGTTTGGGAGTTTCTGGATGTCTTTCCTGAAGACATCTTCGAATTGCCAACACGATGAGAGATAGATTTTCGAATTGATCTTCTGCCAGGCATTGCCCCAATCTCAAAGCCCCTTACAAGATGGCACCATCCGAAATGCATGAACTGAAGAAGCAAATTCAAGAATTTTTAGACAAAGGATTTATCAAGCCGAGTGTATCTCCTTGGGGTTCTCTATTGCTTTTTGTCAAGAAGAAGGATGACTCTCTAAGATTGTGCATCGACTACAGAATGTTGAATAAGGCCAGAGTCAAGAACTACCCTCTACCATGAATCGATGATCTTTTTGATCAACTATCTAATGCCACGATATTCTCCAAGATTGATTTACGAAGTGGGTACCACCAGCATAGAGTTGTCGAAGAAGATGTAAAGACAACTTTCTGATCAAGGTATGGTCACTACGAATTCTTAGTTATGCCTTTTGGATTGACGAACGCCCTTGCAACTTTCATGGATCTCATGAATCGGGTGTTCAGATCATACTTGGATCAGTTTGTCATCATCTTTGTAGATGACATTCTAATTTATTTGGAAAATTTAGAACAACACAAGGAACATTTGAAGATTGTTTTGGAGAAATTAAGACAGCACAAATTGTATGGCGAGCTGTCAAAATGTGAATTCTGGCTTGATCAGATTATGTTCTTTGGTCATATAATATCAAAGAAGGGCATTTCTATGGATCCTTCCAAGGTAGAAGCGGTATCCCACTAGCCAAGACTAAAGCATGTTATAGAAATTCATAGTTTACTCGGATTGCCAGGTTATTACCGCATGTTTAACAAGGACTTCTCAAATATTATATCTTCCTTGACGAACCTAACGAAGAACATATATATGGACACAGAAATGCGAAGACAATTTCCAAGAACTGAAGGCCAAGTGGACCACTGCACTCATACTCACCATTTCGAAAGGGACGGCTGGGTATGTAGTGTATAGTGATGCTTGCAGTACAAGATTGGGATGTGTGCTCATGGAATATAGCAAGGTAGTCGCATATGCATCCAGGCAGCTAAAGAAGCATGAAGTGAACTATCCAACTCATCATGAAGCGAAGTACCCAACTCATGATCTTGAATTGGCAATGGTAGTATTCACCTTGAAGATTTGGAGACACTACCTTTATGTAGTACAGTTTAAGGTGTTCACTTATCATAAGAGCATGAAGTATGTATTCTCTCAGTGAGACCTTAATATGCGACAACGAAGATGGATGAAATTCTTGAAGGACTGCGAATTTACCATTAATTACCACCCTGGTAAGACAAACTCAGTTGCAGACGCACTCAGTCGCAAGTGGGAAAGCTCACTAGCTTATGAAGAAAAGTGTTTATGAGATGATGAGGGAGTTAAGCTTGTGGAACCCAAGACCTAGAAAGAATCCGCAGTATTGATGATGCACCAGATACAACTGAATCTAGTGGATAGAATTATTAAGGCTCAGGCACAAGATCCTGAGTATGCAAAGATGTTGGGAAGATGCCTGAAGGAAGAAGATTATTTCAAGCTCTCAACTGATGGTGGGATCAGATACAGAGATCGTCTATGGGTTCCAAGTGATGAAGCTCTCAAAAGAGAAGTGATGGATGAATTTGTGATCCATCCGGGCAGCACTAAGATGTACAGGTATGTGCAAAGAAGCTTCCGGTGGAACGATATGAAGTGCGAGATTGCAGAATATGTTTCAAAGTACCTGGTCTGCCAACAGGTAAAAGTGGAGCACTAGAAGCCACATGGAAAGATCACCTCTCTTTCTATTTTACAGTGTAAATGAGAAGATATCTCCATGGACCTCATAACTTGTTTACCTCATCTTAGAAGGGACATGATGCTATATGGGTGATTATGGATCGGTTAACAAAGTCTGCACACTTCTTACCCATTAAATTCAAGCAGTCAGTGCAAAGCCTTATGGATTTGTATGTTCACGAGATTATCGGACTTCGTGAGATCCCCACCTCCATTGTATCAGATCAGGAGGAGCTGTCAACATTCTTTTGGAATGAGGTTGAATTATAATACGACATTCCATCCATAAACGGATGGCCAGACTGAAAGGACCATTTAGATAGTTGAAGATATGTTAAGAGCTTGTGCCCTTGACTGATAGGTCAATTGGGATGATAAACCTACCACTCGTTGAATTTGCATATAATAATAGCTATCATTCCAGCATTGTCATGGCTCCCTTCGCAGTCCTGTATGGGAGACCCTATCGTTCACCTGCATGCTGAAATAAGGTAGGTGAAAGAAAGTTCTTAGAGGCTAAAGAACTGAAACAAACAGAAGAATATTCAGCAAGGGGCGAATTCATACAACAAAGGATGAAGGCAGCTCAAGAACGACAAAAATTCTATGCCGATAAAAGACGTCGTGTACAGAACTTCAAGGCAGGTGATCAGATACTTCTGAAGGTTTCTCCAACCAAAGGAGTAATGAGATTCAGCAAAAGAGGAAAGCTCAGCCTAAGGTATGTTGGTCTCTTCGAGGTACTTGAGCTAGTTGGAGAAGGTGCTTGCATATTAGCATTACCTCCATCCTATGGGTGAGTTCATAATGTATTCCACATCTCGATGCTCTGAAAGTATAAGCATGATGATGTAATTGTTATAAGGTATGAAGAACCCAATCTCAAAGATGACTTGACCTATGAAGAGCAACCCATCCAGATTCTAGAGACCAAGGTTCAGCGTCACAATAACAAGGATGTATGACGTGAACTATTTGTAATTATGGAAGTTGGAATTCTTGCACTGAAAGTAGTTCTAGTCATGTTTTAAATTTACTCTATAGTTCACGCAACTGCAAGTGCACAAGTCGAGTAGAAATCCTGAGTGTCATAACTCCGTTGATTTAGACCAATTACTTGTTCTAATTATATCCCGAAAATTGTCACAAAATGATTGAAAGTAAAACGGATAATAAAGAAACTAACGTGGAGTAAGAATAACAAAGGAGAGTAAGAAAATATCAAAATGTGATAGAAGAGATTCCCTTGTAACGAACCCGTTGATGCTATTGCAATTTCAATGTTCGACTTACTGATTTAAATCAGTTCACTAAGTTGCGAATGAAATACCCTATCTCCCAACCCACCGATTTATTTGTGAACCGAAAGGAGGGTAGCTGTTAATCACTAGATTAGGACTACTGATTAATAGGATTCTCATCCTTAATCAGAAGAAGAGTCCGATACCTCAATCTTCTACAACCCATTCTTTTAAACCTAATCAAAATGATCGAAATGCAATTGACACCTCTCACAACTGTTAAAGGTTCTCACCTTGCAAAAGTCACTATGGTAGATATCTCGATCTATATATGAATGATAAATCAATAATCACTAGAAACACAGCAAGTAATGTAACTAATTTCTCCACTCAGATGAAATTAGTTGACGAAGAAAACAATTGATCTCTCGATCTAATTGAAATCAAATATAAATTATAAGACTGCCATGTATCAAGTAGATAGAAAGGAGGAATCAAATTCGTAGTATCAAAAAGTCAAAACAAAAGTCAGCATCAATAAAGTCTCATCACAAGGAAACCAAAAATCCTCTTTAGTTTATCGTCAATTTTCATAGCTTCAATCCTCTCTTTTCAGCCCCCTGTCCTTCCGTCCTCCTTCTTCCGGGTTCTCCTCTCCTTTTTGTTTCCTCCCTGCTCTAAATTCAAATTTTGAAAAGTAATTAGTCCTCCCTTTTACTCACTCAAATTTTCTCCTAATAATCAATAAAAGCTGTTTAAATATGCTCAACTTTTATGTAAATTTCTGCACCTAGTGTTGAGGAGGCGGTGAGCTTCCTCACTATTTTTTCGACTATCGTATGTCGGATGTCGGTTGCAGGTGACCATCCGGACGTAGCCGACGTCCAATGGACTTGGAAGAGCTGTTGGTCGTGGATTCAGATGATGTACGCGATTTTAGGTTGCCGGTTGGTGAGTTGAGGATGTGGGCGATTTTAGGGGTGTTTGGAGGACGATGGGAGGCTGTTAGGGATTTCGGGTGGCCAAAGTGCGCTAAGTGTCAAAAAAGAATTAGTCGGTTGGGTGGAAAATGAAGCGACGCGGAGGTGTTCGTGTGGGACTTGAAAAAGTGGGTGTTTCTGTAGATATGGTGTTAGATTCTATTGGGATTCTCTTCTAAATCTAAAAAGTATACTTTCAGGTGATTTTTCTGATACTTTTGACCTTGTGAGTGCTGACGTGGCTGATGGCTGTTTATTTGGGTGGGTTGCCTCCTTGTAGCGCCTTTTTTTAACATCGTTGGCCTGACCTTATTTCTTCTAGTGGTCCGGTTGCAGGTGTAAGACTTCTTCGAACTTTGTTGCACTTGGATTGTAATATTTTAATCTTTGCCCGTTGACCTTAAAAATTTTCGAATTGCTATTTTTGATATCCACTGCGCCATGAGGATATATTTTTTCGATGGTGAATGGTCCAGACCATCGCGTCCTTAACTTCTCAGGAAAAACTCATAGTCGGGAGTTGAATAATAGAACTTGGTCGCCATCCTTAAAACTCCTTCTCAGTATATGCATGTCATGCCATTTCTTTCTTTATAGATGCGGAGTTGTTGTAGGCATCTAGTCTCAGTTCATCTAACTCGTTGAGCTGCAGTAATTAATTTCCAGAGGCTGCTTGAAAATCATAGTTTAGCATTTTGATTGCCCAAAAAGCCTTGTGTTCTAGTTCCACAGGTAGGTGACAGTGCTTGCCATAAATCAACTTGAATGGTGTTGTCCCAATTAGTGTTAAATATGCATTCCGGTATGCCCATAGTGCTTCATTAAGTTTCATGCTCGAATCCTTCCTAGTTATGGAGATTGTCTTTACGAGAATTATTTTAATTTCTCTATTCGAAACTTTTGCTTGCCCGTTGGTTTGAGGATGATATGCAGTAGAAATCCGATGTTTGACTCCATATTTAAGCAGCAATTTTTCAAAACTCTTTTCGATAAAATGTGATCCTCCATCACTGATAACCAATCTGGGAACCCCAAACCTTGGGAAGATTATATCTTTAAATAGTTTAACAACCGACTTTGAGTCCGCTAAGATTGTAGGGATAGCTTCAATCCACTTTGAGACATAATCAACAGCTAGGAGTATGAACTTGTATGCACATGAGGGAGGAAAGGGTCCCATGTGAACTCCCCATACATCGAATATTTGTACCTCAAGTATAGGCTGCTGAGGTGCTTCATTTCTTTTGCCTATATTTCCAGTTCTTTGACAAGCATCATAAGTTTTAACAATATTGATTGCATCCTTGAATAAAGTCGGCCAATAAAAACCTGTTTGGAGGATTTTAGAAGCCGTCTTTTGATATCCTCCATGACCACCATAAGGGGATGAATGGCACTCCTATAGTATGGCAGATTGTTCCTCATCAGGTACACACCTTCGATATATTCCATCTACACACTTTTTAAAGAGAAATGGTTCATTCCAGAAATAGTACTTAATGTCTGAGAAAACTTTCTTCTTTTGTTGATAGGATAGGTCGGGTCGTAGAACTCCGGAGGCTAAGTAGCTAGCATAGTTCGCAAACCATGGAAGCTATGTTTTCTGAATAAAAAATAGTTGATCATCCGAAAAGGAATCATTAAATAATGTTATCAATTATTTTCCCACTTCTTAAGGTTATAGCTTGAACTTTTCCTTCGAATTCTTCTCTGGTTATCCAGGTGATCACCTCTTTTTGTACTTATAATCCCTGCAATTAAATCCACAATTTTACATAAAAGTCGGATGTATTTTAAATGTTTTGATCAATTTTTAGTGAAAGAGTTGAACGAGTAAAATAAGAGACTAACCACTTTTCGAAATTTGAATTTTGAACAGGGAGGAAACATAAAGGAAGGAGGAAAAAAACCAAAAAGGAGAGAGAGGGGGAGCAGGAAAAAGAGGAGAAGAAGACGAAGGCAAAAGAAGAAGAATGAAGAACTAAAGAAGAACTTTAGGATTCTCTCGTGAAACAAACTTTGTTGATGCTGATTTTTATTCCGACATTGTGATATTTTGAAGTTGACTTTTCATTTTATTTACATGATGCATGGCTATTTAGAATTGACATCTGATTTCAATTAGATCGAGAGATCGATTGTTTTTTTGCTATTAGCTGATTTCATCCGAGAGGAGAAGTCAACCATCTTGATTGCTATGCTTCTAGTAATTGTTAATCTATGTTTTGTTAGAAAGATCGAGAGATCTATGAAAGTGACTGTTGTGAGATGAGAATCCTGACAGTCGAGTGAGGAGTCAATCCGCATTCTGATCTTAGTGTAAGGTTAGTAGATTGGGTTGTAAGAATCGAGAGATCGCACCCTTCTACTGATTAGAGACGAGAGTTTTCTTAATCGGTGATCTTAAATTAGTGATCAGTATTAATCCCCCTTCTTGATGAACAGATACATCAATTGCAAAAGCATCAACAAGTTAATCACGAGAGAATCCTTCCCTTCACTACTTAATCTTTTCTTACCTTATTTCCTTGTTTCTTTTTATCTAAATTCATTCACGCATCTAGTTTATTCTTTTATAATTCTGTAATGATTTTTGAGGTAAAAATAGAGCAATTAATTAGTCTAAATCAATGGGGTTACGACACTCAGGATTTTTACTCGACCTGTGCACTTGCAGTTGCGTGAACTCTTGAGAAAAATTTAAAATGTGGCTAGAATTTCTTTTTTTTATGTGAAAATCCGCAACTTCACAACTATGATAAGTTCACGTCACCAGGTAAAATTCCTGATTGTCTCGAAGAAGATGCAGCCTGTTGAGCTATCTGTGTCTCTAGCATTTTGTTATGAATGGAGAGACTTTCAATCTTTCCAAACATTGTTTCGACATATACTTTTCCATCGTTACTTCTAGCTTGTTCGTGAAAGATGACCCTTGATCCGACGAAGAGTTTTGAGGTTGTGCTCTTTGATTGAATCTGTTTTGCCAAGTGGGAACTTGAGTTTGTTAAGGGTTGTCTCTGTAAGAAAACTTTGGATTTTTCTTCCATCTAGGATTGAAAGTGTTAGAATATGAATCATTATTAGATGGATAAGGACCTATCGCATTTGCCTGATGTTGATGTCCTTGCTGCTTTAGTAGTTCACAGTGCACGAAAATATGATCAGACGAACCACATATCTCACAGCATCTTGCTATCATATTGATAGTAGGAGTAGCTTCATTGAGTCCTAGTCTACTAATTGCCTTTTGAACGATGTACTCCACTTTAGACAAAAAATTCTCACCATCAAATCGTGTTTGAGTTAATGCAACTGGCTCATTGGACCTTGAGTGAGCTAGGAAATGTTGATTCCTTGCTATTTCTTCTATAAGTTGATAAGCCTCATCTACATTTTTCTTTCCATCCACAACATTATCAAGTGCCATTTTTGAAGCATAATTAAGTCCATTGTGGAAAGATTGAACCAAAAACCATTTGCTTAAACCATGATGAGGACACGACCTTAGCAACGTCTTAAACCTTTGCCAAGCTTCATACAATGTTTCTTGATCTTTTGAACAAAACTAATGACTTGATTTCTGATTTTGATGGTCTTACTTGGAGGAAAATATTCCGACAAGAAAGCTTTTACCAGTTGTTCCCAGGTACTTAGTTCCCGAGGTTACAGTGACTGTAGCCATTGCTTGGCTTTACCTCCTAATGAAAAAGAAAAGACCCTTAATCTCAATGCTTCTGGTGATACTCCATTCAACTTGGTTGTCTCGCATATTTCCAAAAAGTCTTTAAGATGTTGATTTGGGTCCTCATCTGGATTTCCTCCAAATTGGTTCTGTTGGATTGTGGAGATTAAAGACAATTTTAACTCGAAATTGTTGGCTTGAATAGTAGGCTTGAAAATAGCCGACTCCAGCCCATCTGCAGTGGGAGTATACAGTTCTTCTAATGACGGGACTAGTGGTCATGGTTGAAGTGGCTCTTATTATTGAGACATCATTTCTGCTTCTAGATCATAATTCTCCTCGAGCTCTATGGATTGAGTGCTGTTTGTACCTTCAAAGAAGGATGTTCTATTCTTATAATTTGGCACCCTTCTTTTAAAAGTTCGATCAATTTCAGGGTCTAGTTCAAGCATTTGTCCATGAATGTTTTTGGGCATATACTAATCCCTGAAATCAAAAGAAAAGATTCCGCAATGAGTATTACAAAATCAACTAAACAAGGATATAAATAAAGAGTAAATAATCTAAATCCCCGGCAATGACGCCAAAAACTTGACGTGAACTATTTATAATTATGGAATTTGGAATTCTTGCACTGAAAGTAATTCTAGTCATGTTTTAAATTTACTCTATAGTTCTCGCAACTGCAAGTGCATAAGTCGAGTAGAAACCCTGAGTGTCGTAACTCCGTTGATTTAGACCAATTACTTGTTCTAATTATATCATGAAAATTGTCACGAAATGATTGAAAGTAAAACGGATAATAAAGAAACGAACGTGGAGTAAGAATAACAAAGGAGAGTAAGAAAATATCAAAATGTGATAGAAGAGATTCCCTTGTAACGAACCCGTTGATGCTATTGCAATTTCAATGTTTGACTTACTGATTTAAATCAGTTCACTAAGGCGCGAATGAAATACCCTATCTCCCAACACACCAATTTATCTGTGAACCGAAAGGAGGGTAGCTGCTAATCACTAGATTAGGACTACTGATTAATAGGATTCTCATCCTTAATCAGAAGAAGAGTCCGATACCTCGATCTTCTACAACCCATTATGTTAAACCTAATCAAAATGATCGAAATGCAATTGACACCTCTCACAACTGTTAAAGGTTCTCACCTTGCAAAAGTCACTATGGTAGATATCTCGATCTATATATGAATGATAAATCAATAATCACTTGAAACACAGTAAGTAATGTAACTAATTTCTCCACTCGGATGAAATTAGTTGACGAAGAAAACAATTGATCTCGATCTAATTGAAATCAAATATAAATTATAAGACTGCCATGTATCAAGTAGATAGAAAGGAGGAATCAAATTCGTAGTATCAAAAAGTCGAAACAAAAGTCAGCATCAACAAAGTCTCATCACAAGGGAACCAAAAATCCACTTTAGTTCATCGTCAATTTTCACAGCTTCAATCTTCTCTTTTCAGCCCCCTGTCCTTCCGTCCTCCTTCTTCCATGTTCTCCTCTCCTTTTTGTTTCCTCCCTGCTCAGAATTCAAATTTTGAAAAGTAGTTAGTCCTCCCTTTTACTCATTCAAATTTTCTCCTAATAATCAATAAAAACTGTTTAAATATGTTCAACTTTTATGTAAATTCGTGAGTTCAATTATAATGATTATGAGCATAATAAGAGGTGATCAATCTACCTCTGGTCAAGGTGGCTTGGACCCATCATCAAGGAGTCGAAGCAACCTAGGAACTCGAGTCTGAGATGGAAAGGAATTCCCTGCGCTATTTGGTAAGTCCTAACCTCAGACTAAATTCGAGGACGAATTTTTTTAAAGGGGTTTATGATGTAACGCCCGAGATCTCACGGGAGAAAAAGAAGAGAAATGAAAGATAAAAAAACCAAAAAGGAAAAGATAAAATCTGAAACAAATCCGAGTTGGAGTTCATTTCCAACTGAAACTCGGATCCTTCCCCTATAAATAAGGGATTAAAATGGAGCAAGCAACTCCTTTTGTCTCCTCACAAGCCGGCCCTAGTTTTCCCCTATTTTCGTGCGCCCTTCTCGCCCTCTCTCACGTCGGAGCACTGCCACCTGACAAAACATCCTCCGAAGGACGTGGACGCCGATGGATGCATGCTTGAACCGAGAGGAGCAGAAAGAGGAAGAGGATGAGGAAGAAGAAGAACGAACTAGTTTCTTGGACAAAACTTACAAGGAATGGAATTAGGGTAGATTCATGTTATTAATGTTTCTAGATTTACCCTTAATGATATTATGTCGATTGCAATGTTACCCACAACTGGCACTCGTAGGAAAGTCGATCGATATCGTATTGTGTGACGTAGCCATTTTTCCGCAAGATAAACCTAGCCCGGGTTTCTCATTACCCGACACGGATTATGATGGAATGGATTAAGATAAATCGAGTTCATTGAAACTTGGCCCGGATCTACCATTGTTGAGGGCTTCGAGCTCTGCGACGAAGAAGAACCCGACCCAAGTTAATGCTAACTTGGCCTGGGCAGTTTAAAAATGAGGTCACATTCGGTAGTGATTTTTTCGAGCAGTCCACCAATTCATCGAACCGACCGACCAATATGTCAAAGCATGAACCTGACCCGAATTCCTACACCAGATTGATGATTTTTAGGATTTTTACTCCTTGATCTATGTGCTTAATTTTGATCTTAGTTTTGATGATGATTATATCATTTATATTCTTGATTTACTCTCCATGATCGTATCTTATAGGCTTGATTTAAGTCATAATAGAGATTAATTAAAAGCTGCAAAATAAAAGACAAAAAATGTTAAATTGAGAGCTCTTATTATGATGGACTGACGACCAGGTATGGGCTGACTCTAGTTAGTTATGGGCTGACTCCGGTCAGTTATGGGCTAGCTGTGTCAGTTGTGATGATGATGATGGACGGGTTGAGATGGGCCTTCCCGTGGTTTAAAATATACCTCAAATAAGTCAAAGATGAATAATTAGATAATGAAGAAGATGAAAATATATGAATAAAGAATCTTTCTTATGATGATTAGCTTTTGCCACCCTTTTATGATAATTTACTTATGATCTCCTTGATCTCTTATTCATATGTCACTTTACATGTTTCCTTTACTATTATGATGATCATGATTACTTCCTCTTATATGATGATGATGTTCTTATGATTCCTATCTAGTATCATGATCTTATGATTATTTTTATCTTACTTACATACTGAGTTGCAAAACTCATAGAGAGCTTTCTCCCCTGCATGTTCTTAAATGCATGACTAGGTCGGAATAATGAAGGTGGCCAATGGTGACCGATCAGGCTCGTAGGTGATTGCACATGGGTGTTTTGAGTCCTTTAGATTGTGGGATAGATTTCATTTCCGCATATTAGATTGATGTATTAGCTTTGTTGGACTCACATGAAGTTTTTTATGATGTCATATTTTTGCATTAATATGATGATTAGTCTTTCGCTTTTATATGATGTTTAGTTGACCAGTCAAAGTCTTATTTTTGGTCAATATGATGTACACATAAGGATGATCCATAGCGTCCTCAAAGTGTATCTGCCACGTGGCAAGGTGCGATTTGGGGCATTACACTTTCCATGCACCTAGCTTCATAGAAGTTTTGAATGCTAAATGCTTTTAACAATTTCAAATCCAGCTTTGTGAAAATAAAATCAATCTGTCAAATAGTAGAATCAATATTGAACACATAAGTACTAATTGAGCTTATTTTTGTTTCATATTTTTCAGCAATTTTTTTATTCTTTAGAAATTCTAATCTTCAAACAAGATTGCACAAGGAAGTTCATGTAGAGAGCTTTCGACTAATGACTCCTGGACTAGATGTCCATAGAGAAAGGTGATAAGGCACTCCTCGAGTTTACTTGCCCGGACGACCAAGGTTTTGAATGAAGGTTTCGAACTTAGCCATGAATTAGTACTCTGTGCTTTTTCATATTCCATAAGGTGGGCTTTCGATCGGTGCATCCCACGATAGTTTTCCTTAGGTCATCAGGCATGAACCCCTAGGATCTAATTACCTGAACACACATTAGTTCCATATAACACTTTTGTACCTACACATAACTTTATTCAACCAATTTTTTTTTGTTGGGGTTCAACTAACCCTTCTTTTTTATTTTTTTTAAGCTCAAAGAATACTTAATATGGTCAATAAAAGGCTAGTTATGATAAGTAATTAAATAGGCATGAACATGATCTTGTAGTCTAGACATCCGTAATTCTACTTAGCATAGGCACATGGTCCATAAATTCAATACTGAAATAGTAGATTATAAGAAAGAAGAGTATTCAAATTTCACGAGTTAACATGTCTTTGAAATTCTACTTAAAAGATAATTAAAGCAATAAGACATGAGTTTGAAATTTCATTAGTATGATAGAAAAAAAAATGAACGCAATGGTATTTTTTGAAAATTTTGAAAATTTTCAATGTTTTGGATTTTTTATATAAATGCATATACAAGCAAATAGGAAAAAAAATACACTAATGAAATATGCAATGCATGAAATGCAAACTCTCCAAAGCTTCAACTAAACATTGTCCCAGTGTTGGGCCCAACAAATGCGAAAAAGATATACTCAATAAAATAGAAAATAAGAAATAAAAAAATGAGTAAAGGGAATAGACATAACCTGATTTATGTCGGCGTGAAGGCAAAGGTGGGTAGTAGCCGAAATGACCCTGGTGGATATAATAGTCATGGAGGCTTAGAGGCACCAAATGTATAAAGTTGCCAATAATAAAAGCCGAAAGTTGTCGATGATGGGCAGTGATTTGCAGTATGACGACGCCAAAGATAGGAGCTCAGCAGCAACAAATGTCGATGAAGAGGATGGTGGCTCATAGAAAGAAGAATGACTTGATCAAGAATGCTTTGTGTTCGACCTAAAAATGCAAAGTTAAGTATTTATAGAATAAAATCAGATGTGAACTTACCTGTACCGGCGTGATGTAGTAGTGCACGTCGATTAAAAGTTGATGTATGCAGGTTGACGTGTTGTGTAGCACGACGGCAATTTTTTTTTAAAATCAGTCATAATCTCAGCTTTTGTGCAAGTTAGATGTCAAAAGATGTTGGATGGTCTAGTTGCACGTCTATGGCACCCAATACTGCATTGTCAATAGGTCCTTTTTCTTCAACTTTTGCGCCCCGTTGTGTTGGCGGTCTACAAACCTTCTGCGCACAATCTTGGTCAGGGTGCAGGGACATGCTTAGCGGGAATCTAGGTGGGTTGGTCTTCATTAGATTAGATTCTATAGGGGTTGTATGTTGCCATTTGTGTAACGCCCACAAATTGCACCCTGTCACGTGACAGAATATGCTTCGAGAACTTTATGGATTATCCTTACATGTACATCTTTTTACCAAAAATAGGACTTTGATTGATCAACTCAACATCATATAAAGCAGAAAACTAATCTTCATTAAATAATACTAAAAATAGTATAACATCACAATACGTGGAAGACTAAGAAAAAACATCATATGAGTCCAAATAAGCTAATACATCAATTTAATATGCGGAAAAGAAAATCTATCTCATAATCTAAAGGACTCAAGACACTCATGTGCAACGAGCTACGAGCTTGATCGGTCACTATTGGCCACCTTCATCATTTTGGCCTAGCCCTACATTTAAGAACACGCAGGGAAGAAACCTCCCTATGTGTTTTGCAACTGAGTATGGAAGTAAAGTATAAATAATCATAATATCATGATACTAGCCAAGAATATACCATCATCATATAAGAAGGAAGTAAATATGATCATAATATGAATATAGAATTCATGTAGAGAGGTATATGAACATAAGATCAAAAAGATCATAAGTAAATCATCATAAAGGTTAACAAAAGCCAATCATCATAAGAAAGATTCAGTATTCACATGTTTTCATCATCTTATTATTCATCTTTGACTTATTATGGGGTATATTACAATCCACTCGGAGGCCTGCCTTAACCCGTCCATCATCATCATCATCATAACTGATAAGGTCAGCCCATAACTGACCGCAGTCAGTTCATAACTGATCGAAGTCAGCCCATGCCTGATCGTCGTCAGTCCATATTAAATAAGAGCTCTCCATTTAATATTTTTCGTCTTTTATTTTGCAACTTTTAATAAATCTTTATAAAGACTTTAAATCAAGACTACAAAATAGGATTATGGAGAGTACATCAGAGGCCAAAACATCATATTATCATTATATTTGGATCAGAATTAATCACATGAATCAGGGATCAAAAAATCATAACAATCAACATAATCTAGTCGGAACCTGGGCCGAGTGTGGGTGAAACCCGGGCCGAGTTCGCAAAACATCATATTGAAAAATTAAGACAACCAAGGTCGGGTCCTTATCATACCCGGGCCGGGTTTGGGCTTTAACAGATCGGTTAACTGCTCTGACAGATTGATCGACTGTCCATCCGATCGATCGCTTTCTTGGGGATTATAGCATGTGCCGGTTATCATCAACTCGGGCCAGATTCTTCATCTTTGCAGAGCTTGGAGCTCTCGACAATGGGGGGCTCAGGCCGAGTTCCAGCGAACTGGGTCGTGGACCTGCCCAGCTTGGGTCTTCATTACATAGAAACATCGTGATGAAAAATAGGCATTTTCGACCATCTTTTCGGCAATGGTCGGCATCAAGCATAATTATCTAACATTATATTATAACTTGGGATCAACTAGAACATGCTTCAAGTTTAATATCAAGATTCTATTAGTTCCATACCTTGTGAAGTTTCTGTTGAAACTCCACATTCCACATCCTCTTCTTCTTCCTCTTCCTCTTCCTCTTTCTACTCTCGGGATTGTCCTGTTCTTGTGTGCCCTCAACTTCTGAGGAGGGAGAGAGATAGCGGCATCAAGAGAAATTAGAGAGAGATGTGCGAATAGGGGGTGGAGGAGGCATACGTAAGGAAGAAAATCAGATGAGATGAATTGATTGATTAATACTTCTAGCAGAGAGAATGAAATTTCAATTGGAGTGAAATTTTGTAACATCCTAATAGAATTAAAAAAAAGAAAGAAAACTGCAGCCCAGCCGCATGAAGCCCAGCCTAATTTCTCTATTACCCAATGTATAAAAGTCAAGCTACAGTACCCTAATGCAAATCCCACCTACCCCAGCCTACAACCCCCCATTATCACCTCACTCTCTCATCATTTCTGCCATAAGAACATTCGGCCAGCACCTCCCCAAGCCCTCCTTGTTACAGAAACCCTTTTGACCTATAATAACTCGGTTACTATAACTACAGTAAGTCTTCCTCCTCACTCTCCCATTTCTGCTACAGTAGCTAGTCTCTCTCACTCTCTCTCTCTCCTTAGGATACTCAGTCAGCACCTACAAGGAAGGAGAGGAGACTAATTTGGTTAGAAGAGGAAGAAGGGGAAGAGGGGAAGAAACAAGGTGATTAGGCTTGTTAATGAAGGTATGTTGATGAGATCTAAACCCTCTAATCACCCTCTAATGATGCTTGTATGTTTGGATTAGGGCATAAAGAACCAACCATGTATTCTTGGAATGGATGATTAAGGGATGTGCATATTAGCATTAGTATGCTTCATGTTTTATTAAGATTAATACTCTATTGCTAATCATGTCATGAACTAGGATGTTCATTGTTATTATGTTTAGCTCTTAATGAAATTGCTTAATGCATGTACATGTATGAATGTGATTAATATGTTGGATGTCTTCATATGAAAACCCATGTGTTTCATTATTAGTGTACCAAGAATGTTGATAAATGATTCATGAAACGTGTAGAGCCAAACCTGTGCTAATATGTCAAAGTATGCATGATTGGAAAGAAAAGAATGTAGGAATGTGTATACTGTCATCTCAGAATGGGCGACCAATATCTTAATGGTTGACCATTTTGGGAACAAATTCGTCTCGACATTTGTCGAACGATCGTCCGAAATCCATTCGGTCGTCCGATTTAGAGAGTTGTTGCTCTCTGAAATTAGTGGTCGACCCAACACCTAGTTAGGTCATCCGAAAGTTATGTAACGGTCGACTGATACCCTAGCAGTCGTCCGATTTAGAGAGTCGTTGTTCTTTGAAATTAGCGATCGATCCAACACCCGGTTTGGTCGTCCCAAAGTCATATAACGATCGACTTATACCCAGCGGTCATTCGATTTACAGAGTCATTGCTCTCTAGAATTAGAAGTCGACCTAACACTCAGGTTGGTCGTCCGAAAGGACCATAACGGTCGAACGAAAATCCTATCGGTAGTCCGATACCCAGTCCAGCGATCGACCGAAAGTATAAAGGGTCGTCCGTTCTGGGCAGATGATTTGGTTAACCTAAGACTCCACCAACGGGTGGGGGAAGACCTCATTGTCAAATGAGGGCTAAGACCTCGCTTCCGGGGGAGGGTTAAGACCTCATCTAAAGATGAGGGTTAAGACTTCACCCACGGGTGAGGGTTATGACCTATGAGCCATCACTCTTCTCAATCGATAAGATAAGAAATCATTTAAGTAAAGATGAAAGATGAAAAGATGAATGATGAATGACTTGGGACATAAAGATAAAGATGATAAAGATGAAGAAAGCACCTATGAGGATGCAATATGAATGTCCACTTGTCAACAAAGATGACAAAATAAAGTAAGATAAGATCATGATATGCATTAGCATTGTGATAAGTATAATGATGAGTGATGATATGCTTTAGCATAAGATGAAAATGTTATATGTTTATCTTCTCTTGCTATGATTATATTGCTCATATGCTATATAGTGTGCACAAGAAGCTCATAGTATGCATATAAGTTATGTTCCATTATGTTGCAGTGCCTATGCCATCACATATATAAATCGTGTATAAGACCATAGCATGCATGGGCCTCAACATAGTCTAACGGAAGAAATTTCCTGCACTCCATGGATCCGTACAAGTATGGACGAGGCTTAGGTTCGGCGGCGAGAGCCACATGATGAAGATATTGCACATGGATGGGTCGGACTACGGCCCAAGTTATCTTACTTCTGTTATGTCATGATGATGAATTCTTATTAGAGTTAAGTATGTATGGCTTATGAGCCTTACTGAAGTCATGTACTTTTACTTGAACTCATTATGTATTATGAATTTTTTGTGGGATTTATGTTACAGCCTACTTGGCCCATGGACTAGATTATTATTTTGAAATTTTATATATTTAGTAGTCTTTCACTGTTTATGATATTACTAGTTTATGTTTATTATTATGTTTCGCTGCAAAGGTTTTAATATAATTAGATCATGATAAGTAACGTCGCCTAAAATTTGACAACTAAATTAAGATCGAATTTTGGGGGCGTTATAAATTTTCTTTTATCCAAGCTTGTTTAATTTATCCAATCTCCTTTTCCTTTTTCTCTCTCTTCTGTTACAATCTTTTTTTATTTATTTTTTAACCGCTCGGGCTTGGGCATTACAATTTGTGCCATGCCCGATGGCAAAAAACAATGAAGTCCCGTATATTTATGGCTTGAGGATGTGCACGGAAAAAAAATTTTAATTAATTTGCCCCGTGATGAATTAATTTCATGGCCATCTAAATCTTTCCGAGGTGATAAAGTGAACCGCTTAATCAACCCGATCTTTTGCGTCCTGTTGTCCGAGAGTGCCTTCAACATATGCATGCAGTCAACGTGGAGAAAGAAGCCATAGCATGCAAATGCATGCACGTTGTCAGATTTTGCGTTTGTATCCGAAACAAACTTCAAAGTAGAATTTATTTAGCGCCCGTGATTCCAATGTCAAGTTGTGCATGTCTATTCAAGGTGGTGCATCTTCGTGTGAGCCAAAATTAATTTGATGATCGTCGTGCCTTGATTTGTCGATGTCAGAAGGCTCCAATCGTCTCCGGCTTTGAACAGATAGCGTCATCTTGATTCGATTCCAAAGTTCAACAAGTCCATTCGCGCCTTGGTGTGTGTCAGACGTCAGGGGCTTTTGCGCCTTAAGTCAGATTTCAGGTAAGTAAAAAAAATCTTCAATTTGACGCCGTATGATCAGTGAGCGCTCGGACGACGTGTGTTCCTAAGGCACAATCGGTTCAGCGTTATCTCTCAGTTTGCTTGAGTATTGAAATGTGGTGCATTGCATTGCATTGACTTCCTGAGGCGCCAAAGACTTGAATTAATCGCTGGTAAATGAGTTCCCTAATTTTATCTCTCCTTGCACAAAAGCAGCCGCAAATCAATTAGATAACTCCCGACTAAAACACAATAATTAATTAACTAAAATAATTAACGTAATACTTCACTAAATAACTAATTAAGTTAACAGACTAATGAATGAATTAACTAAATTATAATCTAAAAAACTCAGTATCTAACAAACTACTCAAGAACTAATTAACTAAAACAATTGAAGTACCGACTAAAAAAAACTAAATTGACTTACAAACTAACTAATTATAAAAAAATAGAAGAATAGGTAGATTGGTTGTGATTAAATTTTCAATTAATTTTTGCAACAACCAAGTATCAGAAAAAAAATATATACAATACATAATTACATAGTAGAAATAAGTCAATGAGTTCTCTAATTATAAAATATGATCAATTAACATATGTCGAGTAAAAAATGCAAATCGTAAAATCCTAGGGACAATTATAATCCATAAAGATATAATTTTAGGCATGATTAGAATGTCAAAAAAAAGCAATAAAACATGGATTTAATTGTCATTAGAAAAACTCGTTCACCAAAAATTTCTCAAATAAAATCGATAGCCTAAAATCAATCGATTTAATCAACAATTAATACTCAGAATAGTTAAGCACAATTTATTCAATTTTGCATATGAAATCATCCTATGAAAACAAAAATCTCAGTCCGAAAATCAGTTAGCGCCATATAGAAAATAAATGCTTCAGAAATAAATGGGGCCAAGGCCCAAAATCAACTAGTTTCTAATAGGGGTGATATCATAGAGAAATAAATCCAGGAAGAAAATCGGCGCAATATCATGAAGAAATGCAATTAGAGGTCAAGATAGGGCGCCATGATAGAGAATTCCAAAAGGATAGGCGTATCATGATTAAGTGGTGTAAAATCTGAAAATAATAATAATTAGGCGTGGATTGTGCATGAAAAATAAATCGATGTGATAACATGGAGAGAGAACACAATCCAAATAATAAAAGCTTGATTCACGTAATGGGTCATCATTAAATTTGTTAGCGTCATATCATATAGAGAAGAAAGATCGGTGGAAATTGTGGGCGGACATATGATAGAGAGATAAAATCAGTGATAATTGGGCGGTAAATGGTAGGTGCAATCAGGAAAAGAAATCAGGGTGATATCATGGAAAGAAAATAAATCTAGGTGCCAACAGAAGGCGACTACATCTCGAAATTTCATCCTCAAATGCCAAGGGCAATTATGTCATTTGACTATATTAGTTCGTTCGCCATCACATAATCATAATAAAATATAATTTTTCATCAATGGAGAAGAAATTTAAATCAATAAAATAAAATGAAATAATCTTTCATATATAGAGGAAGACTTAACAAAAATATCTAAACTAGTGTTATAGAATGAAAAATCATAATTAATATCCGATCTTTAGAACTATATCTAAAACTCATAGTCTAATGGGCTTCATGACACAAATTAAGCCTAGATAATGTGCAACATCCATACATTAGTTATCTGCACGGATCCAAAGTACAAGGTTTCTCAGTTAGAGTATGTAAAGATTATACAAAGCAATGCTATGATGCTAAACAAGGTACTACATGATATGCATTTATCATCTTCATATAATGAGAAGGAAACAATATCATGACATGTTCTTAACATATGAACTACATGTCATTCATTCATACCATTTCTATCATCATGCAACAAGGGAAAGCATGGAAGACGTGTAATCTTATCATCATATAGTATGGAAACATTCATAACAATCATCATTTCAATCGATAGGCATATAAGTGTTGTACACTCACTTACCATAACCATTGCCTGAGTACCTTTTCCTCAAGGTTACTTCATAACCCTTTCGGACTTCCACTTTCGTGGGACATCATATCAATAGGCGGATTGACCATTGGCCCTTCCTAATGTTATATTTTCCGATAGTTGGGATTTATTTTGTTGCCCTCTCAATAGGCTAGCTAAGCCTTGAAGACAATGCTCCCTTCTCGCCTAAAGAAGACATCAGAATGTTTTATTGATGTGAGTAACGATTATTCTGGAGAACTCTCGTCCGAGGGCGACATTAGAATGACACACCGTTGTCGATGTGTGTAACGATCATTCCAGAGAAAATCCGATAAAGGGCCATAGAGGGTCGCCATGTAACATCATCAACAATTGGGTTCATTATGCTTTTCAATCAATAATTATTAATGTCACTCAATCTCCATATTTTAACCTAGTTACGTGGGAACATGCATACGAGTATCTAGGTTCTTATACAATCAACAAACATCAATACATGCGACTTTGAAAATAACATTTAAAGATCATATACCCAATATTTAGGTCGATCACGTCCGTGACGAGTATGTCACGCCAGTTATCATGACTTGGAACATCCTCCTATTCGGCCATGGCAGTGCATGGAATGTCATGACCGTGCTTCAAGGCAATATGACCGTGTGCGAAATTAATGTTGGGCTCATCGAATTAACCTCTTGCTCACAGGCATGACGGGAGTTGTCACGACCGTGCCTGGTCTATCAGGGTCATGACACTGTCTGTCACGGTTGTGCGCGAGACCTTATTTCGCCTCAGATTTCTAGCCTCGCGCTCACGGGCATGACGGGAGTCGTCACGACCATGAAGCGTCCTAGAAACGTCCATCCGTATTTTTAACCAAATTCGATACAAAACTTTTGGGAATGAATTTAAAATATTAGAAATGATTCATGCATTTTTCTTTGCATCATGGGACCATAAGAACATCAAATCATGCAATTGAAAGATTAGGGTTCATTCCCCCAAAAATTGGAGAATGCATTCATTAATCTATAAGCCCTAACAATTAGATCTAACAATCTAGGCATGAACAGGAATAGATCTAATAAATCTAATGCAATCATCCCTCAATCACAGTCCAATCTAAGAACAAGGTGTTCTCAAGCTCTCAATCAAATCATGAAATCCATTGAGAGAAAAGATAGGGGTTTTGGATCCCTTTACATACCTTTCTTTTATATCTTTCTCCTCTTTCTTCCTCTTCTTCCTCCTCCTTGTTCCTCTTGTTCTCCTTCCTCAAGCCCTAGCCACCAAGAGATTCATGTGGAGAAAAAAGTGAACAAAAGGAATATGGGGCTTTATATAGGGGAGATCATGAGGGTTTTGGCAAAAATCCAAATTGCCCTCGATAAAATATTTGAGGTATTACATCCTCCCCTCCTTAAAAGAATTTTTTGTCCTAGAATTTTAAACTATAATATAGAATACTTATTAAATAGTCATTTCTTCCTCTAGTTCCCATGTTGCTGCAGTTCCATTGTGGCGCTTTCATGCAATCTTCACGATCTTCACCACTTTGTTCCTCAAACGATGTTCTCCATACTCTAGTATCTTTGTAGGATACTCTTTATAGGTGAGGTCTTCCATGGTGGTTGGCTCTTCAATCACCACAAAATGGGAGCTGTCATATGTGTACTTGCGAAGTATTGACACATGAAAAATATTGTGGATTCTAGCATATGAAGGAGGCAATGACAATTTGTATACTCCTTCTCCTACTTTTTCCAAAATCTCAAATGGGCTGATATACCTAGGAGTCAATTTGCCCTTCTTGCTAAGCCTCATGACTCCTTTGGTTGGAGACACCTTCAGCAACACATGATCTCCAACTTGGTAGATTTGTTCTCTTCTTTTCTTATCTGCATAACTCTTATGGTGACTTTGAGCTGCCATCATTATTTATTTTATCAAATTTACATTCTCTGCATATTTTTCTACTAGCTCAGGTGTTAGAACACAAGGAACCAAGGGGGGGGGAGTGAATTGGTGTTTTGCCGAAAAGACCGATTTCACAAAATACATCGCAGAAGCATGGAATCAATTCGTTAAACTTTAAATCAATGCAATAACAATACAATCACATGCATAATAAGGTAGGAAAGAGAGGGAGAAAGAAAGACAAACACAAGGTGCATGGTGGTGTATTGACGAGGTTCGACCACACCTTGGCCTGCGTCCCCACTCTGACTTCTCGACATCGATACCGTCGGAGATTCCTCTAAACAACGTCCTTAGTTCTAAATGGGGCAAGGAAGAAACCCTTTACAACACAACACCTTTTCTTCACTTTGAGAGGTAAGGCACACCTCTCCTCCTAAGAACCTTTTACCTCGATTCTCCTCTCAAAAAATACACACACCTCTTTTACAAAGGAGCACTTTTGATCATCTCTCTAGCAGTAGAGGTAAGATCAAACCTCTTCTACACGGGAGCTCACACCCAAATCTCTAAGCAAATGTTTCTCTCTTTTACAATATCAGACTCACATGAAGAGAAGAGAGAAAGAAGAAAAGATTCAACAATATGTCTCAAGATCTTCAAGAAATGATTTTCCTTTGATTCTTGATGTTTCCCTTCAATTCTTAATTGATTCTGCATCCCTTGATTCTTTTATAATCCTTTTTGGATAATATGACTATTGCCCTTTTGTTTGACAAAAAACTAGCCATTATAGGTCATTTTGTGTGCAATCTGGTCGACCGGTGCCTCCAGCTGGTCGACCGGTCCATGTTTTAACTTTATCTCATGCGATTTGCAAGTTCTTTGTTCAAATCGGTAGACCGGTTCACCTGGACGATCGACTGGTTCGTTAGATTGGTTGGTCGACCACTTTGCACTATTTTGCACTTAATGTTTTGCACCGATGTCAGAATGAGGTGATTTTTTATTTGTTGGAAAGATAAAAAGATTATCTACAACTTTCATAACATGTTAGTCCAGATATGAATAAAAATATGCAAATATTAACTTCAAGTCAGTGCATCAAATAATCTATTCCGAATGAACTTTTCTCGCACTTTAAATATATAACTCTGATTATTCGAGATTTGTATCATCAAAATATAATTAGATCTATCATAAAAACTTTGTCCCAACATCTGGTCCTAGTAGTCTTCCTTCACCAACTGCACTCTAACATGTGGGAGACCTGCAAGGTCTTCCATGTAGTGCCTCAAATGGAGCCATCTTGATGGTGGAGTGATAACTATTGTTATATACAAACTCATCTAGAGTGAGATGATTATTCCAGCTGCCTTGTCAATCTATTGCACATGCTCTGAACATGTCTTCTAAGGTTTGGATAGTTCTTTCACTTTGCCCATCACTCTGAGGGTGAAATGCAGTGCTATAATGCAACCTCATGCCAAATACATGTTGCAACCCTTTTCAGAAACTTCTTATGGATCTTGGATCTCTTTCTGATACAATGGAAATAGGAATCCCATGCAATCGGATAATCTCATTCACATATAACTTCACCATACTTGCAGTTGTCTGTCTCACATTATAAGGTAAAATGTGAGCTAACTTAGTCAATCTGTCAATGATGACCCAGCTGACATCATGACCCTTTTGGGTCTCCTAACTATTTCCACTATGGTATGGGTAATGGATTTAATAATCCTATTAATTTCTAGTGCTCAATCTTGACCTGTTGGTAGACCAAGCACTTGAAAACAAACCTTGTCACCTCTCTTCTCATGTCTTTCTACCAAAATATTCTTTGTAGATCTTTGAATATCTTAGTGGTTCTTGGATGATAGAAAACTTTGACTTGTGGCACCCATAACTTGTCTTGAAACTTGATGGTCCCATCTTTGTCCATCTTGTAGTCTAGATGCCCTTTCTCACATAGAGCCTTCAGTCTTTGTACTCAGGGTCTTCATTTTGTTCCTAATGGTATTCTTGCTATCAAGTTCAGCTAAATGAGACAATACATTATCAGCTTTCCTTAAGTACTTTCTTCAATGAGAGTCCACTTATAGACCCTTAAGCATGCCACTGACCTTTTCCATCTTCTACTTAGAGCATTTGCTATGGAGTTACCTTCCATTGATGGCAAAGAATGCCAAACTCATCGTCTCTGTATCATGTTGAGTTTCTTCTGAGACAACACATAGTTGAGACTTTTATGGTCAGTGAAAACTTCAAACTCTTTCCCATATAAGAATGTCAAACTTCAAACTCCATATCTTCAGAGTAAACACTATTGTCATGAGTAGGATAGTTCCTCTCGTGTGTCTTGAGTTGCCTTGAGGCATAAGCCACCACTCTTCCATGCAGCATCAACACATAGCCCAATCCAGTTCTACTAGCATCACTGTACACTATGTAGCCTTCAACTCTATGGGAATTGTTAGCACTATTGCAGCGATCAATCTTTTTTTCAGCTCTAGAAGACTATCTTCACACTTCTGTGTCCAATTGAATTTTCCCCTTTTCTGGTCAGCTTTGTCATAGGAATAGTAATTTTGAAGAAGTCTTGGATAAATCTTCTGTAGTAGCCATCTAATCTAAGGAAACTTCTAATTTTTATCGCTGTCTTTGGCCTTTCCCAATTGAAGACAACGTATACCTTGTCTGGGTCCACTGAGATCCCTTCGTTTGAAACTATATGACCAAAAAACATGACTTGTTGCAACCAAAACTCACACTTGAAGAACTTTACTTATAACCGATATTGTCTCAAAGTCGCCAGAACTATCTATAGGTGCTTCTGATGTTCTTATGGACTTGATGAATAAATTAGGATATCATCCATGAACACTAAGACAAATCTATCGAGATCGGGCTTGAAAATCATGTTCATCAAATCCATAAATTTTGTAGGAGCATTTGTTAGTCCAAATGGCATAATGGAAAATTCATAATGGCCATACCTTGATCTAAATGTCATATTAGCAATGTCTTCATCAACTACACTGAGCTGATGGTATCCACTTTTCAAATCAATGTTTGAGAAGACTGATGCCGTAGACAACTAATAAAAAAGATCACAAATTCTGAGCAGAGGGTACTTATTCTTAATGGTCACTTTGTTCAATATCATGTAGTTTATACATAACCTTAGTGACTCATCCTTCTTCTTCACAGTCACACTTGGCCTGATGAATCCTTTGTCCAACAATTCGAGTCTTCAACTCCTTAATTTCTACTGGTGCCATTCCGTAGTGAGGTTTTGAGATAGGAGTCATCCCTGGCATAAGTTCATGGTGGAAGTCGATCTCCTTTCTGGAGGTAATCCCGTAAGCTCATCGACAAATACAACAGAAAAACCCCTTACCACTTCCAACTCTTCTAATGGCTTGGGTTGGAAATCACTTTTGACAATACTTACTAGAAATCCTCGGCAGCCCTTGTTCAACATCTTGATTGCCTTCATTGAGGAGATCGTCATCTTCTTCTCTCTTGATGGAATTTCGCGAAAGATCATAGAAATGCCATCTTTCTTGTCTATCTGAATCTTCTTTTCTCAGCACTTCAAGTAGACATCATGGTAAGATAACCAATCCATGCCTAAAATCACAGCATAGTCTACCATATGTAGCATTAAATGATCAGTAGAGTAAGAGTAGTTCACACCTTCAATCATAATTGATGTCTCTGAGAGGTACTGCTTTGTGGAGACCCTCTCAAGTGGTGTTGCTATGTCTAGCTATCACTTCATATTCACTCTTTCAACATTCAACATGTCAGCAAATGATGATATCAAATAATGAGTAGCACCCGAGTCAAATAGTACATTTGCATAGTATCGGCAATAAGAAGATTACCATGGATCACATTCTTGGACTTCTCGGCCTCATCCACTTGCATGGTGTAGACTGTTCCAGGTACTCTTAGCTTGCTTACATTTGCCCTTGTCGTGGTACTCAAGCTTCTTTTCAGTGCAATCCCTGGAGAAATGACCCATCTTTCCACAATTAATGCAAGCTCCTATTTTCATCCTACATTCAGTAGTTATGGCAAAAGGAACAAGCTTTGCGGCCCTGTCCGCCTTCACCTCTAGAGTAAGGCTTGGAGTCCTTGTACTTCTTGCCTTTGTCTCTTTTCTGTTCCTTCCTAGACTCTTTGCCTTGTTCATACTTCTTTTGTGTGTCAATCTCCTTGGCCAAGCTAGTTGCTATGGAAATCATCTTCGCCAAGGTCCTAGGGGAGGATTCAGCCCTTTCAGAAAATGGACTTCTCATCTTCTTTTAGAGGACTATGTCTCTCAAGTTCAGGTATTCCTCCACAGTCATGCTGCCTTGTTGGAAATTCATGAATTCAGTTGTCTTCTTCCCTTGTACATTTTTGGGAACATAATGGACTCTGAAAGCTTTCTTAAATTCTCTCCAGATGACCTCTTCATCATCATTAAACTGAGTCCTAATCACTAATTTCCACCAGTGACGCGTTCGGTCAACGAGTTGGCACATCCAGCCAAGCTTCCTCCTTGTCTACATCTCTATCCCCATTGAAGGTAGGGGATGTAGCTTTAGGAACTTTTCGATTCTTGAACTCAATCTGTTAGAGTGGCCCGAGTTTGCATTTTCGCTCCATTTCTCGTGCCATGCGGGTCATGCTCTCTATGAGCTCTCTTTGTTCTCCTGAACCATTTGAGAGACCACCATGTCCCATCCTTCACGTAACAATGATCAATCAAACATTAGATGGTTAATTTAAATAATACAATCAATGGCGCAATACTTACATACTCAACTTTGGATGGCTGCTCATGACAATTGCACATGGACCTAGACACTTAACAATTCTATAACACACTTAGCATATCTCCTAAACATGCTCTCATACCAAACTATAACACCCCAAAATTTCATCCGCAAATGCCAAGGGAAATTAGGTTATTCGACTGTGTTAACTCGTTCACCATCACATAATCATACTAAAATATTATTTTCAATCAATGCAACGAAAACTTAAATCAATAAAATAAAATGAAATAATCTTTCATATATAGAGGAAGACTTAACAATAACAACTAAAGTAGTGTTATAGAATGAAAAATCATAATAAATATCCGATCTTTAGAAATATATCTAAAACCCATAGTCTAACGGACTCCATGACCTCATGAAACAAATTAAGCATTGACAATGTGCAATCTTCTCGTCATGAGCTGAGCTGTCATCATCCATACATTAGTTACTAGCACGGATCAAGGGTGCAGGGTATCCAAGTTAGAGTATGTAAAGGCCATACAATGCAATGCCATGATCCTAAACATGCATCTATCATCTTCATATAATGAGAAGGAAACAATTGCATGCCATGTTCTTAACATATGAACTACATGTCAATCATTCATACCATTTTTATCATCATGCAACAAAGGAAAGCATGGAAGACATGTAATCATATCATCATACATATATTATGGAAACATCCATAACAATCATCAATTCAATCGATAGGCATATAAGTGTTGTACACTTACCATAACCATTGCCTCAACACCTTTTCCTCAGGGTTGCTTCATAACCATTTCGGACTTCCACTTTCATGGGAGATCATCTCCATTCGATCGATCATTGGTCCATCTTAATGATATATCTTCAGATAGTTAGGATTTATGTCATTGCCCTCTAAATGGGCTAGCTAAGTCTTGGAGAAAATGCTCTCCTCTCGCCTGAAGATGACATCAGAATGCACACACCATTGTCGATATGTGTAACGATCATTCCGACGAAAATCCGATAAAGGGCCATAGAAGGTCGCCACGTAACGTCATCAACAATTGGGTTCATTATTCTTTTCAATCAACAATGATTGACGTCACTCAATCTCCATATTTTAACCTAGTTAAAATGGGGAACATGCACATACGAGTATCTAGGTTCTTATACAATCAATAAACATCAATACATGCTATTAATACTTTGAAAATAACATTTAAATATCATATACCCAATATTTAGGTCGGTCACGTCCATGATAAGTATGTCACGCCCATGACCATGACTTGGAACGTCCTCCCACTCGAGCACGACCGTGCATGGAATCTCACGACCGTGTCATGTCCATGTCACGACTGTGCTTCAAGGCAATACAACTGTATGCGAGACCGATGCCGAGCTCATCGAATCAGCCTCTCGCTCATGGGCATGATGGGAGTCATCACGGCCGTGACACTGTTTGTCGCGGTCATTTGTGAGACCTTGTTTCGCCTCGGATTTGCAGCCTCACGCTCACAAGCGTGACGGGAGTCGTCACGGCCACGAAGCATCTTGGAAATTTGATGCCCAACCCAGCTTTTACACCAAAATTCGTTACAAAACTTTGGGGAATGTCTTTAAAAGTTTAGAAATGATTCATGCATGTTTCCTTTGCATCATGGGACCATAAGAACAACAAAACACATGGTAAAATCATGCAACTGAAAGATCAGGGTTCATTCCTCGAAAAATTGGAGAACATGTTCATTAACCTATAAGCCCTAACAATTAGATCTAACAATCCAGGCATGAATAGGAATAGATCCAATAACTCCAATGCAATTATCCCTCAATCACAATCCAATATAAGGACAAGGTGTCCTCATGCTCTCAATCAAATCATGTAAAACCATTGAGAGAGGAGAGAGTGGATTTGGATCCCCTTTACATACCTTTGTTTTAGATCTTTCTCCTCTTTTTTCCTCTTCATCCTCCTCCTTGTTCCTCTTGTTCTCCTTCCACAAACCCTAGCGGCCAAGAGATTCAAGTGGAGAAAAAAGTGAACCAAAGGAATATGAGGCTTTATATAGGAGGGATCGTGAGGGTTTTGGCAAAAGTCCAAATTGAACTCGATAAAAATCTGAGATATTACAGCGACATGGATAATCGATTCTCAAAATTATAGGATCTTGGAGAGATAAAAAACATTGGCATTGGGTGCCATTTCACGGAGTGAGAAAAAATATGAATCAAATCAGTTCAGTTTTTCACCATATCATAGAAAAAAATCAGCATGAAAAAAAATCCAAACATGGCGCCATAGTAGGAAGAAGAAAAATAGGACATAATTAAAGGCACATTATGACAAAGAGATAAAATCAGAAATTGGGGCGCAATATTAGGAGAGAATAATCCGACAATTTGGGCACCATACCATGGAGAGAGAAAAATAATAGTAAATCACAACTTGGGCGCTCATTGGCTTAAAAAAAATCATACAAATTGTGGATTGTATGGCAGATAATTCAAGAAAATTACTGTTGAATTCATGCCTTAATAAGCAATCTACAAGGAGAGATATAATTAGTAATATGAGTGAATTGATGCCATAGATGGAAAGACAAATCCTAAAAAATTAATGTAATAATTGAGGCGACATGGATAAACAAATTCTGAAATTTTAGCATCATGGAGAGAAAACAACATGGGCACCATATCACGGAGAGAGAAAAAATGAATGATAACCATTAGTTCGGCACCAAATCAAATTAGTAGGCAATCAGCAGTCCGGATACCATTAACAACATGAATCACGTAATCGGCTTAAATCATTTAGGGGCCACTTTGTTGAGGAGAAAATCGAAGCACTAAAAATCCAATAGTAACAAATCGGGAAAAATTTCTTCACAAAGAATTCTTCAACAACCAAATCACGGCAGAAAATTAGAAAAGAACATCTAAAAGGAATCCAAAATCACAGGGAGGCACAATTTCATATGGATAGACAAATCTCATCCGACAACTATCAGACGAATCGAGTTCCTTATCCGAAGTTGGAAATGATGTAACAAATAAGCAGATAAATTTTAGTCGTGCAACCTTCTCATAACATTCATAATCTTAAAATTTATCTCTGCAAAAAGAAATATGTTAGATTATTTACAAAAAAAATATTTACAGAAAATATTACAGATACATATTTACAAAAAAAGTATTTGCTAATTTTATTTACATCAAATCAATCAATAAAATATTTTTCGACAATGGCGCTAAAAACTTGATGCGTAAAATAATGTAACAAAATAAATCCTCTATCAAGTGCACTAGTCGCTCGAATAATATAATAAGAAGAATAAAGAGTGTGGAACCATGAGGAATATTTAATCTACTTAATATTTTATTTTATAAATTAATAAGAGAAGAAAAACATAGGTTTTGAAGATAAATTTTCTACTACTATTACTACTACCACCACCACCACCACCACCACCACTAATAATAATAATAATAATAATAATAATAATAATAATAATAAAAGTAGTAGTAGTAGTAGTAGTAGTAATAGTAATAATAATAATAATATACTACTACTAATACTAAATAAAATCTAAAATAAAGTAGTCCACAAACTTGTAATTACTTGACTCAAAAATTCAAATAATTAAATCTAAAGGATTAAACATAATTAAAAATTGATCAAAAGAAATTTAATAATAAAATAAGGGTTCACAATATTTTCCTTCAATAATAATCTCCTAAAATAAAATAACTAAAACATGGAGTTCATCCTAAAATTGTAGAGAAATAATAACAAAATAACAATAATAATTGGAAGAATTACCTCAAAAATTAATCAGGGCCTCCGGATGCTGTCGGAGTGTCTGAATCAACCATCTGATCAACTCTCTGTTATGGTCGAAGCTTGCAGAGCTCACGACTCTCACGACTAAAAACCAAACTCCAAAGCATGAATTGAGATGGTGGTCCTTCCATATACTTTATAGGTGTAGCATGGCTTTTGATCAGTAACCTTCAACCTTCAAGTCATCGTGTGACTGAGTTTGGATTTCTAAAGATTTATCTACCAACCTCGCTCCATTTTTCTCATCTCAACCAAAATCAACCTACTTAGTAGATAAAGTTTAATACGTGGTATGATCAATAAATTCATCCATGTAGGCTTCCATGCAATGGCTCCCTTGCAATTGATAGAATTATCATCCAATAAATCTTTACATGTGACAAAATATCGGTTAATGATAATGCCGATAAACTCCTCTCAGATTTGATTCTCTGCCAATACCAACTTCATGTGATAAGTCTCAATTAATATTCCCTTATCGCTTGTTATGGATACAAGGTGAATTTGGCCACCAATAAAGGTGATAACCTTACTTTAGCGCTCAATAAACTCATCTATCTCGGCCGATAGCAACATCACTCCCATAAGTATAGAGTCTTGGCACTTGTAATTATGGCTTAACAAATTGTTCTACGCCCAATATGAATGTTATTGATGAGTTTGTGTAATATCCTGAAAAAAAGGAAGCTAGTAGCCCACCCATTCGCTGCAGCCCACAAGCCCACCAGCCAAGTAAACCCATGTTAACCTAAAGTATAAAAGCATCAAGTGGTAAACACCCCTTTGGGATGAATCTCATTCGGCCACCCCTAAACCCCTTCATGTCTCACCTAACACTCCTCGCTTCCACCCTCCAACAACTGCCGACAAGACCAGTGCAGCTCCCTCTCTCACTCCCACTCATAGCAACAACATCTCTCCCTTTCTCCCTCTCCCACTCTACCTCACATCATTAGGCGGCAGCAGCAAGAGAGGAGGAAAAGGAAGGTACTACCGCAGCAAGAAGAAGAAGAAGAGGAAGCAGAAGGGAGAAGAAGAAGGAAGAACGAAGAAAGAAAAGAGAAGAAGAAGAAGAAAGGATTAGGATTAAGATTAGAGTTTTAACTTAAGCCCTAAAGGAATGTTTGATGGTATCCAAAACCCTCCTGATCTCCCCTAATCATGCTTCAATGTTTGGATAGGGCACCGAAGAACAAGAAATTTGTTCTTGGATGGAAGATTAAGGAATGTGCATTAGGGTGTAGATTTATGTCATCTTTTCTTATGATTATTGTTTCATTGATAAGCATGATTAGAATTTAAATGATGCTTTCCATGTATGTTTAGCTCATGATGAAGTTACTCATTTGTCCATATAAATATGATTAGTAGTTTTTATTGTTCTTCATGCAAAACCCTTCTTATGTTCAAGATTATTATGCTCAAAATGCTGATCCCTATATGATGATTAGAGAAATGTGTGCTCAATGTATTGATGAATGTATGTTTGGAGGAAAGAAAAACATAGTGAAGATTTTGTCCCGTTGCTCCAAACTGGTCGATCGAAACCCTTTCATTCGTCCATTTTTGGAAAGTCTGAATTCTCGGACTTCTGTGGACATCAAACTGACTAGTTCAATCGTTCGAAACCCCATGATGCGATTGTCCGAAATTCTTTCGAATGTACGATTTAAAAAGTTCATTTTCTCAAACTTTTGTAGACGTTGTGCGCCTAGTTCGGACGCCCGTATGACTCATAGCAGTCGACCAAAACATATTCAGTCGTCCGATTTAAAAGTCCTTTTTCTTGGACTTTTGCGGACGTTGCACCCCTAGTTCGGATGTCGCAACACCGAGTTCGGACGCACATATGACCCATACCAGTCGACTGAAACATATTCGGTCCTCCGATTTAAAAAGTCTAATTTCTCAGACTTTTGCAGACGTTGCAACGCCCAGTTCAGACGTCCGCATGACCCATAGCGGTCGATTGAAACATGTTCGTTCATTTGATTCCCGACGAAGCAGTCGCCCGAAAGTGAACCGGTCATCCCTCCGCCTCTAATGCCTATGTCATGATGATTGTATACTCTTACAATGACTTGAAGTATGTATGACTTTAAATAGGGTTAAAACATGCAACATGTATTGAATGATTATATGTATTGATGATTGTAAAGTAAAAGACGAATTGATGGAGGTATCTTGTTGTTGTCGTCGAATTATGAGGGAATAAGGTGTGGCTCTCTGTCGGAAAGGCCAAGACCCTTGAGGGAATAAGGTGTGGCTTCTCATGTACATGTAGAAAGTATGTTATAGGATCATAGCATGCATGGGCCTCAACATACTCTAATGGGAGAAATTCTTGCACCACATGGATTCGTGAAGGTGTGGACGAGGCATAGGCTTGGCGGTGAGGGCCTCATGACAATGAGGTTGCACATGTGACGTATGACCCAAGTTATCTTTAGTATTTTACATTATGATGATGGACTCCTTAGAGAGTCAAGTATGTATGGCCTATGGGCTAGATGTGTTACCTTGGGATTTATTAGCTTATGAAGTCTTTCGTTATTTTATGTTGTTATTATGTATGTTATTATTATGTTTCTCTGTAATGTTTTATGCAATTAGGTTATGAAAGTAACTCCACCTAGGGTTCAGTCTCTAAATTGGGGTCGAATTTTAGGGGCATTACAGTTGGGTTTTGGCTCATATGTATTAAGTCTTATGATGTAAAAACCATAGGTTGGCTAAAAGGTCTAAGTGTTACTGCTATGTTTATTTGAATGTGGATGTAGATGCCACCAAGACGTGCAATCGCGAATGAGGATGGCAAAAGAAATGCCTTCCTAGATGGGTTGATCCGAGCAGTGCGGAATGTCCAAAGAAATAACAGCCCGGATTACTCCATCGAAAGATTCGTATGGCTTGACCCTCCAAGGTTTGGTCGGGAAGGAGAGCTAGAAATGACTGAATCATGGCTTGAGGAGGTAGGGGACATCCTTAAGGTTATGGAGTGCCCCAAGGACCACATGGTGATGTATGCTACGCATCGCCTTTGTGGCCAATCTAAGATGTGGTGGAAATCTCTCTTAAAGACCACCTATGAACATGAGAAGGATGTGGCATGGGAAAATTTTGTAGATGTATTTGAAACTCGCTTCTACTTGGACTACATCAAAAAGAAGAAGAAGGACGAGTTTCTCAATCTCACTCAAGGCAACATAACTGTTGACCAATACATGAGTACTTACTTCAAGTTTGAAAAGTATGTAGAACTTAATGAGAATGAACCTAGAAGGACTAAGTAGTTCATTCACAAGCTAAGGTCATGGGTCAATAGTGGATGTTGCACTATCTTGAAGGAGATGGTGAGACTTGCCGCTGAGCATGAAAGGACTACAAGGAGAAGATGAGTGTTAAGAACAAGGCAATCAAGAAGCATGAAGAACAAGAAAAATGGGAGAGCCCAAGGAAAGCACCATATCATTCTCCAAAGAAAGGGGAACAAGCTAGAGTCATATGCCCTCATTGTGGAAAGACCCATTCCGTTGAATGCCACTTCAAGACCGGAATATGCTTGCAATGTGGCAAGGCGGGCCACTACATAAGAGATTGCCTAGAAAAGCTTGGAGATAACTGTGACAAGGGAAAGATGGTTGCAAACCCGGCAAGCGTCCGTCAAGGGTGTTCGCTATGGAAGTTGATGAACTCTCCAAGCACATGATGTGATCCAAGATCATATCCTTGTAGACGGACATTATGCAAATATTCTTTTTTATTCAAGTGCAACACATTCTTTCATATCTCATGCATTTGTTAGAATGTTAGATGTAAGACCTCTAGTTATAAATTGTCAATTATAAGTAGTGACTCCTACCAGAATGGTAGCCATTAGAAGATAAATAGAAAGAATAGAAAGAATTTTCATCGTGATCTCATCTTGCTTCCTATGATAGATGATGATGTAATCTTAGGGATGGATTGGCTATCCTGAATTGGTGTTTTAAAAATCTTTTCGTGAAATCACTTTCGAAAAATCAATAAAATCGATCACAAGCAAATAACGATAAAAAGGTAAATGAGGGACAATGAGCAAACACAAAGAGACACGATATATTGATGAGGTTCGACCCCAACTCTTTGGCCTATGTCCCTGCTCCGACTTCCTGACCTCGAGACCGTCGGAGATCCACTATCTTTCTCTTTTCTTGTAGGGAGAGAGTGATCACTAGCTGATCATATCAGGTTTTTATTCCATTTTCCATTCATTTCACCCAGATCAAGCTCCTATTTTGCCTAACTTTTGGCCAATTATGTTTGGAATGCAATGGATTGTGACAACTAGCTAATCATTCTCATTTTACACTTAATTCCATGTGCATAGAGGTTCTAAATTGCTAAAATCCGTAAAGATATCAATTCTATGCGAAGTTATCATTCTAATGTGCAAAGTTATCATTTTTCTAATTGAGCTGATTTCTAGTGCCCCAAATCCGTTGCCATTGTGAATTAATCATAGTTGGGTAATCATATTTCAAATTGTGCAAAGTTATCATTCCATTTCACAAGTTATCTTTTTTGGTGTCAAGTTATCATTTTTAGGGCAAAATTGTCATTTCGATGTGCAAGGTTATCCTTTCTGCATAAAAGCATTAGGCAATCATTAAATTACTGTCCTAACTTCTTGCTGCTCTGATTTGATCACATTTGGATAACCACAACAAAATTTACAATAAGTTATCATTTTATGGACAAAGTTATCATTCCGGGGCACCAAAGTTATCATTCCTATGAAATCCTATCCACACTTGATTTCTGACCTCATTTACTTGCCATCCTAATCCCTTTGATGCCTTCATTGCTCTTAACCACTCATATGTGGACAATTTTCATGATATGTGCAAAGTTATCATTCCGGATATTAAAAGTTATCATTTCTATGTAGGGATTTTCATTCCTGCATAACATCAAACTTCTTTTGCTAATGGAGCTAATATTAATAGCTATTCTAATCCTTATTAGTTTAAATCTTATTTGAGGACTTTGATACCTGTTGTTCTGTCTACTCTAGCAAAGAAAACAAGGCTGCACAAGCTGGAAAAAGGAGTGCGGGGGGGGGGGGGAACCACTCCAAAAGCTATCCAAAAAGCTGCTGCGCTGCTGATATTTTCATGACCAAGACACTTGGCATAATCACAGAGGAATGGAACCTTCTCATCTGCATCCAAGGGTGATGAGAGGACATATATAAGCTGAAAAAGCAGAAGGAAGAAGGGGCTGGCCATTGCAAGGGTTTGAGCAAGAAGGAAGCAAGGGAAAGGAGCTAAACTGCTACTGAACATTCTGCAACATCCAGATTCCTGTCGATAGCCTTCAATTCAGGATGTTTTCAATCAATCCTTTCTTCTATTGTGTATCAAACTTTGTAACTATGAGGAGCTAAATTCTAACTCTCCTAGGATAGGGTAGTAATCTAGTTTAGTTGTGGATGAATTGTAAACACTTCTGATTTCCTGCACTGATTTCTAATTTTCTGATTCCTGAAATCTGCATTCTGAACTCATTTGATCCTGTCCTGTTCTTGACATTGTAAGATCTTGCTTGTATTTACAATTGAGAGGTTGTTTTATGATCTGTTCTTTATTCAGAAATGAATCAAGAACCAATGGCAAGTTTCTAGGTTCAATCCCAATTAGGAATCTGATTTTCTATTTCTGAAATCTATTTTCCTATTCCTGATTTCTGAATTCTGTTAAATCTATTTTCATCATTGTGGAGCCCTAATTGAATTAACAACTGAGAGGTTGCCTATGGTTTCATTCTTGTTCAGAAATGAATCAACAGACAATGATATTTCTAAAGTTTCAATCCCTGAATTGTTGCAACTTTTCATTGCTGATTTCTGATTTCCAATTCTAAATTCTTGAATTCTATGGAATCTGCCTTGTTATTGTTAAACCCCTGATTTCATTAATCACTAAGAAGTGAACTTAAGGTTTTCTTGCTGTTCAGAGATGGACCAAGAAGCAATGACATTTGCTGAGTTCCCATATGTAATCATGTGCTCAATGCTTCCAATTCATTAATGATAATGTGGATTTCATTTCCATTTGCAGCTGAGAGGCTGATTTAAAATCCCCTTGTTGTTTAGAGATAAACCAAGAAGCATTATCTTTAGGATTGGATTCTTTACATTTCTGATTACTTGATGTGTGATTGCTTGTTTGGTTGTGGTGCCAAACTGAATTGTGCCAAAATCTGAGAGAAAATGGCAAAATCAGTAAGGTACTCAAGATTGTGCTTAATGATAACTTGATATCAGTAAGGACCTCTTCTAATTCAACTTAGATAATTAATCATATGAAAATATGATAATTAGTCCTGGTTCAATTGTGCTGTGATAACAGGCCATTTCAAGTTGGGTTAAAATTGACACATATTGATAACTTATTCCATTCCATCCATAATTAAATTAGATGAACCCCAATCCTAGGAGAACCTTCCTCATTTATAGATAATCTCATTTAGCCCTTAGTTTAGCATTTATAATTCAGTTCAGATAACTTTCCAGAATTCCAAAAATAGTTATCCTTTTTGCCACAATTAAAAATCTATTTTCTATTCTTTTTACTTGTTTTTGCCACTTAAAGTAGGGTTAGTCTAGATTGTCTTAGGGAGTCTTTGGCTTCAAATCACTGTGGATACGACATTTGGGTCCATTACAATTGACCTGTACACTTGTAGTAGAGAGTGAGTTAGGGAGTTAAATCAAAAATTGAAAAATCTCAAAGTTGACCACAAAAATAGCAAGTTATCAATACACTCCATAATATCACTATCAAGTTTTTGGTACCGTTGCCGGGGATTTGAGGCCAATTAGATTAACTTAGATAGTTTTAGATTAGTTTTAGACTAGTTATTAGTCCATTTATTAGCCCAATTTTTAGTTTTTGCAAGTTATTATTCTGAATTTTGAATTTTTGTCCAGTTTTCTTTCTTTCTTGAATTTGATACTCCTGAATTCATTTATGCAGGACTTGGACAATCAAGAGGACCATTATTAATCAGATCCTGAACCTGAAAGGAGATTCTTGAGAAGGAGGAGATTGCAAAGGATAGAGGCAAGAAGAAGAATTTTTGAAGAGGAAGAAGAGGAGGTTAACATGGCTGCACCAAGGACACTCAAGGATTGCTATTCACCTAGTAATTTCAGAAATCAACAAGGGAATGGAGTCCTAACACCTGCTGCCAACTTTGAAGTGAATCCAGCATTAGTCACAATGATAAGGCAATACCAATTTGTAGGATTGGGGAATGAGGATCCAGCTTCACACCTTGACAATTTCAAAGAAATTTGCAGCACCGTCCACTTCAATAATACACCTATGGATGCTGTCTACATGAGGCTATTCCCCTTCTCACTCAAGGACAAGGCCAAGACTTGGTACAAGACCCTCAAACCTGAAGAGATTGCTACTTGGGATTCCATAATTTAATTGTTTCTAGCTGAATTCTTTCCACCTAGCAAAACTGACAACTATAGGGATCAGATTGTTGATTCTATCAATTGGATCAAGAGAACATATGTGATGCATGGCAAAGACTCCAAAGCTTGCTGAGGGCATGTCCACACCATGGGTTTGAAAAATGGCAATTAGTCAACTATTTTCACAAGGGATTGAACTATCCATCTAAAGTGGCACTAGACACAGCTGCAGGAGGGATTTTTGCATCCAAGAATATTGATGAAGCTTACCAATTGATAGAGAACATTGCCAAGAACCACCATTTCCTTACACATGAAAGGACAAGGAGGCCATCAAATGATAATCAAGTCAATAACATTGCTGTCTAGATTGAAGAAGGATTACAAAAGGCCTTGGAGAAGCTGAATTTATCAACTAAATGGGAAAGGCTTCCAATTCTGAATCTAGGTGTGATGTATGTGGAAACCAAGGTCATGTCACTGAGAGTTGCAACCTGATAATGCAGCAATATGAACAATCTATAGATCAAGTGAATGCTATGGGGAATTATGGAGTGAAGCCCCCTGCTGAGTTCTATACTCCAGAAAATAGGAACCACCCCTACTTCTCTTATAAGGCCAATCACTATCAAGGGCCACCCATGCAGAATTCTAATTGGCAACCCAAGATTTTGCCAAGGAACCAATCACCTCCATATCAGAATTAGCCCTCAACTCCAGTGCAAAGACCTCCATATGAGCAGCCACCACAAGCTCAAACCACTCAATTCTCAAAAATGGAAGAGTTGCTGCAACAAATTCTGAAGAAGCAAGAGAAGCAAGAGGAGGCAAATGCAGAAATTAACTTCTAGATATGAAGCCTTGAGTGTGAACTAGAAGTTGCTTGAGAGCCAAATTGCCCAACAAGCTAGCACTTCAACCAGACCACCTATGTTTCTCCTTGGACAACCAGAAATGAATCCTAAGGAGCAAGTTCAGGCTGTCCAACTCAGAAGTGGAAGGATTGTTGAGGAACCAATGAAGAAAGCTGAAGACAATCCAACTAAGTTAGATTCAAAAGCTGCTACAACTGAACCTGTGGTGGAAAATAGAAATCAGCACCCTCAAAATGAAGTCAAGACCAGAGTTTTTGATAAGGTGCCTTTCCCTCAAAGATTAGTCAAAGCAAGGAAAGATCAGCAATATGGAAGATTTCTTGAAATCTTGAAGAAATTATATATCAATGTGCCATTTGTTGAAGCCATTCAAGAGATGCCCTCATATGCCAAGTTCTTAAAGGAAATCTTGACCAAGAAGAGGAGGATTATGCAATATGAAACTATAGCATTAACTGAGGAGGCTTCTGCAATAATTCAAAACAAGTTGCCTCCTAAACTAAAGGATCCATGGAGCTTCTCAATTCCTTTGTGAAATAGGGAATAGAAAAATTCAAAGGGCCATGTGTGACTTGGGTGCATCTGTGAGTGTGATCTCATTATCCCTATGCAGAAAGTTAGAAGTGGGAGATATGAAACCAACCAACATGTCCCTACAGCTGGCTGACAGATCCATTAAGTACCCCCATGGAATCATTGAAGACATACCCTTAAAGGTTGGAAAGTTTTACATCCCTGTGGACTTTGTGGTGCTAGACATGGATGAGGATCTAAACACCTATCCTGCTAGGGAGGCCTTTCCTAGCCACTGCTGGGGATGTCATAGATGTCAAAGAAGGGAGATTGACCTTCCAAATTGGAGAAGATAAAATAGAATTCAACTTGGCACATGTTATCATTAGGCCAAACTATCAGCAAGATGACTTTGGAGATGGACAAATTGATCAAATTGTGGAGCAAGCCTAAGCAATAATACCAATTGAAGATCCATTGCAGAGATACCTCATGTTTGATCATTTGAGGGAATTAGAGGATCCAGAAGCAAAAGCATACCAATCAACTATGAATGCACTCCAATCAATAGGGAATTCAGAATTCCAAAATGGGGTGTTGGAGGTCTACACTGCCGAACCTCACACCAATCTAATTCAGGACACTTCCTCCCAATTGGAATTGAAGCTTCTCCCTAGCAACCTCAAGTATGAATTCTTGGGAGAGAATTCAACATTTCCTATGATTATCAATGCCAACTTGCCCAAGGAACAGATCCAAGAACTTTTAAAGAGATTGGAGTTGTATAGGGAGGTAATTGGCTATTCTATTGAAGACATTAAGGGGATAAACCCTTCAATTTGCATGCATAGGATCCCTATGGAGGATAATTACAAGCCTTCAGTAGAATGCCAAAGGAGGTTGAATCCTGTCATGAAGGAGGTTGTCAAAAAGGAAGTTATGAAATTGTTGAATGCTGAAATTATCTATTCTATTTCAGATAGTGAATGGGTCAGCCCTGTCCAAGTTGTGCGAAAGAAAGGAGGGATTATAGTAGTCAAATCAGATTCAAATGAGCTGATCTCTACTAGGACAGTGATAGGGTGGAGAATGTGCATTGATTTTAGGAAATTGAATAAGGCAACAAGAAAAGACCACTTCCCTCTTCCTTTTATTGACCAAATGTTAGAAAGGTTGGCCAAGCACTCTCATTTCTGCTATCTAGATGGCTACTCAGGGTTTCTTCAGATTCCAATCCATCCCATGATCAGCATAAGACCACCTTTACTTGTCCATATGAGACATTTGCATACAGGAGGATGCCATTTGGATTGTGTAATGCCCCTGCCACATTCCAGAGGCGTATGATGTCCATCTTTTCAGATTTCATTGAAGATATTATGGAAGTATTTATGGATGATTTTTCGGTCTATGGGGATTCCTTTGAAGCTTGTTTAGAGAATTTGACAAAAGTATTACAAAGGTGCAGGGAGTCCAATTTAATTCTAAATTGGGAGAAATGCCATTTCATGGTTTAGGAGGGAGTTGTCTTAGGCTATATTGTGTCCAGCAGAGAAATAGAGATGGACAAGGAAAAGATTGAGGCAATTGAGAAGTTGCCACCTCCAAGGAATGTAAAGGCAATCAGAAGCTTTCTAGGTCATGCTGGGTTCTACAGGAGATTCATTACAAACTTTTCAATGATAACCAGACCCCTTACAAGGTTGCTAACAAAAGATATTGAGTTCAACTTTGATGAAGATTGCATGAAGGCCTTCAAGCAGCTAAAGGAAGCTCTCATATCAGCCCCCATAGTGCAACCACCTGATTGGTCATTGCCCTTTAAAGTTATGTGTGATGCTTCTAACCAGGCAGTGGGGGCAGTCCTAGGACAGACAAGGGATAAAAAGCACTATGTCATTTGTTATGCCAGCAAGACATTAGATGAGGCTCAAATAAATTATGCCACCACTGAGAAGGAGCTACTAGCTATAGTGTATGCATTTGATAAATTCAGGCCTTATCTGGTGGGATCCAAGGTGATTGTATATACTGACCATCAAGCAGTGAGACACCTTATCAACAAGAAAGAGTCAAAACCAAGGCTCATCATATGGATCTTATTATTGCAAGAGTTTGATGTAGAAATCAGGGATAAAAGGGGTAGTGAAAATCTGGTTGCTGATCATTTATCAAGGATGGAGGGAATTCGGGAATCTCCAATTCTTTCTATCAATGACTCATTTCCTGATGATTTTTTGATGGCCATATCAGCTGCTCCAGCTCCCTGGTATGCTGACATAGTAAATCACCTGGCTTGTGGGATTGTTCCTTCTGATTACACCTACTAGCAGAAAAAGAAATTTTTCCAAGACTTGAAGGACTTCTATTGGGATGATCCCCTCTTGTCAAAGAAGTCCCCTGATGGCATGTATAGAAGGTGTGTACCAGAATCAAAATTTCAGGATATTTTGCATGCATGCCACTCATCTCGATATGGTGGACATGGTGCCACTCAGAAGACAGCAGCCAAGGTCCTCCAATCTGGTTTTTATTGGCCTAGTTTGTTCAAAGATGCCTATATGTATGTAAAAATCTATGATGGATGTCAAAGAGCAGGATCTATTTCAAGAAGAAATGAAATGCCACAGCAAGGCATTTTAGAAGTTGAGATATTTGATGTATTGACTTCATGGTAGGCATTTGAAAATCTATGGTAGGCATTGACTTCATGGGGCCATTTCCTAGTTCATTTGGATTTAAGTTTATATTGCTGGCTATTAACTATGTATCCAAATGGATAGAGGCAATTCCAACTGTAGCTGCTGATTCCAGGGCTGTTATTAAAATGTTCAAAGATATTATCTTTCCAAGGTTTGGAATTCCAAGGGTGGTCATAAGTGATGGAGGCAGCCATTTTATAGAAAGATATTTGAAAACCTCTTAAGAAAATATGGAGTTAAACCTAAGATTTCAACAGCTTACCACCCCCAAACAAATGGCCACGCAGAGATTACAAACAGGAAGATAAAAGCCATTCTAGAGAAAATTGTATCCTTGACCAGAAAGGATTGGAGTTTGATGTTAAATGAGGCACTTTGGAAATATAGGACGGCCTACAAATCCCCAATTGGTATTTCTCCCTACAAAATAGTCTATGGCAAAACATGCCACTTGCCAATTGAACTCAAACACAATGCCTATTGGGCTGTCAAGGAACTAAATTTTGATATGAAATCTTGTGGACAGAAAAGGCTCCTACAATTGGATGAGTTGGATGAGATTAGGCTCAATGCCTACCATAATTTTGAATTTTACAAAGAAAGGACCAAGAAATGGCATGACAGCAGGATATTGAGGAAAGAATTCAAAGTTGGGGACCTTGTGTTGCTGTATAATTCAAGGCTCAAGTTGTTTCCTGTGAAATTGAAATCTAGATGGAGTGGACCCTTCAAAGTCCACAAGGTTTATTCTTTTAGAGCTGTGGACCTTGCCAATGACAATGCTGATATATTCAAGGTCAATGGACAAAGTTTGAAGCCTTACAATCCCACAGCCATGGATTCAACTAAGGAGGTGTTGATATTGCAAGATCCACCACAATTGCCTAGTTGAACACTAATGGAACAATGTCTAGCCTAAGACACTAAAGTAGGACATTTCTTGGGAGGTAACCCAAGCCATTTTATATCTAATTTTCTCTATTTTGTAGGAATAAATCAGGGAGGAATTAGATCAATCCATAAATTTTCATTTAGGGAGTACTCCTACCCTCAATTTTGATTTTCTCACTGAAATACCAATGACAACTGATATTATCTTCTCCTTCATGCCACAATTATCATATTAACATCTGAATTATCATTCATATCAGTTATCCACACCTATCATTACTGAATTTCAGTCAATTTCAGTGCATTACTGAATTGTGCATCCTAAAAATTTGATATTGCATATTTCATTGATATCCTCTATTTCTCTGCAGAATGAGTTGCAAATCATGAAGTATGGATCCCCCAAAGCCCCTGGTTGAGATGCAGAATGGATCAAATGCACAACTCTAAGAATTCAATACCCTCCCAACCATCTTCCTTGCCTATCTTTTTCACCACTGTGGACAGTGCTGGAAATAAGCTTGGGAGAGGAAACCTGGTGCTTTTCTAAACTTTACACCATGTTTTCAATCTATTCTAATGCTCATATCATCATTTATTACCAGGTTATCACTGTGTTGAACAGGTTATCATTAATTTTGACAAGTTATCACTGGTTATCACTGTTTGAGTTCAATTCAATTCCTGCCTTCATTTTAACTCTAAAATGGGTGAAATTCATTATTATGACAGTTAGTACACTCCAATACCAAGTGGTCAATTTGGTCATAGCCTTCTTGCTTTAATTAACCTACTCATTCAGGTGCATTTGAATCAAAATTTCAGCTGAAAAATTTTCTTTTTGTGGGTAACACTAGCTGACACCTATGGATTGTTTTGAAAGTATAAGATGTCTAGAAGGGAGTCAAGGCTCTTGCTGCTATGTTAAATAGGAAAACTTGACTTTTTGGACCAAGGGATCTAAACCTTACTTGAGTTTGAACTATTGATCACTTCATGAACAGAAAAGAAAAAAGGAAAATGAGAAAATGGAAAAGTGAAAAGTTGCATTTCTGCATTGCATGCATGCATCATTAAAGAGAGTGAAATTCCAAAAAGGAACCTCTCCTGAATAAAGCCAGGATTTTTATGCTATGGCCAGCATGAAAAAAAATCAGGTCATGACATGTTTACTTGCATTTTCATGAATAAAAGTCAGGTGTTAAACCTGTTTAAGCAGTGAAAATCTGTTCATGAAGGGATTTGTAGTTCAACCTTTTAGTAAAGTTAACAATTCCTGAAATTCAAACTTGTTATTTCTAGTACTTCTTCCATGGATTAAATTTGCTTTAGCCTCTGTGATTCCTTAACTAGAAATTGAGTTTTTTTGGAAAGAATGGAGTGTTGGCAAAGTGGGAAACTCATTTGGTCTTAATCAGCTGGATTTTGATTCATTTGTGAATTGTTAATTCAAGTTTGTTTTTAAAATCTGAATGTTTTGCTTGAGGTCAAGCAAAAGGCTAAGCTTAGAGGAGTTTGATCACTAGCTGATCATATTAGGTTTTTATTCCATTTTCCATTCATTTCACCCATATCGAGCTCCTATTTTTCCTAACTTTTGGCCAATTATGCTTGGAATGCAATGGATTGTGATAACTAGCTGATCATTCTCATTTTACACTTAATTCCATGTGCATAGAGGATCTGAATTGCTAAAATCTATAAAGATATCAATTCTATGTCAAGTTATCATTTTTTGGGCAAGTTATCATTCCAATGTGCAAAGTTATCATTTTTCTAATTGAGCTGATTTATACTGGTTATCTTGCCCCAAATCCCTTGCCATTATGAATTAATCATAGTTGGGCAATCATATTTCAAATTGTGCAAAGTTATCATTTCATTTCGCAAGTTATCATTTTTGGTGTCAAGTTATCGTTTTTAGGGCAAAATTGTCATTTTGATGTGCAAGGTTATCCTTTCTGCATAAAAGCATTAGGCAATCATTAAATTACTGTCCTAACTTCTTGCTGCTTTGATTTGATCACATTTGGATAACCACAACAAAATTTATAACAAGTTATCATTTTATGGCCAAAGTTATCATTTCGGGGCACCAAAGTTATCATTCCTATGAAATCCTATCCACACTTGATTTCTGACCTCATTTACTTGCCATCCTAATCCCTTTGATGCCTTCATTGCTCTTAACCACTCATATTTGGACAATTTTCATGATATGTGCAAAGTTATCATTCCGGGTATTAAAAGTTATCATTTCTATGCAGGGATTTTCATTCCTGCATAACATCAAACTTCTTTTGCTAATGGAGTTGATATTAATAGCTGTCCTAATCCTTATTAGTTTAAATCTTATTTGAGGACTTTGATACCTGTTGTTCTGTCTCCTCTAGCAAAGAAAGCAAGGCTGCACAAGCTGAAAAATGGTGGGGGGGGGGGGACCACTCCAAAAGCTGTCCAAAAAGCTACTGCACTGCTGATATTTTCAGGATCAGGACACTTGGCATAATCACAGAGGAATGGATCCTTCTCATCTGCATCCAAGGGTGATGAGAGGACATATATAAGCTGAAAAAGCAGAAGGAAGAAGGGGCTGGCCATTGCAAGGGTTTGAGCAGGAAGGAAGCAAGCGAAAGGAGCTGAAGTGCTGCTGAACATTCTGCAACATCTAGATTCCTGTCGACAATCTTCAATTCAGGATGTTTTCAATCAATCCTTTCTTCTATTGTGTATCAAACTTTGTAACTATGAGGAGCTAAATTCTAACTCTCCTAGGATAGGGTAGTAATCTAGTTTAGTTGTCGCTGGATTGTAAACATTTCTGATTTCCTGCACTGATTTCTAATTTTCTGATTCCTGAAATCTGCATTCTGAACTCATTTGATCCTATCCTGTTCTTGACATTGTAAGATCTTGCTTGTATTTACAACTGAGAGGTTATTTTATGATCTGTTCTTTATTCAGAAATGAATCAAGAACCAATGGCAAGTTTCTAGGTTCAATCCCAAATAGGAATCTGATTTTTTGATTTCTGAAATCTGTTTTCCTATTCCTGATTTTTGAATTTTGTTAAATTTGTTTTCATCATTGTGGAGCCCTAATTGAATTAACAACTGAGAGGTTGCCTATGGTTTCATTCTTGTTCAGAAATGAATCAACAGACAATTATATTTCTAAAGTTTCAATCCCTGAATTGTTGCAACTTTTCATTGCTGATTTCTGATTTCCAATTCTGAATTCCTGAATTATGTGGAATCTGCCTTCTTATTGTTAAACCCCTGATTTCATTAATCACTGAGAAGTGAACTTAAGGTTTTCTTGCTGTTCAGAGATGGACCAAGAAGCAATGACATTTGCTGAGTTCCCATATGTAATCATGTGCTCAATGCTTCCAATTCATTAATGATAATGTGGATTTCATTTCCATTTGCAGCTGAGAGGCTGATTTAAAATCCCCTTGTTGTTTAGAGATAAACCAAGAAGCATTATCTTTAGGATTGGATTCTTTACATTTCTGATTACTTGATGTGTGATTGCTTGTTTGGTTGTGGTGCCAAACTGAATTGTGCCAAAATCCAAGAGGAAATGGCAAAATCAGTGAGGTACTCAAGATTGTGCTTAATGATAACTTGGATATCAGTAAGGACCTCTTCTAATTCAACTTAGCTAATCAGTCATATGAAAATATGATAATTAGTTCTGGTTCAATTGTGCTGTGATAACAGTTCATTTCAAGTCGAGTTAAAATTGACACATATTGATAACTTGTTCCATTCCATCCATAATTAAATTAGATGAACCCCAATTTCCAAGAGAACTTTCCTCATTGATAGATAATCTCATTTAGCCCTTAGTTTAGCATTTATAATTCAGTTCAGATAACTTTCCAAAAATCCAAAAATAGTTATCCTTTTCGCCACAATTAAAAATTTGTTTTCTATTCTTTTTAATTTCTTATTTTTACCACTTAAAGTAGGGTTAGTCTAGATTGTCTTAGGGAGTCATTGGATTCAAATCACTGTGGATACGATATTTGGGTCCATTATAATTGACCTGTACACTTACAGTAGAGAGTGAGTTAGGAAGTTCAATAAAAAATTGAAAAATCTCAAATTTGGTCACAAAACTAGCAAGTTATCACTACACTCCATAATATCACTATCAGAGAGCAATTCTCTTTACACCACTCACCTTCACTCAAGAGGCAAGGCACACCTCTTATTACAAAGAGCTCTCAACTTCACTAGATTCCCTCCAACTCTCTTCTTTTACAAAATAGTCTCACACTCAAAGCTTAAAAGAGAAAGGGATGAGTTTGCAACTTTTGGGCTTAAGAAATTGAAAGGAGCATTGGAATGATCTTGCTTACTTGGATAATTTTTCTTCAGGCTTTGGGACTCTTTTATAGGTTTCTACATGTGTTTATTTCGTCCAAAAAATCTTGCATAATCTTCCCTTAAAAAATAGTCGCCACTGCTCATTTGTCTCTATTGCTGGTCAATATGACCGTTGCATGTTATTTGTAATTGTATCTACTGTCCGGTCGACTGGTTCATCGATCGGCATTGTCTCATCATTTCTAGAATTCATCTCTGTGCTAAACGATCGACCAATACAATGATCGGATCGTCGACCGACATAGTCTCAACATTTCTTGAATGGATGTTTGAGTTGATCGATTGACCGGTGCAATGACATGACCATAGACCATCGTAGTCTCGACATTTTTGCCACCTGATGTCTATCGTTTGAATAATTTTTATTTTCAGCATTTCACTTGGAGGTTTCTTCTGCAAATGAAGTCATATCATTATAACACCTACATTGCCATCGCTTAAGCATAGATTAGTAATTTTTATGTCCAATTTAATTTATTATCATCAAAACATAGGATTTCAACAATCTTCCCCTTTTTTATGATAACAAACTAATTGGATGATAGAGAGAAAAAAATGAATTGTAAGTATAGAAAGTAAGTACTAAGCACGTTCCCCCTACTTTCATGCATATTTTATATTTTCTCCCCCTAAATAAGTGGCATTTATATTGTTATAATAATACGAAACCATATGAACATATGGCATCAACAAGGCACAAAATAAATATGAAATCAAATGTTTAACACTTCATCATGAAACAAAGAGTCATCACATTACATCCATAGTCGATACATACATCATGTGTTCATGCACTAACAAATGCGCCTATAGTCACTACAAATGGTGCACGACACTAGTACAAACCACATAGCAACTAAGGAAAACATCAACTAAGAACCTAATAACATATAACACCATCCCAAACTTCTCTCTCTTTTGAAATCATCAAAGAGGGAGGCAATCCAACTACATCTGATCAGGAGTATCATCATCACGAACTACAGGCATAATGAATCCCTGCGATGCATAGTAAGTCTACAGTGAGCCAACAAGGTATCGTGAGTCACGCTCCATCCGTCGAACATGAAGATCTATCTGAGTCATTCGACGGTCTATGGCATCCACCTGTTGTGAAAGGGTAGTGAAGTCGTAGGCACCATAAGAAGCCGAAGCTGCATGCTAGGAAGACCTAAGATGTAATGGGTGCCGAAGTCGGGGGGAAGCTAGGTCTAGACTCTGGTACGACTTGAGTATCCATCGGCACTAGCTCTCCATCAATGTCATCGTCTCCATCATCAACATCTATCGGCATTGGCTCTCCTAACCTAAGATGCTTCTAGTGCAAAGTCACAGAACTGATGACATCAGTGGGGCGGGGTCGGATGTACTCCTCGCCCACAGGGAATGTTGACACCAAAATAGAGTAGAACCCTAGTGATCCAGGCTCCAAAATATAGGTGGTACCGACTACAAACACCAGAGGAGACCTTCTAAAAGGTGTAATGCATGTGATAGAAAACAAAATGACCAAAATGGAGAAAGGTAGCATCTCGGATACTGAGACAATGGAGAAAAAATAGATCAAAGTGGGTAACCTTTGTATCGTGTCTGGCTCGCGGAGTAATAATACGACTAAAAAATGTGATGAGCCATTTTCATGGACGGATGAAGATGCCTATAGGCCGATTCGATGGTATAGTGGATATCTCGTCCACCAAAAACCACATAGATGCCATCCACAATCTGAAGATAGTCGGAAGGCCAATCATGAGTGACAAAGGAGTAGAGACCCGGTAATGGACAAGGAACACCAAAGATATAACATAGTAGGTCACGATTAAAATGAATGGGCACTCTAAGAATGTAGGTGATAATGGCCTCCCAGGTGATCATCGTGTTTGCATAGAAATGACGAAAAAGACAGGGATACATGCTCTAAGAGAGAGAGAAGTGGCAACCAACTGATGTTTGCAAACATCTTCTGAACTTTTGGAATGTTTAGAGCGTTCCAATCAACGGTGTAGACACGTCGGACATCGCACGAGGTGCACAGAGCATCAAAACAAGCAGCGACGACCCAAGTGATAAAAATATGACTATCAAAATCAATAGGATCAATGGAAGGTGGCTAACGAGCACGTCCGGGGGATCATCCTCATCCATGACCTCATCCACGTTGGACAGACGTGGGTTCGAAATTCGGTTCAAGTTTGTGCTCATTTTTTAGTACATGAATATGATGTGCACCTGAGTCATAATTACGATGGCGTCAAAAGTCTAGCCTGAGGGGTGGAATCTCTTCGTCGATCATGGATTCAACAATGGTGGCTAGAAGGAACAAAGAAAAGGGAAGGCTCTGTCGGCTTGTAGCAGTAGATGCCGAATAGAACGATTGTGAAGGTCGGACGGACGGAACAAAGAAGAAGAAGGGATGACAACTGAAAGAGGGGCGGGGGGGTCGACGGAGGCGGCGACTTTGGTGATAGAGAGCGGAGACGTCGATGGTGAGGACGATAGTGACAGGAAGAAGAGACTACGCTCGACGTCGATGGCGAGGATGATAGTGACAAGAAGAAGAGACTACGCTCGATGTCGAGGGAGAGAGAGGGTGAGGACGACAACGGCGAAGGCGGGAGATCAGCGGTGTCAGGGAAGTGAACAACGAAAGTGGGAGTCACTGGCAAAGGGGAAGATGATGGCCAAAAAAGGTGACACCGCGGCAGAAGGAAGTAGGAGAGAATGTCAACAATGGAGTAGGGGGAGATGACGTTGGAGGCCGGTAGGTTGACGGCGGCATCACGGATGGTGGAGTGAGGAGAGAGGGAGATGGTGATGGCCGAAAGAGTGACAATGGCGACAGGTAGGAGAGAGAGCGGCGACAGTGATGAGTGCGGGGATGCAGACAGAGAGGGTGACGCCGGCATCTGGGAGGTCGACGACGGCATCACAGAGATGGGGTGAGGATGGAGAGCGATGGCGATGGCCGGAAGGTCGGCGTCAACATCGTGGAAAGGTGGACGGGCGATGGCTAAGGCAGTGGTCGAGTGAAAAATGAAAAGGAAGTCGACCAATCGACCAGTCGAATATTAAATGTCCGTGATTTTTGTATATATCGGTCAACCAGTCAGGCCAAGCGGTTGACCGATTATTTGTTTTGCAATAAAAACTCCATCGATCGATGTATGGCAGTCGATTTCAATCATACACCGATCGACCTATCTGTCCAAGCAATCGACTGATCATACCTTGTTTACTCATTTTTCACTATTTTTCAAAATTTTGGCCATTAAAATCTTGATCCAGGGATATATTTCACATAAATGTAAGTGTTGTGCAACACTTTTAATATACAATTCATGTCAAAAGTGATATTGCATAACCAAGCCACTTTTACATAGAATTGATATGCGATCAAGATTCAATCGTTCTTAATTCCCTTCTAAGCATGCAAAAAAGTCCTTCACTTAGGGGTTTTGTAAATATGTCAGCAAGTTGAACTTCAATGGACACATGTTCAATGGTAATGTCCTTAAGGGTCACATACTCTCTAATGAAATGATATCGCAAGTCAATGTGTTTAGTCCTAGAATGTTGAATTATATTTTTTGTCATTTCTATACCACTTCATGGGTACATTAAAGCAACTTACACCATAATCAAGCAATTGTTGCTTTACCCATAAGATTTGTGCACAACAACTACCGACGGCTATATATTCGGCACAGACGGTAGAAAGTGCGATAGAGTTTTATTTCTTGCTCGCCCATGAGATGAGAGAGCTATCAAGAAAGCATCACATCCCACTAGTGCTTTTACTAACAACTTTACACTCAACAAAACATGTGTTGGTGTAGACATGTAAATCAAATGGGGAATTTTTATTATACCAAATGCCTAATTCACATGTATGCTTTAAGTAGCGCATAATCCTTTTAACGACATTTAAATGTGATTCTTTGGGAGCGGATTGAAATCTAGCACACAAGCATACACTAAACATTATATCTAATCTAGATGTCATTACATAGAGCAAGCTACCAATCATACCTATGTACCTTTTTTTTATCAATGGGCTTGCATTTTTCATCTTTATCCAATTTTGTAGTGGTGCTCATAGGGGTTGTGCTCGGCTTGCATTTGTTCATCCTAAGTCTTTTAAGTAACTCCATTGTATACTTTTCTTGGTTGACAAAGGCCTAGAAAGAAAGTGAGCTCTCCTACAAGACTCCTCAAGTTCTTTTTGCATAAGAGTTTTAAACTCTTTGCACAAGCATTCATTAGTAGCACCATATACAATATCATTGATAGTGAAATTGAGGAGTGCAATGATAACTTGCTGATTTTTGTGTCAAAAGTCAATTTTTTCAATTTTTGTTTCAACTCCCTAACTCACTCTCTACTGCAAGTATACAGGTCAATTGTAGCTACCTAAATGTCGTATCCACAGTGATTTGAAGTCCAAAACTCTCTAAACAATCTGAATTAGCCTTATCTAAAGTTAAAAATCCAAGAATTTGAAAGAAAGTTAAAACCAATTTCTAAAAAGGGCTAAAAATGATAACTGATTTGGGATTTTTGAAAAGTTATCTAAACTGAATTGTAAATGCTAAATTAGAGTCTAAAAATGTTTGTCTATCAATGAGGAAGGTTCTCCTAGAAGTTGGGTTCATCTAAGTTAATTATGGATGGAAATGGACAAGTTATCACTTTTTTAGTCAAATCCAATTCAACCTTTAATATGGCTGTTTTCACAGCTCAATTAGATCAGAACTAAACAATATATTGTCATATGATTATTAGCCATGTTGAATTAGAAAGGATCCTCATTGAAAACCAAGTTATCATTAAGTTTAATTCAAGTCACTTGCTGATTTTTTTGGCAATTCAATAAAATCTGAATGATAACTTTTAGATTGCACTTTGAAAATGAAAGGAATGCTCCAATCAACTAAATAGGGATGAAATCAATCCAATATTAATGCAAATGCTCCTTGGTTTATCTCTAAACAACAAGAGGATTTAAAGTCAGCCTCTCAGCTGCAAATTCAAATGAAATCCACATTTCCATTAATGGATTGTATAGAAACCAGCACTTAATTCATATGAGGGAATTCAGCACATGCAATTGCTCCTTGGTTCATCTCTGAACATCAAGGAAGCCACAAGACCACCTCTCAGTGGTGGGTTAAAGCAGAGGTTTAACAATGATATGGTAGATTTCACAAAATCAGGAAAACAGATTTGAAAAATCAGATTTGCAAATCAGTAATGAAAAGTTGCAACAATTCAGGGGTTAAAACCTTGCAAACACCATTATCTCTTGATTCATTTCTGAACAAGAAGGAAACCATAAGTAACCTCTCAGTTATAAATCAATTAGGGCTCCATAATGATGAAAACAGATTTGGGCTATTCAGAAATCAAAATTCAGGAAAAATCAAATTCAGGAAATCAGATTCGGACCTAGAACTTGTCATTGATTCTTGTTTCATTTCTAAATCAAGAACAGATCATAAAACAACCTCTCAGTTGTAGATATAAGCAAGATCATACAATGCCAAGAATATGATAGAAATAGATGAGTTCTGAATGCAGAATCAAGAATCAGAAAATCAGAAATTATGAAATCAGTGCAGGAAATCAGAAATGTCCATATCCATCCACAATTAATTTGGACTACTACCCTATCCCAGGAGACATAGGATTTCGCTCCTCATATTTACAAAATTTTATACAAGATAGAGTGAAGAACAGATGTAGTTCATCCTGGCTTGAGGGGTATTGGCAGCAATTTGCTCTCCTTCAGCTCCTTCCTACTCAGTCCAGATCCAAACCCTTGCTGCCTTCTCTCCAATCCTGCAATGGCCGACCCCCCTCCATTCTAGGGTTTCTTTAGCTTATCTATGGTCTTTAATCACCCTTAGATCAACATCTAAATGCCCCATAATCTCTGATTGTGCCAAGTGTCCAGCCCTGAAATTCTAGCTGCACTTCAGCAGCTTTTTGGAGTGGTCCCCCCACCTTTTTACACTTTGTTTTCCCTGCTAGAAGACATAGAACACCAAGCATCAAAATCCTCAAATAGGAAATGAACAAATAAGGATAAGGAGAGCCACTAAGATCAGCTCAAATGATTCAGTGTTGTGCAGAGTTGCAAACCAAGATTAAAAAAGATAACTTATCAATGCCCGGAATGATAACTTTGAATATATCTTGGAAAATGTCCAAATATGGGTGGTTCAGAGCATTAAAGGCATCAAATGGATTAGGGTGGTGAGTGCAGTCAGAAATAAAATATGAATAAGATTTCATAGGAATGATAACTTGGGTGCCAAAATGATAACTTAATTGCCTTAAAAATGATAACTTGTCATAACTTTGGTTGTGGTTATCCAAATGTGATCAAATTTGAACAGCAATGAGTTAGGACAATAATATAATGATTGCCTAAGGCCTTTGTGCAGATTTGATAGTTTTGCATATCGAAATGATAATTTTGTCCTTTAACAATAACTTGGCATTAGAAAATGATAACTTGTTCAAATGGATTTATAATTTTGCACAAGTTGAGATTTGATCATCCAAATATGATTCATTCGTGATAATAATGGATTTAGTGCAAGAAAATCATTGAAAATTAATTCACTCAAAATAATGATAACTTGGCATATAGGAGTGATAACTTGTCCTAAAAATGATAACTTGGCATAGAATTGAAATATTTATGGATTTTGACATTTTAGAACCTCTATGCACATGGAATTAAGTATAAAATGAGGAATATCAACTAGTTATCACAATCCATGCATTCCAAACATAATTGGCCAAAAGTTGGGCAATTTAGGGATTCGATAGGGGTGAAATGCATCTAAAATGGTGATCAGCTAGTGACCAATCATCAACATAAATGTGAACTATTAAATGTCATTTTTTCAAATGTTTTAAAAATAATGTGGTGTCAAAACCATTTTCAATTAAAAATGAACTCAATCTTTCATACCAAGCTCGAGGAGCTTGGTTCAATACATAAAGAGCTTTTGAAAGTTTGAAAATATGATTAGAAAAATTTGGATTTTCAAAACCTTTAGGTTGTTTAATATAAACTTCTTCATTTATAAAACCATTTAGAAAAGCTAATTTTACATCCATTTGAAAAATTTTAAAATCTTTATAACATGCAAAAGCCAAAAGCATTCGAATTGCCTCAAGTCTAGCAATGGGAGCAAAAGTTTCGCCAAAATCAATCCATTCAAGTGGATGTGATGAGGCATGTCTCCAATTCCTTGGAATGATTTGGTTCTGCTCTATTCGAGGTTCTTTCATTTCTTCTACATTTGGAGTGTCAACTTTAGCTTCCTCCAAGTCCTTATTTTGCACATCATCAAATTGTCTTTGCAGTTCAACTACTTCTTCTTCATCATCATGCACTTGCTTGCTCATAAAAAAATCATTAGTCTCATTGAATTTAACATTAATAGACTATTCAACAACTAATGTTCTTTCGTTATACTCTCTATAAGCTTTACTTGTACTAGAATAACCAAGGAAAATACCATCATCATATTTGGAATCAAATTTACTTAGTTTATCTTTGTCATTCAAAATATAGCATTTACAACCAAAAACTTTGAAATAAGAAATATTGGATTTCTTTCCATATAAAACTTCAAAATAATGTGTTTACGGCATCCGTCGAAAAATACTTTGGTAATTTGCTTTCATTTAAATTTGTTATAGCCATTTCTTGTATAGTTTTATTTTTTTTTACTACATTTTTTTAGGTGTCCTAGGAGTGGAAAATTTAAGAGTGATTCCATTTTTCTCACAAAACAATACAAATTTATGATTTTCAAATTCTCCTCCATGGTCACTTCTAATTTTTTAAACTTTTTGTTCAAGTTCATTTTGAATTCCTTTTGCAAATTTGGAAAACATATTTATCATTACATATTTACTAACAAGAAAAAAAGTCCAAGTGAAAGAAAAGAAATCATCAACAATCACAAATACTTATTTTTTCCTCCTAAGCTTACTACATCAATTGGTCCAAATAAATCAAAATGTAAAAGTTCTAAAAAATTAGGTGTAGTAATGACTCCTTTTAATTTAAACAAGCTCTTTGTTTGTTTACCTTTTAGACATGAATCACAAACATTGTTCATCTTAAATTTAACCTTAGGCAAACCTCTAACCAATTCATGATTTGAAAGCTTATTAAGTAATTTATAATTTGCATGTCCTTATCTTCCGGAAGTTTATATCATCACGCATAGCACTAAGATATTTTTCATTTTTAAATTATCAAAATCAATTTTGTGCACATTATTCTATCTAAAACCCATGTGTAAAACTTCATTGTTTACGTCTAGTATCAAACACTTGTCATTTTCAAATTTGACTAAATAGTTTATATCACATAATTACTTATGCTAATTAGATTATGTTTTAAGTTTTTAACTAGTCAAACATTTTTCAAATACACTTTCATTGTTACCAACATTACTGCTATTGTCTCCAAAGGTGACTTTTCCTCCATTTTTCTTTTTCAAAGTGATGAAATTTGATGCATCGCTGGTCATATGTCTTGAGCATCCGCTATCTAAATATCATTTACCTTCATTGTACTTTGGAGCTCCCTACAAGAAAGAAATTAAGAGTCTCATCTTTTTGCTACCCAAACTTGCTTGGGTCCATCTTGGTTAGAAATGGTCCTTTTCGGATCCAAATTTCTTCATCCCTTTACTTCCTCCTTTCATAATTCTGCAATCATAAGAATAATGTCCTTCATATCCACAATGAAAGCAAGTAATATGTGATCTTGTATAATCATGCGATGCTTTAACAAATAAATTTTTTTGTCATTTTTCTTTTCAAAAGAGTTGAAACCAAGTTCCTTTTTATTCTAAGATATTCTAGATCCACTAAGCATGATATCTAATATCTTACTTACATGCTCTTTCTAAATTATGTTTTTCACATAGTGATTTTAGTGTGCTATTTTCCATTTTTAATTCTTCAATTAAGAATTCGAAGCTAGAGTTTACTTCATTCAATAAATCAAACTTTTCATATACTTTAAAATCAACACTCTCATTGTTATTTTGCAAATTTTCAAGCTCATTTTTTAGGTTGTCGTATTTTTTTTAGGCATCCATATTTATTAATAAGAATTCTAAAGTCATTATACACATTAAAAAATTCACTATCATTAGAGTCAGGTAAGTTAGATGATATTATGGCTATTGTCAATTAGACATATGTAAGCTTCATCATCATCCTTGATTCCGATCTCATAGGTTAGGAGTGAATTTATAAGATCATCAAAGTCTAATTTGTCCATGTTTTTTATTCAATCACCGTCCTCTTTGTATGCCATTTGGAGGAGAGGGATCTAAGAAACATTTTCACCTTTTGAGAGTTAGTCCTTGACTCATCCAAAGAGGCTAAGCCATTTATAATATCATTAAAGCGTACGGCAATCTCATTTATGGATTCATTTTCATGCATTTTAAAAGAATCATATTGATGATTTAAAATATTTAATCAAGATTCCTTAACTTTATCCGTTCCTTCATGAGTAATAATAAGTTTCTTCTAGATCTCATTGGCACGTTGACAACTACAAATACGATTAAACTCCATAGGATTCAAAGCACAATAAAAGATATTTTTAGCTTTCCAATCAAATTTTATTAAAAATCTTTCTCCTTCGGTGTATTCTAAAGGAGAGTTTTCACATAAATCAAAACCCTTTTGAACAACATCCCACATATCAATATCAATAGAACATACATATGCTTGCATCCTAATTTTCCAATATGCAAAATTTAATACATTGAAAAGTGGAGGACGATTAATCCACTTGATGCCATAACTCTAAAGATGTTTAAATCTTAAAATAATAGCAACCCACTTTGATACCATTTGTAGGATTGAAAGCACCAAGAGGAGGGAGGTGAATTGGTATTTTAAATATCTTTTCATCAAATCACTTTCGGAAAATCAATAAAATTGATCACAAGCAAATAATGATAAAAAGGTAAATGAGGGACAAGGAGAAAATTCAAAGAGACATGATGTGTTGACGAGGTTTGGCTCCAACTCTTTGGCCTATGTCCCCGCTCCGACTTCTCGACCTTGAGACCGTCGGAAATCCATTATTTTTCTCTTTTCTTCCAAGGAGAGAACAATCCTCTTTACATCACTTGCCTTCTTCTCTGCTCAAGAGGCAAGGCAGACCTCTTATTACAAAGATCTCTCAACTTCACTAGATTTGAATACAATGATTCCCTCCAACTCTCTTCTTTTACAAAATAGTCCCACACTCAAAGCTTAGTAGAGAATGGGATGAATTCACAAGTTTTGGGCTTAAGAACTTGAAAGGAGCTTTGGAATGATCTTGCTTGCTTGGATAATTTTTCTTCAGACTTTGGCACTCCTTTTATAGGTTTCTACAGGTGTTTATTTCATCCAAAAAATCTCGCATAATCTTCTCTTTAAAAATAACTATTATTGTTCATTTGTCTCTATGACCGGTCGACTGCATTAATGGTCGGGTCGACCAGTCAATATGACTATTGTGCATTATCTGTGATTTTATCCACTGCTTTGTCATCGGTCCTTTGATCCATTCATCGACCGACATGTCTCGTCATTTCTGGAATTTATCTCTGCGTTGATCGATCGACCAGTGCAATGACTTGATCGTCGATCGGCATAGTCTCGATATTTGTTGAATGGGCCTTTGAGTTGATCGTTCGGCCAGTGCAATGACCGGACCGTCGACCGCGGCATTTTTTCCGCCTGATGTCTATTGTAACCGGTGGGTCGAACGGGTCGTGTGTAGAACTTTTATTTTCATTATTTCACTTTGGTGGTTTCTTCTGCAAATGAAGTCATATCATTCTTACACCTGCATTATCATCACTTGAGCATAGATTAGTAACTTTTTTGTCCAATTTAATTTGTTATCATCAAAACAAAGGATTCAACAAGGATAACTACGATGATTCGAGGAATTCCCTCCAAGGAAGCCAAGGAGTTCATTTCAGCAACTAAGGTAAGCAAGATGATCAAGAAATGAGCAAGAGGATTCTTGACATGTGTCCTCGAGATGGATTCACAACCCAAGGAACTTGAATCTTTGGATGTGGTAAGAGAATATCCCGATGTCTTTACTCAAGACATAATGGGATTTCCACCAAGAAGAGAAATTGAGTTCAACATTGAACTACTCCCGGACACCACACCTATTTCTAATTCTTAATTCCCTAAGTATTTTAATCATGGACGGATTAGCTAAATTTTGATAATTATTTTGCAGAAAAGTTGGGTACATGATTATGATGCGGATTACATCGCATCAAGCTTAATCAAACGACGCCAACTTCATTTAGTTATGTTCAAGGATCGGGCGCCAAACTTAAATTCTAATTAAAGTTAGATCATGGGTGCTAAGTTGTTATCTCACATTATCATCAAGTCGTATTTATCTTTAGCGGCCGAGAATCGAAGTGATAGGAATTTCATTGGGAGCTAAATGCAATTGGGAGATTTAATGTAACGCCCCCAAATCGCACCCCGCCACGTGGCAGAATACGTTTTAGAGATATTATGGGTCATCCTTACGTGGACATCATGTCGATCGAAAATGAGACTTTGACTGGTCAACTCAATAACGATAAATGCGGAATAATTAAATAATCATTAAGAATCAAAGATAGTAACATCATGATATGCGGAAGACTGATAAATGACTTCTTAGGAGTCCAAAGGAAAGCTAATACATCAAATGATAAAAAGAAAGGAAAAAGCTATCCATCATCTAAATGACTCGATAACCATGTGCAGCCACCTACGAGCTCAATCTGTCACCGTTGGCCACCATCATTATTGAGACCTTGGCCTGCATTTAAGAACATGCAGGGGAGAAGCTCCTTATGAGTTTTACAACTCAGTATGGAAGTAAGATAAATATCGTCATAGGATCATGATATTAAACATGAATCATAAAGGTAACATCATAAGATAACATCATCATCTGGTAGAAAAGTGAATCATGATCATAATATGAAATGGTAAGAACATGCATAGGAACATATGAACAAAAGATCATAAATAATCATCATAAGAAAGGCAAATGCCAGATATCATAAGAGAGATTCTTTATTCATATGTGTTCATCTTCTTCATCATCTTAATTTTATCTTCGACTTATTTGGGGTATATTTCAACCCACGGAGAGGCCCGCCTCAACCCGTCCATCATCATCATCATAACTGGCAGAGCTAGCCCATAACTGACCGAGTTCAACCCATAACTGGTCGTCACCAGTCCATCATAAAAAGAGCTCTCCATTTACCATTTTATGTCTTTTATCTTGCATCTTTTAATTAAACAAATCATATTTTGATAAGAACTTTAAATCAGGATAAATGACATAATCATGGATATCCTCATCTACTCATCATGTCCGAAAGAGCATCAAGAACGCCTTTGAATTGTATTGGAGATAAGAAGAAATAAGCTCTATGCCAAATTTTTCAAGTGTATATTATGGCTTGAAGAAGTGATGTTCCTAGGACATGTAGTTATGGTTCTTAAAAAAAAGAAAGTTAAGGAAAGCTATCAAGATCACAATGATGGTAGTTAAGGCATGAAGAAAATTAGAATTGTTCTACTTGGGTCTAATATTTTATGCTAACGATGTTATATTTTATAGATAAAAATTATTTATAAAAAATAAAGTATGTTAATATGTTTTTTCTGATAACTTTTATTTTCAACATTAAATAAAAGTACTTTTGTCTTTGTGAGAAACATGACCATGGAAGTGTTAATTACATATTCTTGTTGTGATTGTGATGTGATCATGGTTCAATGCATAGATTTTGATGGTATGATCTTGGTTCCATGCATATAGCATAAGCAAAAGTTTTAGTAGAGCATTCTTTTCTATTTGGTTCCATGCAGGTTGCATTAGTGATTCCATAATTTAATCAATATGAATAATTTTAAAATATATGATTTACATATCATGGAGAGCTATTTATGTAATGTTAAAAGCAAAAAAATATCTAAGAATTTTATAAAATTGGCTATAACAATAATTTGACTTGTCAAGCATAAAATTGGTTATTCCACCTAATTAGAATAATGTTATAAAGAAATATAATATTAATTATACATAACATCAAATAAAAAATTTTCGTTGAGGGTTTATTGGTTTAATATACTACAAGACATTTCTTTGAAGGAATGATGAGCACCTATCAATAGTTGAAATGATTATTTTCTAAGGTGGTAGAAAAATAAATAAGATAGAGAGAGAATTAGAGACTAATTTCTCTAATTTATAAATATCACATATTTTAAGTAACATTAAAATAATATTTATTTAATTTTTAATCACATGATACGTCTAATTTAATGAATAGAAATAAATATTCATTAGTTTCACCATTATCCATAACATTGAATGAATATATTTAAACACACTTTGAGTAATGTGACAATTTAATAGTGAATGTGACATAGAAAGAGGGGACCATTGTTGATATGAATGCACCATATTAATTTAACGCTAAAATGTTAACAGATTAATTTAAAATGTTCCAAAATTATTTGTATCATGTATAATTTTAAAATTATAAATTATTTCGATTTTTAGAAAATAAATATTATTGATGCTTTTATTTTTTTGAATATATCTAGAAATACAAAAATGTACTTTATATTTTGTCATAAATATAGATCACTTTCTATGTATAACATGCATAGCACATGGCTCATGTTTAAAATTTAGTTTTAATCTACTATTTTATATGGAAAGGTCCTGAAGTTACGTTACGTAGCAACTCCAATTGGTAAATAAGGGTATATAAATCTTTGAAGAAAATCTTAATAAATCGATGCATACAAAATATAACATATTTTACTCTATTATTTTAATTAATATTTCTATAATTTGATTATAGAATGCATCATTTTATATCATTTTTATTCATAATTCTGGATTTATCGATTCTAATTCTTAATTCCCTAAGTATTTTAATCATGGACGGATTAGCTAAATTTTGATAATTATTCTGCAGAAAAGTTGGGTACATGATTATGATGTGGATTACATCGCATCAAGCTTAATCAAACGACGCCAACTTCATTTAGTTATATTCAAGGATCCGGCGCCAAACCTAAATTCTAATTAAAGTTAGATCATGGGTGCTAAGTTATTATCTCACATTATCATCAAGTCGTATTTATCTTTAGCGGCCGAGAATCGAAGTGACAGGAATTTCATTGGGAGCTAAATGCAATTGAGAGATTTACTGTAACGCCCCCAAATCGCACCCCGCCACGTGGCAGAATACGCTTTGGAGATGTTACGGGTCATCCTTACGTGGATATCATGTCGACCGAAAATGAGACTTTGACTGGTCAACTCAATAACGATAAATGCGGAATAATTAAATCATCATTAAGAATCACAGATAGTAACATCATGATATGCGGAAGACTGATAAATGACTTCTTAGTAGTCCAAAGGAAAGCTAATACATCAAATGATAAAAAGAAAGGAAAAAGCTATCCATCATCTAAAGGACTCGATAACCATGTGCAGCCACCTACGAGCTCAATCTGTCACCGTTGGCCACCATCATCATTGAGACCTTTGCCTACATTTAAGAACATTTGAGAACCTCCCTATGAGTTTTACAACTCAGTATGGAAGTAAGATAAATATCGTCATAGGATCATGATACTAAACATGAATCATAAAGGTAACATCATAAGATAATATCATCATCTGGTAGGAAAGTGAATCATGATCATAATATGAAATGGTAAGAACATGCATAGGAAAATATGAACAAAAGATCATAAATAATAATCATAAAAAAGGCAAATGCCATATATCATAAGAGAGATTCTTTATTCATATGTGTTCATCTTCTTCATCATCTTAATTTCATCTTTGACTTATTTGGGATATATTTCAACCCATGGGGAGGCCTGCCTCAACCCGTCCATCATCATCATCATAATTGGCAGAGCTAGCCCATAACTGACCGAGTTCAACCCATAACTGGTCATCACCAATCCATCATAAAAAGAGCTCTCCATTTATCATTTTACGTCTTTTATCTTGCATCTTTTAATTAAACAAATCATATTTTGATAAGAACTTTAAATCAGGATAAAGGACATAATCATGGAGAGTAAATCAGGGATAAAATCGACATCATCATCATCATACATAGATTAGGATTAATCACGCGGAACGGAGATTAAAAGATAATAATCATTGCCTAATCTGGTCGGAACCCGGGCCGAGTAGGGAGAAACCGGGGTCGAGTTCGTGGTCATCATCTTCGGGAAAATTAGAGAGGAGCCCGAGCCGGGTTCGGGTTACACTCGGGCCGGGTCGGTTCATCGTCGAGTCGAGGCGGCTATCGCGCCCGACACTTCTTGGTACACAGAACTCGGTCCGGGTCGTCTTCAACCCAGGCCGGGTTCGCCCGATTGCAGAGCTCGGCGAGCGTCAGCAATGGCGGATCCAGGCCGAGTTCCACGGAACTTGATCCGGGAAGGACCTGCCCAGGCTGGGTTTGGGTAAACCCGGGCCGAGTTCATCCTGCGTAAAAACTGCGCGGACACGCAGTCGCGTTCCGTTCATCTTCTTCGGCGATAGCCGGCACAACTTAACGTTATAACTCATCATACAATAACCAGGAATGACCTAGAACATGCTTCAAGTCTAAGATAAAGATTCTATTACGAATGTATCCTAGTTCCATACCTCGGAGTTTCTGTCCAAGAAACTTTACTGCTGCCCTCTTCTTCCTCTTCCTCTTCCTCTTCTTCCTCTTCCTCTGTCCGCTCCTCTCTGTCCAGATGCGCGTCCGACATCATCCACGTCCTCCGGTGCATCCCCTGTATGGCGGCGGCCGTTAGGGATGAGAAGTAACGAGAGGGGCGCACATAAGAGGACAAACGAGGGCCGACTCATGAGAAAAACGAAAAGAAGATTTTCGTTTGGTCTGGCCTCTTATTTATAGGGGAGGTGTTTGAGTTTTGGTTAGAAACCAACTCCTCATAAAATCTTATTTCAAATTTTATCTTTTCCTTATTTGTTTTATCTTCCTTTTCTTTTCCTTTTATTTCTTTTCTTTTCCCCAATTAAATCTCGGGCATTACATCATAAACTCCTTAAAATAAAATTCGTCCTCGAATTCAGTCAGAGCCATGTGAATGCTAGAATGGTAGCTATTATTATAAGCAAACTCGATGAGCGATAGGTGATCATCCCAGTTGCCCTACCAGTCAAGGGCACAAGCTCTTAACATATCCTCAGCCGTTTGGATGGTTCTCTTAGTCTGATCGTCCGTTTGTGGATGAAATACTGTACTATAATTCAGCCACATTCCAAAAGAGTCTTGTAGACCTCTCCAGAATCTGGCTGTGAACCTTGGATCCCGATCTGATACAATAGAGGTGGGGATCCCATGAAGTCTGATGATCTCCTGTACGTATAGATCCATAAGGCTCTGCACTGATTGTTTTGACTTTATGGGTAGGAAGTGTGCAAACTTCGTTAACCGATCCACTACTACCCATATGGCATCATGTCCCTTCTGGGTGCAGGGTAAACAAGTTATAAAATCCATAAAAATATCTTCCCACTTCCACTGTGGGATGGCGAGCGATATGATCTTTCCATAGGGCTTCTGATGTTCCACTTTTACCTGTTGGCAGACCAGGCACTTGGAAACATATTCGGCAATCTCTCGCTTCATGTCATTGATGCATGCAAAATACAACATATTTTGCATTATTATTTTAATTAACTTTTCTGTAATTTGATCATGGAATGCATCATTTTTATTCACTTTTAGTCATAATTCCGGATTTATTGATTTTAATTATTAATTATCTTAATATTTTAATTGTGGATGGATTAATTAAATTTTGATAATTATTTTGCAGTTATCCAAGTATTACATTTGATCAAGAATCGATGTCTCGGCCGAGGATCCCAGCTCCAAAGATCATATCGGCCGATAAATCACCAAAGATTTATCTGTATCGGCCGAGAAATTCAAGTTGGGCTAAACACCATGTGAATAAACTTTATCGGCCGAGAATCGTTGGGTGCAAACGAATTGTTATGGCCGAGAAATCCAGTTCAATCATGTTATCAGCCGCAAAATCCAAGAAGTTTATCCGTACCGGCCGATAAGTCAAATCTTTGGGCATAATGATCCATGTTTTGGCCGAAAACTCAAGAAAGAAGATAAACTCTTTGATCTTTTTGGGCGTAAAGATAAAAGAACTTCGTTTTGGCCGAGATTCCGTACATATCGGGCGTAATGATATATGTTTTGGCCGAGAATGAAGAGGTGTAAAATGGATAATCTTTTATCATTAACCAAAGTTTGATCGACACTTTATCTCACGAATTTAAAGTTGGCCGTACGATGTTACGATCGTGATCAAATTGAAGTCTGTCCGCACCTATAAATACGTGAAGAAGCCGTCGTCCCAATTCGTGCTCTGAAGTTCAGGTTTCTTCCACGGCGAGCCGAGAGTCTGCAGACTTCGACCAAGAGGAGAGAGGTGCGACGGTTGGAGGTTGATCGCGACCCTGATCAAGTCCGAGAGGCTGCCGAACTGTCTACCCAATTCGAGAGCTCTAGTTCTATTTTGGGTGTAATTCTTCCAATTATTATTGTTATTTTGTTATTATCTCTCCAGAATTTCTAGGATGAACTCCATGTTTTCAGGATTATTATTTTAGGAGATTATTAATTGAAGGGAAACATTTGGATCCTATTTTATTTGTTTTAATCTTTTCTGGTCAATTATTAATTATGCTTAATGCTTTTATGTTAGTTAATTGGATTTCTAAATTAGGCTATACCAGTTTGTGGAGTGTTTAATTTCAGAATTCATGATACTAATTTTAATTGATTTTATCTAAAATTAATAATTGACATAAATTTGATAACTAGTGTGTGGAGAATCAAGTTTGTGTGGTCTATTAATCTATACCAGTTTGTGGAGTGATTAATAGTCTAGGGAATCTAGTTTAATGCATCTTAATTTTAATATATTTTGAGGGTACCGGTCATGGAGACTTCAATTCTTATTAATTTAAGATAGTTCTACATGCTTAGATTGAGGGATGCCAGTTGTGGGGACCACAAGATAATCATGTTAGATTACTTTAGGGAGACTCTAATCCATCTTTAAAGATTAAATTTATCTTTTATGGTTCAAATATTTATCCTGATCTATTTTCATCCTAAGGCCTAACTTCAACACGATTATCTTATCTTTATCTTATTTTCTTTATTTTATTTCACAAAAATCCTTTTTCCAAAATTCCATGTTTTTCCTTTCTTATTAATTTATAAATTCAGATATTGAATTAATAATATTCCTCATGGGTTCGACACTCTTTACTCCTTTTTATTATATTACTTGAGCGACTAGTGCACTTGCTAGAGATTTTACTATATCCTTGTAAGTAAAACTAGATGATTTATGGAGTTGCGATCCATCCGTAAAAGCAGTAAAGATGTACAAGGGAGAGATATTACGGCCGAAGTTTCAACGCCTTCTCGCCCAAAAGTCCTTATGGCCGAAGTCTCATCGCCGGTTCCACCTGTTTCTTACGGCCGAAGTCTCCGCTGCTCTCTTATGCCCGGACGAAAGCCGACGCCGTCACCTCTGCTCCTTTATGCCCAAAAGCACCATCGCCCTCGTTCCTTACGGCCGCCAACACTACGGCCGAGGTTCATCTACTCCTACGGCCGAGCTTCATCAACTACGGCCAAAGTTCTTAATCAACTACTTCCTTACGGCTGACACATATTACGGCCGAGATTCAGTTGCCAATTTCACCGACGACATGTCTTTACGGCCGAGTCATCTTGCTGAGATCTTCATTGAATCAGCCGACACTCTAGCATACATACCTTACGGCCGAGATCCCCTCTCTGCCGACATTCCTACTTTAGCCGAAACTTCAGCGACCGAGCCGCAACCGTTCTTTTGACGCGAACGACGACATCCAAATGCCCAGTCAGTCCCATAGCCATCACAATTAATCACCTATCCCGGAGATTATTATTGGACTAAGCCGGAGTATCAAGCTCGATATGAACGGATGTCTGAGATTCGAATTCACGCCACCAGATTTTCGAATACCGAATTGCTCAGGGAGTATAATTTACTTGCAGATATTCATCTATTATTTTCACAAATTGGACTCTCTGACTTTGTGCATTCCTGGTGGCCAACTTATGAAGTAATAATTATAGAATTTCTCTCATCCTTGGAGGTCTTTAATTTAGACGGCAGGAACTATGATCAGCCCTGCATTTCATTCCAACTTTATGGGCAATCCTTTACTCTCACTCTAGGAGAGATTAATAATATTTATGGATTCCCCAACCATGGATCTCCTTATGTACCTGCTGACTTTGATGCTGAAACTTTTTGGAAACAGATAACAGAAGAAGACCGATTGGTTTGGAACACAGCTAAAGACAGCTCAATTCAGAATCCTATTCTGCGCTATGTCCATCACATGCTAAGCAACACCTTAAGTGGACGCAGTGACAATGATGGTGCCATCTCAGAGGGAGAGTTATATCTTATCCACAGCATGCTCCACAGAACTCCTGTTAATGTGGGTGCTTTCATCATTCGTCGATTCCAGCGCCGCACTACTCATCGTGGCGGTAGCATTAATATGGGCGCCCTTCTCACACCTATTGCTCAGCACCTACAACTTGACTTGGATGATCTTGAAGCTGTGCCAGGAAACACCCACCTCACTCGTAGGACCATTCAAGCTTTGGGTCTCGTGAAGACCAACAACTTAGGGATCAAAGTTTTTATTTTTAAAGGCCACAATCAGGAGGTGCCTTGCTCAGATCGAGATGCTTTTACGCCAATTAATCCAAATAATTGGATCCTTTTTAGGCAGGTCGCGGCTCCATTAATCTCACCTGCAGGATCATCTATCCCAGTTGATCAGCCACACCAGGATGAAGCATTCTCCTGGTTTGATTCTACTGACTATGTGACGGCTCAACAGTACTTTCAGCAGCCACAAGTTTTTCAAGCTGTATCACCGGTAGCTTCCCGACATGAGGCATCTGCTCTTTCACCCAATATGTCGGTGCCTTCTCCGATTCCATCTCCAACACAAGAAAGCTCTTCAGATTCTTCATTCATACCGGCTACTCCTTATGAGGAACGCGATCCGATGGAAGTATCTGTCCCATTATAGGAACCGGTGCAGAATCACTATATAGCACCAGAGCCTACTTTCACTTCAGCACCAGAGCCTACTTTCACTTCAGCTCTAGAGCAGACTTACCATCCACCTCCACCACCTCAGCCACCTCAGCCTGACTACGCTTCCATGCAAAATTTATGGGAATCAATGTACGATGAGCAACTTTGTCAGGCAGGGGATTTCCACGTCTTTCAGGAAGAGCAACTTCGTCAAGCAGGAGAACTGCATGCTATTGAAGAATAGCAACATCGACAGGCTCAGTAGTTGACCAACATTCAAGCTGACTTTAGCAATATGGATGATCGTTAGGGTCACTTCGAATACCTTCAGAATCAGCATGTTCGCATGACGAGGCGCATCCATGAGTATCATATGCGCCAAGGACATCTCGGCTACCATCTACCATCGCCACCTCATAGACAGTAAATCCGATTATTTTTTTCCCTTTTCTTTATTTTCATTCCTTTATTTTTCCTTTTTATTAAGTATGTATCACTTTCCCTTGCTGGCTTAGCACTGAGGACAGTGTCTAGTTCAAGCTTGGGGGAGTTTGCATTTCATGCATTGCATGTTTCTTTTTATTTGCTTATGTTTGCATGTATTTACAAAAATCCAAAAAAATTGAAAAATTGAAAAAAAAATTCACAAAAATACCATTGCATGCATTTATTTTTGCTACCATCTTACTAACTTTTGTCTTATTGTTTTAATTATCTTTAAGTAAAAGTGCGAAGACATGTCGTTAGCTAATGAAATTTGAATGCTTTTCTTTCTTATCACTTGCTATTTTAGTATCAAACTTATGGACTATGTGCCTATGCTAAGTAGAATTATGAATGACTAGACGACAAAATCATATTCATGCCTTTTTATTTCTTTTAAGTCTTGATAGTTGTAGCCTTTTTATTGACCATATTAAGTACTCCTAGAGCTTAAAAAAATAAATGTAAAAAAATAGTGAAAAAAATAGTAAAAAAAAGAATAAAGTTGTGCATAGGTACAAAAGTGTTATCCGGAACCAAGGTGTGTTCGGGTATTTAGATCCGTAGGGGTTCATGCCTGGCGACCTAAGGGCAACTGCTTTGGGATCCGTCGATCGAAAGCCTGCTACATGGACCATCTTGTGGAATATGGAGAAGCACATGAGTACTGAATCATGGCTAAGTTCGAACTCTTCATTCAGAACCTTGGTTGTTCGGGCAAGTAAACTCGAGGGGTGCTTTATCACCTGGTGCCCTAAGGCCATCTGGTCTGGGAGTCATCAGTCCAAAGCCCGCTACATGGACTTCCTTGTGCAGTCATGTTTGAAGATTAGAACTTTCAAAATGATGGAAAATAAAAGTGAAAAAAGTTTTAAGCTCAATTAGTACTTATGTGTTCAATATTAATGCTATTATTTGACAGATAATTTATTTTTCTACAAGGCTGAATTTGAGACTGTTTAAATATGTGTAGCATTCAGAACATCTACGAAGCTAAGTGCATAAAAAATGATAAGGTGCTGAGTAGTAGGTGTGCAGAAGAACTGTGTGAGAAAATTAGTCAGTTGATAATATGAAAGTTATGATGGAACCCTTGTTCTTGAGCTTTGTTTTAAATTTTTGCTTGAGGACAAGCAAGACTTTAAGCTTGGGAGAGATGTATATCCACTAGAAGGTTCTTTGCACATCCTTGTACATCTTAGTGCTACCCGGATGGATCGCAAACTCGGACTTGTGGCAGTCATCCATCACTTCCCTTTTGAGAGCTTCATCACTTGGGACCCACAAACGATCACTATATCGGATCCCACCATCTGTCGAGAGCTTGAAATCTTCTTCTTCTTTTTGACATCTTCCTAATATCTTCGTATACTCAGGATCTTGTGCCTGAGCCTTAATGAGCCTATCCACCAGGTTCAGTTGTATCTGATGCATCATCAGCACTACTCCCTTCTTTCCAAGCCTTGGCTTCCATAGGCTTAGCTCCTTCATCATCTTATACATACCCATCATCATGTGAGCTAGTGAGCCTTCCCACTTGCGGCTGAGTGCATCTGCGATTGAGTTCGCCTTACCAGGGTGGTAATTAATGGAGAACTCATAGTCCTTCAAATATTCCATCTATCTTCGTTGTCGCATATTAAGGTCTCGCTAAGAGAAGACCTACTTGAGGCTCTTATGATCAGTGAACACCTCAAACTATACTCCATACAGGTAGTGTCATCAAATCTTCAATGCGAAGACTACCGCTGCCAATTCCAGGTCGTGAGTTGGGTAGTTCACCTCGTGCTTCTTCAGCTGCCTAGACGCATATGCGACCACTTTTCCATGTTGCATGAGCACGCATCCCAGTCCTGTGCCGCAAGCATCACTGTACACCACATACCTCTCTGTACCTTTCGGAATGGTGAGTATGGGTGCAGTAGTCAGTCTGGCCTTCAGTTCTTAGAAACTGTCTTCGCATTTCTATGTCCATATATACTTCACTCCTTTCTTCGTTAGGTTCGTCAAGGGAAATGCAATCATTGAGAAAATCCTTGATGAACCTACAGTAGTAACCTGCCAATCCGAGGAAGCTGCGGATTTCAGTCGCATGTTTTGGCATTTGCTAGTGGGATACCGCTTCTACTTTAGAAGGATCCACAGAAATGCCCTTCTTCGAGATTATGTGTCCAAGAAACATAATCCGGTCACGCCAGAACTCACACTTGGATAGTTTGCCGTATAACTTGTGTTGCCTTAACTTTTCCAAAACTATCTTCAAGTGTTCTTTGTGTTGTTCTTCATTTTCCGAATAGATCAGGATGTCATCATCAAAGACGATGACAAACTGGTCCAGGTATGGTCTGAACATCCGGTTCATGAGATCCATGAAGGCTGCAGGGGTGTTCGTTGGTTCAAAAGGCATCACTAGAAATTCATAGTGACCATACCTAGATCAGAAAGTCGTCTGATCACTAGCTGATCACTATAAGTTTCTAACCCATTTTAGATGCATTTCATTCATATCGAGTCCCACTTTTGCCTATTTTTGGCCAATTATACTTGGAATGCATATATTGTGATAACTAGTTGATATCCCTCATTTTATACTTAATTACATGTGCATAGAGGTTCTGAAATGCCAAAATCCATTAATATTTAAATTCTATGCCAAGTTATCATTTTGAGGACAAGTTATCATTCCTATATGTCAAGTTATCATTTTTTTTAGTGAACTATTTTTCAATGGTTTTCTTGCCCTAAATCCACTATTATCATGTATAAATCATATTTGGATGGTCACATCTCAACTTGTGCAAAGTTTTAAGCCCATTTGAACAAGTTATCATTTTTCATTTGCCAAGTTATCGTTAAAGGGAAATTCTATCATTTCGATATGCAAAACCATTAATTCTGCACAGGGGCCTTAAGCAATCATCTTGTTATTGTTTTAACTCATTGCTGTTCAAATTTCATCACATTTGGACAACCACAACTCAAGTTATAATACGTTATCATTTTTAAGGCATATAAGTTATCGTTTTTGGCACCCAAGTTATCACTCCTTAGAAATCTCATTCATATTTGATTTATGACCTCACTCACTTGTCACTTTAATCCATTTGATGCCTGAAATACTTTGAACCACCCATATTTGGATATTTTCCAAGATATAATTGAAGTTATCATTCCGGGCCCCTAAAATCATTAATATCGATATAAGTTATCACTCCTGCACAACACCTAACCTCATTTGATATTTGAGCCAGCCACCAGCATTATCCTAATCTTTATTTGTCAAATTACCATTCAAGGGCTTTGATGCTTGCTGTTTTGGGCTTTGTAGCAGGGAGAAAAGGTGGCCAAAAAGTGGAAAAAGTGGGGGGAGGGGACCATCTACTTTTTCCTGCACCAAAAGCTGTATGCAGTAGTGGGGAATTTCTAGAGGACAGGTGGCTGCAATAAAAAGGATTAGAACATTCTGATGCTGATCAAAGGGTGGATAGGAGTCATATAAAAGATGAAATTTCTGGAGGAGAGAGGGGGGCTGGACATTCAGGGTTTTGGAGCAAGGGTTTCTGCATCAAGGTTGGAGCTGCTGCTGCTGGAGCTGAAGTTGCTGCCGAGAGACTTCAAGCTTAGATGATTTGTAACCGTTTCTCAATCCATTTGATGTCAAGTTCAGTAAATATGAAGAGCTAAACTCCATTTCTTCTAGGATAGGGTAGTAGTTTAGATTAGTTTTGGATGGATATGAACAGAATTATAATCCTGCACTGAAATCAAATCTGGTTTTCAGATTTCAGAACTATTCTGTATTGATTTATGCCATTGATAGGTCTTATTTGTAATCTATAACTGAGAAGTTATCTTTTGATCTAACTCTTGTTCAGAAATGAATAGGAATCAATGGTATGTTACTGAATTCCATTTTGATTGAAAAGTCTGATTTCTGATTTCCTAATTCCTGAAATTTTTTATTTTTCTGAATTTGAATTCCTGAACTATTTGAATCTGTTTGTCACTGTGGACCTAATTAATAAAGCAGCTGAGAAGTTGATATTGTCCCCAATCTTGATTAGAAATGAATCAAGATGTTCGCCATTCTTCATGATTCAAATCTGTTCCCTGTTCCTAATCTGACTTTGAAAATTTGAATTCTGATTCCCTGATTCCTGAAATTTCTGATTTCTGTGGCTGTTAGAATCTGTTCTTCATTCTCAATCTGATTAATTGAGTCATTGGGATGTTATTATTGCTCCTATTTGTTCAGAAATGAATCAAGATGTTGGGCATATTATTTTTGACTCAAATCAGATTGACCTTCTGATTTCTGAACTGAATTTCTGAATTCTGATTTTCTGGTTTCTTGTTGGAATCTTCTTTTGTCAATTGCATCCCATGATTTCAATCAATCACTGAGAGGTGAATCCTAGGGATCTCTTGTAGTCCAGAGATGGATCAAGAAGCAATTGGCAAGCCTAATTCCATTGATTTATAACATTGATTTCCTGAATTGCTGGTTTCTATTTTTCTAATTTCCATTTGAATTCTGATTTCTAATGTCAAGCCTCATTTTCATCTATTGCTGGGAGGTAGTCTTTAGGTCATCCTTGTGATTTATAGATGAACCAAGGAGCATTGGAAAATCACTGAATTCCCTCATTTTAAATAGGATGTTTCCTAACCCCATTTAATTGGAGTTTGTGTGGATTTCATTTTACTTTGCAACCGAGAGATTGAATTTAAATCCCCCTGGAATTCAGAGATGAATCAAGGAGCACAAGCACCATATTTGGGTAGATTTCATCCTGGTTTGATTGATTGGAGTGATTCCATCTTTTTATGATTGCAATTACAAGTTATCATTCCAGAATTCTTTGAATTGTAAAAATCAGCATTGAACCTTCATTTAAATCCAATGATAACTTGATTTTTAGTGAGGATCCTCTTTTGATTCTACCTAACTAATATGTTGCTTAGTTGAAGGCCAATTGAGCTGTGAGAGTAGTTATAATTCAGGTGGAACCAAAATTGGACATTCAATGATAACTTGATCCTATCCATCCTTAATTAATTTAGATGAACCCCAACTCCTAGAAGAACCTTCCTCATTGATAGTTAAACCTTTTTAGACTTCAATTTAGCATTTATAACTCAGTTTTGATAAGTTTCCAAAATCCAAAAATCAGTTATCACTTCATTTTCCATTAAAAATCTGTTTTCACTTTTCATTAAAAATCTGTTTTTAGCCACTTAAGTAGAACTAATCTAGATTGTTTTAGGGTGTCTTAGAATTCAAATTCTTGTGGATACGACAACCTGAGTCTGCTACAACTTACCTGTGCACTTGCAGGTAGTGAGTTGGGAGACCAAAAATTGAAAAATTGACCCTTTCCTTAATTTCAGCAAGTTATCACATAAAACCCCAAATATCACTATCACCGTCTTTTGTACATCTTCATCGGCCACTCTAAGCTGGTGGTACCCACTTTGTAAGTTGATCTTAGAGAATACCGTGGCATTTGAGAGTTTATCGAAGAGGTCGTCGATCCGCGGTAGAGTGTACTTGTTCTTGACTGTGGCTTTATTTAGCATCTTATAGTCAATGCACAGTCTTAGAGAGCCATCCTTCTTCTTTACAAATAACACTGGAGCTCCCAGGGAGATACACTCCGCCTGATAAACCCCTTGTCTAAAAGTTCCTGAATTTGCTTCTTCAGTTCATGCATCTTGGGCAGTGCCATCCTATAGGGGGCCTTTGAGATCGGAGCAGTGCTTGGAAGAAGATCGATCCGAAAATCAATCTCTCATAAAGGTGGTAATCCGGAGATGTCGTCAAGAAAGACATCCGAAAATTTCCGAACTACGTCCAGTTGTTGTAGTTGGGTCCATGGGTTGTCCGTCGTCATCACATTTGCAAGAAAACCTCTGCATCCCTTCTGTATCATTCTTTGTGCTTTCAGAGCAGATATGATAACCTTTTCATCTTTTCCCGTGGTACCTCTAACTGTGGCCTTGCATTCACTTTGGGTACCAATGATCACCTTCTTCTGTTTGCATAATACGACTACGTCATGGTAGGATAGCCAATCCATACCAAGAATAACATCGTAGTCTGTCATGGGGATGATTACTAGATCTGCAGAAAAGTTCTTGCCTTGTATCTCTACTGATACCTCAGGAAGGTACTTGGTGGCATAAAGCATTCCCATAGTAGTAATTATCTCCATATGGTGACTTATATCATGTACAGGTAAACTCAACGCAGTAGCACAGTCTTTAGATATAAAAGAGTGCGATGCCCCCAAATCAAATAGAACCATAGTAGGAAGACTGGCTATGGATAATGTACCTCTAATGACTTCGGCGTTTGCCTGTACTGCATCTTCCTCCAAGTGGAAGACTCTTCCATGCACCATGTTATTTCCACCTCTTGCATCACGCTGAGCTGGTGCGGGTTCATCCTCCTTAGTGGGACAGTCACAAATGAAGTGTCATTGTCGACCATGGTGCAGGTATACCCTAGTCTTCATCCTACATTCCCCAATGTGGAACCTCCTATAGTAGGGACAAGCACCAATACCATGTGCTTGCTGTTGGGGTTGCTGACGTTGAGGCTGCAAAAAGGGTCATAACTTAATTCTTCTTCATCATAAACATCTTTTAACTTTATATTCACCATCTTTACCTGATATTGGGGCTGTTGTTGGCGGTTACCCTCACGAGGCTCATACGGCCTTGCCCGGTTATCCCGACGTTGATTTCTATGATCGGGTCCTCCTCGATTCCGACGGCGGTCATTCCATCGAGGTTGATTCTGAGCAGGGGGTTGCATGGGAGCCTTTCCTTTCACATCCTTCAGTTCTTTTTGTTCCCTGGCATAGTTCCTTTCTGTTGTGGTTGCTAACTCCACTGCCAGACTCACATTAGCACGTTGGGCAGCTAAGGTGCTAGTCCGGATAGTCGGGTTTAAGCCCTGATAGAAATGATCCGCCTTCTGTTTGTCACTCATCTTGAGGGTGTTGTACCTCTCTAGATAGATGAATTTGACATGATACTGAGCTACTGTCATATGATCCTGGCTCAGTTGTAAGAATTCCCTCTGCTTCAGTGCATGCTGGTAGGGTGGAAAATAGTGTGCTTCAAATGCTTCTCAGAAACGTTCCCAAGGAACGTGATTTTGTCCCTCATATTGTGTATCAATCACAGTTCTCCACCAGTCCAAAGCATCCTCAATTAAAATGCTGGTGGCGAATAGGACCTTCTTTTCTTCACCACAATTCATCTGTTGCAGCTTCTCCTTAAATGTCCTCAACCATCTCTCAGCCTTGTCAAACTCGCCCAAGCCATCGTACTCTAGAGGGCATAACTTCATAAATGCCTGAATGGTATCTTTAGAGGGCGCTGGTGGCGTAGGCAGAAGGAAGCTGCACAGTTGGCGTCATGACTGGTACGGCCTGAATAGACGGTATCATTACAGGCGGAACCGTTGGTGCCCGTGATGGTGGGGCTGTACCAGTGGGGACTGAACAGTCGTCTCCACAGCTCGAGCCTGACTCATCTGCACCTCATTCTGGTTCATCCCCTCTTGCAGTGGATTTCTAATCCTGCCGCTATTTCGTGGTCACCTCCAACCCCAAGCTCTAGTAACAGGTGCGCAGCGTGGAGGCAACTACATCATCATACATCATCATCTTAGAAAAACATCCTACATCTTAAGAGACAAGATAAACTTACTTGACTTCAGGTGGCGCGGTGACTGCTCGTGGCGCTTGCACATGGACTTGACATCATACATTAGGACATGAGAATGGCCTAACTTTAGGCTCTAATACCTAACTGTAACGCCCCCAAATCGCATCCCGCCACGTGGCAGAATACGCTTCGGAAACGTTACGGGTCATCCTTACGTGGACATCATGTTGATCGAAAATGAGACTTTGACTGGTCAAATCAATAACGATAAATGTGAAATAATTAAATCATCATTAAGAATCAAAGATAGTAATGTCATGATATGCGAAAGACTGATAAATGACTTCTTAAGAGTCCAAAGGAAAGCTAATACATCAAATGATAAAAAAAATGAAAAAGCTATCCATCATCTAAAGGACTCGATAACCATGTGCAGCCACCTATGAGCTCGATCTGTCACCGTTGGCCACCATCATCATTGAGACCTTGGCCTGCATTTAAGAACATACAGGGGAGAACCTCCCAATGAGTTTTACAACTCAGTATGGAAGTAAGATAAATATCGTCATAGGATCATGATACTAAACATGAATCATAAAGGTAACATCATAAGATAATATCATCATCTGGTAGGAAAGTGAATCATGATCATAATATGAAAAGGTAAGAACATGCATAGGAACATATGAACAAAAGATCATAAATAATCATCATAAGAAAGGCAAATGCTAGATATCATAAGAGAGATTCTTTATTCATATGTGTTCATCTTCTTAATCATCTTAATTTCATCTTTGATTTATTTGGGGTATATTTCAACCCACGGGGAGGCCTGCCTCAACCCGTCCATCATCATCATCATAACTGACAGAGCTAGCCCATAACTGACCGAGGTCATCCCATAACTGGTCGTCACCGGTCCATCATAAAAAGAGCTCTCCATTTAACGTTTTACGTCTTTTATCTTGCATCTTTTAGTTAAACAAATCATATTTTGATAAGAACTTTAAATCAGGATAAAGGACATAATCATGGAGAGTAAATCAGGGATAAAATTGACATCATCATCATCATTAGATTAGGATTAATCACGCGGAATGGAGATTAAAAGATCATAATCATTGCCTAATCTGGTCGGAACCCAAGCTGAGTAGGGAGAAACCCGGGTCGAGTTCGTAGTCATCATCTTCGGGAAAATTAGAGAGGAGCCCGGGCCGAGTTCGGGTTACACTCGGGCCGGGTTCGGGTTACACTCGGGCCGGGTTCGGGTTACACTCGGGCTGGGTCGGTTCATCGTCGAGTCGAGGCGGCGGTCGCGCCCGACACTTTTGGGTATGCAGAACTCGGTCCGGGTCGTCTTCAACCCAGGCCGGGTTCGTCCGGTTCCAGAGCTCGATGAGCGTCGGCAATGGCGGATCCGAGCCGAGTTCCACCGAACTTGTTCTAGCTAAGGACCTGCCTAGGCTTGGTTTGGGTAAACTCGGGCCGGGTTCATCTTGCGCAGAAACTGCGCGGATGTAGTCACGTTCCGTTCATCTTCTCCGGTGATGGCCGGCACAAGTTAATGTTATAACTCATCATACAATAACCAGGAGCGACCTAGAACATGCTGCAAGTCTAAAATCAAGACTCTATTACAAATCTATCCTAGTTCCATACCTCGAAGTTTCTGTCCAAGAAACTTTACTGCTGTCCTCTTCTTCCTCTTCCTCTTCTTCCTCTTCCCCTTCCCGCTCCTCTCTATCCAGATGCGCATTCGGCGTCATCCACGTCCTCCGGTGTGTCCCCTGTATGGCGGCGGCCGTCAGGGACGAGAAGTAACAAGAAGGGCGCACGTAAGAGGAGTAATTAGGGCTTGCTCGTGAGGAAAACGAAAAGGGGATTTTCGTTTGGTCTGGCCTCTTATTTATATGGGAGAAGTTTGAGTTTTGGTTGGAAACCAACTACTCATAAAATCTGATTTCAAATTTTATCTTTTCCTTATTTGTTTTATCTTCCTTTTCTTTTCCTTTTATTTCTTTTCTTTTCCCCAATTAAATCTCGGGCGTTACATTTAGTGGGAGCTAAATCCACCAAGTCATCACATCATAGGTGCTAAAGTCGATGCTTTATCTTTTATTGCGAACTAAGTTGTTTATCTATCGAGACTTAAATCAAGGAGATATGACCGAGCGCTAAAGTGGATGTACAAGTTCATCATTAACCGGTATATATTATCACCTTTAGTTCATCATCAACCAAGATTCTATCCATCATTGGGAGCCAAACTCCAAATTTATCTTTAGCGGCCAAAAGAACAAACTAGATCATTGGGCACCAAAGCAATAGAAAATTTTATCCTTAACCAACAATTATTAAGTATTATTTGCCAACGAGATCATTGGGTGCAAAACACCATCTGTAAAACCCCAATTTTTCATTAAGGGCAATTTGGACTTTTTGTTCAAACCCTCATGATCTCCCCTATATAAAGCCCCCAATTCTTATTTTTCACCTCTTCTCTACACATCTTGGCGGCTAGGACTTGAGGAAGGAGAAAGAGAAGATCAAGGAGAAGAAAGAAGAAAGAAGAGGAAGAGGAAGAGGAAGAAAGAGGAGAAGGGAAAACTAGGATTGAAAGGTATGTAAAGGGGATCCAACCCCTCTCTCTTTTCAAAGTTTTATGGATTGGATTGAGAGTAATAGGGCACCTTGCTCCTATTAGGGATTTTTTTGAGGAATTTATGAGTTTTATCAGATCTGAGATTATTTTCTATTGATTCATGATTAGATCTAAATGTTAGGATTGCACGATTTAAGTTGCATAATCTGCCTAAATTCATGATTGTATTTGCAACAATTATTCGGATAGAATTTTCTTATCCAAGATACAAATAACATATGGATGGAAAGACCTCGAAGTCTAGTTTCCACAGAAACTGGTTTCATATGATTTGAAGATCTCTACAAATAGTTATGATCCAAACATCGGACTGGTGTCTCTTGAGAATTCGCGGCCGTTTTATAATAATTGTTTGGATAAGTTTTTCTTATCCAAAAATTATAAATAATATATGGATGGAAAGGACCTCGAAGTCTAGTTTCCACAGAAATTGGTTTCACATGAGAGTTGTATACAAATAGTTATGTTCCAAAAATCGGACTAGTGTCATTCCGTCTCAGGTAATAGCGAGACCAAATTATACAATGTATAGTAAATTGAAAATACTAAATTAGGGTTTGAAATTTATTTGCAACTTAAATGTTCATGTTATCTTTCTATGAAAATTAGAATCATCTGACAAGAACAAGTATAGGTTAAGTTATTAATATTTTAATGACTGCTGTCAAAATACTATGCAGAGAATAAATTCTGGTAGTTATATGAATTTTTAGGAAAAAGTCCCAACTCTTGTTAATGAATGAAAATTGCATGTTTTAATGTGTTTTATGATGCATAGATGCTAAGAGATCATATCTGAAATATTTATGATGTTTTATACTATGTTTATTAAAATCTTAAAAATCGAGACTTTCGGGTGGAAGATCGGACTTCCATGACATTGGCACGCCGAGCCAGGTCCCAAAACGATCGTGATAGACTGAAAAACTGATTTGTGTTATATTTATGTTATTTTTAAGGTATTTAATATTATGTATTACTGATTGATGATTGTATATGAACCTAGATACACGAATTGTATGTAGGTTAAAATATGAAGATCGAGCGACGTAAATGATTGTTGTTTGAAAAGCATAATGAACCCAGTTGTGAATGATGTTATATGTCATCCCTCTATGGCCCTTCATCGGATAATTGTTCGGAATGATCGTTACACACGTCAGCAACGGTGTGTGCATTCTGATGTCGCCCTCGGGCGAAAGTCCAAAATGATCATTACATGTATCGACAACGGTGTGTGCATTCTGATGTCACCTTCAGGTGAGAGGGGAGCATTGTCTCCTAGGCCTAGCTAGCCTATTGAGAGGGCAATGACATAGTCCCAACTATCGAAAGATATAACGTTAATAGAAAAGGGCCAATGATCGATCGAATGGAATGAAGTCCCACGAAAGTGGAAGTCCAAAGGGTTATAAAGCAACCCTGAGGAAAGTTATGGTAATGATGTCCCACGAAAGTGGAAGTCCAACGGGTTATAAAGCAACCCTGAGGAGAGTTATGAAGGCAATGATTATGGTAAGTGCATCCCACTTATATGTTTATGGATTGAATGATTGATTGATATGAATATCCATACTTTATGTATGATGATATGATTACATGTCTGCCATGCCATTATTATAGTGTGTGATGATTATACATTGATCTTGATGGATGACATGTAGATCACATGATAAGTAGATGGCATGCATATTGTTTCCTTCTTATTTTATACGAAGATGATGATGCATATCATGTAGTATCCTGTATAGGATCATATCATCGCATGCATGGCATTTACATACTCTAACAGAGGAAACCCCTGGACCCTGGATCCGTGCTGGTGCGTAATGTTTGGATGGATGGCGGCTCAGCTCATGACGAATAAGGTTGCACAATTGTTTAGAATGTCGAGTCATCATGTTTTAGAGTTTTTTAACCAAGTTGTTAAAGAGATGTTTTAATTGCTATTAGTAATGGTGTCTAAAGATGTTTTCAATTCTATAATTATACTTTTGATGTTTCATGAAGTTTTTCACATTTTTATTGAAAGAGTATTTAATTGGTTTTTATGCTTCCGCTACAATAGATGAAAAATCATTTTTTTATTATTGTGTGATGGCGAACGGGCTAACACAACCGAATGACCCAATTGTCCTCGACAATTTGGGGGTGAAATTCGGGGTGTTACACCATCGTTAACCAAAGTGATGATACATTTGGTGGCTGAGAATCAAAGAAGAGTTTATCACCAGGAGCCATACGGATAAGATTTTATCATTAACCAAAGTTTTATTAACATTATTGGCCGAGATTTGAAGGACGTAAAGTTTATCTCCACAAATTAAATTCGGCTGTATGATATTATCGATCGTGATCGACATGAGGACCGTCCACACCTATAAATAGAGGAGGAAGCCATCGTCCCAATTGGTGCTGAAGTCCAGGTTTTTTCCAGAGATAGTCATGAGCTCTATAGGCTACGACTGAAAGGCAGAGGTGCGACAGCTGGAGGTTGATCGCGACTCTAATCAAGTTCGAAAGGCTGCCCGACTGTCTGCCCGTGATCCGAAGCTTCAACCTTTTTATCTCTCTGGGTGTAATTCTTTTGATTTTTATTATTATTTTATTATCTCTCCAACTTTTCTAGGATGAACTCCATGTTTTTAATTATTTTATTTTAGGAGGTTATTATATGAAAGGAAATTGTTTGGACCCAATATTATTTGTTTTAATCTTTTCCGATCAATTATTTAATTGCACTTAATGCTTTTGATTTAATTATTTGAATTTCTAAGTTAAGTAATTACCAGTTTGTGGACTATTTGATTTCAAAATTCATTAATTAAATTAACTGATCTATTGTGAAATTAATAATTGAGATAGATCTAATAACTAGTGTGTGAAGAATTAGATCTGTGTGGTCTGTTAATCTATACCAGTTTGTGGAGTGATTAATAGTCTAGGGAATTCAAATTTAATCCATCTTAATTTTAATCTTATTTGCATGAATACTCGTTTGTAGAACTTCAATTTTGATTAAATTTAAGATAGTCCCATTTGCATGATTAAATAATAGAATTACTAGTTTGTGGACTCTGTGATTTTAATTTTGTCAAATTAATAATTTAGGGAGACTCTAATCCATCTTAAAAGATTAAATTTATCTTTTATGGTTCAAATATTTTTCCTAATCTATTTTCATCCTAAGGCCTGACTTCAACACCATTATCTTATCCTATTATTATCTTTTTTTAATATTTATTTTATAATTATAAAAATCTATTTTCAAAATCCTTGTTTTTTCCTCTCTTATTAATTTATAAAATCATATATTGAATTAATAATATTCCTCGCTAATTCGACACTCTTTACTCTTTTTACTATATTACTTGAGCGACTAGTGCACTTGCTAGCGATTTTATTTTGCTATATCATTTTACGCATCATAAACCTAGGCTTGACTCTATAAAAAGTCCTCAAACTCTCCATCTCCTCTCTTTTCTTATTTCTCCCACGTGATGGCTGAAACTATAAATGAGGAACAAGAAGAGGGCAAAGAGAAAGAGGACATGCATAAGAGAAAAAGGATGAACGAAGAAGAAAGAGATCAAAGTCATAAAGGGGAACCAACCCTTCTTGTCACGACTCCGATTTAAATCAGAGTTCGCGACTCATTAACAACGATCAAATCAAATTGGAAAAGATTGCAAAAATGTGATGTAATCTTTTTGTAAAATAAGAATAAAAATATCATTAAACAAGTATACAACTTATGATCATTCAGAGTAGACCAACCTCCTTAAGTTTTATATTTCATAAAATAACTTTATTTTCAATACAACTTATTTTGACATAATTAATAAACATGCTATGAGCTACTTATGCACACTATATGGCATGTGATCATATCATCATTGCAAAATAAGATAACATATAACATCATTAATCATTATGCCAAGACATATCATAACTTGTCATTATACTAAAGCATATCATAATCATATCTTGCTTAACTTTAACATTCTTGATCATATCATGATGTGACAAGTGGACATTCATTTGCTTCCTTATAGGTGCATACTTCTTCATACTACTTCTTCATCTTTAATCCAAAGTCATTCATCATTCATCTTTTCGTCTTTCATTTTTACTTAGAAACTTTCTTATCTTGTTGATTGAGAAGACCATGTTGAGTTCGTGGGAGTTGGCTAGCAAGGCCAACATTGGGTCAGTGTAGGCCCAATTGAGATGCCATACTTAGGGGTGGAACTCACCTCGACATATGGAAATGCCACACTTAGGGGTGGAACTCATTTTGACTTGTGGAAATGCCACACTTAGGGGTGGAACTCATTTCCCCAAGAAATGCCACCACTTTGGGGGCGGAGCCCATTTTCCCTCCTCGATTACAACAAGACACATTCACGCCAATCCATCTTTTAATTACATTCATCAATACATGTTGTATGTTTTAATCCCATTTAAGGTCATACATACTTCAAATCATGCTAAGTGTGGGCAATACAAGCATTACACTTCTTTGGGGCTGGTCATGGCCATGCCACCATAGGTCACAACCGTGCCCACTCGAGTGGGCACGGCTGTGACCCAAGGTGGCACGGGCATGCTATTGTTCGGCAAGGCCGAACACTTGAGCATTTTTTCTAATGAGAGTATAGGTCACGGACATGCTCCAAAGTGTCACGGTCGTACCCGGGTCTTAAACCTTCAAGGGTTGGCATTTTGCCGGCACGATTGTGCTTTCCCCTGTCTGTACTTGCACACCCATGATAGAACGATTGTTTTTCAACCGTTCTCGAAAAATTTCTAAGGCATGGGACCTTCAGGGCGTCATGGGCGTGCTACTAAACATCACGGCCGTGACAGAACGCCCATTTTCCACCTATTGGACGTCTCACGCTAAGGCAAAGAAAGCCAGGGGAGTCACGGCCGTGCCTCAAAATGTCATGGCCAAGCCGGAGGCCTGGACAACACTTCCCCTATTTTTGTCTATTTTTCTCTCATTTACATATATACAAGCACCTTTGTGGTGTAAATTCATCTCATCACGAGGAATAACAACATCACACATCTTATCTAAGATTAATAATCTACCAACAACTTCACAATGCATAAAAATGTGGATTTGAATAAAGGATTAGCACAAGAACAAATACCCTACTAAACATGTTTATAATGGATTAATAAGCTATTTCATCATATCAAAAGCATAATATAATTAGTAAGAAACATCCTACTTCTAATCATGTTTAGCAATAAAATAGTAACTTAAGAAAACATAAATCATCCTATGCACATTCCGTAACTTTCATTCTAAGAACAAAGGTTTTGTTCTTAATGCCCTAATCCACCCATTCAATCATCATTAGGGAGAAGGTAAGGGAGATTTGGATTCCCTTAAACATACCTTAATAGAAAATATCCTAAAACCCTAGCTCCTTCCTCTCTTCTCCTTTCTTACTCCCCTTCCTCTCCTAGTTGCAACTTGGTTTTCTTGCTCTAGGTGCCCTCTTTCCTTCCCTGGTTCGATACTGTAGTTATACTGTAGCAAAAAAATGGAGAGGGATAGAGAGTGGTGAGCTATTGGGCAAATGGACTGGGAGAAATGAGATGAGCTACTGTAGCGATACTGTAGTTATAGTAACAAGGGATTAGAGAGGAGCTTACTGTTTAATGGAGATGGGGGTTTTGGAGGTGTGAGCTTACCGTGGATGGAGGTGGGGTTTTGAGGTGTGCTTCTCGGTAGAATGCACAAATGAGAGAGATTGTGTGAGGTGGTTAGGTGTAGCACCTTTAGGTTAATTAGTTTAGGTGGGCTTTTTGGGCTGAAGGTGGGTGTGGACCTTAGTTTTGCTTTCTTTTTTTCTTTTTTTCTTTTTTTTTTGATTTAGCCGGATGTTACAGAATGTGTTGCACCCAAATCAAATAGAACATTGGCATAATGCTCGGCAACAAAGATATTACCTTGGATCACATCATTTGCTTGGGTGGCTTCATCAACTTCCATGGCAAACATCTTTGCCATAGCTCTTGGTGGGTTGTCCACCATCTTTCCTTTGTCACGATTGTCCCCATGCTTTTCTGCGCAATCTCTTATGTAGTGACCTGCCTTCTCACATTGCAAGTATGTCCCGGCTTTCATGCGGCATTCACCCATAGAAATGTATGTTTATAAAATATTGTGACACCTCGAAGGGCTATGTATTCATAGGTGAAAGAGAAAATGGTACGATAATATAAATAGAAAGTAGAGATGTGACATTTATAGAGAATGAGTTTCCTAAGCAAGGTGAGATAGACAAAGGACTTATCCTAGATGAAGAAGAAGATCCCGAGTTGACGGAATAAGTGGATTAACCCATTGAGGAGTTTATCTTCTCTGTCTCACAGCTTGACCCAAGTGGGAGAGATTCGCAACTGCCAACTAACCAACCTGAAATTCCCTATGAGAAAGTTATGAACTTTCTTCTGATTATGAACTTTCTTCTGATTGATCCTCTATGAGTCTACTTTCATTGAGATTGGAATCAATTTAATATGATTTTTGTAGAGAAAGTTATGCTCTTATCTATAAGGTACTATCACTCTGTCCGCGGAAATTTTTACCCGAATTGTAAATTAGGTATTAGCTCCAATGTGTCATGGAATTATTTGATAATTTAGGATATGGATGTTAGGTTTCATTGGCAATTGGAATCACTCTAAAATGATATGTATAGCAAAAGTTATAAATATTTTACTGAGCGTTACTCAGTCTGTCAGGATGGAACTTAGGGCAGATTATGCTAGTATTCCTTATCAGTACGAGTATAAATTCAAGTAATTTTGTGAGTTGCACCCTAAGATGTCTATTATTTGAGAAAATTAAAAGTACTAGAACTGGAAATGTTTATTATTTTATATAAATCATAAAAGTAAGATCACTCAGTTTGTTAGAATATAGAAATAATATAAAAGTTAGGCTGAATGTTGATTTTCATGCATGAGAACAAAGCATAATGGAATAAGATCAGAAACTTTTACAGATTAATGTCTCTGTAATCTGGAACTAAAGAAAATTGGAATGATGCCATTTGGTTATGTATACCAGAAGATATGGATTTTCTTTACTATGTGTGCAATCTATCATAATATTAGGTCAATCCTTATGTTAAATAGTTACTTAAGTTATTAGAGTAAATACTTAAGGTTCATATACCTTTGCAATTCATTATATTTCATGTGTGATAGGATTGTGTTCATATCACAGTAGTAATTTGTTTCTTACTATTATTGTTATAAGAGTATAACAGTAAAGTAGTGAAAAAGAAAAGAAAACAGTCCTTATAGGTAAGCTGGTTTCTCCTATTCTATGTATTCACCTCTTTTGAATTCGGTGTGGCATTGACTGTGAAATTATTGAATATGTTTTGGATATATTATGAATTGATTTTGAGAAATGCAATTATGAAAAGTATATCTAGATGATTGTATGATTGCTCATTTGAAAAGCATATGTGATATGATATGAATGGGTTACAAGAAGTGCAATCTTGTTCAGTTTTAAATGATGTTTGATATGATTCAACTTTTGATATTGAGATACAATTGTTATATGATGAATCATGCATCTGTATTGCATTGTATGATGGTTAGAGCTAAGTATTACATCACTGATCACGATGGGAGCCACCTCTAGAGTCCAATTCATCATTCTGTTCCCCAATAATGGGATGAGATAGGCTGAAACTAAGTTCCATGCGAAGCTAAGTGCTACATCATGAGGGGTCGTGATGGGAGCCACCTCTAGAATCCATAGGGGCCACCTCTAAAGTCCACCTATCGCTATTTGATTTGTTCCTCAGAAGGGATGAGATAGAATGGAGCTAAGTGCTACATTGTTGATCATGATGGGAGCCACCTTTAGAGTTCACCTATCGACCATTGGCTAGTTGGTGATCCATGCATCCATATGAGAGTGTTGCATTTGCATACATATACTTGATGTGATTTGAGTGTTATTGATTGTAATAGGAGTGTGATAATTTTAATTAAGGAATTGTATATACTATTTTCAAATATATGAATCACTGATTGTGATATTACGGTTATTTCATATCCTTGCTTGTCTCTCTGAATTTATTAGATGGTAACACATAGCTTATGAGTTATCAACTTACTGAGTTATTTTTGCTCATAATGTTGTTTCTGATATTTTTCAGATTAGTATAGCTATTTGAGGATCGTGTGAAGAGATAGTCTTAGAAGGGTTCAAACACCCTTGGTTGTTAGACATTGAGAAGAAGTATGTCTCTCGTGTCCATTTATTAGGATGTCGAGGGGTTTGGTTATGTATAATTCATATGTATTATTTGTATTTTGTAAGAAGGCAAAGGCATTTTGTAAAATGTAAAACTTAAGGAAATCGTTATGCTCTGAGATGATCATCATAAGTGGTATGATTTGTTAGTGATATTTTTATTCTTATTTTATAAAATAAATCATTCATCATGTTTTTGCAATTTTTCGCAATTTTATTTGATCGTCCGTAATGAGTCGCGAACTTTAGTTTAAATCATGATTTAAATCGGGGTCATGACATGAAGAGTGCAAAGTTTGCAGACTACGCCGGTCCATTTATGGTCTCAAATAATTATCTAAACAATGGTACCTTAAATTCCATCAATCAATCGTTTCGCATGATTTTAACATGATTGTTGAAGACCACTGAGTGTATGTTCATATGTCCGAGAATAATTTTACTATCCTGACATTATATGTGGACGACATTCTAATAGCTGAAAATAATAGAGATTTTGTCATTACCATTAAGCAATGGTTGTCCTCCATGTTTGAAAATCCAACACGATCGTTTCAAATGACTCCTTGCTTTGCCGCAGGAATCATATATAAAGAAAGCTTTAGAATGATTTTGCATGGATGGTTGCAAACTCATTGACACTCCTACTATGAAATGTGAGGTTTTAAGCTTGGACATGTGCCCTAAAAATCTAAAGCAACAAAAGGAAATGCCCAATGTTCCCTATGCAAGTGTGGTCGACAGCTTGGTGTACACTATGAAGTGTACTCAGCCAAACATATGTTTTGCCGTGGATCTAGTTAGTCGATATCAGGCTAATCCAGGACGCCAACACTAGAAGGCGGTGAAGAGAATCAACTCAAGGGTACTGCAGACCTTGTACTATGCTACCATGGAGGAAGTCTACGACTTGTTGGATTCACCGATGTCAATTGGGCTAGTGACGTTGATAAATAAAAATCCACCTCCGAATACACTTTTTTGCTCAGCAATGGTGTTGTTACTTGGAGTAGCAAGAAACCAGACTTGACACTGTCAACTATGGAGGAAGAATTCATAGCTTGTTTAGCGGCAGTACAAGAGGCCTTATAACTTAAAAGATTCCTTCAAAACTTGATGATTTCTGATAATGCAATGAAGAAGATGATCATTCACGGTGACAATCAAGAAGCTATTGCTTATGTGAAGGACGAGAAATATCATTACAAAGGAAAGCATATCGACACGAAGTACAAACTTGTACGAAACTAAGAAGTCAAAAAAGAGATCTCAGTTGGTGAACGGATCGACAATGCACAAAATGGTTCACCAAGCCATTGCCAAGAGAGGCATTCTTGAGACATGTAAATGCCTTAGGGTTGCATAGATTATAAACGTAATGATGTACTCAAATTTTCAATGAATAAAAGATTATTTTTCTTTGATAAATTCATTGTTGTAAAGTTTTGTTATGCATGTGAAAAGTATGTCGATTAGGCCTGGATTTGTTCACCCATACAAACAAACGTTTCTACCGGTCATGAAGATAGCGAGCAAAATGAAACTATGTGAATCATAATATGATTCTTAAAATATGTTAAAACATGAGTTTTAGTAACTCAATATTGTCTGATTAAGAGAGAGACCAGATACGAGATTCAAGCTTGGCTCTATAAGATAGCGAGCCATTTGAAAACTCAGGTCATGCGCTAAAATTAGCGATTGGACTTTAAGTATGTGTGGTTTATAATTTAAACAGAGCTAGTCATACGCTCCTTCAATGGGAGTCTCCACCTCAATACTTGTGTTTAGTACCAATTATGCAAAGTCGACTTAAAGACATGATGAATTGATTAGTTCGATGGTCATCATGGTGTGAGTCTCTGACAGATGATTCATCTGCACGTGCCCTTAGACTCTTGACTATGCCTTAAGGAAAGGAATTAGTGCTTGCTACTTTAGCGGGGTACTCAAAGGTGAAAAGTAAAGTAGCTTGCCGAGCTACGTTTAGGAAAGCAACTAATTCACTACAAAAAGACATGAGGGCGAGAGATAGAACTATTATGAGCTGCATCAAACTTTCACGTACAATTGGCCAACTATTTCTTCTTAGGTTGAAAAATATAGTATATGTGAAAGATAGAAACCGCGGAACAAGACATATGTTGTCTTGGCTATGCTGCAAGACAGATCTAGGGCATAGCGAGTTACATTATTTGAGCATTTATTGACTCATGTGTGAGCTGTCATGAATCCCTTATGAGCATGACATAGACTCTAGATATAGTTGAGCGATTGAACCTTAATAGGTATCTTTCTAGCTCCCATAAAGTAGCGTGCTTGTACTCGTAAGTCACACGGCACATTTACCAATTTTGGTCGAAAGAAAGTACAATGCCCAATGCGGGCAAGTGGGAGATTGTTGGAAAAATGACCACATGGACATTACGTGCGTAGGCATGTGCGGTCCGAGCGCGTCGCGCACACGGACTGTGCAACATGCATGTGGACCATCCTGTCGCACACACAGACTGCGCGAAGGGAATCAAGGAGGAAGGAGGAGAGGCTAGACAGCTTGAACCATCGAAGAAGAATTGAAAAACACGAATAAAGATATAATATTTCGGGATCTAAGCCATTGGGCTTGTTTTCCTGCTAGCCTTGCATGTTTTTTAAGGACTTTGGGGGATTTAGGAGCAGGAGGTTGAGTTGTTCACTACCTTTCATTTACGATATGATATGCATGCTATACAATGCTTGATAGAACTCAAATTGAATGAATTGTATGCCAAAATCATGGTTTATATTTTCCTTAACCATAACCTATGGAAAATGATGTTTTGTAGACTTTATGCATGCCTAAGCTCTGTAAAAAGTCATAATTTCAGTTATGTTGAAGTATAGTTCATTTTTCAATAATATGATACTATTATATGGTATCCATGAACCATGAGGCTGCACATAAGAATGATCATGGCTAGAGTGTTATAAATGCTTAAAAAGAAATCTCTAAAATTGGTCTTATTCAATGAAAATTTTTCTGGACTGATCTTATGAATGAACTTAGGGGTCGTTTGGTGCATTACCGATTTAATTAACTAGTAATTTAGATCACCATTTAAATATATTACCACTTCTTACATTATCTATAATAGTATTGGTAATATAAATAATGATTAAAATAGTTAGAGAAAAATTACCATAATGCCCCTAAAATTTATTTTAGATTTTCATCACGTAGTATTATAAATAAACAAAGAAAAAAAATTTAATAAAAATAAAATGAGATGAGGCAAAACTGAGTTATTTGTAAAAGACTTCAAATAATAAAGAAGATGAATTTGAATGATATTTATTTATTAATAAAATATTTAAAATTAAAATTTTTGATTTAATGAATATTTTTGTCAAAATAAATGTCAAGTAGCTTTGAAAAGTCATCTCATTTGTCTGCTATCTACATTATAAGTGAAGTGGTAATTAAGATTACTAGAGCAATAAAATTACCGATAATCAATCACAACTAAACGAGGTAATGTGGTGGGCCCTGAGAATTTTAAATAAAATAACCAGCAACCTTTATGAATTTTAGGTAGATATCAAAGACATATGAATGATATCATGACTCTTGTGATGTTTGTAATAGTAATTGACACAAATGCCATCTCATATGACTTCTGAACTATGGATTACTTAGGATTTAGTTCATTTGTGCTTAGGAGTGTTGCATGAAAATTGATTGAGAACATAAGAATTACCGCAATATCATGTAGCTTTGTTGCGAGGAACGACTGATCGGTCTCAAAATCGGGCTTCTGCTTTTTCTCTATAAAAGATAGTGGCTATCATGCTGAACGATCGATCAAACAATCAGACATCTGATCTGAAATGTCGAGATTGAAATATGACTTGATGGTCGTCCTTGAACTCGCACCAGTCGACCAAAACTCATGAACTGAGTCATGCATTGTGTGACCTAGGCAGAATGGATGACCAGCTAGAGTTTTGGGTGTCCGAAACTCTTGGCTAAGAGTTCGCAGCTTTCTATCCTAGAAGATCAAATGTCTTCCCGATTTACCAGGCATTTGGATCACTTTTGACCTTTGAAAGCATGAAATATAATAACAAATCGGGTGTCGGATTAATACAGTGGATGATTGATGAACATTATCTGATTGAGCGTCCGTTCTCCCTATTGAATGCTCGATGCTCCTTTTCTTAAGGAATAATCATTTTACCTAGCGGGCATCCAAAAGTTGGACAAACAACTAAATATGATCCAAGCTAATGAATATGTTTTGATTTATATGTCCACATGATTTCTCCTACACCCAATATGATTTATCATGATAATTTGGAGCTCTCCTTTGCTCCCTAAAGCCTTGAGTTGTGATTAAAAGATAGGATAATAGGTTAACAAAGATAAAAGATGAAATGGAGAATTGTCATTGCCTACCTAGATGAGAGGTTATCAACCTCGTGTGAGGCACTCACCGGGAGGTTATCAATTTTGTGTGAGGCACTCCCCTTTTATAGAGGTTATCAGCTTTGTGCAAGGCACTTCATCTCTTAGGAATGTTATCAACCATATGTGAGGTCATTCTTCCCCTATTTAAGGGCATCGCCATGGCGCTAATCCTCCACTAGTCCATGTATGGTCAAAATAGGTATATACTCCTGTGTTTGCATGACATACACTTTTTCGACTACATGAAAAGATGAAACAAATCACTAAATATAAAAGAAAGGACTTTGTCCTTATGAAATAAATTGAAATGGAACAACGATGAAATGAATATCTTTCTAAGTGAAAGATGAATGATATCATGAATGACCTATGATATTGACCTATATCCATGATGATTCAAGAATGATCAAGTGTTAAACATGTACATGAAATGAAATTGCACATCCCATTGTTCATATGTGATGATCCTCATTAAATCTCAATCGATATGGTATTGTATTTCCAATCATGCTTATACGTGATAAATCATCTTAATGACATACTATTGATGTCATCACACTTAGCTTTGTGCTAATGAGAGGGTGTTGATCCCCATAGGTACTTCATCATCTATGTGACTTGGTTAATATGTGTGTGATGACATGGTCAAATGCCGTGTCCACATGGATAGGGTTATGAGTCACAGTTATTTTTATGTTATATGGAGTTGTATTATGGCATGAACTTTTATATAGAGAGTTATAGATGTGATGGACTATGTATTTTTTATTTTATTTATTGTTTTAGCTTTCACAAGTCTTTCATTGATGTGTCACCTTTATTAACTAACTAGGACAAAGAAAGGGTCTAGAAGTATCGAGGAATAGTATCACTTCAAGAGAAGATCTTTCCATGTGGAGAGACAAATTGTGGCTGTTACAAAATATGTATTATTCTTTTGGGTCATGTGGCGGCACCAAGCTCACGTGCCATTGCAACATCATGTTTCATGATTTCTTTTTTTTTTTTTGTTGAACGGGCCTCAGACCCACAACTAGACTTCCTTTTTGTTGTCAATCTGTGTATCCAGAAAGTAATGTCAATTTTTTAATCTTAGCGGTGTTGCTAAATGCATTATTCACATAAATTTTCATATATCTGGGCAATGGTAGGTGATACTTTTAATAAGAATTATGATCTGTAGTCACGATAAATTGAATCAAGACTTTGCTTAAGTGAGAATGAGTTGCTTACCACTACACCTCAACTTCTATTGATATTTATGATGTGGTCTCATTTTACTTGGTTATCTTTCTTTTGAGATGCATGATGTGGTTGCAACCAATATTTTCATAACCGGACCGGAGCTTGTGATTAGACTAGTCTGAACAAAATTTTAATAAAATAATATTATTTATAATAATTCTAAAGATATAATCTAAGTTATATGATATAACATATAAATATTGTACTAATAAGCTAATAATAATAATTATTATTAATATATTATAATTTTTATTCATTAAAAGTTTTAGTGATGATAAATAATAATTGTTAACATATAAATATAAATAGATTATTATTGATTTGGTATTTATTATTTGCTAATTATAGATGCTATATTAAAAATTTTATTTTAAGTTATTATTATTTCTTTTCTTCTTTAACACTTTCATTTTTATTTTCTTTATTTCTATCCTCTAATAACTTTCCATTTTAATGTTATTCACTTTTAAATACTTGCCTTTTTATTTCAATTCCTTTTGAATTTTCTACATATCAATTTCCCTCCTCTTTAACCTTCATTATATTCCTTTCTTTTTTTCCTTTTTTAACTTTCTTATTTTTATCATTTTTTATTTTTAAAAATTTGAATTGAAACTGATTGATTTATTTTCTCGATTGAACCATTTTTTCCCTGATTCAATGTCAAATTTTGTTTTAACATATCATCGGATCGAATCAACGGCTGGTTGAATTGGTCGGTCTAGTTCAATTTTGATAACATTGGTTGAAACTCTAGTGGTGTTCCCATAAAATTTAAAATTTAACATATGTTATTACAAAATTCTTTACCTTAATCATCTTTTCAATTTCACTTTATAAAAGAACATGTTTGATTGAGAACTTGATTCATGTTATAAATTCAGGAGTTTAAGTTTCGAATGACACAAAAGAATGTTTTTAATCTTTCGCACTAAAAAGGATTCTTATGAATATGTCAACAAATGACAATGTTCTCGGCTCCATGTGAAAGAGGGAAATATATTAATGTAATATCCTAAAATTCCACCCCAAAAGCTAGTGGCTTAGAGGAATTTGGTTGTGTTAGCTTGTTCCATTACATAATCGTAATAAAATGGTTCTACATCATTGCAACGAAAACTTTAAATTAATAAGACGAAAATAACTTTTTCAGCAGACGCCTTTATAAAAGCATGTAAATCATAATGTTATAAAGTAGAAAAACATGAGCTAATACTTTTTATTCTGCACATCACTAAATCAGTAGTATATGAGACTCAACATAACATCATGGCACTATTTAAGCCCAGATCATATGGATGTTCGTCGTCACGAGCTGAGCCACCATCCATCCATACTTTAATTACCTGCACAGATCCAGAGTGTAGGATTTTTAGTTAGAGTATGTAAAGGTCATGCAATGAATGATCCTACACAAGATACTATATGGCATGCATTACTTAATTTCATATAATAGAAAAAAGGAAGATATAGATGTCATGTACTTAGCGTATGATCTACATGTCAATCAACCACAACAATTCATCCTCGTGCATTATTAAAATGGTATGGAACAATCATACAAGTATATGGAACAATCATATAGGCATATAAGTGTCTTGCACTTACCTTAGCAATTGCCTTGATAAGTTGCTTCATAACACTTTAGGACTCCACTTTCGTGGGCATCAATCTATCAATTCAATCTAGCCCTTACAATCTTTGATCTTACAATAGTTGAGAGTTATGTCATTGCCCTTACAATAATTGAGAGTTATGTCATTGCCCTCACAATAGGCTAGTTACGACTTGGATGCAAGCTCTCTTCTCAAGCAGGCAATTAGAATTACACACATCGTAGCCAATGTGAGATATTCTTGAAGGAAATACATACACTAAGGTGTAAGAATAATTATTTCCTAGCAATACGATAAGGGTCATTGAAGGATGATATGTAACAATCCTCATCAAATGTATGCATTATGTTTTTCAATCAACAATCAAATTACATTGCTCAATCATCAAATTTTAACCTAATAATGACGGGCATACATTTTATATATCTAGGTTCATATAAATCAGCAATCATCTTTACATAGTATAAATACCATGGAAAAAGCTTTTAAATAGCAAAGGGTTCACCATTAGTCGATCACGACCGTGACATGGTGGTCACGCTTGTGACCGTGATCCCGTGACAACCCTTTTCACTAAATAATGGACACGGACATGACCAGTTGATAATTGTCAAGATCGATGTGTTTTACATTATTTCATTTTAAATCATCAAATATTTCGAAATCTACACTATTATTTGATGTGTTTCAAGACTAGTGAAAATTTGGCAAAGGTTTCGCACAAAAATATCTATAAAGACTATATAAAAGTTGCCTGTATGAAAGTCTTCTAGCTAGTATTGGAGTCCTCCAGGACATATCAGCTCGCACCAGAAAATAAAGGCAGTTCGTATTTAAGCCTTCTAGCCCATATTAGAGCTCTCTATGTCATATTCAAGTCATGTTTTATAGATTTTTTATGAATAAAGCATCCTAAAGATTACAGTCATGATCTATAGACAAGTAAGCATCAAAAAGAAAATTAAAAACATACAAAATAATAAATTCCTTGAAATATAGGGTTCATCTCCAAAACAGAACATGATCTTGCAATATGAAATGCTAACATATGGATTTAAGCATGATAATTCAAGAACATAAATCATATATGACAACCTTTAATATCTAATGCATAATGTAGCCCTCAATCACAATCTCTACCAATGACTAGAGTGTCTGATCTCTCAATCCTAATATGCAAACATTAAGAAGAGAGAGGGGGTTGGATTCCATTTACATACATTTTCAATCCTAGTTTTCTCTTCTCCTCTTTGTTCCTCTTCCTCATCTTCCTCGTTGTGCTCCTTCTTAATGCGCTTTCAACCCTAGCCGTCACGTGAACATATGAGGAAAAGAGTTTCTAGAAATAGATATGAACTTTAAATATGGGAGCTCATGAAAATTTTGGCCCAAAGACCAAATTTCCCCCATTTTAAAAAAATTAGGTTGTTACAATTACTTAGAAAATGTTTATGGTAATATATTTTGGGTGGCAAGTTGTTAAGGATAGTAATAAAGCTTGGATAGTTGAGTTGTGTCTCCTAGTTTTCAGTTCAATTCTTAAAGTCATCTTACATTATTTATCATTTAATTAGTCAATTAATAATAGTTTTATGCATCGGTGGATCAATGACCATAAAAAATGTTAAGGATCTAAAGAAAACTAATAGTAATATTGTGATATAAAAATTTATTTTTATAATGTTCATGTAGATGAATCAATTCAGCTTGTTATTCTTCAACGTCAAAGAATAATGTTTGCATTATTGTGAAAAGGAATAACCGGAGGATTTGCATTAATCATGGGCGAAACTAGCTAGGATATATCTAGTTGTTGGAGGAAAAATCAAATGTGGAAAGAAGCCATAAGAAAAAAATGATAGTTGTAACGTTCCGAAAATTCACCCTAAAAGTTTTGATCATATAGGAGAATTTCACATCGTTGACTCGTTCGTCATACATCATTTAACAACAAAGACTTGACAATTTAGAGAAAATCATAATAATAAAAACTTTCTATTAATCATATCATAACTAATACTTTAGAAAACATTAAATACCTAAACCTTCATTACATCATTAACCTCAATGTTCAAATAGAACTATAGCACTTATTTAAACCTAAGCATGTGCAACACTTCATTATGAGCTTGAGCTCCCATCCATCACTTAGGGCCCGTTTGGCGTAGCTGATATAAAATAGCTGATAAGTTGAAGTGTTGATAAGTAATTTAATAGCTGAAGCTGATTTTAAAAAATAAGTAATTACGTGTTTTGTAATAAAAAAATTATAAGTTATTATTTTTGTCAAATGATCAAAGAGTCCATAATATTATAATAGAAAAGAATATATGAATAAAAGTTATGTATTTTCTAATTGCAAAATAGTACATTTATTATTCAAAGTGATCAATTTTTTTTTCTCATGCAAAATAAGCTGGGGTCCCCAGCTTATTTTTTTTGACTTATAAGCATATAAAATAAGTGCTTATCAGCTCATTTTTTCAGTTACTAAACAGGAAGAAAATTTTAAAAGCCAAACATGCCCTTAATCATAGCTATCTGCACGGGAGCTGTCATCCATCACTTAATCATAGCTACCTGCACAAGTATGTAAAGGTCATGATGTTGTCCTATCACATGATATTACATGTGATGCATCATTATCATAATAACAATAGCATCTGAACATGCATGCCATGAACTATATCATGAACATTACACAAAATTACATCATAATTACATTCATTATTCATATAACACTCATTAACATAAACATAATGTCATACTTGCTAAACTTCAACATCTACAAGTATCATGCAATGGAAACATACATTCATAGACATTCATGACATAACTTATCATTTCATTTCACTTTCATTATCATGTACATCCTCGGAGTTTCTTACAACTCCTTGATCTTTACTTCTTGCCTTCTTTTATACTTTACATTTCCTTAGGGTTGTTTCATAACCCTTTGGATCTTCTTTCTTTCTTTATTATGTGATTCTTCACATGTCATCTCATCCTTCATCTTTATCACATAATACCATCTTGATTTTCATTTCATATCATAAGTCATATCTTAGTAACACACACATCATATTAATAAGGGACATTTATTCCTAGTCATTTTTAGAAATACACACAGTTTATGATGAGGGACATTATTTCTTAGAAAGTACATACACAGATGCAAGAATTTACTTCTTAGGCTTAGGTCCCCTTGAAGTACATACACAAGTGTAGAATTTTACCTTCCATCTTTGCTTCATCGTCGTCCTAACTTTCTTTGTTATAAGATACTTCAAATTAACTTCACTTTCATTCTTACTTTATCTTATAACATCTGTTATCTTAATATAGTTGAAGAATCATATCACATCATCACATTGGCTAACTAGGCACATTCTTGGGAACACGGACATCATAATAGTGAGGGACTTTATTTGAAGAAATACGCACACCATGATACTGAGGGACTTTATTCCAAGGAATACGCATACTTTCTAATGAGGGACTTCGTTCTCTGAGAAGCACATACACAAATGTAGGACTTTACTTCACGAGCTTAGGTCCCCTTGAAATACATACATAGGTGCAGGACTTTGCTTCCCACCATTAATGAGTGACAAGGACATTCTTCAACTTTATGTGTATTATGTTTTGCAATACATCAATCATTCTTCACATTTTAGCCTAACTATGATTGAACATGCAAAATGTGTATCTCCGTGTCATATACAATCAATACACATCCATACATAACATACATACATAAGAAAATAGATTTAAATAACTTGACTTTCATTTTCGGTCGGTCACGATCGTTGGTCACGCCCATGACCGTGGCCTTGTAATTCATCCTCATATGGTCACGATCGTGGCTGAAGTGTCATAGTCATGCCGAGTCATAATCACCGCCGTGCTCTCTTGGGGAATAGCCGTGAAACGTCCAATTTTGGCGTACCTCTCGCTCACGGTCATGACTGTCAGTCACGATCGTGGCCAAGTGCTTGCTTCAGTCGTCTTCGGTCACGGTCGTTCCGGGACTTGGCATGATCGTGTCGACGTCCTGTGAGTCCGATCTTCCACTCAAATTTTTTTATTTTTGGGATCAAAACTTCAATAAGAATAATCTAAAAGATCAAAAAGATTCTAGGTATGATTTCTTAACATCAATGCATCGTAGAAAATGTTAAAACATGCAATTTTCATTCATTATCAAGATTTAGAGTTTTTTCCCTAAATTCATCTAAAGGAAGATTTAGGACATAAAGAACACAGAGATCTAATCATGACAATTTAATATAGATCCCAGCACATATATCTAAGCATAAATATCATTCAGACCTAATGATCCTATCAATGAAATCCCTCAATCAAAATCTCAATCAAGAACACCTCGGGATGTTCTTGAGACTCTCAATCCAACAAAAATTGAGAGGGGAGAGAGGAGTTGGATCTTATTTACATACATTTAGGTTTTAAATCTAAAACTCCTTTTTTTTAACCATCTTGTATCATTCTTCATCATTTAGAAGTCTCTAGATCTTCTTGTACTTTTCTTAAAAATATTGATCTTCTTTTTCTTAATCTTAAAACATAGTCATCATGAAAAATAGGGTTCTACATCTCCTAGCCTTAGATTTTTCTTGGTGGAGAAGAAAAAGAGAGAAAAGACAGTTAGATTTTTAGAAAATTAATAGGGTTGTTGGTCCTTTATATAGGATTTATATTAGACTTTTGATCAAAATTTCCAAATACCTTTGGCCCAAAATTCAGATTATTAGAGTAGTTGCTTTGATTTCATTATGACTTAAATGCATAATTAATAAGAGATATGAGAATATAATCCATTTAAAGATAAAGTTAATATACACACTATTTAAAGATGAAGTTAATATACACACTTGTCAAAAGCTTTCTTTTATGAATGACTTTATATTATCGATATTACCTAATATACGCTAATTATTAGGAACTAAGCTCAAGTAAGTTGAGATATTTAATTTTTTTAGTTAAAATTGTCGTTTAATAATTGTTTAAAAAAACAAAGCAGATAACGCTTTATGAGTTAACAATTTTTTAAAATATTTATTAAATACGTTATTTTATACGTCAAATCTCAAATATGTATTTGTGATTTGTAATTAAACTAATCATAGTATATAAATAAAATTAGTAATTATGGATCACTCGTAAGCATTCAAGGTACTCGTAAGTTTATTCAGTCTATTAATTATTTCCACATTTGTACATGCTCGAGATGGATTTGAATTCAATTTCAACAGTAATTTTCTATATTGGTATCGCAACCCAACTTTAATATTAGTATCCCAACTTTGTTAAATAACAAATTCGTCGCTTAATCCTAATATAATTATACATCATAATTTTAAATCATAAATGATCATTTAATATTCATTATGATAGAATAATAAGTAACCTATATCTATATTTATATAATCTATCAATAAAAATGAGAGTATTATCATAGCACATGACATTCTCTTATATTTTTAAGAAAGAAAATCACATAGATAATTATTTTTTTAATTAACAAAGATTTATTATAGACTACATAAATAAATTATCTAACTGAAATGTTTTAAGAATTGGAAATTTATATTTAACTCTTATATTTTTAAGAAAGAAAATTACATAGATAATTATTTTTTAATTACCAAAGATTTATTATAGACAACATAAATAAATTATCTAACTGAAATGTTTTACGAATTGGAAATTTATATTTAACTAAAATGAGAATAGTCGAATGCAATATGCTATCAATGTTTCAAAGAAAAATTAATAAAGTTGTTCTTTGTAGTTAAAAAAATATTAAAACTCTATAGAAAAATTATATTCAGTCCCATTCCTGCCCCTACAACTATCCTGCTCCCTTTAATTAAAATCTCAATTACCAAATACATTTAAAGAATTAAGAAAATCAATGAATCCAACTATATCAACATGTTCATTCAAATAAATTATCCAATGAAATATATGAGAAATAAACTTATAACAAGATAATAAATCTTCAATAATTTGAAACAAAATATTTATGTACTTTTTTCTTAACAATATAAGAAAAATGCCATATGGCATGATAATAGTCTCATTTTAATATAGTATAAATAGATTATATAAATAAACATTATTTATTAATATATCATAATAAATATTAAATTACTATTTATGATTTAAAATTACTATGTGATATGCCATTAAAATTAATTAATATATGGGAGGGACTAAATTAAAAATGTTTAGATAGTTGAGGAACCAACACAAAGTTGGAGTATCAATTTGAGACCAGCATTATTAGTCTCAATTTTCATCCCCATCACACTTTATCTTAATTATCTCATTCATTAATCACTAATTTTTAATGGATTACATGACTGTCCACCCCCTTTAAAGGAGTTGCACAGACATGCATGTCTAGGATCTACAGCCCAAATGCAGGCGGTCTATGCTATGTATAGTTCACAAAGAGATGGCGCCAGCCAGTTCAGTCCACGCGTGTGGCAGTTCGGTTCAAGGCTGATCAGTGGATATAATGGCACTAAAATCCAACCTTTCTCTCTCCTCACACGGCTGCAAAACCTAGGGTTTTGTGCCATCTCTCCTCATATGGGCTTGTCTCTCGTGCTCATGCACAGAGACAGTGACCTCCGATCTCCTCGACCAACGGCTGATCTCCTCGCTCAACGGTCGATCTTCTTGCGCGACAGCCTATCTCCTCGCCTGATGCTCGATCCCTGCATGCGATGGCCACCCTCCGCACATTGGCGACCTCCGAACCCATGTGCACCACCGATCCCTGCACGCAATGGCCACCTAAACGAGCATGACGCCAACCTCTGACCCTCGCTCGACGGCCACCTAAACGAGCGACGCCGACCTCTGAACCCCGTGCACTATTGCTCGTGACAACCACCTAAACGAGCGATGACGCTGACCTCCGACCCTCGCATGAAGGCCAACTAAACAAGTGATGATGCCAACATCCGACCCCCAATGCAGCGTCGATACCCGTGCGTGATGGCCACCTAAATGAGCAACGACGCTGACCTCCGACCCCTCGCGTACCTCCGGCCAACTATGTATTTTAGCTATTTTTTCTCAGTTTCATTTTAATTTTTTTGCCACCTGCACAAATTGAAGTATAACCGAGTTCAATTGCTGTGTGTAAGTTATCAGTTTCATAATCAAGTCATTTGTTCGATTGGCGAATGTACATATTGCTGAAATCATTGTCAAGTTTAGATGATAATTTCTTTGCTTTCCTTTTGGTTAATTTCAGCTATTAAATGATAATTGACATGATCTTAGTTACTAGAATGCTCTACATCATATCAGTTTTGGATGCTTCATTACTATAATGCTCTCCATGATCACATTTGTTGTGTAAAACCTCAAATTTTCATTTAAGGGCAATTTGGATGTTTTGTCCAAACCCTCATGATCTCCCGTGTATAAAGCCCCCTATTCTTATTTTTCACCTATTCTCTACACATCTTGGTGTCTAGGCTTGAGGAAGGAGAAAGAGAAGATCAGGAAGAAGAAAGAAGAGGAAGAGGAAGAAAGAGGGGAAGGGAAAACTATGATTGAAAGGTATTTAAAAGGGATCCAAACCTCTCTTTTCCATCTCAATGTTTGTATGATTGGATTGGGAGATCCAAGAACACCCTAATTCTTGGTAAGAATTGTGATTGAAGGATTTCATGTGCCTCGCTAAATCTCATTTGGTTTTCATGCTTAGAATTATATAGATTTAATGGTTAGGTTTGTATGTTGTATGATTAAGGGTTACATCTTAATCTGTCTAAATTCATGACTGTATTTGCAATAATTATTCGGATAGATTTTACTTATCCAAAAATTACCAATAATATATGGATGGAAAGCCCTCGAAGTCTAGTTTCCACACAAATTAGTTTCATATGATTTCAAGATGTATACAAATAGGTATAATCCAAACATCAGACGATTATCATGCTGTCTCAGGTAACAGCGAGACCAAATTGTAAAATGAATAGCAAATTAACTGAATTAGGGTTTGAAATTTATTTACAAATTAAAAGTTCGTGTTATCCGTCTGTGAAAATTGGAATCATATGAAAAGAACAAGTATAAGTTAGGTTATTATTATTTTAGTGACTGCTGTCAGAATAATGTATAGAGAATAGATTTTGTTAGTTGTATGAATTTCTAGGTAAAAGCCCTAAATCTTGATGATGAAGGGAAATTGAATGCTTTATTATGTTCTATGATTCTCATATGCATAGAGATCATGCCTGCAATCTCTTATGATGTTTTAGATTATTTTTATTGGAGTTTAATCTCAAAAATTGAAAATTTTGGGTGGAAGATTGGGTTTCCAAGACGCTGGCACGGCCATGCCAGATCCCGGAACATCCGTGATAGAAGGACGTGAAATCCATCATTCTATCATGCTCGTGACCATCATTGTCACGGTCATGATAGGGTAGCACGGTCGTGACTATGTCTATTACGACCGTGACAAAGAGGCGTAACGATATGAGGTTTCTATCATGGTCGTGACGAACCTTATCACGATCGTGATAGACCAAAAAACTTATTTATATTATATTTATGTTATTTTTAAGGTATTTACTATTATGTATTACAGATTGATGCTTGTATACGAACCTAGATATACGAATTGCATGAACAGTTGTAACTAGGTTAAAATTTGAAGACTGAGCGACGTAAATTATTTGATGATTGTGATAATAATGAACCCAATTGAAGAATACTATTACTTATCGCCCCTCAAACTGATGATAGGAAATCCTGTGCCCTGCTCTATTGTGTTAGAATTTTCCTCGGGAAATTACTACGCTCTGCACCTTGGAGTTAGCATTTTCTGAGGGAATAACTGTATCTTACCGACAACGATATGTATATTCCCACTCACCCTCGGGTGGCAGAGCATCGGTTCCAAGGCATAGCTAGCCTACTAGAGGGCCACAACTTGATTCTTCAATTACTGATAAGATCAAAGACTGAACTGACTAGCTGAACTAAAAGGACTAATGACCACGAAAGTGGGATCCAATGGGTTATAAAAGCAACCTGGAGGATATTACTGAGGCAAGGTGAGGACAAGTGCTAATCACTTGGTATGCCTACTGAAATGACTGACTGATGAATTGATGAAAATATTTATATGTCAATTTCGTTGTTGTTACTGACGACCTTATGATATGAACCAACGACATGTATATTTTACGACTATGACATGGCATGCATATATGTTTCTTTTGATTATGAAACTATCATATACATATATCATGTAGTATCTTGCATAGGACGCATCACATACACTGTATGGCCTTTACATACTTTAATTAGGAAACCCTGCACACTGGATCCATGTAGATAATTGATATGCTTGGATGGATGGCTGACTCAACTCATGATGGTGTGTTGCACATGGTCTAAAGTAAGAATAATGTCATGAGTTTTAGAGATGTTTTTTTATTAATGAACTATTAGTTTTTCCTATGACATTAATTGCGATGGTTTTTATTTAAGACTTTCGCTGAAAAGATAAGTTTTATTTTGATGATTAGTGTTAATTCTGCAATAGTTATCTTTTGTCATTTTATTATGATGAACGGACTAACACTGCCGAAATGACATAATTGCCCTAGGCATTTGGGGGTAAAATTTTGGGGTGTTACAGTTGGTACTAGAGCATACTTAGGACCTATGTTAAGTATGTCATAGAACTATTAAGTGTCTAAGTCCATGTGCAACTGTCATGAGCAGCCATCCAAGGTAAAGAGTATGTAAGTTTATGTTGTATGTATGAAAGTTTTATATTAACCATATAATGTTGATTAATTACTGTTATGTTAAGGATAGAAGCAAAAAAAATCTTCCGATGGGAAGAATGCTAATAATTGCATTCACAATTTGATTTATCAAATTGATTGAGGGAAATATGAAACATGAGATATAAGAATCTCATTTTAAACTTAGTGATGATGGACATGTGATAATAAATTATCTGAAATGGTATGCATAATTGTTTATGACAATTGAACAAGTTTTCATGATTTAAAGACTATGAAATGACTAAGGAAACTATGGTGAAATTCAATTTTCACAAAGCCAAATAGAAACTCATGACTGATAAGATGACAAGCATGAGATGAAAGTTTGACATAGGGAGGATCTCCACTAGAAAATACCTACCAGTGTTGATAGAAGGGGTAAATTACGCTACTGACCTCATAGTATTACCTATGATAGATTATGATGTCATATTAGGCATGGAGTAGTTGTCATACCATGATGCCTACATGATGTGCCGGCAAAGGAAGGTCATGATCAACAAGAAGGATGGCAGTTCTGTGACCTTCCATGGAATTCCATCCAAGGAAAGGAAGATGATGGTTTCTTCAACCAAGGCAACCAAGATGCTAAACAAGAGCCGAGGATTTTTGTCGAGTGTGGTCAAGAGCAATTTCCAACACAAGCCACTACAAGAACTTGAAGTGATGAAGGACTTTTCAAATGTATTTCCCGAAAAAGGTTCCAGGATTACCTGCAGAAAGAGAGATTGATTTCCATATAGAGCTAATGTCAGAGATGGCCCCAATCTCTAAACCTCCCTACAGGATGGCACTGGCAGAGATGAAAGAACTGAAGACTCAACTGCAGGAATTGCTGGACAGGGACTTTATCAGGCTAAGTGTGTCCCCATGGGATGCACCTGTCCTATTCGTGAAGAAGAATGATGGATCACTGAGATTGTGTATAGATTACAGGATGCTCAATAAAGTGATCACAAAAAATAAGTATCCACTGCCCAGGATAGATGATCTTTTTTATCAGTTATCTTCTACATTTGTCTTCTCAAAGATCGACTTGAGAAGTGAATATCATCGGCTCAGAGTGGCCTATGAAGACATTGCAAAGATAGCTTTCAGATCAAGGTATAACCATTATGAATTTTTTATTATGCCTTTTGAACTGACAAATGCTCCTGCAATATTTATGGATTTGATGAACAGGATATTCAGGCCTCATTTGGATATGTTTGTAATTGTATTCATGGACGATATCCTGATATATTCATCAAGTCCTGAGGAACACCAGAAGCACCTAAGGATTGTTCTAGAGTCTTTGTGGCAACATCAACTTTATGCAAAATTATCCAAGTGTGAGTTCTGGTTGGAACAAGTGATGTTTTTGGGTCACATTGTTTCAAAGGAAGGCATTTCTATGGACCCAGCAAAGGTTGAAGCAGTCATGAACTAGGAAAGATCAAAGACTGTGACTGAAATCAAGAGTTTTATAGGATTGGCCGGCTACCATAGAAGGTTCATCCAGGATTTCTCCAAGATTGCCTCTCCAATGACCAAACTGACTAGGAAAGGAGAAAAGTTCAATTAAAACTAGAAGTGTGAAGAAAGTTTTCTAGAACTGAAAAAGAAACTAACTTATGCACCAGTTCTAACAATTCCCACAAGAGTTGGAGGCCACACGGCGTACAACGATGCTAGTGGGACTAGACTGGGATGTGTGCTTATGCAACATGGAAGAGTAGTTGCTTATGCTTCAAGGCAACTTAAAAATCATGAGAGGAACTATCCCACTCATGATTTAGAATTGGCGATTGTGGTGTTTGCCTTAAAGATATGGCACCACTATCTATCTAGAGAAGAATTCAAAATGTACACTGACCACAAGCGTCTCAAGTATGTATTCTCTCAAAAGGAACTCAACATGAGACAAAGAAGATGGCTGGAGTTTCTGAAGGATTATGAGTTTGGTATTCTCTACCATCTAGGGAAGGCCAACTCAGTGGCAGATGCTCTAAGCAGGAAGTATGAAGGGTCAATGGCCTATTTGAGAGTCTATAAGAAGACTCTAATTGAAGGAAGCACACAAGGAAAGCTGATGATGCACTATGTCATCCATCTTAAATTGGTGGCCAAGATTGCACACACTCAGAAGGAAGACCCGAAATATAAGAATATGAAAGCCCTGTGTGAGAAGGGACACCCAGACTATAAGACCGACGAAGATGGAACTATCAGGTTCCAAGGCAGACTGGGAGTACCTGAAGACAAAGAGCTTAAGGAAGAAATTTTGACTAAGTGTCACAAGTCATAATTTGCTATTCACCCAGGAATTACCAAGATGTTCAAGGACCTTCGAAAAACATTTTGGTAGACGGATATGAGAAGAGAGGTGGCTAAATTTGTGTCCAAGTATTTAGTCTACCATCAGGTGAAGATTGAGCACCAAAAGCCACCAGGACTGTTGAATCCACTGGCCATATCTTAGTGGAAGTGGGACGAGATCACAATGGACTTCATTGTAGGTCTCTCAAGGACACAAAAAGGACATGATGCAATATGAGTTATTGTGGACAGATTGATCAAGTCTGTTTGCTTTTTTACCATATAATGTTAGGCAATCAGCCGCAAATATGGTACAATTATATTTAAATGAGATTATCCGGCTACATGGAATTCCTATTTCCATTGTATCAACACTGCAAGGTTTTGGAGAGGATTGCAGCGTGCTTTTGGCACAAGGCTGCACTACAGTACTGCTTTTCACCCTCAGACTCTGTAGGATATGTTGAGAGCATGTGCTATTGATTGGCAAGACAACTGGGATGATCATCTAGCCTTAGTTGAGTTTGACTATAACAATAGCTATCATTCCTCCATAAAGATGGCACCATTTGAAGCACTATATGGAAGACCTTGTAGGTCTCCCACGTGTTGGAGTGCAGTTGGTGAAGAAAGACTACTAGGACCTGAGCTAGTAGAGAAATATGTGGAGAAAGTAGATCTGATAAAAGAAAGGATGATGATAGCCCAGGGTCGTCAGAAACGTTATGCAGACAATAAGAGAAGAGAGTAGATCTATCAAATTGGGGACCATGTACTGTTAAAGGTGTCTCCTACCAAAGTAGTCATAAGATTTAGCAAAAAGGAAAATTGACTCCTAGGTACATTGGACCGTTTGAGATTCTGGAGAAGATTGGAGAAGGAGCATACAAACTAGCATTGCCTCCTTCATATGCCAGGACCCATAATGTTTTCAAAGTATCTATGCTTCGTAAGTATACATATGATAGCTCCCATGTGGTGGTGATCGAAAAACTAACTATCAAGGAAGACCTCACATATGAAGAGTATCCCACAGAGATACTAGAATATGGAGAGCGTCGTTTAAGGAATAAAGTGGTGAAGATGGTGAAGATTGCATGGAAGCACCACAATGGAATCAAAGCGACATGGGAATTAGAAGAAGAAATGAAAGAACAGTTTCCAAGATTATTTGGTAAGTGTTCATTACTATGTTTAAAATTCGATGATGAATTTTTTGTTAAGGGGGGAGGATGTAAAACCCCAAATTCTCATTTAAAGGCAATTTGGACTTTTTGTCCAAACCCTCATGATCTCCCTTATATAAAGCCCCTATTCTTAATTTTCACCTCTCCTTTACACATCTTGGCAGCTAGGATTTAAGGAAGGAGAAAGAGAAGATCAGGGAGAAGAAAGAAGAGGAAGAAAGAGGAGAAGGGAAAACTAGGATTGACACATAGGTAAAGGGGATCCAAACCCCTCTCTTCCCTCTCAATGTTTATCTGAGTGGATTGGGAGATCCAAGAACACCCTAATTCTTGGTAGGAATTATGATTGAGGGATTTCATGTGCCTCTCTAAATCTGATTTGGTTTTCATGCTTAGAATTGTATAGATCTAATGGTTAGGTTTGTATGTTGCAAGATTAAGGGTTACATCTTAATTTGCCTAAATTCATGACTATAATTGCAATAATTATTCAGATAGGTTTTACTTATCAAAAAATTACAACTAATATATGGATAGAAAGCCCTCAAAGTATAGTTTCAAAGAAATTATATGATTTGAAGATGTATACAAATAGTTATGATCCAAACATCGGACTACTATCATGCTGTCTCGGGAAAAGCGAGACCAAATTGTAAAACGTATAATAAATTGGAAATACTGAATTAAGGTTTGAAATTTATTCACAAATTAAAAGTTCGTGTTATATTTCTGTGAAAATTTAAATCATCTGAAAAGAACAAGAATAAGTTAGGTTATTATTATTTTGGTGACTGCTGCCAGAATAATGTGTAGAGAATAGATTTTGTTAGTTGTATGAATTTCTAGGTAAAAGACCTAAATCTTGATGATTCTCATATGCATAGTGCATGCAACCTCTTATGATTCTCGTATGCATAGTGCCTGCAATCTCTTATGATGTTTTAGATTATTTTTATTGAAGTGTAATCTCAAAAATCAAGAATTTCGGGTGGAAGATCGGGTTTCCAGGACGCTAGCACGGTCGTGCCAAATCTCGGAACGCCCGTGACAGAAGGACGTGAAATCCGTCATTCTATCATTCCTATGACCGTCGTTATCACGATCATGATAGGGTAGAACGGTCGTCACTATGTCTGTTACGTCCTTGACAAAGAGGCCTGACGATACGGGGTTTCTATCACAGTCATGACGAACCTTATCACGATCATGACAAACTTGAAGACAAAAAATTGATTTATGTTATATTTATGTTATTTTTAAGGTATTTACTATTATGTATTATTGATTGATGGTTGTATACGAACCTAGATATACAAATTGCATGAACAATCGTAACTAGGTTAAAATCTGAAGACTGAGCGATGTAAATTATTTGATGATTGTGATAATAATGAACTCAATTGAAGAGTATTGTTACTTGTCACCCCTCAAACTGATGACAGGAAATACTATGCCCTGCTTCATTATGTTAGAATTTCTCTCGAGAACTTACTGTGCTCTGCACCTTGGAGTCTGCATTTCTTGAGAGAATAACTGTATCTTACCGACAACGGTATGTGTATTCCCACTCACCCTCGGGTGACAGAGCCTTAGTTCCAGGGCCTAGCCATCCTATTGAAGGATAACGACTTGATTCTTCAATTACTGATAAGATCAAAAACTAAACTGACTGACTGGACTAAAAATACTGATGACCATGAAAGTGGGATCTAATGGGTTATAAGGCAACCCGGAGGATATTACTAAGGCAAGGTAGTCATAGTTAGGAATACACATATTATAATAGTGAGGGACTTTATTCTTAAGAATACACACACTTTATGATGAGGGACATGATTCCTTTGAAAGTACATACATAGATGCAAGACTTTACTTCTCATGCTTACATACGTAAGTGTAGGACTTTACTTTTCATCTTTACTTCATCATCATCATCTTAACTTTCTTTGTTATAAGTTACTTTAAAGTTAAACTTTACTTTCATTCTTACTTTATCTTATAACATCTCTGATCTTAACATAGTTGAAAGAATCATATTACATCATCACATTGCCTAGCTAGGCCACATCCTTAGGAACACACACATCATAATAGTGAGGGACTTTTTTCAAGGAATATGCACACTATAATAGTGAGGGACTTTATTTCGAATAATATACACATAATAATAGTGAGGAACTTTTTTCAAGGAATATGCACACTTTCTGACGAGGGACTTTGTTTCCTGAGAAGCACATATACAAACGCAGGACTTTACTTCATGGGCATAGGTCCCCTTGAAGTACATACATAGATGAAGACTTTGTTTCTCACCATTGATGAGTGATGAGGACATTCTTCTTCAACTTTGGGTGCATTATACTTTGCAATACAATAGTCATTCATATCAATCATTCTTAATCTTTTAGCCTAATTACGGTTGAGCATGTCTAAATGTGTGTCTAGGTGATCGTCAATATATCAATCAATGTTTCATGAGTAGCATCATATATAAAATGCATGAATCATCAGAAAGCATTAGACATCAACAAATAAATATATTTGAAATGTATATAAAAATTTAAAGAAAATGCTTAATATTAACATAACAATTGTTGACATAAATAACAATATGCCAACCTTCCTTATTCGACAATTCTAAAAAATTATAACTCAATAAGTAGATGTTCATTTTTATATTTTCCTGCAACCTATACTTTCATAGTAATCATATATATAATTCATGGATTTTATCTTTTTGGCATTTAATTCCATAAATTTGTACAACTATCGAAATCTATTCTTTACATAGTAATCTGGCAGTAGACACTAAAATATTAATAATTTAATCTATACTTGTTCTTTTCAAATGATTCCAATTTTCACAGATAACATGAATATTTAACATGTGATTACATTTCAGACCCTAATCCAGTATTTCTAATTTAAGATATTTTTTACAATTCCGTCTCACTGTTACCCGAGACAGCATGATAGTAGTCTGACGTTTGGATCATAACTATTTGTATACATCTTCAAAGTAGATGAAACAACTTTCTACGGGAACTAGACATTGAGGTCTTTCCATCCATATATTATTTGTAATTTTTGAATAAGTAATGCCTACCGAATAATTATTACAAGTCTGTCACGAATTTAACATGTTATGCAGCACAACCCTCAATCAAAATCCCTTTCAAGAACAAGGTGTTCATGAATCACTCAATCCAAATAAAACATCATTGAGAGAGGAGAAAGGGGTTTTGGATCCCCTTTACATGCCTTTAGGTTTTAGATTTAAAACCCCCTTTTCATAATCATCTTGTATTCTTTTTCATCATCTAAAAGCCTCAAGGTCTTCTTTTCCTTTTCTTAGAAATCTTGATCTTCTTTTTGTTGATCTTAAAACATAGCCACCATAAAGAATAGGCTCTAGATCTCCTAGCATCAGGCTTTTCTTGATGAAAAAAAAAAGAAAGAAGAAGGGTTGACAGTTAGTTTTTGAGGAATTAATAAGGTTGTGAGTCCTTTATATAGGATTTATATTAAGGCTTTGGTCAAAAGACTCAAATACCCTTGGCCCAAAATTTTAGGTTATTATATTCTTCCCCCCTTAAAAGAAGTTCATCCTCGAATTTCAATCTTACTTATGCACTCTAAAAATTTTCTTTCATTATCTTTTACTTAAATCATAATCAAAGCAAAGGGTATTTATTATCTATAACATTGGCATAATGGATATTACTTAAGACTTACCTTAGTCATCCTCATATATGTTTTTAAACTTTAGCCAACTTTCATTTTTTGTTTTAGGGTATCATATGATAGCATCAATATCACTTAGATCTCATGCACCATTATACTTCACTTTTTTTTTTCTAACATCTCAGAAATATATCCCTCATTTTACATACTGCTCATAATTAATTTAATAATATTATCAGCTCAAATGTCATCATTAACATTACCATTGGAAGACTTCTTTTTTGCTTCCATCCTCTTCAAAAAATTAACCAGACATTAACTGGTTAGTTCAAAACCTACATACAATGACATTAAACATTACATACCTTCTGACTTTTGATGGCTGCTCATGACGATTGCACATGAACTTAGACTTCTTAACATCACATTACTTAGACTTAAGTCCTAACTATGCGTTGATACCAACTGTAACGACCCAAAACTCACCCTAAAAGTTTTGGGCATTTAGGGTAATTTCGCGTCGTTAGTCCGTTCGTCATACATCATTTAATTGCAGAAGACTTGACAATTTAGAGAAAATCATAATAAATAAAATTTTCTATTAATCATATCATAACTAATACTTCATAAAAACCTTAAATGTCTAAACCTTCATTACATCATTAGCCTCATTGTTCATCTAGAACTATAGGGCTTATTTAATCCTAAGCATGTGCAACATTTCGTCATGAGTTTGAGCTGCCATCCATCACTTAATCTTAGCTACTTGTACGGATTCAGAGTGCAGAATTTCCCATTTAGAGTATGTAAAGGTCATGCATCCCATGCTATCCTATCACATGATACTATATGCGATACATCATCATCATAGTAACAATAACATATGAACATGCATGCCATGAACTATAGTTACTATATCACGAACCTTATATGACAATACATCATGCTTACGTTCATTCATCATACAACATTCATGTAACATAAACATCATATCATATCTGCTTTACTTTGAATCTATAATATGCAAGTAGCATGAAATATAAACATACATTCATATCATTCATCACATACATAACATATCATTTTCATTTCACATTCATTATCATGTACATTCTAGGAGTTTCTTTATAACTCCTTCATCCTTATTTCTTGAATTTTTTTATACTTTGCATCTCTTCAGTGTTGCTTTATAACTCTTTGGATCTTATTTCATTTATTCTTTTCTTTTCTTTATTATGTGATCCTTATTCCTTCATGTGTCATCGCCATCGTTCATCTTTATCTTATAATATCATCTTAACTTTCATTCCATATCATAAGTCATACTTAGGAACACATACATCATAATAGTGAAAGATTTTATTCTGAGTCATATTTAGGAATACACTTGAAAAGTACATGCACAGATGCATGACCTTATTTCTCAAGCTTAGATCCCCTTGAAGTACATGCATCAGTGTAGGACTTTACTTTACATTTTTACTTATTCATCATCATCTTAACTTTCTTTGTTATAAGATACTTTGAAGTTAAACTTCACTTTCATTCTTACTTAATCTTATAACATTTTTTATCTTAACATACTTGAAAGAATCATATCGCATCATCACATTGGCTAGCTAGGTCATATCCTTAGAAACATGCACATCATAACAGTGAGGAACTTTATTTCGAAGAATACGCATACTATAATAGTGAGGGACTTTATTCCAAAGAATACACACACTATAATAGTGAGGGACTTTATTCTATGGAATACGCACACTTTCTGATAAGGGACTTTGTTCCCTGAGAAGTAGATACACAAATGCAGGACTTTACTTCGTGGGCATAGGTCCCCTTGAAATACATACATATGTGCAGACTTTGCTTCTCACCATTGATGAGTGTTGAAGACATTCTTCATTCATATCAATCATTCTTCGTCTTTTAGCCTAATTACGGCTGAGCATGTCTAAACGTGTCTAGGTGATCGTCAATACATCAATCAATGTTTCATGAGTAGCATCATATATAAAATGTATGAATCTTCAGAAAGCATTATACATCAACAAATAAATATATTTGAAATGTAAATAAACATTTAAAGAAAATGTTTAATATTAACATAACAATTGTTGACGTAAATAATAATATGCCAACCTTCCTTATTCGACAATTCTGACACATCATCAATAAAAAATTATAACTTAATAAGTAGATGTTCATTTTGATTTATTATAATTTTTCTGCAACTTATACTTTTATAGGGATCACATATAAAATTCATGGATTTTATCAATTTGGCATTTAATTATAGAAATTCATACAACTATTGAGATCTATTCTTCACATAGTAATTTAACAGTAGACATCAAAATATTAATGATTTAATTTATACTTGTTATTTTTTTAAATGATTCCAATTTTCACATAAAGGTAATACAAACCTTTAACCTATGAATAAATTTCAGTCTCTAATTCAATATTTCTAATTTATGATATTTTTTCAATTTCATCTTGCTGTTACCCAAGATAGCATGACAACAGTCTGATTTTTCTATCATAGCTATTTTTATACATCTTCAAATTGGATGAAACAAATTTATCTGAAAACTAGACCTCTACGATTTTCCATCCATAAATTATTATAATTTTTGGATAAGTAAAACCTACCCAAATAATTATTATAAAATAGTCACGAATTTAATAGATTATGTAATATAAATCATGCAACCTCAATCAAACTCCCTATCAAGAACAAGGTATTTTTTAAACCCTCAATCCAAATAAAACATCATTGAGGGAAAAGGGATTTGGATTCTCTTCACATACTTTTATATTTTAGATTCAAAAATTTTCTATTCATCTCGTCCTTCTTCTTGACTTTTAGAAGCCTCCAAATCTTCTTGTCATTTCTTGATCTTAAAACATGGTCACCATGAAAAATAAATCTCATTGAGGGAAAAGGGATTTGGATCTCTTCGCATACTTTTAAATTTTAAATTTAGAATCCTCCTTTTTCTATTCATCTCGTCCTTCATCATTTAGAAGCTTCGAGGTCTTTTTGTCATTTCTCGATCTTCTCTTTCTTGATCTTAAAACATGGTCATCATGAAAAATAAATCTCCTAACCTTAGGCTCTTCTTGATGGAGAAGAAAAATAGAGAAGAGTTGACGGCTAGAGTTTTAGAGAATTAATAGAGTTGTTGGTCCTTTATGTAGAATTTAATGGTTTTGATTAAAAGGCTCAAATATTTTTGACCTAAAATTTGGGGATGTCACACTTATTCTTAACCAATTAGATTTACCTCGTTATAAGTTTTTTATTTTAATCTGATAATATAATTTACAGATTTGGATTTTCAGTTAATGCCTTCATTTCTTTTCTTAATTTAATCATACCAAATAATGTTGTGTAAAATAACTATGCACCAAAGGAGACGTACCGAACTTCTTTTTTAAAATTATTGTATAAATTTTAATTTAATTATTATATAATCATGATCGGCTTCTGCACATAAAGAAGACGGACCCAACTTCTTTTTAAATATTAGGATTATAATTTGAATTTTTAATCGTAATCAAACTCAATTAGATAGGATAGGAATCTTTATATCTCTAACGTATTATATGTATTAGGATTATTAATTTGAATTTTATTACATGTAATGGCTGGCACATGTATAATAGGAATAGGATTTGAAATAGATTATTTAAATATTAGGATTAGAATTTGAAATAGATTACAATAATTATTAATAATGGATGACACATGTCATCATGGTAATATGCCACTTGTGATGACCTCATGCATTTACCTCTCTTTCTATATAGAACTAGTATAAAACCCACTCAGTGCGTGGTGAGAAAAAATAATAATCATGTACAATCAATTTTTAATAATTATTTTGTAAAAAATATATATAATAATAACATATTATGAAACATATAGAAAATTGTTTCAACATAAACAATGATTTTTTATTTCATAACCTTATTTTTTTTATTGCCAGCCCCGATGTCTGAGAAATGACTTCGACGATCAATCTCATTTGTTATTTGATCCTGATTAAAACAACATAAATGTTTACATAATATTTTCATAATGAGTATTTTTAAATAATTATTTTTTAATACTATGAATAATAGTAAAAACTTATATAAGTTAATTTATTAGGCGCCAAATACCTTTTATATAATAATTTGCATATCAAAATAAAAAAATCCTTAATAACATTGAATGTTTTGTAATTATTGCTATATTTATGATTGATCTTAATTGTAATTATTTGTTTTAATTTCTTACTTTTAGCATATCACGACACATTCAATAGAATTAATCAACATAATGAGTTTAGCAATGCTCTACTTAAAAGTTTAGATTTAAGGTAAATAATAATTAAATAAAAGTTTACCTTTTCTGTAACAAAAAGGCATCGAATTATCAATCTACATATCATATGCATGCAATCAAGAAACCCTCATGACCAGAATTGATTTTTTATTTAACAATTACAATGGATTCTTTTAATTTTTTAGTTATAATTACTTTAATTAATTTTGGCAATTTTGATATTTGTAATGGAATATTTTTTTTCCTATACATTTTTATTTAAAAGATTATTTTTTATCAAAATATTATTTATTATTATAAAAAAACTATTTCAAATTTATATAAATATTATTTTATTAGAATAAATTTATCCTAAAATATTTCAATTGATATACACAAATTCTCTACTGATTTTTTTTAAAGATAATATTGGTATAAGATATTTTTATTATATGATCTTTTGCATTGTTGATATGTTTCATTGTGCATTTATTATGAAGCAAATGCAGTTAGATAAGTAGTTATTAATATTATGAGTATTTTCGTAATTATAAATGGGGTTAGTTCATATATTCGATAAAAACTAATCCTGTAACGCCCCCAAATCGACCCCCACCATGTAGCGAAGACCAACCTAAAGGCGCTACGACATGCCATGACTTTGACCATAATATTGATCGTATCTCAATCAAGAATCGAGACATGTCAGCGGAAGAAAGAAAAATAAAAAAATAAAGAAAAAAGATAACTTTAATTTGCAGAAGTCTAAAAGTGGCTATATCATTTCTAAGAAATAAAATAAGTTTTACACCATGAATCTATAATGCGAAAATTAAATAAAACTAATAGACAATCTAAAAGCCCTTAGGTTCATGTGCTATCTTGTCGCCAGAGCTTCGTCACACACACCTACTCCACCTCGTCACTGACCTAATCCTGTGGAAATCAAACACAGGGAAGGAGGTCCTCCCGTAAGCTTTACACTCTAGTGGGGAACCACATGATATACAATGCATAACATGAATAGAATAATCAGAGATAAATAATTATGCTTAACTTGAACGTGAAAGGATAACATGTATAGATCATAATAAGAATGAGAGTATATCATGAATCATGAGAATCAAGTGATACTTAGTAAACTTAGAATCATGACATACTTGACTTGACTTAAATATGCTTCTTGATCTTGGATTATTATTAGAATCAGGGTGATTTTAGGTGCCTTTAATTCTTGGGGTATGCCGAACAAACGATACGGCCTTGTGCGGGTCAGTGGGTGATTAAACCATGACCAAGGGAGCTACCCTTATCTTGCTGCACTTGGCTTGGACTGGCAACCCATTGTTAATCTTCCATCTGAACTTATTAATCACTTTTATTAACTTATGACTCTTTGTTCTTTGTTCTATGGATACGATAAGATCAATAAGAAATAAATTAATAAGAGAATAGATCTTGAAAATCAATAAGGGATCTGTGGGATCAAAAAAATAGGATCTGTTATATATAAGTAATATCTGGGTAAAAAGGAAAATAATTAATAAATATAGTAAAAGATTTTCTGGGAATCGGACGACCGGTTCAGAGGAACGGTCGACCGGTAGTCTGTTGATCGATCGACCGGTCTATTCAGATCGGTCGACCGATTGGCTGATTCGGGCTAATCGGGTCGGTCGATCCGTTCAGTTGAACGGTCGACCGGTGGGTATGGATCGGTCGACCGGTGGGTATGGATCGGTCGACCGGTGGACAAGGATCGGTCGACCAGTCGACGAATGGCGAAATCGGCTGCAGTTCATTATATCGGTCGACTGATAACTGGCAATGCCTGCGGACCGGTCGACCAGTCGGCGCCCAGAAAAGTTGCAGACTTTTGAATTTCATTAATTCTTCGATGCAATCTTAACCTAACCTTGTTCCTATCTCCTAGCAAATCAATCACACAATAATAGAACAACAGACAATGAATTATGCATGCAAATAATCAACCAATCAAAGAATTTAAGAAATCAAACAATTAAAATGATAACTTGAACCCTATTCTTATTCTTTCTTTTCATAACGATTAAGGCATGAATTAGGACAATTCAGAGGTCATGCAAGGCGATTTCAATTCACCCACCTCCGTTCGCGATTAATCAGTTCCTCGGTTCGTCAAAAAATCGATTAACAGCCGAGTCCCTTGTTTCTTCCCTGATCCCCCTCTCAATTGTCCTCTGCAAAAATTTCAGCAAAGGGCATAAGGAGGACAGCACTCGACAGATGATAGGAGAGAAAGAAAGGTTTTTGCACAACTTGCAACTGGGACAAGAGAGAAGGAATCTGTCGTTGGTGTCCAGCAGCCTGGCGGCGGTCCAGAAATTCAACAGAGTCTCGTGAGTTTTTCCAAGGGAGAAAGAGGTTTAACGAATTTTGTCTCATCTTATATAAACTCCCCTCTCCTAAACAAATCTGATAAGATCAAATTTAAATCTTTTTCCTTTACAACTTTGAGTGGCATTGGGCTTTTATTTCTTTCACTCAACCGCCCATCATGTTTTCTTTCTTTTATTTTATTTATTTTTATCCTTTTTGTTTTGTCGGTTGTTACATTCTTACCCCCTTAAAAGAAAATTTGTCCTCGAATTTTGCACTAAGTAGAGGACTTACCGAAAAGATGAGAAAATTCTTGGCGCATTTTCGACTCGAGTTCCCATGTGGCATCATCTCCATTATGGTAACGCCAAGCTACTCTGACCATGGGTACATCCTTGTTCCTCTGACGTTGCACTTTACACTCCACAATATGCGTTGGATACTCAGCGAAGGTCAAGTCTGCAGCTATATATGGCTCCTCTATCCTTAGAACATTTGCAGCATCGTGCTTGTACTTCTTGAGCATGGACACATGGAATACATTATGCACTCTCTCATAAGATGGGGGTAGGGTCAGTCATGCTGCCTCGCCTACCAGCTCGAGTATCTCGAAGGGACCTACATAACGAGGACCTACCTTTCCTCGCTTGCTGAATCTCATGACTCCTTTCATAGGGGATACTTTCAAAAGAACTTGGTCACCAGCTTGAAAGATCTACTCTCGTCTGTCTTTATCAGCATAACTCTTTTGCCTTCCTTGAGCAGTCTTCATCCTTTGCTTAATCAATTCTATCTTTTCAGCATATTCCACTGCTTCTTTCACTTCATCCTTATTCATGATCTTCTCCTTGCTTACTTCACTCTAGTGGGCAGGTGAACGGAAAGGTCATCCATACAGGGCCTCAAAGGGTGTCATACCAATACTAGAATGATAGCTGTTGTTACAAGAAAATTCAATCATATGAATATGCTCATCCCAACTACCCTGTCAATCTAGTGCACAGGCCCGTAGCATGTCCTCTAGTTTTTGGATGGTCCTCTCAGACCGCCCATCCGTTTGAGAGTGAAATGCGGTACTAAAATTAAACATTGTATCAAAGGCTTCCTGCACGCTCTTCCAGAATCTAGCAGTGAATCTGGGCTCTCGATCAGACACTATGGACTCTGGGATACCATGGAGTCTGACTATTTCTCTCACATACAAGTCTAGCAGACTCTCCACTGATTGTTTCCATCTGATTGGAATAAAGTGTGCCATCTTCGTGAAATGATCCACGACTACCCATATGGCATCATGACCTTTCTTAGTCCTAGGCAAGTTGGACACAAAATTCATAGTGATCTTATCCCACTTTCATTGTGGGATTTCCAAAGGCTTTAACTTGCCATATCATCGTTGATGCTCAATTTTGACTTGCTGGCACACTAGGCATCGGGATACATATTCCGTTATCTCTCTTTTCATGTTCAGCCCCCAATAGTTGCGTTGTACATCCTTATACATCTTGGTGGTATCGGGGTGGATAGTGAACTCCGACTTGTGGCACTCATCCAGTACCTCTCGTCGGACATCAGCATCAGTGGGAACCCACAACCTATCCCGATATCTAATTCCTCCATCTGTGGAGATCTGAAAATCTGCAGGTTCGTTCTGGCATCTCTTCAGAACCTTCTGATACTCAAGATCTACTTTCTGAGCTGCTATGATCCTATCAATTAGGCTAGGCTTCATATGATGCATCATCCATAGAGCTCCATTATTATCCAGCTTGAGACACCATTGCTCAATCTCATCCAGCATCTTCTACTCGCGTAGCCTCATATAGGCTAGCGAGCCTTCTCATTTCCTGCTTAGTGCATCGGCGACTAAATTTGCTTTACCAGGGTGGTAAGTGATAGCAAATTCATAATCCTTGAGGAGCTCAAGCCATCGACGTTGTCTCATATTAAGATCCCTCTGCTCGAAGACGTACTTGAGGCTCTTGTGGTCGGTGAAGATCTCGAATGTCTCTCCATACAAATAATGCCTCCAGATCTTCAAGGCAAAGACCACAATCGCCAATTCCAGGTCATGTGTGGGGTAGTTCACCTCATACTTCTTCAGCTATCGAGAAACATAGGCCACTACCTTGCCGTGTTGCATCAGTACACAGCCCAATCTTGTCCCACATGCATCACTGTAGACCACGAAACCTCCACTGCTTGTCGGTATGGTGAGAATTGGTGTCGAAGTCAGACGGTCCTTCAGAGTCTGAAAACTCTGCTCACACTTGTCTGTGCAGCAATCTTGGATAAGTCCCTGATAAACCTTCTGTAATAGCTCGCTAAACCAAGGAAGCTGCGAATCTCAAAAGCATCCTTCAGCCTCACCCAGTTCGTCACTGCTTGCACTTTTGCAGGGTCTACTGCAATGCCCTTCTTAGAGACTATATGTCCCAAGAACATGATTTCCTTCAGCCAGAATTCACACTTTGAAAGCTTGCCATAAAGCTTGTGTTGCCTCAGGGTCTCCAACACTATCCTGATGTGCTCTCGGTGTTGCTCTGGACTGGAAGAATAAATCAGAATGTCATCCACGAACATGATGACAAACTGATCTAGATATGGTCGAAAGACCCTATTCATTAAGTCCATGAACGCGGCAGGAGCGTTCGTCAGTCCAAATGGCATGACCAAGAACTCGTAGTGGCCATATCTTGACCAAAAGGCAGCTTTCGGTATATCCTCTTCGACCACTCTCAGATGGTGGTAGCCACTATGCAGGTCTATCTTAGAGAACACCGATGCTTTTGACAGCTGATCAAAAAGTTCATCTATATGGGGCAGGGGGTACTTATTCTTCACTGTCACTTTATTGAGCATCCTATAATCGATGCAGAGCCGCATGGAGCCATCCTTCTTTTTGACAAACAAGATCGGTGCGCCCCAGGGTGAGACGCTTGGTTTGATGAATCCTTTGTCCAGTAGCTCTTGTATCTGCTTCTTCAGTTCTTGCAGTTCAGCAGGTGCCATGCGGTAGGGTGCTTTAGAGATGGGTGCAGTCCCTGGTAGGAGCTCTATCTTGAAGTCGATTTCTCATTTCGGTGGTAGTCCGGATGTGTCTTCAGGAAACACATTTGGGAATTTCCGCACCACATCTATCTGTTGGAGCTCAGTGACAGGTGCATCTATCTTGACCACACTAGTTAAGTACTCACAACATCCTTTCTCTAATAACTTATGTGCCTTGATAGCTGAGATGATGACCTTGTTCCTTATCGATGGAGTGCCTCTGTTTACTGTCTTGGGCTTGCCTTGCATCCCTATGATGATCTTCTTCTGTTTATAGTGCATGGCCGCATCGTGATATGAAAGTCAATCCATCCCCAAAATAACGTCGTAATCCACCATGGGGATGACTATGAGGTCTACAGAAAAGCTTTTCTTGTCTACATTGACAGGTACATTCGGGATGTACGTGGCAGCATGGAGAGTACCCATAGGTGTACTGACACGCATAGCATGATGATCACTAACTGATCATATTAGGTTTTTATCCCATTTTCTATTCATTTCACCTATGTCAAGCCCTCATTTTGCCTTACTTTTGGCCAATTATGCATGAAATGCAATGGATTGTGATAACCAGCTGATCATCCTCATTCTACACTTAATTCCATGTGCATAGAGGTCCTGCTAAAATCCATAAAGATATCAATTCTATGCCAAGTTATCATTTTTTGGGCAAGTTATCATTCCAATGTGCAAAGTTATCATTTTACTAATTGAGCTGATTTCTAGTGGTTATCTTGCCCTAATTCCATCGCCATTATGATTTAATCATATTTGGATGATCATGTTTCAACTTGTGCAAAGTTATCATTCCATTTCACAAGTTATCATTTTTTGTGCTAAGTTATCGTTTTGGGGGCAAAATTGTCATTTTGATGTGCAAGGTTATCATTTCTGCATAAAGGCATTAGGCAATTGTTAAATTATTGTTCTAACTCCTTGCTGCTCTGATTTGATCACATTTGGATAACCACAACTAAGTTTACAATAAGTTATCATTTTATGGCACTAAGTTATCATTCCGGGTCACCAAGTTATCATTCCTATGAAATATTATCCACACTTGATAATTGACCTCATTTACTTGCCATCCTAATTCCTTTGATGCCTTCACTACTCTGAACCACTCATATTTGGACAATTTTCATGATATGGCACCAAGTTATCATTCTGGACATACAAGTTATCATTTCTAATTAAGAATTTCATTCATGCACAACACCAAATCTTATTTGACAATAGAGTTGATATAAGTTGTTGTCCTAATCCTTATTTGTTTAAATCTTATTTGAGGACTATGATGCTGACTGTTTTAGCTCTTTTAGCAGGTACAACAATGCTGCAACAAGGCTACACAAGCTAGAAATGTGGGGGGGACCACTGTTAGCTGTCCAAAAAGGCAGTCTGATTTCTGCTGGAATCTGAGGATCATTGGACAGGTGGCTTGAATCAAGAGAATAGAACCTTCTCATCTGCATCTAGGGATCATGAGGAGAGGACATATATAAGCTGAAAAACCTAGAGAATCAAAGGGGGGCTGGCCATTGCAGGGATTTTTTGGATCAGGAGGAAGAAGGAGAAGCTGGAGAAGAAAGCTGCTGCATCCTAATTCTGTCAACAGATTATTCTCTGATTTCAGAATGTTTTATATCAGCTTCTATTCTGTATTAATCTTTGTAGATATGAGGCACTAAATTCTAACTCTCCTAGGATAGGGTAGTAATCTAGTTTAGTTGTGGATGGATTATGGACACTTCTGATTTCCTGCACTGAATCAAGTTTTGATTTTTTAATTTATGAAATTCTGATTTTTATGGATCTGTTCTTGACATTGTGAGGTCCTACTTATATTACAACTGAGAGGTTGTCCTTTCATTTCCAATTTCATTATCTTCAATGTGATTCATTATTTTCTAGAATCTATTTTTCCTAAATCTGATTTCTGATTCTACATTTCTGATTTCTTATTCCTGGGATCTGTTTATCATTGTAGAACCCCTTATTCCATTAGCTGATGAGAAGTAGATTGTGTGGGTTTCTTCCTATTCAGAAATGTACTAAGAGGCAATGATAACTCCCTTGAGTTAAATCTGCAAAAACATGCTTTTGGTAGAATCTGTTTTGAATTCTGATTTCTGAGTTTTATGGAATCTGCTTTGTCACTGTGGAATCCCAATTTATAGGCAACTGAGACGTTTATTCATGATTTCCTTCTTGTTCAAAGATGAATCAAGATGCAGTGATAATTGTTAGACTCAATTCAGTAATTATGTGCTTAATGAATCCAATTAATTGATGTTGGTATAGATTTCAATTCAATTTGCAGTTGAAAAAATGATTCTAAATTCCCTTGCGATTTAGAGATAAACTAAGAAGCATTAGCATTAATATTGGATTGATTTCATTCCTACCTAGTTAATTAAAGCAATTCTCTCATTATTAAAAGTGCAATTGGTTGTTATCATTTAAGGCCCTACTGAATTGCATAACTTGAAAGACTTATTGCAATATCAGTAAGGGGGACTTGAGTTTGTGCTTAATGTTAACTTGATGTTAGTAAGGACCTCTTCTAATTCAACTTAGCTAATCAATCATATGAAAATATGATAATTAGTCCTGATTCAATCATGCTGCGATAACAGGCCATTTCAAGTTGAGTTAAAATTGACATACATTGATAACTTGTTCCATTCCATCCATAATTAAATCAGATGAATCCCAATTCCTAGGAGAACCTTTCTTATTGATTGATAATCTCATTTAGCCCTTAGTTTAGCATCTAAAATTCAGTTTAGATAAATTCCCAAAACTCCAAAATATATCCTTTTTCCATAATTAAAAATATGTTTTCTACTTTTCTTAAATTTCTGCTTTTGTCACTTAAAGTAGGGTAAATCTAGGTTGTCTTAGAGAGTCATTGGCTTAAAATTACTGTGGATACGACATTTGGGTCCATTACAATTGACATGTACACTTGCAGTAGAGAGTGAGTTAGGGAGTTGATCCAATTATAGAAAATTCTCATTTTTTACCACAAAATCAGCAAGTTAACACTACACGCCTCTAATATCACTATCAAGTTTTTGGCGCCGTTGCCGAGGATTTGAGGTCAATTAGATTAACTTAGATAGTTTAGATTAGTTTTAGATTAGTTATCAGTCCATTTATTAGCTTAATTTCTAGTTTTTACAAGTTATCATTCTGAATTTTTCATTTTTGTCCAGTTTTCTTTCTTTTTTGAATTTGATACTTCTGAATTATCAAGAGGACTATTATCAATCAGATCCTAAACCTGAAAGGAGATTCTTGAGAAGGAGGAGACCGCAAAGGCAAGAGGCAAGAAGAAGAATTTTTTAAGAAGAGGAAGAAGTGGCTAACATGGTTGTACCAAGGACACTCAAGAATTATTATTCACCTAGCAATGTCAGAAATTAACAAGGGGATGGAGTCCTAGCACCTGCTGCCAATTTTGAAGTGAATCCAGCATTGGTTACAATGATAAGGCAATATCAATTTGTTGGATTGGGGAATGAGGATCCAGCTTCACACCTTGACAATTTCAAAGAAATTTGCAGCACTGTACACTTCAACAATACTCCTATGGATGCTGTCTACATGAGGCTATTCCCTTTTTCACTCAAGGATAAGGCCAAGACTTGGTACAACACCCTCAAACTTGAAGAGATTGCCACTTGGGAGTCCATAATTCGATTGTTTCTAGCTAAATTATTTTCACCTAGCAAAACTGATAACTATAAGAACCAGATTGTTAGATTTTATCAATTGGATCAAGAAAACATATGTGATGCATGGCAAAGACTCCAAGCTTGTTGCGGGCATGTCCACACCATGGGTTTGAAAAATGACAATTGGTCAATTATTTCCACAAGGGATTGAACTATCCATCCAAGGTGGCATTGGACACTGCTGCAGGAGGGATTTTTGCATCCAAGAACATTGATGAAGCCTACCAATTAATTGAGAACATTGCCAAAAACCACCATTTCCTTACTCATGATAGGACAAGGAGGCCATCAAATGATATTCAAGTCAACAACATTGCTCTCCAGATTGAAGAAGGGTTGCACAAAGCCTTGGAGAAGCTAAATTTAACACCTAACATAAAAAAGGCTTCCAATTCTGAATCTAGGTGTGATGTATGTGGTAATCAAGGCCATGTCACAGAGAGTTGCAACCTGATAATGCAGCAATATGAACAATCCATTGATCAAATGAATGCTGTGGGGAATTGTGGGGTGAAGCCCCCTGCTGAGTTTTATACTCCAGAAAATATGAATCACCCCTACTTCTCCTACAAGGCCAATCACTACCAAGGGCCACCCATGCAGAATTCTAATTGGCAGCCCAAGATTTTGCCAAGGAATCAACCACCTCCATATTAGAATCAATCTTCAACTACCCCAATGCAAAGACCTCCATATGAGCCACCACAAGCTCAAGCCACTCAATTCTAAAAAATGGAGGAGTTGAATTCTGAAGAAACAAGAAAAGCAGGAGGAGGCAATGCAGAAATTAACCACTGGATATGAGGCCTTGAGTGCCAATCAGAAGTTGCTTGAGAGCCAAATTGCCCAACAAGCAAGCACTTCTACCAGACAATCCATGTTCTTCCCTGGACATCCAGAAGTGAACCCCAAGGAACAGGCTCAAGCTATCCAACTCAGGAGTGGAAGAATTGTTGAGGAACCAATGAAGAATGTTGAGGGCAATCCAGCTCAAACAATTTCAAGCTCAAACCCTATTGAAGAGCCAACTGAAGAGGATGTGGTGAAAAATCAGAACAAAAACCATCAAAATGAAGTTAAGGGTAGGGTTTTTGATAAAGTTCCTTTCCCTCAAAGATTGGTTAAGGCTAGGCAAGATCAGCAATATGGGAGATTTCTTGAAATCTTGAAGAAATTGTATATCAATGTGTTGCTTGTCCTCAAGCAAAATATTCAAGAATTAAGAACAAACTTGAATTAACAGTCCACAAATGAATTCAAAACCAGCTGATTTAAGTCCAATGAGTTTCCCATTTCACCAACACTTTATTCTTTCCAAAAACTTAATTTGTAGCTAGGGAATCACAGAGGCTAAAACAAATTTAAGCCATGTGCTTCCTTCACACTTCTAGTTCCAATTGAACTTCTATCCTTTCCTAGTTAGTTTGGTCATTAGAGAAATCTTGGAAGTCGGTCAAACTGAGAAAACTCCAAATTTCAGTCACAGTGTTTGGTCTTTTCCAATTAATGACTGCCTCAATCTTTGCTGGGACCACAGAGATCCCTTCCTTTGAAATAATGTGACCCAGACATATCACTTGTTTCAACCAGAACTCACACTTGGAGAACTTTGCATATAGTCGATGTTGTTACAAGGTCTCCAGAACAATCTTTAAATGCTTCTGGTGTTCCTCAGGACTTGATGAATATATCAGGATGTCATCCACAAACACAATTACAAACTTATCAAAGTGAGGTTTGAATATCTTATTCATCAAATTCATAAATGTTGCAGAAGCATTTGTCAGTCCGAAAGTCATAACCAAAAATTTATAATGGTCATACCTTGATCTAAAGTTTGTCTTCACTATGTCTTCAACAACCACTCTGAGCTGATGGTATCCACTCCTCAAGACTGATACAGAAGCCAACTGATCAAAAAGATTATCTATCCTAGGTAGTGGGTACTTATTCTTGATGGTCACTTTGTTGAGCATCCGGTTCTCAATACATAGCCTCATTGATCCATCCTTCTTCTTCATGAATAGGACAAGTGCACCCATGGGGACACACTTAGTCTGATAAAACTAGGGGTGTTCACGGGTCGGGTTGGACCCGACCCATGAATAAACCCGACCCGACCCGACCAAATCTGGTCGGGTCGGGTCGGGTTGAGGCACTTTTCAGGGTGAAATCCGATCCAACCCGGTCGGGTCGGGTGGTCGGGCACCCAATTTTTTTTTTTAATTTTTTTCTTACTATTTTATATTTATTTAATATACAAAATATTTATTTAATATTTATTTTAAGGCATAAAATAAGTTTTCTAACTACTTAAATATTATTTCTATATTTAAAGTATTTTATTTCAATTTTTTTAAAAAAATTAAAGTAAATATAGGCTTAAGTTTAAATAAAAAAGAAAAAAAATTTAAAAAATAAAATGATCGGGTCATCGAGTCGTGTCGGGTCAACTCGGGTTAGAAAAATCCAATCCGTACCCGACCCGACCCAAGGTCGGGTCGAGTTTGGGTCGGGTCGGGTCATCGGGTTCGCGGGTCGACCCGACCCGCTGAACACCCCTAGTTAAAACCCTTGTCTAGTAGTTCCTGTGGTTGTGCATTCAGTTCCTTCATCTTAGCTAGTGCCATCCTGTAGGGAGGTTTGGAGATCGGTGTCATCCCTAGCATTAGTCCTATACGAAAATCAATCTCTCTCTCTAGAGGTAATCTCGGGAGCTCTTCGAAAAATACATCTGGAAAGACTTTCAACACTTCAAGTTCTTGCAGTGGCTTGAGTTGGAAATCGTTCTTGACCACACTCGTCAAGAATTCTCGACAACCCTTGTTCAGCATCTTTGTTGCCTTGGCTGAAGAGATCATCATCTTCCTTTCCTTAGATGGAATTATGCGAAAAGTGACTGAAGTACCATCCTTCTTATTGATCATAATTTTCCTTTGCCGGCACATCATGTAGGCATCATGATATGACAACCAATCCATGTCTCATATGACATCATAGTCTACCATGGGTAGTACTATGAGGTCAACCGAATAATTATTTCCTTCTATCATCGTCGGTATCTTTGGGAGGTACTACCTAGTGGAGACCCTCCCAGGTGGCATTGTTATGTCAAACTGCCACCTCATATTTGTCATCTTATTAGTCAATGAACTTTCAATTTGTCTTTGTGAAAATTGAATTTCACCATAGTTTCCTTGGTCATTTCATAGTCTTTAGATCATGAAAACTTGTTCAATTGTTATGAACAATCATATATGCAATTTTTGGACAATCTTTTACTACATGTTTATCATCATTAAATTTACAATGAGATTCACATATCTCATGTTTCATATTGCCCTCCGTCAATTTGACAATACTATCACACTTGAACACCATCATTAGCATTCTCATTGGAAGACAATTTGCTTCCATCCTTCATATAATAGTTATCAACCAACATTAGATGGTTAATATAAACAATCAAACATGTGGCACAAAACATACATACTCTTTACCTTGGATGGCTGCTCATGACGGTTGCACATAGACTGACACTTAACAGTTCTATGACATCTTAACATAGGTCCTAACATACACTCTGATACCAACTGTAACACCCGAAATTTCACCCCCAAATGCCATGGGCAATTAGGTCATTTTGGCAGTGCTAGCCCGTTCGCCATGACATCTTTAAAATAAAATGATTCATATAATAGCAGCGAAAACTAATATTAATTTAAAATAAGATAACATTATCATTCATTTAGCAGAAGACTTTAATTTAAAACATCAATGCAACTACTGTCATAGAACATAAATAAGGCATTATTCAATTTCATATCTAGAATAGACTTTACTGTCTCATGACTTCATCTATTCTTATGCCATATGCAACTTTGCCGTCACAAGTTGAGTCAGCCATCCATCCAAGCATTTCAGTTACCTGCACGGATCCAGGGTGCAGGGTTGCCCAGTTAGAATATGTAAAGGCCAATGTAGTAAAAATGCATCCTAAACAGGATACTACATGACATATATGTGATAGTTTATAAATAAAAGAACTATGCATGCCATGTCATATTCATCAATTATACATGTCATCAATTCATATCATAAAGTCATCAATAATAGTCAGTCATGTAACAGTCAGTCAGTATCAGTAAGCATCCCGAGTGGCTGGCACTTGTGATTACCTTGCTTCGGTAATATCGTCAGGATTGCTTCATAACCCATTGAATCTCACTTTCATGGTCATCAGTCTTTCAGTTCAGTCAGTCAGTTTAGTAACCTTTAATATTATCAATAATTGAATAATCAAGTCGTTGCCCTCCAGTAGGCTAGCTATGCCTTGGAGCTGAGGTTCCGTCACCCGAGGGTGAGTGCGAATATACATGCCATTGTCGGTAAGATACAGTTATTCCCCCAGGAAATGCTAACTTCAAAGTGCAGGGCACAATAATTTCTTAAGGGAAAAATTCTAACACAATAGAGCAGGGCACAATATTTCCTGTCATCAGTTTGAGGGGCGACAAGTAACAGTATTCTTCAATTGAGTTCATTATTATCACAATCATCATACAATTTACGTCGCTCAGTCTTCAAATTTTAATCTAGTTACGGCTGTTCATGCATTTCATGTATCTAGTTCATATACAATCATCAAGCATTAGTACATAGTATAAATACTTTGAAAATAAGTTTAAATATCATAAGTATGCTCAATCTGCAAGGACAATATGGCCAAGTCGTATTGTTGCCTTTCAGCACTTATTAGAGTCCTCCAAGTCGTATTAGACTCGCACATGAAAATACGGTCGGGTCGTATTGTTGCCCTTCAAATTGTATTAACTCCATGTAGGTCATATTAGGCTCGGAGCAGAAAATACGGTTTGCTCGTATTTTTGCCCTGTTGCCCTATTGATAGCCTCTGGCCCGTATTACACTCGCGTCATGCACGTTTTTTCGTGAAACTTTGAGAAAATGCAATATGAAGTATCCTAAAGGATCTAGGTATGATCTATACATCAATGGGCATAAAAAACACATGAAGAACCATGCAAAAACATCAAATTCTTAGATCTAGGGTTCATTCCCAAATCATGAACAATAAGATCATATGAACCCTAACTATTGAATCTCTTCATAAAATCTATATACGTTATAGATCAGACCCTAGAAAACCTATACATGTATGGATCTAATGATTTACATGAATAAAATCCCTCAATCACAATTCAATAAGAGAACATGTTGTCCTCTTGCTCTCAATCCATTACAAAAGAAACATTGAGAGAGGAGAGAGGGGCTGGATCCCTTTTACATACCTTGATCTCTCTAGTTGATTTTCCTCCTCTTCCTTCCTCTTGCTCTTCTTCCTCTTCTTCCTCCTCCTCTTTGTTCCTTAGGATCTCCTTCCTCAAGTCCTGGTCGTCAAGAGTCCAGATGGAGAAAAGAGGTAAACAAGGAATTATTAGGTCTTTATATAGGGAGGCTAGGAAATTTGGCCAAAAGACACAATTACCCCCTAATCAAAATCTGGGGTGTTACATATAAAGATCCCAATTTTTATTCTTTACCTTTTTTCTCCATATCTCTTGGTGGCTAAGGCTTGAGGAAGAAGAAAGAGAGGAACAAGGAGGAGGAAGAAGAGGAACTAGAAGAGGAAGAAAAAGGAGAAAGATCTAAGATCAATGTATGCAAAGGGATGCAAAATCCCTCTCCCCTCTCAATGTTCTTCTTGTATTAGATTGAGAGCATGATGCACCATGTCCTCATACTGGATTTGATTAATGACACATTATTTTCTAATGTCTAGATCTACATATTTTGCATAGATCCATGAGATTATGTGTTTAGAAATGTAGAGATCTAATTATTAGGGTTCATATGTATTTTGTGTTGTTTATGATGGGGATGAACCCTAGATCTTAAAATTTTCATGGATTATTATGTTTTCAAATGTCTTATGATCCTAGAATGCCTAGGAATTGCATATGTTTTGATTCTTATCATTGTATATTGTTTCCCCAAATTTTGGATAAAAAATCATGTAAAATCGTGCTGAGCAGCAGAACTCTAGAGTTTTGTCATTGCCGTGACGCATCTTGTCACGCCCGTGAAAGAGGGGCTAAAATCGGCTAAAAAATTGAGCTTCTATCACACCCATGACAGATAATGTCATGGCCGTGACAAAGCCAAGGTATGGTGGTGACAGGGTATTGGCACGGCTATGACCGAAGAGCTCACATCAGCAACGGTGTGTCATCCTGATGTTGCCCTCGGACGAGATTTCAGAATGATCGTTACACACATCAGCAATGGTGTGTACATTCTGATGTCGCCTTAGGGCAAGAGGGGAGCATTGTCTCCAAGGCCTAGCTAGTCTATTGAGAAGGCAACAACATAAATCCTAACTATCGGAAGATATAACATTAATGAAAGGGTCAATGACCGAATGAATGGAATGATGTCCCACGAAAGTGGAAGTCCAAAGGGTTATGAAGTGTAATATCCCTAACTTAACCATGCATGATTAGATGTATGTATGTGATGCTATATCATGTTATTGATAATTATTATGAATGTGACGTTAAGACTTACACTTCAATGTCAAGTATTGGCGTTCGAAAGCGATGGAAATTTATTTAAGGCATGAAAATGTGATTTTTGAAAAAGTGGAAAATTTGGGAAATTAAAATCCCAATAATTGTTCTTGTATACCAAAGAATTCTAAACGCGATTTTTAACAATTTTTAGGAGGTATGTGAGTTAGGTAAAATGTATTCACAAAATTGAAAAATCTATGAAATCTCAACTTTTGTTCTTCGAACAAAAATTTAGATTTAGATTCCTTGATTATCTATTTTTCTAGATATTTTATTTGAATCCAAATGGGAGATAGTTTTTTATTTACATGTAATGTCTTAAAGGAAATTGGAAGAGTCCATGTGCTACTAGTGAAGGAAATTGGAAGAAGAGAAAGGGAAATTAGGATTTTAGCATGTGGTAAGTTCATACTTGACTTTCTCTTCATATTAATTCCATATATTCCTAATTAGGATTCCCCTGAACTCCTCTCATCCTATTGATTTTTGGATCTTAGCTTATCGTGGGGCAAAACTCATGCTCTTCATGTGCAAGATTAACCCTATCCATGTTCAATTGGTTTCCAAATTTTTAGTTACATATTTCCATATCTTCGGGCGGTCCAAAAATTATGAAATTTATTTTGATTAATCCAACTCTGAGTCTACTTTTGTTTAGATTTAGAATCAAGTTAATATGATGTCTGCAGAGAAAGTTATGTCCTATCTTTAAGGTACTATCACTCTGTTCACCGAAACTATTATCCAATTTTGTAAATTATGTATTAAATCCAATATGTCATGGAATTATTTGATAATTTAGGGTGTTATAGATATTGATGTTGGTTTCGTTTAAAATTTGAATCACTAAAAAATGATATATGTAGCAAACATTATAAATACTTTACCAAGCCTTACTCAGTTTGTCAGGATAAAACATAGGGCAGATTGTACTAGTATTTGTTAAATTTATTGTGCCCAGCACAGATAGATATAAATTCAAGAAATGTTATGGGTTGTACCCTATGAAGTCTATATTTATAGAAATTTTAAAGTATCAAAACATGACATGTTTCTTATTTATATAAATAGTATAATAAGGTCACTCAGTCTGTCAAAACACAGGAATACCTTGGATGTTAGGTTGAATCTTGATTTTCTTGTGAACAAACCACAAAGAAATAAGATCTAAAACTTTTATAGATTAAGATATTAGTAATTCAAATTGGAATGAACAAATTTGGTTATTAATTCAAACAGATATGAATTTTCATTTATTATGTATATAATCTGTCTTAATAGTAGGTCAACTCTTGAGATAAATAGTTATGTTATAAGAGTAAACACTTAAGGGTCATATACCTTTGCAATTAATTGTGTTTCATGTGTGATAGGCTTGTATTCAGATCGTAAGAGTAATGTGTTTCTTATTATTATTCTTATAAGAGTAGAAGAGCAAAGTAGTGAAAAAAGAAAGAAAAGTTTTTGTTAGCCCTTATAGGTAAATTTGTTTCTCCTACTCTATATTTTCACTTCTTTTAAATTCGGTGTGACATTGATTGTTATATGTATTAAATACATATTTCGGTAAGTTTATATGAAATTATGTGTTGAATGATTGATCAATTGATGGTTCATTGGAAAAGTTTATGTGAAATGTAATGGATCGAGTTTATAGGATGCAATCTTATTTTATTTGAACGAGTATATGATATGATTCATCTTCTGATATTCGAGATATGATTGTTATGTGATGAATCATGCATCGACATCTGCTTGCATTTGCATATATGATGGTTGGAGCTAAGTGCTACATCACTGATCACGATGAGATTCACCTCTAGAGTCCAATCTATCATTCTGTTCCTTAGAAATGGATTGAGATAAGATGGAGCTGTGTCGTGCGAAGCTAAGTGCTACGCCGTGAGGGTGGGAGCCACCTCTAGAATCCGTATGGTCAACCTCTGGAAGTCATCTATCACTTTCTGATCTATTCCCCGGAAATGGGATGAAATAAGATGGAACTACGTGTCGTGTGGACCTAAGTGCTATACCATGAGGGTGGGAGCCACCTCTAGAATCCGTATGGGCCATCTCTGGAAGCCATCAATCGACTATACAAATTGGCCAGTTGATGATCCATGCATTCATATGAGAGTGTTACATTTTGCATTCATCCGTTTGAGATTTATTATATGATTGTAGATGTGAAGTAAATGTTATGCATCTTTTTGTATGATTATAAAAGTTGTTGTTGTATATGACATTAGATATGTTTTAATATTCATTGTCTCTCCGAATTTAATAGATGGTAACATATAGCTTAAGTTTTCGTGGAGTTGGTTTGGGAAAGGGCTTTAGCTGGCTGCCATGAGTTTGCTGACGCCCACGCACCTGAGACACCTTTCCCCCATGATTTGCCTTCGCGAATCCGGTGGGAGCCCCCTCCCCAGCACTGGGCTATCATGAGCTCAGACGGCTCTCTTGGGCCAGCCAGGGAAGGGGGTATTGGTTAACTTACCCTGGCTCACGACGGAACTTTCCTTTTTGCAGGCACTAGTAAGGCTATGGTGGACACCGTTCTGGAAATTGAGGTGCGTGCTATGCTTTCTAGCCTCCTGAAGTGCAAGGACCTCGGCATGACTCGCATCCAGGTCTACTCTGATTCTGAGACGCTCGTGAAGATCATTAATAGAAAGCTGCGATGTCCTTGCCAAATTCGTGGAATCATCGATGACATCCATGCCATTAGTCTTATCACCAGCCCAATCATTGTATCGCACCGTAGCATGAGTGCTAATGGCGCTACAGACTATCTCGCACATTTTGGTCACACCCAGTTGCATAGCGACAATTTTTGGCTGAACAGACCTCCTCCGGGTCTTGTTCAATTTTTGTACTCAAGCTCAAACCAAGCTATTACTTAATATCAATGAAATTTTCTTTAAAAAAAATATACTCGTATGAAAAATTATGTATAAAAGAGTAAAGGTCTAAAATATTTTATTTGAAATGGATAATTTTGTATACTAAATTTTGAATCAATATTTGACTATGATACCATTAGATTTTGGATGAATGATAAATATCAAAGTTGTAGAGAATTCTATTTGATTTTCATAAAATAAAAAATCATCTCATTTGGGTAACTGTACAAAATGTTATGCTTAAAATAGTACAATGCAGTCGACTTGATGCTGGTCCACTGATCAAGCACACCGATCGATTAGTCAGTAGAAAATGCCCAATTTGAGCACCAAAATGTCGAGACCATTCCAGTCGATGCACCGATCGGTTGACTAGTCAACACAAAAAATGCAAAAAATGCACCAACGGTCGAATTTTTTGAATGGTCATGTTGACGTGGTTCAGAACGATCGACCGATTAGCTCGCAGAATGCACTATAATATTTTGGCCCCAAAATTAGAAAAAAAGTCTCAACGAATAAATGGAGTTAAAAAGGATATAAAAGGGGATCCAAAGGTGTAGGAATCATCAAGACTTCAAAGATAAGTGGGAAGAACATTTGAGAAGACCATTTGAGCTCCAAGTTGCAAATATTTTATTTTTTTCTCTCTTCTTTTCTTGTGAGTTTTATATTATAAAAGAGAGAAACATTTGTTCAGAGATTTGGGTGTGAGCTCCTGTGTAGAAGAGGTTTTATCTTACCTCTCGATTTAGAGAAAAGATAAGCTTTCTAAGAGGAGAGGTGTGCCTTACCTCCCGAAGCGGAGAAAAGGTGGTGTGTTGTAAAGGGTTTCTTACTTTCTCCATTTGAAACGAAGGAAGATTGTTTAGTGAAATCTCCGGCGGTCTCGAAGTCGAAAAGTCAGAGTGAGGACGTAGGCTAAAGTGTGGTCAAACCTCGTCAACAAACCATTATGCACCTTGTGTTTGTCTTTCTCTCTCCCTCTCCTTCCTACCTTATTATGCATGTGATATGATCGCTTTTGTAGTGGTTTAAATATTAATGAATCGATTTTAAGCGTCTGCGATGATTTTCGTAAAATTAGTATTTTTGGTTTAACACCAATTCACCCCTCTCTTGGTGTCTTGTGATCCTAAATAGGAGACATGTAACTATATCATCATACAATAAACTATGGACATCCATAACAATCATAAATTCATTTCCAAAGGCATATAAGTGAAGTACACTTATCATAACCCCCTATAACTTTCCTCAAGGTTGCTTCATGTCACGATCCTGATTTAAACCGTGATTTAAATAAAAGCTTGTGACTGATTATGGATGATCAAATAATTTTCTTTTTTTCAAAAGAATTTGTGCATAACTCTAAATAATACAAGAAAGATGTAACACACATAATCAAACCACACAGTTTATATTGATCATTCAGAGCATGTAACAAATCCTAAGGTACACACATCCACATAGTTATAAAATATTTTTGTTTTACAAGTACATATAAAAATCTCTCAATACCCCAACGGAGGGAAATGAGAGTTACAAGTCTTCTATTTAGCACGCGTGGTAGGGCACATAACTTCTCAATACCTTAGCAGCAGAAAGAATCCACACCCTGCTAAGGCTAGTGTCTCGCGATCTCAAAAGTTCTATGATATGAAAATGTGTACAACAACACTGTGATCAAATAATAGCTCAGTAAGTTGAGATAAAGTAAGAATGAAAGTGAAGTTTAACTTCAAAATATCTCATAACAAAAAAAGTTAAGATGATGATACAGTAAAGATGGAAAATAAAATTCTACACTTATATATGTACTTTAAGGGGATCTAAGCCTGAGAAGTAAAGTCCTGCATTTATGTATGTACTTTTCAAAGAACAATGCCCATTATCATAAAGTGTATATTCCTAAAGATGACTAAGAATAAAGTCCCTTACTATTATGTTGTGTGTGTTCCTTAGTATATGGCTTATGATATGGAATGAAAGTCAAGATGATATTATGTGATAAAGATGAAAGATGAAGATGACACATGAAGGATCACATAATGAAGAAAATAATAGAAGAATGAAAGAAGATCCAAAGGATTATAAAACAATCTTGAGAAAATATAAAATATGATAGAAGTCAAGAAGTAAGTAAGGATTAAGGAGTTATAAATAAACTCCTTGGATGCATATGATGAAAGTGAAATTAAATGATAAATTATGTCATGATTGTTTGTGAATGATATGAATGTATGTTTCTATTACATGATACTTGCAGATGATGAATCTAATGTTTATATTTCATGAATGTTGTATCAAGAATGAATGTAAGCATGATGTATTGTCATGTAAGGTTCATGAAATGCATGCTCATATTTTATTATTATCATGATGATGATGTATCGCATGTAATATCATGTGTTAGAATATCACGGCATGCATGACCCTTACATATTCTAACTGGAAAACTCTACACTCTAGATCTGTGAAGGTAATCAAGATTAAGTGATGGATAGCAGATCAAGCTTATAATGAAGTGTTGCACATGCTTAGGTCTTATAAGTTCTAGTTAAGCATTGTTTCTATGTACTGAAATCTTTAGTCATTTGAGTTCCCATGAGTTATTAGTTAAAAAAGATTTTATGTAATTAAAATAAAGTTTTATTTATTATGAATTTCAATAGAACTAGTATGATGCCCGTGCGATGCACGGAGAGCGAAATAAAGTAATTATATTAAATTAATTAATATATTTTTCAATGAAAATTTATGACTTTGGTTTCTATTTTTTTCTAAAACTGAAAATAATAATAAAAAGGTAAAGTATCAACAAATGATATATATATATATATATTAAAAGAAATAAAAATAAGTTATTTTCTTTGAACATTTAGAAAATACAAATGATTTTGTAACAGTTTATCAATAAATAATTTAAATTTTAGTTAAATATTATATTACTACATAAGGTTTTTTTAGTAAGAAAAAAAATCAAATGACAGTGTAGGGACATAATTTTATAGTGAATATTAGAAATAAGAATACACCAATAAATTATACTCCACGTCTTCTTGGGGAAAAAGGAAAATGAATATGTTGTACATAAGAAAAATATGAATATAATATATTTACCTTGCATACACTTTAATGAATTATTACTATATGATGAACATCACTAATAATTTTCATTATAGTGCGTCGCAATGGACAATATTCAAGATAATAATAAATCATGGAAAAAAATCTACTTACAACTATTTAAGTGTTCAGAAAAAAAGATCTTACATTGTGCGTCTCCAACAATCAAAATGCTACTGAATGGTGCTCTTAGTGCCATTATTCATAGCATATATTTTAGATAGTTATTGTGAACGATAAGTTCTAATTGAAAGGTAAACGTGCTTTTGTCATTCTATGCGGTTATGAATTCATGAATTTTACAAAATACATACAAAGATAGTTACATAAAAATATTATTATTTATTAATTTTATATATAGATAATTTTTTAAAAAAACTATCATAGTATAAGTACTATTATTTCCTTGGACAATTAAAAAATTAATGAAATTATGAATATGTAATTTGTATTATAAATTTTCTTCATAATCAGGTTGCTTATTAATAAATAAAAACTTTTTTATCAATGTGGAATAAAGATTGTTATATATATATATACATAATACATATGTAGATATAAATTGTTTATTATAATATCAATAAATAAAATATAGATTATTAATATTTATAGTATTTGAATTTGACAATTTATGTTTATAATATATATATAACATAGATAATTGAACTTAAATATAATAACTAAAATAATGTGATATAAGATTCGTTAGCGGAGTGAAAAAATTATGAAGGTATATAAAGATATAGAAATTGATTATGAAAGCAATTATAATTTTATAACAAAAATAACTCAAATGAATTAGATTAACAAAAAAAATCGTTTAAAGACCTTTACTCCTAATTAGCATATTAGGTATATATATTACACTAATATATGATTGATATTTCTTAATTTCTCGTACACAAGCAGTAAAAGATTTTCATGTAGCCCACTTACACAAATTAAATAAAAAAATTGGCATATACATAATTGTGATAAAATATTAATAATTTTATTTAAAATGTTAATGTTTGTAGGCATCCTCCCAATTAGTAGTAAACAAAAAAAAAGAAATGCGAAAAATAGTTAAAAGGTAGTCACGACTTATGAGAGTGAATAGAATATACATTCACCTTGTGTAATCATTTTGTAGAAGATAAAATTTGCCACAATCTAATACACTTTAAAATGACACTAATTAATTTATTTTATAATAATAAGAATTTGTTGTCATATGCATGAAGAATGCTAAAATTTCATAAAAATAACGAAAATTCACTTATTCAAAACAATTTTAATAATATGTATATATATGTGTATACCATGAAAAAATATTAAAAGAGAAAAAACTTTACCTGAAGCACTTGTTTTTCATTTGTTATGCTGCCATGTCCATCCATGAAAGACTCACATGCACCTTTCGATAGACTTAAATTCAAAATGTTTTTAAATAAGCTTAAAAAAGCAGTTTTAAAGTGTTAAAAAACTCCAAAATAATTTTCCATTTTAAGCTGGGAAATATTTAAAAAATATATATATAACAAAATGCATTTGCTAACCATTAATTTAAGAAAAAAATATGAATAAAGAATTAGCTACCACTAACAAATAAACTAATATACTAAAATATGAGTGCACCATTAAAATCATCACTAACTTCATATTTTCTACGTGATGAAGTTAAAAATATACAAAAAGAAAAGTTGGCCACCATCACAACAACAGTTCACAACAAACATTCTCATATGTTTACACCTTTGACTTCCTTTGTACATATTTATAGGGTGAAATAGAGGTGGAGAATGATTTGTAACTATTACAATAAGTGACTTATAACCGCTTAATTCTAACCGCCTTAATACGGAAAAAATTATAATATTTCACTTGGACTTTATTTGCTTTGTAATATAAAAATACAAATACAAATGATAATGGAGATAACTACTGATTAATTGGCCCTTTTTTATTTACTAACTGTCCACTAAAAACGTGATGGTGAGTAGATATTTTAATTAATTTATGATATTGTTATTAACTTATTATATAAACAAAGTCTTGTTATAAGTTTTTTAATTAACATAAAAGTATTACAAATATTACTATGTTTTGTAATTATCAAATCCGACCCCACCTAGTGGGATAAGGCTTTGTTGTTGTTGTTGTTATTGTTTGTAATTACCAAATAACTTTCTGATTAGCGCACACATTGATTTTATAAATTATTTTATAATTATGATATTTTATAAGTTGCTTACAAAATAATTGCCCATATATTAAATATCTTGTGACAATGTGCATAATATAGAAATTATTATTTCCTCAGTCAATTTAAAAAGTATTACTTTTTGAAAGAAGTACTTTAGCATAGTATAAATATTACTATTATTTTTAATCAATTTTGTTATGGCATTTTTATTGCATACCGATGGTCGACATTTTGTGTTAATCTTCAACAAATATATTTCTTTATCAATTAAATAGTTATTTATTTGGTAGATGATTCGTACATACATATTAATATTTAAATTATTTAAAATTTTATGTTAAATGTAGTATAAGTTATTTAAATTGGCTAACTATATGAAATTTTATGTGTTTTAATCTGTATCCAATAGTCAAATATATTTTTATTTTTTCTCTTTACGAAATAAAAAAAATAAAAATTGTGATAGAAATAATTTATTTTTTCTATTTTCCGGGTCACTGTGTTTTCTCAATCGGTTACCTAAAAAATTAATTTATATTTTAAATATAATTTAATATATTTTTTCGATGGTGTCAATTTTATAAAAAGTATATGCCTCATACGATTTCAAATGATTCTGTCGAGATTGTTTAAAACTTTTTTGAATAATTATAGTTTTCTTATTTCAAATACCTAATGATATAGTTATTTGTATTAATTATCTAATAAGTACATTCAAATTAGGAGATGTAATTTTATGGACACATGGCACTTTATACTTTATAGTTTTCTTATTTCAAATACCTAATGATATAGTTATTTGTATTAATTATCTAATAAGTACATTCAAATTAGGAGATGTAATTTTATGGACACATGGCACTTTATACTTTTGCCAAATGTCAAATTCTCCTTGTAAACTTCTTTGCTTTTAATATAGTATAGATATAGATAGATTGAAATAATTATATTTTTTATAAATTAATATTATAATTAAAAATTTCATAAAATAGTTGTCAAATTATTTTTAAATTTTGTTATAAATTAACTTTGTATGATTTTTTAATTATTTATTATTTTTTAAACCATTTTGTCTCTAATAATATTATGTTATTATAAATTGTAGTTACTATATATATATATAGTTATTTAATATATCCTTTATAGTAGTTATTTATTTGTGGCTATCACACATTCTAATTATCATACATATTATTTAATATTATAATACATGATATATTTGGTTAAGGACACATGGCATCATATCTTGATGCCAAATGTCAAGTTCTCATGCAAAGTACTCTCTCTTTAATATAATATAGATGTTAAAGTTTTTCGTTGTGAAATGATGTATGATGAATGGACTAACGACACGAAATTTTCCTAAATGAGCAAAACATTTAAGGTGAATTTCGGATCGTTACAGTTTATATCAGAATATAATTAGGGCCTAAGTCTAAGTAATGTGATGCTAAGAAGTCTAAGTCCATGTGCAACCATCATGAGCAGCCATCAAAAACTAAGAGTATGTAACGTTTAGTTATGTTAAGGATGGAACAAGGCTCATCTAGAGGCCATGTCTCAGGAGGTCAGATGGAGCCGATTGAAGGTATTACCCATATATCTCGTCTATGAAAAGAAATACAAATTGAGACACTCTCGCTATTCGAGATAAAGGATTGAAAAGTTTTTGACAGCTCCCGACCTTTAATGGGGATAGAGATTCAGACAAGGCTGAAGCTTAGTTGGATGTGATCGATGAAAAGTTCATGGCCATAGATTGCTAAAAAAGACACATAGTCAACCTAGCTATCCATCAGTTAGTTGACCAGGCTCTGCAACAAGACAACATGATCGTGGTGGAATACCTCAATGAATTTCTGGAACTTGAGAGGTATAGTCCTCATGAAAATTTAAGGGTCAATCACTTTGTAAATGATCTAAATAATCGCCTCAAGATGAACGTCAAGTGTGGTGATCCTTAAACCATGGCCAAGGCAATCTTCTTGACATCCAAATTGCTTAGGGAGATTGACATTCAAAAAATATATGAACAAGGAGTTCAAGAAAGATGAGTCTAAGAAGGAACAAAGACAAGAAAGAAGGAATGATGACTCTAAACTTTAGAAGAGAAAGGGAGATGGGCAAGACCCACATTGTTGTAGGTTTCACACAAGAGAATGCCACATGAAATTAGAAGCATGTCTTCAATGTGGCCAGATGGGGCACTACATTAGAGATTGTCCAGAAAGACGTGATGACACTACAAGAAAACACATCATTAGAGAAGGAAAATCTGGTCAGTAATATTCAAAATCTGTTCGTTATTGGTTATTAGCGATCAGCATTTCCCGTCGTCATCGGTCATTATAGATGCTGCCGTTAAAAATCAATAACGACGGCTTAAAGGTGTTAGTCGTTAAATGTCATCAACAACTAGAAAATATCCGATCGTTAAATCCAAATAAGGACCATTTAGTTGGTCATGAATATATTAATGATGAGAAATATCTTTGTCGTTGATAACCTTCAGTGGCTAATAATCCCGTCGTTAAAATCATCAATGACCAAAAAAAAATCTTGCCATCAAATTCATATAAGGACCATTTAGTTGATCGTCGAATACATTAATGACGAAAAATATCTTTGTCGTTGATAATCTTCAACGGTTTGTAATCCCATCATTAAAAGTCATCAATGACCAGAAATAATTCAGACGTTAAATCCATATAAGGACCATTTAGTTGATCATCGAATACATTAATGACGAAAAATATCTTTGTCGTTGATAATCTTCAACGACTAATAATCCCGTCGTATCAATGACCTCCAATCGTTAAATCCATGTAGTGACCATCTAGGTCACCATTAAAGGCATTAATGACCATCATAATTTTTGTCATTGAAAATCGTCCGTGACCATTAATTCGATCGTTAAGACTCAATAATGACCATAAGTAAAATGTCTTTAAAGTTATATAATGACCATGAACTTTATCAAATATTGATTTAAATGACACATGATCTACAGCGCACTTTCTCAGCAATCATTCAAATAAAAATAAACTCACAAATTATAATACAAAAGTTAAATTAATTTACCACAATGAATTGTTCATATAACTTCAAAAAAGAATAATTATCCATGCAAACAAATGTTCATAGTTATATAATGACCATGAACTTTATCAAACATTGATTTAAATAACACATGATCTACAACGCACTTTCTCGGCAATCATTCAAGTAAAAATAAACTCACAAATTATAATACAAAAGTTAAATTAATTTACCACAATGAATTGTTCATATAACTTCAAAAAAGAATAATTATCCATGCAAACAAATGTTCATAGTAGTCAAGATCAATAACATTTAGCATTCAAATTTTTATACCCATCAATCTTCTTCCTTCCCTCCAAAAAATGCTTACACTATCATAAAACCAAAATAACTTGTTTGAGCTTTGAATTGCATCTCTTTCTTTTGATATCTTCAAAATTTGTAAAGTTCACAAAATACATAAGATTTTTTAATAAATGTGCAATGACTATTGAATTAACAACAAAACGAAAAATAATAACTTATAAATAAATAAGGCAATTTAGGAGAGAACATAAAACAAACCATTTAGTTTCATTGTCTGATCCCTGTGTTGCTGGACTTTGCGCATTAGATTGTCCAAAGCAATGTTGCAGAACTTGTTGCATTTGAATTTCCATAAAGTTCAAGCGATTCTTCAAAGACTCATTCTCCTCTCGAAAAGCTTGTTCTCTTGTCGAGTGGCCCGCAACTCATTTAGTAGTGCACTTTTTGAATTTGTTCCTCTCAAATCCTTTGCCTTTATTCCACCTCTAAAGCCAATGACATGGCTACGATTTTGAAATCCAAAGCATCTCTCTACTACATCTCTCTTTTTTTATTAGCACTTGAACTTGCACATGCTTAGATGACACGATCATAATCAGAGAGGAAAAATCACGTTATTCATTTTGAGATGCATATTCATGAAAGGTAGATAATTGCACGCAATTGTATTGAAGGACAAACTTACATGATGTTTTTTAGGTGGCCAAAACTATTCACACAGAGAAAAAGTCATATGCAAGACTAATATATTGAAAATAAGAAGAATCAAATGAATATATCACAAGAAGAGAAAAGCTAATGTTGCTGCCCTCTTGAGTTATGCATATATTCCTTTCTTATTTGTTGAGATATTGAAAGTAGAGGAAAAGTTTGGGGTACCATATATCAGCAAGTACATAAGTTGGTACTTTGACATCAAGAAGGTGGTCCATACCAAAGAAAGAAAAAAATGAAGCTTATTCACATTTGTTTACAAAGAAGATCAACTCATTTCTCAAATATTAAGAGGAAATAAAAACTAGTTATGACCTTCTGACACTTACTAGCAATTCTAGTCGGTATAAAGGCACACTTGCAACTAAGAATAGATTTCAAAAGCAAGTATATGCATAATGTGCTGGATAAGACCCAAGAGACTCTAGGTAAGTGAACATTTGACTACCCATGTCTAGGAACTCAACCTTTTGAGTCAGCAAAGCATCGAAGTGACCAAGGAGAGCATTTCTTGGAGTAATAGAAACTAAAAAGCTAACACAACTACAAGCACACACTTCTCATGATTTTTCATTATGTCGTTGCTGAACCTAATGCAAAGATGTAATAAAGGGTGTGAGATTTTTGTAGGCTACAGATATAGTGAGCAGTCGACTTATTTAATCACAAAAATGGCCTAGCTATAACGCTAGCAGACTCAGTTTGCATGCTACAAAGGCTTGAATGGACAAATGAATTTTCCATCAACCACCACAAAGGAAACTAAGGAGATCTTCCTGTTAAAACTATGGGAAAGATCAAAATTCTACAAATATTAGAACAAGAGCTAGTGCTATAGAAAAAATAGTTCTTGGCATGGAAATGCAGAGGAAGTTCATCTTGAACAACTAAGCTTAAAATAATCAGCCTTCCAACGGAACAGCGAAAAGGAAATACATGGCCATGACATTCACCAAAGTAAAATTGCAAAGTCAAAACAGGAAAAAAAACAGGGCACACACATTGATGATTGAGAAGGTTGTTGGACAAGGCAAAAATGTAGGGCACAATCGCTAACGTTGGGAGGGATGTACTTACGGATTTGCAAATGATTGTAAGCAGCCAAGGATGTGGGCATATTCCTCAGACGCATCTTTGATCGCTAGCAGCCAAAGGACATGGGAATGCACGATTGAAGGCAGCTTCCATTAACAGCCTACTGGCTTCTTTATCTTAGTACCAAAAATATGATTCTCAAGAAATATGATGGCAAGTATAAACTATTTACAAATGTAAAGCTTTTTTGTTTGCCAAATATGCTAATAGGTTTTATGCTTCGTGTTACATCATCCTTCTCTTTTGACCTGCAGATTCAAGGACATATTTCAAGAGGCTTATGAGACTCAATGGAAATCCAAGTTTGAGATTTCAGGAATTTTTTTTAAAAATTTGAAGTTTTTAAATGTCTCCTACAACAAGTTGAGTGGTTTGCTTAGTGAAGAACATCCAGTTCCTTGTATGTATAACTCTGATGTAAGTGGGAATCTGTTGTCAAGCTCCATCCCGAGGTTCATCTACAAGCAGTGCCCTTTGCCATCACTGCACCTGATGATTTGTCAGCAGTTTATACTTCACTCTTTATCCATATAAGTAGTAGTCTCACAAAGCTTTCTTTGCCTTTTCTTGAATTTAGTAGTGATCTTGCAGTTTGCCATAACTTTGGGAAAAATGTTTTCATTGGCAGTATTCCTTCTTTGCCACTTGCTGATGAGAGATATAGAAACTAGACTGTTTATGCCTTTTTAGTTGATGGAAACTATCTTACAGGGTCATTGAATTCTGTAATGCTAAAGAAATGCAATAAGTTGAATGGTTTAATTGCCAACCTTAGCAAGATTGCATTAGAAATTGGTAATGCATGCAAACCTGTCCTGGCCTTGCACGCTGTCCATAACAACATTTCGGGATTTATCCCCACTAGTCTTGGGGGATTGGGGAATCTCATTAGTCTGGACCTAAGTAGGAAGGGCCAGATACTCTTGGGACAATTGAAGAGCTTAAAATATCTTTCACTGACAAGTAATAACCTTGCTGGTCAAATTCCTCTTGGTCTTGTTTAGTTGTCTTCCTTTAACATTTTGGATCTATTATCTAATTCTCTCACTGGTGAGATTCCTATTAATTTTGTTGACATGAAAAATCTCACTGTTCTTCTACTCAATAACAATAATCTTTCTGGTAATAAGCCTTCTACCATAACCAAAGCAACGACGCTTTCAATATTAAACATGTCATGCAATAATTTGTCTGCACCATTGCCTTTGAGTGCCAATGGAATGAGATGTGATAGTGTACTCGGAAACAACCTTTCCTATGTTGAAATCGGAGTTCACACTTTCAAGTATGACCTGTATTTTGTCCAGGATATCTGTAGTGAATCCTGTGTCACCGCGCTAGAATGATTCAACGCGCCTTACGAGGAGATGGATGAGTTGGATGGCGGAGTCCTCTTACGCTACCTTTTGCCCTTCATTAGACTTAGAAGCTGCCTTGTGTCAACATGTGAAATGCCATGTGGCCAACAATTATGGCATCAATAACATATTCATGATTTTTTATTCATAGTCTCTTTGGGTAGGTTGTGCATGTTTGTTTTCTCATCTGATCATATGTTTTTGTTTCTGTTTCATGTGCTTTTGTTCCCCTTATTTTCTTTTCAATATTCTGTCTATAAACAATATCCATATGTATTTCTTAGTCTTATTTGTTGCTAGCCTGAGTTTTTGATGTGTCCTGCTAAGCATTTATATAACATATCATAGGCAACAATATCATTTATCGAATGATGTTCATACCTGCCAAATAAAATTTGTACAAGCTCTCCAGGGATCAAACAGAAAGCCTTTGGGAATCTCTCCAATAAACAAATTCTGCCCCAAGTTATCAACCTCTAGGTTCTCATAGGCACCCCAATTGCTTGGAATCACCCCTTCAAACACTGCCCTCGATGCCCATGGTACTCTGAGGTTAGGGAGGGAAGCTATACTTTGAAGTCCTACCTGAAAAAATTGAATTCATCATTGTTTGCATATAGTGAATGCTTCATTTCAGGAGCTGGATGGAACAGATTTAGAAGAACAAGAACTGACAATCATGAACAATTCCCAGCTCCTCCAGCACTAAAGCTCTTTCCTTTTTTATATGAACTCTGATATACAATTCAGACTAAGGTTGGTATGTCAAAGTTTAACCTCCGACGACTAGCAAAGCATAAGAAAGACAACTGCAAGTTAGCCCACTATAGATTAAAAATATAATTTGATAGATAAAAAAATATCGAAGTTAACAAAATAGTGGAATGATATTATTGATCCATCATAAGCTTCTTTAATAACTAAAGGAAGTATTCTCTTTTCTGAATTACATATGCTTATTACACGAATCTCCATATTTCAAAAAAGATCGGCCATAATAGAGTAACTAAATATAAGAAAATATCACCATAATAGCAAAGTTGACTGACTAAACAGATTTTTTTTCCTGCCACAACAAAATCACAAATTTCACCAGCACATTCGAATAAGTTGCAAAAATGCCTTGACACAGGGGAGGGGGCGCTTTTGCCGGTGGCGGCGGCGATGAAGGGGGACCAGGATGCAGACGGTGGCGAGGAAGGGGATGGGGGCTTTTGACGAAGGGGGACGCTTGCACGAAACAGAGGGAAGGGGGGGACTTGGCTTGTGAAGGCATGCGAGTCCGATCCGGCGCGTCTGATTCGCAACGTGGGGGTGGAGGGGGGCTTCTGACCAGCAGCGGCGGGGAAGGGGGACCAGGATGCAGAGAAGGAGGACACGCACGCGCGGAGGAGCTTCTGCCGGCGGGGAAGGGGGAAGCACGGGGGGAGCCTCTATCGATGAGCGGTGAGGAAGTGGGACGCACATGGGGAGCCTCTATCGGTGAGCAGCGGGGAATGGGTCCAGGATGCTTGCACCGGGCCGGGTGTTGTGGGTAGATTGTGAGGAGGAGGCGTTAGGGTTTTTTATTGAATTTTGTAACATATTTTTTTCTTTCTTTCTATTGAATTTTTTAAAATGTAATTAAGTTAACTAAATACGTAATCTAATTTATTTTAAAAAATTTATATTGCCTTGGTAAGTATACGAGAGAAATGTTTAGTTTTCGTCAAATAAAATATTAATTGCACGTTCTACTTGATCCTAATTTATAAATAATTAATGATGACAAAGTTTAATGGTCATTAATAATCACTTTTAATGATCGAAATTTACTTTTTTGAGATGAATAATTTTCTCTTCCGCTAATAATGTGTTTAATAATGTCCATATTTTTTTCTTGTCACTATTGACTATTTTTAAGGACCATTTTTTTGTTTCGATGTTAATAATTATTGTTAAAGATCCCTTTTCTTGTAGTGTGATCACAAGAACGAAGGCAAGGATAAATAAAATAACGAACAAAGAGCTACAAGTAGAGTCAACTCCATGGAGGTTAATGAGACTTTGAACATGAATGAGGATAATTAAGATAAACTTTTAGGTATTGATGATTATATTAATTGTTATATTTTTCATGCATTAGTATCTTCGGCCATAAATTGATTAATATAAAAGACAATGAAGAAAAGTGTATGAGTGCACAAGTAAAATTGAAATTCGGGGACGAATTTAGTTTAAGGGAGAAAGGATGTAACGACCTCAATTTTTAAATAGGGATATTTAAGTCATTTGGAGGAAACACTAAGAAATTATAAGCTAAACTCTATGAAAACCCCCAAATCCTCCCTCTCCTCTCTTTTCTTATTTCTTCCACGTGACGGCTGCAACCTAAGAGGAGGAAAAAAAGATGAGAACGAGGAGGAAGAAGAGGGCAAAGAGGAAGAAGACATGAATGAGGGAAAAGAGATTAACATTGAGGAAGAGCAAGATCATAAGATGTAAAGGACATCCAACCTCTCTCTCCTCTTTCAATGGTTTGCATGTGATGAATTGAGAGTTTAAGGGAACATTGTCCTCATAATGGATTTGTGATATGAATTAATTGACTGGATCTATAAGTTTTAATACATGATTTATTGTTTCATTATCTTTCATGACCTAGATCTAAAAGATTTATTTCCACAATTAATATGATGTTCTTAGCATATTTTTATGTCTATTATTTATGCCATAGAAGAGTTCTAGATGATCTATATATTTTTCCATTGGTTTCACCTCAAAAAGTGATATTTTCGAATTAGAAATCAGGACTCCAGGACACCGGCACGACCATGCCAACTTTAGGAACAATCGTGATCGAGTGGATGTGGTCGAGGAGATTGAAAGGCTCTCGGTTATGCCCGTGACTTCTTTGTCACGACCGTGACAAGGCCAAGCACGTCGTGATCAACTTGGTCACGACTATGAGCGAGAGTAACGAAGCTGAAATTTGGTTATGGCTAGAAAATGACAGAGAAAAGGTTGAACACGATCATGAAAAATCTAGGCACAACCGTGACAACACTCGGCACAGTGGTGACTCTACTAAGCACGACCATGACATTGTTGGGCATGACCATGACATTGCTGGATATGACCATGACATTTTTGGGCACCACTGTGACGCTAGAAATATTTTTTATGATATTTTAAACCTATTTTCATATGTATATAGGTTATGTATGGATGTGCATTGATTGTATATGACACGTAGATACAGGTAATCAAATTAGGCTATAATATGAAGAATGATTTATATGAATGATTGAAGAATGAACCTATAGTTGAAGAATGTCTGTCACTCGTCAATGGTGGGAAGCAAAGTCCTGCACTTATGTATGTACTTCAAGGAGAACTAAGCCCACGAAGTAAAGTCCTGCATTTGTGTATGTGTTTCTCAAAGAACAAAGTCTCTCACTATTATGGAGTGCATATTCCTTGAAATAAAGTCTCTCACTATTATGATGTGCGTGTTCCCAAGATGTGACATAGCTAGCCAATGAGATGATGTTGATATGATTCTTTCAACTATGTTAAGATCAAAGATGTTATAAGATAAAGTAGGAATGAAAGTGAAGTTTAACTTCAAATGTATCTCACGACAAAGAAAGTTAAGATGATGAAGAAGAAGTAAAGATGGAAAGTAAAATTTATAGAATCCCTTTTCCTTCCAAAACGGATGACCATTATAGAATCGGTCGACCGTCGGACAGTGCGAGACTATAAATAGTCTCCAGAACGATCGACCAATACATTATCGGTCGCCCGTTCTGAACCGACAAAAACACTATTTTTACATGATTTCTTTCCAAATCATACATACATCAACATTTTGAACACCTATTGACTTCTAGACAGCATATGAGGCCTTCCATAACATTCTTAACACTCTAATCATGAACCACATGAGATTTTCACATGAAGACATTTAACATGCTAATCAATATCATAATGTACATGAGTTTTAAACATTTTCATAATAAGCCAACAAAAGATCAATGAACATTCTAATACTAAGCATAATGAGCAATTAGAGCATGAAGCTATGAAACACATGGCATAATCATGGATAGCAATAGAATAGTAACTAAGAATCATTAAATGCACATTTTCCTAACCCTTCACTCTAAGAACAAGGGATTTGTTCTTATGCCCTAATCCATACATTAAAATATCATTAGGGTGAGATAGGGAGGTTTGGATCCCCTCAAACATATCTTGGTTGCAAAATCCTAAATCCTAGCTTCTTTTCTTCTTCCTCTAACTCCCTCTTGCTGTCCACACAAAAGAGAGTTTAACACTATGCTAATGGCTCAATGGAGAGAGATTAGCATGGAGAAAAGAAAGTATACTATAGCAACAATGGGGTGCATGCTATTGACCAAAGGATAATCCATGGAAACTTACTGTAGCAGCAATGGGGTCTCCTTGCTTGTTGGCCAAATGGGGAAATGAGGGCTGTGTGCTATAGCTTGAGGTGAGAGGGAGGTGGCCGAATGGGTACTGTAGCAAGGGGATTCCTATTGCTTTCGGTCGCATGGAGGTAGGTGGGGTGCATTAGGGCATTATTTTATTGCTTTAGGTAGATGGGCTTTGGGTTGTGGTGCGGTTGGGCCTTCTTTGATCTTTTTCCTTTTTTTTAAACTAACCGAATGTTACAACCTACTCCCCTTAAATAAGAATTCGTCCTCGAATTTTAGTAAATCTTATATTACTTACCGAAGAGTTTCGGAAACTTCTCTCGCATTTCCTCTTCGAGTTCCCATGTTGCTTCTTGTCCGCAGTGATGCTTCCATGCCACTTTGACCATAGGTATGGTCTTGTTCTTGAGGTACTTCACTTGATAGTCTATGATCTCTAGAGGTTGCTCCACATATGTTAAGTCATCTTTGATATTTGGCTCCTCAATCCGAATCACATTTACTTCATCGTGAATATACTTTCGGAGCATAGATACATGTAAACATTGTGAAGTCTAGCATATGAGGGTGGTAATGCTAACTTATAGGCTGCTTCACCAACTTTCTCAAGGATCTGAGAGGGTCCAATATCTCATGGAGTCAACTTTCCTTTCTTGCTAAATCTCATAACACCCTTAGTTGGAGAGACTTTGAGCATCACATTATCGCCAACTTCATAAAGTTGTTCTCTTCTTCTCAAATCCGAAATAATAGAAGCTGGGATTCCGTGCAAACGAATAATCTCATTCCCATATAACTCTACCATGCTTTCCATAGATTGACTCACTTTCATAGGAATAAAGTGAGCCGACTTCGTCAAACTGTCTACTACAACCCAAATTACATCATGCCCTTTCCGGGTTTGCGGTAATCCTACCACAAAGTTCATAGAGATACTTTGTCATTTTCATTCTGGAATAGGTAAGGGTTGTAACTTGCCACAAGACCTTCGGTGTTCAATCTTGACTTGTTGGCAAACTATGCACTTAGCTACATACTTGGCCACCTTTTTCTTCATGTCTTCCCACCAAAAGCTCCTTTGCAAGTTCTTGAACATTTTGGTGCTTTCGGGATGAATTGAGAATTCAGACTTGTGATATTCATTCAAAATTTCTATTCTCAGTGCCTTGTCCTTTGGAACCCATAGACGATTCTTGTACCTAATCGTTCCACCTTCGTGCATACTCGAAGTGATTTCTTTCTCTTTTTGCATACGTTGATCATTCTAACATATTTTGGGTCCCTTCTTTGGACTTGAACAATTCTTTTCACTAAGCTTGATTCGATCACATGATGAGCCATACATATAATCCTTCGGCCACAAATGCTTGGGGCCCATTGCACTATGCTTTCCACAAGATTCCACTTGTGTACACTCAAACATCCAAGTGATCATTCCCACTTGCGACTTAATACATCGGCAATTACATTTGTCTTTCCGAGGTAGTACAATATTGCGAACTCATAGTTCTTAAGAAACTCAAGCCATCTTCTTTGTCTCATGTTCAACTCCTTTTGAGAGAACACATACTTTAGGCTCTTATGGTCCGTGTACACTTCAAAATCTTCACCATACAAGTAGTGGCGCCATATCTTCAATGCAAATACCACCGCCGCCAACTCTAGATCATGAGTTCGATAGTTGACTTCATGCTTCTTCAATTGTCGAGAGGCATATGCAACTACTTTGCCATGTTGCATAAGTACACATTTTAATCCGGTATCACAAGCATCACTATAGATGACATAGCCTCCACTTTCCGTGGGAATGACTAGGATTGGTGCCATTGTAAGTCTTCTTTTTAGCTCTTGAAAGCTTACTTCACATGCTCGTGATCATATGAACTTCTCGTCCTTCCTTGTCAACTTAGTCATAGGAGCGGCAATCTTGGAAAAGTTTTGGATAAACTTTCTATAATATCCAGCAAATCCCAAAAAACTTCGAATCTCGGTCACATTCTTGGACATATTCCAATTCATCACCGCTTCAACTTTTGTCGGATCCACGGCCATTCCATGTCTTGACACAATATGTCCAAGAAACATCACCTCCTTAAGCCAAAATTTGCATTTAGAAAACTTAGCAAAGAGCTTGTTTCTTCTCAAGGATTCCAAAACGATGCGAAGATACTCTCGGTGCTCTTCCGGGCTTGATGAGTAGATGAAGATGTCATCCACAAACACGATCACAAATTTGTCCAAGTATGGACAGAAGACCCTATTAATCAAATCCATGAATGCGGCGGGCGCATTCGTTAGTCCAAAAGGCATAACCAAAAATTCGTAATGTCCATACCTTGAACGAAATGCCGTTTTGGGAACATCTTGCTCGACTACCCTTAATTAGTGGTAGTCACTCCTTAAGTCGATTTTGGAAGAAACTGACGCCGATGCTAATTGTTCAAAATGATCATCGATTCTTGGTAAGGGGTACTTGTTCTTCACTGTCACCTTGTTGAGCATGCGGTAATCGATGCACAACCTTAAGGAGCCATCCTTCTTCTTGACAAACAGCACTGATGCGCTCCATGGTGAGACGTTTGGCTTAATGAATCCCTTGTCCAAAAGTTCTTGCAGTTGCATCTTCAATTCATGCATCTCCGTCGGAGCCATTCAGTAAGGCGACTTTGAAATGGACGCGGTACTCGAAAGTAGCTCAATATTGAACTCAACTTTCTTTCTTGTCGGCAATCCCGCAATGTCTTCCGAAAAGACATCGAAATATTCTCTCACCACATCAAGGATTCAAGTGTTTTGGGTTGTGAATCTGTCTCGATGACACTTGCCAAGAATCCTCTTGCTCCTTTTTTTATCATTTTGCTTGCCTTAGTTACTGAAATTAGCACATTGGCTTCCTTGGAGGGAATTCCTCTAATCATTGTAGGCTTTCCATGATGATCACTTATAAAAACTTTATTTTCTTTGCAATATATACGAGCATCATTATATGATAACCAATCCATTCCTATGATTATCCATCATAGGAAGTAATATGAGATCACATGACAAATTCTTCCTATCTATTTCTATAGATACATTGAGAATATATCTCCTAGTGACTACCATGCCAGTGGGAGTCACTACCTCTAGTTAATAATTAGTAATTATAAGCCTTACTTCAACCATACTAGCAAATGCATGTGATATAAAAGAATGAGTTGCACCCGAATCGAAAAGAATATTTGCATGGTGACCGACAATTAGATTATTACCTTGGATCACATCATTTTCTTGAGTGGCCTTATCAACTTCCATTGCGAAAGCCCTTACTGGAGCTCCTGGTGGGTTTACCACCATCTTTCCTTTATCTCGGTTGCCCCCTTGCTTCTCCGGGCAGTCCCTAATGTAGTGACCCACCTTGCCACATTGCAGACATGCTCCGACCCTAAAGCGGCATTCGCCGGCATGAGGTCTCCCACAAGTAGTGCAGATCGGCCTTGGTTGTTCCACCTTCTTTGGGGAGTGATATGGAACTTTCCTTGAGCTTTTTTCCTCATGCGTCTTGATCGCTTTTCCTTTAGCATTCTTTCTTTCATTGTACTTTCTTTCATGTTCAGTGCGCGAGCTCCACAGCATCCTTCATAGTGGTGCAGCGAGCACTCCTAGCCCATGGTTGCAGTTCGGGGTTCAGCCCATTGATAAACATCTTCGTTCTTCGAAGCTCATTCTCATTGAGCTCCCCATACTTCTCCAACCTTAGGAACGTGTTCACATACTCACCCACGGCCATACTTCCTTGGACGAAGTTGAGGAACTCGTCTCTCTTCTTTTCCTTCACATGATCAGGAAAGAAACGAGCCTCGAACGCCTCTATGAAGCTTTCTCATTCGACCTCTTCTTCACTCTCGAAGGTAGTCTTCAAGCGGGCCTTCCACCAGGCCTTATCTTGGCCACAAAGGCGATGTGTTGCATACATCACATTGCGAGCTCCAGAACATCTCATGACTTTGAGGATGTCCCCTACTTCTTCGATCCACGATTCAGCTAACTCGGGATCTCCTACTCCGTCAAACTTCGGAGGTTGCAGTCTTAAGAACCTTTCGATGGAATAATCCGGTTCAATGGATCTTTGGGTATTTTGTGCCGCCCGGATTAATCCATCGAGGAATGCGTTCCTCTCATAATCTTCATCAACGATTGCCCATCTTGACATCTACATTCATAGTCAAACAAACATAGAAACAATAATAGCATAAGCTAATCATATGATAACATTTACCTTTAGGTTCGGTGGCACCTCATGACGATTGCACATGAACTTTACACTTAGACACTTTAGCCAACCAATGGCTTACACATCCTAAAACTTATACATAAGAGCCAAACTATGGCTCTGATACCATACTGTAACGCTCCCAAAATTTGGTCCAAATTTAAAACTTTGCCGAACCCTAGGCGACGTTACATTGACGTGACCTTGACCTAATTTCATAAAACTTACAGCGGAAACATAACATAATAAACATAAAACATTAATATCATAACAGCAGAAGACTTTAATATAATTAAATTCCAAGATACATAAACTGGCCCATGGGCCTGACAGGCTCTAACGTATACCCAATAGAGGGTTCATCATATATAAATAAGTTTAAGTGGAGTACATGACTCAATAAGGCCCATAAATCATATATAAAACACTCTTACAATAGTTCATCATGATAACATAATATAAGTAAAAGACTTGGGCTATAGCCCGACAGACCCATGTGCAATATCGCCGTCACGAGACTCTCGCCGTCGAACCTAAGCCTCCTCCATACCTGCACGAATCCATGAGGTGTAGGGAATTTCTCTCGTTAGAGTATGTTGAGGCCCATGCATGCTATGATCTTATAACATAATTTCTATATGTCATGACATATGCATTTCATCATCATAGAACATAAGTCATGTGCATGCTATGAGTTACTTATGCATACTATATGACATGTGAGCATATCATTATGGTAAGATAAGATAACATGTAACATCATAATCTTTATATCATGCATATCATAACTTATCATCATATTTATTATTATGCTATTGCATATCATATCTTGTCATCATACTTGTTATTATGCTATTGCATATCATGATATTGTCTTACTTTACTTTGTCATCTTTATTCATGACATCATATGACGTGACAAGTGGACATTCATAATGCATCCTCATAGGTGCTTCTTCATCTTTATCATCTTTGTCTTTATGTCCCAAGTCATTCATCAGTTATCTTTACATCTTTTCATCTTTTATTTTTATTTAGATATTTTCTTATCTTGTCGATTAAGAAGGGTAGTGACTCATAAATCATAATTCTCCCCGTAGGTGAGGTCTTTATTCTCATCCGTAGATGAGGTCTTTATCCTCCATGAAGGTCAGGTCTTTATCCTTCTCCGAAGGCAAAGTCTTTATCCTCCCTAAAGTTGAGGTCTTTATCCTCATTCGTCAATGAGGTCTTTCCCCACCCGTCGATAGGGTCTTAGGTTGGGTACCGATTGGTCCCGAGTCATAAAAATGTCACTCCTTCATCAATTCGTCTTTTAATCATGTTCATCAATACATAAAATCATTCAATACATGTTGCATATTTTTAACTCTATTTAAGGTCATAAGAAACTTCAAATCAGGCTAAGTGTGGACATTCAATCATAACCAATCATCTTCTAGATCAGACGATCATTTTAGGTAACGGTCGACCACTGGTCTTATATTGGGCGACCGATCGAATTATCGGTCGGCCATTATGATCTTTTCGGACGACCGAAACCGTGTTCAGGTTTGTCTGTTAATTACAGAATATGATGACTCTCTAAAACGGACGACTACTGGTATAACGGTCGACCATTATGGGTCTTTCGGACGACCGAAACTGGGTTCAGGTTCGTTCACTAATCACAGAATGTAATGGCTGCTTAAATCGGACGACCGATGGAATATCGATCGACATGTTCGTGACCTTCGGACGATCGAAATAGGGCGTTCGATTGACTGCTAATCACAAAATGTTTCGACTCCATATATCGGACGATCGTTGGTATATCGGTTGACCTTTACATTGCTATCGGACGATCGAAATAGGGTCTTTGATCACCCGCTAATCACAAAATGTTCAGTCCTTCCAAAACGGACGACCATTATATAATCGGTCGACCGTCGGACAGTGCATGATTACAAATGGTCTCCAGAACGGTCGACCGATACATTATCGGTCGTCCGTTCTGAGCCGACAGAAATACGATTTTTACATGATTTCTTTTCAAATATACATACATCAACATTTTAAACACCTATTGACTTCTAGACGTCATATGAGGCCTTCCATAATATTCTTAACACTCTAATCATGAACCACATGAGATTTTCATATGAAGACTACTAATCAATATCATAATGTACATGAGCTTTAAATATTTTCATAATCAGCTAACAAAAGATCAATGAACATTCTAATACTAAGCATAATGAGCAATTAGAGCATGAAGTTACGAAACACATGACATAATCATGGATAGCAATAGAATAGTTACTAAGAATCATTAAATGCACATTTTCCTAACCCTTCACTCTAAGAAGAAGGGATTTGCTCTTATGTCCTAATCCATACATTAAAACATCATTAGAGTGAGATAGAGAGGTTTGAATCCCCTCAAACATACCTTGATTGTAAAATCTTAAATCCTAGCTTTTTTCCTTCTTCCTCTAACTCCCTCTTGCTGTCCACACAAAAGAAAGTTTAACACTATGATAATGGCTCAATGGAGAGAGATTAGCATGGAAAAAAAGTTTACTATAGCAACAATGGGGTGTATGCTATTGACCGAAGGATAATCCATGGAGACTTAACGTAGCAGCAATGGGCTGGCCGAGGGAGGTGGCCGAATGGGTACTGTAGCAAGAGGATTCTTATTGCTTTCGGCCGCATGGGCTTTGGTGCGGTTGGGGCTTCCTTGATCTTTTTCCTTTTTTTTTTTTTAAACTAACCGGATGTTACATATCCGCTGTCCCGATCGCCACCAACGCGACGCCTCTCATTCACCACGACCTCCTCCTCTCCCATGTGTCACGCCCTTACGCTTCGGATATGAAACACCAGACGTGCGGCTCGACGAACCCTGCTCGGTCGCCGATCAGCCCTCGTTTGGACGTGCCTTGGACCCCGGCCGTACACGCCCCGGATGCACAACGAAACACCCGCCCAGGAAGAAGAGAGGGAGGCTAAGAGTTTAGAGGAAAACTAGAGAATATTATTGAGCAATCTCAGATTGTCCAGGATGGTCTTACAAGCCTTGATTACATGTCCTTTTATAGTGCCCAAGAGAAACAACTCCTAGTCTAAGTTAAGGACCTAATCCTATTAGGCATGCAAGCCCTTCTCTAGAAAAAACCTCCTTGGAGTAGGAGTAGAAATCCAGCAACCTTGGAGTCCTAGAAGAATTCGGCCAGCACTCCTTCAAAGTCCATCTTGAAGGCAAACTGGTCAGGCCGCCCTCCTGGCGCCCTGCCATGTCCGGGGCGCGCCCCGGGTGCGCCCGCCGGGACAAGTCCTTGTCCTACTAGGACTAGGACTGTTTTCCTGTGGCCTCTCCCCATCTTCAGTCCTCCTATGATTAGGACTTCATCTCCAAGTGACCCTCGATCCAGAAGGAAGCTCCGTCCGCGCCCAAGTCCTACTCGACCTAGGAGAGGTCCGAATTCTTATTCCTACTAGGAGTAGGAATCCTTCCGATCCTGCACTTCTCCACGCGCTCGTCCTCCTACTCATGATAGGAGTCCAAGTCTTCATCTCCAGAAGCTCCTCCCTCCTCGTCGGACCTTCGGAGTGTTGGACGACTCCTATTCCTACTAGGAGTAGGAATCGCCCCGGCCACGCCCGCCTCCTCGCGCGCATGGCCACGCCCGCTCGGGGCGCGCCCTTCAGTGGGCAGGAGTGACATCCTCCCCCACCGAAGTTGTTGCCGTCCCCGGCAACTCCGGTGCGCCTCTTGAACTTGTCGGTGTGCTCATGTCGTTCACTAATCCACGTGTCTCCACTTCACGCCCAGAGTCTTCTGCATCCTTGTAGAATCTCTTCAGCATGCTCACGTGGAACACTGAATGGATCTGTCGCAATTCTTTGGGAAGATCCACCTTGTAGGCCACCGTGCCTACTCGCTTGGTGATGACGAAGGGACCCTCGTACCTTCTCAACAACCCTTGGTGCAGGTTCCTAAGTGCTTTGAACTGACGTGTTCGTAACTTCACAAGAACCTTGTCTCCCACCTGGAACTCGACATGCCTCCGCTTCTGATCAGCGAACTTTTTCATTTTGCGCACCGCTTTATCCAAGATGGCCCTCGACGCCTCGAGGTTGTCCTGCCAACCACGCGCCACATGATACGCCGCCGGACACTTCCCCGCGTACCTGGCCGCCAGTCCTGCAGGCGTCACTAGCTGCCTCCCAGTGACGATCTCGAACGCACTTTGTTGCGTCGCCTCGCTCTTCTGCATGTTGTACGAAAATTGTGCAACGTCCAAGAGCTTTGCCCAATCCTCCTGATTGGCTGCAACAAAGTGCCTCAGGTAGATTTCCAGAAGATGGTTGGCCCGCTCCGTTTGGCCATCCGTCTGGGGGTGGAAAGCTGTCGAGAAGCGCAGCTCCGTCCCCAGGAGCCGGAAGAGCTCCCTCCAGAAGTGACCCGTGAACCTCGGATCACGATCACTGATGATGATCTCAGGTACGCCCCAGTATTTTACTACATGCTTGACAAACAAGCGGGCGACCTCTTCCGCCGAGCAATGCTTTGGAGCCGGGATGAAGGTTCCATACTTTGAAAACTTGTCGATCACCACCATGATCGATCCCGCTCCCCCAGATTTAGGCAAGGCTGAGATGAAGTCCATAGTCACCATCTGCCATGGACGCTCCGGTACGGGCAAGGGTTCCAGCAACCCTGCCGGCTTCTTCTGCTCAAGTTTGTCCTGCTGACATTTGAGACATGTTCTCACATATGCCTCGACATCCTCTGTCATCTGAGGCCGGAAGTAGGAGTCTTCAACCAACGCCAAGGTACGAGCCGCTCCCGGGTGGCCCGCCCACTTCGAGTCATGACAGTCCTTCAATATCGACCGTCGAAGACCCTCCCATCGTGGCACGTACAACCGACGTCCCACTGTGAACAACAACCCATCTTCTGTCCAGAATCGTCGTGACTTGCCCTCCCCGACAAGTCGAAGCATCTCCAGAGCCTTAGGATCCTGCTTTAATCCCACCCGGATGTGATCCTTGAAGTCCATGCGGATGGCGCTTATCGTTGCAAGCTGCACCTTGCGACTTAGGGCATCGGCCACCACGTTGGTCCGTCCCGTCTTATATTCCAAGACGTAATCGAACTCCGCCAAGAAGTCCTGCCATCGTGCCTGCTTCGGGCTCAGCTTCTTCTGATTCTGAAAGTAAGATGTTGCTACGTTGTCCGTCTTCACAACGAATGCGCTCCCAAGAAGATAATGCCTCCACGTGCGCAAGCAGTGCACCACCGTGGTCATCTCCTTATCATGGACCGGATATCGTTGCTCGGCCTCGTTGAGCTTCCGGCTCTCGAAGGCCACTGGGTGTCCCTCCTGCATGAGGACACCACCCAATGCGAAGTCGGAAGCGTCCGTTTGCACCTCAAACGGCTTCCCGTAGTCGGGTAGACGCAAGCACGGCTCCTCCGCCACTTCGTTCTTCAGGCCTTCAAATGCCTTCACGCATTTCTCTGACCATACCCACTTCGCGTTCTTCTTCAGAAGGTCGGTGAGGGGCGCAGTCCGTCGCGAGTATCCCTCGATGAACCTTCTGTAGTAGTTGGCGAGTCCCAAGAACGATCGCATCTCCGGAACGTTCGTTGGCGGCTCCCAGTCGAGAATAGCTTGGACCTTCCCCTTGTCCATGCTGATCTTCCCGGCTTTAATATGGTGCCCAAGGAACATCACTTCCGGATGGGCGAACGAGCATTCCCCGAGCTCGTTCTCTCGCAGTAGCTTGAACACCTCCCCGGGATGCTCCATGTGCTCTGCGAGCTTCTCCGAGCATGCCACTATGTTGCCCAAGTGCACCACCACGCACTTGTCCAATAGTGGGTGAAAGATCTTGTTCATCCTTGACCCATCCTGCTTCCTCTGAAGTAGGACCGGCGCCCCACCGGGTGCCTTCGAGGATCCCATGAACCCAGCTTTCAGCAACTCGCTCGGTTGTTTCCGAAGCTCCTCCAGCTCCGGAGGTGCCATGCGATACGGCCCCATAGTCGGAGGCTTCGCACTGGCACCAGGTCGATGGCGTGATCGATATCTCGGCGAGGAGGAAGTCTGCTCGGCAGTTCTGGCGGCATTACATCCTTGTACTGCTCCAGAAGCCTTTCCACTTCCTCTGGGACGCCTTGAACCTTGAGCCCGGTCTCGTTGAGCTTCAAGGCAGCCAAGTAGGTGACCTCCTTCCGACGTATGCCCTTATCAAGTTGCATCGCCGAAAGCATCTTGGACTTCACGTTGGCCCTCGTCGTGGCAACTTCATGCGAAGCTTCCTGAGATAAAAGACGAATCCCCTCCTGGGAAAGTCTCACCTCACAGAACGCATCCATGAACTCCATGCCCAGGACGAACCGATGGTCGTCCATGTTGACGATCGTCATGGTGATCGCTCCTTCCCACTCCCCCACCTTCGTGTGGATATCCTTGGCCGTACCAAGGATTGGCTGGGAGGCCGCGTTCACGGTCTTGATCAGGCCTGGCTCCTTGACATACCGTATGCCAAGTCGTGCCGCTTCCCTTGAATCCATGAAGTTGTGCGTGGCTCCAGTATCAACCAGAGCGGTCGAAGTGTGGCCATTCACTGCGACCTCCACGAACATCAGGCCCTTCGCGGTCTTCTTCACTTCCTTCGTCGGGAGCGTTGCGGCAGCAGTCGTCAGCGCCATTATAGACCCCATGTGTGCAGCGCCTTGCTCGGTGTCCATGGTAGATGCCATGGTCGAGAGCCCCTTCTTTGTGTCGCACTCCCTCGCGTAGTGCGGCCCTCCACAGAGGAAGCATCTGACCGTCTTCTTGGCATCTCCCTTCGATGTCGTCGCCTTCCTCTCTTGCTTATCGTTCTTCTTGCCACCTGCTCGGGCTCCGTCCTTCTTGGACTTGCCCTGATCCTTAGCACCCGCGCCAGGATCCCAGTTTGCTGAAAACTCCACCAAAGCTTCAGCAGCGACCAATGCTCCGTTCATGGTCGTTATCCTCTGACGTCTCAACTCCTGAGCCGCCCATGGTTTCAACCCCCGCAGGAAGAAGAACAACCATGTCGACTCCTCCATGCTCCCGGGCATCTCCAACATAAGTGGTTGGAACTTTTCGATATATTCCTTCACGGAACCCGTTTGCTTGAGAGAGGTCAGCTTGTTCATAGCCACTTCTTGTGCATTGCCGGGGTAGAATTGCTTCTTCAATTCCACCTTGAAGTCTGCCCAAGACTCTATCGGAGTCTCGTCTCCTTCCTCCATCCGACGCCACCACAAGAGCGCACCATCCACCAGGTAGCGCACGGCCATGTCGATCTGGTCCTTCTCGACCACGATCTTGCTCGTCTTGAAACCCTTTTCAAGACACCAAAGAAAATCGTCGATGGTCGTCGCCTCCCGCGCACCATCATATTTCTTCGGTTCCGGTCCCAAGAACTTGGGCACCGGGGTCTTCGATCGCAGCCCTCCTGCATCGAAGAGAAGACCTTTGAGCAGCAACAAATCTGTCTCCATGGCCTTCCACCTTGCATCCATAGCCTCCTCTATGGCTGCAACGCGGCTGGACAGCTCCTGGTGTAAGGCTCCTCCTTGCTCCAGTGCCAAGCTGTGTTCTCCTGCCGCGGCTTCCAAGATACGGACCGCCTCGTCCGTTTCCTGAAGACTTCGTTCCAGCGCCTCCATATTCTTCTCAATATGGTTGCCGGGATCTCTGGACTTTGCTCGCGTATTCTTTTTCTTTTCCCCAACGTCCGCACCTTGGACTCGACCCCGGGTCGTGTCCTCAGCTTCCATCGAACGGCCTTTGCTCAAAGCACCTTCTTCTCCTGACATAGTCGGAACCTAAGCTCTGATACCACGTTGTCACGCCCTTACGCTTCGGATATGAAACACCAGACGTGCGGCTCGACGAACCCTGCTCGGTCGCCGATCAACCCTCGTTTGGACGTGCCTTGGACCCCGGCCGTACACGCCCCGGATGCACAACGAAACACCCGCCCAGGAAGAAGAGAGGGAGGCTAAGAGTTTAGAGAAAAACTAGAGAATATTATTGAGCAATCTCAGATTGTCCAGGATGGTCTTACAAGCCTTGATTACATGTCCTTTTATAGTGCCCAAGAGAAACAACTCCTAGTCTAAGTTAAGGACCTAATCCTATTAGGCATGCAAGCCCTTCTCTAGAAAAAACCTCCTTGGAGTAGGAGTAGAAATCCAGCAACCTTGGAGTCCTAGAAGAATTCGACCAGCACTCCTTCAAAGTCCATCTTGAAGGCAAACTGGTCAGGCCGCCCTCCTGACGCCCTGCCATGTCCGGGGCGCGCCCCGGGTGCGCCCGCCGGGACAAGTCCTAGTCCTACTAGGACTAGGACTGTTTTCTTGTGGCCTCTCCTCATCTTCAGTCCTCCTATGATTAGGACTTCATCTCCAAGTGACCCTCGATCCAGAAGGAAGCTCTGTCCGCGCTCAAGTCCTACTCGACCTAGGAGAGGTCCGAATTCCTATTCCTACTAGAAGTAGGAATCCTTCCGATCCTGCTCTTCTCCACGCGCTCGTCCTCCTACTCACGATAGGAGTCCAAGTCTTCATCTCCAGAAGCTCCTCCCTCCTCGTCGGACCTTCGGAGTGTTGGACGACTCCTATTCCTACTAGGAGTAGGAATCGCCCCGGCCACGCCCGCCTCCTCGCGCGCATGGCCACGCCCGCTCGGGACGCGCCCTTCAGTGGGCAGGAGTGACACATGGGCGCCATTCGTCTCCCGTCCCTCGCCCTCCTCCTCTCCCCTTCCAAAACCCTGAGGACTTTCCCCCGCTCCGCCTCCCACCTCCGCCTCCGTATGGCCGCCGGCAAGGCCTCCGCCTATCCCTCCGACGCCGGCAGAGGCCTCACCACACGTAGCCTCGCCAAGGAGGACGTGTCGGCGTCCACGCCTCCTCCGGCCGACTGGAAGCCTTCCTCCTCGGGATACGAGGGCTCCGTCACTCCCCGGTCGGTGGACTTCAATGCCTGGTACCTCGATGTCATAGCCAGCGCGGAGCTCGCGGACTACGGTCCCGTCCGTGGTACCATGGTCATCCGCCCTTATGGCTATGCAATATGGGAGGCTATCCAGGTACGCTGTTTACTTCATTTGAACGGCCAGATTGGTTGCCTCAGTGCATAACAATGTTATCTTCACTTGCTTCTCGTGGGCTTCAGGAGTATTTAAATGCCAAGTTCAAGGAGACAGGGCACAGCAACATGTACTTTCCTCAGGTACATTCATCTTTTATCTACCAACTGTAACATTCAGGTATAATTTTTATTTTTATAGTAAACTCACTTTTGAATTTACACCTATACTTAATTTTGAGTATATGGGCAAAACTGTTTAATTTTGAGTATATGGGTAAAAAGAAGATTCAACTGTTTAATTTTGAGTGTTTATATGGGCAAAACTTTACACAACCATTTTCCCTTTGATCTTTTTATGAAAAGAATGATTCTAGAGAAGGTCCTGATTGGATGTTTGTGAGAGTTAGCAAACTTATCAGTACTAGAGAGAGCTTCTACGTCAGCAATTTGGATCTCTTAGACAATATTTTGTTACTCCTGAAGTGCAAAACTCTTGGACAATATTTTGCCGTATGGTGGCCAATTTGAAATAGTGGAATGCTTCTTTGGCTTCCATGTAAAGTTTGGATTGACATAATATTTGGCATGCAAAAACCCTTTCGGTGTCTTTTCCACGATTAGCTGCCTTAGCACAAGATCGCCAGGCTACTGTTGCTGATTGTTGGTCAGAATCCTTGCTGTCTAAGGGTATTTGGACACCTCTCTTTGTCTCAGCGCTATCAGATCAACGAGTAGATGACCTCCTATGCCTATTAGAGAGGTTGAACGGGCTAGCACCAGACAATTCCAGACGAGACTCTTGGGTATGGACTGCAGGTCAATTCTCAGTCAATGCTGTACATAAATTGTTGGATGAGGATAATAGGACGAATGATGATGAATTGCGGATGGATTGTAACCTTATCTGGCGATTAAAAATTCCTCTTCGTATTAAAATCTTTGCATGGCTTCTTAGACGTCAACGACTGCCAACTAAATACCTTATATCACAATGGTACCCTACAATAAGCATCACGTGCACATTGTGCGAGGATAGTGATGAGAACCCGGATCATCTCTTTTTTGGTTGCACTGTGGCAAGGGCTGTATGGAGGGAGGCAGGATGTCACTGGTTGAACACAACTTCAACACAGGATTTTTGGAGAACATTTCGATTTGGAGGTCATATCATCATCTATACATCGAAGCAACAACGAGCAATCCCAATTGCGTTCCTGTGGTCCATATGGTCTCAACGCAATGGAGTCACATTTAGAGGCGAACGAATTTACACCGAAAACGTAGTGGCATTTGCTAAGCATATGGTGCATAGTTGGATGGTGTAATATAACATGCTTTGTGTAATGATATGATCCAATGTAACCTACTTTTGCATCAATAGATCTGGATGGTTGCACCTTTTGGCAACCATCCTTCCCCTTCTCAAAAAAAAAAAAAAAAAAAAAAAACTCAACTTCAGGCCCGAAGAAACAACATAGAGGCAGTTGATCAAATTTTGGAGAATTTGGGAGGTGCAAAGTCATTTTATTTAGATAAAGAGAAAAGAGACACTAAGTCAGCTACAGGCCTCTGTTCCCTGGTTGCTTACAGAATTCTAAACAAGATACTTTCCTGCTGATTGGGGTAATATCTCTATCTTTCTAAATTGGGCTGGACCTTTAAGCAACACACAGATTTGAGAAAGGTTCAGGTTGGTAGGAAAAGGGATTAATCTTTTCACTTTCATGCATTTTTTCCTCTAAAAAATTTCATGCATTTTCTTATTCATCTAATGTTATATATATATACATATATATATATATATATATATAATGTTTATATATTAAAACTATTACAGAAATCATTTCATGAGTCTATTATTTGATATGACCACATTTCATAATGCTAGATCCTATCCCTTTTGGGATATAAAGAATATCTGAAATAGATGCACACAATACTTTTATATTTTTCACCCATTTGGGAGAAGAGTTAACAATCGAGCTATTACATGGGGCTTATCAGTTGTCTCCACACATTTTGCTGTAACTTTGTTAGACACTTATTGGTAACCATTGTCATTTTCTACTTCACTGCACGCCATTATGCATAATCATATGAAAGCACAATATAATTGAAATATCTTACTGTTTACTGTTGTTATTTCTCATTTGTTTTTCTTAAGCTATTATTTTGTTGCAGTTTATTCCCTACTCATTTATAGAGAAGGAAGCATCCCATGTGGAAGGCTTTAGTCCTGAACTAGCACTTGTGACAATTGGAGGAGGAAAACAACTTGAGGAAAAACTAGTGGTACTTATTGCACAAAACTGTAATATTGTTCAATGCTTCCCTAGTGCTTTTCATTTCAACATTTACCTGCAACATTTCCTGCTTCTAGTGGTTATCAAATTTATATCTATGATTTCCCTAACAAAAAAATATTTTTGATTTTTTTAAAAATAAATTTAAATTCTAACTTTGAAGTGTTGACAGGTAAGACCAACAAGTGAGACAGTAGTAAATCACATGTTTACACAATGGATCCATAGTCATCGTGATCTTCCACTTATGATTAACCAGGTTTGCTATACATCTCACATGTTAGTTTCGTGTACTTCACCTATTTTTCAAAATTTTTATCTTTAAAACTATCTTGTTTTCAGTGGGCTAACGTTACAAGATGGGAGATGAGGACCAAGCCATTTGTGAGGACTCTTGAATTTCTTTGGCAGGAGGGTCATACAGCTCATGCAACACTAGAAGAGGCAGAGAAAGAGGTTTGTTTTTCGCATTTGGATTTCTGAAAGAACTTCAAGTTTCTGTTTTTTGTTTATCTTTATGTCTTTTTTCTGCAGGCATTACAGATGATTCATGTCTATAAGAAATTTGCTTATGAGCAAGCTGCAATACCTGTTATTGCAGGTAGGAAATCAAGGGCTGAGACTTTTGCTGGTGCTGATCGAACTTATACTATTGAAGCTATGATGGGAGATAAGAAGGCGTTACAAGCTGGAACAAGCCATAATCTTGGACAAAATTTTTCTCGTGCCTTTGGAACACAGGTTATTGCTTGAAACGAACTTAATAATTTACCACATGATCCATTGATTTGTATGCATTAGGTTCCAATTTCACCTAATCTAAATACTTTTTTCATTTGTTGTTTATTGCTTTATGATGTATACAGACTATCATTATTTCTGGGTTTATATTTCTAACGTTTATTAAACTCGTATTACCACATGAAGTTCATGGATGAAAATGGACAAAGACAACATGTATGGCAGACCTCCTGGGCAGTGAGCACCCGGTTTGTTGGTGGCATCATCATGACACATGGAGATGATGCTGGGCTAATGCTTCCCCCTAAAATTGCACCAATACAAGTAGGTTTTGTTTCCTTTCATGTTCTTATCATTTTTAATGAACAAATTCGTTCCTTTGATTGTTGAAAACCTTATTATTTTCCTCTTCTATTATTTTTTTCTTCTGGGATTAAGTTTTGCTTTAAATTATTTTTCACCCTTTTGTTGTCTGTATATCAACTTGAGTTTTGTACCATCTCTACATTGTGCATCAATTATTAGAGATTGATCTTCCTTTTGAACTTGAAGCACACAAAATAAGAAATGAAACAAAATGGAATGTGTTGCACCAGAGGAAACCCAAATATATATGTCATGCAACTCTTTGAACCATTCAGTGACACCAGTTGACATCTGTCTTATACATCTGTTTGTAGGAAGTAGGAACAAATTTAAGCATGGAAATGTTTCATCTGACTTGGATGAAAATGAAAATGAATCTTTTCTTTGTATATAGTCATGTTTTCTTGTCATTGATTATGTATTTTGATATTCTTATTATTTGCCGCTTGCAACATCTCAGGTGGTAATAGTACCAATCTGGAAGTCAGATGGTGACAAAAGTGCAGTTATGAATGCTGTAACTTCTCTTCAGGAAGTACTAAGGAAAGAAGGAATCAAAGTGAAAGTTGATGATTCTGAACAGAGGACCCCTGGATGGAAATTTAACTTCTGGGAGATGAAGGTAATGGAAAATCAACTCCTAGTATAATTTGACTAGAGTTAATGTAGTCTCAAGGTCACTAAATATCATTGGAGTAAACAAAAAATGTTATGATCTGAACGTAATATCTTATATTGATGGTCTTCTTTTTTCTTTCCAGAAATCTGTTATGACTTGTGACTTGTGTGTGTTTTGAGGAGTGAATGGAACTTCCCGTCTCTCTGAAACTTCTATGATTTTACGCTATCATGTACTTTGTCATGTCAAAGTACCATCAAGTTTGTCACTGAACAAACTTGAATGCTTATAATTTTGTTCCTGCACATCCAAGCCTGGTCATTGCGCTTTTCATTTTCACTATCCTTGGAAATAATTTTTGAAGATTGATGTGTTTCCTTGGAGCAGATTATTGTTATCTTCTATAGAAGTTGCATGTGGCACTTCTTGCTATTTGTATTCTTCATCTTGTCCATCACCTTCTGCCATTTTACAGGGTGTCCCTCTAAGAATAGAAGTTGGCCCACGTGATGTAGCTAACAAGAGCATCGTAGTATCTAGGAGAGATATACCTGGAAAGCAAGGTAAGGACTTTGGCGTATCTATGGAACCATCAGAAGTGATAGCCCATATAAAAGGCAGGTTGGAAGAAGTCCAAGAGTCACTTCTTGAGAGAGCAATATCATTTCGTGATAGGTAAATCTCATGCATCTGTTCCTGTAGGCCTAACATTGTTAACATGCGCAGTATGCAAATTCTTGACCATTGCAACCCTATCGTCACATATATTTGACTGTTAAAATTTACCTCTGTGGTTGTTCAAAGTAGAGCTTTCAATTTTCTCTATGCAAATTTTCTTTACTGATATTTGAAAAATCTGTCTATAGTAATATTGTGAATGTCAACTCATACAAGCAACTGAAGGAAGCCATTGGACAGGGGAAATGGGCAAGGGGTCCATGGTCAGCTAGGTGAAGACTCCTTTCACTTGCTGTACATATTTGCAGAAATTCAGATGCTGTTCTACAGTTTTTTTTTGGATTACTAGGGAGGTCCATTGACCTGATGCAAGGAAAGTAATACTGTTCGACAGTTTTAACTAGCATATTATGTTTTGCTTCACAGTGACGTTGATGAGTTGAAGGTGAAGGAAGAGACAGGTGCGACTATTCGGTGCTTCCCGTTTGAGCAGCCACAGGGGCAGAAGACCTGCTTCATGTCTGGAAATCCAGCAGACGAAGTTGCAATTTTTGCAAGATCATACTAGTTTCTCAAAAATAAGTTATATTTTAATTCTTTTGTACAACACTTGTTTAACCATCTGTTACCAGTGCAGTGACTGAAGTCCTGTAATTGTAATGTTTTTTTTTTAACGAACGACCCTTGTTATTTCAAGTGTCAAGTCACAGGAACACTTGATAAGTTCTGTAGTTGGCGAGCATTTGATGCAGAAACTAATAGCATCTTTCGACATTTTTGAGTGTAGAAGTTCGATACTATGTTGGCTTTCCACTTCTAACTTTTGGCTATGTTGATTCTCAATCCTGTTTTTTCATATTTGCTTTAAATATTTTGGATCACAAGGATGTGTAAATACAAATGTTACTATCAATGGGTTCCTCATTGATTGCACGGATCACAACAAAAACATGCATTACCATGGCTTCTGTATGCTATAATGCCCCGTCATCGTCTTTCGTGTTTACTTGGTGTCCAAATCAGAGATGACGTTACATCAACAACCGTTAAATCCTCATATGATCCGATCAGTCAGAGATGGGAGCCTTCGGAAAAAGTTGATGGCCGGCGAGGGCATTCGATCCCGGAACATGGGATGGCGCAGGTAGTAGAACTCCGCCGTCACCACCACGATCCTCATGGGTACCACGTACAGCAGCAATCCGACCAGGAAGCACAGCGCCACGAACATGCCCGTCGCTCGCGGGTCCCGCCACGTCACCAGCGCCTGCACCCGCTCGGCCTGCGCCGCCACGTCACCCAGCGTCGTCTGGAATCTCGACGCCACTCCTCGCATCCGGTCGTACCTCGCTCGCACCACCTCCGCCTCCTTGGAGCTCGGCATGGGGTCGAACTCCTCGTCCAGCTCGTCCCGGTCCACCACCTCCGCCTGCGACGTCCGCACGCAGGGGTGCGGCGCCGGGCCCCGCGCCCGGCGGCGGTACCTCCATGCCCCGACCGCCGCCGCGTGGACCGCCGCCGTGGGCGCCACCAGCTCCGGGTACCACACCAGCAGCACCAGCACGCCGTGGGCCAGCATCGTCGTGCTCGGGCTTCGCCACGCCCGCACGTTTTCCAACCACTTGCCCGCGTCGGCCACCCAGCTCAAGGCGGACACTATTCGGTTCCAGTTGGCGCGGAGCTTCCTCATGCTGAAACCGCGCGGCTCCGCCGCGTCCAGCATCCACATCGCCACCTCCCTCCGGAGCGACGGCTCCGACCTCGCCAGGTGAGCGGTCACGATCCTCGCCGCCGCTAACCGCAGAGACTCCCGTTGCGCCGGCAGAATCGGCCGTACGTGGTGCATCGTTGGGAGCATCGGCTGGCCGTACGTGTGGAGGAGATCGAACAATGACCCAGCCCTCGAGAACCGTACGGCGAGCTCGATCTCACCCATCCGCTTGACCCCCGACGGCAGCAGGCATACTAACGGGTAGGATCCTCGGTACGACCTGTTGGTCTCCAGCGTTGAAATCCGTATCCGAACTTTCCCGATGAAGCGGCACGAGTCTTTTGGACCGTCGGATTCGTCGAAGACGGCCACAGTGAGTACGGTGCACGGATCGTAAACAGGCCACGTGTACTGCTCATTCCATGCAGGGTCGAAACTGTCGGCCGCAGTTCGGGTTCGCGCCCATTTGGGCCCGTATTTGGCCACCGTGAAGGTGCTGATAGTACCCTTCCCGTCGACGGTCCTCATCGGGAGGAGGCCCTTGCACCCGACGATCCCGAGCTCCAGAGCGCCCACCGGCGGCCGCCAGAGTTGTCGCGCCGACGGCCGATAGTCACTGCACGCCTGTGGCGGCTCGTCTGATACGTGATACCCGCCATCGAAGCACACCCGCACGTGCAGCCTCCCGCCGGACTTCTGCGCGCCCTTCTTCGAAGGCGGAACGTTGTCATCGTCGACGGCGACGGCGGCAAGATCGAGCCACCGTGACGTGACCTTCCGATCGTCGACACGTCGTTCGATGGTGGAAAGTGAGATGGCCGCTCCCCCGAGCACAACAGTGTCCTTGTTCTGACGGGATTCGAGCGTGAGCAGGAGGCGCTGGTCATCGCCAAAGGGCTCCGCGATCACGAAAAGAAGATCCTCGTTCCACGACGGCGAGCCAGTACGGCTGACGACGCTTCGGGTCCTCAACGTCTGGAAGCCTAGAGCTGCTCTGATCGAAATCGTCGTCGAGGGCGATGTCACATTGTCGTGGGCTTCGATAACGGTGACTCGAAGGTACCAGAGCTTGGGGGAGAGGTAGACCTTTGGGCGGGAGGCGGCATGATTTGCAGGCGCGTCAGGCTTCCAAGCGTCTGCGAATGACTCATCTGCTTGCGTACCAATCCAGGTAGCCAACATCAGATCGCCACCACGACGGCGCGATCCCCCGATGGCTCCCCCTTCCAGACGATACCACTGGGGAGCCAGAGGGCTGTCCGGTGTGTCCCGCACCGCCACCTCAGAGACGTCGAAGCAGACACCGCCCAGAAAATGCTTCTCTTCGCCGGTTGCATCGCTGATGTCAGAATCCGGCGGGATGTTCCATACGGAAATCTCGAGGGGCGAGGGCGCGTCGCCGGCGTTGACAGCGTCGCGCGCAAATGCGAAGGTCTCGTTCCACTGGAAAACAGCCGCCAGCGGCCGCTGAGCGGGCCGGGTGCTGACGCGGCGGCCGTAAGCAGACACCCGGACGTGGGGCTTGGCGTTTCCTGGTAGCGACCGTGCCCGGACGATGCGGACGAACAGGTACTGCATTTTATCGACGAGGTCGTACTTGGAGCGTTCTACGAACTCCGGACTGCTATTCCTTGGTGCCGGCATCTGACGCGGCTGTGGTAGCCACTTTGGAGCGCTTTCTTTCACTACTTCAATTGACGGCGGCGGTGCCTCTGAGCTCGGTTCCGGCACTGGTGGAGGATTAACTTCCAATGCCTCAGGTGCATTCTCTCCAACCGGTAGTGGCAGAAGGCTGGATTCCGTGGGCTTTTCTCCGTTCGATTCAGCTTCTGCTATTGTGTCCACCGATGGTGCCGGTGGCGGGATGTTTGCTGGTGACGTTTCTGCTTTGCCGGCCTCTGGCGCTGGCTCGGCCGCCGGAGGTACTTTGGCCGGCGTTTCAGCCTTATCCGCATTGCCGTCGCCGCTTTGGAACGGCGCCTGCTCAGGCGCATCAGCCTTCTCCGCTGCTTCCGCAGGCGGCTTCGGCGCGGGTTCGGGAATCGGCTCGTCAACGTAGTACACCTTGAGCCCGATCTCGCCTCGGACCCAGCTGAAGAAGCTTTTCTTCTCTAGCGGGAAGTAAATGAGAGCCTCCTCCCCCTTCTTGACGATCTGCCTCGAGTTCAGCCGCACCCGCCCGAGGAAGTTGTTCCTCCGGCTCGGCCCGAACTTCCGGTCGTGGTACACGTCGACCTCCACCGGCTCGCCGGCCTCGCCGAGGGGGCCAATGACGGTGAACTCCAGGGCCTCGTTCCACGTCGGGTTCAGGTGCCGGAGAGCCGTCTGCGTCTTCCTCCGCTGTCCGTCGAAGTCCACGACGACGTACGGGCTCGACGTACCGGTGCCGTCTTTGGGCAACAAGTGGTGAGCTTCAACAACCTCAACTATAAGCTTCCGGACAGTCGCAGCAGCCATAATTACTGCTCACCGGAGCCTTAGTTCAGTTGATCAGGCACAGATAGCACGCTCTAACAGCACAGCACTCAATCATCGGCCGTTACTAGTGCTCATGCAAAGGTGACACAAGGGGAGAGACGTTACTGAGGTAATATATATAGAACTCAAGCTTGACGTGCTTAAAATTGAATTAAGAATGGTGGAGACATGCTAATTTAGTTTACTGGCTGAGCAAGAAGAATAATTGAATGAAAGTGATGCCTCTGAACCTAGATAAATCGGCCTATCATGCTTATCTTGGCACTCAAGTAAGAGTTTTCTTATTTTATAACGATGTTAAACAGTTCAGAAAAGTAAACATCTTTTAATATCAAAATTCCAAAATTTGATCCCAGTAAGCTTATGATTCGCCTACTGATTATATCAGTCAACAATTTGAATCTGTGATTATTCCGTTTTTAGTCGAAACCCAACAAGCTCGGTATTCCCATTAGCTTTTGTAGTATGATTCAGCTCAGTTTAATGACTCCGCGCTGTCTCTTATCTCTTCTGTTCCTCAGGTGTCAGAGAAGTTTGTCCAATCTGTACAACTGGGGTTTTATTTGGGGGGTGGTGGCATGATGATCCAAAAGGCAACCCCTAAAAGAAATTGAGAGATTTAAAGTAGTGGGCGAATCTTCGCCGACCAGGTCTCATCCTGTCCTCGTTCCGCCTGCCCCATCCCTCTATCCACCTTCATTCCCCTTCCCTTTTGATTCGGTGAATGAAATGTCCCATGACTTTTGATGTCAGTTTTCACTTTTGCATGGTCACACCACTGCATGCACTAGTTCCTTTTTTTTTTCGAAAGAAAGAAAGTGATAAGAGTTCCTTCTTTGACTCCTTTGGTCTTAAGTGGAAGCCTTAGGAGCCAAGAAACAAAATGAAAGAATAAAATAAAAAACAAAAAAGAAAGTGAAAGAAAGAAAGTTTCCTAGTGCTTTACTGCATGAGATATACGAATTTAAAATTACTACATGAGATAAAATAAGTTTTTGTAATATCCCTAGCTCAATCAAGATATTGTTCACTTTGAACCATCGGTCCGTACGAATTTAAAACGCGTCTTGATAGGTAAAGAAGGATGTCTCACCTTTGTGTTTTGTTCACGTGGGACTATCTTTCACCCTCAGATCCTTTCACCTTGGAGTTTTACAATCACTCTCCTGGGGAACTCAACGTCATCGTTGAGTGGCTCGTGGGTCGGGTTCATTCTCACATGATTCAAGTGAGCATGCGAGGATGACTCTGATATCTTTTGTACCAGCTCTTTAGCTCCATCAAAATATTGTTTACTTTGGATTTTTGGTCCGCACGAATTTAAAACGTGTCTTGATAGGTGAAGGGGGTAGCGACATATAAGCCCATGACCACCTTCGTGTGTTGCTCACGTGAGACTATTCAATGAGACCATTTTGGTCTTTAGACCTCAAATCATTACAATCTTCCCCCATAAAGGGCTTAACATCCTCATTGAGCGGGGTACGTGTTGGACCATGACCGGTGTTTTTCACATGGCTCAAATGAGCACGTGTCACGAGGTCATTCTCGAACACTAGACCACGTGCGGCGACTAGGCGGATAGGCACCTAGCCAAGTCTATTTTGAGTTTGCAGTGAAAGTTTTATGGTCGAGACGACTATGCCGAAAGTCGCGCTTATAGGCATTTAATCATGGACATGACTAGAGTGTTGGACTACTCGTCATGGGACCGTGGCATTAGCGCGTTGCGGCACCAATGCAGACGCTTGGGCGCTTAAAGTCTGAAGGGGCGACGAAGGGACCACGGGACGCAACGAAGGGACACCGATGTGGGTTGTCACCCCACGCTGAAGGCCATGACACTAGAATTAAAGGAAAGCTTACTTGTATTAAATATGATGAAACATAACATACAATTGGGCCTCGGAAGGCACTAGTAAACTCCTCCTAGTGTACCGTAGGTATAGGAGTCTTATTACATATTGAAGATGCAAAAGATGTACCATACGGGAACATCACCTACTTGGCCATTCATAAGGACGGCCTTACAAGATAAATACCCTAAGGGCGGATAACTTGGTACTCCGCAATATTACGCAGTGCGGGACGGCTGCATGTGTTCCATGGTTTCAACGCTGAGCGGTCGAGAGCTATAAGTTGAGCGGCACTGGTGCCGCGAGGCTTCACGCTTCATGTCACGGGAGAACGCCCCATGACATTCTTCCCCACCAAAGTCGGTGACGCCCCCGACGTCGTTGTCCGGGCTTCCTCGGGGCCTTCGTCTTCGGTCTTGACTTCGTTGGTCTCGTTCAATTCTTCCTTCTTTGCCTTGACTTCGACTTCACCAGCGTAACGCCAGGAATGCCCACTTCTTGGGGTCTCGCTGAGGACTCCTCCCTCAGGCCTGCTTCGTTCGCTAATCCTTCGTCCAATCCGGGGTCATCACTTGTGCAGCGCCAGTGGAGTCCGCCATGTGCGGTCTGACTTCATCAAGCAATTATCCGTCCATCAAGTCTTTGTTGGCTTTACTTCTCTTCGACTTGCGCAGCGTCAACTTGTGTGGTTTGGCTTCTTTGGGGGTGAAACAACTCTTATATGCTTTCAGGAATAGCGCGGAGAAGAGTTGTCTCAGGGTCGTGTAGAACACGATGAAGAGTCTCGCCATTCGACCTGCATGACTTGACTCGATGCCTTTATGTTGCGGATGGCCGCAACATAAGGTCTTCCTTCCGTCGAATGCGAGGTACGGGACCATCTCACCCTCGATGATCTCTCTTGAATTTCGACGGCTTGAAACAGCACAAGTTCTTCGATGTCAACGCTTACAACTTGTCTGCTTCGGATGCTTTGGGTCGCTATCATGAGCGACAAGAGTCTTCCCACGGATGCTTCGAGATGCTTCAAGTCTCTTTGTGGGCTTGACTCAATGTCTCTATGTTGCAAATGGTTACAACGTAGAGTCTTCCATGCCTCTACCGAATGAAAAGCACAGGACCACCTCCTCCTTGGCCTGATGTTTTGACAGCCTTGAGGCGGGACAAGGTTCTTTGATGTAACAATCCATGCCTTGTCCATTCCGAGTCGCCATAGTGGGCGACGAGAGTCTCCCCACGTTCCCTTGTGGTTCAACTCACTGTCTCCAAGTTGCAGATGGCTGCAACGTTGGGTCCTTCATTCGTCGAGTATTGAGAGCGGCTCCACCTTCCCCTTGGTGGACATGAGACATCTCGACGGTTTGCGGTGGAACAAGATTCCTTGATATAACATTTCGCACCTTGTCCACTCCCAGTCGCTATAGTGAGCGACGATGGGGGTCTCCCCACATGTGCCTGTGGTTTGACTCGATTCTCCTACTTCGATGGGCGATCTTTGTCTTTGGCATGAGTAGCTTCCTCCTTGCGACTTGAGCTTCTCTTCCCCATGATTTCCCTTGCCCAAGGGCTTTGGTGGTATGACACTTGTCGCGATTGACTTGGTAGCGACGACTAGTGAGCGGAGGTTGGACGATCCTGTCGTTCCAACTCTCTTCTAGTCCAAAGCTTCTAACCCATCCTGCTTGAAGAGCACCAATATTGGGTCTTCATCCACCTGGGAACACTATAGGCGGAGCTCGGTGATTCCTTTCAGTTCCTCCTTCAACATGTCCATCTGGTCGATACTGAACAAGGCGATCTTGACCTCCAGTCCCAACTTGTCAAGGCTTGCATAATTGATGAGCTGCCACTTCCTCTGTCCCCCATCTCGTTGGGATCCATGTTTGCCACATTCCACATCATCGCGATGGCAACGCCATCCTGAGTTTGCCACATCTTGCAGGGTTCTTGGGATATGCATTCTTCCGATCCTGGGACCTCCTTTGAAGCTTAGGCAACACCCTTGGGGTATGGACGGGGCGAGATCGTTGTGCTCGTTCACGAAGAGGATGCACCTTAGATGCTCGTCCGTCCGCAACTTGGACGAAGTAATGCCATTGCGCTTGTCGACAAGGATCATGCGCCTTTAACTTACTTGTCCATCGGGCGGCTGACCCTTGGGAAAGAAGCCGTTCCGGATCTTCAACGAACCCTGGGAGTGTTCATGAAGACGCTCCGCTTGGATAAGCGAATTGCGGTTGGTAAACTCATGGCATGAGCTCCCAACGTTACCTCCACTCCATTCGAAGAGCCGACATCGCCAGTGTGTCCTTTGAAACATTTGGATTGTGATCCTTAGAGGCCGCTTCGATTGTTTGAGGCGTTGTCAGAGAGGAAAGGGCACTCCTTCCTTCGGTTGGCGGCGGAATGCTTGACAGCAACATGCCAAGGTTCACCGATGCTCGACGTTCAGACCATTTGCCAAATTGGTCGCTGAATTGAGGCGTCAATTTGCATTGGCATGTAGCAGGTTCGTCCCAACCCTTGATGGATGACATCGCGCCGCTTGCGGGATGACACTTGACGAGGCAGGCAAGGCTGATATCTCATTCGCGAGTGTTTGCAAGTAATCAACGCTTTGCTCCATCCTTGAAAGTCTTCGTGGCGTGGCAGGCGATGCTGCGGCACGACAAGATGCTTGTGATTGATGCTCCTTAGCCGATAGGATGACATTCCTTTGCCGAAAGGAACCATGAACCTTGATGCTTGAACTTTGAGCCAACTTCTCCCGTGAAGTGGTTGTGCACTTCACGTTGCATGACTGGGCATGCGGGCATGCGATGCGACGTCACAAAATATAGAGCAGCGCCAGGTCGTCACGATAGTGCATTACCGACAGTCCCTAAATGTGACACGGGTTTATCAAGTTACACGATACTCGTGTAAGCGACCCCTTGGTATGAGTAGCACAAGACCATCATGCGGAGCATATGGCCACTCTTGACACAGCGCGACACTTCAAGATTCCCGACTATATACTTGGGGTGGTTGTTCTACTCGAGTGAGCGATGCGTGACCGTCCCGGTTAGGCGGGGCGATCAGTCCGCCATCATGATGCATGACGGACGTTCCTTGACACGACACGGGTGTATGAGGAACATGCTGCGGGGCACGACTGGACGTGCCGCGAGGAAGCTTGCCACACATTCCTCGTTGGCGTCCATGATCGAAGACCATGGTACCAGTGCACCTGGGCGTGATGGAGTTTTTGAAAGGAAACACTTTTCCTACGCCAGGGCACATTGCGATGACACAAGCGAGTCATCGTCACTGGGTAATCCGAGCAGAAAGAACTGCTCTGATACCACTTGTCACGGGATCATTCTCGGACACTAGACCACGTGCGGTGACTAGGCGGATAGGCACTTAGCCAAGCCTGTTTTAAGTTTGCAGTGGAAGTTTTATGGTCGAGACGACTATGCCGAAAGTCGCTCTTATAGGCATTCAATCACGGATATGACTAGAGTGTTGGACTACTCGTCATGGGACCGTGGCATTAGTGCATTGCGGCACCAATGCAGGCGCTTAAAGTTCGAAGGGACGACGAAGGGACCACGGGACGCCACGAAGAGACACTGATGTGGGTTGCCACCCGACGCTGAAGGCCATGACACTAGAATTAAAGAAAAACTTACTTGTATTAAATATGATGAAACATAACATACAATTGAGCCTTGAAAGGCACTAGTGAACTCCTCCCAATGTACCGTAGGTATATGAGTCTTATTACATATTGAAAATGCAAAAGACGTACCCTACAGGAACGTCACCTACTTGGCCATTCATAAGGACGGCCTTACAAGATAAATGCCCTAAGGGCGGATAACTTGGTACTCCGCAATATTACGCAGTGCGGGGCGGCTGCATGTGTTCCATGGTTTCGGCGCTGAGCGGCCGAGAGCTGTAAGTTGAGCGACACTGGTGCCGCGAGGCTTCACGCTTCGTGTCACGGGAGAACGCCCCGTGACACACACGAGGTTGGCTCTGATACCTGACGTGAACTTTAGAAGATGTAATTTCTCACACCAGCCAATATAGTTCTAGTCGTATTTAAAATTTACTTTAGAGTCCACACTACTGCAAGTGCACAGGTCAAGTAGAAACCATGAGTGTCGTAACCCCACTGATTTAGATCAAATGTCAATCTATTTATATCTCAAATGTTGTCACAAAATCTTAAAAGACAAAAGTAGAATAAATGGGGAATCAACAAAGAGGGCTAGATTTCTGAAAAAAAGGATTCTTCCGCGATGAATTTGTTGATGCTTTTGGATTCAACTATCTGTCTTGAGGTAAATGATCTTTTGATCCTGATGTTATGAATTAATCACTCTCCCTAAACTCACCGATCTCTCCTTGAGTTTAAAGGGAATAGGCTGTTAGTATATGAATTAGAAATAGCTGGTTAGTTGATCTCTCACCTTAACTAGATAGGAAGTCGATCTCTCGATCGTCGAAATATCAATCATTGTTCTAATCCGAACAATTAAAATAAATCAAAGATGACTAATCACTATTATGGACTCTCGCCTCACAATAGTTATCAAAATGGGCTTCTCAACCACTTGTAATAAATGATATTATGCTAAATGAAATACTGCATAAAGGAATAACCTGTCCCTTCTTTCGAATGAGGCAGGATGATAATGATAAATTGATCTCTCGATCAAATGGGGATTAAATATGATTAAAGAAACTGTAATATATCAAAAGCATAATAGACTAGAAGTCAGAGACATGACATCAGAAAGTTCAGAACCACAATATCAACACAATGTCACCACAAAAAAAATTAGAGATTAGCCAGCCATAGGCTTCGATGGAATCAACAAGTTTTTCGACATCTTCTTCTCCCCTTTTCCCTCCTTGTCACTGAATCTCCCCTTTCTCTACCTTCTCCCTCCCCTGTCCGTCTGTCTGCCCCCCTCTTGTCTCCTATTTTTCAGTCCTTTCTCTCTCCACCCCTTTTCTCTCCTATTCAAGTTCAAAATTTGAAAAGTAGTTAGCTTCCTAAACTCATTAAAAAAGGGATCAGATAATAGCTCATGTTGTAAGTGTAATAGGATTTTAATACAAATGTGATGGTTTAACATTAATAATCATAATTAAAATAAGCTTGAATTTTTGCTTGTCTTCAAGCAATGTTCAAGACAAAAGTTTCAATTTCCATCCTGTTCGCCAACTACTCTCTTTGACATTCAAACCTTACATTCTCTACTCAAGTGCCTCTTCTTTGTCCAAATGACCCAGCTTATGGAAGGTGTTTAGATGCAAGATATTTTTAAATTCTTCCAAATTTAGCTCATAAAAATAAAGAAAAATAAAGCATGATGGCATGATAGTAAGAATGTCAATGCTGAGTGCACAAGTGCAGCATGGGCTTTAGTTTATTAACAAGTATTTTCACTATTGATTGGCATTTCTTTTCATTGATCTGGTACTCATGTGATTATCCATAGAGCAATAGGTGGTTTATATAACGAGTTTTTGAACGGTAGATCCCAGGACAATTGCTCTTAGGTTGCCAGGCATGAAACCTTACAGATCTAATCACCCAAATTCACCCAGGTTCCAGAGTACACCCTTTTTGTACCTTTTGATTTTGATTTTCACTTATTTTACTATTGCTAAGCTTGACTACACTGGAGTATTCAATAGAGACAAAATTATTGATAGACATAGTAGAATTAAAGTTTGAGCATGAATAGGATTAGTTGTCAAGCTTCTAAAAACTTCACTTAGCTACTTTCTTCAAGCCATGACCCTGCACTTAGAGCGTGAATGGTGGTCATGAAATGCTTCAAGTTTCGTAGGTTTGGCAGGGTGTCCTTGAACATGGCTTAAGACAGAAGCAATGGGCCGAGGCAATGGGGGAATGAAAACATCTCTTACTTTATAAGTAGAAATAAAATGTTTCAATTGCTGCTTCATAGAGAAAAGATTTTTTTTAATTGTTCAAATTATGAGATAGCAATTAGAATTAGAGTGGTTGGTACATAGTAATAAGTAAAGAGAAAGGAGTAGAAATGTACCAGTCGCCCTCTCCCCCAAGCTTGAATTCGACACTGCCCTTAGTGTCGATCATGCCGGGAAGAGGGACCGGGGGAGGTGTAAGCTCCAACAATCTGTTAGTGACCCATTGGATGTCACTGAGGACGGTGAGGATAGAATTTTGCACCACTTTTATCCCTTGAATTTTGTTGGCATGCACGAGACCTTGTTGTTCTAGGTTGTGGAGCTAGTCCTTCATTGCCTGGTCACCAACTTAGTCACTTGTTCTAAAATAAGATTCAATTTGGCTACTGAGGTGACTGGTGCAGTCTGTGAGGCATTGGGTGCAAATGAGGAGGAAGAGACAGTTACAGGTCTTCTACTTGATCTTGGTGCGGAGGGGACTCTTAGAGGTGGGATGGACTCGAATAAGAGGGTGGTAACGTTGGAATTGGTCATGGTATCTGGACGAAACGTTCATCCACCAATTTCGGCTTTGTAAGATTGCTAATCTTTGAGGGTCAGACAGCTGCAAGAGTTCTGTAGGATCAGATTGCCGCAAAGAAGGACGCCTTCTTTCTTTAGGAAGTCCAGGTTGAGTGGATTTGCTGGGATGGGGTCATTGTCACCTAAGGACACATAGTGCTCATTGATCGCTGAGATGAAGTTTCCACACAAAATTGGGTCATGCTCACGGGTGGATTCTTTGAGCATGGTTTGCATGAGAAAGGCTGCGAGGTTAAGCTACGAGTTGGTTAAGAGACATCACATGATGAAGAGTTCGTTGGTAGAAACAAGGTCCATATCGTAGTAGTTCGGACGGATGAGGATGCTATTAGTAAGGAGGATGTGGAGGTATTGGAAAATAGGGTTTTTAAGGTTGCGGCCGATGAGTTGCAGGAGGTTGTTGGCACACAGTCCTATGAGTTGGTACCAAACTTCATAAATAGGGAAGTCAGGCGGAGGGGTTTTGGAGTCTGTGTTTGGGAGGTTTAGAATTCCTTGTTGTAGAGTCGAAAGTCGATGTAGTTGGGGATGCCATCGTCATCACGGTGTACATAGAACATCGTTCCGATGAGCTCTATTGCTACCTCTTCGTAGATGTCCCAATGCTTCATGAAGAATGGCATTGAGCGTGCCCGGTGTAGAAGAGTTCTAACATATTCAAAGAAATCGAGAGGTTCAAGGGTTGGAAGGTCTAAAAACCTGGTGGAAGAAAAATTTCTGCGTCGGCTATTTAATAGGTGCCGTGCCTCTTCGCAGTCCTCCGTTTGTCTCAAGTGAGGAGGCCTTCGTAGGAGTCCATCCGGGCATAGGCGGCGTCTGATGGATTCTAACAAGTTTTCGGTGTCAGAGTCAGAGGATGGCCGTGTACGCTTCATGTTGTCGGCTGCCTCTGAGATGAGATGAGCTTTGGTGTTTGTCGGACATGTCGAGGAGGGTTTAAAGGAATTTTTTTGGGATTTTGGGGTTTTTAGGGATGGAGAGGCCAGCGTGTGGGTGGAGTGTAGATGTAGGAAGATCGTGGGTATGTGGGGAATCGAGGCATCGTATGCATGGGCGTGTGAGGATAAATAGGTTGGCGATTGGGTAGATATGGTCCTAGATTCTGTTGGAATTGTCAACCGAATCTGTGTGTTCTTTTCAGGTGATATTAAAGAGTTTTGGAGCTTATGTGGATGCTGACATGCTGATGACCGTTTATTGGCTTGTGTTGCCTCCCAATAGAGTCTTTTTTTAAAGTCGTTGGCTCGACATGGTGGCTCGAATTCTAGTGTTCCAAGCGTAGATGCAAGACTTCCTTGAATTCTTCGGCGCCTAGATTGTATCATTTTAGCTTTTGTCCGTTGACTTTAAAAGTTTCTGAATTGCCATTTTTTGATGTCCATGTCTCCATGAGGATAGACTTTCTCAATGGTGAATGGTCCTGACCATCTAGTCCGTAGCTTTCTTGGAAAAATTCGTAATCGGGAGTTGAACAACAAAACTTGGTCGCCTTCTTTAAAATTCTTTTGCAGTATGCGACTGTCATGCCATTTCCTTGTTCGTTCTTTATAAAGGCGAGAGTTGTTGTAATCATCTAGCCTTATTTCATCCAACTCATTGAGCTATAATAGTCGTTTATCGGTAGCCGCTTGGAAATCAAAATTGAGCGCCTTGATCGCCCAAAAAGCTTTATGTTCCAATTCTACGGATAAATGACAATGTTTGATGTAAATCAACCTAAATGGTGTCGTTCCTTTTGGCATTTTCTATATAGTGCAGTATCCCCACAATGCTTCATTGAGTTTCTTTCTCCAATCTATACTTATTACCGAACTATCTTCTCTAGAATCATTTTGATCCCTCTGTTTTAAACTTCTACTTGTCCATTAGTTTGTGTGTGGTATGCAGTAGAGACTCTGTGCTTGACTCCATATTTAAGCAATAAGTTTTCAAAACTTCTTTCAATAAAATGTGAGCCTCCATCACTGATGACTAACCTAGGTACCCCAAATCTTGGGAAGATAATTTTCTTGAATAGGCTAGTGATGGAACTGCTTCAATCCATTTTGAAACATAATCTACTGCTAAAAGTATGAACTTGTAGTCGAATGAGGGAGGGAATGGTCCCATGTAGTCGACTCCCCATACATCAAAGATTTCTATCCCTAGTATCGTTTTTGGAGTGCCTCATTTCTTTTGCCAATGTTTCCTGTCCTCTGACAAGCATCACAAGATTTTACGAAATTTATTGCACCTTTGAATAGAGTGGGCCAATAAAAACTTGTCTGGAGAACTTTGGAGGTTGTCTTCTAATGTCCTCCATGACCACCATAAGGGGATGAATGACATTCTTGAAGTATGGGAAGTTGCTCTTCTTCTGGAATTCATGTTCGATATATTCCATTAGCACATTTTTTGAAGAGGAATGGTTCATTCCAAAAAAAATGTTTGATGTTGAAGAAGAATTTCTTCTTTTGTTGGTAGGAGAGATAAGGTCTTAGGACTCATGAGGCTAAATAGTTAGCATAGTTTGCGAACCAGGGAAGTCGTGCATCCTGAATTGAGAACAATTGGTCATCAGGAAAGGAATCGTCTATAGCTTGATAATTGATGAGGTTATTTTCCTACTCTAATAGGTGAAGTCGTGAGAGGTGATCAGTAACTTGATTTTTTGCTCCCTTGTTGTCCTTGATCTTCAGGTCGAATTCTTGTAACAAAAGGATCCATCTGATCAATCTGTGCTTGGCATCTTCTTTGGAAATCAGGTGTCGGATAGCTTGGTGATCAGTATAGACTATGACCTTAGAGCCGACTAGATATGATCTGAATTTATCCATTGCAAACACTACGGCTAGAAATTCTTTTTCTGTCATGGCATAATTGATCTATGCTTCATCTAGAGTTCTTCTAGCATAGTAGATCTCATGTTGTTTCTTGTCCTTTTTGTCTTAACACTGCTCCAACAGCTTGATCACTAGCATCACACATGATTTCGAAAGGTAGTGACCAATAGAGTGGTTGGATAATTGGGGTTGTTGTGAGTGCTTTCTTCAATGTGTTGAAAGCTTTTAAGCAGTCTTCATCGAATATAAAGTTGGCTTCCTTGGATAAAAGTTTCGTTAGTGGCCTTGCAATTATAGAAAAGTCTTTGATAAATCTTCGATAAAATCCGGCATGACCAAGGAAGCTTCTGATTCCTTTGATGTTAGAAGGTGGGGGCAACTTTTCTATGACTTCTATCTTAGCTTTGTCAACTTCAATCCTCCTGCTTAAAACAATGTGATCCAAAACTACACCTTCTTGTATCATAAAGTGACATTTCTCCCAGTTCAACACTAGATTGGATTCAGCGCATCTATGTAATACTTTGCAAAGTTTATGTAGGCAGACTTCAAAAGTGGTGCTAGAAACTGAGAAGTCATCCATGAAAACTTCCATAATTTCTTCGATAAATTCAGAAAAAATTGACATCATACACCTTTGAAAACTTGCAGGAGTATTGCATAACCCGAATGACATTCTCCTATATGCGAAGATCCCATATGGACATGTAAATGTGGTCTTTTTCTGATCATCCAGGTGAATGGGAATCTGAAGAAATCCAAAAAATCCGTGTAGATAGCAGAAATAAGAATGATTTGTCAGTCTCTCTAGCATCTGATCAATAAAGGGTAGGGGGAAGTGATCTTTTCGGGTGGCTTTGTTCAATTTTCCAAAGTTGACGCACATCCTCCATCCTGTGACAGTACGTGTGGAGATAAGCTTGTTTGAATCGGTCTTGAACATGATTATTCCACCTTTCTTTGGCATGACCTGCACGAGACTCACCCATTGATTGCTTGAAATGGGATAGATGATTCCTGCGTCCAGAAGCTTAATTACCTCTTTCTTCACCACCAAGGTTGTCAAGTTCGAGTTTTTAAGTAAACTCATTTTTTTTGGGGGGGGGGTGTGGATTCGTATCGTAAACTCGTTTCGTAAATACGTAGTATTTACGTACAACATAAATTTGAATATAATAAATTCCAAAGCCATATCAAATATGTTAATATATTCATAAAACAACATAACAAAACTCCATGCATAATGCATAATGAGAAAACATCAGTAATGTATGATTGTATGGACATGAATTATCAAATGCCCACAGCAAAGTTTATCATTGTCACACGTCTCTAAACAAAAAACATGACACAACATAAGTAGAGTTCAAATATTCAATCTAAGTTAATATTTAAGAAGCTCATGTGCATGGAACATGATCACCAACTTCATCTTCAATTTCTTCATTATCACTATCTTCATCATCAAATTGAATCTCTAGATCATCATTAGTTTCCAAGGGGGCAGGAGCAATATTTTTCTGAATTCTCTACTTCAAGAACATCATTTTCTGTACCTACTTGTTCATCTTCATTTATCTGGTGGAATCCTATCCAAGTTTGTTCATTCTCCTGTGGATCATCTCGTACCCATTCATCACTTGAATCAAAATCTTCAATTTCAAATGAATGTTGATTTTTCTTTTTTAATTTTTCTCTGCATGTCAACTTTAAGTTACACATGACATAGACCAAATCACTCATTTTATCATGACTTAGACGATTTCTTCTCTTCGTATGAACCTGCAAATAATGTTTTACATAACTTCAGTTAAACTTGATGCTTGATAGAACTAAAAAGTGAAAAAAGGAAATATCAAAAGGTGTTTAATTGTAATCAATAAAAACTTACCATTTCGAATGCACTCCAATTACACTCACACCCCGAAAAGCTGCAAGTCAAGCTTAGCACTCGAACAACAAATTTTTGGAATTTAAGACAATGATCACCATAACTGCTCCACCACCGTGCTGGGGCCATCTTCTCTCTTGTCATTATTGCTTCTTCAAATCCAAATAAACCCTTTGCCTCAGTAAAATCACCCATTTCCAATATTATTTTGGTTCTTTCTTCTTTATCGGGAACCAATCTCCTTAAACAATCATAAAATGCAGCTTTGATTTCATGATTAACTACAAAATCAGTGCCATAATGATACTGGGGATTCAAATAATAACCCGTAAAATGTAAAGGTTGCATAAGTTGATCCTCCAATTTATCGTCAATTATTTTCAAAATATGATCATACCTAAAAAAGAAACATAAAGAAGTTACAAAAAAACCTTTATAATGAAGGCAAAATATTGAAATATTGACAACTAAAACATATTGACATTTTATTTTATTTTACCTTCTTTTAACATTGCCGAAATTATTCTTGATCTCTTTTGCACCACTCAGTTGCTTATAAATAAATCCCATTGCTGGTATCTCCTCTGAATCAACGAATCGAAGAACTTTGACAAGTGGAATAGCAACTTTGAGACAAGTAGCAACATTCTTCCAAAATCGACTATCCATAACAAATTGGTTTACCTTTTTTCCCTCAGGAATGGAAGCAACTTTGCAAGATTTCCATGATGCAGATGATCACTTGTTGATCACTATATGATTTTAACCCATTTTAGATGCAATTCATACATATCGAGTCCCACTTTTGCCTATTTTTGGGCCAATTATACTTTGAATGCAAACATTGTGATAACTAGTTGATATTCCTCATTTCATACTTAATTCCATGTGCATAGAGGTTCTGAAATGCCAAAATCCATTAATATTTAAATTCTATGCCAAGTTATCATTTTGAGGACAAGTTATCATTCCTAAGTGTCAAGTTATCATTATTTTGAATGAACTTATTTTCAATGGTTTTCTTGCCCTAAATCCATCATTATTATGTATAAATCATATTTGGATAGTCACATCTCAACTTGTGCAAAGTTTTAAGTCCATTTGAACAAGTTATCATTTTTCAAGTGCCAAGTTATCGTTAAAGGGAAATTCTATCATTTCGACATGCAAAACCATTAATTCTGCACAAGGACCTTAAGCAATCATCTTATTATTGTTCTAACTTATTGCTGGTCAAATTTCATCACATTTGGATAATCAAAACTCAAGTTATGACAAGTTATCGTTTTTAAGTCATATAAGTTATCGTTTTTGGGGCACTCAAGTTATCACTTTTAGGAATCTCATTCATATTTGATTTCTGACCTCACTCACTTGTCACTCTAATCAATTTGATGCCTGAAATGCTTTGAACCACCCATATTAGGACATTTTCCAAGATTTTCATAAAGTTATCATTCCGGGCCCCTTAATTCATTAATTTTGATACAAGTTTTCATTCCTGCACAACACCTAATACCATTTGATATCTGAGCTAGCAACTATCATTATCCTAATTGTTATTTGTCAAAATACCATTCAAGGGCTTTGATGCTTGCTGTTTGGGGATTTGTAGCAGGGAGAAAGGTGGCCAAAAAGTGGAAAAAGTAGGGGGGGACCATCTACTTTTTCCTGCACCAAAAAGGAATCTGCAGCTGGAATTTCAGAGGGATGGACAGGTGGCTGCAATCAGGAGGATTAGAACATTTAGATGCTGATCAAAGGGTGGAAAGAAGTGATATATAAGCTGGATTTTTCTGGAGGAGAAGAAGGCTGGTCATTCAAGGGTTTGGAGCAAGGCAAGGCTGCAAAGGATTCTGGTGGAGGAGCTGCTGGCCAGGAAGCTTCAAAGAACCATGAATTGTATCTGTTTCTTACCCCATTTGATGTCAAATCTTGTAAATATGAGGAGCTAAACTCCATTTCTTCCAGGATAGGGTAGTAGTTTAGATTAGTTTTGGATGGATATGGACTGTTTTATAATTCCTGCACTGAATCATTTCTGATTTTCAGATTTCAGAAACTTCTTTACTGATTTATGCTATGCTACTATTAGATCTAATTGTAACCAATGACTGAGAAGTATTACTTGATCTAATCATTCTACAGAAATGAATCAAGAATCAATGCCAAGTTCTAGTTACAAACCCAATTAGAATTCTGATTTCTACTTTCTGAAATCTGATTTTTTCTGAAATCTGAATTCTGATTTTCTTGGGCTGTTTGAATTTGATTGTCATTGGGGATTGAATTAATTGAACAACTGAGAGGTTAACATCTATCCCAATCTTGTTCAGAAATGAATTGAGAAGCTTTGACATTCCTATGATTCAAATCCGATTTGATTTTTCCTAATTTGAATGAGTTGAATGAGTTGCTGATTTTTGGTTTCCTGAATTCCAAAATCTGATTTCCTATTTTTTTGGATCTGATTGTCATCAAGGATTGGATAATTGAATAGTTGAGAGGCTAATATATGCCATGATCTTATTCAGAAATGAATCAAGATCATTGACAATTCAGAATTCAAATCTGATTTTTCCAAAATCTGATTTCTTAGTTTGATTCTAAATTCTATTTTCTGATTGTTTGGAATCTGAATTGCCAATTGTTAATCCCTATTTTATTCAAATCACTGAGAGGTGTACTCTAGGAATCCCTTGCAGTCCAGAGATGGGTCAAGGGGCATTTGGCAAATTTGAATTCCATCAATCCACATTGCTGATTTTTTCAGAAATGCTGATTTCTGTTTTCTCATTTAATTAACTTCTGATTTCCATTGTCAACCCTCATATTAATCCATTACTGAGAGGTAGTCTTAAGGGCTTCTTTGAGATCCAGAGATGGGCCAAGGAGCAATGGAAATTAGGAACTCATGTGGCCATATGTTTAGCATTTCCAATTGAGTGTGTTTGTGTGGATTTCAATTTATTTTGCAACCGAGAGGTTGATTTTGAATCTCCCTTGAATTCAGAGATGAATCATGGAACACAAGCATCATTATTGAGTATATTTTATCCTGGTTTGGTTGATTGGAATGATTCCATCTTTTTATGATTGCAAATGCAAGTTATCATTCCAAACTTCCTTGAATTGCAAAAAATCAGCATTGAATCTTTCTTTTGAGCCCAATGATAACTTGATTTTCAGTGAGGACCCTCTTTTGATTCAACCTAGCTAACAATTATATAATCATATATTGCTTAGTTAGAGGCCAATTGAGCTGTGGGAACAGCCATTTTCAAGTTGAATCAAAAGTTGGACATTTAATGATAACTTGTTCCATTCCATCCTTAATTAATTTAGATGAACCCCAAATCCTAGAAGAACCTTCCTCATAGATAGTTAAACCTTTTTAGACTTCATTCTAGCATTTATAATTCAGTTTTGATAAATTTCCAAAATCCAAAAATCTGTTATCATTTCACTTTCCATAAAAAAAATCTGTTTTCACTTCCCTTTGAAAATCTGTTTTTAGCCATTAAAGTAGAACTAATTTAGATTGTTTTAGGGTGCCTTAGACTTCAAATTCTTGTGGATACGACAACCTGAGTCTACTACAACTTACCTGTGCACTTGCAGCTAGTGAGTTGGGAGACCAAAAAAAATATGAAAAATTGACATTTTCTTTAATTTAAGCAAGTTATCACTACTCAATCCCAAATATCACTATCAAGTTTTTGGCGCCGTTGCCGGGGATTTGAGGTCAATTAGGCTAACTTAGATAGTTTAGATTAGTTTTAGATTAGTTTTTAGTTTATTTGTTAGGCCAATTTTCAGTTTTTGCAAGTTATCATTCTGAATTTTTTTTCTTTTCAATTCTGTACAGATTTCTTTCTTTTTATGAAATTGATACTTCTGAATTGATTTTATGCAGATTTGGAGCTTCAAGGAGACCTCTACATATCTGATCCTCAACTAAAAGAAGATTCAATAGGAGAAGGAGATTGCAAAGAGAAGAGGCTAGGAGAAGAACTTTTGAGAAGGATGCTACCAATCAAAACAAGCCTGCTCCTAGGACATTTAGGGATCGTTATTCACCCAGCAATTGCAGAAAATTTTGAATTTGACTTCTGAGAGAGAAAGAAGAAAAGATGGATATGAGTTGGCAAACTTGGTCCTATGACTATTATCAATCAAGTGAAACACCCTTGAGCCAGGAGGAATTGGATTCTATAGTTGAAGAACCATCACAAGTTCATTGCAATCAAGGATCACCACGATTTCAACAGCCCTCTAATGCTTACATGTATGCCTCATATGGTCATGAAAGTTCTAATTACTGGAATCAAGAGGAAGGTGTCTCAACTAGTAGTCATTATATTTCAAATTATTGGAATCCTGAGCAAGACTTCTCAAGCAGCAATCCTTATGTTTATGACTCACAAAATCATTTGTATTACCATCACAATCAAGGTCAAGAGTCAAATTTTCAGGTTGCTACCATGGATATTTCAGAAAATCAGCAATCACTTAATCAATCCATAGAGTCAGAAATGAAGATTATGTTGGAGAACTTCATGAGGCGGCAGGACGAGCAACTTGCAAACTTGAAAACAATATGTATGAAAGTAGATGTTCTTGGAGCTGGATTGGAGGCCAAGCTTTGTTTGCAGTTCAGTCAAGAAGCCCTACAAATCCAATCTGCCCTTCTGAAAGAAGAAATTCAGGAAATGAAGAAGGGAATTGAGAAAGAGATGAATGAAGAAAAAGTAGTCATGGAGGCTGAAATTGAAAAGGAGTCTATCACACTTATAGAACAAGCCAAGAAACAAGATGATGTTGCTGAAGTTATTGAAAAAGCTACTCCAATGATACCAGCAATAAATCACATTGAAGATCCACTTATAAGGTTCCCATCCAATGAAGAATTAATTATAGAAGACTCTGATTTTGATTCTTGGGAGAAACTATCAGATACACACCTTTATGATGAGGGCTGCAACTCAATTCACTTATTGTCTATCCCTAAAGATGAGTCACCTCCTGCATCCAACTGTCCAAAAATTCTACTTGAAGCAATTTGCTCCACAAACCATCATGGATCAGTTGAAGAATGTCAACACCTTAGAGTTAAAGATGAAGAAACATCAAAAGAGAAGAAGTGGCCTGAACTTGAATCAAGCACTAATTCATTTGAAGTCATTCAAAGTTCCAAAGTCTCACCCATCTCATTTTCCATTGGGCAACAGGTTATGACAGCAAAGCCACATGATGAAACTGAAATGGCCAAGGAGGATACAAAAGCAGAAGAAATTTCTTTCCAAATAGAGGCTATAGTAGAATTTAGATTTGTAGAAGGAATTGAAAATTCAATGAAGGAAGATAATTGCTTGCCTACTGAAAGATGGAACCAAGAGCTCAAAGATCTTCCAACAATGCTGCATTTAAAGAGGCCATTGAAGAAATGGTTGCTTAAACAAGATGGTGATCCAGGAGATTCAGATGTCATAGATGAGAAGTTATGGAATGAGAAGTTAGTATATTTCTGGTACAATGAAGGAGGGATACATCCAACTGAAAAACGAAGGTCAAATATTGGGAAACTAAGAGATCCATACTTGATTAGTAAAGCTGTCCACAGATTGAGATCTCTACTTGATCATATCACACTATTTAAATCTCCTTGACATCAAGAGTTGTAACAATGTCTAGCCAAAGACATTAAAGAAAGGCACTTCTTGGGAGATAACCCAAGCCATTATCAACCTAATCTTTCTATTTTTGCAGGAATAAGAGATGAGGAACAGGTTCAATTCACAAGTCTCAAATTCAGGGAGTACCCATACCCCTTATTTTTTATTTTCTACTGAAAACTTAATGATAACTGATAATATTTTTCTCATTAAGCTACATTGATCATATTATCATCTGAATTAACATTCATTTCAGTTATCCCAATCTATTATAGCCTAATTTCAGTGAATTTCAGAAATTCCCAATGCAATGTTGAAATTTGCACTCAAAAATCTAATTAGTTGCAAATCTACCATTCCACTGATATCCTTTGTTTCTATGCAGGATTAGTTGCAACTAATGAAGGTTAGACCACCCAAAGATGCTGGATGAAATGCCAAGGGGATCCAAATTCCAAATTTAATGCATTTCAATCCCACCCACCCCTCTCCCTTGCCTTTATTTTTCAACCCTGAGGACAGTGTTGAGAATAAGCTTGGGGGAGGAAACCTGGTGCTTTTCTAACCTTTACACCATGTTTTCAATTGATTTTAATGTTCATATCATAATTCATACCATGTTATCATTGGTTTTCACAAGTTATCACTAGTTATCACTCGGTTATCAATTTTTGGACCCAACTCAATTCTGAATTCATTTTAACTCTGAAATGGGTAGAATACTTTATTTTGACAGTGGATGCACTCCAATACCAAGTGGCCAACTTGGCCATTAGCCTTCTTGCTTTAATTGGCATTATGAATTCAGATGCATTTGAATGAAGTTTTTAGCTGAAAATTTTTCCTTTTTGTGGGTCACACTAGTTGATACTTATGGATTGAATTAGCAATATCAGATGTCTAGAAGGGAGTCAAGGCTCTTGCTGCCATGCTAAATAGGAAAACTTGTCTTTTTGGATAAAGGGATCTAAACTATACTTGAGTTTGAACTATTGCTCACTTCATGAACAGGATAGAAAAATGAAAAAAAAGGAAAAGTAAAAATCCATATGCATGCATAGAAAAAAGGAAGAGAGCAAAACTTCCAAAGGAATCTCTCTTCAATGCAAAAAGAAAAAAAAATTAGGAGAGCAAAACTTCCAAAGGAATCTCTCCTAAAGAAAGCATGAATAAAAATCAGGTGCTAAACCTGTTTATATGCATTTCATGAATAAAAGTCAGGTGTTAAACCTATTTAATCAATTCAAAACCTGTTCATGAAGAGATTTGTAGTTCAACCCCTTTGTAAAGTTGACAATTCCTACAATTCAAACATGTTATTGCTAGTACTTCTTCCATGGCTTAAATTTGCTTTAGCCTTTGTGATTCCCTAGCTAGAAATTGAGTTTTTGGAAAGAATGAAGTGTTGGCAAAGTGGGAAACTCATTGGATTCAATTCAGCTAGACTTTACTTCATTTGTGGACTTTTAATTCAAGTTTGTCCTTAATTTCTGAATGTTTTGCTTGAGGACAAGCAAAAGGCTAAGCTTGGGGGAGTTTGATCACTTGCTGATCACTATATGATTTTAACCCATTTTAGATGCAATTCATACATATCGAGTCCCACTTTTGCCTATTTTTGGGCCAATTATACTTTGAATGCAAACATTGTGATAACTAGTTGATATTCCTCATTTCATACTTAATTCCATGTGCATAGAGGTTCTGAAATGCCAAAATCCATTAATATTTAAATTCTATGCCAAGTTATCATTTTGAGGACAAGTTATCATTCCTAAGTGTCAAGTTATCATTATTTTGAATGAACTTATTTTCAATGGTTTTCTTGCCCTAAATCCATCATTATTATGTATAAATCATATTTGGATAGTCACATCTCAACTTGTGCAAAGTTTTAAGTCCATTTGAACAAGTTATCATTTTTCAAGTGCCAAGTTATCGTTAAAGGGAAATTCTGTCATTTCGACATGCAAAACCATTAATTCTGCACAAGGACCTTAAGCAATCATCTTATTATTGTTCTAACTCATTGCTGGTCAAATTTCATCACATTTGGATAATCAAAACTCAAGTTATGACAAGTTATCGTTTTTAAGTCATATAAGTTATCGTTTTTGGGGCACTCAAGTTATCACTTTTAGGAATCTCATTCATATTTGATTTCTGACCTCACTCACTTGTCACTCTAATCAATTTGATGCCTGAAATGCTTTGAACCACCCATATTAGGACATTTTCCAAGATTTTCATAAAGTTATCATTCCGGGCCCCTTAATTCATTAATTTTGATACAAGTTTTCATTCCTGCACAACACCTAATACCATTTGATATCTGAGCTAGCAACTATCATTATCCTAATTGTTATTTGTCAAAATACCATTCAAGGGCTTTGATGCTTGCTGTTTGGGGATTTGTAGCAGGGAGAAAGGTGGCCAAAAAGTGGAAAAAGTAGGGGGGGACCATCTACTTTTTCCTGCACCAAAAAGGAATCTGCAGCTGGAATTTCAGAGGGATGGACAGGTGGCTGCAATCAGGAGGATTAGAACATTTAGATGCTGATCAAAGGGTGGAAAGGAGTGATATATAAGCTGGATTTTTCTGGAGGAGAAGAAGGCTGGTCATTCAAGGGTTTGGAGCAAGGCAAGGCTGCAAAGGATTTTGGTGGAGGAGCTGCTGGCCAGGAAGCTTCAAAGAACCATGAATTGTATCTGTTTCTTACCCCATTTGATGTCAAATCTTGTAAATATGAGGAGCTAAACTCATTTCTTCTAGGATAGGGTAGTAGTTTAGATTAGTTTTGGATGGATATGGACTGTTTTATAATTCCTGCACTGAATCATTTCTGATTTTCAGATTTCAGAAACTTCTTTACTGATTTATGCTATGCTACTATTAGATCTAATTGTAACCAATGACTGAGAAGTATTACTTGATCTAATCATTCTATAGAAATGAATCAAGAATCAATGCCAAGTTCTAGATACAAACCCAATTAGAATTCTGATTTCTACTTTCTGAAATCTGATTTTTTCTGAAATCTGAATTCTGATTTTCTTGGGCTGTTTGAATCTGATTGTCATTGGGGATTGAATTAATTGAACAACTGAGAGGTTAACATCTATCCCAATCTTGTTCAGAAATGAATTGAGAAGCTTTGACATTCCTATGATTCAAATCTGATTTGATTTTTCCTGACTTGAATGAGTTGAATGAGTTGCTGATTTCTGGTTTCCTGAATTCCAAAATCTGATTTCCTATTTTTTTGGATCTGATTGTCATCAAGGATTGGATAATTGAATAGTTGAGAGGCTAATATATGCCATGATCTTATTCAGAAATGAATCAAGATCATTGACAATTCAGAATTCAAATCTGATTTTTCCAAAATCTGATTTCTTAGTTTGATTCTAAATTCTATTTTCTGATTGTTTGGAATCTGAATTGCCAATTGTTAATCCCTATTTTATTCAAATCACTGAGAGGTGTACTCTAGGAATCCCTTGCAGTCCAGAGATGGGTCAAGGGGCATTTGGCAAATTTGAATTCCATCAATCCACATTGCTGATTTTTTCAGAAATGCTGATTTCTGTTTTCTCATATAATTAACTTCTGATTTCCATTGTCAACCTCATATTAATCCATTACTGAGAGGTAGTCTTAAGGGCTTCTTTGAGATTCAGAGATGGGCCAAGGAGCAATGGAAATTAGGAACTCATGTGGCCATATGTTTTGCATTTCCAATTGAGTGTGTTTGTGTGGATTTCAATTTATTTTGCAACCGAGAGGTTGATTTTGAATCTCCCTTGAATTCAGAGATGAATCATGGAACACAAGCATCATTATTGAGTATATTTTATCCTGGTTTGGTTGATTGGAATGATTCCATCTTTTTATGATTGCAAATGCAAGTTATCATTCCAAACTTCCTTGAATTGCAAAAAATCAGCATTGAATCTTTCTTTTGAGCCCAATGATAACTTGATTTTCAGTGAGGACCCTCTTTTGATTCAACCTAGCTAACAATTATATAATCATATATTGCTTAGTTAGAGGCCAAATGAGCTGTGGGAACAGCCATTTTCAAGTTGAATCAAAAGTTGGACATTTAATGATAACTTGTTCCATTCCATCCTTAATTAATTTAGACGAACCCCAAATCCTAGAAGAACCTTCCTCATAGATAGTTAAACCTTTTTAGACTTCATTCTAGCATTTATAATTCAGTTTTGATAAATTTCCAAAATCCAAAAATCTGTTATCATTTCACTTTCCATAAAAAAAATCTGTTTTCACTTCCCTTTGAAAATATGTTTTTAGCCATTAAAGTAGAACTAATTTAGATTGTTTTAGGGTGCCTTAGACTTCAAATTCTTGTGGATACGACAACCTGAGTCTACTACAACTTACCTGTGCACTTGCAGCTAGTGAGTTGGGAGACCAAAAAAATATATGAAAAATTGACATTTTCTTTAATTTAAGCAAGTTATCACTACTCAATCCCAAATATCACTATCAGCAGACGTGAACATGTTCAACAGGTAACCCTTTAATTCATGGAGACATCCTAAAGTCAAATAGGCAGTGGCAAATCGAGTAGTAGCAGGTCTAATTAAATCCCTCTTATTTGTGAAGTGCCTCAACATGCTAACAAGCAAAGTTCTTGAATATATAAATGAAGTGATCATCTTAGCTTTTGCTATGGTTGTTTTGTGCAATGAAACCTTTTTCTCAAAATCTTCTAAAATCAAATCAATACAATGTGCAACACAAGGTATCCAAAATAATTTCTTTCTCTTCTCCATCAACATTAAACCAACTGCTTTGAAATTTGCACCGTTATCAGTCACTATCTGCACCACATTATCTTCACCCACCATGTCAACCACCCTATCCAACATTTCAAAAACATTTTCTTTTGTCTTGGAAATATATGATGTATCAACTGAAGTCAAGAACACAGTCCCTTTAGGGCTATTCACTAAGAAGTTGCAAATGCATCTTTTCTTCTTATCAGTCCATGAGTCAGACATTATAGAACAACCTATTTTCCTCCACTCAATTCTATATTCTTCAATAGCTTTTTCTGTTTCTTCTAAATTTTTCTTCAAGTACTTCACCTGCACCTCATGATAAGAAGGTGGTTTGAATCCAGGCCCATGTCTAGCAACAATATCAAAAATTTTAATGAACTCCGGATTTTTCACACAATTGAAAGGAATACCACTTGATGCGTTGAAATGATGTAGCAAAATAAAATCGTTAGCAAGTGCACTAGTCGCTCAAGTAATATAGTAATAGGAGTAAGAGTGTCGAACCCACGAGGAATATTATTAATTCAATATCTGAATTTATAAATTAATAAGAGAGAAAAAATATGGATTTTGAAAATGAGTTTTAAAAGATAAAGAAAATAAGATAAAGATAAGATAGTGGTGTTGAAGTTAGGCCTTAGGATGAAAATAGAATAGGATAAATATTTGAACCATAAAAGATAAATTTAATCTTTAAAGATGGATTAGAGTCTCCCTAAAGTAATCTAACATGATTAACTTGTGGTCTCCACGACTAGCATCCCTCAATCTAATCATATAGAACTATCTTAATTTAATAAGAATTGAAGTCTCCACGACTGGTACCCCCAAAATCATATTAAAATTAAGATGCATTAAATTGAATTCTCTAGACTATTAATCACTCCACAAACTGGTATAGATTAATAGACCACACAAACTTGATTCTCCACACACTAGTTATCAAATTTATGTCAATTATTAATTTCAAATAAAATCAATTATAATTAGTATAATGAATTCTGAAATTAAACACTCCACAAACTGGTATAACCTAATTCAGAAATTTAATTAACTAATATAAAAGCATTAAGCACAATTAATAATTGATCAGAAAAGATTAAAGCAAATAAAATAGGGTCCAAACATTTCCCTTCAATTAATAATCTCCTAAAATAATAATCCTAAAAACATGGAGTTCATCCTAGAAATTTCGGAGAGATAATAAAATATAAATCATAAAAATTGAAAGAATTACACCCAAAGTAGAGATCTCGAATCTGGCAAACAGTCGGGCAGCCTCTCGGACTTGATCAGGGTCGGATGAACCTCCAACCGTCGCACCTCTCTCCTCTTGGTCGTAGCCTACAGAGCTCACGACTCGCCGTGGAAGAAACCTGAACTTCAGAGCACACTTTGGGACGATGGTTTCCTCACGTATTTATAGGGTGTGAACGGCCTTCAATTTGATCTCGGCCGTAACATCGTACGATTGACTTTAAAATTATGAGATAAACTCGGCCAACACGATAAATCGTTTTTATCATTACGCCCAAAGATAAATCCTTCTTATCTTTATTCCCTTTGAATCTCGGCCAAAACAAAATTCTTTTATCTTTATCTCGGCCGTAATGAAGAATTTAATCTTGTTACGCCCAAAAGATAAAATCATTTAATTGTTACCCCCTTTGAATCTCGGCCAAAAAGTGATCATCTTCTTTGTAATCTCGCCCAAAATATAAAATCCTTTTATCTTTACCCCCTTTGAATCTCGGCCAAAATGAAATTCTTTTATCCTAATCTCAGCCGTAATGATAAATTCTTCGGAATTTCGGCCGATACGGCACAATCCATCTAAATCTCAATTTTTCCTGCAAAATAATTATCAAAATTTAGTTAATCCATCCACAATTAAAATATTCAGAGAATTAATAATTAAAATTGATAAATCCGGAATTACGATAAAAAGTGACTAAAAATGATGCATGCCATGATCAAATTACAGAAAAATTAATTAAAATAATAATATAAAATATGTTGTATTTTGCATGCATCACCACTTGTGTATAAAAATCTACAAATTTGATTGCAAGCATTTTCCCTCAGGTCTTTCTTTAACATATGGCTAATAGTGACTTGGCTAGTACTCCCAACATGTGAGCTACTAGTTTTGTTGAATCCACCTGTAGAGACACAGCCACTTTGTTGATTTGGTGTTGCTTGTTCCACTTCAATTTCCATATTATTGTCTTGCCCTACACCATACGTAATTTTTTTCTTCATATGAGAATGTTGCTCAATTGATGCTAGGACTAACATCTTGTTCTTTTTTACTTCATCAGGAACAGAGAGACAAGGTTCAGCATCTTTTCGTGTACCAGCCAAATGGTGCTTGAACTGAAAAATTCCACTAAATATTTTGCCACAATATTTGCATTTTGTTTTTTTATTCATTCTTCTCCACGTCAATACCATGCTCCCAACCAATATCAGATCTGTTTCCACATAAATTCTTCCTCTTTTGTTTTCCTGAACTCGAGGCAATGCTAGCCATGATCTTGGTCACTAATAGATGCAAAAACAATCAAATAGAGAAATTTAACAAACATATAAAAAAATTAGTGAAACAAAATAATTAAACTTCTTGATTATAATTGATTTTTTATTAAGAAAGAAGCTGCAAGAAAATTATAATTTTTAATCATTTATGTCATGCGTGTGATGCTGGAGTGGGAGAAATACATGCTGACATGATTGCAGATTTACAGATTTGTTATTTTATATTCAATGTTTTGCCTTTAGATAAACGTTTATATGGAAGCAATTCAAGAAACTTATATGTAGATAAAACAAAATAGCAAAATCTATACAAAGTTTTGAGTCTTTCACTTGCCAAGTGTCAATAGAGGAACAAAACATTATTGACTAGTGTCATACTATCAGCCAAATGTCACACAACAAATAAAAAAATCCTTGTGTGCACATAAAAGGATCGTGGAACTCTAAAATTTCCATTTGACAGCAACATAGATCTTGACGTGGGAACATAGGAAATAGACAACAAAATTCACTCGACGACTCAATCACTCAATGACTTCAAATCCAACAAAATCTCAATGAAAGTTGAACAATAAAATGCACAATTGCACAAGCACGAAATCAATCACTCAAGGCTCAAGCAATCAAGTGTTCATCAGTTCATCTTCAAGAGAATCGGGATGTTACCTCATACAAAAACATCAAAGAGAAAAGAAAAGATTGAAGGTAAAGAGAGCAATACAGATTATAGAGTAGAGGGCTAGAGGCATCAAATTTCTTACCTCACAAGCTGATGGAACCCAGAATTTCTTGTCAGGAACCACCTACAAATTATTCAGAATGGAGATTGTAAACCTTTGGAGTCTGGATGTCTGGAGACAAAGTCGAAAGAGAAATGACAGGCTTGAGCATACAAATGGATCCTGATTTGTTGTGAACTTGTGATCAGAGAAGAGATCTAAAGAAGTAAAGAGTAAAGAGAAATGACAGGCTTGAGCATACAAATGGATCCTGATTTGTTGTGAACTTGTGATCAGAGAAGAGATCTAAAGAAGTAAAGAGTAAAGAGAAAAAATCGTTAGAGCGAAGAAAAAACTTACGCCGGCTTGACCATCAAACATCAACGATCCCTCTACAACGGCGAACGCATTTCCTCCACGACCTTCTACAATGGATGTCGTCAATACCCAGGCCAGGAGTTTGAGCAATGCTCATGGTCTCCTTTGGAATGCGGCTGATGATCGTGCCCTAGACCCCTAGGTTATTTTTTATTTTTATTTTCGTAAATGCCCTTCGAAATGAAAAAATGGCACAATAACACTACATAAGTAGATTCGATGATTTAACCATTGGATGCATGCGATTGAACGAGTCTATGCGATTTTAACGAGTTGATACGTACGCCCATCCGAATTTACCCCTAGTTGCGACTTTAGACTGAGTCAACTCATTTTCTTACCCTAGAAACGTAAAAACTTACATTTTTAAGTATTAAAACTATTTTTTGACAACCTTGTTCACCACTTCCTTCATTGCTGGATTGAGTCTCCTTTGTCCTTCGATGGATGGTTTGAAATCATTTTCCATGTGGATGCGATGCATGCAATGGAAGGGTTGATTCCCTTGAGATCGTCCAGGGTATAACCAATGACATGCTTGAAGGATTTTAGTTTGTTGAGCAACATTTGTGATAGTGATATTTGGGTTTTCTAGTGATAACTTGCTGAAATTAAAGAAAATGTCAATTTTTCATTTTTTTTTTTGGGTCTCCCAACTCACTAGCTGCAAGTGCACAGGTAAGTTGTAGTAGACTCAGGTTGTCGTATCCACAAGAATTTGAAGTCTAAGACACCCTAAAACATTTTAGATTAGTTCTACTTAAGTGGCTAAAAATAGATTTTTAATGAATAGTGAAAATAGATTTTTCTTTATAGAAAGTGAAATGATAACAGATTTTTGGGTTTTGGAAATTTATCAAAACTGAATTATAAATGCTAGAATGAAGTCTAAAAAGGTTTAACTATCTATTAGGAAGGTTCTTCTAGGATTTGGGGTTCATCTAAATTAATTAAGGATGGAATGGAACAAGTTATCACTAAATGTCCAACTTTTGATTCAACTTGAAAATGGGTGTTCCCACAACTCAATTGGCCTCTAACTAAGCAATATATGATTATATAATTGTTAGATAGGTTGAATCAAAAGAGGGTCCTCACTGAAAATCAAGTTATCATTGGGCTCAAAAGAAAGATTCAATGCTGATTTTTTGCAATTCAAGGAAGTTTGGAATGATAACTTGCATTTACAATCATAAAAAGATGGAATCATTCCAATCAACCAAACCAGGATAAAATATACTCAATAATGGTGCTTGTGTTCCATGATTCATCTCTGAATTCAAGGGAGATTCAAAATCAACCTCTCGGTTGCAAAATAAATTGGAATCCACACAAACACACTCAATTGGAAATGCAAAACATATGGCCACATGAGTTCACAATTTCCATTGCTCCTTGGCCCATTTCTGGATCTCAAAGAAGCCCTTAAGACTACCTCTCAGTAGTGGATAATATGAGGGTTGACAATGGAAATCAGAAGTTAGAAAAATGAGAAAACAGAAATCAACATTTCTGAAAAAATCAGCAATGTGGATTGATGGAATTCAAGTTTGCCAAATGCCCCTTCACCCATCTCTGGACTGCAAGGGATTCCTAAAGTACACCTCTCAGTGATTTGAATAAAATAGGGATTAACAATTGGCAAATCAGATTCCAAACAATCAAAAAATAGAATTTAGAATCAAACTAAGAAATCAGATTTTGGAAAAAAAAAATCAGATTTGAATTCTGAATTGTCAATGATCTTGATTCATTTCTGAATAAGATCATGGCATATACTACCCTCTCAACTATTCAATTATCTAATCCTTGATGACAATCAGATTCAAAAGCCCAAGAAATCAGATTTTGGAATTCAGGAAACCAAAAAAATCAGCAACTCATTCAATTCATTCAAATCAGGAAAAACCAAATCAGTTTTGAATCATAGGAATGTCAAAGCTTCTCAATTCATTTCTGAACAAGATTGGGATAGATGTCAACCTCTCAGTTGTTCAATTAGTTCAATCCCCAATGACAATCAGATTCAAACAGCCCAAGAAAATCAGAATTCAGATTTCAGAAAAATCAGATTTCAGAAAATAGAAATCAGAATTCTAATTGGGTTTGTATCTAGAACTTGCCATTGATTCTTGATTCATTTCTGAACAAGGGTTAGACCAAATGATAACTTCTCAGTTATAAATACAAATGGGGTCTTCAAATGGCAAGATCAGATTTATAACAAATCAGATTTCAGAAATGTAAAACCAGAAAAATCAGATTTGTGATTTCAGTTCAGGAATTAATGGAAAATCTGATTTGAGTCAAATGATTGCCCAAACAATCTTGATTCATTTCTGAATAAGATAGGGACAATACCAACATCCCAAGGACTCAATTAACCAAGTTAGAAATGAAGAACAGATTCTGATATTTATAAGAATCAAATTCAGAAATCAGAAAACCAAATCAGAAATCAGAATTGCAATTGAATGAAATCAGAAAACTGGCATTAATTCTTAATCCACTTCTGTAGAATGATTAGATCAAGTAATACTTCTCAGTCATTGGTTACAATTAGATCTAATAGTAGCATAGCATAAATCAGTAAAGAAGTTTCTGAAATCTAAAAATCAGAAATGATTCAGTGCAGGAATTATAAAAACAGTCCATATCCATCCAAAACTAATCTAAACTACTACCCTATCCTAGAAGAAATGGAGTTTAGCTCCTCATATTTACAAGATTTGACATCAAATGGGGTAAGGAACAGATACAATTCATGGTTCTTTGAAGCTTCCTGGCCAGCAGCTCCTCCCAAAATCCAGCAGCCCCCTTTCTTGCCTTGCCTTGCTCCAAACCCTTGAATGACCAGCCTCCCTTCTCCTCTAGAAAAATCCAGCTTATATATCACTTCTCCCCACCTTTGGATCAGCATCAGAACATTCTTTGTGCTTTGATTGCAGCCATGTGTCCCCTGGCCCTGAAATTCCAGCAGTGACAGCTTTTTGGACAGCCAAAAAGCTAGTGGTCCCCCCTCCTTTTTTCTTCCTTTTGGCCACCTTTTCCACTTGCTACAAGGGCCAAAACATCAAGCATGAAAGTCTTCTAATAATATTTAAACAACTAAGGATTAGGACAGTAGTTAAAATCAGATCTATATCAAAAAGGGAATTGGTGTGTTGCAAGAATGAAAACCGATATCGATATGAATGAATTCAAGGGCCCGGAATGATAACTTTATGGAAATCTTGGGAAATGTCCTAATATGGGTGGTTCAAAGCATTTCAGGCATCAATTTGATTAGAGTGACAAGTGAGTGAGGTCAAAAATCAAATATGAATGAGATTCCTAAAAGTGATAACTTGAGTGCCCCAAAAACGATAACTTATATGACTTAAAAACGATAACTTGTCATAACTTGAGTTTTGATTATCCAAATGTGATGAAATTTGACCAGCAATGAGTTAGAACTATAATAAGATGATTGCTTAAGGTCCTTGTGCAGAATTAATGGTTTTGCATGTCGAAATGACAGAATTGCCCTTTAACGATAACTTGGCACTTGAAAAATGATAACTTGTTCAAATGGACTTAAAACTTTGCACAAGTTGAGATGTGACTATCCAAATATGATTTATACATGATAATGATGGATTTAGGGCAAGAAAACCATTGAAAATAAGTTCATTCAAAATAATGATAACTTGACACTTAGGAATGATAACTTGTCCTCAAAATGATAACTTGGCATAGAATTTAAATATTAATGGATTTTGGCATTTCAGAACCTCTATGCACATGGAATTAAGTATGAAATGAGGAATATCAACTAGTTATCACAATGTTTGCATTCAAAGTATAATTGGCCTAAAAATAGGCAAAAGTGGGACTCGATATGTATGAATTGCATCTAAAATGGGTTAAAATCATATAGTGATCAGCAAGTGATCAAACTCCCCCAAGCTTATCCTTTTGCTTGTCCTCAAGCAAAACATTCAGAAATTAAGGACAAACTTGAATTAAAAGTCCACAAATGAAGTAAAGTCTAGCTGAATTGAATCCAATGAGTTTCCCACTTTGCCAACACTTCATTCTTTCCAAAAACTCAATTTCTAGCTAGGGAATCACAAAGGCTAAAGCAAATTTAAGCCATGGAAGAAGTACTAGCAATAACATGTTTGAATTGTAGGAATTGTCAACTTTACAAAGGGTTTGAACTACAAATCTCTTCATGAACAGGTTTTCAATTGATTAAACAGGTTTAACACCTGACTTTTATTCATGAAATGCATATAAACAGGTTTAGCACCTGATTTTTATTCATGCTTTCTTTAGGAGAGATTCCTTGGGAAGTTTTGCTCTCCTAATTTTTTTTTTCTTTTTGCATTGAAGAGAGATTCCTTTGGAAGTTTTGCTCTCTTCCTTTTTTCTATGTATGCATATGACTTTTTACTTTTCCTTTTCTCATTTTTCTATCCTGTTCATGAAGTGAGCAATAGTTCAAACTCAAGTATAGTTTAGATCCCTTTATCCAAAAAGTCAAGTTTTCCTATTTAGCATGGCAGCAAGAGCCTTGACTCTCTTCTAGACATCTGATATTACTAATTCAATCCATAAGTATCAGCTAGTGTGACCCACAAAAAGGAAAAATTTTCAGCTAAAAACTTCATTCAAATGCATCTGAATTCATAATGCCAATTAAAGCAAGAAGGCTAATGGCCAAGTTGGCCACTTGGTATTGGAGTGCACCCACTGTCAAAATAAAGTATTCTACCCATTTCAGAGTCAAAATGAATTCAGAATTGAGTTGGGTGCAAAAAAAATGATAACCGAGTGATAACTTGTGATAACTTGTGAAAACCAATGATAACCTGGTATGAATTATGATATGAACATTAAAATCAATTAAAAACATGGTGTAAAGGTTAGAAAAGCACCAGGTTTCCTCCCCCAAGCTTATTCTCAACACTGTCCTCAGGGTTGAAAAATAAAGGCAAGGGAGAGGGGTGGGTGGGATTGAAATGCATTAAATTGGGCATTTGAATTCTCTTGGCACTTCATCTAGAAACTTTGGGTGGTCTAACCTTCATTAGTAGCAATTGATCCTGCAGAGAACCAAAAGATATCAGTGAAATAGTGAAATCAGAGTTTTGAGTGCACAATTTCAACAATGCATTGGAAATTTCTGAAGTTCACTGAAATTAATCTAAAATAGATTTGGATAACTGAAATGAATGTTAATTCAGATGATGATATGATCAATGTATCATAATGAAAAAGATATTATCAGTTATCATTGAGTTTTCAGTGGAAAAATAAAAAGTAAGGATAAGGGTACTCCCTGAAGTTGAGACTTGTGAATTGAACATGTTCCTCATCCCTTATTCCTGCAAAAACAAAAAGATTAAGTGTAAAGTGGCTTGGGTTACCTCCCAAGAAGTGCCTTTCTTTAATGTCTTTGGCTAGACATTGTTACAAGGTGAAATCAGCTAGGTGGTAGTGGCAAATCAGCTAGAGTCAGCTCCTCCTTTGTAGAATCCATGGCTGTGGGATTGTAAAGCTTTAACCTCTGTCCATTTACCTTAAATATGTCATTTTTGTCATTCAGAAGGTCAACAGCACCAAATGGATATACTTTATGAATTTTGAATGGTCCACTCCACCTTGACTTCAACTTTCCTGGAAAAATCTTTAATCTTGAGTTGAAGAGTAATACAAGATCTCCAACCTTGAAATCCCTTTTCAGAATCCTTCCATCATGCCATCTTTTAGTCCTTTCCTTGTAGAATTCTGAATTATGGTAGGCATTTAGCCTAATTTCATCAAGTTCATCAATTTGGAGAAGCCTCTTTTGCCCACATGCATGCATATCATAATTGAGTGCCTTGACTGCCCAATATGCCTTATGCTTCAACTCAATTGGCAAATGGCAGGTTTTTCCATAGACAAGCTTGTAGGGAGAAGTACCAATTGGAGTCTTGTATGCTGTCCTATATGCCCAAAGAGCTTCATTCAACTTCAAACTCCAATCTTTTCTTGTCAAAGAAACTGTTTTCTCCAATATGGCCTTTACCTCCCTATTTGACACTTCTGCTTGGCCATTTGTTTGGGGGTGATATGAAGTGGAAACTTTGTGCCTCACTCCATATTTAATTAGGAGGTTTTCAAAACACCTTTCAATAAAGTGGATACCCCCATCACTTATGACCACTCTAGGAATTCCAAACCTTGGAAAGATAACTTCCTTGAACAACTTGATTACTGCCCTGGAATCAGCTGCAATGGTGGGAATGGCCTCAATCCATTTGGACACATAGTCCACAGCTAGAAGAATAAATTTGTAACCACACGAACTAGGGAAAGGCCCCATGTAGTCAATTCCCCAAACATCAAATATTTCCACTTCTAGAATTCCTTGTTGTGGCATTTCATTCCTTCTTGAAATGGAACCAGCTCTTTGGCATTGATCACAACCCTTCACAAAGATATGTGCATCCTTGAATAAACTTGGCCAATAAAATCCAGATTGGAGGACTTTGGCAGCAGTCTTGTGTGTGGCTCCATGACCTCCATAAGGGGATGAATGGCATGCCTCTAAGATTTCTTGAAATTCAGATTGGGGTACACATCTTCTGTACATGCCATCAGGAGATTTTCTGAATAGAAAGGGATCATCCCAATAATAATCTTTCAAGTCATGAAAGAATTTCTTTCTTTGCTGATATGTGTAGTCAGGAGGGGTAATTCCACATGCAAGATAATTGACCAAGTCAGCATACCAGGGAATTTGATTAATTGCCACAGCCATCAAACTATCATCAGGAAATGCATCATTGATAGGAAGTGTAGATGATTCCTGTATCCCTTCCATTCTTGATAGGTGGTCAGCTACTAGATTTTCACTTCCCCTTTTGTCCCTAATTTCTACATCAAATTCTTGAAGCAATAAGATCCACCTGATTAGCCTTGGCTTGGATTCTTTCTTGTTGATTAAGTGCCTCACAGCTTGGTGGTCTGTGAAAACAATAACCTTGGATCCCACCAGGTATGGCCTGAATTTGTCAAATGCATACACCACAGCAAGAAGTTCTTTCTCAGTAGTTGCATAATTGATTTGTGCTTCATCTAAAGTTTTGCTTGCATAGCATATGACATGGTGCTTCTTCTCCTTGGTTTGCCCCAGCACAGCTCCTACTGCCTGGTCAGAAGCATCACACATGATCTCAAAAGGGAGAGTCCAGTCAGGTGGCTGCACTACAGGGGCTGAGATGAGGGCTTCCTTCAACTTCTTGAATGCCTTCATACACTCTTCATCAAATTGAAACTCAACATCCTTGGCCAGCAACTTGGTGAGGGGCCTAGTTATCATGGAGAAATCTTTAATAAACCTCCTGTAGAAGCCTGCATGCCCCAAAAAACTCCTAATTGCCTTGACACTTGTGGGTGGTGGTAGTTTCTCAATCACTTCAATTTTTGCCTTGTCCACTTCAATGCCTTTGCTTGAGACCACATGTCCTAAGACAACTCCTTCTTGGACCATAAAGTGGCATTTCTCCCAATTGAGTATCAAATTGGATTCCCTACATCTTTGTAGCACTTTTGTTAAATTGTCCAAGCAAGCATCAAATGAGTCTCCATACACTGAAAAATCATCCATGAAGACCTCCATAATTTCTTCAATGAAGTCTGAAAATATAGACATCATACACCTTTGAAAAGTTGCAGGGGCATTGCATAAGCCAAAGGGCATTCTCCTATAGGCAAAAGTCCCATATGGACAAGTGAATGTAGTCTTGTGTTGATCTTGGGGGTGAATTGGAATTTGCAAGAAACCTGAGTACCCATCAAGATAACAGAAATGGGAATGCCTAGCTAGCCTTTCCAGCATCTGATCAATGAATGGCAATGGGAAATGGTCCTTTCTTGTGGCCTTGTTTAACTTCCTGAAGTCAATGCACATCCTCCAACCTGTAATGGTTCTTGTGGATATCAATTCATCAGAATCTGACTTCACCACTGTAATTCCTCCCTTCTTTGGCACCACCTGCACTGGACTGACCCATTCACTATCTGAAATGGAGTATATGATTCCTGCATTCAGCAACTTCAATACTTCTTTCTTTACCACTTCTTTCATGGTTGGGTTGAGTCTCCTTTGACATTCAATGGAGGGCTTGTAGCTGTCCTCCATAGGGATCCTATGCATGCAAATGGAGGGATTAATACCCTTGATATCTTCAATTGAGTAGCCTATCACCTCCCTATACAATTTCAACCTCTTCAGCAGCTCTTCCACCTGATCCTGAGGCAAATTAGCATTAATGATAACAGGAAAAGTTGAATTCTCCCCCAAGAATTCATACTTCAAATTGCTAGGAAGAGGCTTGAGTTCCAACTTGGAATTGGCTTGAACTGGATTGCCTTGGCATTCAGCAATGATAACCTGTTGTACCTCACCTTGAATTCCTACATTTTCCACTGATATTGAAGAGTTCAGTACTAATTTATATGCCATAGCCTCTGGATCTTCCAATTCTCTCAAATGGTCAAAAATTAGACACCTTTGCAATGGATCTTCAATAGGGATTATAGCTGAAACTTGCTCCACCACCTGATTCAATTGCCCATCTTCAAAATCATTTTCTAGAAAACTTGGCCTACTGATAACTTGGGCCAAATTGAATTCAATCTTCTCCTCTCCAATTTGGAAGGTCAATCTCCCTTCCTTAACATTAATTACAGCCCCTGCAGTGGCTAGAAAGGGCCTCCCAAGGAGAATGGGGGTGTTCACATCTTCATCCATATCTAATACAACAAAATCAACTGGAATATAGAATTTACCAACTTTGAGGGGTATGTCCTCAATAATCCCATGTGGATATTTGATGGATCTGTCTGCCAGCTGAAGGGACATATTTGTTGGCTTCAAATCTCCAACTTCAAGTTTCCTACACAATGATAAGGGTATGACACTCACAGAAGCTCCCAAGTCACACATGGCTCTTTGAATTTTTCTATTGCCTATCTCACATGGAATTGAGAAGCTTCCTGGATCCTTGAGCTTTGGAGGCAACTTATTCTGGATAATTGCAGAAGCCTCTTCAGTCAATGCTATAGTCTCATGCTCCAATACCCTTCTCTTCTTGGTTAGGATTTCCTTTAGAAACTTGGCATATGATGGCATTTCCTGGATGGCTTCAACAAAAGGAACATTTATGTATAGCTTCTTCAGGATTTCCAAGAACCTTCCATATTGTTGGTCTTGTCTTGCCTTGATTAACCTTTGAGGGAAGGGTACCTTGTCAAAAACCCTTGGATTTGCTTCAATTTGAGGGCTTGAATTCCTGATTTCCTCACTTGGTTTTTCACTTGGCTTTTCAGCAACCCTTGAGTCTGAATTGGCTTGATTATCATCCACTTTCTTCATTGGTTCCTCCACCATTTTACCACTTCTGAGCTGGATGGCCTTTGCTTGCTCCTTTGGATTTACTTCTGGCTGTCCAGGAAAGAATAAGGGAGGTCTAGTGGATGTACTAGCTTGTTGAGCAATTTGGCTTTCCAACAATTTCTGATTTGCATTCATGGCATCCAATCTAGAATTGATCTTCAAAATCTCCTCTCCTTGGCTGTCCTGCTTCTTCAGAATTTGTTGAAGCATCTCCTTCATTTCATTTTGGAATTGTGATGCTTGGACTTGAGGTGGTGGCTCATATAGATTTCTTTGAATTGGTGCACTTTGGCCTTGATTTCCATAAGGTGGTGGCTGATTCCTTGGCAGGATTTTGGGCTGCCAATTTGAATTTTGCATAGGAGCTCCTTGATAGTTGTTGCCCTTGTAAGAAAAGTATGGATGATTCCTGTTTTCTGGAGTATAAAATTCAGCAGGAGGTTTGATTCCATAATTGCCCACAGCATTGATTTGATCCACATTTTGGTCCACTTGCTGCATAATTAAGTTGCAATTCTCTGACACATGGCCTTGATTCCCACATACACAACACCTTGTTTCAGAATTGGAGGCCCTATTGCCATTGGGAGTCAAGTTCAACCTCTCCAAAGTCTTGTACAGCACCTCTTCAAGTTGAGTGGACAATTGATTCACTGAATTGTCCATGGGTGGCCTCCTGGTTCTATCATGGGTAAGGAAGTGGTGATTCTTGGCTATGTTTTCAATGAGTTGATAAGCTTCATCAATGTTTTTAGATGCAAAGATGCCTCCTGCAGCAGTATCCAATGCCACCTTGCTAGGGTAGTTCAGCCCCTTATGAAAATAGTTGACTAGCTGCCACTTCTCAAAACCATGATGGGGACATGCCCTTAATAATCCTTGAAGCCTTTGCCATGCCTCACAAATATTTTCTTGGTCCAACTGATAGAACCTCACTATTTGATCCCTGAAGTTATCAGTTTTTGAAGGAGGAAAGAATTCTGAAAGGAACAATTGAACAATTGATTCCCAAGTGGCTACCTCTTCAGGATTCAATCCTTTAAACCATATCTTGGCCTTGTCCTTGAGTGAGAAGGGAAATAATCTCATATACACTGCATTCATGGGGATATTATTGAAGTTCACAGTGCTGCATATCTCCTTGAAATTGTCCAAATGACATGCTGGATCTTCAGTCCCAAGTCCAGAAAACTGACTTTGCCTAATCATAGAAATCAAGGCTGGATTAACTTCAAAATTTGCCACAGGTGCTAAGGCTCCTCCCCCTTGTTGATTCCTTGCATTGCTTGGTGAATAACAGTCCCTAAGAGTTCTAGGAGCTGCCATATTTTGATTCATAACTCTTTCAAATTCAAGGTTGTATGCTTCTTCCTCTTCTTCTTCAAATATCCTTCTCCTTGCCTCAAGCCTTTGCAATCTCCTTCTTCTTAAAAATCTTCTTTCAGGTTCAGGATCTGATTGGTAATGTTCCTCTTGATGGTCCAAGTCCTGCATAAAGAGATTCAAAAGTATCAAATTCAAGAAAGAAATGAAAACTAGACAAAAATGAAAAGTAAGAAATGATAACTTGCAAAAACTGAAAATTAGCCTAACAAATAAACTAAAAACTAATCTAAAACTAATCTAAACTATCTAAGTTAGCCTAATTGACCTCAAGTCCCCGGCAACGGCGCCAAAAACTTGATAGTGATATTTGGGTTTTCTAGTGATAACTTGCTGAAATTAAAGAAAATGTCAATTTTTCATTTTTTTTTTTGGGTCTCCCAACTCACTAGCTGCAAGTGCACAGGTAAGTTGTAGTAGACTCAGGTTGTCGTATCCACAAGAATTTGAAGTCTAAGACACCCTAAAACATTTTAGATTAGTTCTACTTAAGTGGCTAAAAATAGATTTTTAATGAATAGTGAAAATAGATTTTTCTTTATAGAAAGTGAAATGATAACAGATTTTTGGGTTTTGGAAATTTATCAAAACTGAATTATAAATGCTAGAATGAAGTCTAAAAAGGTTTAACTATCTATTAGGAAGGTTCTTCTAGGATTTGGGGTTCATCTAAATTAATTAAGGATGGAATGGAACAAGTTATCACTAAATGTCCAACTTTTGATTCAACTTGAAAATGGGTGTTCCCACAGCTCAATTGGCCTCTAACTAAGCAATATATGATTATATAATTGTTAGATAGGTTGAATCAAAAGAGGGTCCTCACTGAAAATCAAGTTATCATTGGGCTCAAAAGAAAGATTCAATGCTGATTTTTTGCAATTCAAGGAAGTTTGGAATGGTAACTTGCATTTACAATCATAAAAAGATGGAATCATTCCAATCAACCAAACCAGGATAAAATATACTCAATAATGGTGCTTGTGTTCCATGATTCATCTCTGAATTCAAGGGAGATTCAAAATCAACCTCTCGGTTGCAAAATAAATTGGAATCCACACAAACACACTCAATTGGAAATGCAAAACATATGGCCACATGAGTTCACAATTTCCATTGCTCCTTGGCCCATTTCTGGATCTCAAAGAAGCCCTTAAGACTACCTCTCAGTAGTGGATAATATGAGGGTTGACAATGGAAATCAGAAGTTAGAAAAATGAGAAAACAGAAATCAACATTTCTGAAAAAATCAGCAATGTGGATTGATGGAATTCAAGTTTGCCAAATGCCCCTTCACCCATCTCTGGACTGCAAGGGATTCCTAAAGTACACCTCTCAGTGATTTGAATAAAATAGGGATTAACAATTGGCAAATCAGATTCCAAACAATCAAAAAATAGAATTTAGAATCAAACTAAGAAATCAGATTTTGGAAAAAAAAATCAGATTTGAATTCTGAATTGTCAATGATCTTGATTCATTTCTGAATAAGATCATGGCATATACTACCCTCTCAACTATTCAATTATCTAATCCTTGATGACAATCAGATTCAAAAGCCCAAGAAATCAGATTTTGGAATTCAGGAAACCAAAAAAATCAGCAACTCATTCAATTCATTCAAATCAGGAAAAACCAAATCAGTTTTGAATCATAGGAATGTCAAAGCTTCTCAATTCATTTCTGAACAAGATTGGGATAGATGTCAACCTCTCAGTTGTTCAATTAGTTCAATCCCCAATGACAATCAGATTCAAACAGCCCAAGAAAATCAGAATTCAGATTTCAGAAAAATCAGATTTCAGAAAATAGAAATCAGAATTCTAATTGGGTTTGTATCTAGAACTTGCCATTGATTCTTGATTCATTTCTGAACAAGGGTTAGACCAAATGATAACTTCTCAGTTATAAATACAAATGGGGTCTTCAAATGGCAAGATCAGATTTATAACAAATCAGATTTCAGAAATGTAAAACCAGAAAAATCAGATTTGTGATTTCAGTTCAGGAATTAATGGAAAATCTGATTTGAGTCAAATGATTGCCCAAACAATCTTGATTCATTTCTGAATAAGATAGGGACAATACCAACATCCCAAGGACTCAATTAACCAAGTTAGAAATGAAGAACAGATTCTGATATTTATAAGAATCAAATTCAGAAATCAGAAAACCAAATCAGAAATCAGAATTGCAATTGAATGAAATCAGAAAACTGGCATTAATTCTTAATCCACTTCTGTAGAATGATTAGATCAAGTAATACTTCTCAGTCATTGGTTACAATTAGATCTAATAGTAGCATAGCATAAATCAGTAAAGAAGTTTCTGAAATCTAAAAATCAGAAATGATTCAGTGCAGGAATTATAAAAACAGTCCATATCCATCCAAAACTAATCTAAACTACTACCCTATCCTAGAAGAAATGGAGTTTAGCTCCTCATATTTACAAGATTTGACATCAAATGGGGTAAGGAACAGATACAATTCATGGTTCTTTGAAGCTTCCTGGCCAGCAGCTCCTCCCAAAATCCAGCAGCCCCCTTTCTTGCCTTGCCTTGCTCCAAACCCTTGAATGACCAGCCTCCCTTCTCCTCCAGAAAAATCCAGCTTATATATCACTTCTCCCCACCTTTGGATCAGCATCAGAACATTCTTTGTGCTTTGATTGCAGCCATGTGTCCCCTGGCCCTGAAATTCCAGCAGTGACAGCTTTTTGGACAGCCAAAAAGCTAGTGGTCCCCCCTCCTTTTTTCTTCCTTTTGGCCACCTTTTCCACTTGCTACAAGGGCCAAAACATCAAGCATGAAAGTATTCTAATAATATTTAAACAACTAAGGATTAGGACAGTAGTTAAAATCAGATCTATATCAAAAAGGGAATTGGTGTGTTGCAAGAATGAAAACCGATATCGATATGAATGAATTCAAGGGCCCGGAATGATAACTTTATGGAAATCTTGGGAAATGTCCTAATATGGGTGGTTCAAAGCATTTCAGGCATCAATTTGATTAGAGTGACAAGTGAGTGAGGTCAAAAATCAAATATGAATGAGATTCCTAAAAGTGATAACTTGAGTGCCCCAAAAACGATAACTTATATGACTTAAAAACGATAACTTGTCATAACTTGAGTTTTGATTATCCAAATGTGATGAAATTTGACCAGCAATGAGTTAGAACTATAATAAGATGATTGCTTAAGGTCCTTGTGCAGAATTAATGGTTTTGCATGTCGAAATGACAGAATTGCCCTTTAACGATAACTTGGCACTTGAAAAATGATAACTTGTTCAAATGGACTTAAAACTTTGCACAAGTTGAGATGTGACTATCCAAATATGATTTATACATGATAATGATGGATTTAGGGCAAGAAAACCATTGAAAATAAGTTCATTCAAAATAATGATAACTTGACACTTAGGAATGATAACTTGTCCTCAAAATGATAACTTGGCATAGAATTTAAATATTAATGGATTTTGGCATTTCAGAACCTCTATGCACATGGAATTAAGTATGAAATGAGGAATATCAACTAGTTATCACAATGTTTGCATTCAAAGTATAATTGGCCTAAAAATAGGCAAAAGTGGGACTCGATATGTATGAATTGCATCTAAAATGGGTTAAAATCATATAGTGATCAGCAAGTGATCAATTTGAAGCTGACTAGACTCCAAATTTGCATTCACAATCACTGGGTAGGTGGAGTCTTCTCCTAGGAATTCATATTTGAGGTTCTAGGGCAACTTCTTCAACTCGGGTTTAGGTTGTTTCTTCAAGCTAGATGCTTGTTCGAGCTTGACAGGTTGAGTCTCTTGTCGGTTGTCCGAATCTTGTATCAATACTGGGAGCATGTGGCTTGTAAGAAGTTGAGCTCCTTCTTCTGTCCACAGTGATGGTTCCTGGGCTCCAATGGAAACTTCCTAAGGATCAGATATATGAATGACTGATGCCACCTTTTGGATTAGAAGATCCACGTGTTCGGGCTGGAAATGATAATCCTCCATGTTCGAGCAGTTGATGATTTGATTTAGTCAAAACTCCACTATGTCGTCGCCTATTTGAAAAGTGAGACGACCTTGTTTGACACCAATTACTGCTCCCACAGAGGCTAGGAAAGGTCTTCCCAGAAGGATGGGAGTTTGGTGATCTTCGTCCATATCTAGGACTACGAAATCAGCTGGTATGTCTTCCAGAATTCCTTGTGGGATTTTGATAGATCGATCCACCAATTGGAGGGACATATTAGTGGGTTTAATGTAATGAGAGAGGAATGACATTGACAGAAGCACCTAAGTTGCACAAAGATCTTTGAATTCTTCTGTTGCCAATTTAACAGGGTATAGAGAAACTCTTAAGATCCTTGAGCTTTGGAGGCAGTCTATTTTAAATTATGGCATTGGCTTCGGTAGTTAGCACGATTGTTTCATTTTCTTGTATTCTCCTTTTATTTGATAAGATATCCTTGAGAAATTTCGCATAAGCAGGCATCTCTTGAATGGCTTCGACAAAGGGTACGTTGATATAAAGCTTCTTTAAGATTTCAACAAACTTGTCGAACTGCTAATCCTGTCGGGATCTTTCGAGAGCTTTAGGCCGAATGGTACCCGCGTAGAGTAGCCAGAAGAGCCTTCTGAAGTTTTTGGTTGTTTGGCTTCTTTCTGTTCTTTTAACTTTGCATGTGGATGAGCTGCTTCACCTTGCTCTGGAGTTTCCACGTTCTCTAGTGTCGAGACATCTGGTCTTGTTCTCTTAGTGTCTTCGATTACTTGATGTGAACTTTAGAAGATGTAATAGTTCTAGTCGTATTTAAAATTTACTCTAGAGTCCACACTACTGCAAGTGCATAGGTCGAGTAGAAACTATGAGTGTTGTAACCCCGATGATTTAGATCAAATGTCTATCTATTTATATCTCAAATGTTGTCACAAAATCTTAAAGGACAAGAGTAGAATAAGTGGGGAATCAACGAAGAGAGCTAGAATTCAGAAAAAAAAAAGGATTCTTTTGTGATGAATTGGTTGATGCTTTTGGGTTCAACTCTCTGTCTTGAGGTAAATGATCTCTCAATCTTGACGTTATGAATTAATCACTCTCAACCTAAACTCGCCGATCTCTCCTTGAGTTTAAAGGGGATAGGCCGTTAATATATGAATTATCTCTCACTCTAGCTAGATAGGAAGTTGATCTCATGATCGTCGAAATATCAACCCTTAGTTCTAATCCGAACAATTAAAATAAATCAAAGATGACTAATCACTATTATGGACTCTCGCCTCACAATAGATATGGGCTGCTCAACCACTTGTAATAGACGATATTATGCTAAATGAAATACTGCACAAAGACCTATCCCTTCTCTCGAATGAGGCAGGATGATAATGATAAATAGATCTCTCGATCAAATGCGGATTAAATACGATTAAAGAAATTGCAATATATCAAAAGCATAACATACTAGAAGTCAGAGACACGGCATCAGAAAGTTCAGAACCACAACATGAACACAATGTCACCACAAAAGAAATTAGAGATTAGCCAACCATAGGCTTCAATGGAATCAGCAAGTTTTTCGACATTTTCTTCTCTCCTTTTCCCTCCTCATCACTGTATCCCCCCTTTCGTCTACCTTCTCCTTCCCCCCTGACCATCTGTCTGCCCCCTCTTGTCTCCTATTTTTCAATCCTTCCTCTCTCCTCCCATTTTCACTCTTATTCAAGTTCAAATTTTGAAAAGTAATTAGCTTCCTAGACACATTAAAAAAGGGATCAGATAATAGCTCAAGTGTTGTAAATGTAACAGGATTTTAATTCAAATGTGGTGGTTTAACATTAATAATCATAAGTAAAATAAGGGATGATTAATACCATTCTGTAACACCCCAGCCCAATCAAGATATTGCTCGCTTTGGTCCAACGGCCCGCACGAATTTAAAACGAGTCCTTATAGGTAAAGGGGGATGCCACTTATAAGCCCATGATCACCTCCGTATTTTGTTCATGTGGGACTATCTTTCCCCCTTAGGTCCTTTCACCTTGGGGCCTTATAGTTTTCCTACCATGGTTTATCACTAGGGGAGATGACTAAGAAAAGAGACCAAGAAAGTGAAAGTTGTCTCTCCGGGTAATGTTATTGTTGAATCCCGAATATCATACTCAATGTTTCGATGATAATAAATGGAATTAGTCGAAAAGGTACTAATAAATGCTTTGATTGATATTTATACATGTGTAAGATTAACAGACGAATATATCTCAAAAAAGTCGCGGCATAAAAATTTGAAAAGACATGTTTATGGCTCGACTGATCGACCAACCGTTCCAAATTTTGCAATGGACTGAGGATCTATCGTATGATAACCAAAGTCAAAGTGTGATCAGACACAGAACTGGTTGACCAGACTTACGACTGAAAAACTACGAGAGTTTAAAATTTTGAATAATTCAAGATTGAATGCAAAATCCATCGATCAGACTGCGAGAGTTTAAGTTTGAATACCTCAAGCTCGACCACAAAACTATGAGATCTTAAAAAGATTTGTAGCGAATGCATAACCGGTCGATCAGCCAATTGGCTTGCTGTATCGGTTGACCGACCACTAAGAAAGAATTTGGTTTTGTCATGCAGTGGTTGAGAAATATCAACCAGTCATCCAACCTGTCGACTGACTCAACATTAATTGTTATAGTAATGACTATGTTTAAGTTGAATCTTTTGGAAGATCCTCCCAAAGGCCATATTTCTTTGAAAAGCCTATAAAAGACATTCAAAGGGCTGAAGAAAGTTCATCCAAGCAAGCATAAACATCCAAGAGATACTACAAACTTGAAGATCAAACTTTTGATCATTTTCTAGCAAAAACCCTAGTTCTCTTTCTCTCCTTTGTTTAAAAAGTGTGAGCACTTGTAAGAGAGAGATCAAAAGAGATTTTAAATCTGTAATCTTGAAAGCTCTTGTGTGACAAGAGGTTTGTCTTACCTCTTGAGCAAAGAAGAAGGTGTTTCAGTGTAACAAGGTTTTGCTTGTCCCGTTAAGAAAAGAGGAAGATAGTGACAGCCTCGAAAGGAGTCGAAGCGGGGAAGTAGGCCAAGGAATTGGGCTGAACCTCGTCAACAAATCTTGTGTTTGCATTCTTTACTATTTTCTCTACTTCTGTGCTTTGATTGCATTTACATTCTCGTGCTTAAAACAATTTAAAAAGGAACATGATATTGTGCTCTCTTTTTACACTAATTTACTCCCTCTTGATGACTTTTGATCTTACAATTGGTATCAAAGCTAGATTGCTCTTTTGTTATGATTTAATCATCTTTAAGATCCATGGAATCAAACAATTTTGCTCTTAGTGAAGGTCAATCAACAAGCTGCCCTCCACTTTTCAATGCATCAAATTTTGCATATTGCAAAACTAGAATGTGGATGTGATTGAAAATGATTTCAATTTGTGTGGTTCATCATCAGAATACACTAAAGGAGAAGGTCTTTAGTAAACTTGGATTGGAAAGCTAAAAATATGCTTTATTGTGCTTTGGACTATCACGACCCGGATTTAAACCTGGTCTAATTTGCAAGCTGCGACATAATATGATCGGTTAAATTCTTATGATAGAAGCGTTATATTGTCATGTAGAAACATGTGGAATAAAGTTATCACATTATTATTCACCACACACTTATATTTGATCTCAGAGCAAGTACACACACTAATTCAAACTTATACGTTCTAAAAGGTTTTTAAAACATTTAAGTTTTACACATCACATGACACATTAAGAGGAGTCACACATCCTCACAAAAAGAGAACTAGAGACTAAGTCTCATATCGATCTTCTATCTTCAAAAGTGCTTCTAGTCTGATAAGGAATTTTCGAGCATGCCACATGATTGGTTTAGTGATCTGAAAAGTGTTTAAATAATATTATGAGTAAATAACATATCAGTAAATTGAAAACTCAATAACCTATGTGTTACCACCTATTCCATTCAGATGAAATGATTTAGGATTTGAAAAACTTATAAAGAACAAGCTAACATCTCATTACTCACGAACAACTATCATATTATGAAGGATACTATATCAATTAATATCAATGAAATATCATCTTTAACATGTCACTTTTGTGTCTCATCTCATATATCATTTCACGTATCATATTATGTATGCACATATGCATAATGCACATGACATATCATCCTTATTAAGAGGTCTCATATCATCCCTACCGGGGAACATATATTATCACATAGGATATCGTATCATGCCATAAAAATAGAGTACCTTCCTTGCATAAGACATATCACCCTGGCAGTGAAAATTCAAATGCATGACAGATAAGATGCATATGCATGCCTCAATAATATCATTCATTTAGAACACATATCGTATAATTGCATTAAAAGTAATTCACTCACTTTTCTATCATATAGAACATGTATTCATGTAAAATAATATTTCAAATGCACAACATAAGGTATAACAATGATGGGTTACTTCTAGTGCACCTTAGTACAATAAGAGCTCGCGTGTTGCTAAAAGTAATATGCATAACAATTATTAAGCATGTGATATTAACACTATCACAGACGTGACCTAGAAATATCATTTGCGCATAATCATGCATTTAAGTAACATACTAAGTTAGTTTGGATATCCATTTAGTGATATTTGTATATAGTAATTAATATTTCGATTAGTGCATATGAATATGAATAGCTTTTCCCTAAACTTTTCGATAAACTGTACAAAGTAATTATATAGGATTATTAAGAATAAATCATAAAATTTCAAAATATTATAATATATATGTTTAAATAGGATTAAGCAAGCTTAATTAGGGTTAAAACACTTATGACAAAAAAATATGATTGGTCATCACTTAAGTTCCAAGCTGCTGAAGCAGACAGGTGAGAGCTTCTCAAATGGATATTTTTCCAAACCACCATAAGACCTCAAAAAATTCTGAAAAACATATATAAGCCACTAAACATTATATTTTCACCTTAGAAAAATTACCAGAGGAAGAACTCGAGCAAACCGACCTGGGGAAAATCGGGAACGTCGGCTGTTCCAGGTGAGTTTTGATCCGGAAATTTTTCCTCTGATTGAGCGAATCATTACTTGGTGATAAACGAAGTATAAATTATGAAATTTTATATGATTTCTCCATTCGCAGTTAGCTTTCCATGGCCTCTGGAATCACCTAAAAAGGAGTTTTCTAGAGGAAGTTATGAACTTACCTTCACAAGTCACTCATTCTGTCCCGAGTCTGATACAAGTTCCATTTGTAAATTAGGGCACGGTTAGAATAGAGTGAATTAGGGTTTGAAATTTGGATATGTAGAAACTCCAAGGGTTCGGTGAGAGGTGGAATCATCCTATTTGAACTTGTATTTTGGGAGAAAGGAATTTTTCATTTCATAGTGATGCTTCTGTCAGATTCCAGGACATTGACAGATTGCGACCCGAATTAACTATTTTTGTTATAAGTTTATATAGAGAGTTAAATTCTCTAATTTTTATGAAAAAATACTAGTGATATCTAGTTTTTAGGAAAATTATTCTCCAGTTGAATGGACAAGTATGAAGAAACATATAAATCAATATTTCAGTGACATATAGTCTGCCAAGGCACAAACCTTAGGTCAGATTGCTTGGGATGTCCTAACTTACTCACTTGGTATTTGATAATGATATTTGAGGGGTTGGAAACCTTAGGATGTCTAGTTTCTAATTAATCGAGAACCATAATATTTTCCCATGTGGTTAAGAAATTATGAATTATTTATTGACAAGTACTCAGTCTAAAATCCTGAGACAACATCTAGTTAAGCTTTGGAGAATTGAAAAGTTTCAAGTATGGAATAGCTTATGAATATGAATACCTGAAGCTAGAAATTGGTATTAGAGAGGATTACATGCATTTTAGGGTGCATAATCATTCATGCATCATGAGCATGCATTGCATATTACCTTATTAGTGATTGAGAAGTAAAAAGGCATTATTGCTTGTAGGAAAACATCAAGTTGCAAGTGAAAGGGAGGAAATCTAATAAACCTCCTTGAAGTGATAAAGTACAAGGTGAACGTTATATGTTAATTCTTTTATTTATGGTATTACCTCAAGCAAAGATTATTATTGTTATTATTGAAAGGGATTAAGGATTGTGTGGACCCAAGGCAGGTCCACACATATGGATCACCATTGATCTATAGATTAAGGGTAGTAATAAATTTATGATAAATTCATTCTAAAAAGTGCTTATCAAGGAACACCATTGATTTATAAATCAATGGTGGGTCCACATATGTGGATCTATTTTTGGTCCACATATTCCTTAAGTATTTATGATATGTTCAAGGATTTCATATGAGATGGAGTAATATCTTATACAAAAATATTTTCAGGGAACAATGCTTGTGAAGTGAAAATAAGTTTTATTTGATAATGATATGAGATTATGACATGTGTATTTTGATATTGTTAAACTCCATGTGTTCATTAGTCATGCTGTTTGAAAAAGGTCTTTGGGACCACATTCGATATACATGAAGCCTTTTGGGCGTATATCGGATGTCTTTGCCCTTTGGGGGCTGCTCTGCGTGCACGTATTGACCCATGATCGCTCTGCGTATCTGAGAATCGTGATTAGGTGGCACACAATCATGATTGGAATACGTATTGACCCATGATTTGCTCTGCGTATCTGAGACTCTTGATTGTGAAGCTCTGCTTAGCTGTATGACACACAATCATAGAGGGATATGTATTGACCCATGATTTGCTCTGCGTATCCATGACTCTCGATTATGAAGCTCTGCTTAACTGTATGACACATGATCATAGAGGGATACGTATTGACCCATGATGAGTATGTGCAATGACACATGTGTGGAGTTTAAATATGAAAATTATGATATCTTGAGTTACTTTTACTTGTGTGAAAGTTCATATGATTTGACAAGTTATGTTATATGTGCTATGCTTTAAATGTTTTCTCATGTGAAAGAAATGTGGTTATTTAAATGTTATATGCTATATGCACTCATATTGTTCCCCTATGTTGTACTTTTATTCCACTCACTGAGCAAATGATTGTTGCTCATAATACCCATTTTAAATTTTTCAGATACTCGTAAGTTCTTGAGTTGAGTCGACTCGGAGCTTGTTTTTACTGCATATAGAGCAGGTCGAGCCGCTGGAGCACTTTAATCCCCCTTCACTTTTGTTTTTTTGAAGCATGCATATGTAATAGATACTTTTAGATGTTGTAATTAACTTGTGAGAAAATTTTTGTAAGGTTGTATAAGACTTGATCCTGTGGGGTTATATGTCAAATGGTTTGTGGAAAAAAAAGTATAGTGACAATATGCGAATGTCATATCTTATAGCTTTCTATTAAACTTTGATGCATATATATATGTCTTTTGTATGTGTGTTGGCAAATACCACAAGATAAGTAAGGGAGGAGGTTTTGCCGATTTTATTTTATTTTATTTTTTGAATTGCTAAACATAGCTAAGAGTGTGATAATTGGGATTAGAATTTAGTCATGGAGTTGGGTGTGACAAGCACAATTCTAATTTTGCATCAAAATAGACTTTATGAAGTCTAATCCTCTGAAAATTTCCCATTAAAGTCCATTATGTAAGCCTATACAGATTCTAACAAGAGGACTATATATTTCACCTTCTCAGTTTACTAACAGATTGAGTGGAGTTGAGTATAAATTTCATAACTTCTAAACTACTTGTGATAATTCAAGAATTCAAATTGACATGAAACTATACTCCCCAAGGTTGAATCCATATAAATCTCATAATTTTATTGCTCATATATGGTTCTCAAGCCTCTGTTCTATTCCACTTTTTTGTTCTAACAAACTAATGGTGTTTGCTCTAAATCTCATAACTTTCATTGTACATAGCCTATCAAGGCAATTCCATTTGGATCAGAAGTATGAGTTTAAAGTATTTAAGACATATAAATTTCACTTATTATGGATAAATATTCAAATTATCATAGTATTTAAAATTCAAACTACTCATCACATAAATAGAAATGGCAGATCAAAATAATTGATTCATAACTCTTCATGTACAAATTCAATTAACCCGATTCTAGATCCTATGGGAGTAGACTCAATTAGGTTAATGACGTGAACTTTATGTGGATATAAATATCTCGCACCTAAAAGTAATTCTAGTCGTGTTTAAATTTTACTCTACAACTACAAGTGCACAGGTCGAGTAGAAACCCGGAGTGTCGTAACCCGGTTGATTTAAATCAGTTATCAGTCTACTTATATCACAAGAGTTGTCACAAAATGATCAAAAGTAAATCGGACATCACATAAAAATGATTTATAGAAAAAATAAAAGGGAGAGTAAAGAGGGATCAGAATGTGATGGAAGAGATTCCCTTGAAATGAACTCGTTAAAACTATTGCATCTTAGTTCTCATCTATGAGTCGAATAATCTTTTGATCTTATTGCGCGACTTAATTACCCTGTCTCTAAACTCGCCAATCTTTCCTTAAGCCGAGGGAAGAGTAGCCGTTAAATATTAGATTAGAACTGATTGGTTAGTCGATCTCTCATCCTAACCAGAAGAAAAGGATGATCTTTTGATCTTTAGTCACTCGTCCTTCTATCCTAATCAAAGCAATTGAAATAAATCTGACACCGCTAGTCACTGTTATGGGCTCTCACCTCACAACAGTTATTACGATAGACCTTTCAGTCTCTATAAGAATGTTAAATCGAATAATACTAGAAACACAGCAAGTAAACGTAACCAGTTCCTTCTTTCGAATGGAACGAGTTTTAACAAAAATAACAGATCTCTCGATAAGATTGAAATCGAATGTAAATAGTAAAGTTGTAGTGTATAAAGTAAATAAAAACTAGGAGTCAAATGCACGACATTAGAGAACTAGAAGAGTGGCATCAACAAAGTATCATCACAAGGGAACCAAAAATCCTTTTAGCTCGACATGAGTTTAGACAACATCAATAATCTTTTTCTCCACATTCTTCTTCTTCTTCTTTCTTCCTCCTATCTCCTCTTTCATCCCCCCTCTTCCTCGTTTCCTCGCCTGCTTTTCTTTCTCCCTATTCAGAATTCAAAATTTGAGAAGTAGTTAGTCCCCCTTTTACTCCCTCAATTCCCCCCCACTAATAATAGGTAAAAAGTGCTTTAAATATGATCAGATTTTATGTTTATATAGTTGAATTAACTATAATAATTATGGGCATAATAAGGGATGATCAAATTCCTCTAAGCTTAGCTTTTTGTTTGTCCTCAAGCAATGTTCAAAACAAGAGGGTTAAGTCTCCACCTTGCTTTCCAACTACTCTTTTGACATTCAGACCTTATTTTCTTTGCTCAAGTGCCTTCTCTCGTTTCAATACACCCCGGCTTTAATGAAAGTATTAGAAGCAAGACATTTTTAACCTCCTCCTGCTCGACTCATAGTCAAAGAACTAAATTAAGATGGACTGATAATAAGAATTTTAATGCTAAATATACTAGTGCAGTATGGGCTTTCTTTTGATTCTTATATCTTTTTATTGATCCAGTACTCATGTGATTATCCATAGTGCGCTGAGTGATCTGTGTAATAGGTTTTTAATTGGTACATCTCAGGATAGTTGCTCTTAGGTTGCTAAGTATGAACCCCTACGGATCTAATCACTCATATTCACCCAGGTTCCGGACTATACCCTTTTTGTACCTTCTAGGGCTATACCAACCCTCTTTTCTTTTGCTTTTAACTTTCACTTTTTTATTTTCACTAAACTTAACACTGCACTGAAATGGTTAGCATTAACATAATTATTAATAGACTTATAACAAAGGTTTGAGCATGAGTAGGATTAGTCGTCAAGCTTTTATGGTTTCAATATAGCCACTTTCTTCTAGCCATACCCTACACTTGGAGCATTGAATTAGATCATGAGATGCTTCAAATTTTGCTAGGTTTAGCAAGGTGTTCTTGAACATAGTTTTAGGAGGTCACAAAAGAAGCCGTAGCTATGGGGCAATACAAACATCACTTACTTTGCTGCCTAAAAGTGAAATGTTGCAATGTAGTTTCATAAAATAATGAATTTGTTTATTGAAAATGTAAAGAGTAATGTAACAAGAAGGGAGTAGAAATGTACTATGTTGCCCTCTCCCCCAAGCTTAGAATCAAACCTGCTCTTAGTGTTGATCATGCCAGGAAGAGGGACTAGGAGGGGGTTGCAACTCAAGCAGACGGTCGTGAGAACAAAGTTTTGCACTACTTCAATTCCTTGAATTTTTTCTTGATGCGCGAGGCCTTGTTATTCCAAGGTATGAAGTTGGTCTTTTGCTGCCTGAATATCTTCATGTTGGCGGGTTGTGGCTTCTGCAAGTTGGCGGGCTGTGGCTTTTGCTAGAATGAGGCTCAATTAGCAGAGGAGGTAAGAGGTAGAGATTGTAAAGCATCGGGGGCGGATGAAGAGGAAGAAGTGACAGCATGTCTTCTAGTTGTTCTCGGGCGAGATGGGACTCGTGCAGATATAGTGTATTTTATGATAAGTGGAGGAAGTGTTGGAATTGGTCTTGTGACTTGGATGAACTCAGAATATCCACCAATTTTGGCCTTCTAAAATAGAGGATTGTTGAGGATTGGGCAACTGGAACAAAGCTGAAGGGTTGGATTGTCGCCAGAAGTGCTGACCGTTAACTGTAAGGACTCCTTCTTGAGTCAGAAAGTTCAGGTAGAGCAGAATTGCTACTATTGGGTTGATGTCTCCTAGGAAAACATAATGTTCGGCTATGGGAGTAATGAGATTTCCACAAAGAATTTGATTACATTCACGAGTGGATTCTTTGAGTATGCTTTGCATAAGAAAAGATGCAAAGTTAACCTCTGTATTAGAGAGGAGACACCAGATAATGAGAGTTCGTCGGCAGAGACTAGGTCCATCGCATAGCCATTCGGGCAGATTAATACAGTATTAATGAGGAGAATGTGGAGGTATCAGAAAATGAGATTTTTGAGATTTTGGCCGACCAAGTGGAGGAGGTTGTCGGTACGTCGTCAAGTGAGTTGATACCAGACTTCAAAGATGGGAAAAGCAGGTGGAGGTGTTCTGTGGCCTATGTTAGGGAGGTTTAGAAAATGAGCGAAAGTGTCGAGGCTCATGGAGAAGTCCTAATTATACCGATGGAATTTGATATGGTTAGGAACACCATCGTCGTCAATGCTAGTGGAGTATACTATTCCGATGAACTCTGTCACTGCCTCTTTGTAGAGGTCCCAACATTTCATGAAGAACGGTAGAAGGCGAGATCAATGGAGAAGAGTTCTGATGTCGTCAAACAAATCAAGAGGCTCGAGAGTTGAAAAATCTAAAAACCTGGTGGAGGAGAAATTTCCACACTCGGTATTCAGCAGGCTTGAGCTTCCTCGCTATTCTCCGGTTGTCGCATATTGGAGGTCCGTTGTAGGAGGCCGTCTGACATAAACGTCTGATGGATTTTGACGAGCTATTAGTGTCAGAGTCCGACGATGTTTGTGTCCGCTTCATGTTGTCGGGGCTTAGGGCGATTGCGGGACGCGCTGAGAAGGATAGAGGATGATTAGGGATTTCTAGTATGCCTTGGTTGATGTGCATTTGGTGTTGGAAAAGAATCAGTGGGTTTTGTGGAGAATCGAGGCATCGCTAGGATGTTCATGTGGGATTGGAAAAAGTGGGCAGTTTGGTAGATATGGTACTAGATTCTGTTGGGATTCTCAACTAAATCTACAAGATGTACTTTTCAGGTGGTATTCTGATAATTTTGACCATGTGTGAGTATTGACGTGGCTGATAACCATTTATTTGGTTGGCTTGCCTCTCTATAGCACCTTTTTTTAACGTCGTTGGCTCAACCTTATGTCTATTAGTGCTCCGGTTGCAGGTGTAAAACTTCTTTGAACATTGCTACACTTGGGTTGTAATGTTTCAACCTTTGCCCGTTGACATTAAAAATTTTTGACTTGCTGTTTTTGATATCCACCGCTCTATGAGGGTATACTCTTTCAACTGTGAATGGTCCCGACCATGTCGTCCGCAACTTTTTTGGAAAAAGTTGTAATCGAGAAATGAACAACAGAACTTGGTCGCCCTCTTTAAAATCCTTTTTCAGTATATGCATACCATGCCATTTCTTTGCTCGTTCTTTGTAAAGGCGGGAGTTGTTGTAAGCGTCTATTCTTAATTCGTCTAACTCGTTGAGCTATAGTAATCGTTTGTCGGAGGCTGCTTGAAAGTCATAGTTAAGTGCTTTGATCGCTCAGAAAGCTTTGTGTTCTAATTCCACATGTAAGCGACAGTGCTTGTCGTAAATCAACTTAAATGATGTTGTTCCTAATGGTGTTTTGTATGCAGTCCGGTATGCCCATAATGCTTCATTGAGTTTCTTACTCCAATCTTTCCTCGTTATTGAGACTGTCTTCTCAAGGAACATTTTGATTTCTCTATTCGAAACCTCTGCTCAACCATTGGTTTGAGGGTGATATGCGGTAGAATCCGATGTTTGACTCCATATTTTAGTAATAAATTTTCAAAACTTTGTTCAATAAAATGTGAATGTCACACCCAACTCCGTGACTAAGTTCTAATCCCAATTTTCATAATCTTAATTATATTTAACAATTCTAAAAATAAAATTGACAAAACCTTCATCCCTTACATATCTTGTGTTATTTGTCAATATATACAAAAGACACTTATATACTCATCAGAGTTTAATAAAAATCTATAAGATATGACATTCGCATATTGTCATTAATTTTTTTTCCACAAACCATTTCACATATAACCCCACAGGATCAAGTCTCATACAACCTTACAAAAAATTTCTCACAAACTTAATTACAACATCTAAGACTATCTATTACATATGCATGCTTCAAAAAAACCAAAAGTGAAGCAAAGCAAATCATGGGTCAATACGTATCCCTCTATGATTGTGTATCATACAGTTAAGCAGAGCTTCACAATCAAGAGTCTCAGATACACAGAGCAAATCATGGGTCAATACGTATCGCAATTATGATTGTGTGCCGCCCAATCATGATTCTCAGATACGCATAGCATATCATGGGTCAATACGTGCACGCAGAGCAGCCCCCAAAGGGCAAAGACACCCGATATACGCTCCAAAGGCTTCATGTATATCGAATGCGGTCCCAAAGATCTTTTTCAAACAGCATGGCTAATGAACACATGGAGTTTAACAATATCAAAATATACATGTCATAATCTCATATCATTATCAAATAAAACTTATTTTCACTTCACAAGCATTGTTCCCTGAAAACATTTTTTGTATAAGATATTACTCCATCTCACATGAAATCCTTGAAACATATCATAAATACTTTTCATAGTGCAAGATATGTTTCAATAATAATAATAATAATTTTTGCTTGAGGTAATACCATATATAAAAGAATTAACATATAACATTTTGCTATGTTGTAAATTTACCCACTCACCTTGTACTTTATCACTTCAAGGAGGTTTATTAGATTTCCTCCCTTTCACTTGCAACTTGAGGTTTTCCTACAAACAATAATGCCTTTTTTCTTCCCAATCACTAGTAAGGTAATATGCAATGCATGCTCATGATGTATGAATGCTTATGCACCCTAAAATGCATATAACCTCCTCTAATACCAATTTCTAGCTTCAGACATTTATTTTCATAAGCTATTCCACACTTGGAACTTTTCAAATCCCCAAAGTTTAACTAGGTGTTGTTTCTGGATTTCAGACTGAGTGTCTGTCAATAAATAATTCATAACTTCTTAACCACATGGGCAAATCTTATGATTCTGGATTAATTAGAAACTAAGGTTTTCAATCCCCAAATAACATTATCAAATTCCAAGTGAGTAAGTTAGGACAACCCAAGCAATCTGACCTAGGGTTTGTGCCCTAGCAGATTGTGTGTCACTGAAATATTGTTTTATATATTTCTTCATACTTATCCCTTTAACTAGGGCATAATTTTCCTGAAAACTATACTTCATTAGTATTTTGTCATAAAACTTAGAGAATTTAACTCGCTGTATAGACTTATAACAAAAATAGTTAATTCGGGTCATGATCTGTCCATGTCCTGAAATCTGGCAGAGGAATCACTATGAAATGAAAAAATTATTTCTCCTAAAATACAACTTCAAATAGGTTGATTCCACCTCTCACTGAACCCTTGGAATGTCTATTTAAGCATATAAATTTCAAATGCTAATTCACTCCATTATAACCGCTCTAATTTACAAATGAAACTTGTATTAGACTCGGGACAAGATGAGTGACATGTGAAGTTAAGTTCATAACTTCCTCTATAAAACTCCTTTTTAGGTGATTCTAGAGGCCATGGAAAGCTAACGTCGAATGGATTCCCCAGGTCATTTCGCTCGAGTTCATCCTCTGATAATTTTTATATGGTGAAAAGATAATGTTAAGTGGCTTATATATTTTTTTTTCAGAATTTTATGAGGTCTTATGGCAGTTTGGAAAAATATCCCTTTGAGCAGCTGTCACCTGCTTCAGCTGCTTGGAACTTAAGTGATGACCAATCATATTTTTTTGTCATAATTAAGTGTTTTAACCCTAATTAAGCTTACTTAATCCTATTTAAGCATATATATTATAATATTTATAAATTTTACAATTTATTCCTAATGACCCCATATAACTCCTTTGTACGATAATTAAGTTATCATTATGCACTAATTGAAAAATTAATTACTATACAAAAATATCACTAAACACACATCCAAACTAACTTAGTATGTTAATTGAATACATGATTATGTACAAATGATATTTCTAGGGCACGTCCGTGACAATTCTCTCCTCCTTAAAAAAATTTTATCCCCGAAATTTGGTTACCTGTTTCAGGAAATAAGAATGGATACTTTTATCTTGAATGGTTTCTCCAAATCGCCAAAACTAATGGAATCTTTCGATTCCATAGTTGTTTTTCCTTTCTTCCGATAATTTGTATTGGATTCTCTTCATATGACAAATCCTCTCGTACTTGGATAGATTGGGGCTCCAATATATGAGAAGGATCTGATCGATATCGTCGAAGCATAGAGAGATGAAAGACATCATGAATACGTGATAACTCTGGCGGTAGAGCTAACCTATATGCAACTGGTCCAATACGCTCTAAAATTTAATATGGTCCTACATATCTCGAACTTAACTTTCCTTTCTTTCCAAATCGTATAACACCTTTCCAAGGTGAAACTTTTAAGAAGACTTTACTTCCCACTTCATACTCCATTTCTCGATGACGTTGATCTGCATAACTCTTTTGTCGATCTTGTGTTGCCTTTAACTTTTGTTTGATGATTTTTAGGTTGTTGACAGTCTCTTGTACTTTCTATGGTCCCAAAAGAATTCTTGCACTTTCTTCATCCCAACATATTGGTGTCGTACATTTCCTACCATATAATGCTTCAAAAAGAGCTATCTCGATACTTGAATGAAAGCTATTATTATAGGCAAACTCTGCTAATGGCAAGTGTTCATCCCAAGATCCCTTAAATTCTAGAATACAAGCTCTGAGCATCTCTTCAAATGTTTGAATTGTTCTCTCCGATTGACCATCTGTTTGAGGATGAAATGAAGTATTAAACTTTAATTTTGTACTTAAGGCATTTTGTAAACTATGCCAGAATCGAGAGGTAAACCGAGGATCTCTATAAAAAATGATAGATGTTAGAATACCATGTAGTCTCACAATTTCATCAATGTACAACTTGGCTAATGTATTAAAAGAATCATTCTTTCAAACTGGTGTAAAATGTGCTGACTTGGTAAGATGATCAACTATTACCCAAATAGTGTCATTATTTCGTTTTGTTTTTGGCAAATCCGTTACAAAATCCATAGTGATTTCATTCCACTTATATTCTGGTATCGGAATTGATTGAAGAGTTCCAGCTGGAGATTTCTGTTCTGCTTTTACCTACTAACATATTAAATATCGAGAGATATATTCTGCTATGTCCTTCTTCATACCGTGACACCAAAAGTTTCTCCTCAAATCTCTATACATCTTAGTACTTCCCGGATGTATAGTATAAGGCCAACAATGAGATTCCTCCATTATTTCTTGCCTAAGATTTCCAACATTGGGAACACATAACCTGCTACCAAACATTAAAGTCCCATCATCCTTTAATGAGAATTGTGTTTGCTCTCCATTCTTTATTTGATTGATGATTTTCACTACCTCTTTGTCTTGATCTTGTACTTCGCGTATCCTCTCGGTTAGAATAGGTCTAATTCTAAAGTGTGCCAGGAGTGCTCCTTTCTCACTTGTCTTCAACTCAACTCCTAAGGATTTCAGTTCAAGTAGCAATGGTAACTGATAGACTTTTATATGGGCTAGAAGACTCGATGATTTTCGGCTAAGTGCATCCGCAACCACATTGGCTTTACCCGGATGATAATCAATTATGCAGTCATAGTCCTTTAATAACTCCATCCATCTTCTTTGGTGTAAATTTAATTCTTTTTGTGTAAGGAGATATTTCAAACTCTTGTGATCCGTAAAAATGTGACATGTCTCTCCATAAAGATAATGCCTCCATATTTTAAGAGCAAAAATAATTGTTCAGAAGGCAATTAGTAGACTAGGACTCAACGAAGCTACTCCTACTGTTAATATGATAACAAGATGCTGCGAAATATGCGGTTCATCCGATATATTTCCATGCATTGTGAATTACTGAACAGTAAGGGCGTCCACATCAGGCAAACACGATAGGTCAAGTTCAAGTTGGAAACACGATAGGTGAATTATTGAATCCTTGATGGAAGAATAACCCGAAGTTTTCATATAGAGATAACCCTTAGCAAGCTCAAGTTCCTACATGGCAAAGCAGATTCAATCAAAGAACACAACCTCAAAACTCTTCGCTTGATCAGGGATCATCTTCTACGAGTAAGCTCGAATCAATGATGGAAAAGTACATGTCGAAACAAGATACCCTGATGCAAAAGATGTTTAAGAAAATTGATAGTCTCTCCATTCATAACAAAATGTTGGAAACACAGATAGCCCAACAGGCTGCATCTTCATCAAGACAACCAGAGAAGAATCCAAAAGAATAAGTTCAAGCTATAACCTTGAGAAGTGGGAAAACAATTGAAAATACCAAGGGAACAAGATTAGAAGTCACAACATCAGGAAACAAGGAAATTTCAGAACAAGATAAAGTAGCTCAACTAGAGGCTAAACTAAAGGAGCAGAACGAAGCCAAGAAATAGACTTCAGAAGGATCTCCTAGCTACTCTCCTCGGATGCCATTTCCTAAAGCCCTCGAGAAATCCAGACAAGATTAGCAGTTCGGCAAGTTCATGGAAATTTTAAAGAAGCTCTATATTAATGTACCCTTCGTTGAAGCCATACAAGAGATGACGGCCTATGCAAAATTTCTCAAAGATATCTTATCAAAGTAAAGAAGGATACAAGAAAATGAAACAGTTGCGTTAACTGCTGAAGTCAGTGCGGTAATTCGAAACAAACTACCCCCGAAACTTAAGGACCCTAGGAGTTTTTCTATACCATGTGAAATTGGAAACAGAAGGATACAAAGATCTTTATGTGATATAGGCGCTTCTGTAAGTGTTATTGCCCTTTCATTATGCAGGAAACATGAAATGGGCGATATTAAGCCCACAAATATGTCTCTCTAATTGGCAGACCGATCTATAAAAACCCACAAGGAATTCTAAAAGATATACCAATTAAAGTAGAGAATTTCTTCATACTGGCTGACTTCGTGGTCCTAGATATGGATGAAGACAATCAAACTCCCATTCCATTGGGAAGACCTTTTCTAGCTACTGCAGTAATAGATGTCAAACAAGGTCGTCTTACTTTTCCAATAGGTGATGATACGATCGAACTTCGGTTGAATCATATTATCAACTACCCATACATGGAAGATATCACCTCCAACCTGAGCAAATGGATCCTCTAATAAGCATCAGTTGTTCATATATCTGATCCTTTAGAAGTATCCCTTGAGGCTCAAGAATCATCATTATGGATAGAAGAAGAAGCCAAGATTCTTACAAGTCATATGCTCTCAACACAAATACAACACTCAGAAAATTCACTAGAGGATCAATCAACTGAGCGATATGAATTTTTAGGAGCAGATGTCTAGCTCGAAGAAACCACTGAAATTTTTAGGAGAAACTTCCTTAAAACCTCATATATGAATTTTTAGGAGAAGACTTCACCTACCCAGTGATTGTCAGCGCAAATTTAAAGTCGAAGAAACTTCAACAATTACTAGACAAGTTAAAAGCCTACAAACAAGTTATCGGCTACACTCTGCATGATCTCAAAGGAATCAATCCTTCTATTTGTATGCATCGCATTCATATGGAGAAAGATTTTAAACCATCCGTTGAAGGACAAAGAAGGCTCAATCCAGCAATGAAAGAAGTGGTGAAATAGGAAGTGATTAAACTTTTGGATGCTGGAATCATCTACCCCACATCAGACAGCCAATGGGTGAGTCCTGTGCAGGCAAAAAAAGGTGGAATGACCATAATACAAACAGAGTCAAACAAACTCATCTCCACACGAACTATCACCAGATGAAGGATGTGTATTGTTTTCAGAAAGTTAAACAAAGCCACCCGAAAGGACCACTTTCCCCTACCTTTCATCGATCTGATGTTAGAAAAGCTTGCAAACCACTCCTATTTCTGCTATTTAGATGGGTTTTATGAATTCCATCAAATCCCTATTCATCCAGATGATCAAGAAAAGACCACCTTTACATGTCCATATGGAACCTTTGCATACAGGAGAATGCCCTTTGGGCTATGCAATGCTCCAGCAAGCTTCCAAAGGTGCATGATGTCTATTTTTTCTGACTATATTGAAGAAATAATGGAAGTGTTCATGGACGCCTTCTCGGTGTATGGCACTACCTTCGAAGTCTGCCTGCACAACCTCGGAAAGGTACTATAGAATGTGCTGAATCTAACCTAGTGTTGAAATGAGAGAAAAGCCATTTTATGGTACAAGAGGGGTAGTCTTAGGACACATCGTCTTAGGCAGGGGCATTGAAGTTGATAAAGCCAAGATGGAAGTTATTGAAAAATTGCCTCCACCCACTAACATCAAAGGAATCAGAAGTTTCCTTGGACATGAGGATTTTATTGAAGATTCATCAAGGACTTCTCTCTCATTGCAAGGTCATTAACAAAACTCTTATCCAAAGAAGCAGAATTTATATTTGATGAGACTACTTAAAAGCTTTCGACACTTTGAAAAGTGCTCTCACGACAGCCCCAATCATCCAACCGTCCGATTGGTCTCTGCCCTTTGAAATAATGTGTGATGCTAGTGATCAAGCCGTTGTAGCAATATTAGGACAAAGGAAGGACAAGAAGCAACATCCAATCTATTATGCCAGCAGAACCTTAGATAAGGCACATATCAATTATGCCACAACAAAAAAATAATTTCTAGCAATTGTATTTGCAATGGACAAATTCAGATCCTACTTAGTCGGTACTAAAGTCATCATATATACTGACCATCAAGCCATCCGATACTTGAATTCTAAAAAAGATGACAAATCTAGATTGATTAGGTGGATCCTTCTGCTACAAGAGTTCGATCTAGAAATCAAAGACAGAAAGGGAGCAGAAAATCAAGTAGCTGATCATCTCTCTCGACTCCAACTATCAGAACAGGAAAACAATCCTGGCAATTATAGGCTATTAATGATTTCTTCCCTGATGACAAATTGTTTTCAATCCAGGAAGCACAATTTCCATGGTTCGCTGACTATGCCAACTATTTAGCTTCAGGAGTTTTACGACCTGATTTATCCTATGAACAAAAGAAGAAATGCTTTTCGAACATTAACTACTATTTCTGGAATGAACCATTTCTCTTAAAAAAATGTGCCGATGGAATACATCGAAGGTGTATACCAGAATGGTGGTCACGGAGGATATCAAAAGACATTCTTTAAAGTTCTTCAAATAGGTTTTTATTGGCCTACTCTGTTCAAGGATTCAACCAATTTCGTGAAATCCTGTGATGCTTGTCAAAGAATTGGAAATATAGGCAAAAGGAATGAAGCACCCCAACAACCTATACTCGAGATAGAAATATTTGATGTGTGGGGAGTTGACTACATGAGACCCTTCCATCCCTCATACGGGTACAAGTTTGTACTTCTAGCAATTGACTATGTCTCAAAATGGATTGAAACAGTTCCTACAATCACAGCAGACTCAAAGTCAGTTATCAAGCTCTTTAAAGGCACTATCTTCCCAAGATTCGGTGTTCCCAAATTGGTCATCAACGATGGAGGTTCACATTTTATTGCACGAAGTTTTGAAAAATTATTGCTAAAATATGGAGTCAACCATTGGGTTTCTACCGCATATCACCCTCAAACCAATGGGCAAGCAATGGTTTCAAATAGAGAAATTAAAATAATCCTTGAGAAGATGGTCTCAATAACGAGGGAAGATTTGAGCAAGAAACTCAAAGAAGCATTATGGGTATACCGGACTGCATACAAAACACCGATAGGAACAACACCATTTAAGTTGGTTTATGGCAAACACTGACACCTACCTATGGAATTAGAACACAAAGCTTTCTGGGCGATCAAGCAGCCTCCGACAACTCCTGCAGCTCAACAAGTTAGATGAATTAAGACTAGATGTTTACAACAACTCCCACCTTTACAAAGAACGAGCAAAGAGATGGCATGATCCGCATATACTGAAAAAGGATTTTAAAGAGGACGACCAAGTTTTGTGGTTCAATTCCCGATTATGACTTTTTCCAAGAAAGTTGCGGACAAGATGGTCGGGACCATTCACAGTTGAAAGAGTATACCCTCATGGAGCGGTGGATATAAAAAACAGCAAGTAAAAATTTTTTAAAGTCAACGGGCAAAGGTTGAAACATTACAACTGACAAATCTCCCGCAAGTATACGGAGTCAATGTCGTAGTATTTAAAATATCATCCCACAGGGAAGAGTTCAAGTATTAGAATTGTATGATTCTAATTGATATCTAAACGGTTAGAGAGAGTTGAAATAATAATAAAAACTAAACAAAAGTGAAATGCTGAAATGAGTGCAGAAAATGATGAGAAAGAACGAGAATTGATTATGAGAAATAAATGAGAATAAAAGTTCTCGGATTTCGAATCCACCTAGGGTATTGATCATAGGGAATTTAGAGATAATAAAATCATTAATGCCCTACTCAATCTTCAAAATCATGCATCTCCTTTGCAGGCAAACACAATTCTCATTAAAATAATAAACGCCTACTTTCGCGGTCATTTAGATTATTTTAATTGCATTATAAGCCAAGATTCATAAGTAAAATGATTATCCTTATTTCTAAGAATCAATACATTTCATGTCATTCATTTGAACTAATCTTGATGAAATACTTTCGTAATCAGAAAAATCTTCCGTCACTTAACTAGGTGGCCAATCTAATATAAGCATTACATGAAGCACATGAAAGACAAAGAACACATCAGATCCAATAAAAATATTCCCTAAGGATCAACCCTAGGTTTCATCAAACCCGAGAAAAGATGTTTAGCCACACATAGAGAAAGATATCATCATTGAAACGTAAGAGTTCATGAAAAGAAAATGATATTTAGTCTAAGAAAAGTACAGAAGTGCAGAGAAGAAAATGCGTTCATCCTAGCCGTCTGGATCCTCTCTAAAATAAAGTCTGGACACCTATTTTCGTCTACACAAATCCCTTTTCTAGTCTCCCTAAATTAGGGTTACAAAAAAAGCCCAAAATACTTCAAAAATCAGCCCAATACGGTCGAAGTCAATAAAATACGGTCCGGTCGTATGCGCTACAGTCTGGTCATAATTTCTTCAAGACGATACGGTTCAAGTTACTTCAATACGGGCGTCACACTTCCAATACGGGCAGGTCATTTTTTTCACTACGAGTGTAATACAGCCTGAAGACGTCCAATACGGTCTGACCGTAATTTCTGGTGCGAGTGCAATACGACCTGGAGACGTCCAATACGGTCTGTTCTCCTTCAATACGGTCTGATCGTATTGTACTCATTTCTTGGTGTTTTTGTGCCTTTTCGTCGATGTTCGGAAGTTCCTAAAACATGTAAAGAAGTAGTGTAGACTCCGAAATCTTCAACATATATAGTCCAATAATCAGAAATATAACTTTAATAAGTAGATAATTATACCACTATTAATGCATAAATACACAATTATCAACAACCCATGCATAGCAATGTTCAAAGAAGTTTTACACCTGCAACCAGAACACAAAGACATAAGGTCGAGCCAACGGCATTAAAAAAAGGCTCTATAAGGAGGCAACCTAACCAAATAAATTGTTATCAACCACGTCAATACTTATAAAAGGTTAAAATTATCAGAATACCACTTGAAAAGTACATCTTGTAGATTTAGTTAAGAATCCTAATAGAATCTACTACCAAACTACCCACTTTTTCCAATCCCACACGAACACCCCAGTGATGCCTAGATTCTCCACAAAACCCACTAATTGTTTTTCCAACAACAATTGCATGATTCAACAAAACCCACTTTTTCCAATCCCACACGAACACCCCAGTGATGCCTAGATTCAACCACGGTATACCCAAAATCCCTAATCATCCTCTACCCTTCTTAGTGCGTCCCGCAATCGCCCTAAGCCCGTAGACATCTTCGAGAGGCCGACAACATGAAGTGGACACGAACATCGTTGGACTCTGACACTATTAGCTCATCAGAATCCATCAGACGCCGTTTACATTTGGACGACCTCCTATAATGAACCTCCAATAGGTGACAATTGGAGAATAGCGAGGAAGCTCAACGCCTGTGGAATACCGGGTGTAGAAATTTCTCCTTGATGCATGCAAAATACAACATATTTTAGATTATTAATTTAGTTAATTTTTCTGTAATTTGATCATGGCATGCATCATTTTAGACATTTTTAGTCATAATTCCGGATTTAACGATTTTAATTATTAATTCTTTGAATATTTTAATTGTGGATGGATTAACTTCATTTTTTAAATATTCTGCAAGTAAGTCGAATTAACGCAAAATGAGATATATCGGATGTTATCTTAAGGAGTAAAAATGAGAAGATTTTGAAGTGTCACGGTTGAAGATTTATCATTACAGCTTGAAATCATTGGGCAAAATAGGAATGAAAGAATGATCTTTACACCCAAAGATATTACGGCCGAGATGATCACATGAAGGCGTAAAATTGAGTTTATCACCTTCCTTGGATAAAGTTACGTCTGACTTCGTTGGGGGTAAAAGCAATGCAACTTGATATTTTTGGGCGTAACATGAGATGCATAGCTGTAATTTTGGGTGTAATGACAGGAAGAACTTATCGTTTTGGTTGATATTCGAAGAAGGGGTAAAGATAAGAAGAGTCTATCGTTTTGGGCGTAATGACATGAAGAATTTATCATTTTGACTGAGATTCGAAGAAGGGGGGTAAAGATAAGAAGAGTCTATCATTTTGAGAGTAATGATTATAAAAGAGTTATATTTTGGCCAAACTTTTATAATTACAATCGTACGATTGTTATCCAGTAAATCTAATTACAATCGTACGATTTATGCCCGTAAACAACATGAAGTTCATCCACACCTATAAATAGAGGACGAAACCATCAATTCAATTCGTGCCTTGAAGTTTGGTTTTCTTCCACAGCGAGTCGAGACTCTGCACAGGCTTAGACCGAGAGAGAGATTTGATCGGACGGCTGAACCAGACGTTCCGACGACATCTGAGGATCCTATTTTATTCTTAGTGTAATTCTTCCAATTATTATTATTTAGTTATTATCTCTTTGCAATTCTAGGATGAACTCCATGTTTTAGCTATTTTATTTTTAGGAGATTATTATTGAAGGAAAACTATTTGGACCCTATTTTATTATTATTAAATTTCTTTTGATCAATTTTTAATTGTGTTTAATGCTTTTGATTTAATTACTTGAATTTCCGAGTTAAGTAATTACCAGTTTGTGGACTACTCGATTTTAGATTTTATTTAATTAAATTAAATGATTTATTCTGAAATTAAAAATTGACATAGGTCTAGTAACTAGTGTGTGGAGAATTAGATATGTGTGGTCTGTTAATCTATACCAGTTTGTGGAGTGATTAATAGTCTAGGATTTTCATATTAATGCATCTTAAATTTAATCTCATCTGCATGAATGTCACTTTGTGGGACTTCAGTTTTGATTAAATTTAAGAAAATTTGATTTGCCAGATTAAATAGCAGAATTACCAATTTGTAGAATCTGTGATTTTAATTTTGTAAATTAATATATTGGGAAAATTCCTAATCCATCTTAAGAATTTTAATTTATCTTTTCTGGATCACATTTTTATCCTTAATGCATTATCATCCTAAGACCAACTCCAACACCATTATCTTATCTTATTATTATCCTATTTTCCTTATTTTATTTTATCATTACAAAATCCATTTTCAAAATCCATGATTTTCCTCTCTTATTATTTTATAAATTCAGATATTTTATTAATAATATTCCTCATGGGTTCGACACTCTTTACTCCTATTACTATATTACTTGATCGACTAATGCACTTGCTAGCTATTTTATTTTGCTACATCATTTAACGCATCACTCCTCCAAGTTTTTAGATTTTTCAACTCTCGAGCCTCTTGGTTTGTTTGACAACATCAGAACTCTTCTCCATCGATCTCTCCTTCTACTGTTCTTCATGAAACATTGGGATCTCTACAAAGAGGTAGCGACAGAGTTCATCGGAATAGTATACTCTACTAGCATTGACGACGACGGTGTTCCTGACCATATCAAATTCCGTCAGTATAACAAGGACTTCATGAGCCTCGACACCTTCGCTCATTTTCTAAGCCCTCCTAACATAGGCCACAGAACCCCTCCACCTGCTTTTCCCGTCTTTGAAGTCTGATATCAACTCACTGGACGACATGCCGACAATCTCCTCCACTTGGTCGGCCAACATCTCAAAAACCCCATTTTTCGATACTTCCACATTCTCCTCACCAATACTGTATTAATCCGCTCGAATACTATGAGATGGAATTCATCTCTACCGATGAACTCTTCATTATCTAGTGTCTCCTTTCTGATACAGAGATTAACCTTGCATCTTTTCTTATGCAAAGTATACTCAAAGAATCCACCCGCGAGTGTAACCAGGTTCTTTGTGGAAATCTCATCATGCTCATAGACGAACATTATGCTTTCTTAGGAGACATCAACCCAATATCCGCAACTCTGATCGACTTGGACTTTCTGACTCAAGAGCACTTCTGGCGGCAATCCAACCCTTCAGCTTTATTCCAGTTGCCCAATCCCCAACAATCTTCTATTTTAGAAGGCCGGAATTGGTGGATGAACGAGTTCATCCAAGTCACAAGACCAATTCCAACACTTCCTCCACTAATCATAGAATACACTATATCTGCACGAGCCCCATCTAGCCTGAGATCAATTAGAAGACATGTTCTCACTTCTTCCTCTTCATCTGCCCTAGATGCTTTACAATCTCTGCCTCTTACCTCCTCTGCTAAATTGTACCTCATTCTGGAACAAGTATCCAAACTTGCAGAGGCCACAGCCCGCCAACATGATGACATCCATGCATTAAAGGACTAACTTCACACCTTGGAACAACAAGGCCTCGCACATCAAGAAAAAATTTAAGGAATTCAATGGTGTAAAACTCTGTTCTCACGACCCTTAGTGACATACAACAAGTCACTGACCGTTTGCTTGAGTTGCAACCCCCTCCTAATCCCTCTTCCTGGCATGATCAACACCGAGGACAAGGTCGATTCTAAGCTTGGGGGAGAGGGCAACATGGTACATTTCTACTCCTTTCTTGTTACATTTTCAATAAACAAATTTACTGCTTTAAGAAATTGCATTGCAACATTTCACTTCTAGGCAGTAAAGTAAGAGATGTTTGTATTCCCCCATAGCTATGACCTCTTTTGTGACCTTCTGAAACTATGTTCAAGAACACCTTGCTAAACCTAGCAAAATTTGAAGCATCTCATGATCTAATTCAATGGTCCAAGTGTAGGGCTAAGGCTAGAAGAAAGTGGCTATATTGAAACCTTAAAAGCTTGACGACTAATCCTACTCATGCTCAACCCTTAGTTATAAGTCTGATAATAAGTATGTTAACACCAACCACCTCAATGCAGTGTTAAGTTTAGTGAAAATGAAAAAAGAAGTGAAAGTTAAAAGCAAAAGAAAAGAGGGTTGGTGTAGCCCTAGAAGGTACAAAAAGGGTGTAGTCCGGTACTTGGGTGAATCTGGGTGATTAGATCCATAGGGACTCATACCTGGCAACCTAAGAGCAACTAACCTGGATGTGCCGATCAAAAACCTATTACACAGATCACCCAGCGCACTATTAATAATCACATGAATACTAGATCAATAAAAAGAAATAAGAATCAAAAGAAAGCCCATACTGCACTAGTATATTAGGCATTAACATTCTTATTATCAGCCTATCTTTTTCCAGCTCTTTGACCATGAGCCGAGTAGGAGGAATATAAAAATATCTTGCTTCTAATACTTTCATTAAAGCCGGGATGTATGGAAATGAGAGAAGGCACTTGAGAAAAGAAAATAAGGTCTGAATGTCAAAAGAGTAGTTTGAAAGCAAGGTGGAGACTTAAACCTCTTGTTTTGAACATTGCTTGAGGACCAACAAAAAGCTAACCTTAGGAGAATTTGATCATCCCTTATTATGCTCATAATTATTATAGTTAAATTCACTAGATTAACATAAAATTTGATCATATTCAAAGCACTTTTTACCTATTATTAATAGTGGAATTGAACGAGTAAAAGGGGACTAACTACTTTTCAAATTTTGAATTATGAACAAGGAGGAAGAAAAAGGAGGCGAGGAAACAAGGAAAGGGGGAGACGGGATGGAAAGAGGAGGAAGAAAATAAGAAGAAGAATGTGGAGAGGAAGATTATGGATTTTATCTAAAATCATGTCGAGCTAAAAGGATTTTTGGTTACCTTGTGATGATACTTTGTTGATGCTATTTTTCTAGTTTTTTTATGTCGTGCATTTGACTCCTAGTTTTTATTTACTGGATACATTGCAACTTTATTATTTACATTTGATTTCAATCTGATCGAGAGATTTGTTGTTTTTGTTAAAACTTGTTCCATTCAAGAGAAGGAACTAGTTACGTAACTTGCTATGTTTCCAGTGACATTCATTTAACATTCTTATAGAGATTGAGAGGTCTATCATTTTAACTTTTGTGAGGTGAGAGCCCATAACAGTAACTAGTGGTGTCAAATTTGTTTCAATTGCTTTGATTAGGATAGAAGGATGGATGATTTAAGATCGAAAGATCATCCTTTTCTTCTGGTTAGGATGAGAGATCGACTAACCAATTAGTTCTAATCTAATATCTAACGGCTACTCTTCCATCACATTTTAGGGACAAGGTAATTAATTTGCGTAGTAGGATTGAGAGATCATTCGACTTGTAAGGTGAGAACTAAGCTGCAATAGTTTTGACGAGTCCACCACTAAGGATTCTCTTCCACCACATTTTGATTCCTTTTTACTCTCCCTTTTACTTTTCCTACAAATCATGTTTCTCTGACATCCGATTTACTTTTAATCATTTTGTGACAATTCTTGAGATATAAGTAAACTGATAACTAATCTAAATCAACGGGGTTACGACACTCAAGGTTTCTATCGACCTGTGCACTTGCAGCTGTGTGAACTCTAGAGTAAAATTTAAACACGACTAGAATTACTTTTACTGCCAGAAATCCATATCCACATAAAGTTCATGTCAGTGCACTCGCTTGGCAGGTCATTCATTCGTGCGTGTCCTGTCCTCACGGCCCGCTTTCCCCGACCGACTATTTTCTGTGGTGCAACGAGAGGTGATGAGGATGCCTCCGCTCCCTCTCCCACATCAGGAACAATCCCTTTGGCCCCAGCGTCAGTGTGCACCTGAAGGTGATGAGAATTTCCCCTCTGCCTTCCCCACGCCTGTGGACGTTGAGCGCTGTTGACCACGATTTTGGCATGAAATCCTGTCGTCCTGTCCTGCCATGCATTACAGAGTGCCTATGTGGATGGCTGAACCTCCTTCACATGATAGGGAGATCAACACCGCCGCCGGATGGCGATGCACTGTTATCATTGCTTTCTGGTCGGTCACCTGGCCCGCGATTGCTCCGGACCTCTGAGGTGCCTCTAGTGCAGGGGAGAAGGCCACAAGAAATCGTCCCTCCCGACTCGTCATACAAACCACCAATCATGCCACAGGCACCCATCATGCTATGGCGGCGATGCCAACCCCATCCTCCCATCTCACCATGCCTTGGTCATCGAAAATCCAAAAAGGCATTGAGTTTCTCTCAGGATGTATATTCGTCGAAGTCACCGACTGTCCCTCTGACTCTGCACAACGATCATCACCAACATAGGGGAAGCACTGCCGTTTCACCTGAGCTACATCTCACAGGGGCTATGGCTGCTTGTCTCGGGCTCGCCGCAACAATGCGACGTGTTGATAGCATGATAGTGATATTTGGGTTTTCTAGTGATAACTTGCCGAAATTTAAGAAAATGCCAATTTTTTTCATTTTTTTTGTCTCCCAACTCACTAGCTGCAAGTGCACAGGTAAGTTGTAGTAGACTCAAGTTGTCGTATCCACAAGAATTTGAAGTCTAAGGCACCTTAAAACAATCTAAATTAGTTCTACTTTAATGGCTAAAAACAGATTTTCAAAGGTAAGTGAAAACAGATTTTTTTATGGAAAGTGAAATGATAACAGATTTTTGGGTTTTGGAAATTTATCAAAACTGAATTATAAATGCTAGAATGAAGTCTAAAAAGATTTAACTATCTATGAGGAAGGTTCTTCTAGGATTTGGGGTTCATCTAAATTAATTAAGGATGGAATGGAACAAGTTATCACTAATGTCCAACTTTTGATTCAACTTGAAAATGGCTGTTCCCATAGCTCAATTAGCCTCTAACTAAGCAATATATGATTATATAGTTGCTAGCTAGGTTGAATCAAAAGAGGGTCCTCACTGAAAATCAAGTTATCATTGGGCTCAAAAGAAAGTTCAATGCTGATTTTTACAATTCAAGGAAGTTTGGAATGATAACTTGCAATTGCAATCATAAAAAGATGGAATCACTCCAATCAATTAAACCAGGATGAAATCTACTCAATAATGGTGCTTGTGATCCTTGATTCATCTCTGAATTCCAGGAGGATTTAAAATCAACCTCTCGGTTGCAAAGTAAATTGAAATCCACACAAACACACTCAATTGGAAATGCAAAACATATGGCCACATGAGTTCACAATTTCCATTGCTCCTTGGCCCATCTCTGGATCTCAAGGAAGCCCTTAATACTACCTCTCAATAGTGGATTAATATGAGTGTTGACAATGGAAATCAGAATTTAATTAAAATAAGAAAACATAAATCAGCATTTCAGAAAAATCAGCAATGTGGATTGATGGAATTCAAGTTTGCCAAATGCCCCTTGACCCATCTCTGGACTGCAAGGGATTCCTAGAGTACACCTCTCAGTGATTTGAATAAAATAGGGATTAACAATTGGCAATTCAGATTCCAAACAATCAGAAAATAGAATTTAGAATCAAACTAAGAAATCAGATTTTGGAAAAATCAGATTTGAATTCTGAATTGTCAAAGATCTTGATTCATTGCTGAATAAGATCATGGCATATATTAGCCTCTCAACTATTCAATTATCCAATCCTTGATGACAATCAGATCCAAAAACCCAGGAAATCAGATTTTGGAATTCAGGAAATTAAAAACCATGAAATCAGTAATTTAGAAATCAGAATTTTAAACCAATGGAAATCTGACTTACCAATTGATTCTTGACCCATCTCTGGACTACAAGACATCCCTAAAGTTCACTTATCAGTGAATGGAATAATTCAGGGGACTCAATTGGTAAAAACAGATTCCAATGAGGAATAAAAAAAATCAGAATTCTGATTTCTATTCAAGAATCAGTAGAAAAATCTGGTTTGAGTCAAATGATTGCCCAAACAATCTTGATTCATTCCTGAATAAGATAGGAGCAATAACAACATTCCAATGACTCAATTAACCAAATTAGAAATGAAGAACAGATTCTACATTCATAGGAATTAGATTCAGAAATCAGAAATTCAGGAAACTAGAAAATCAGAATTCAGAAATCAAGTTTGCAATAGAATTGAATCCAGAAATCTGATATTATCTCATAAATCATTCCTGAAGGATGTTTAGATCAAATAAGACCACTCAGTGCATCAATTACAAATGGGTCTAATGACAACATAGCATAAATTAATATAGAACATTTCTGAAATCTAAAATCTGAAATCAGGATAGAATTCAGTGCAGGATTATAAAACAGTCCATATCCATCCAAAACTAATCTAAACTACTACCCTATCCTAGAAGAAATGGAGTTTAGCTCCTCATATTTACAAGATTTGACATCAAATGGGATAAGAAACAGATACAAATCATGGATCCTTCAAGCTTCTCGGCCAGCAGTAGCCAATCCCAGCAGCAACAGCCTCCTTCCTTGCTCAAACCCTTGAATGACCAGCCTCCCTTCTCCTCTAGAAAAATCCAGCTTTTATATCACTCCTTTCCACCCTTTGATCAGCATCTGAACATTCTTTATACTTTGATTGCTGCCATGTGTCCCCTGGTCCTGAAATTCCAGCAGTGACAGCTTTTTGGACAGCCAAAAAGCTAGTGGTCCCCCCTCCTTTTTCTTCCTTTTGGCCATCTTTTCTTCTTACTACAAAAACCCAAACAGCAAGCATCAAAGCTCTTGAGTAGTATTTTGACAAATAAGGATTAGGATAATGCTGGTAACTAGTTCAAATATCAGACGGGATTATATGTTGTGCAAGAATGAAAACTTATATCGATATGAATGAATTCAAGGGCCCGGAATGATAACTTTATGAAAATCTTGGAAAATGTCCTAATATGGGTGGTTCAAAGCATTTCAGACATCAAATTGATTAGAGTGACAAGTGAGTGAGGTCAGAAATCAAATATGAATGAGATTCCTAAAAGTGATAACTTGAGTGCCCCAAAAACGATAACTTATATGACTTAAAAAATGATAACTTGTGATAACTTGAGTTTTGATTATCCAAATGTGATGAAATTTGACCAGCAATGAGTTAGAACAATAATAAGATGATTGATTAAGGTCCTCGTGCAGAATTAATGATTTTGCATGTTGAAATGATAGAATTGCCCTTTAACGATAACTTGGCACTTGAAAAATGATAACTTGTTCAAATGGACTTAAAACTTTGCACAAGTTGAGATGTAACTATCCAAATATGATTTATACATGATAATGATGGATTTAGGGCAAGAAAATCATTGAAAATAAGTTCATTCAAAATAATGATAACTTGACACTTAGAAATGATAACTTGTCTTCAAAATGATAACTTGGCATAGAATTTAGATATTAATGGATTTTGGCGTTTCAGAACCTCTATGCACATGGAATCAAGTATGAAATGAGGAATATCAACTAGTTATCACAATGATTACATTCCAAGTATAATTGGCACAAAAATAGGCAAAAGTGAGACTCGATATGTATGAATTGCATCTAAAATGGTTTAAAATCATATAGTGATCAGCAAGTGATCATAGCATCGCCGATGAATCTTCCACCCCATTCCTGGATTAAGTGGTAACCATGGATATTTGAAGATGACGCGACGATTGCTCCGTCGGGGACTCGTAGCTTAGTCGCCATCCTCAGTCTATTGCTCCACCTACAATGCCGGGAGGTGGCAATGGCGGTCGTATGACTCGTCGGCAACTCCATCGTAGTTGTCCTTCTAGCCCTTGGCTCACCGGACGTATCGACAACGATAGTGGACATCAAAATCTGCCCTGACTATCATTTTTTGACAACTGTAATACTCAACACCGGCGCTGGATTTTTTGTCTGTGTCTCGCCACATGCACTGCCTCATGGACAAAATTGCCGCTGGCCGATCATCATTGCTCTAGACGCTGGGAAGACAGGGCTCAGTACGGGCACGTGGCACACGAAGGGGCTGATCATACAGGAGGGTTGGCTGTCGGATGCAATGGCACCCCTCTTGGTCATTTCATTTGTACTAGAGATGCAGCACACACCCGTACCCCACTACAAGAAAAATGCTAATTACCGACGGTCAAAACTATCGGTAATTAGTCCAAAAACCATCGGTAATGCAATTATCGATGGTTTTTCAGACGGATTCGATCCCTCTGAAAACGGTCGTCGCAAATTGATTTGCGACGGTCGGAAAAAACTCATCAGAAATATCGACGGTTCTAACCGTCAGAAAAGTCCCGACGGTTCGAACCATCGAAAGTTTCTGACGGTTGCAACCGCCGAAAAAGTCCGACGGTTCTGACCGTCGAAAGTTTCCGACAGTTGCAACCGCTGGAAAAGTCCGGCGGTTCCACTCGTCAAAAGTTTTTGATGGTTGCAACTGTCGATACTTTCGACGGTCGTCACAATAGTCGATCTTGCGGCAGTCGCAACTGTCGCAAAGAATTTTTTACAAATAAAAAAATTAGCGGCCGGATCGGGCCGCGGCCAGCTCCGGCCATGGCCAAATCCGGCCGCCCCACGGCAGGATCCCGTCGCTGGGGGCCGGATCCGGCCGCAAGCAGCTGAATCCGGCCGCCCGCGGCCGGATCTGGCAGCAAGCGGCGGAATCCGGCGGCCAGCGGAAAGGTTCAGAATTGAGGATTCTTCAAAATTTGATTAACTCCCTAACTCACTCTCTACTGCAAGTGCACAGATCAATGTAGTAGACTCAAGTGTCGTATCCACAGTGATTTGAAGGCTAAAGACTCCCTAAACTAACCTAGACTAGCCCTAGACTAAGTGTTTAAAAATAGGAAATTAAAGGAAAGTGAAAACAGATTTTTCAAAGTGGCAAAATGATAACTATTTTTGGTGTTTTGATAATATAAATGAACTGAGATCTAAGTACTGAATTAAGGACAAAAAAAGGGTTTGTCAATTAGTGGAAAGGTTCTCCTAGGGGTTGGGGTTCATCTAATTCAGTTATGGATGGAATGGAACATTTTAACGATTTTAAATCAAATCTGATTCAACCTTAAGTATGGCTGCTCTCACAGCTTAATTATTCCAAAATTAATCATTATATTCTCATATAAATATTAGCTAGGTTGAATTGGAGAAGGAGCCCCACTGAATGTGAAGTTATCATTAAGCATATGCACAAGTCCTTAACTGATTTTGCCATTTCTTCTCAGATTTTGGCAAATTCAGTTTTGCACTTCAACCAAACTAACATTCACACATCAACTACTCATAAATGCTATGAATCCAATCCTAATGCTAATGCTTCTTGGTTTATCTCTAAACAACAAGGGGATTTTAAATCAGCCTCTCAGCTGCAAATTGAAATGAAATCCACATTAGTACTAATCGATTGGATAAAATCAGCACATATCACACATTGGAATTCAGCACATGCCATTGCTTCTTGGTCTATCTCTGAACAGCATGATAACCCTAAGTTCACTTCTAAGTAGATGATGGAATCAGGGGTTTTACAACAGCAAGGCAGATTCCACAAATTTCAGTAAATCAGAATTTGAAAATAAAAAATCAGCAAATGAGAAGTTTGCAATAATTCAGGGATTGAAATCTTAGAAATACCATTGTCTCTTGATTCATTTCTGAAGAAGAATGAAACCATAAAGTAACCTCTCAGTTGTTAATTCAATTAGGGCTCCACAATGATAAAAATAGATTCAACAAAATTCAGGAATCAGAAACGGAAAATAGATTTCAGAAATAAATGAATCAGATTCCTAATTGGGATTGGACCTAGAAACTTGCCATTGGTTCTTGATTCATTTCTGAACAAAGAGTAGATCAAAGGACAACCTCTCAGTTATAAATACAAGTAGGACCTCACAATGTCAAGAACAGATCCATAAAAATCAGAATTTCAGAAATCAGAAAATCAGAACTTGAATTCAATGCAGGAAATCAGATTGGTTCTTCATCCATCCACAACTAAATTAGACTACTACCCTATCCTAGAAGAGCTGAGATTTAGCTCATTATAGTTACAAGCATGGATGTAAAATAGATTTGAAAGCTGATATTAAACATCCTGAAATCATATTGCAAGAAAACTGTCCACAGGATCATATTGCAGCCACTCTCCTCAGCTTCCTAGTCCAGAAACCCTCCAAATGGAGGCTCCCCTCTCATTCTCCAGGTTTTACAGCTTATATATGACCCTTCTACATCCTTAGATGCAGATCAGAATGTTCTATTATGCCCTGATTATGCCATGTGTCCTGGTCCTAAAAATAACCGCAGGTGCCAGTAGCTTTTGGACAGCAAAAAGCAAGTGGTCCCCCCTCCTTTTCCAGCCTTGTTTTCCCTGCTAGAAAGGCCAAAACAACAAGCATCAAAGTCCTTGAATAGGATTTAAACAAATAAGGATTGGGATTAGTATCAGCTCTATTGTCAAATGAGATTTGGTGTTGTGCAGGAATGAAATCCTTATTTGTTTAATGATAACTTATTGCCCGGAATGATAACTTTGTACCATATCATCATAATTGTCCAAATATGAGTGGTTTAGAGCAGTGAAGGCATCAAAGGGATTAGGATAGAAAGTAAATGAGGTCAATTATCAAGTGTGGATAATATTTCATAGGAATGATAACTTGAGCCCCGGAATGATAACTTTGTGCCATAAAATGATAACTTATTGTAAATTTAGTTATGATTACCCAAATATGATCAAATCAGAGCAGCAAGGAGTTAGGATAATAATTTAACAATTGCCTAATGCTGTTATGCAGAAATGATAACCTTGCACATCGAAATGACAATTTTGCCCCCAAAATGATAACTTGACACCAAGAATGATAACTTTTGTATTGGGGTGATAACTTTGCACAAATCAAACAATGGTTATCCAAATATGATTCATTCATAATAACAAGGGATTTAGGGCAAGATAACAACTAGAAATTAGCTCAATTAGTAAAATGATAACTTTGCACATTGGAATGATAACTTGCCCAAAATGATAACTTGGCATACAATTGATAACTTTATGGATTTTAGAAATTCAGAACCTCTATGCACATGAAATTGAATACAAAATGAGGATGGTCAGCTGGTTATCACAATCAATTGCATTCCAAGCATAATTGGCCAAAAGTAGGGTAAAATGTGGGCTCGATATGGGTGAAATGAATAGAAAATGGAATAAAAACCTAATATGATCAGCTAGTGATCACTGTCGGATCACCACATTACTTCTAGTTATTGGACACCAATCATCGAGCATTGGAGGATAGACTTCATGGTTGGTGTGCACGCGTACTATCATGTGGGGGTTGGCTCATTCTATTACGATCGGTGCTCTTGGCACTCCGGACATATTATATGTCGGTCTTGCCATTACTAGCTCAAGTTTTGAGATAGCTAGATTAACTTAGGAGTAGCTTTTCTGGTAGGATTGTGGCCTCGATCACCGAGGAGTCCACTTGGTTGATTGGACCAACATCTATCGACCTACCTCTCGGGGAGGCTTGGGGGTACGTGATTTATGGTATGCCAATTGGGCTCTTCTAGCCCGTTGTCTTATGCGGATTATGGGGTCAGAGGACAACATCTGATGCTCAATTTTTTATAACTGCTATGGTCGAGACTTGTCATGGGAGACAAGGTTTATTTTACCCCGACGGGCCTCATCTTTATGGTGGGGTGTAGCAGCCATGGCTTCGCGAGTCTGCACCCTTGTAGTTTCATCCCTTGGCTTGGGGTAGATGTCTTCTTCTGGTGACACACTTGATCAGCTAGTGGCTCAATAGCAGAGGCATTCCCCCATCTTTGGGCCCTCTCGACTTTCCCAATGATGACCATTGCAGAGATATGGTTCGACGAGGGAGAGCCGAGCTCTAGTACCTGGTGTCCCCTCTTCAGAGCACATATGTTAGATCAATGCTACCTAAGGGCCCTTCATAAGCGATTGGCTGGGATATGTCCGGACTTGTCTAGGTCAGATGGATGGGTCTGGCTATCAGAGTCATTCTCGACACATAGCCTCTACATTCGCTTTCTTCCCAATATTATGCTACTAGAGGATTTTAGGAATAACTATAGACTCATCTGGCATACTCGAGTATTGCTAAAAGTCAAGATCTTTGCTTGGCTTTTGCGGCATGAATGACTTCTTACCAGAACCTATAGGGCACGGTGAGCACCATGCAGTGACACTTCATGCATTCTATGCAGTGAGTCAGTAGAGGACACCCCCACCTATTTTTCTTCCAGCTCACTTCCAGGGGCATATGCTACCAGACTACCATTGCGAACATTCTTTCGTCATATTCAAAGACCATGTGGTAGACCTTCAAGGACAAGCTGCATCAGAGACAGAGCTGGCAAGCACCATTGACGATTTTTTTGGTTGGTTCCTGGGCCATTTAGCTATAGCACAACAGGATCATTTTTTTGTGGGGAGAGATGTGAGCCTGAGCGTATTGTATACAACATTTCCTTTCTTATCAGAGAGGGGGGTTTTGACTAGCTACTTCTCAGAGAGCCTACAACACCTATACACTTCCTTCAAAGTTCTAACATTGCCGGACGACAACCATTTGTCATCCTTTTTCTTCTAAAAAAAAGTTTTCAAACTTTTTTCAAATGGAAATATGTTTTTTCAATGGTTTTATAAATGAAGAAGTTTACATTGGGCAACCACAAAATTTTGAAAATCTTGATTTTCGGATAATTTTTTCAAAATTTCAAAAGCTCTTTATAGATTAAAACAAGCCCCGAGAGCTTGGTACAAACAATTAAGTAGTTTTTTTAATAGAAAACAATTTTCAAAAAGGAAAAGTTGATACGGTATTTTTCTTAAAGCGTCTCAAAAAGGACATTTTAGGAGTGCATTGATCACTTGCTGATCACTATATGATTCTAACCCATTTTAGATGAAATTCATACATATGGAGTCCCACTTTTACCTATTTTTGGGCCAATTATACTTGGAATGCAAACATTGTGATAACTAGTTGATATTCCTCATTTCATACTTAATTCCATGTGCATAGAGGTTCTGAAATGCCAAAATCCATTAATATTTAAATTCTATGCCAAGTTATCATTTTGAGGACAAGTTATCATTCCTAAGTGTCAAGTTATCATTATTTTGAATGAACTTATTTTCAATGGTTTTCTTGCCCTAAATCCATCATTATCATGTATAAATCATATTTGGATAGTCACATCTCAACTTGTACAAAGTTTTAAGTCCATTTGAACAAGTTATCATTTTTCAAGTGCCAAGTTATCGTTAAAGGGCAATTCTGTCATTTCGACATGCAAAACCATTAATTCTGCACAAGGACCTTAAGCATTCATCTTATTATCATTCTAGCTCATTGCTGGTCAAATTTCATCACATTTGGATAATCAAAACTCAAGTTATCACAAGTTATCCTTTTTAAGTCATATAAGTTATCGTTTTTGGGCACTCAAGTTATCACTCCTTAGGAATCTCATTCATATTTGATTTCTGACCTCACTCACTTGTCATTCTAATCAAATTGATGCCTGAAATGCTTTGAACCATCTATATTAGGACATTTTCCAAGATTTCCATAAAGTTATCATTCCGGGCCCTTGAATTCATTCATATCGATATAAGTTTTCATTCTTGCACAACACATAATCCCATATGATATTTGAACTAGTTACCAGCATTATCTTAATCTTTACTTGTCAAAATACTACTCAAGAGCTTTGATGCTTGCTGTTTGGGCTTTTGTAGCAAGAAAAAAAGGTGGCCAAAAGGTGGAAAAAGTAGGGGGGGACCACTACTTTTTCCTGCACAAAAGGGAATCTGCAACTGGAATTTCTGTAGAGGACACATGGCTGCAATCAAAGCATAAAGAATGTTCAGATGCTGATCAAAGGGTGGAAAGGAGTGATATAAAAGCGGGATTTTTCTGGAGGAGAAGGGAGGCTGGTCATTCAAGGGTTTGGAGCAAGGCAAGGCTGCTGAAGACTCTGCTGGAGGAGCTACTGCCGAGAGATTGAAGGATTCATGATTTGTATCTGTTTCTTATCCTATTTGATGTCAAATCTTGTAAATATGAGGAGCTAAACTCCATTTCTTCTAGGATAGGGTAGTAGTTTAGATTAGTTTTGGATGGATATGGACTGTTTTATAACTCCTGCACTGAATCATTTGCTGATTTTCAGATTTCAGAATTTTCTAATGTTAGTTCTTGCCATTGTTGGATCCTATTGTAATCTATAGCTGAGAAGTTATCATTTGATCTATCCCTAATCTTAAGGGCTTCCTATTTCAAAAGTTATCAATGTCAAGTTCTGAATTCCAATTTAATTGAAGCTCTGATTTCTGAAATTTAGATTTCTGGTTTCTGTTTTTCTGAATTTCCTGAACCTGAATTCCTGAACCTTTGAATCTGTTTGCCATTGTGGATCTGATTAATAGAGCAACTAGAAGGTTGATATTGTCCCAAATCTTGATCAGAAATGAATCAAGATTGTTTGGCATTCTTTATGATTCAAATCTGTTCATTGTTCCTAATCTGATTTTTAAAAATTGAATTCTGATTTCCTGATTCCTGAATTTTCTAATTTCTGTGGATATCAGAATCTGTTCTTCATTTCTAACCTGGTTAATTGAGTCCTTGGGATGTTGGTATTGTCTCTATCTTATTCAGAAATGAATCAAGATTGTTTGGGCAATCATTTGACTCAAAACCAGAATTTTCCACTGATTTCTGAATAGAAATCAGAATTCTGATTTTTCTGATTCCTCATTGGAATCTGTTTTTATCAATTGAGTCACCTGAATTATTCCATTCATTGATAAGTGAACTTTAGGGATGTCTTGTAGTCCAGAGATGGGTCAAGAATTAATTGGTAAGTCAGATTTCCATTGGTTTAAAATTCTGATTTCTAAATTACTGATTTCATGTTTTTTTGGTTTCCTGAATTCCAAAATCTGATTTCCTGGGCTTTGGATCTGATTGTCATCAAGGATTGAATTAATTGAATAGTTGAGAGGCTAATATATGCCCTGATCTTATTCAGAAATGAATCAAGATCTTTGACAATTCAGAATTCAAATCTGATTTTTCCAAAATCTGATTTCTTAGTTTGATTCTAATTCTATTTTCTGATTGTTTGGAATCTGATTTGCCAATTGTTAATCCCTATTTTATTCAAATCACTGACAGGTGTACTCTAGGAATCCCTTGCAGTCCAGAGATGGGTCAAGGGGCATTTGGCAAACTTGAATTCCATCAATCCACATTGCTGATTTTCCTGAAATGTTGATTTCTGTTTTCTCATTTTTCTAACTTCTGATTTTCATTGTCAACCCTCATATTAATCCACTACTGAGAGGTAGTCTTAAGGGCTTCCTTGAGATCCAGAGATGGGCCAAGGAGCAATGGAAATTGTGAACTCATGTGGCCATATGTTTTGCATTTCCAATTGAGTGTGTTTGTGTGGATTTCAATTTACCTTGCAACCGAGAGGTTGATTTTGAATCTCCCTTGAATTCAGAGATGAATCATGGAACACAAGCACCATTATTGAGTATATTTTATCCTGGTTTGGTTGATTGGAATGATTCCATCTTTTTATGATTGCAAATGCAAGTTATCATTCCAAACTTCCTTGAATTACAAAAAATCAGCATTGAATCTTTCTTTTGAGCCCAATGATAACATGATTTTCAGTGAGGACCCTCTTTTGATTCAACCTAGCTAACAATTATATAATCATATATTGCTTAGTTAGAGGCCAATTGAGCTGTGGGAACAGCCATTTTCAAGTTGAATCAAAAGTTGGACATTTAATGATAACTTGTTCCATTCCATCCTTAATTAATTTAGATGAACCCCAAATCCTAGAAGAACCTTCCTCATAGATAGTTAAACATTTTTAGACTTCATTCTAGCATTTATAATTCAGTTTTGATAAATTTCCAAAATCCAAAAACCAGTTATCATTTCACTTTCTATAAAAAAAATCTGTTTTCACTATTCATTAAAAATATGTTTTTAGCCACTTAAGTAGAACTAATCTAGATTATTTTAGGGTGTCTTAGACTTCAAATTCTTGTGGATATGACAACCTGAGTCTACTACAACTTACCTGTGCACTTGCAGCTAGTGAGTTGGGAGACAAAAAAAAATGAAAAATTGACATTTTCTTAAATTTCAGCAAGTTATCACTAGAAAATCCAAATATCACTATCAAGTTTTTGGCACCGTTGCCGGGGATTTGAGGTGAATTAGGCTAACTTAGATAGTTTAGATTAGTTTTAGATTGGTTTTTAATTTATTTGTTAGGCCAATTTTTAGTTTTTGCAAGTTATCATTCTGAATTTTTTTTTCTTTTCAATTCTGTATAGATTTCTTACTTTTTATGAAATTGATACTTCTGAATTGATTTTATGCAGATTTGGAACTTCAAGGAGACCTCTACCTATCTGATCGTCAACTGAAAGAAGATTCAATAGGAGAAGGAGATTGCAAAGAGAAGAGGCTAGGAGAAGAACTTTTGAGAAGGAGGCTACCAATCAAAACAAGGCTGCTCCTAGGACATTTAGGGATCGTTATTCACCCAGCAATTGCAGAAAATTATGAATTTGACTTCTGAGAGAGAAAGAAGAAAAGATGGATATGAGTTGGCAAACTTGGTCCTATGACTATTATCAATCAAGTGAAACACCCTTGAGCCAGGAGGAATTGGATTCTATAGTTGAAGAACCATCACAAGTTCATTGCAATCAAGGATCACCACAATTTCAACAGCCCTCTAATACTTACATGTATGCCTCATATGGTCATGAAAGTTCTAATTACTGGAATCAAGAGGAAGGTTTCTCAACTAGTAGTCATTATATTTCAAATTATTGGAATCCTGAGCAAGACTTCTCAAGCAGCAATCCTTATGTTTATGACTCACAAAATCATTTGTATTACCATCACAATCAAGGTCAAGAGTCAAATTTTCAGGTTGCTACCATGGATATTTCAGAAAATCAGCAATCACTTAATCAATCCATAGAGTAAGAAATGAAGATTATGTTGGAGAACTTCATGAGGCGGCAGGACGAGCAACTTGCAAACTTGAAAATAATATGTATGAAAGTAGATGTTCTTGGAGCTGGATTGGAGGCCAAGCTTTGTTTGCAGTCCAGTCAAGAAGCCCTACAAATCCAATCTGCCCTTCTGAAAGAAGAAATTCAGGAAATGAAGATGAGAATTGAGAAAGAGATGAATGAAGAAAAAGAAGTAGTCATGGAGGCTGAAATTGAAAAGGAGTCTATCACACTTATAGAACAAGCCAAGAAACAAGATGATGTTGCTGAAGTTATTGAAAAAGCTACTCCAATGATACCAGCAATAAATCACATTGAAGATCCACTTATAATGTTCCCATCCAATGAAGAATTAATTATAGAAGACCCTGATTTTGATTCTTTGGAGAAACTATCAGATACACTCCATTGTGATGAGGGCTGCAACTCAATTCACTTATTGTCTATCCCTAAAGATGAGTTACTTCCTGCACTCAACTGTCCAAAAATTCTACTTGAAGCAATTTGCTCCACAAACCATCATGGATCAGTTGAAGAATGTCAACATCTTAGGGTTAAAGATGAAGAAACATCAAAAGAGAAGAAGTGTCCTGAACTTGAATCAAGCACTAATTCATTTGAAGTCATTCAAAGTTCCAAAGTCTCACCCATCTCATTTTCCATTGGGCAACTGGTTATGACAGCAAAGACACATGATGAAACTGAAATGGCCAGGGAGGATACAAAAGTAGAAGAAATTTCTTTCCAAATAGAGGTTATATCAGAATTCAGATTTGTAGAAGGAATTGAACATTCAATGAAGGAAGATCATTGCTTGCCTATTGAAAGATGGAACCAAGAGCTCAAAGATCTTCCAACAATGCTGCATTTAAAAAGGCCATTGAAGAAATGGTTGCTTAAACAAGATGGTGATCCAGGAGATTCAGATGTCTTAGATGAGAAGTTATGGAATGAGAAGTTAGTATATTTCTGGTAAAATGAAGGAGGGATACATCCAACTGAAAAACGAAGGTCAAATATTGTGAAACTAAGAGATCCATACTTGATTAGTAAAGCTGTCCACAGATTGAGATCTCTACTTGATCATATCACACTATTTAAACCTCCTTGACATCAAGAGTTGTAACAATGTCTAGCCAAAGACATTATAGAAAGGCACTTCTTGGGAGGTAACCCAAGCCATTATCAACCTAATCTTTCTATTTTTGCAGGAATAAGAGATGAGAAACAGGTTCAATTCACAAGTCTCAAATTCAGGGAGTACCCATACCCCCTTATTTTTTATTTTTCCACTGAAAACTTAATGATAACTGATAATATTTTTCTCATTATGCTACATTGATCATATTATCATCTGAATTAACATTCATTTCAGTTATCCCAATCTATTATAGCCTAATTTCAGTGAATTTCAGAAATTCCCAATGCAATGTTGAATTCTACACAAAAAAAAAATCTAATTAGTTGCAAATCTGCCATACCAATTGATATCCTTTGTTTCTCTGCTGGATCAGTTGCAACTAATGAAGGTTAGACCACCCAAAGTTTCTGGATGAAGTGCCAAGAGAATTCAAATGCCCAATTTAATGCATTTAAATCCCACCCACCCCTCTCCCTTGCCTTTATTTTTCAACCCTGAGGACAGTGTTGAGAATAAGCTTGGGGGAGGAAACCTGACGCTTTTCTAACCTTTACACCATGTTTTCAATTGATTTTAATGTTCATATATCAGTTATCACCAGGTTATTAGTAGATTTTGCAAGTTATCATTGGTTTTCACAAGTTATCACTAGTTATCACTCGGTTATCAATTTTTGGACCCAACTCAATTCTGAATTCATTTTGACTCTAAAATGGGTAGAATACTTTATTTTAACAGTGGGTGCACTCCAATACCAAGTGGCCAACTTGGCCATTAGCCTTCTTACTTTAATTGGCATTATGAAATCAGATGCATTTGAATGAAATTTTTAGCTGAAAATTTTTCCTTTTTGTGGGTCACACTAGCTGATACTTATGGATTGAATTAGTAATATCAGATGCCTAGAAGGGAGTCAAGGCTCTTGCTGCCATGTTAAATAGGAAAACTTGACTTTTTGGATAAAGTGATCTAAACTATACTTGAGTTTGAACTATTACTCACTTCATGAACAGGATAGAAAAAATGAAAAAAGGAAAAGTAAAAAGTCACATGCATGCATAGAAAAAAAGAAGAGAGCAAAACTTCCAAAGGAATCTCTCTTCAATGCAAAAAGAAAAAAAAATTTAGGAGAGCAAAACTTCCCAAGGAATCTCTCCTAAAGAAAGCATGAATAAAAATCAGGTGCTAAACCTGTTTATATGCATTTCATGAATAAAAGTCAGGTGTTAAACCTGTTTAATCAATTGAAAACCTGTTCATGAAGAGATTTGTAGTTCAACCCCTTTGTAAAGTTGACAATTCCTACAATTCAAACATGTTATTGCTAGTACTTCTTCCATGGCATAAATTTGCCTTAGCCTCTGTGATTCCCTAGCTAGAAATTGAGTTTTTGGAAAGAATGAAGTGTTGGCAAAGTGGAAACTCATTGGATTCAATTCAGCTAGACTTTACTTCATTTGTGGACTTTTAATTCAAGTTTGTCCTTAATTTCTGAATGTTTTGCTTGAGGACAAGCAAAAGGCTAAGCTTGGGGGAGTTTGATCACTTGCTGATCACTATATGATTCTAACCCATTTTAGATGAAATTCATACATATGGAGTCCCACTTTTACCTATTTTTGGGCCAATTATACTTGGAATGCAAACATTGTGATAACTAGTTGATATTCCTTATTTCATACTTAATTCCATGTGCATAGAGGTTCTGAAATGCCAAAATCCATTAATATTTAAATTCTATGCCAAGTTATCATTTTGAGGACAAGTTATCATTCCTAAGTGTCAAGTTATCATTATTTTGAATGAACTTATTTTCAATGGTTTTCTTGCCCTAAATCCATCATTATCATGTATAAATCATATTTGGATAGTCACATCTCAACTTGTGCAAAGTTTTAAGTCCATTTGAACAAGTTATCATTTTTCAAGTGCCAAGTTATCGTTAAAGGGCAATTCTGTCATTTCGACATGCAAAACCATTAATTCTGCACAAGGACCTTAAGCAATCATCTTATTATTGTTCTAACTCATTGCTGGTCAAATTTCATCACATTTGGATAATCAAAACTCAAGTTATGACAAGTTATCATTTTTAAGTCATATAAGTTATCATTTTTGGGGCACTCAAGTTATCACTTTTAGGAATCTCATTCATATTTGATTTCTGACCTCACTCACTTATCACTCTAATCAATTTGATGACTGAAATGCTTTGAACCACCCATATTAGGACATTTTCCAATATTTCCATAAAGTTATCATTCCGGGCCCTTGAATTCATTCATATCGATATAAGTTTTCATTCTTGCACAACACATAAACCCATCTGATAATTGAACTAGTTACCAGCATTATCCTAATCCTTATTTGTCAAAATACTACTCAAGAGCTTTGATGCTTGCTGTTTGGGTTTTTGTAGCCAGAAGAAAACGTGGCCAAAAGGTGGAAAAAGTAGGGGGGGACCACTAATTTTTCCTGCACAAAAGGGAATCTGCAGCTGGAATTTCTGCAGAGGACACATGGCTGCAATCAAAGCATAAAGAATGTTCAGATGCTGATCAAAGGGTGGAAAGGAGTGATATAAAAGCGGGATTTTTCTGGAGGAGAAGGGAGGCTGGTCATTCAAGGGTTTGGAGCAAGGCAAGGCTGCTGAAGACTCTGCTGGAGGAGCTACTGCAGAGAGCTCGAAGGATTCATGATTTGTATCTATTTCTTATCCTATTTGATGTCAAATCTTGTAAATATGAGGAGCTAAACTCCATTTCTTCTAGGATAGGGTAGTAGTTTAGATTATTTTTGGATGGATATGGACTGTTTTATAACTCCTGCACTGAATCATTTGCTGATTTTCAGATTTCAGAATTTTCTAATGTTAGTTCTTGCCATTGTTGGATCCTATTGAAATCTATAGCTGAGAAGTTATCATTTGATCTATCCCTAATCTTAAGGGCTTCCTATTTCAGAAGTTATCAATGTCAAGTTCTGAATTCCAATTTAATTGAAGTTCTGATTTCTGAAATTTAGATTTCTGGTTTCTGTTTTTCTGAATTTCCTGAACCTGAATTCCTGAACCTTTGAATCTGTTTGCCATTGTGGATCTGATTAATAGAGCAACTAGAAGGTTGATATTGTCCCAAATCTTGATCAGAAATGAATCAAGATTGTTTGGTATTCTTTATGATTCAAATCTGTTCATTGTTCCTAATCTGATTTTTAAAAATTAAATTCTGATTTCCTGATTCCTGAATTTTCTAATTTTTGTGGATATCAGAATCTGTTCTTCATTTCTAACCTGGTTAATTGAGTCCTTGGGATGTTGGTATTGTCCCTATCTTGTTCAGAAATGAATCAAGATTGTTTGGGCAATCATTTGACTCAAACCAGATTTTCCATTGATTCCTGAATAGAAATCAGAATTATGATTTTTTTGATTCCTCATTGGAATCTGTTTTTACCAATTGAGTCCCCTGAATTATTCCATTCACTGATAAGTGAACTTTAGGGATGTCTTGTAGTCCAGAGATGGGTCAAGAGTCAATTGGTAAGTCAGATTTCCATTGGTTTAAAGTTCTGATTTCTAAATTACTGATTTCATGTTTTTTTGGTTTCCTGAATTCCAAAATCTGATTTCCTGGACTTTGGATCTGATTGTCATTAAGGATTGGATTAATTGAATAGTTGAGAGGCCAATATATGCCCTGATCTTATTCAGAAATGAATCAAGATCTTTGACAATTCAGAATTCAAATCTGATTTTTCCAAAATCTGATTTCTTAGTTTGATTCTAATTCTATTTTCTGATTGTTTGGAATCTGATTTGCCAATTGTTAATCCCTATTTTATTCAAATCACTGACATGTGTACTCTAGGAATCCCTTGCAGTCCAGAGATGGGTCAAGGGGCATTTGGCAAACTTGAATTCCATCAATCCACATTGCTGATTTTCCTGAAATGTTGATTTCTATTTTCTCATTTTTCTAACTTCTGATTTTCATTGTCAACCCTCATATTAATCCACTACTGAGAGGTAGTCTTAAGGGCTTCCTTGAGATCTAGAGATGGGCCAAGGAGCAATGGAAATTGTGAACTCACGTGGCCATATATTTTGCATTTCCAATTGAGTGTGTTTGTGTGGATTTCAATTTACCTTGCAACCGAGAGGTTGATTTTGAATCTCCCTTGAATTCAGAGATGAATCATGGAACACAAGCACCATTATTGAGTATATTTTATCCTGGTTTGGTTGATTGGAATGATTCCATCTTTTTATGATTGCAAATGCAAGTTATCATTCCAAACTTCCTTGAATTACAAAAAATCAGCATTGAATCTTTCTTTTGAGCCCAATGATAACTTGATTTTCAGTGAGGACCCTCTTTTGATTCAACCTAGCTAACAATTATATAATCATATATTGCTTAGTTAGAGGTCAATTGAGCTGTGGGAACAGCCATTTTCAAGTTGAATCAAAAGTTGGACATTTAATGATAACTTGTTCCATTCCATCTTTAATTAATTTAGATGAACCCCAAATCCTAGAAGAACCTTCCTCATAGTTAGTTAATCATTTTTAGACTTCATTCTAGCATTTATAATTCAGTTTTGATAAATTTCCAAAACCCAAAAACCAGTTATCATTTCACTTTCTATAAAAAAATCCATTTTCACTATTCATTAAAAATCTGTTTTTAGCCACTTAAGTAGAACTAATCTAGATTGTTTTAGGGTGTCTTAGACTTCAAATTCTTGTGGATACGACAACTTGAGTCTACTACAACTTACCTGTGCACTTGCAGCTAGTGAGTTGGGAGACCAAAAAAAAATGAAAAATTGACATTTTCTTAAATTTCAGCAAGTTATCACTAGAAAACCCAAATATCACTATCATGCATATCTATGTTGATGATATTGTATATGGTGCCACTAATGAATGCTTATGTAACGAGTTTGAATCTCTTATGCAAAAGGAATTTGAAATGATTCTTGCAGGTGACCTCACATTCTTTCTAGGACTACAAGTGAAGCAAACCAAGAACAAAATCTTATTAAATCAAGAAATCTATATCAAAGAATTGCTCAAGTGGTTTGGAATGAATGATTGCAAACCAAACTCAAACCCTCTTGAGCATGTCAACCAAGATCGATAAGGATGAAAAAGGCAAGACAATTGATAGAAAAAGGTATAGAGGTGTGATTGGTAAACTTTATTTAATAGTATCAAGGCTGGATATTATGTAAGTGTGTGCTAGATTTCAATCCACAGCTAAAGAATCCCCCCTAATTGTTGTTAAAAGAATCATGCGATATTTGAAAAATACTTGTGAATTAGGCATTTGGTATGATAAGAATTCAACGTTTGACTTATATGTCTATACCGATTTTGACTTTGCCGAGTGCAAGGTTGATAGGAAAAGCACTAGTAGGATGTATTATTTCCTTGGTAGCTCCCTTATACCATGGTCAAACAAGAAGTAAAACTCCATCGCACTCTCTACCACTGAGATAGAAGAAATTCTCGTCGGAAGTTCTTGTGCACAAATTTTGTGAGTCAACCAACAATTACTTTATTATGTAATTGTTTGTTCAAATGTACCTATGAAGTGCAATAATACTAGTTCTATGGAGATGACAAAAAACCCAATAAATTACTCCAGAACTAAGCATATTGACTTAAGATATCACTTCATTAGAGATCATGCGAATCAAAATAATATTGCATTCAACATTAACATTCAATTAGGTGATATCTTTACAAGATCCTTGAGTGAAGACCAATTTTGTATTCTTAGAAGGGAATTAGGAATGATTGGATTTTGATTGCATATCAATACTACGTAAAAGTGACTTGGCTAGGCAAACTTACTTTTGAAATGAATTGAATATCAAAATCATGTTGGACATTACCTAAATATTATTGCAAAATTTACCAAAATAATTGTTGATTTAAATTAAATCAAAGAGATTGATCTTTCAGTCAACTGATCGATCTTTCTCTATCGGTCAGGCAAAATCGGTTGGAAGAGTCCGATTGACTGACTAGTCATTTCACTTGGCTGACACATCTGATCGACTGCCATGCCAGATCGGTCGACCGATTTGAGCAAAATTCACTACTAGACTTTTCTTCCTCTCGTGACTGCTTCCCTCTTTCATCTTCCTCATCCATCACTCACCATCCCTCGACATCGCCGGCGATGAAAGCACCATCTCCAGTCAATCGAAGGTCGGGAATTGCTCTTTGATCAGTTTGATTAAAGCTCAATGCATGGATTCCCTTTGATTGAATCTCGACCGACCTGCTCTCCTCTATAGGATCTTGATCAACTGATGATCTCTTCCATCTCCCACTTTTCCAACAATGAATAGACTTCCTCCAGCCATCGAATTATTAACATTGTGATTTGGCATTTGTTTCAGTCGATGTTCGCTTGCAACCTCTCTTGATGTTCACTCCTCCATCGGCGAATTGTCACTCTTGCTTCAACTGATCTTCGCTTGTGACTGCAGATGTAACCATCTTGGGTAACCATCTATTGTGTCTTTCCCCTCAATTATCACTGTGTTCATGAACCCTAGAATTGCTTAATCATAGTTGATGGATGTTTTGCAATAAAAAATATGTGTCAATAATCTTCATTTTAACTTGTGCATCTTCATTTTAACTCATGTCATCAAGCTCTCTAGCTGTCCAAGGACCAAATCCCTTGCCCTAAACTCCTAATTGTTGAATCTCTTTGGTGGAGGGCACAAAAAATGCCCATATTGCACCCCACCTTCCTGTGAACGCGCCCAGAGTCATGCACACCATCCTCTTTCTAGTCGCTCCTTGTCGAGTCGTCATCCACCTTCTGAGTCCTCTTTAGAGTCTCCACCACCCGTTGACTATGACTGATTTTTTTTGTAGTCGGTCCCGTGCCTTTAATTATGAAAACTTTTACCGCACATGAGAGGTCAAGGGAGCTATTTCTCTTGATTGGGAGTCCATAAACATGCCCAAAGTTTAGGAGATTGTTTTTTTTATATTGGTTGGTATCTGCTTTGTCCTTATGTGAATGTGTGTACCTTTGCCTCGTTTGCTACTTCTATGAAAATTTGACATTTTTAGATGATGGGATTGAGACTTTTGTTCTTGGGTGTCGTATTTCTGCTACCTCACATGACATATGTCACATCTTTGGATTTCCTCCATCAAGCTATCATTTTTTTTGCCACCCATGGTTGGCCACATGGTTATGTGAGTGTTCAGGATGTTGTGGACCTTGTGTTTGGAGGATGCGCCCAACAATATATAATTGATGAAGTGCATCAGTTTCTTGCACCCCAACAAAAGTTGGTCCATCGTATTTTGAGTTACATGATTACTCCACATCCTGGCCATTATACAAAGGTTACACACTTTTACCTTTTCTTTCCATATCATCTCTGTATTCATGATGCTTCTCATCTATATTTTGCCTTCTACTTTCTTTACCATTTGAACGAAATTCAAAAGAAGATAACCTCCAGCGCTCTGGGGAAACCATCTTCTACACTTTGACTCATGGATCACCATGATCATAGTTTCTTATTGGGTTGTCATTCCTGCTGATGAAGAGTTTATCAAATACTAGTCTTGGGAAATCATTAGTTCCAAAACCATGCGTAGGAAACATCTTTGACGGGCACAGGATCTTTGAGTTGTTGAGGGAGGTTCCATGAATAGGAAGGATGAGCATGAGCCACCTGCATCTAGGGATATGAGTAACAGGCAGTGGGGGGGGGGGACATGACTGGAGCACTCTTATGCCTCTGCGCACTACTCCCGATGAGTCTTGGGGACCCACTCCGGATGCTTCCTCGGGTCCTCCATCCTCGACCTCTAGGGGTATTCCGACATCCTCATATAGAGTAATTGACATGACTACATTCACTCATGAGGTGCAAACTTTGAAGAAGGATGTACAGAGGCTTGGATGCGACGTTCGCTATATGACCGGGACTCTTCATGATTTCTATGCGGCCTAGGGGTTCATTTCCTCAAGAGTTAGCGAAGATGAAAATGCCGACGAGATGTAGATTCATGTCGCTGTTATGTATCCCTCTTTGATGATGTCAAAAGGGGGAGTAGCTTGGATGGAGATGGAGACATTTATATGCTATGTATGTGACTTATGTTATGTCAAGTGCAATGCACCATTTTGTTGTTTGGCAGTGTGCATGGACACCTATGATTGATGTACCAGCTTGGATGATTATTACTTATGCTTATGAGACATGCTTCTCAAAAAGTTTAGTATGTTTATGGATGTTGCTTATAACTCTATTCAATCTACTGATGATTCTATTTTTATGTTTATTAAGGGGGAAAAATTGTGAAAATGATGTGCATATATTTTAGGGGGAGCATAATTATATCTGCCAAGTTAATCTTACCTCTTCTCCGTCCACCAATAAATTTGTCATCATAAAAAAAGAGGGAAATTATTGAATCCCAAATATCATACCCATGTTTTGATGATAACAAATGGAATTAGTAAAAAAGATACTAATAAACATTTTGAGTGATGTATATACAAGTGTAAGATAAACATGTGAATATGTCTCAAAGAAGTCGCGACATAGAAATTTGAAAAGACATGTTTATGGCTCAGTCAATCGACCAACCGGTCAAGATTTTGCAACCGGCTGAGGATCGGTCGAATGATAATTGAAGTCAAGGTGCGACCGGACAAAGAACCGATTGGCTAGACTCACGATCAGAAAATTTTAATGGTTTAAAAGTTTGAAGCACTCCCAACCGTACACAGAACCGACCAACTGGACACACTACTGAAAAACTATGAGAGTTTAAGTTTGAAGAACTCAAGACCAAATGTAGAACCGGTCGACCGCACACACGAATAAAAAACTACGTGATTTTAAAAATATTTCAAGACTGCAGATTGACCGACTGGCTTGCTGGATCGTTTGATCGACCGCTAAGTAAAATAATCTATTTTCTTCATGCAACGGTCGAGAAATATCGATTGGTCTTCCAATCGGTTGACCGCTCAACCTTAATTGCGACAATAATGACTATATTTTAAGTTAGTAAAAAAATTTGGAAGATTCTCCCAATGGCCATATTTCTTTGAGAAGCCTATAAAAGACATTCAAACGGCTGAATAAAGTTCATCCAAGCATGCACAAACATTCAAGAGATACTACAAACTTGAATAACAAACTTTTGTTCATTTTCTAGCAAAAACACTAGTTCTCTTTCCCTTCTTTGTTTAAAAAGTGTGAGCACTTATAAGGGAGAGATCGAGAGAGATTTCAAATCTGTAATCTTGAAAGCTCTTGCGTGACAAGCGTGTTTTGGTGTAACAGGGGTTTGCCTCCCCCTATATGGAGATAGTGCAACTTCAACGATCTCGAGGTGCAGGAGTGAAAATGGGGATGTAGGACAAACCACGTCAACAAACCTTATGTTTGCTTTCTTTACTATTTTCACCACTTCCTTGCTTTTGTGGCAGTTACATTCTCACAAATTTTTCTTAAAACAATTTAAAAAGGAACTCTATTTACACCAATTCACCCATCCTTTTGGTGCCTTTTGATCCTACAATTGGATCGAAAATACAGACTATAATTTGGATGTAGACATTTCTATATTGTAAACTGATTATAACTTGGACATCTACCTTGAACTATTATAGACATAAATTGTTCTCTTTATAGACGGAAAATCAAAATGGACACAGAATCCAAAATGCTACACAATGTAAAAACAAGAAATGCAATTAGGATTTTATGTGGAAAAACCCCTCAAGATTGAGAGGGTAAAAAATCACAGAGTTGAGATCAACCCAAAGCTTCACTCTACAAAACATTATTCCACAACAAGACTTTGCACAAAACTAACTTTCATCACATACCAATGTACCAGATGAAATCAGAAATGTGGAAGAATATAACAAAAAGAATGTTGAGTTTTTGAAGGAACCACCAAGTGTTCCTTTCTTTTCCTTCTTCTCCACCAAGAACATAATGGGCAGCAGCAACTCTTCTTCCTTCTCAAAATAAGCAGTAGCAGCCTACAAACAATGAGATTAAGAACCCTAGATAGTGGACAATATTTTTTTTTAAATAGGAAAGAAAACAATAACTCACCACATTGAGCATCAACAGTACACATGAATGAGTTTCAACAAACCCGTTTTTACTTTCACCTTTCTTTTATTTTCAGCTAAATAAGCTCAAATACAAAACACCAAAAGCTAACCAATATGCATGGGTGAAATTCCCACATGGAGAGGACAACCCAACGTAATGCTCGACAACTTAGTAACCATTTCCATTTGAGTTTTCAATCTTTTTTTTTCAATTCTAAATTGCAATTCCAATGTTTTCACTATATAGTGACCTCATAATTAACTTGGCTCATGGAAAGAATCATGTAAGTCCCTGCTACAACTCAAAATATCATCAAAATTACCAAGCAAATTATTGTTATTAAACAAAATATCTCCAAAGAAATTAATCTTAAATCTCTGATGAAAAATGCACAGAAGTCCAACTATTACATTTATTTGACAAAATTAATATTGGATATCCAAAATTTTTTAATGACATCCATAGGGATAGACTTTAGAGTCTATATTCTATAAGGTCGGCATACATTTCCAACATATGTATGGATAGGAGGAATAGATGAAGCTATAGTTATGTTGTTCTGAATAGTCTGAAAAATGATTTATGAAATGTGTCAAATAATACAAGTAAAACTCCAATATGGTGCTTATCAAATCTTATAAATATATAAATACTCATTTAATACAAGCTTGGATTATTTGAATCATATAAGTGTATAAAAGATTACAAGTTGTCATCTCCAACTTTGAGAACATTAAAGGGGACTAAGATTATATGCTATAATGGAAATTTGGTGGCAACAATCAGTAAGGGAATAAATTATAATTTTATTGTAGCATTATGCAATGTCCATATTTATATAGAAAAAAAATTTAAACATATCCGAGAAAGACAAAAGATAACACCACTAAACTAGGTATAAAGTGTTGGGGAACCAACTTTCGAATTTCTTTAATGTTGAAAAGTGATACTTACTTGGTAGAGTCCAAACCATTTGGCGATCAGTAAATTATGTGAGTCATTATTAATAACTTTCAAAACATTGTGAGATTTTAAATTACTATCGTTGATATTAGAATCATTGTTAACTTTCGACTCATCACTATAGACATTGAAATCATTGATGATTCTTGATTGGTCATTATCGATTGCAATTCAATCGTTGAGTATGGATTTTTAGCTTGCTTTTTTTTTTGTCATCATACATCATTACAAAATTTGAAACCATCAGTGATCCTTGAATAATCGTTATTGATTCGAAGTTAGCATCTTTGAGCATCAACTTATAGTTGATCCTTAGTTCATCTTTGCTTGTCCTATCTCACTTAACATAATTGATTGAATCACCATTGTTACTCTTCTACGGGTGATAAATGATTTGTCATTGTTGATTTTAGTATATCATCTGACCTTGAAAGTTTAAAGAGTGGTTTAGAAAGCTTTTCGAAAAATGTATTGGATTAAGGCCTCCTTTGGTCATCATTCAAGAGCTTGAGTGGAACCATAGAGCTTGTTATCATGGAATGTTGGTTCACCACAAGAAATTTGTCGATTGACGATGCAGGTAAGTCGGCACTAAGGCGACACTAACGTGTGTGATTGATAGTGATATTTGGGTTTTCTAGTGATAACTTGCTGAAATTTAAGAAAATGTCAATTTTTTATTTTTTTGGTCTCCCAACTCACTAGCTGCAAGTGCACAGGTAAGTTGTAGTAGACTCAGGTTGTCGTATCCACAAGAATTTGAAGTCTAAAATATCCTAAAACAATCTAGATTAGTTCTACTTAAGTGGCTAAAAATAGATTTTTAATGAATAGTGAAAACAGATTTTTTTATAGAAAGTGAAATGATAACTGGTTTTTGGGTTTTGAAAATTTATCAAAACTGAATTATAAATGCTAGAATGAAGTCTAAAAAGGTTTAACTATCTACGAGGAAGGTTCTTCTAGGATTTGGGGTTCATCTAAATTAATTAAGGATGGAATGGAACAAGTGATCATTAAATGTCCAACTTTTGATTCAACTTGAAAATGGCTGTTCCCACAGCTCAATTGGCCTCTAACTAAGCAATATATGATTATATAATTGTTAGCTAGGTTGAATCAAAAGAGGGTCCTCACTGAAAATCAAGTTATCATTGGGCTCAAAAGAAAGATTCAATGCTGATTTTTGCAATTCAAGGAAGTTTGGAATGATAACTTGCATTTGCAATCATAAAAAGATGGAATCATTCCAATCAACCAAACCAGGATAAAATATACTCAATAATGGTGCTTGTGTTCCATGATTCATCTCTGAATTCAAGGGAGATTCAAAATCAACCTCTCGGTTGCAAAGTAAATTGAAATCCACACAAACACACTCAATTGGAAATGCAAAACATATGGCCACATGAGTTCACAATTTCCATTGCTCCTTGGCCCATCTCTGGATCTCAAGGAAGCCCTTAAGACTACCTCTCAGTAGTGGATTAATATGAGGGTTGACAAAGGAAATCAGAAGTTAGAAAAATGAGAAAACAGAAATCAACATTTCAGGAAAATCAGCAATGTGGATTGATGGAATTCAAGTTTGCCAAATGCCCCGTGACCCATCTCTGGATTGCAAGGGATTCCTAGAGTACACCTCTCAGTGATTTGAATAAAATAGGGATTAACAATTGGCAAATCAGATTCCAAACAATCAGAAAATAGAATTAGAATCAAACTAAGAAATCAGATTTTGGAAAAATCAGATTTGAATTCTGAATTGTCAAAGATCTTGATTCATTTCTGAATAAGATCATGGCATACATTGGCCTCTCAACTATTCAATTAATCCAATCCTTGATGACAATCAGATCCAAAGCCCAGGAAATCAGATTTTGGAATCCAGGAAACCAAAAAAACATGAAATCAGTAATTTAGAAATCAGAACTTTAAACCAATGGAAATCTGACTTACCAATTGATTCTTGACCCATCTCTGGACTACAAGACATCCCTAAAGTTCACTTATCAGTGAATGGAATAATTCAGGGGACTCAATTGGTAAAAACAGATTCCAATCAGGAATCAGAAAAATCAAAATTCTGATTTCTATTCAGGAATCAATGGAAAATCTGGTTTGAGTCAAATGATTGCCCAAACAATCTTGATTCATTTCTGAACAAGATAGGGACAATACCAACATCCCAAGGACTCAATTAACCAGGTTAGAAATAAAGAACAGATTCTGATATCCACAAAAATTAGAAAATTCAGAAATCAGGAAATCAGAATTTAATTTTTAAAAATCAGATTAGGAACAATGAACAGATTCGAATCATAAAGAATACCAAACAATCTTGATTCATTTCTGATCAAGATTTGGGACAATATCAACCTTCTAGTTGCTCTATTAATCAGATCCACAATGGCAAACAGATTCAAAGGTTCAGGAATTCAAGTTCAGGAAATTCAGAAAAACAGAAACCAGAAATCTAAATTTCAGAAATCAGAACTTCAATTAAATTGGAATTCAGAACTTGACATTGATTTCTAATCCATTTTTGAACTAGGGATATATCAAATGATAACTTCTCAGCTATAGATTACAATACGATCCAACAATGGCAAGAACTAACATTAGAAAATTCTGAAATCTGAAAATCAGCAAATGATTCAGTGCAGGAGTTGTAAAACAGTCCATATCCATCCAAAACTAATCTAAACTACTACCCTATCCTAGAAGAAATGGAGTTTAACTCTTCATAATTACAAGATTTGACATCAAATGGGATAAGAAACAGATACAATTCATGGTTCTTTGAAGCTTCTCGGCCAGCAGCTCCTCCAGCAGAATCTTCAGCAGCCTTGCCTTGCTCCAAACCCTTGAATGATCAGCCCCCCCTCTCCTCCAGAAAAATCCAGCTTATATATCACTCCTTTCCACCCTTTGATCAGCATCTAAATGTCCTAATCCTCCTGATTAAGCCACCTGTCCATCTGCAGAAATTCCAGCAGTGACAGCTTCCCTTTTGTGCAGGAAAAAGTAGTGGTCCCCCCTACTTTTTCCACCTTTTGGCCACCTTTTCTTCTTGCTACAAAAGCCCAAACAGCAAGCATCAAAGCTCTTGAGTAGTATTTTGACAAATAAGGATTAGGATAATGCTGGTAACTAGTTCAATTATCAGATGAGTTTATGTGTTGTGCAAGAATGAAAACTTATATCGATATGAATGAATTCAAGGGCCCGGAATGATAACTTTATGGAAATCTTGAAAAATGTCCTAATATGGGTGGTTCAAAGCATTTCAGGCATCAAATTGATTAGAGTGACAAGTGAGTGAGGTCAGAAATCAAATATGAATGAGATTCCTAAAAGTGATAACTTGAGTGCCCCAAAAATGATAACTTATATGACTTAAAAACGATAACTTGTCATAACTTGAGTTTTGATTATCCAAATGTGATGAAATTTGACCAGCAATGAGTTAGAACAATAATAAGATGATTGCTTAAGGTCCTTGTGCAGAATTAATGGTTTTGCATGTCGAAATGACAGAATTGCCCTTTAACGATAACTTGGCACTTGAAAAATGATAACTTGTTCAAATGGACTTAAAACTTTGCACAAGTTGAGATGTGACTATCCAAATATGATTTATACATGATAATGATGGATTTAGGGCAAGAAAACCATTGAAAATAAGTTCATTCAAAATAATGATAACTTGACACTTAGGAATGATAACTTGTCCTCAAAATGATAACTTGGCATAGAATTTAAATATTAATGGATTTTGGCATTTCAGAACCTCTATGCACATGGAATTAAGTATGAAATGAGGAATATCAACTAGTTATCACAATGTTTGCATTCCAAGTATAATTGGCCCAAAAATAGGTAAAAGTGGGACTCCATATGTATGAATTTCATCTAAAATGGGTTAGAATCATATAGTGATCAGCAAGTGATCAAACTCCCCCAAGCTTAGCCTTTTGCTTGTCCTCAAGCAAAACATTCAGAAATTAAGGACAAACTTGAATTAAAAGTCCACAAATGAAGTAAAGTCTAGCTGAATTGAATCCAATGAGTTTCCCACTTTGCCAACACTTCATTCTTTCCAAAAACTCAATTTCTAGCTAGGGAATCACAGAGGCTAAGGCAAATTTAAGCCATGGAAGAAGTACTAGCACTAACATGTTTGAATTGTAGGAATTGGCAACTTTACAAAGGGGTTGAACTACAAATCTCTTCATGAACAGGTTTTCAATTGATTAAACAGGTTTAACACCTGACTTTTATTCATGAAATGCATATAAACAGGTTTAGCACCTGATTTTTATTCATGCTTTCTTTAGGAGAGATTCCTTGGGAAGTTTTGCTCTCCTAAATTTTTTTTTCTTTTTGCATTGAAGAGAGATTCCTTTGGAAGTTTTGCTCTCTTCCTTTTTTCTATGCATGCATATGACTTTTTACTTTTCCTTTTTTCTATTTTTCTATCCTGTTCATGAAGTGAGCAATAGTTCAAACTCAAGTATAGTTTAGATCCCTTTATCCAAAAAGTCAAGTTTTTCTATTTAGCATGGCAGCAAGAGCCTTGACTCCCTTCTAGACATCTGATATTACTAATTCAATCCATAAGTATCAACTAGTGTGACCCACAAAAAGGAAAAATTTTCAGCTAAAAATTTTATTCAAATGCATCTGAATTCATAATGCCAATTAAAGCAAGAAGGCTAATGGCCAAGTTGGCCACTTGGTATTGGAGTGCACCCACTGTCAAAATAAAGTATTCTACCCATTTCAGAGTTAAAATGAATTCAGAATTGAGTTGGATCCAAAAATTGATAACGACTGATAACTAGTGATAACTTGTGAAAACCAATGATAACTTGCAAAATCTACTAATAACCTGGTGATAACTGATATATGAACATTAAAATCAATTGAAAACATGGTGTAAAGGTTAAAAAAACACCAGGTTTCCTCTCCCAAACTTATTCTCAACACTGTCCTCAGGGTTGAAAAATAAAGGCAAGGGAGAGGGGTGGGTGGGATTGAAATGCATTAAATTGGGCATTTGAATTCTCTTGGCACTTCATCCAGAAACTTTGGGTGGTCTAACATTCATTAGTTGCAACTGATCCTGCAGAGAAACAAAGGATATCAATTGGTATGGCAGATTTACAACTAATCAGATTTTTTTAGTACAGAATTTAGCAATGTATTGGGAATTTCTGAAATTCACTGAAATTGGGCTATAATAGATTGGGATAACTGAAATGAATGTTAATTCAGATGATAATATGATCAATGTAGCATAATGAGAAAAATATTATCAGTTATCATTAAGTTTTCAGTGCAAAAATAGAAAATAAGGGGGTATGGGTACTCCCTGAATTTGAGACTTGTGAATTGAACCTGTTCCTCATCTCTTATTCCTGCAAAAACAGAAAGATTAGGTTGATAATGGCTTGGGTTACCTCCCAAGAAGTGCCTTTCTTTAATGTCTTTGGCTAGACATTGTTACAACTCTTGATGTCAAGGAGGTTTAAATAGTGTGATATGATCAAGTAGAGATCTCAATCTGTGCACAGCTTTACTAATCAAGTATGGATCTCTTAGTTTCACAATATTTGACCTTCGTTTTTCAGTTGGATGTATCCCTCCTTCATTGTACCAGAAATATACTAACTTCTCATTCCATAACTTCTCATCTATGACATCTGAATCTCCTGGATCACCATCTTATTTAAGCAACCATTTCTTCAATGGCCTCTTTAAATGCAGCATTGTTGGAAGATCTTTGAGCTCTTGGTTCCATCTTTTAGTAGGCAAGCAATGATCTTCCTTCATTGAATGTTCAATTCCTTCTACAAATCTGAATTTTGCTATAGCCTCTATTTGGAAAGAAATTTCTTCTACTTTTGTATCCTCCTTGGCCATTTCAGTTTCATCATGTGGCTTTGCTGTCATAACCAATTGCCCAATGGAAAATGAGATGGGTGAGACTTTGGAACTTTGAATGACTTCAAATGAATTAGTGCTTGATTCAAGTTCAGGCCACTTCTTCTCTTTTGATGTTTCTTCATCTTTAACCCTAAGATGTTGACATTCTTCAACTGATCCATGATGGTTTGTGTAGCAAATTGCTTCAAGTAGAACTTTTGGACAGTTGGATGCAGGAGGTGACTCATCTTTAGGGATAGACAATAAGTGAATTGAGTTGCAGCCCTCATCACAATGGAGTGTATCTGATAGTTTCTCCAAAGAATCAAAATCAGGGTCTTCTATAATTAATTCTTCATTGGATGGGAACCTTCTGAGTGGATCTTCAATGTGATTTATTGCTGGTATCATTGGAGTAGCTTTTTCAATAACTTCAGCAACATCATCTTGTTTCTTGGCTTGTTCTATAAGTGTGATAGACTCCTTTTCAATTTCAGCCTCCATGACTACTTCTTTTTCTTCATTCATCTCTTTCTCAATTCCCATCTTCATTTCCTGAATTTCTTCTTTCAGAAGGGCAGATTGGATTTGTGGGGCTTCTTGACTGGACTGCAAACAAAGCTTGGCCTCCAAGGCTTGATATCCAGCTCCAAGAACATCTACTTTCATACATATTTTTTCCAAGTTTGCAAGTTGCTCGTCCTGCCGCCTCATGAAGTTCTCCAACATAATCTTCATTTCTGACTCTATGAATTGATTAAGTGATTGCTGATTTTCTGAAATATCCATGGTAGCAACCTGAAAATTTGACTCTTGACCTTGATTGTGATGGTAATACAAATGATTTTGTGAGTCATAAACATAAGGATTGCTGTTTGAGAAGTCTTGCTCAGGATTCCAATAATTTGAAATATAATGACTACTAGTTGAGAAGCCTTCCTCTTGATTCCAGTAATTAGAACTTTCATGACCATATGAGGCATACATGTAAGCATTACAGGGCTATTGAAATTGTGGTGATCCTTGATTGCAATGAACTTGTGATGGTTCTTCAACTATAGAATCCAATTCCTCCTGGCTCAAGGGTGTTTCACTTGATTGATAATAGTCATAGGACCAAGTTTGCCAACTCATATTCATCTTTTCTTCTTTCTCTCTCAGAAGTCAAATTCATAATTTTCTGCAATTGCTGGGTGGATAACATCCCTAAATGTCCTAGGAGCAGCCTTGTTTTGATTGGTAGCCTCCTTCTCAAAAGTTCTTCTCCTAGCCTCTTCACTTTGCAACCTCCTTCTCCTATTGAATCTTCATTCAGTTGAGGATCAGATAGGTAGAGGTCTCATTGAAGTTCCAAATCTGCATAAATTCAATTCAGAAGTATCAAATTCAAAAAAAAAAAGAAAGAAATCTGTACATAATTGAAAAGAAAAAAAAATCAGAATGATAACTTGCAAAAATTGAAAATTGGCCTAACAAATAAACTAAAAACTAATCTAAACTATCTAAGTTAGCCTAATTGACCTCAAATCCCTGGCAACGGCGCCAAAAACTTGATAGTGATATTTGGGTTTTCTAGTGATAACTTGCTGAAATTTAAGAAAATGTCAATTTTTCATTTTTTTTGTCTCCCAACTCACTAGCTGCAAGTGCACAGGTAAGTTGTAGTAGACTCAGGTTGTCGTATCCACAAGAATTTGAAGTCTAAAACATCCTAAAACAATCTAGATTAGTTCTACTTAAGTGGCTAAAAATAGATTTTTAATGAATAGTGAAAACAGATTTTTTTATAGAAAGTGAAATGATAACTGGCTTTTGGGTTTTGGAAATTTATCAAAACTGAATTATAAATTCTAGAATGAAGTCTAAAAAGGTTTAACTATCTATGAGGAAGGTTCTTCTAGGATTTGGGGTTCATCTAAATTAATTAAGGATGGAATGGAACAAGTGATCATTAAATGTCCAACTTTTGATTCAACTTGAAAATGGCTGTTCCCACAGCTCAATTGGCCTCTAACTAAGCAATATATGATTATATAATTGTTAGCTAGGTTGAATCAAAAGAGGGTCCTCACTGAAAATCAAGTTATCATTGGGCTCAAAAGAAAGATTCAATGCTGATTTTTGCAATTCAAGGAAGTTTGGAATGATAACTTGCATTTGCAATCATAAAAAGATGGAATCATTCCAATCAACCAAACCAGGATAAAATATACTCAATAATGGTGCTTGTGTTCCATGATTCATCTCTGAATTCAAGGGAGATTCAAAATCAACCTCTCGGTTGCAAAGTAAATTGAAATCCACACAAACACACTCAATTGGAAATGCAAAACATATGGCCACATGAGTTCACAATTTCCATTGCTCCTTGGCCCATCTCTGGATCTCAAGGAAGCCCTTAAGACTACCTCTCAGTAGTGGATTAATATGAGGGTTGACAAAGGAAATCAGAAGTTAGAAAAATGAGAAAACAGAAATCAACATTTCAGGAAAATCAGCAATGTGGATTGATGGAATTCAAGTTTGCCAAATGCCCCGTGACCCATCTCTGGATTGCAAGGGATTCCTAGAGTACACCTCTCAGTGATTTGAATAAAATAGGGATTAACAATTGGCAAATCAGATTCCAAACAATCAGAAAATAGAATTAGAATCAAACTAAGAAATCAGATTTTGGAAAAATCAGATTTGAATTCTGAATTGTCAAAGATCTTGATTCATTTCTGAATAAGATCAGGGCATATATTGGCCTCTCAACTATTCAATTAATCCAATCCTTGATGACAATCAGATCCAAAGCCAAGGAAATCAGATTTTGGAATTCAGGAAACCAAAAAAACATGAAATCAGTAATTTAGAAATCAGAACTTTATACCAATGGAAATCTGACTTACCAATTGATTCTTGACCCATCTCTAGACTACAAGACATCCCTAAAGTTCACTTATCAGTGAATGGAATAATTCAGGGGACTCAATTGGTAAAAAAAGATTCCAATGAGAAATCAGAAAAATCAGAATTATGATTTCTATTCAGGAATCAATGGAAAATCTGGTTTGAGTCAAATGATTGCCCAAACAATCTTGATTCATTTATGAATAAGATAGGGACAATACCAAAATCCCAAGGACTCAATTAACCAGGTTACAAATGAAGAACAGATTCTGATATCCACAAAAATTAGAAAATTCAGGAATCAGGAAATCAGAATTCAATTTTTAAAAATCAGATTAGGAACAATGAATAGATTTGAATCATAAAGAATACCAAACAATCTTGATTCATTTCTGATCAAGATTTGGGACAATATCAACCTTCTAGTTGCTCTATTAATCAGATCCACAATGGCAACCAGATTCAAAGGTTCAGGAATTCAGGTTCAAGAAATTCAGAAAAATAGAAACCAGAAATCGAAATTTCAGAAATCAGAACTTGACATTGATTTCTAATCCATTTCTGAACTAGGGATATATCAAATGATAACTTCTCAGCTATAGATTACAATACGATCCAACAGTGGCAAGAACTAACATTAGAAAATTCTGAAATCTGAAAATCAGCAAATGATTCAATGCAGGAGTTGTAAAACAGTCCATATCCATCCAAAACTAATCTAAACTACTACCCTATCCTAGAAGAAATGGAGTTTAGCTCCTCATAATTACAAGATTTGACATCAAATGGGATAAGAAACATATACAATTCATGGTTCTTTGAAGCTTCTCGGCCAGTAGCTCCTCCAGCAGAATCTTCAGCAGCCTTGCCTTGCTCCAAACCCTTGAATGATCAGCCCCCCCTCTCCTCCAGAAAAATCCAGCTTATATATCACTCCTTTCCACCCTTTGATCAGCATCTAAATGTCCTAATCCTCCTGATTAAGCCACCTGTCCATCTGCAGAAATTCCAGCAGTGACAGCTTCCCTTTTGTGCAGGAAAAAGTAGTGGTCCCCCCTACTTTTTCCACCTTTTGGCCACCTTTTCTTCTTGCTACAAAAGCCCAAACAGCAAGCATCAAAGCTCTTGAGTAGTATTTTGACAAATAAGGATTAGGATAATGCTGGTAACTAGTTCAATTATCAGATGAGTTTATGTGTTGTGCAAGAATGAAAACTTATATCGATATGAATGAATTCAAGGGCCCGGAATGATAACTTTATGGAAATCTTGGAAAATGTCCTAATATGGGTGGTTCAAAGCATTTCAGGCATCAAATTGATTAGAGTGACAAGTGAGTGAGGTCAGAAATCAAATATGAATGAGATTCCTAAAAGTGATAACTTGAGTGCCCCAAAAACGATAACTTATATGACTTAAAAACGATAACTTGTCATAACTTGAGTTTTGATTATCCAAATGTGATGAAATTTGACCAGCAATGAGTTAGAACAATAATAAGATGATTTCTTAAGGTCCTTGTGCAGAATTAATGGTTTTGCATGTCGAAATGACAGAATTGCCCTTTAACGATAACTTGGCACTTGAAAAATGATAACTTGTTCAAATGGACTTAAAACTTTGCACAAGTTGAGATGTGACTATCCAAATATGATTTATACATGATAATGATGGATTTAGGGCAAGAAAACCATTGAAAATAAGTTCATTCAAAATAATGATAACTTGACACTTAGGAATGATAACTTGTCCTCAAAATGATAACTTGGCATAGAATTTAAATATTAATGGATTTTGGCATTTCAAAACCTCTATGCACATGGAATTAAGTATGAAATGAGGAATATCAACTAGTTATCACAATGTTTGCATTCCAAGTATAATTGGCCCAAAAATAGGTAAAAGTGGGACTCCATATGTATGAATTTCATCTAAAATGGGTTAGAATCATATAGTGATCAGCAAGTGATCAGTGATGCATGCAAAATATAACATATTTTAGTCTACCATTTTAATTAATATTTTTGTAATTTGATCATGGCATGCATCATTTTAGGCCATTTTTAGTAATAATTCTAGATTTATCGATTCTAATTATTAATTCTCTGAATATTTTAATTATGGGTGGATTAATTAAATTTTGATAATTATTTTGCAGGAAAAGCTGAGAATGAATAAAGTTGACTGGGCACCAAAATGGATGTATCAAGTTTATCATTAACCAAGGAGTTTTTCCATCACCGGGTGCTAAAGGAGATGCTTAGTTATAACCAATATTTTATCCATTATTGGGCGCAAAAAAAGGATAAGAGGTTTTTATCCTTAACCAATACTTATTATCGGCCAATGACATCATAGGGGCATAAAATCCAACATGAAGGGAATCATCAGGCGCCAAAGCAATCATAAATTTATCCTTAACCAACATTTGAGTATTACCGGCCTAATATTATTGGGTGGAAAACTCTATCCTTAACCAAGGTGATATCTTTATCATTGGGTGCTAAACTCTATCCTTAACCAAGGTGATATATTGGGTGCAAAACATTGGGCGATAAAGTTTTCATCATTAACCAACATTCAAGAATATCGGCCGTAACATCCAAGAAGTTTATCATTAACCAATACTTAGTAAGTATCACGGCCATTAACCAATCATTGGGCGCAAAACCACCATCATTAACCAAATTGGTGACCGTGACTAAAGGGGAGTTTATCACCAGGCATCAAACGGATAAGATTTTATCATTAACCAAAGTTTATTAGCCGAGATTTGAAGGACCTAAAGTTTATCTTCTTCAAATTAAATTTGGCGACACGATTTATTCCCTTGATCAACATGGAGACCCGTCCGCACCTATAAATAGAGGACGAAATCATCGTCCCAATTCGTGCTTTGAAGTTCAGGTCTCTTCCACAGTTAATCGTGAGCTCTGCAGGCTAGGACCGAAAAGAGCGAGATGCGACGGTTGAAAGTTGATCGCGACTCTGATCAAGTCCAAGAGGCTACCGATTGTCTGCCTAGATTTGAGATCTCTGCTTTTGCCTTGGGTGTAATTCTTCTGATTTTTATCATTTTTCTTTTATTATCTCTCCAACTTTTCAAGGAAGAACTCTATATTTCTTAGGATTATTATTTTAGGAGATTATTAATTGAAGGAAAAGTGTTTGGACCGAATATTATTTATTTTAATCTTTTATGATCAATTATTTAATTACACTTAATGCTGCAATTTAATTATTTGGATTTCTGAGATAAGTAATTACCAGTTTGTGGACTATTTGATTTCAGAATTCAATAATTAAATTAACTGATATATTGTGAAATTAATAATTGACATAAATTTGATAACTAGTTTGTGGAGAATCAAGTTTATGTGGTTTGTTAATCTATACCAATTTGTGGAGTGATTAATAGTATAGGGAATCTAATTTAATGCATCTTAATATTAATACGATTTGATGAGATGCCAGTTGTGGAGATTTCAATTCTTATTAAATTAAGATAATTCAGCATGCTTAACTTGAGGGGATGCCTGTCGTGGAGACCACAAGTTAATCATGTTAGATTACTTTAAGGAGACTCTAATCCATCTTTAAATATTAAATTTATCTTTTATGGTTCAAATATTTATCCTAATCTATTTTCATCGTAAGGCCTAACTTCAACACCATTATCGTATCTTGTTATTATGTTATGTTCTCTATTTTATTTTATAATTACAAAACTTATCTTTAAAATCTATGTTTTTCTTCTCTTATTAATTTATAAATTCAAATATTGAATTAATAATATTCCTCATGGGTTCGATACTCTTTACTCCTATTACTATATTACTTGAGCGACTAGTGCATTGCGAGCGATTTTATTTTGCTACATCATTTTACGCATTAGTGTGGCTAAAACAATTGCCACACATTAGCATCTAAATTGCGTCGCAAGGCAGAGACGCCGACCTTTAGTGGCTATTAGTGTTGCAACGGCATCGACGACATATGCGATGCTACTTGCACCATATAGTGACATTACTGGGACGTTAACACGATGTGAAATGTGTACCCACGAGGAGTTTAAAAGCATTGCTAATCCGACACTGCATTTGGCGATGCTAATGAGATGCTAACGTGATGCTCAACTTCTGCTAAGCCTAACGCTAATTAGACACTAATGTGACATTAATGTGATGTCGCGTGTCATCTCTATTGCGATGCTAATGTGACGCCAAATGTTGCCACACTAAAATGATGCCAATCGATATATTTAAAATAGCTTCTAATATTGTGGCATCATACAAATGCGATGCAAAGGAGATGCTAAATACAAAAAATTTTGTCCCATTCCAGCCGTTTGTTCCCTTCCCGCACCATACAAATTATAGAATGCATATATATGCATTCTTCACATTAATAACAATAATAGTAAAGCAAAGCACTAATAACCATCACAAAAGTACTAAGAAGATAACAAAATGATATCGTACATCATAAACAAAATCATAAGAAATATATATTAGCCAAAAGTTTCTATCCTAAATCGTTATCGTCATCGTTGTCATTCCTGACATCCGACGATGGTGTACTCGATCCTTGGCCTCATGGGGACTGATTCTGTGGCTGAAGTACGGTCTAGATTCCCTCCAAAATAGGAGTTACTTGTTCTGAGATGAGTCCCCTGATGCTATCCATCGTGAGCTCAGGTGCGGTGGACGAATTCAGAGCAGATGAGCCACCTACATATCCTCCGCTCCTCTTAGGAACATGAGCGGCTGGGCCTAGGCCATGCAGGTATCCTCCTCGTGTCGTACCAGCCACCTCCTCCCAAACAACAGCCTCCTTTAGAAAATAGACAAATTATATATAACATTATAAATCGTATAAATTATATACCTTCAAGAAACATATCAACATACAAAATGTTATAACATTAAAAACATGAATCGTTTTGGAAATACGTTACCTAGTGGCTGTACTTCTCGGCCATCTTTTGATTAAAGGCATCTTAAAAATTTAAATAGTGCATATTTGAAAAATCGTTTATGCTAATGTCAAGAACTAGGTGAGCATGTGATGATACTTACAAGAACTCTACGAGCAGTGGCTTCCTGCTCTTATATGTGGCCTCGTAGACCGCGTGAAAGTCTACAGTGCCACCTTGTTTTTTCTCCTGCAATAAAGTTTCCAATTTTATAAAATAAGTATAAGATAAAAGTTTGATTATTCTATTTTGTATCTACATTACCATGTGTCTTTGATGCTCGTCGAATTGCATGGAGCCACCTGTGTGGATGTGCACCTCGGGCTTCGAAAGTTTGTTAACTTAATTCAAATGTAGACTTATCACTTCTTACATAACGACTCCCAAACTGGACACCTAAAATGTCTTGAGAATCATTGTATGACCTGCTCCAAAGTGGAGCCGGTGGATATAACGACTTTGAAAAACTTATATAATCGATTTCTGAGGTATTTTGTAGCCACCTTCTTAAAAGCTCTCCGAATCGTCCCTAAATTTAGATCCGAATGAAACTAATTTGCTTCCTAAAAAATATTATAAATGTTAGTAATTAAAAATAATATAAAATAGAATATCTAATGCAAAAAAAACATTGTACAGTAAATGCCAGAAAGATGTCATCCCACACTTGAATTGAGACATCTTTCCACAATCCTACCCCTTCCCGCAAGTGGGAAAGGACAAGAGCACTGACATCCTGCACGGTATAAGCGAATATGAAAGTGGTCCTACAGTTTACGAAAAAGAATTAATTTTGTGTTTATAAACAAAACTATAAAACAAATATGAAAGAACTTATTTAACTTATGGCCCAACAATATTGTTCATGGTGACTACCCCATTATCGTGGCATCCCTCTTGTTCAGCCGAATAGGAATCATCATCCGCTGCAGTTGGAGTAGGCTGAGAGGTTTGACATGATTGACAGGCCTTTCTACAAAAGAAATCATTAACATAATATAAAACAAAACTAATGATAGTTGATATATCAATAGTAAAGAGTTGCCTCATCCGTGGTAGTTCACTCGTCAGAATGTCCTGATCCAACTATGTGTCCCATCAACGGTGGCCTCGCAACTGTCAATCATTAAAATAAAAAATGACCAATATAATTACATGAAAATTATAAATAAAATACTAATAAATATATCACGCAACGTAATCATCGTCGCATGGTCGTGTGGAATGGACGCTGGAATGTGGAGAGGCGTAGAAAGTGTCACCATAAAAATAATAGTTAAAAAAATTGCATGTACTTGAATTTATTAAATACACAAAAAATAACCTAAGGTGACGTGTCGATCGACGTCACGTGATTTAATTTGTGAGCAACTCTTTCCCCCAGAAGTTTAATTTGTGATTTATTGATTAATCGAGAGATAAGAGGGGAATATGAGGTTCGACCCTAACCCATCATTATCATTGATTTCTCTTTTATTGGGCGCGTTTCCATTAGCATTTTAATTCATTTTTTACATTTCTTTTTCTTAATCGGTAAGCTGAGCTTCGAAATCTTCATTTTTCCACAATAACTTTTAGAGGAGAAGATTACTAATCTCTAGTCCTCGTGGGTTCGTCACTTTTATTCGCTTTTTATTGCTTGATATGATCTAGTATACTTGCTAGTATAATTATGCTTACTGTTGCACGCATCAGAATACAAATAAGCTACACAATAAATATATCACCTGGTGCTTGAGGGGCATCACTCATAGGGAGTGAATGCTTGGAAGAGCAGGATCCACCTGAAGCTTGACCTCGTCGATGCATGCAAAATATAATATGTTTTACTCTACTATTTTAATTAAAATTTCTATAATTTGATCATGGCATGCATCATTTTAGATTATTTTTATTCATGATTCTAGATTTATCGATTCTTATTATTAATTTTTTGAATATTTTAATTTTGGATGAATTAATTAAATAGTGGAAATTACTTTGTAGGGATCCGAAGGACTATGACTCAGACGCCAATTCACGCATGATCAACTAATTTTATCAAGATAATATTTTATCCATATTGGGCGCAAAATGCATTTGGTGGTATCAATCAACCGTAATCACTTGAATACATGGGCACCAAGTTGATATGTTACCTCTATCGGGGACAAATTTTATCAGCCAAGAATCCAATCCAAATGAAACTAATTGGGCACAAGGTGGATCATTGGCCGATACTTTATCTTGTGGCGGCCGTGAATCAAATCGAAGGGCAGTTTTATTGGGCGTCAAGTGGAGAATTAAGGAAATATTGGCCGAGACTTTAACATGTATACCGGCCGAGAACTCTAACACTGGGCGCCAAGTTGTTAAGCTCTTATCTTGATGTAATTTATTGGACGCGAATCGAATTCGGGAAGAGTTTTATCGGGCACCAACTTCTCATCAAGTCAAAATTATGTGGGGTTTAAACTTTATCTTTTGAGGTATGAGGCACCACAATCGAATCTTATTGGCCGAGAATCTTATGATGATGTATATATTTTATCTTTTCAACATGATTACAAGTTTATCTCATATTTTATCCAACTACATTTAAAATTGGCTGTATGACATCAACAACCGTGATCTCAAGACCTCTTTGGACCTATAAATATATGAAGAGACCATCGTCCAAACTTGTGCCTTGGAGTTTGATTTTCTTCCATTATTGGGTCATGAGCTCTGTGATAATCGTGTAGTTATTTAATTATTTTAATATAATTATCATCAAGATTGATGTGTTTTAAATTATTTCATCTTTAATCATCAAAGATTTTGGAAACTACATGATTGTTTGATTTGTTTCAGGAACCGTGAAAATATGGAAAAAAATTTGGCAAAAACACATCTATATAGACTCAATACGGACAGTCAATATTAAAGCCCTTGAGGTCATATTGAGCTCATGCCAAAAAGTATGGGCAGACCGTGTTTAAGCCATTTTGCATGTATTAAAGTCCTTCAGACAGTATCACACTCCAGATTCAATACGACTTGATCCAACTGACCGTGATGCCTCATCCTAGGTCGTATTGGACCTGCTTTGGTCGTATTAGGCTAATTTTTGGTGTATTTTGTGCAGTTTTGTAACCCTAATTTGAGAGGAGTATAAAAAGGAATTTTGGGGATGAAAAAAAGGGTCCATACTTTGTTTTTGAGGAGATCAAGATGGCTGGGATGATCTCTTATTTTTCTCTGCAATTATGTACCTTTCTTAGACTTACTCTCATTCTCCTTTTATGAAATCTTTCATTTTGATGATGATTTCTTCCTTTATTCTTGGCTAAACTTCTTTTTCTATGGTTTGATGAAACCTAGGGTTGATCATTAGGGAATAGTTTTATTTGGCCTGACATATTCTTTGTCTTTCTTGTGCTTGACGAAATATGTATATTAGATTGAGCACCTAATTAAGCGACTTAAAATCTTCATGATTACGAAAGTAGTTCACCAAGATTAGTTAGATGAATGACATGAAATATATTATTTCTTAGAAATAAGAATAATCATTTTACTCATGAATCTTGGTTTATAATGCAATTTAAATAGTTTAAATGACCACGAAAGTAGGCATTTATTATTTTAATTATAATTGTGTTTGCATGAAAAGGAGATGCATGACTTTTGAAGATTAAGTAGCGCACTCATGATTTTATTATCTCTAAAATCCCTACGATCAATACCCTCTGTGGATTCAAAACCATAGAATTTTTATTCTCATTTTTTTCATAATGAATTCTCTCTCTTTCTCGTCATTCTAACTTTTCTGCACTCATTTTGGCACTTTATTTTGATTTAGTTCTTATTATTATTATTTCTCCTTTTCTGACCATTTAGATATCATTTAGAATCATATAATTCTAATACTTGAACTCTTTCCTGTAGGACGATATTTTATATACTACGATATTGACTCTGTATACTTGCGAGAGATTTGTCAAGTTTTTGGCGTTGTTGCCGGGGAAGAGCGTCAAGATTAGAATTTTGATTTTATTTGTTAATCTAGACAAACATTTCTTTCTTTTTTGTGTATGATATGCAGAAACAGGGAACTAGAATCATATATTCCTGAAATTGAAAGACAGTGCCAAGCAAATGGAAGAGCAAGAAGAGAACAAGAATTGGCCAATAATCAGAATAGACTATCAAACCTGGAAGAAATTGAACCTCCAATGAAGGACCTAGCCAGAATGTCTAACAGAGGCACTACCCCATGCATAGTCGGTCCACGGATTGCTGCCAACAATTTTGAATTGAAGTCAGGGCTCATACAAATGGTGCAGTTGAACCAATTTGAAGGAGATCGCAATAAAAACTCTTTATCTCATGTTAATCGATTTTCTCCGGATGTGTTCTACCATCAAGATGAATGGTGTCGAAGAAGATGCAATTAAGATGAAACTTTTCCCATTTAATCCATGGGGGACTTGTCATATTTCGAATCTTTCTGCGGTCTGCTCTGTTTACAATTCTTTCGTACTCTCTTCTCTTTACCACGCGATAGGTCAGCGAAGCGTGAGTGGGCGCGGCCAAGCTGAAAGTCGAACGGACTCAATCGGAGCGCCACGCGCTTCGTTTTCTCAAACTCGCTGCTTGGTGTCAATGGAAAATAAAGACTAATGGTTTCGCATATATCAACTAGATATTTATTGCCAGTTGGTATAAGGAAAGTAGGAGCCTAAAAGATATAGGGGAGGACATGAGATGAAATTCCCCTCATTATCCATCTATTACATCTGGTTGACTTGCCTCTATACTGAAAGTAAAAGTCACGGCATGGGGGGGCTGGCTCGCCCTTCGAGATGAATCACAAGATTGGTTGGAATACCAATAATCTAGAGCTTGTAACAATGAGTTATTTCAATTGTTCATGAAGAGATTCTTTCCTCGTGGCAAGTTCATTAAATTGAGGAATGAAATTACATGTTTCAAGCAGGAGGAAAATGAGTCATTGGGTAATGCTTGGAAGAGGTTTAAAAAGTTGCAAAGGCAATGTCCACACCATCCAGTGCCAACTTGGCTTCTGATCGAGACTATTCATAATGGCCTCTCGCCAAGTATGAAGTTTAATATTGATTCAGCAGCTATGGGTGATCCATTATGAACCTCCCATACTCACAAGCCTGCAATCTATTGGATCAGTTGACCATGAATGATGAAGATTATGAAGAATGACCATCTATAGTAGCTTCCATCAGAGATAATGACAACTACAAAGACCTTAATGCAAAAGTTGACTCTTTAGTATAGTTGGTAGCTAACATGAACTAGGGACATGTCAATCAAGGGTCCACATCACACAATTTTTGGGAAGGATATGGAGTACCTTACAATAATTATGGATGCATGCAAACTGAGCAAGCTAACTTTGTGACAAATCAAAACATGGAGAATAATCCATTCTCCAACACATGCAACCAAGGGTGAAGGAATCATCCTAACTTCTCATGGAAGAATCAAGGAGGGCCATCTCAGCAAACAAGAGAAGCACCTCCAGGATTTTACCAAGACCACCTTATCATTCTCAATATCAATCTCCATATCAACAATAGTATCAACTTCCACCACAACATCCATCTCGAGAACCACAAGTGGACAAGAAGCAATCTTGGGAGTATGCCATTGAAAAATTAGCAAATGCTACCAATGATAGAATTGAGAAGATTGACAAAGGGATGGAGCAATTGGTTACATTTCAAAGTAATTTGGAGTATCAAGTTGGATAAATAGCAAGTTCAATCAATTCTAGAGAAGAAGGTGGCTTACCTAGCAAGACTCAAGTAAACCCTAGGGAGCACTGTAAAGCGGTGGAGTTGAGGAGTGGCAAAGCATTCGAGCGAGTTGTGAAGAAAACTATAGACAAGGGAAAGCAAGTTGTGGAGGACAACAGCGCAACCAAAAATTTATTATGAGCCACCAGAGCCTCCTTACAAGCCTCCACCACCATATGTGCCACCAATTCCATTCCCGCAAAGGCTCCAAAAGCCTAAGATGGATCAACAATTTGAAAATTTTGTAAAACTATTTAAACAACTGTATATAAATATTCCTTTTGCAGATGTGTTGCTCAAATTTCTGCATATGCAAAGTTTTTTAGGGAGATCATGTCAAAGAAGAGGACTCTTGAAGAATATGAAACCATTGCTTTGATAGAGGAATGTAGTGTAGTGATACAAAGAAAGTTGTCACCAAAGTTGAGAGATCGTGGTAGCTTTTTAATCCCATGTACTATTGGTCACCTGAGCATTGATAAAGCCCGGTGTGGTATGTCAAGAATGGAAAGTTAACCTTCACCATTGGGGACGAAAAAGTGAAGTTTGACCTTTGACAATCTCCTAAAGTTTGAACTCTTACTAATCAAGTTTTCTATGTAGACTGCATTGATGAGAAGGAACAAAAAACTTAGCAAAATCTAATCTCCAATTAAGAATCTGATTTTCTGATTTCTAAAATCTATTTTCCCCATTTCTGATTTTCGAATTTTGTTGAATCTGTTTCTACCATTGTGGAGCCCTAATTGAAATTATAACTGAGAGGTTGCTTATGGTTTCATCCTTGTTCAGAAATGAATCAAGGGACAAAGGTACTTCCAAGGTTTAATTCCCTGAATTGTTGCAACTCTTCAATGCTGATTTCTGAATTTTCCTTGCTGATTTCCTGAAATTTGAGGAATTTGTCTTGCTATTGTTAAACCCCTGAATCCATTAATCACTGAGAAGTGAACTTAAGGTTTTCTTGTTGTTCAGAGGTGGACCAAGAAGCAATTGCATGGGCTGAGTTCCCATATGTAATTATGTGCTGATTATATCCAATTCATTAGTGATAATGTGGATTTCATTTCCATTTGCAGCTAAGAGGCTGATTTAAAATCCTCTTGTAGTTTAGAGATAAACCAAGAAGCATTAGCACTAATGTTGGATTGATTTCATTCCTGTTTAGTTAATTGAAGTAATTCCCTCATATTTTAAGTGCAATTGATTGTTATCATTTCAGATTTCACTAAATTGCCAAAAATTAGTAAGGAACTTGAGTTTGAGCCTAATGATAACTTGATATTCAGTGGGGATCCTCCTCTAATTCAATCTAGCTAACATTTATATGAGAATATAATGATTAGTTTTGGACAAATTCAGCTGTGAAAGTAGCCATGTTAAGATTGAATCATATTTGACTAAAAATTGATAACTTGTTCCATTCTATCCATAACTAAATTAGATGAACACCAACTCCTAGGAGAACCTTCCTCATTGGTAGATAAACCCTTTGAGCCCTTAGTTTAGCATTTATAATTCAGTTTTGATAAACTTTCAAAAGTCCAAAAACGATTATCATTTTGCCACAATTAAAAAAATCTATTTTCTATTTCCTTTAATTTTCTGAAATTATAACTTTAGTTTTGTTGAATCCTATATTTTGATGATAACAAATTAAAATGGGCCTAAAAGTTACTAATCTACTCTCAAGTGATGATAATACAGGTGTAGGATTGATATGAATAGATTCACAGAAGAATTCGGTAAATTAAAAATTGGAAGAAAAAGTTTTAGACATGACCGGTCGACCGACCATGAGCACCGGTCGATTGATATTCGGTGGAAGGAAAGACGACAAGATGCCGGTCGACGTCGAGATTATACTGATCGATAGACCGATCGACAGCAATATAGATCTGTCGACGTCGAGACATTACCGGTCGTTGTATCGGTCGAAGGACTGGTCGACCGGACAGCGTTAAAGCACAGAAATGAGACAAAGATCACATAGACCGGTCAACCAGCCCATCCCAGCGATCGACCGACCATTCAGTCAAATGAACAGTAACGACTAAAATTTTGAGGAGAAAATTGGGGGAGACTTTTTGAATAAATTCTCACTCCTAAGAGCCTATAAAAGGAATGCCAAAGCTGAAGAAAAATCACACAAGCAAGAAAGAACATCCTAGAACTCCTCTCAAGTTTTTGAGCATAGAATTGCAAATTTCTTCCCTTTTCTTTTTGTAAAAGAAAAGAGTTAGAGGGAACAGTTTCTTTCTGAATCTCGTGAGATTGAGAGCTCCATGTATAGAGGTGTGCCTAGTCTCTTGAGCAGAGAAGAAGGCGTGATCGTTTAAAGAGGGTTGTTCTCTCCCTACAAGAAAAGAGAAAGATAGTGAATCTTCGACGGTCTCGAGGTCGAGAAGTTGGAGCGGGGACGTAGGCCAAAGTATTGGGGCCGAACCTCGTCAACATATCGTGGCTTCTTGTGTTTGTTCTTTATTCTTTGTCTACGCATTATCCTTATTTGCTTGTGATCATTTTTATTAGTTTTCTCCGAAGGTGAATTTTTGGAAAATTTAATTTCACCAATTCACCCCCCCCCCCCCCTCTTGGTGCTTTCGATCCTACTATTGGTATCAGAGCCAAGTTGCTCTAGCTTTAAGATTTGAAATATCTTTAGAGCTATGGCATCAAGTGGTTTCAATTTTTCCGAAGGTCAATCCATTAATTGGCCTCCATTTTTCAATGCCTCAAATTTTGCTTATTGGTAAATTAGAATGCAAGCCTACATTTGTTCTATTGATATTGATATGTGGGACATTATTCAAAATGGCTTTGATTTAAGTAAGAAAAAACCTTCAGAATATACCGACGGAGAAAAACTTTTAGTAAAACTAGATTGGAAAGCTAAAAATATTTTTTATTGTGCTTTGGATACAACATAATTTAATCAGATTTCTAGTTGTGAAAGTGTTAATGGGATTTGGAAGAAACTTATTATTACTCATGAAGGAATGGATAAAGTTAAATAGTCTAGATTAAATATTTTAAATCATCAATATGATTATTTTAAAATGCTTGAAAATGAATATATAAATGATATGGTTGTTCATTTTAATGATATTATAAACGGCTTAGCCTCTTTGGGCGAGCCAAGGACTAACCCTCAAAAAGTGAAAAAGTTTCTCAAGTCTCTCTCCTCCAAGTGGCATACAAAGTGGACAGTGATTGAAGAAAAAGACTTAAACAAGTTAGACTTTGATGATCTTATAGGATCACTCTTAACCTATGAGATCGGGATCAAGGAAGATGAAGAAGCAAGTACTCCAAAAAGGAAAACACTTGTATTGAAGGCAAATAAAGATGAAGAAGATACAAGTGAAGAGGATGAGGATCTTGATGAAAAGAAGCTTTCCCTATATGCAAAGAAGGTTGACAAATATCTCAAGTTTGCTAAACAAAAAAAGAAGAAAGGTTTCTCCAAGAGAAGATCATCATTAAGCAAAAGTCAAATAACTTGCTTTGAATGCAAAAAGATCGGACACTACAAAAATGAATATCCAAATTTGGTCAAAAAGGAGAAAGCTCAAGAAGGAAGAATAAGGCTCTTCAAGCCACTTGGGATGAAAGTAAAAATGAAGAGAATGACTCCAACACTTCCTCTAGTGATGACGAAGAAGTCTACATATGTCTAATGGCTAATAGCCATGAGGTATTATCTAACTCTTCTAAATCTAGTAATAGTGAATTCTTCAATGTGCATAAGGAATTTAGAGCTCTTATTAATAAATATGGATTCCTAAGAAAGAAATATGATGAAATAAAAATAGAGCTAGAAAATGTGCAAAAGAAAAATAAGAATGTTAAAGCATGTGAAAAGTGTGATATATTGAATAAAGAAAACTCTAGCTTAGAACTCTCAATTGAAGAATTAAAAACGGAAAATAGTGCACTAAAATCAATATGTAAAAGACAAATTGTAGAAAGTGCATGTTTGAACAAAGAAATTAATCAATTGAAAATTGAACTTGAAAAATTCTCAAATGGAAGTAAAATGTTAGACGCCATGCTTAGTGGATCTAGAATATCTTCAAACAAAAAGGGACTTGATTTCACCTCTTTTGAAAAGAAGAATGACAAAAGAATTTTATTTGTTAAAGCATCGCATGATTACACAAGATCAAAAATTGTTTATTTTCATTGTGGATATGAAGTGAATTATTCTTATGATTGCAGAATTAGGAAAGAAATAAGTAAAGGAATGAAGAAAATTTGGGTCCCGAAAAGGACCATGACTAACCAAGATGGACCCAAGCAAGTTTGGGTATCAAAAACATGAAACTCCTAACTTCTTTCTTGTAGGAAGCTTCTATGTACAATGAAGGTAAATGGTATTTGGATAGTGGATGCTCAAGACATATGACCGGCGATGCCTCAAATTTCATCAATTTGGAAAAGAAAAATGGAGTAAAAGTCACTTTTGGAGACAATAGCAAAGGAAGAGTAATTGGTATAGATAATATTGGTAAGAATGACAAAGTGTATTTAGAAAATGTTTGGCTTGTTGAAAATCTAAAACATAACCTAATTAGCATAAGTCAACTTTGCGATAAAAAATATTTAGTTAAATTTGAAAAGGACAAATGTTTGATACCAGATGAAAATAACAAAGTTTTACACATGGGATTTAGGTACAATAATGTATACAAAATTGAATTTGATAACTTGAAAAATGAAAAATGTCTTAGTGTCATGCATGATGACATAAACTTGTGGCATAGGAGATTAGGACATGCAAATTATAAATTGCTAAATAAACTCTCAAATCATGAATTGGTTAGAGGCTTACCTAAGATCAAATTTGAGAAAAACAATGTTTGTGATTCATGTCTAAAAGGTAAACAAACCAAAAGTTCTTTTAAATTAAAGGGAGTTATTAGTACACATCTTGACTTGTTTGGACCTATTGATGTGATAAGTTTAGGAGGAAAAAGATATGTATTTATGATTGTTGATGCTTTCTCTCGTTTCACCTGGACTATTTTTCTCGCAAGTAAAGATGAAATGCTAAACATGTTTTTCAAATTTGCAAAAAGAGTTCAAAACGAATTTGAACAAAAGATTTCAAAAATTAGAAGTGACCATGGAGGAGAATTTGAAAATCATAAATTTGAATTATTTTGCGAAGAAAATGGAATTACTCATAATTTTTCCACTCCTAGAACACCTCAACAAAATGGAGTAGTAGAAAGAAAAAATAGAACTATACAAGAAATGGCTAGAACAATCTTAAATGAAAGCAAATTATCAAAATATTTTTGGACGGAAGCCGTAAACACATCTTGCTATGTTCTCAATAGAATTCTACTTAGACCTCTTTAAAAGAGAACATGTTTTGAAATGCTATTTGGTAAGAAACCAAATATCTCCTATTTTAAAGTTTTTGGATGTAAATGTTATATCTCGAACATTAAAGATAAACTAGGCAAATTTGACAATAAATGTGATGATGGTATTTTTCTTGGTTATTCTAATACAAGTAAAGCCTATAGAGTATACAACAAAAGAACATTAGTTGTTGAAGAGTCTATTAATGTTAAATTCAATGAAACTAATGACTTTTTGAGCAAACAAGCACATACTGATGATGAAGAAATAGTTGAAGTACAAAGAAAACTTGAAGTTGTGGACACAGAAGAAACAAAAGATTACACTCCAAAGGTGGAAGAAATGGAAGTACCTCAAAGAGAAGAGAATCAAATCATCCCAAAAAATTAGAGACATGCCTCATCACATCCACTTGACCAAGTTATAGGTAATATAAACGAAGGTATAAAAACTAGAAATTCTCTAAAAAATCTATGTGCTTTTTCGGCTTTTCTTGCAAATTATGAGCCCAATAATATAGATGAAAGATCCAAACTGCATATTGCATGAGGAATTAAATAATTTTGAAAGAAATCAAGTGTGGAAACTTGTAGAAAAACCCAAGGACCATCCTATCGTTGGAACCAAATGGGTCTTTCAAAATAAGTTAGATGAAAATGGTGTCATTGTGAGGAACAAGGCTAGATTAGTGGCCAAGGGTTACTCACAAATTGAAGGGATTGATTTTGATGAAACTTTTGCTCCTGTTGCCAGACATGAGACAATTCGAATGCTTTTGACTTTTGCATGCTATAAAGGTTTTAAACTTTTTCAATTGGATGTTAAATCGGCTTTCTTGAATGGTTTTATAAATGAAGAAGTTTATGTTGAACAACCTCAAGGTTTTGAAAATTCATATTTTCCCAATCATGTATTTAAACTCTCAAAAGCTCTTTATGGATTGAAACAAGCCCCTCGAGCTTGGTATGAAAGACTGAGTTCGTTTTTAATTGAAAATGGTTTTCAAAAAGGGAAAGTTGACACCACATTATTTTTAAAACATTTTAAAAATGATATTTTAATAGTTCACATTTATGTTAATGATATCGTTTATGGTGCCACTAATGAATGCCTATGCAAAGAGTTTGAAACTCTTATGCAACAAGAATTTGAAATGAGTCTTGTAGGAGAGCTTACTTTCTTACTAGGCTTGCAAGTAAAACAATTCAAGGAAGGCATTTTTCTCAATCAAGAAAAATATACAAGGGAGCTGCTTAAAAGATTCGGGATGAACGACTGCAAGCCAAGTACAACACCTACGAGCACTACTACAAAATTGGGTAAATACGAAAAAAGCAAGTAAATTGATAAAAAAAGGTACAGATGTATGATTGGTAGTTTGCTCTATTTAACGGCATCTAGGTCAGATATAATGTTTAGTGTGTGTTTATGTGCTAGGTTTCAATCCGCTCCCAAAGAATCGCACTTAACCACCGTAAAAAGAATACTCCACTATTTAAAGCATACAAGTGAATTAGGCATTTGGTATGATAGAAATTCCCCATTTGAATTGCATGCATACACCGATGCAGATTTTGCTGGGTGTAAAGTCGATAGAAAAAGCACTAGTGGGATGTGTTATTTTCTTGGTAGTTCTCTTATTTCATGGGCTAGCAAGAAATAAAACTCCATTGCACTCTCTACTGCCGAGGCTGAATATATAGCCGTCGATAGTTGTTGTGCACAAATACTATGGGTAAAACAACAATTGCTTGATTATGGAGTAAATTTTTCAAATGTACCCATGAAGTGCGATAACACAAGTACTATAGAAGGACTTCTCGACAAGTACTATAGCGCACAAGGAGTTCAAATCCAATTTTGAAATTTGATCCTGAAATTGAAAGGACTTCTCGCCGATTAAGAAGAAATCTCATAAGAATGGCCGAACAAGCACGCGACAATCAAAGACTGGAGCAACAAAATGACCTAGTTCCGCCACAGAATAATCGGTGAGAAGATGAAGCAGAACTCTCTATGAGAGAATATGTCTCGGCCAGATATAATGACCGAAAATCATGTATTGTGCTGCCTGAAATCAATGCAAATAATTTTGAGATCAATTCGGCAATCGTGAGAATGATACAAGCATCCCAATTTGGAGAAGGATTTCATGAAGACCCTCACGATCACCTTGACAAATTTCTTGCCACTCTTAGTACTTTTAGAAATAATAATGTTTCTACTGAAGTTATTCGTTTATTATTATTTCCACAATCCTTATGTGACAAAGCTTCTACGTGGTTCAAAACTTTGCCTGCAGGATCAGTTCACTCATGGTTGGAGCTGGTAGAAAGTTTGTTGGAAAATATAGCCCACCACAAAAAGCAGGCAAATATAGAAGAGAGCCAAGGGCATTTGTTCAAGATAATAACGAGACATTATATGAAGCATGGGAATGATATAAGGAAGTGTTGGCCAGAGTTCCTGATAATAGGATTCCAAAGTGGCAAGTGATGGAAGATTTTTATCATGGATTGCGAGCTGCAGATCAAGATAAGCTCGACCAAGGAGGGACAGTGCTAAGATCTAAACGTCCTAGTGAGATACATGATATTATTGAAGTTGTAGCCCTCAAGTCAAGTCAAGAAAGGAGACCATCTCGCCGAACTCAGGATGTACATGATGCACAAGGAATACAATCATCAGAAATAGTGGCTCAGCTGGAGTCACTTAATCAAAAATTCGAGCAGATGATGTCACTAATGGGAAATTCGAGCAATTATTGCCCTACAGGTAACACGTCGGATTCAAATCAAATTGAAAATGCTAACTTTATTTCCAACCCATTTTACAGGAGAAACGATTATGGTTGGAGAAATAATCCGAAGTTTGTCTACAATCAAAATCAAGGCCAACCATCTGGTCCATCAAAAGATCATGTACTGAGAAGGCAGCTTGATGCTCCCCAATATCAATCATCAAATCATATGCAGGAGATGATGGCACAGATAATAAATACTATGCAATCGTTGCAAAAAGATATGGAGTCTAGAGCCACTAATCAGGATGCATCAATTCGAAATTTGGAAAGACAACTAGGCCAGATGGTGGCACAATTGACTGGACGTACACCGGGGTCCCTCCCAAGTAATACAGAGAAAAATCCAAGGGGAGAAGAGCAAAATAGGCCTTGATCTTCATCTGGATTAAGTCAAGCTGACGACTATAAATCAGAATTATTTCTATCCTTTTTATTTTACTTTTCTTTTCTTTTCTTTGGATTAATTTAATTAGTTGTTAATTAATATCCTAGTTAGATACAATTAGTTTGGGTGGTAGATTTATTTTATTTTAATTAGGTAGTTTAAGTTTATTATTTTAATTTAGATGGAGTCATCTAATTTAATTAATGTTTGATGTGTGCGAGGAGAGGACTTCGGACGTACTAATGCTCGTCAAAATTTAGGGGTGTAAACTCAGCATAACCTTCGAACATTGTGATTCCCTCCAACCGACAATCCGAAAAGACGTTTCCCGGGCACTAAATTCCAAATCCAAACAATATCGGCCATGAAACGCGGAGCCTGACATCCGACACACAATCGTTGACAAGACAAGACACATCACAGGCGCAAAGAGAAAAAAAAATTGGAGCCTGACATCCGACACCGAAATGACATATCAGCTGCAAAAGCTCCCAAATCATCATGCATGCATCTTATCCAACACGTGCATACATTGCGCCCGTACTCCAATGGATTTGACCGGTCGTCACACGTGTACAGGTAAGGTTACGGCCGTGTTCATCTATAAATAGTAATACACATTCATTTCGATTGCAGGTATCCACTTTGCGCTCCTGTCCATTTTGCGGTCGAGAATCCACTGGTTTCTTTTACCGGCCACAAGCTCCACCACAGCACTCCAATCTTGGCCGACATCGACAACATCACGGCCAACTATTGCGGCCGAGAGCCACCAACCTGCCCTCTTCCCCACCAACTCCATTTGCAGCCGAGAACCTCCGTTTGCTGTCCACTCTGTCAAAATATCGGCCGCAACACTCCTCTTCTCCCATATCGGTCGAGACTCATCACCGGCATGCACGTGGCCATTTGCGGCCGAGAAGCCACTACAACAACTTCAATCTCGGTCGAGATCTTCATCGACAGTTCTATTCCGGCCGCAACTTCACCGCCAAACCCTCTCTCCGTCATTTGCGGCCGAGATCTTCATCGACGATATTGCGGCCAAAAACTCCCATATCGGCCAAGACGTTTCACGATCGACGATTTCACCGACAACCGAGGCCGAGAGACACCTTTCTACTTTGAGCAAATTTTATTTTGTTTAAAAATGAGGCGATTTGCTAAAATTTGGAGGGGGCATCGCGATCGACGACATCAGGACGCTCAGCCTGCGCCACAATCTTCGCAATTAATTTCATATCCAGGAGATTATTATTGGACCAAGCCTGCTTACCAAGATCGTTTTGAAAGAATGGATGTTGTACGAGTCAATGCCACCAGATTTCCAGACACTGAGATACTGAGGGAGTACAATTTATTTGCAGATATTCATTTATTATTTTCTTAGATTGGAATTTCAGATTTTGTTCAACAGTGGTGGCCGACTTATGAAGTCCTTACTAAGGAATTCTTATCATCTCTCGAGGTCTTCAATTTGGATGGCAGACAATATGATCAACCCCGCATCTCATTTCAGCTATACGGGCGACCCTTCACATTGACCTTAGAAGATTTTAATAATATTTATGGTTTTCCCAACTATGGGGCTCGTTCTGTTCCTACTGACTTTCATGTTGAAGATTTTTGGAAACAGATAACTAAAGAAGATCGATTGGTCTGGAGTACAGCTAAGGAAAGCACAATCCAAAATCCTATCCTGCGCTTCATCCATCGCATGCTCAGCAACACCCTTAGTGGACGAAGTGACAGTGATGGAGCCGTCTCAGAGGGGGAATTATTCTTGATCCACAGTATGCTCCACAGGACACAGGTCAATGTTGGCGCCTTCCTCATTCGTCGTCTTCAACGACGTACTACTCTTCGGAGCGGTAGCATCAGTATGGGTGCCCTTATCACGCCAATAGCTCAACATTTCATACTGGACCTGGATGATCTTGAAGTTGTTCCGGGAATTGCCCACCTCAATCGACGAACCATTCTGGCCATGGGCCTCGTCAAGATCAACAATGCAGGGGTTAAAGTTTTTATTTTTAAAGAGAGTAATTTGGAGGTGCCTTGCAGTGATCGAAATGTTTTTACACCAATTAATCCTGATAATTGGTTACTTTTTAGGGAGGCCATAGCTCCAGTAAACCCACCTGCAGGACCATCTACCTCTGTCGGAGAGCCACATCAAGATCAAACCTTCTCCTGGTTTGATTCTACTGATTATGCTGCAGCTCAACACTACTTTCAGCAGCCTCAGGAATTCCAGTTGCATCACCGGCAGCTTCCCAATATGCCATATCAGCCCATTCACCTTATATGCCGGTGCCTTCACTGATTCCATCTCCTGCACATGAGAGCTCTTCTGATTCTTCATTTATACCGGCCACTCTTTATGAGGAACGTGATCCGATGGAAGTATCTGCCCCTTTACAAGAACCTGGGCAGAATCACTATATAGCACCGGAGTCAACTTTTATTTCAGCCCCAGAGCAGACTTACTATCCACCTCCGCCACCTCAACCTGACTATGCTTCCATGCAAAACTTATGGGAATCCATATATGATGAGAAACTTCGTCAGGCAGGGGAGTTCCACAATTTTTAGGAAGAGCAAGTTCGTCAAGCAGGAGAGCTGCACGCTATTCAAGAAGAGCAACATCGATAGGCCCAAGAGTTGACCAATATTCGAGCTGACTTTAGCAATATGGATGATCGTCAGGGTCGCTTCGAATCCCTTTAGAATCAGCATGTTCGCATGACGAGGCGCATCCATGAGTATCATATGCACCAAGGACATCTCGGCTACCATCCACCATTGCCACCTCATAGACAGTAAATCCGGTTGTGTCTTTTCCCTTTTCTTTATTTTTATTTCTTTATTTTTCCTTTTTATTGAGTATGTATCTCTTTCCCTTGCTGGCTTAACACTGAGGACAGTGTTTAGTTCAAGCTTGGGGGAGTTTGCATTTCATGCATTGCATGTTTCTTTCTTTTTATTTGCTTATGTTTGCATGTATTTCCAAAAATCCAAAAAAATTGAAAAAAAATTCCCAAAAATACCATTGCATGCATTTATTTTGCTACCATCTTACAAACTCTTGTCTTACTATTTTAATTATCTTTAAGTAAAATTTCAAAGACATATCATTAACTGATGAAATTTGAATGCTTTTCGTTCTTATCACTTGCTATTTTAGTATCAAACTTATGGACTGTGTGCCTATGCTAAATAGAATTATGAATGACTAGACGACATAATCATATTCATGCTTTTTTTATTTATTTCTTTTAAGTCTTGATAGTAGTAGCCTTTTTATTGACCATATTAAGTAATCCTTGAGCTTAAAAAAATGTGAAAACAAAAAAAAAAGAAGAAGAAGAAGAATAAAGTTATGTGTAGGTACAAAAGTGTTATCCGGAACCAAGGTGTGTTCGGGTAATTAGATCCGTAGGGGTTCATACTTGACGACCTAAGGGCAACGGCTCTGGGGTCCGTCGATCGAAAGCCTGCTACATGGACCATCTTGTGGAATATGGAGAAGAACAGGAGTACTGAATCATGACTAAGTTTGAACTCTTCATTCAGAACCTTGGTTGTTCGGGCAAGTAAACTCGAGGGGTGCTTTATCACCTCGTGCCCCAAGGCCATCTGGTCTCGGAGTCATCAGTCCAAAGCCCTAAGGTAATTAGTACTTATGTGTTCAATATTAATGCTATTATTTGACAGACAATTTTTTTTCTACAAGGCTGAATTTGATATTGTTTAAATTTGTGTAGCATTCAGAACCTCTATGAAGCTAAGTGCATGGAAAATGATAAGATGCTGAGTAGTAGGTGTGCAGAAGAACTGTGTGAGAAAATTAATCAGTTGATGATGTGGAGGCTATGATGGAACTTTCTTGAGCCTTACTTTTGAATTTTTGCTTGAGGACAAGCAAGACTTTAAGCTTGGGGGAGTTTGATGCATGCAAAATATAACATATTTTATATTATTATTTTAGTTAATTTTTTTGTAATTTGATCATGGCATGCATCATTTTTAGTCACTTTTAGTCATAATTCCAGATTTATCAATTTTAATTATTAATTTTTTGAATATTTTAATTGTGGATGGATTAATTTAAAATTTGATAATTATTTGCAGGTAAGGTCGAAATTCGGAAGAAGGTGACATGTCGGCTGATAACTTCAATGTATCGACCGATAATTGAAATGTATCGGCCGTAATTGGATGTATTAAGATGGTTATCGGCCGAGAACTCCTATTCGAATACGAAGTTTATCCCCCGAGAACTCCGACATCAATACGTTATCGGCCACAAAATCCAAGAGATTTATCTCTATCGGCCGATAACTTCAATCATTAAACAAAGCTTATTGGCTGAGAATCTTCACGAAGAGTTTATCATCGGGTGATGAAGTTGTATCCATGGCCGAGATTTAAAAGTTTAAAGTTTATCTCAAGGTTAAAATTTATCGACCGTAAAACTTTTATCATCAAAGAGGATAAAGTCATAGTTTTATCTAACGAAATTAAATTCGACCATATGATATCACGACCGTGATCAAATTGAAGGCCGTTCGCACCCAATAAGTAGAAGAGAGAAGTCGTAGTCCCAACTGGTGCTCTGAAGTTCAGGTTTCTTCCACAGCGAGTCGTGAGCTCTGCAGGCTTCGACCAAGAGGAGAGAGGTGCGACAGTTGAAAGTTGATCGCGACCGTGATCAAGTTCGAGAGGCTGCCCGACTGTCTGCCCGTGATCCTAAGCTTCGACTTTTATCTATTTGGGTGTAATTCTTTCAATTATTATTATTTTGTTATTATCTCTCCAGAATTTCTAGGATGAACTCCATATTTCTATTTATTTCATTTTAGGAGATTATTATTGAAGGGAAACTATTTGGACCCTATATTATTTGTTTTAATTTTTCTGATCAATTAGTTAATTGTGCATAGTGCTTTTGATTTAATTATTTGGATTTCTGAGTTGAGTAATTACCAGTTTGTGGACTATTTGATTTCAGAATTCATTAATTAAATTAATTGATTTTATGTGAAATTAATAATTGACATAAATTTGATAACTAGCGTGTGGAGAATCAAGTTTGTGTGTTCTGTTAATTTATACCAGTTTGTGGAGTGATTAAGAGTCTAGGATTTTCATATTAATGCATCTTAATTTTAATCTTATCCGACGAATACCAGTTTGTGGGACTTTAGGTTTGATTAAATTTAAGATAGTTTGATTTGCCGGATTAAATAACAGAATTACCAGTTTGTGGTCTCTGTGATGTTAATCTTGTAAATTAATAACTTGGGAAAATTCCTAATCTATCTTTAAATATTAAATTTATCTTTTATGGTTCAAATATTATCTTGATCTATTTTCATCCTAAGGCCTAACTTCAACACCACTACATTATCTTTATTTTATTTTCTTTATTTTATTTTATAAATCTCATTTTCAAAATCCATGTTTTTCTTCTCTCTTATTAATTTATAAATTCGGATATTGAATTAATAATATTCCTCGTGGGTTCGACACTCTTACTCCTATTACTATATTACTTGAGCGACTAGTGCACTTGCTAGCGATTTTATTTTGCTACATCATCATACGCATCATTGGGCCAAGGATATTTGGGCCTTTTGATCAAAAGCCTAATGTAAATCCTACAGACCAACTCCCCAAAAACCTTGCCATCAACCCCTCCTCTTTTTTTTCTTCTCCACAAAGAAAAGTCTAAGGTAGGAGATCTAGAGCCACATTCTTCATGGTGACTATGTTTTAAGATCAACAAAGAGAAGATCAAGGTTTCTAGGAAAAGGACAAGAAGACATAGAGGCTTCTATATGAAGAAGAAGGACAAGATGATTAGGACAAGATGTTTTAAATTCGTGACTATATTGTAATAATTATTTATGTACTTATCCAAAAATTATAAATAATATATGGGTGAAATTCCTTCGAAGTCTAGTTTTCAGAAAAAAATATTTCATCTATTTTGAAGATGTATAAAAGAAGTTATGATCCAAACATCATGCTATCTTAGGTAACAGCGAGATGAAATTGTAAAAAATATCATAAATTGGAAATATTGAATTAGGGATTGAAATTTATTCACAAGTTAAAGTTCGTGTTACCTTTCTGTAAAAGTTGGAATCATTGGAAAAGAATAAGTATAAATTATGTTATTAATATTTTAGCATCTTCTATCAGAATATTACATATACAGAGAATAGATTCTGGTAGTTATATGAATTATTGGGGAAAAGCTTAATTCTTGATGATGAAGGGAAATTGAATGCTTTAATATGTTCTATGTTTAGAGATCATGCCTGCAATTTTTGTAATGATTTAGATTGTTTTTACTGAAGTTTTGATCTCAAAAACCGAGATTTTTGGATTGAAAATAAGGACTTTCAGGACGCTGGAACGGCCGTGCCAATCTAAGAAAAGGTCGTGACTGCGCGGATGAGGAGCGATTAAATGGCTTTCAGTCATGCTCGTGATGAATTTGTCATGGCTGTGACAAAGCCAAGCACGGCCGTGACCAACTTGGTCACGACCGTGAGCGAGAGCAATGCTGAAATTTGAACAAGGCTGGGAAAAGTTGAGGCTGGCACGGCCATGACAAAACTAGGGATGGCTGTGACAAGGGTAGGCAGGGCCATGACTTTGATGGGCACGACTGTGATAGTGCTGAGCACAGCCATGACATTGTTGTATCGGTCGACCGATACATGGCTTTCGGATGATCGAAACAAGGTACTCGGACGTCCGCTATCACAGAATGTTTTGACTCCATATATCGGACGACCGTTTAATATCGGTTGACCGGTTCAAGACTTTCGGACGACCGAAATAAGGTGCTCAGACACACATCATCAACATCATTTCTTTCCATACATGATTTCTTTCCATATCTTACATACATCAACATCTTGAACACATAATGACTTCCACCCATCATATGAGATACTTCTTAACATTCTTAACATTCTAATCATGAAACATAAAGAGGTCTTCACATAAGGCATCAAACATGCTAATCACACTTAAAAATGTACATAAGCTTTAGAAGATTTCATAATGAGCTAATCTAACCACAATAGACCTTATACATCTAAACATGATTAACAATAGAACATTAAAATTGATAATACATAAGGCACATGAGATTCCAAACATGATTAGCAATGGAATAGTAACTAAGAATCATTAAATGCATATTTCCTAACCCTTTATTCTAAGAACAAGGGGTTTGCTCTTATGCCCTAATCCATACATTAAAACATCATTAGGGTGAGATAGGGAGGTTTGGATCCCCTCAACCATACCTTAATAGCAACTAAACCCTTAATCCTCTTCTTCTAGACCCAACAGTCCTTCCTCTCTCTCCTTGGAGTTGCTGTCCACGTTTTCTAAGTGAGAAAATAGGTGAGAGAGTGAGTGAGCTAATTAGTGTGTGCTAAGAGAGTGGAAGGATACTTACTGTACCAGAAAAATGGCCTCTTCTTTGCTGCTGGCCGAGTGAGCAAGGAGGGAGAGAGTGTGGGGTTGGGTACTGTAGCTAAAATGGGGTTTTGCTTGGCTCCTTTTGTTGTTGCTGACATGTGCAATGAGAGGGGGATGGGACTGGTTAGGTGGAGAGATGCTTTTAGGGTGTAGTTCATTTAGTTGGGCTTAGGGGCTTTGTGCGACCAAATTGTTTTCTTTTTTTTATTTCCTTTTACCGGATGTTACACAAGGTGACCTATAAGATGGATCTTCCCAAAGAACTGTGACAGATACATTCAGTGTTCCATGTGAGTATGCTGAAGAGATTCTATGAGGATGCAGAAGATTTTTCGCGTGAGGTGGAGACACGAGGACTAGTGAACGACATGAGCACATCAACAAATTCATGAGGCGCACTGGAGGTGCCAGGGATGGCAACGACTTCGGTGGGGGAGGATTGTCACCCCTAACCATTGGGGACGCGCCCCGAGCGGGCGTGGCCACGCACACTAGTAGGCGGGCATGGCCGGGACAACTCCTACTCCTAGTAAGAATAGGAGTTGGACGACACTCCGAAGTTCTTACGAGGAGGGAGGTGCTTCTGGAGGTTGAAGGCTTGAACTCCTATCGTGAGTAGGAGGACGAGTGCGTAGAGAAGTGCAGGGTCGGAAGGATTCCTACTCCTAGTAGGAATAGGAGTTCGGCCCTCTCCTTGGTCGAATAGGACTTGGGCATGGCCAGATCTTCCTTTTAGACCGAGAGCCACTTGGAGTTGAAGATCTATGCCTAAGAAGATGGAAGGATTGCTAGGGCTGCAGGGGAGTAGTCCTAGTCCAAGTAGGACTCGGTCTGTCCTGGCGGGCATGTCCCGGGCATGGCGGGCACTAGGCTGGGCGCTTGGCCAATCCGAGCTCGAGAAGGAGCTGGGACCTGTCCGATTTCTTCATGGACTTCTGGAGGGTGGATTTCTACTCCAAATACAAGGAGGTTTTTCTAGAGCGAGGGCTTGCATGCCTAATAGGAATAGGTCCATAGTTAGAGTAGAAGTTGGTGCTTGACCCTATAAAAGGACATGTACTCCTAGGCTTGTAAACCAATCTGGACAATCTGAGATTGCTCAATAATATTCTCTAGTTTTCCTCTAAACTCTTAGTCTCTCTCTCTTCTTAGGCGTGTGTTTCGTTGTGCATCCAGGGCATGTACAGCTGAGGTCCGAGACACGTCTAAAATGGGCTGATCGGTGATCGAGCAGGGTTTGGCCGAGCCACATGTCTAGTATTTCATACTTAAATCGTAAGGGGGTGACGCTCGACTCCTAGGTCTAGCTAGCCTACTGGAGGGCAATGACTTGACTCTTCAATTACTATAAGATCAGAGATTGAACTGACTGACTAAACTGATGACCATGAAAAGTTGTCGTCCAATGTGTTATAAAGCAACCCGGAGGATATTATTGAGATAAGGTAAGTCTAGTGCTAGTCACTTGATATGTCTATTGTATTGACTGACTGATGAATTGATGAAAATGTTTGTATGTCAATTTCATTACTATTACTGATGACCCTATGATATGAACCAATGACATGTATATTTTATGACTTTGGCATATATTTTTTTCTTATTACGAAACTATCATACACATATGCCATGTAGTATTCTGCATACGATGCATCACATACACTGTATGACCTTTACATACTTTAACTGGGAAACCCTGCACCTAAATGTGTAAGTAATTGATTTGCATGGATGGATGACTGATCAACTCATGATGGTGAAGTTGCACATAGCATAAGAATAGATGGAGTCACAAGTCACTAGAGTTTGTTCTAGATATGAATATGGATAGTGTTTTTATTATGTTCTATGACATTACTTTTATTGATGTTTTAATTTAAAGTCTTTCGCTAAACAGATGATGATTTTATTTTATTTTAAATGAATATTAGTTTCCATTGCATTACTATTTAATCATATTATTGTGATTATGTGATGACGAACGGGTTATCACTATCAAAATGACCTAATTGCCCTCTAGCTTTTAGGGTGAAATTTCGGGGTGTTACAGTTGTTTGTATCAGAGCATATGTTAGGACCTATGTTAAGTATGTCATAGAACTATTAAGTGTCTAAGTCCATGTGCAACTGTCATGAACAGTCATCCAAGGTAAAGAGTATGTATTTTTTGTGCAATATGAGTAACTGTTTAAATTAACCATCTAATGTTGGTTTGTTGTGTCTAAGTCCATGTGCAACTGTCCATGTGCAACTTCTATGAAGGATGGAGCCAGGAGATCTTTCGAACACTTTAGAGGACCAAAGGGAACTGATTGAGAGCATGACCCGCATGGCTCGTGCTATGAAAAGGAACGTAGACTCGAGGCACTCTGGCCACTCGAGTTCAAGAATTAAGAGGTTTCTGAAATTGCATTCCCCTATTTTCAATGGGGAGAGAAATCCAGACAAGGAAGATGCTTGGCTTGACATCATCACTGAGAAGTTCAGAACCATGGACTGCTCCGACTAATATAAGGTCAACCTAGCTATTCATCAGCTGGTTGATCATCACCGGTGGAAGTCAATGACCAGGACTCAGTTCGATGAAGATGATGAGATCACCTGAAGGGATTTCAAAAATGTCATCAGGAACTACTACCGCCCTCCACATGTCAGGGGGGAGAAGCAGACTGAATTCATGAATCTACAGCAGGGTAGCTTGACTGTAGAGGAATACCTCAACAAATTCTTCGAACTTGAGAGGTATAGTCCTCTGAAGAAAGATGAAGAGCTGAGTGTTAATCACTTGATCAGAGGGATGAATCCTTGCCTGAGGATGAATGTCAAATGTGGTGACCCCGAGACCATGGCCAAGGCAATCTCTCTGGCAACCAAGCTAGCCAGAGAAATTGATACACAAAAGAAGTATGAGCAGAACAGGGAGTCAAGGAAAGAATAAAAGAAAGACAATGGAAGGAAGAACAGGGACTCCAAGCCGTACTCTCATACTGAAGGGGGACGAAAAGACAAGTCCTATCCTCACTGACACATATTCCATCCTGGAGAGTGCAAGTTCAAGACTGGAGCAATCTATGCTGACTGTCCAAGGATAAGCCCGAGTACTCGAACAAGGGCATGGGCAAGCAAGTAGAGAACCAATAGAGGGCACCAGGTAAGGTCTACACCATGCAGGTGGATGATGCCCAAATGTCCAATGAAGTGATCCAAGGTAACCTCCTTGTAGCAGATCATTATGCAAATGTTCTATTTGATTTTGGTGCCACCCATTCCTTTATATCATCTGCTTTTGCTGATTTATTAACTATTGAGATAGAAAACATGATGTGACAGTTAGAAATAGCAACACCACTAGGGAGGGTCTCCACTTACCTCCCATAGACATCGGTGATGATAGAAGGAAGTAATTATGATGTCATATTGAGCATGGATTGATTGTCATACCATGATGCCTACATGATGTGGCGACAAAGGAAGGTCATGAAAGGATGGCAATTCTATAACCTTCCGTGAAATTCCATCCAAGGAAGGGAAGATGATGATTTCTTTAATCAAGGCAACCAAGATGCTGAACAAGGGTTGTCGAGGATTCTTAGCAAGTGTAGTTAAGAGAGAATGTTTGTGGGGGCACATTATTTCAAAGGAAGGAATTTTTGCGGATACGGCAAAAGTTGAAGCAGTCATTAACTGAGAAAGACCAAATACATTGATTGAAATCAGGAGTTTTCTGGGATTGGCCAACTACTATAGAAGGTTCATCCAACATTTCTCCAAAATTGCTTCACCAATGACCAAGCTGACTAGGAAGGGGGAAAAGTTTAACTGGAATTAGAAATGTGAGGAAAGCTTCCTAGAACTAAAGAAGAGACTGACATCTGCACCAATGCTCCCACTAGAGTTGGAGGCTACATGGTGTATAGTGGTACCGGACTGACTTGTGTGCTTATGCAACATGAAAAAATTGTGGCTTATGCTTCAAGGCAGCTCAAGCCTCATGAGAAGAATTATCCCACTCATGACTTGGAACTAGCAACTATGGTGTTTGCCTTGAAGTTATGGTATCATTATGTATGAAGAAGAATTTGAAGTCTACACTGACCACAAGAGCCTGAAGTATGTGTTCACTCACAAAGAACTCAACATGAGACAAAGAAGATGGCTGAAGTTTTTTAAGGATTATGAGTTTGATATTCTCATCCAGAGAAGGCCAACTCAATGGTAGATGCTCTAAGCAAGAAATATGAAGGGTCAGTGACATGTATGAGAGTTTACAAATGGACTCTAATTGAAGGAAGCACACATGGAAAGATGATGATGCACAGTATCATTCAGCTTGAATTGGTGAGCAAGATTACATGGACATAGAAGGAGAACCCATAATATAAAAATATGAAAGCTCTGTGTGAGAAGGGACACCCAAACTATAAGAATGATGAGGATGGAACTATCAAGTTCCAAGGAAGATTGTGGGTACCTTTGGACAAGGAACCGAAGGAAGAAATTCTGACCGTGTCACAAGTCAAAATTTGCCATTCACCCAGGGACCACCAAGATGTTCAAGGACCTTCAGAGAACATTTTGGTGGAAGGGTATGAGAAGAAAGGTGGTAGAATTTGTGTCTAAGTGTTTAGTCTACAAACAGGTGAAGATTGAGCACCAAAAGTCACTAGGACTATTGAATCCACAATCCATACCTCAATGGAAATGAGAGGAGATCACAATGGACTTCATTATAGGTCTCCCGAGGACACAAAAAGGCCATGATGCTATTTGGATCATTATTGATAAATTGACCAAGTCAGCTCACTTCTTAGTATATAATATGAGACAGTCAGTTGCTAGCATGGTACAATTATATGTAGATGAGATTATCCGGTTACATGAAATTCCTATTTCTATTGTATCGAATAGGGATTCGAGGTTCACAATAAAATTTTGGAGAGGATTGCAACATGCTTTTGGCACAAGGCTGCACTATAGTTACTACCTTTCACCCTTAGAGTGACGAACAAAGTGAAAAGACAATCCAGACTCTGGAGGAAATATTGAGAGCATGTGTTATAGACTCACAAGGCTATCATTCTTCCATAAAGATGGCACCATTTGAAGCACTGTAAGGAAGACCTTGTAGGTCTCCACATGTTGGAGGGTCATTTGTGAAGGAAGACTACTAAGACCTAAGCTAGTAGAGAAGTATGCAGAGAACGTAGACCTGATAAAGGAGAGGATGATGGTAGCTCAGAGCCGCCAAAAAAATTATACAGACAAGAAGAAAAGGGAACTGACCTAGTAGGTTGGGGACCACATACTGCTGAAGATATCTCCTATCAAAGGAGTCGTGAGATTCAGCAGAAAGGGAAAATTGACTCCTAGGTACATTGGACCGTTTGAGATTTTAAAAAAAGTTAGAGAAGGAGCATATAAACTGGCATTTCCTTCTTCATATGCTAGGATCCATAATGTCTTCCATGTGTCTATGCTTCGCAAATACATATATGACAGCTCTTATGTGATGGTGATTGAGGAACCAACCATCAAGAAGGACCTCGTATATGAAGAGTATCCTACAAAGATACTTGAGTATGGTGAGCGTCGCCTTAGGAACAAGATGTGTGAAGATGATAAAGATTTCATGGAAGCACCAAAACGGCACAGAAGCAACATGGGAACTGGAAGATGAAATGAAAGAATAATTTTCAAGATTATTTGGTAAGTGTTCTATCTTATGTTAAAATTCGAGGATGAATTTTCTTTTAAGATGATGAGGATGTAACACTTGGAATTTTAATCAAGGGCAATATGGTGTTTTGGGCCAAAACCCATCTCACCCTATTTAAAGCTCAAATCCCTTATAGAAACTTTTTTCCTCACATGTGCACCTAACAATAAGATTTGGAGGAGGATCACACAAAGAGGAAGAAGAGGAAGAGGAAGAAGAGGACGAAAGAGAAGAAGAGAAAACTAAGATGGAAAGGTACGTAAAGGGGATCCAAACACCTCTCTTCTCTATCAATATTTGCGTGGTTGGGTTGAAAGATCCAAGAACACCCTAGTTCTTGGTAGGAATTGTGATTGAGGGATTTCATGTGTCTCTAAATTTGATTTGGTTTTCATTCTTAGAATTGTATATATATGATGGTTAGGTTTGTGTTACATAATTAAGGGTTACATCTTAATGTAGCAAAATTCGTGACTGTATTTGCAATAATTATTTGGGTAAGTTTTATTTATCCAAAAATTATAGTTAATATATGTATGGAAAGATCTCGAAGTATATTTTCAAGAGAAATTTATTTCATCCCATTTGAAGATGTATAAAAATAGTTATGATCCAAATATCGAACTACTATCATGCTGTCTCGGATAACAACGAGACAAAATTGGAAAAATTATCATAAATTGAAAATACTGAATTAGGATTTAAAATTTATTCACAATTTAAATGTTTATCTTTATGCAAAAATTGGAATTATTAGAAAAGAACAAGAATAAATTAAGTTATTAATATTTTAGTGTCTGCTATATATAGAAAATCGATTTTGTTAGTTGTATGAATTTGTAGGAAAAAACCCTAAAACTTGTTAATGAATGAAAATTGCATGTTTTAATGTGTTCTATGATGCATATATTCTAAGAGATCATACCTGAAGTATTTATGATATTTTAAATTATTTTTATAGAGTTTTAATCTCAAAAATTGAGAATTTGAGTGGAAGATCGGACTTCCAGGACGCTAGCACGACCGTGCCAGATCCCAAAATGCCCGTGACAAAAGGATGAAAAAATTGGGTGAAATCCATCATTTTGTCATGCCCGTGACAATCATTGCCACGGCTGTAACATGGTAACACAACCGTGACTCTATCGGTCACGACCGTGACAGGGGGCCATAAGGACGCTGAATTTCTATCATGGTCATGACGAACCCTATCATGACTATGACAGATCGAAAAATTGATTTTTTTAATATTTAAGTATTTACTATTATGTATTACTGATTGCTGATTGTATATGAACCTACATGAATTGCATGGACAGTCATAACTAAGTTAAAATCTGAAGACTGAGTGGCATAAATTGCTTGATGATTGTAATAGTAATGAACTCAATTGAAGAATACTATTATTTGTCGCTCCTCAAATTGATGACAAGAAATATTGTGTCATGCTCCATTGTGTTAGAATTTTTCTCAGAAAATTACTGTGCCTTACACGGAGTTATCATTTTCTGAAGGAATAATTGTATCTTACCAGCAACGGTATGTATATTTCTATTCACCTTCGAATGACAAGGCCTACCTAACCTACTGGAGAGCAATGATTTGATTCTTCAATTATTGATAAGATCAAAGACTGCATTGACTACTGATGATCACGGAAAGTAATCATCCAATGTGTTACAAAGCAACCCAGAGAATATTATTGAGGCAAGATAAGGACAAGTGCTAGTCACTTGGTATGATGAATTGATGAAAATGTTTACAAATTAATTTCATTATATTACTAATGATCCTATGACATGAACGACATGTATATTTTATGACTATGGCATATATGTTTCTTTTTATTATGAAACTGTCATATACATATGCAATATAGTATCCTGCATAGAGCATCATATACACTGTATAACCTTTACGTAGTCTCAATGTGAAACTCTGCACCTTAAATCCGTGTAGATAACTGATTTACTTGGATGGATGACTGTTGTGAAGTTGCACATGACATAAGAATAAATAAAGTCATAGATATGAATGTGGATAATATTTTTATTATGTTCTATGACATTAGTTTTATTGATGTTTTAATTTAAAGTCTTTCGTTCGATGGATGATATATTTTATCTTATTTTAAATGAATATTGATTTCTGCTGCATTGCTATTTAATTATATTATTGTAATTATGTAATGACGAATGGATTAACACTGTCGAAATGATCTAATTGTTCTTCTAGCTTTTAGGGTAAAATTTTGGGATGTTACATTTATTTTATAGCGTAGTTTTGAAAGCTTTATCCGTTATTTATTTTCCTTTACGAGCTTTGCTTATTTTACTGAAAGGAACTACGGAACGTACATCATAAAAAAACTCAAGGTTTAAAAGGTTTCCGCAGAGGAAAAATAAAATTCAAGATATAAATTGAATGCCGACATAAACGTGTATACATGAATAGATAATTTCCATTGACGAACTAATTTACTATCAAATAGAAAATAAACAACGTCTTTTTTTAAAAAAAATGATTTGTCTCCAATTGTAATTAAAGAATTTAAACGCATATTCTAATTTAATTTTTTTGGCTTTTTTACTTGACAAAATTAATTTATATATGCTACATTAAATATTGACGCACCTTGCGCGAAATATTTTTTTCCTTCTCCAATGAAGACAATTTCTCAAATTTCCCCATGCACCTTGTGAAAATTATTATAATTTTATTTTATCTTTTTCTTGTATCTCTTTACTTTTTGTTATTTCCATTTTTTTTGAAGAAAACAGTGTTCAAGTTTTTTTCCTTAAAAAAAGAAAATAAAGAAAATCAGCTATGGAATATGCTTCACATAAGCTACAAATATCTGCCCTCAGCCCAATCAGAACATCAACGGCTTCAAAATTCTTCTCCTAATCGGACGGACGGCGCTGCTCACTCCAACCAGGCTTTCTAATCTTCTTCTTTCTCCTCTTCTCTCTTCCCACGCTCTCGCGGAGCCGACCGAGAAAAAAAAATCTACACAAAAAGAGAAAAGAACCAGTAGAAGGGAATTTGCTCACTCCAGTGGCTCCTCCATTCGAGGATCCAATGTTTCTGAACCCTAAATTCCGCCCCCCGAGGCCTCCGAATCCCTCTCCGTCGGCGACGAGGCCGCCGTTCGCCGGAATCCATGGGTCGATGGGGACTCTTCCGAGCTCCTACTTCCTCAATTTGAACTTTCGGTCCGTAAATTCCCTCTACGTCAGGAGACTGCATCCGAGAAACGCGGGTAAGCTGTGTTTTTGCTGCAAGGGGATGCCTGGGAGCTGGAGAACGGCGGACCGGCGTTTTGATAGGACCAAGTGCTTCTCAAGCAGCGGGAACGATGGCTCTGGCACCGGAGGCGGGGACGAGGAGAAGAGGTCTTCGGGTAGTACTTCTACTGAACAAGTAGAGCAGCCCAGGGCTGGCGGCGGCGGTGGCAGCGGCGAAGATTTGGGCTCGGAGAGGAGCCCGACTTCGGTTCCTTCGACTTCCAGGGTATACGTTTGTTCCACAAATTGTTCATTTTTCGAGATTCTTTGAATTCCAAGTATAGTATGCATTCAATATGTTTATTTAGGCTGATCGTTCTTTAAGTTAGCTATCTGTAATACGTAACAAGGCCCTTTGCTTTTTGATTAACTATCTTAAATACTTACGTAAAAGGATAGCAAAAACTTGTTTGCTGCCGCTTTGCCTTAGTGAGTGAGAAGTTCTTAATGTTAGGACGCATAAATCATTTATCATACAAATGTAAATACAGATGGACAAGTTTCATTTTTCAAGTCAACACATAAAATGGATATTACCTTGTTTCATTCTTCTGAAGGCATTCAAGTTACAATTAGTCTAATGTTGTACTAGAAAATTAACACAGATGTTATTGGAAATAAAAGTGCAAGAATCTTAAATACAATTACAAGTAATAACTTGTCTGTTAAAGAGGACAAATCTTCATTGTCCATATGGAGTGGACCAAACTCCAAGTCCATAGTGATAAACACACTTCTCCAAAATTGAAAATAAAAGTAGAACTCATCAATGCATTTATAACATGAAGACTAAACATAGAATAATGGAACATGCCAATTATAACTACCTACCATTTTTCTAATCAGCCTACTATCTCTTTAACTAATATAAAATGGTATCTTACCAGAATAATACTTTGAACTCTTGTAATCTTGTAGGAAGGATTATCTTTGTTTTTTTTTTTTTGCATCAAGTGTTTAGTGTTTTTTTTTTTTGAAAGGGAAAAGGATGACTACCATTTTGGTTGCCATCCATGTATATATATAAAGGGAAATGTCATGTACAAGCGACAAACTCTCTAAAGGAGAGTGGCAAAAGAAAGAAGAGTTCAGATGCTAGACACAACCCCACTCCCGAAGAAGGCAAAACATGTGGTGTACAATGTTGTCCGCTTGACAACTCTCCCCACCAAAAAATGACCTAGTTGCACTGTAGCCAGATGGCCCAGGCACTTGCCAAAAAGGTCGCCAGCGGGACCCTCCAACTTAGTCTCCATCAGGCGAGTCCCCTCATGGACTGCCAAAAGTCTGCATGCACCAGAGGAACATCACCCAGAATACTTGTCCGAGACCACACCACCCTAGCCACTCGGCATGCGAAGAATAGGTGAGCAACGTCCTCCTCCATCTCCCCGCACAACACACAAGAAGTATCCGCGTGGGGTGTCCATCGTGCTCTGGAAACTCGAGTGAGGGTCCTCTCATGCCTCAGAAGCCAAGCAAAGGTCTTGACTTTCAGGGGAACCCGCGATCGCCAAATGAGTCTACAGTCCACCCTGAAATCCTCCGTATCTGTGGGAACTGGAAGGAAACTGAGGTATAAACTGCCCGTTGGGAAAGAGTATGATATCCACACCCAACCATCCACCCGTGCGCCAGAGCTCCGAATATCGCTGGTCAGATAAGGAGGAACTGAAGGTGGGAGTCCAAGGGCTGGTGCCCGTGCCTCCACTCTCGGACTAGCACTCGGCTACTAATGCGCCGGGGTGTGTCGCTAGGGCCCTCAGCAGGGGAAAGAGTCTGCTAGTGTGCCACCGTGTAACCAGTCATGCTGCCAAAAAAGAGAACATCTCCCCGGAACCAAGCGATGGGGTCATGTAAGGTCGCACACGGGGGAATAGTGTCGCCACCCCTCTCCAAAAGGAAGAAACACCACGGGGAAGGACGGGCCTCGAGCCCCAAGATAGATCTCGACCGTAGTAAGTGAAGAAGACCTCCTTCCATAAACTCTCCTCGGGCCCCATAATGCGTCCCACTCACAGGGCAAGGGGTGCCCAATTCGTGCAACGGAGGTCTCAGACTCCCAATCCACCTTGTGAAGTAGGCCTGCATATGCTATGCCAAGCGACAAGATGAACCCGGTGGGTAGGGCTACATCCCTGTCAGAAGAATCTCCTCCTCAAAGAATTAATCCGTGATAAGACCTAGGCTGGCATACGAAGCACAGACATGAAATATATCGAGAGTGACGATAGGATGGATTTGAGTAGAATAAGATGTCCACAATGGCCTGAAGGCGGTGCTCCAGTCGCTCAAGGACCAAGGTCCATCCCCGAGAGCCAATACGTCGATCCGAGAGAGGAAGGCCCAAATATATGATGGGCAAGTCGCCAATGAGGGTGCGCAGCTCTGCCGCACAGCAGTGTCCTCTGTCACCATGCCAAACGGGATGAAGGTGGTTTTGGCATGGTTGACCACGAGGCCTGATGTCTCTCCGATGATCTGCATCAAGATGGCCACCCGTCTGGCCTCAAGCTCTGACCCCTCAACGAAGAAGGTGGTGTCATCCGCATACTGTAGCAAAGGCACTAGACCACCGGCGAAGCCACTGAAGAGGCTAGTCCGGCATGCCTCCTGAGTGCATCTGGCGAGGCCGTTGACTGCCAGTGTGAAAAGCATGGGTGCGAGGGGGCACCCCCGCCGGACTCCTCGCTGTGGCTGCACCCATCCCCTCGCAGTGGACCCGTTGACCAAGGCCAAGAAAGAAGTGGTGGTGACACACCACTTCATCTAGGCGATCCAGGTAGTTGGGAACCTCGAGCCTGCAATGAGTGTCAGAGGAAGGACCAAGAGAGAGAATCATAAGCCTTGAAAAAATCAACCTTACAAATGAAAGCACGGCTGCTGCTCCGTCTCCAATGTGCGAGGATCTCGGAGGCCATGGTGTAGCTGTCGGTGATGGATATCAAGTGTTTAGTTGTGAAATGTTTTACCCAGGTCAAAGAGATTGGTTTCCTCTCCCATTCTTGTATTTGAATATTCATACCCATCTAATGCTTTAGGAAATCTCAACTTGGGATAAAAAATCTGAAGTAAGTTTTCATATAATTTAGATACTGGAAAATATTCTTACACCTATCAGAAACTTGCTATTTCCCCCTCAATGTTCTCCTCTTTTCGTTGTTGTCTTTTAACATATCCTGATAATAGGTTTGATGAGTAAACAATATGTAATAGAGATATTAGCCATTACTCACTCCTTAAGACTTCTTGTTCTTTTATGTCAGCATCAAAGTTTATGAAAGATATCCAGAAAGTTTATTATATCTATAAAAGTTCTCCATTGTCTCCTGTTCAATGTGACAAGAAAGTTTGGAATGAAAATATAATTTATTTTCCAGGCCATTTTGTTTGACATTCACATGAAATCTGGTCCTAGTCATGCTGCTTTTCTAATGTAGCCAGACATTTGAGTTTATTACATGCACATGTTCTCATTTTCTGCAGACGCCTGGTTTGTCATCTGAGGGACCAGTATACAGTAACTTTCAGGTTGATTCAATCAAGCTGATGGAACTTCTTGGGCCTGAGAGAGTAGATCCATCTGATGTTAAGCTAATCAAAGAAAAACTTTTTGGATATTCAACTTTTTGGGTGACAAGAGAGGAACCATTTGGGGATTTTGGGGAAGGTATCCTTTTCCTTGGCAATCTTCGGGGAAAGAGAGAGGAGGTTTTTGCAAAACTTCAGCGTCAACTTCGTGAGGTTACTGGTGACAAATATAACCTATTTATGGTAGAAGAACCCAACTCAGAAGATCCAGATCCACGTGGTGGGCCACGTGTGAGCTTTGGTTTACTGCAAAAAGAGGTTTCTGAGCCAGGACCCACTACACTTTGGCAATATGTGATTTCTCTTCTTCTTTTTGTCCTAACAATAGGTTCTTGTGTTGAGCTAGGAATCGCATCTCAGGTGAGCTTCATATTCTGAATAATCAGTTCCTTATAGACTGTCTCAAAAAGAAAGTTGATATAGACTACTGACATTCAATGTTGTGTATTTATTTAAATGTCTGCAGATAAACAGACTTCCACCTGAGGTAGTTAAATATTTTACTGATCCAAATGCTAGCGAGCCACCCGATATGCAGCTGTTATACCCTTTCGTGGAATCTGCTTTGCCTTTGGCATATGGTGTCCTTGGTGTACAGCTATTTCATGTAAATAAAATGATCGTCAATTCAGTCTGCATTGATAATCATATTTTCTCGTGTGTAGTCAAATTTGCAAACTTGTTTCTTCTTGGTTATTGTTATTCTTTTACAGTCTACTTAGTGCTGATTAAGTGATCAGATCAGAAAAATGAATTTGTTGTTTCACCATTTTGCTTTTATCTGGTTTCATGTTCAATAGTTATGGGGAATATTTAATTGAATTTTGTACAGCATAAGGATAATTACTACTTGAAGAGGTAGACCTTGAGTTGTTGAACAGATTTTACAACTTCTTGTTAGTTATAATCCTCATTAGAGTTGGAAAACAAATTGGAAATAAAGCCAAATGTATAAACCCTTTCCCTTGCCCTCTAAAAGACACCTTTTCGTTTTTGTTTTGGAGGAAAAATTCTCATCTAGCTCTCTGTAATTTGAGTTATCTTGCCATTTCATCCTTCTTTTATTGTATATGAGATGGGTTATATATGTAATTTAACCATGATTGTTTGTCCTCTCTGCAGGAGGTTGGGCATTTTCTGGCAGCATTTCCTAAGAAAGTGAAGCTGGGGTTGCCTTTCTTTATTCCAAATATTACCCTTGGCAGTTTCGGTGCAATTACTCAGGTAAATATAGCATTTACATACTCCTTCAAAAAATTATAGCAATTACATAGATATTCTTTTCCATCAATTTCTCAGTGCAATCCTTACAAGTTTAAGCTCATGTTGCCAGAGGGTTACGCTGTAGGATTTATCTCGCATCTTTATTGATTATGCCCTTTCTTTTGTTGGTCACTATGTTCATTGTTAATATTTAACTGTTGTCCTTTATAATACACCTACGTCTAAAATTACTCAGCTTTTTTGGTAGTGCTACAGGACTGAGGCCTTTGATGCTGTTACATTATGATCCTATTATAATAAGCCACATCTTTTGCTATAATTTCTGCCAATTCTTATGGACAAAGCACTAGCTTGAGAAGCCTATTGGATTTGACATTACCCTCTTTGTCAGCCCATCGTCCTTTTGGTTCCATTAGCATGATTTACGTCGAACATGAACTGTCCAATGCCTTTTAGGATGCCTTCAATTTCTTTGTAATGTTTATGAGACAACTGCTTTCTGGTGAGGAGAGTTCCAAATAATCGACATCCTCCGGCGAGTCAGTGTCTAACATAAGTTTGCTAATGCCTTGTTCCCATGCGAACTAGAGACCATCTTTATAGCCCATAGTTCAGCAAGTAAGGCAGTTGGGATAACGATATTGTATATGTAACCAGAGATCCATTGTCCATGCTCATTGTGAAAGAGTCCACCAGCTCTTGCAGCAACGGGATTCCTTTACCCAACCAGCTGGTGGCTTGCTCCATTCTATGTTGTCCTGTAGATCTTGTTTCCTGGATCCATGCCCAAAGCCTCTGTCAAGATAATGCTTTGTAGTATCACTCAGCTTTTAACGAATTTGTAGTATGTTACTTGGTGTTCACATGTATCCACATATCTGGTGCAGCCCCACTCCACCTTCCACCATATCCCTGCCCTTTCTCCTAGATACTTTATATAGTCCTAATAAAGCACCTGCTGTGCTAACAGGTTATTTCTTTATAAATAAGCAACAGTGTTAAACATTTTCTTGTGATATATATATTTAACTATTATGTCACTCATATTTGTTCTTTGAGGCAGGTTCTTTGTTCTTAGATATTGCATCGCATGGGCTAGGCAAAGTCGACAGCTATTGAATTGCATCTTTAAGTTATATTCATTTCATCTATCTAAATGCACATAAATTTATGATTTCCTTTTTACAACACTTTTTTTACTGTAAATTGGCATATATTGCTCATTTTCACTATTGACTCCTGTAGTTCAAATCTATTCTTCCTGATCGAAGGACAAAGGTTGACATCGCAATGGCAGGTCCATTGGCTGGTGCTGCACTTTCTCTTTCCATGTTTTTTGTGGGCTTGTTGTTGACATCAAATCCTGCAGCCACAGAAGATCTTGTGCAGGTCCCAAGTATGCTATTTCAGGGTTCACTGCTTCTTGGGCTCATCAGCAGAGCTTTCCTTGGCTACACGTATGCTTTCCTAGCATTCTTGATAGGAAGGGCATGATAAATGACAATAGAATACTACTTCGTTCATATTGCTTTTGCATAAAGGTCATGCCCTCTTAAGGAATTTCCTGAAGTACAAATGTGCCACCGCCCTGCGTAGTACTTAGTTTCTTTTGCTTGTATAGATACTTAAGACAAACAAGATATAGATATATATACTTCACACAATAATCACCAGTAGTCTTAGTTTCTTTTGCTTGTATAGGTACTTAAGACAAACAAGATGTATATGTATATATACTTCACACAATAATCACCAGTAGTCTACATTTGATAGATTTGGAACTATGGCCCTGATCGACCACAGACAAGATAGTCAAATGATCAGTGATTCACATTCATAACATGTAGTATGTTAAGATGAATCTAGAGGTAACAGAGAATATTTTTGTATCTCATCCACTTTAAAACTCGCTTAACTGCTACCCCATGCGCTATGAACTTGCCTTTTCTCATCAAATGAGCAAATTTGGAACTGACTTTTACATTCTGAAACTTTCTTTTGTCAAAGGAGCAAATTAATTGTTGCACCAAATTATTTTACTTTTGAACTTTCTTCTCAATCAATATTTATCTTGTAATTTCAAGTTCCTTAAGTTGAAGATGGTCATTTTTATTTGGGTTATTCCACTGTCGATAGATCTTATATCAGCATTTGCACATTTTTGTATACTCATGATTATTTGCAACTTCTATGAATCAGTGCTATGCATGCTGCAACCATTTCTATCCACCCATTAGTAATTGCAGGCTGGTAGGTTTTAGTGTAACCGGTGTTCCACAGTTGTTATTTTGAATATCATTATGGTTGTCCATACCAATTCCTTTGAACATTGCTATAGGTGTGGTTTGACAACATCAGCTTTTAATATGCTTCCTGTGGGGTGCCTTGATGGTGGAAGAGCTATCCAGGTGTGAGACTTGTCTTTTTATATGGAAATGAATATTCAAATGAAAATTGGTGGCGATATTACATAGACATCATTCTTCTCATTTCTCATTTCCTATTTCTCACATGTTCGACATGCTTGGTTTTTCTTTTAACTTTCCCTTTTAATTTAAGGGTAAGAAATTGGTGGGATGGTGACAACAGAATATATATCAGATTGTTCCCTTCGTTTTATGATGAATCTGCTTTGATTTCATTTTGGTTGCTTCACTGATTTAGCTACTTTTATGTTCAGATTAACAATCAGCATGTAGCCACTTTTACATCATACTGATTATTTTCTGATGTTTTTGAACCATTCACAGGGTGCATTCGGGAAAGATGCACTATTTGGATTTGGGTTGGCAACATATGCAATGCTTGGCCTGGGAGTGGTACCATGCATGACCTTTTGCCTTCCAATCACATAATTGTTGATAAATTCTATGATCTTAACCTAGTGTTTTTACCTAAAAGAAATGTTGTTCCCAATATACATACACTATAACTTTGTTTTGTCTGCTGTACATTTGCCCAGCTTGGTGGACCTCTATCACTTCCATGGGGCTTGTATGTACTGATATGTCAGGTATGATGGGGGAAGTGGTTAAATAATCCGATTTTTTATTTCCAAGCCAATAAATTTCCGGGACTTTTGATGAATTTTAATTGTCGATTCAGAGAACGCCAGAGAAGGCCTGCTTGAATGACGTGACCGAGGTGGGCACATGGAGAAGAACAGCTTTAACTATTGTGGTTTTTCTTGTCGTGCTAACTCTGCTTCCACTGTGGGACGAGCTGGCAGAGGAGTTGGGCATAGGACTCGGGACTTCATTCCTAATGTAAATAACTTGCAATTTTGTCAACTTTTGATTCGTACACAAGAAAGCCGATTCAGTTCTCTGGTTGTAAAATCGCATCAGCTTAAAAGAAGAGTGACTTAATTGGAAGCGGTTTTGTTATTTTAGATAGATTCTTAATTTCAAGATTAACGATTTCGATGATGATTGAAATTTTACATTTTGAGTTTAACAACTCACCATGGTAGATATTGCCTTTATTGTGATACCATATGAGAGCAAATAATTTCATTAGAAGTATAATTTTTCTTTTTCAGTATTATGATTTATTTGCTTTAGATTTGTTTTGAATTTAATGGGGTCATACGCCTTATAGATTGAGAGTTGCTCTCCTCTCCTCACCGCCCCCAGCAACCTCACCTCAGTCGATCTTGTCGCTGCCATTGCCATCGATCTTGTTGCCGGCGATGTCTTTACTCGCGTTGACGTCTCTCTTCCACAGCTTCCCCCTAGGCCCCCACTCCCTCTCTCCCCTGCGATAGATCTCCCCCACTCCCCTCTCTCCCATGCGACTGGCGTCCCTCTCTCCCCTCTCGTCTTCCTCTTCGTTGGCCGGCAGCCCCACCTTCCTTCGCCCCAACGGGCGTTGGCCAGCATCCCCCATCTTCCCATCCCTCATGAGCACAGGCCACGCGTCCCCCAAGGTTCCCGACCTCGTATGTGAGATCGGATCTACGGTGGATCTTCCCCTCCGACGCGGATCCGGATCCTTCCCTCCGGCACATATCTTTCCCTTCGACGGCACGTGCTCAGTGTAGATTTGGGCACAGCGACGACACTCGACTCATGGGCAGCGAGATCCAATGGGTGGAGGGGAGAGAGAGTGTGTGTGAGGGAGAAATGAGGGTCGAGGGTGTCGTCGGTGGTCGCCGAAAGGTGACGAGGTTGTAGGGTTGCAAGCGAAGAGGCATCGTCAGATTAGATCGGACGGTGGGCAGACTGCGTATGAGGGTCATACGCCTTATAAGGTGTATGATCCCCATTAAATCCATTTATTTTTACTTATTCGAAAGTGATCGATATTTGATGACAACTTGGAGCATGAGGGTGAGCCAAATAGAATTTATGACCGAGTGAACACCTGTTTTGGTTCTAATGTGTGATTTTGGTCGGGTCTATTTAATAGGATCAATTTTTCGAATATCCAAGTTTTTTAGATTAAAAAATATTTAAAAATTAAATTCCAAAAAAGTAAAATTAATTAAAATTAACTTAGAACCTATTTATTATATTTATATATTACTAATAATACTATGTTATACATCTAAAATTATAATATAATATATAAACATAAAATAATTTATTATAACATATATAATATTACGCAATTGAATTGGGAATGAGTTTGAACTTTTTTAATTTGCAATCCATCTTGATCGGAAATAGACCATATGCTTTTATCAACACTTTTTATCTCAATCGGATATATTTGGGATCAAATTGTTTTTGGAGAAATTGGGTCGAGTCTTCTTCCAAGCTATATTACCACTACAAGAAAAAATAAAAATTCGTCGAAAATTCATATGATTTTCAATAATTTTTAGGTAAAGTCTTTGTTAGGTTAAATGATAGCGCACAATTGAAAAAAATAAAAAAAATGATTGATTTTGTTCTTCGAACAAAAATTCATATTTCGATTCCTTTGGAATTTAATTTTCTAAATATTTTATTTGAATCCAATGTAGGTAATTTCTTATTTACATATAATGTCTTAAGTAAATAAATAAATAAAATAAAATAATAGAAAAAGTGATGAGCCATTTTGATATGAATCAGGAAATGCCTATATTTGCAGTAGGTGATAGAAAAATGTTCTAGCAAAATTGGATGATCATGATAATATTGTCGATCTCACACATAAGGAAATCGAAGATAATCAAGAATATCTGTGACTTACAATTGATCAAATTACAAGATCAAGTTACATCAATTCCAAATTCTACACGAGTTACAAATTGAGCCACATGAAGATTCAAAATAATTTGGGCCAAATAAATTATAGTTTAACCATATTTATTTGAAATTTTTGGAGTGATTATATATGGAATATTTTGCTGAGTAAGAGGAATTGATTTAGTGATTTCAGGAAACTAGTTACCTTTCTTGTAGGCTAAGTTAGGATCTTTTCTTCCGTCTCAAATTTTGGCTTCTAGGACCTATAATACTGGTATTTTGGAATAGACATCTTTAATCTACTAAAATTTGTCTTAATTGCTTTTCTATGAGGGAACTCCTGCAACCCGTTCTTCGAAAACTTCCACTGTTAATTACAAGGTTTGTAATATTGTGATTAAATCCATCTTTTTATAATATCGATTGCTTGGTGCATTAGTAATTTGAGGTTAATATTCTGCTGCTTGAAAATTCATTTGATCTCATTTATTTAATTATCATATATTGTTTCGATCGCTCAAAGCATAGAAAGGAGGAAACACAAAAAAGCAAAGTGCAAGAAAGGAGGAAAGAGAAGACAAGGAAAAAGAAAATCTTAAAAAGAATTCGAAAAAAAACTAAAAGAAAGGATTCAAAAGAAAGAAGAGAGAAGAAAAAAAAGGGAAGGATTATTTTTGGAGAAAAGTGCAAAGTAGATTTTGAAAATAGAATAATTTGACTAAAGGATGGGCGACTTTTGATTTTATTCAAATTTTGAATCTTTGATATCTATCATTATTTGACAACTTCCAGATTTCTATTCCAATTTTAGCTTCAAGATTTATTTTGATCTTACAATCATATTGATAAATTAGATTGATTTGATTACTCATTGCCTTGTGTTGACTTGCATTAGTTCTCTTAGAACTTGTTGGAGGGTTCAAGAGAAGAAAAAAAGGCTAAGTGGTGAATACAATTAAGGGAAAAGCCAAATAGAGTTGAGGTAAAAAACGAGTGTTATCATGTGAGGTAGTGAGATTTCTCTTACCATTAACTTTTGCTACAAAAATTTCTTACAATGTTAAGAGGAAAGGACAAAGAGCATAATTCTAAAAAAGAAGCAATTGATCAGAGAAGAATGATGGAGGTCATGACACAACATTTTCAACATCTTGACAATATGATTACTGAACTTCATGATGAGGTAGATGTGCGAAACGATTAAATTGTACAACTACAACAAGTTACACAACCAAATCAAAGAAGAGATCGCCAAAGACACCGTATTGTTATTGATGAAGAGATGAAAGAGGAAGTTGATGAAGCCTCTGTTATAAATTGGAGAAGGTAGAGACGTGCTCTGATTGGAGGTAGAAAAAATGGAGGAGGAAGGGAACAAAATAGAGATGCCACTAATCAAAACACACATTCAATTAAACTATCTATCCACGCCTTTCAAGATAAAAATAATCCTCATGCCTATATTGAATGTTAACAATGAGTAGAAAATATATTTCATCGTTATATTTACCCTGTGGTGAATGCCATTGTATGTTTTGCTGATTATGCTTTTACTTGGTGAAATCAATTAACCATTAATAGGCACAGAAATCAAGAACCTCCAATTGAAAATTGAGAAGAGATGAAAATTATATTAAGGAGAAGATTTGTTCCTCCATCACATTATCGTAACTTATGTATGAAATTATAGATTATGAGCAGTGATCAAAGACTATAAAGGAGTACTATAAAGAAATGGAAACAACACTCATCCGTGCCAACATAAACGAGGATCCTGAAGACATAATCACAAGATTCATATGTGGGCTGAATCGAGACATTTCCAGAGTTGTGAAATTGCAAAAGTATTTGAAGTTGGATGAAGTTCTGCATAAGGCTATAATGGTTGATGAGCAATTGAATAAAGATATTTGTATAATTAGCAAATTTGAAAGTTCAAATTCCGTTTGAAAATCAAAATGGCATGCAAATTCCAAGTTAATTAATAAGCCAACTCAAAATTTGGAGGAGAAAAGCAAAGCTAAAAATTTCAACTCAAGGGATAAATGTATTGCCTCTAACAGCTCACAAAGGACTCAAGATATTAAATATTTTCATTGTCTTGGTTCATGTCATATTAGTTCATAACGTCTAAATAAATATTCTTTGATCATGATGGACAATGGTGATATTGATCTGAAGAAGAGTTGTCACAAGAGAGTGCACATCTTCAAGAGAAGAAAGTAGAAAAGAAATTGAAGAAGTTAGGAAAAGCTTGGTTGCACAATATCTCTTGAAGAAAGATAAAGTTGATTATCATATTGCAATTCAAAATAATTTTGAGTGAGAGAATGATGAGTGCCCCAACATTTGTAGGAATGGAGTATATGAAGATATATTTGAAGAGCAATTGCAACTTAAAGATTGTGTATCAGCTTATAACATTGAGAGGAAAAGTTTAATTGCACAATATCATTTGAAGAAAGATGAAGCTGATTGTACAACAATTCAAAATAATTTTGAGAGTTCTGAGAAAGACAGATGAAAAATATGAGTGCCATAACTTGAGTGATGAAAATGAGAGCCACACAACTTTTGAGTGCTTAGAAAGGCCAACTTCTGAAAGTATTGAAATACAATATTTAGATGTTGTGTGTTATGAGAAATGTGAGAATGATAGAAGATTAGATCTTGAGTGTTTAGAAAGGCCACATCCAGAGAGATATGGGCAAAAAACGTGTTTGAGAGAAAAGAAAGAGAATTCAATCATTTTTCACTTGACTATTTGATTCTGATGTTTCCTTGCAGATATGTAGGAGTGGAGTACATGAAGTTATAAATCCTATCTTGCAAGGATCTAAAAGAGGTTGCATTGAATATATGACAGGATATTTGAAAGGTCCGTCTCTTTGCTTTGAAACTTTATATTTGTTGGATGTGACTAGTTTACAAGGTTTAGTTGAGAGAGGCGTTCAATGTCATCCATCTCTTTCATTTTCATATTTGTTGGGTGGTGGTTCATTTTATTTATGCTTTACATTGAATTTTTGGAATGATTATTTTCTAATATTGAGTATCTTTGATTGACTTATTTTGATTTTTAGATTTTATGATAAGAGTATAATCTTATTCATTTCCTTGAATCAACCCTTGTGTATTACTAAGAGTATTTATTCATATAATTATTGCAGTCTATCATATGATTTTTACGTCACAAATGAGAAATTTACATTTTTGTATGTATTCCACAAAAGAGATATTTTGATTTATAGTAACCATTTGTGTGATCATTTGAATGATATGATGAGTAGTAGCAAGGAATTGCATGCTTCTTTCCATGAGTCAAGTTGTGTGCAAGATTATGAATCTTATGATATTTCACTTCATATTTTAAAGATCCATTTTATTTCTTTAAAATTGATCTTCCTATATTGGAATCACTTAGATATCCATATCGGATTCCTATTTCTTTGGAACATATTGTACACCTTAGTTGACAGGAACCTTATGCGCAAAGGAAGGTCCCCGAAGTTTCGCAATTTATTTCTTAAAATACCATCGTCTCATGGGCATAAGATATTTCATCCAGGTGAGTATGAGAGTCACATTACTTTTTATATTACCTATGTTGTTCTTTCTCTACACTTGCAGGATCTTAATAGGATGGTATAAATGAGAAATTATTATAGTTCTGATGGAAATACATCGTCTCATCTGACACATGAAAGGGAAGTATCAATATCTCCATTATGCGTGTCTCAAATTATTTCATAAATTCAAATATGTGATATGTTATATTCTTCTTATTGTGAATGTAGATTCGAGGATGAATCTTTTTGAAGAGGAGGAAAGTGATATGAACCTGGATATAATCTTCTTATTGGGAATGCAGATTCGAGGATGAATCCTTTTGAAGAGGAGGGGAATAAAATGAATCAGGAAATGCCTATATTTGCAGCTGGTGATAGAAGAATGTTCTAGCAAAGTTGGATGATCATGATAATGTTGTGGATCTCAGACATAAGAAAATTGAAGATAATCAAGAATATCTGTGATTTACAATTAATCAAATTACAAGATCAAGTTGCATCAGTTTCAAATTCTCAACGAGTTACAAATTGAGCCGCATGAAGATTCAACATAATTTGGGCCAAATACATTATCGTTTAACCATATTTATTTAGAATTTTTGGAGTAATTATATATGGAATATTCTGCTTTCATTTGTAAGAGGAATTGATTTAGTTATTTCAGGAAACTAGTTAGCTTTCTTGTAGGCTAAGTTAGGGTCTTTTCTTCGACCTCAAATTTTGGCTTCTAGGGCCTATAAATACTAGTATTTGCAAATATTTTAGACATCTTTAAATTTATTAAAATTTGGCTTAATTGCTTTGTTGTGAGGGAACTCCTGCAACTCGTTGTTCGAGAACTTCCGCTATTAATTACAAAGTTTGTAATCTTGTGATTAAATCCATCTTTTTATAATATCAATTGCTTGGTTCATTGGTAATCTTGAGGTTGATATTCTGCTGTCTAAAAATTTGCTTGATTTTGTTTATTTGATTATTATATATTTTTCTGGTCACTCAAAGCATTATTCTTGAGCATCGTATCACATTTACTTTAACTGATCGGTAAGTGTCATAAATACACCTCAAACCTTATCTCCTTCTCACATGTTAACATACCCTCCCACCCCCATTCGAACTCCAGAAGACAACAAGAGAAGAAGGAAAAAGGAAAGGGAAAAAGAGGGAAATCAACAACTAACACTTGGGGTTCATATAGGTAAGTTGAAAGTTCCTTTCCTATGAATTATCCATATGAAGTTGGGTTAAAACATGTCATCCTAATCTTTGATATCTTTCCCCATCCTTTTATTTCTAAAGAGGAATTTTTAAGATGAAGAACCAATCCCAACTAGTGTTGAAATTCAAAGCTGAAATTTCTAAATTATATTCTCATACCTTCTATATCTCCAAAAATTATGAAATTAAATATTTAAATACTTATGGAAGTCTACTATTCACTGAGTTTGGAATTGGATTGATTGGATACCTACACAGAAAGTTATGTATCAAACCCTAGAGGTCGCTGCAGAAAGTAGTTAGGCTGAAATGATAATTCGGTCATAAATTTCATACTTAGGGTTTCATATTGAAATTTAAAGGATAGAAATATGCGTTTGTAATATTTATGGAACAACTGAAATTTCATGAAAATGCTATGCGTACTAGGAATTATAAATTTTAAAGGCACAACCCACAGTCTTTTAGTTTTAGAATCATGACAGAACATCTCCATATCTAAAATTTTTGTTGAGTAATATAGAAAGAGAAAAATTATAAGGTTAGTATGATTTCAAGTTCAGGAAGTCTAACTTCATTAGAAATTTCATTCCACGTGATAGGATGTAGATTCAAAAAGTAATGAATTTTATACTAAACACTGTGCTTAGGTTCTAAAGCGAAGGAGAATATAGTTTAAGTCTATAATTTTCCAAGGTCCAATGAAATTATGAGTTTTATGATGATTATAGTTGATGGAGTCTTTCAGTCATGAAAATTGGTTTCACAGCTATAGGAGTTATACACTAATTGTTATATATTTTATATTGTACAATGTGCAATATGTTATATGCAAATAAAAACAAAGTGTTTGTGCTTATGCGACTGAATTTAGAAGTTGATTAATGATTTTCTTTGATTACATGATAAATGATATAATATGAAATTATATGTTATATTAATAGGTGCACTCGTAAAGTGTATTAATCTCTATGTGTGCAATTATTTATTTACAAGAGATGATATGATATGACATGAGACAATATAAAATGACATGATTTGACATGACATGTATAAAGGTAATATGATATTGTATGATAAGAAATAACATGATATGATTGGGTCATGCATTTTCATTATCCCCGCCGGTAGTTATCCTTGTTCAGTTGAAAGACTTGCATGGGCAATAGTTTACCTTTGCATAGTTGAAAAACTTTATAAAGCCTACAACTTACCCCTATTTGGTTGAAAGACCTTATAAGGTCGATAGATATCTCAAAAGGGATTTTAATTTGTTTGGAGCCAAGTTCCATGTGAACTGTGGAATCACATCCACCATTTGAATTCATAGGGGTTGCCACCTTTAGAATCCATTAGCCTCCTCGATAGGGTTGAAAGATATCCCAAAAGGGATGCGTCAGACCAAATGGCGATATGATATGTACATGCATACATGATTCATTCATCCATGCATTCATGGTTGGTGCATCAAGGTCCCATTCTTATGTATGATATGATGATTGTACTTTTGACATGCCATATGAGTGTGCAGATGTTTTTCATATCTTATGACATGATGAAAGTTTGAATTACTTATAAATTATTGTTATATCATATATGTTGAAATAAAATAGTAAATACTTTTCAAGTATGAAGAAATAATGTTTAATCTTGTTTTACTCAAATGGAATATGTGATAACACATAAGTTATGAGTTTTTGACTAAGTTGTTGGTTGCTCATAATGTTATTAGTTTTGTGGAAGTAAAGAATATATAGTGTGTATTTGCTCTTAGTGATAAATATCATATGTTTTTGTGGTTCGGATACCTTAATTACTGTGTCTTCTAAATGAATTATAGTACACTTCCGCAAACTATACAAGATTACATGTATTAGGTCGCGCCTACAACTTAACCTAATGTTTAAATTGCGATGTGACAGACTTCCCATCGGTAGTTCCGATGATGAGCGACCGTCGAAAGTTCTGACGACACCAACCGTCCAAAGGTCCTTTCGTAAATAAAAAATTTAAATAAAAATATTTTTTCAATATAAAAAATATTTTCAAAATTTTTCTAAATTATAAATAAAATATTCAATTACATCCAGAAATTTCTAAATATTAAGACAAATTTTCCTAATGGTGTCGTCATTGTCGTATTGGCCACACATCAGCTGACACATAATTTTCTTCATTTCTTTTTGTTGAGCTCTTAGCATCTGTCGTTGTTGTTGCTCAAACACTTGTCGTACCTCTTATTGGACCTCTTGTCACATTTTTTGTCATACTTCCAACAATCATTGTTCCCATATGTTATTAAAAAATTCGTTGCATATCTTGACTTGGATAATCGGATATCGATTTATGGCCATATACAATATCCGCATGGCTAATGAATGATATGAGACCGTAGATGTGTCCCTTCTTCATGCCAACATGATCCATCCAAAGTTGTGAGAGGTCAATCGTGTTGCCCCCGTCCTGTGTGGCCTATGTAATATGCTTGACTTCTTTTGTGTTGTAACCCTCCTAACAATTAAGAAGTGACATTTGTTAATATCATACGCTATGAAATGACATTTGTTAATATATTGCATTACCAATCTATAGTCTGACGTATGTCTCCTGAGAAAACAATGAAATCCATTCTTTATTTTTTCTTGATGGGTTTTAAGAAAAATCTCATCCTCAGTGGGGACTTTACCCGTGTCTTTTTCCTACAATTAAAACCACAATTTGCACCTTACCAATCTTTTTGCAATTGTGGACGTAGATATATAACCACCCACATGCAAGCAAGCTCCATGGTCAGATCCCCGATTTGTATTAACCTTTTCGCTCATCGATTTGTACACCTCAATGGACCACTTAGCTAATAATCGGCACAAACAATTTCAAGAATTCAGTTGAGTCATTCTCTTGCAGCTCGTGCATCTATATAAAAACATCAAGGATAATCATTTTGAGCACCTAGAATTAAACACTTTCCACATTTGCTCTGTGTGTTCAGAGTCCCACCACACGTCAACCTTCAAAGAAAGATATAATATTATCATCATAATAAACTCAAAATTGATAACAGGATTTATGAGGATACAAACCTGAAATTCTCTAAGCAACATCTATCTCGTTGCCTAAGAATTTCTCTCCATGTAAGCCATGCATGTGTATATCTCTATCGAATTACCTTAGTACAAGCATCATCAGTGGGTTTTGATGGTAGAAACCTTTGAAAACATAATAAAAAATGTTTTATAGTGGATCACTAATAACTAAATACTGATTCACATCACTTACCCATAATGATCATTTGACTGTACATATGTCTTGATGTAGAAGCATTAGTGAGATCTTCTGACAATTGTGTCTCCACGTCAGCTATGCTAGTAGATAGAGTGGCCTCCGCTAAAACATCGTCTAAAAAAGAAGGCTTTGGTATAGTCTATCTGTCCACCATGCGCCCAAAGGTGTAGGTAGTCTGCCTCCTCTTTCTCTAGAAGGAGTGGCATTATCTTTTCCCTTACCTTTTCCTTTAACAAAACTAAACATCTACATAGGAAGAAAGCTTGCATAATAGGTTTGCTTGTCAAAGACTATTAATACTATAATTGTAATATCCACGATCTAATCCATATTGGACTATACATAAACGACTATAATCAAATGAATATATATGTTGTAGTATAGCTTGTAATGCCATGTATTGATATAATAAGAATTTATTAAATTTAACTAAAGCATTAAAATATGATTAATAATCATATTATTCTAAAGTATATACTCATATGGCTAACTATGCATGTGATTTGTTAACATTTGGATTAAATCTAATGGACAAATCAAATATCGTCAAGTGGAATATGGGAAATATATATATGTATAACAATAATTAATATATATATATATATATATAATATGTGAATAAATTATATGGATTATGCTATACGAATATATATTAAAGAATAATTAATACATGTTAATTAGGATGAAATTAATGATTTTAAATGTCAAATTTTGATTGGACAAAAATTTTAACTCATGACATGCAAGATGCCTTGCCGCCTCATGCTTGGGCCATTTTTATGATCGACCTCCTCTGGTGACAAAAGTATTGAAAAATTTGTGAGGTTTCATATTTTGTTCTAGGAAATGCAAAAAAAAATTTACAGAGAATGAATCCTTTTCTGGAGTTCTAAGAAAATTCAACAAGGATAGCTAGTCAAGGTGATAATTCTAACCCTACGATGGTAGTTTTCTTCTTGACGTGTTCCTTCAAATTAATTCTGCATGAAAAATAATTATTTAATCAAATTGATCTAGTCTACTTTTATTGAGCTTTGGAATCAAGTTATTCTAATATCAGTGGGAAAAGTTATGCCTTTGTTTTTAAGATTTTATCATCCTATCTTTTGAAACTGTTAGCCAACTTTGTAAATTAAGTATTAAATCAAATATGTTTTAAAATTATTTGATAAATTATGTTCAAGTGTATACAGATATTAGGTTTCATTTACAATTTGAATCACTAAAAAATAATATGTATAGTGAAGGTTATAAATGTTTTACAGAACCTCACTCAGATCGTCAGAATGAAACCTATGGCGGATTATATTAGTACTTGTTAAATTTATTGTTCTCAGTACAGAGGGATATAAATTCAAGAAATTTTATTCTTTTCATCGCAATAAATATACTTTGAAAGAAAATTAAAATTACTAGAACATGTGATGTTTACTATTTTATATAAATTATAAAAGTAATGTCACTCAGTCTATCATAAGACAATAACATGAAAGTTAGGGTAAATGCTGATTTTTTTGAGAACAAGCCATAATGACATAAGATTTGAAACTTTTATACATCAAGGTATCTGTAATATGAAAGTAAGAAAAATGGAATTATAAAATTTGGTTTGTATACTATAAGATATGGATTTTCTTTTACTAAGTATGCAATCTATCATAATATTAGGCCATTAGGACAACCCTTGTGATACATAATTAATTAGGTTATAAGAGCTAATGCATGTGTGACATTTAATCTTTGTAATTATTTATCGATCATGTATGATATGCTAGTGTTCGGATCATAGTAGTATTGTGTTCCTTAATATTATTGTTAGAGGACTAGAAGAGTAAAGTTGGGAAAAAGGAAAAGGAAACTTTTTGTTAGCACTTATAGGTAAGTTGGTTTCTCCTACTCTATGCATTCAACTCTTTTGAATTTGTTGTGATGATTGTTATATGTATTGAATGCATATTTTGACAAGTTCATATGAAATTATGTTTTGAATGATTGATCAATTGATGGTGCATTTGAAAAGCATATGTGATATGTTATGAATTAATTTTTTAAAATGCAATCCTATTGCGTTTGAATGAGTATTCAATATAATTCATCTTCTGAAATTAGAGATATAATTATTATATGATGAATCATGCATTCGCATGTATGATGGTTGGAGCTAAGTGCTAAATCGCTGATCACGATGGGAGTCATCTCTAAAATCCAATGCATTATTCTGTTTCCCATAAATTTGATGAGATAAGCTAGAGCTCAGTGCCATGCGGAGCTAAGTGCTACATCGTGAGAAATCATGGTGGGAGCCACCTGTAGAATCCGTAGGGGCCACCTCTAGAATCCAACTATCGCTATATGATATGTTCCCCGAAAGGGATGAATCACGATGGGTCACCTCAGAATCCATCTATCGCTATATGATATCTTCCTTGAAGGGGATGAGGTAGAATGGAGCTAAGTCCTAGATTATTGATCATGTTGGGAGTCACCTGTAAAATCCACCTACTGACCATTGGCTAGTTGGTGATTCATGCATTCATATGAGAGTGTTACATTTGTATTCATATGTTTGATATCATTTAAATGATATGATGCTTTTAATTATAATATTGTATACATAATTATCAAATGTATGAAAATATTGACTTTGATATTATGACTATTGCATGATTTTCATGTCTCTCCGAATTGGTTAGTCGGTAATGCATAGATTATGAGTTATCAACTTACTGAACTATTTTTGCTCATTATGTTGTTTCTAAAATTTTTCAAATTAGTACAACTGTTTGGGGCTCATGCGAGATGATAATCTTAGAAGGGTTCAAACACCCTTGTTGGTAAGATATTGAGAAGAATTGTGTCTCTCATATTAATATATACAAAATCTTGTATCTTGTAAAGAAGGTTGAATATTCTAGAATGTCAAACTCAAGTTGTATTGATTTGCTCTGAAATGATCATTACAAACTTGTGTACTGTTTAATGATATTTTTATTCTTATGTATGCTTTAAAAAAATTCATCACGTTTCTACAGTCTTTCTCAATTATATTTGATCATGTGTAATGAGTCGCGGACTCTAGTAATAGATGAAGGTTTAAATCAGGGTTGTGACAATAATTGCAGCACATTAACCTAAAGTTCGGCTACATCTTATTTCATATATTCAGGCAGTGAATCGTACGTATAACTTGAGAACTAAATCCTAATATCCGGAGGTGCTTTTGAAAAAAGTTAATAGATTTTTTTGTTGAAAATCTAAATTTGTGACCATTATAAAAAACATTCATGAGAAGGTAAAGAATACGAAAGTGATTCATCCTCGTCAAGCAACCACCAGTCTGAAGAATCATCAGGATGCATTGCAAACTATGTTTGAAGCCATTTCAAAAAGCATATGTTATGTATTCATAAATACCGAAAGTCATAGAAGTTAGTGATGGAACGATATAAAGCAAAGGAAGTTACTCATGATTATCAAAATTGTTACATGATTGATATTCATCTACATCGTGTTATGAAGATGATGTACTTTCATAATCATCTTCATCCCACTATCATCATCAGTTTCTTCCTCATCACTTATGTCAACATTATTAAAGTCATCAAATAATTGTTCTGAATCTCATAGATCTTCAATTAGTTTCGTGTCTACAATTGACGCCACCAATGTAAGCGAGCCATCTTGTTATGCAATTGTAAATAAGACTTACATGATCCTTAAACCATTGTGTGAAATCATTCTCGATTTTATCTTCCATTTGATCTTCAAGAATGTTGTCGTATTGCAATAAAGCACTAAAAATGAAACAATAATAAATTAATTGAAGGAACTGATTATCATATTGCACTATACGTAAAAAAAATGTAATGTAGCGTTGCACCTCCTGTGTATTTAACAGGTCATGATTCATTGCTGACTTAAATTCTACATCATTCAACCATTTACTTCTTGACTTTCCATAGTGTCTACCCTATTGGACGTTTCTTCTAGAATTTCAACTTGACAGAGTTATTCAATTGGATGTTTCTTCTAGAATTTCATTGTCTCGACGAACTCTGGCCCTTGTGCACTTAACATAAGATTTGAAGTAATATGAACAAGAATACAACATCTCTTGAATCATATAAACCTCACATATAGAACCGTCAACACGTGCATTACTTTTTATCGTTCTTTTAATTCTATTGAGATATCTCTCAAACGGGTACATCCATCTACCTTTGCTTCATAGGCAGATGGACCGTGGAATAAAGAAATCAATGGAAATTCTTTCTAACTTATACAAAATGACCGAAATATTAAGTTTCAATTGGCTCATATTTTCCATAGTTAGTATCGTTGAACATAATTCCCTAAAAACTTGGCTCAACTCTGTAAGAGACTTCCAAATTTTTTCTGGCAATGATGAAAATGCAATAGGAAACAATTTATCAATGAAAATATGACAATTGTGACTCTTCATGCCAAACAAGCAAATTGGTCATATCCACACATCTTGTCAAATTTGAAGCATAACCATCTAGCATTTAAGCGTTGGACCCATCGACACACCTGTGTCTTCTCATCCTTTGTGAGGGTATAATTTGCTTTCAGTTTAGATAAAATAACATTAGGTAAATTAACAAGATGCAACTCCGGTCGTCGACAATACTCCTTCAAATGCAATCTCACCTTAATATTATCCTTTGTCTTATTCTTAATGCCCATAATGTGTTAAATACATTGTCAAATACATTTTTTCAATGTGCATGGATCCAAATTATAACAAATCAAGTTATCTTGAAAGTAAATCCCAAGAGATACTTTATTTCATCCAGTTATAAGAAACATCGTATCCATCGTATCTAACGTTTGGATTATCAATAATCTTACATAGAGAACTGACAATGTGAAATAATTCAACTTCCGAAGACCTGACTGGAGGCATGTCATGCACTACCTTTTGCCTTTGAAAGACATTTCTATTGTTTTGAAAAGGATGATGTGCTGGAAGAAATTATCTATGGCAATCAAACCAATAACTTTTCCATGCATTATGGACATGCTAACTTACCTACAACCATGCACCTAGTTAACATTCCGTACGTAGGAAAATCCTAATTGTCCATAATAATACAGCTTTCAAGGCAAAGTTCTATTTAGTTGAGAAATTATACCATTCCATAATTCTTTTAGTTCGTCTATTTGAGGTTGCAAATATACATCTATCTTATCTTAGGACTGTGCGGAACATGAATAATGCATGTCTAAAACATGTATGGGATTCTCGAAGGCAAGTTATATGGTGTAACTATGACCGGCCAAAAGGAATAAGCAACTGATGTTTGTCCATATTGTAACACCCCTAAAATTCACCCTAAAAACTAGAGGGCAATTAGGGAATCTGATAGTGCTAGCCGTTTGAAATCACATAATCATAATAAAAAATATGATATTCTACTAGTGCAGCGAAAACTTAAACCAATAAAATAAAATGAAATAATCTTTCAAATATATTAGATGACTTAATCAATCTAAAGTAGTGTTATAGAATGAAAAACCATAACTACAATCTTCAGAAATCTATCTAAAACACATAATTTAATGGACTCCATGACATCATGACACAATTTATGCCTAGACAATGCGCAATCTTCTCATCATGAGCTGAGCCGCCATCATCCATATATTAGTTACCTGTACGGATCTAAGGTGCAGGGTTTTCAGTTAAAGTATGTAAAGGCCATGCAATGCAATGCCATGATCCTAAACATGATACTACATGATTTGCATATTCATTTTCATATAATGGAAGAATAGAAATATGCATTCCATGTACTTAACATATGATTTTACATGTCAATCAATAACAATAATCTATCATCATGCATATAATATAAAAGCATGGTAAGACGTATAATATTAACCACCATCATACTTTTAGTATGGGAACATTTATAACAATCATACAATTCCATAGGCACATCAAGTGGCTTCCAGTTACCTTTACTATTGATTCCTCAGGGTTTCCTCATAACTTTTTTGGACTTCCACTTTCATGGGCATCATTCCATTCATTTGATCATTGGCCCTTTTTAATGTTATATCTTCCGATAGTTAGGATTTATGTCGTTGCCCTCATAATAGGTTACCAGGGTGGACATGCCATGCTCTGTACCATCACGATCATGACAAAATTTGTCACGGGCATGAAAGCAATATTGGCGTGTTTCAGGATGGTCACGACCGTGCCTAGTGTATAGGATCCCAAGGCACCAAGTGAATTGGTGTTAAAATCAAAAATGTCAATTTCACAAAAATCATCGTTGAAGTTTAAAATCGATTTGTTAATCCTTTTAAATCAATGCAATTAGATCTTAATCATAATATGAGAGGGAGAGAGAGAATGCTAACACAAAGTGCACGGGTGACTGTTAACGAGGTTCGACCACACCTTGGCCTACATCCTCCCTTCGACTTTTCGACCTCGAGAGACAGCCAGTGATTTCACTAAACTCTTCCTTTATTTCAAATAGGGCAAGGAAGAAAATCCCTTTACATCAACCACCTTTTCTCCACTTCGAGAGGCAAGGCAATCTCTCTTCATAGGAAGCTAATCTTTTCTCTCGCACAAGAGGTAAGATATGGAACCTCTTTTACACAGGAGCTTTCTCTATTTTTCTGAACAATTGTTTCTTTCTTTTACAATGAAAATCTCACAAGAGTGGAAGAGAGAAAGAAGTGAAAGACTAAATTGAAAACTTCAAGGAAAGGACCTTCTTTTGATAACTTGATGTTTTTCTTCAATACTTGAATAGATGCCTTTGCTTCTGGCTTTAGCACTCCTTTTATAGGCTTTAGCATGTGAAAAATTTGTCCAGAAATTATTCCACATTTTTCTCCTTAAAAAATAGCCGTTACTGTTCATTCTAGCCGAAGACTGGTCGATCGCATTTATGGACCAGTCGATTGACCTATATGACCATTACGCTGATTTGCTCAGTTGTGGCAGTTTGTCAGTCGATCGAACTATCGGCCGGTATCATCTCGATGTCGATCGGGGTAGGCTCAATATTGATCGGTCGATCGGCATCTTCATACGGTCGACCGGTAGTCTCGATAAGCCTTCTTTGCTTCGACCGGCAGGTTGACCAACTTGCATTATTTTGAGCATAACTTTTTGCACAGTTATCCAAATTAGATAATCTCCTTTTATACAGGAGCTCTCTATTTTTCTGAACAATTGTTTCTTTCTTTTACAATGACAATCTCATAAGAGTAGAAGAGAGAAAGAAGTGAAAGACTAAATTGGAAACTTCAAGGAAAGGATCTTCTTTTGATATCTTGATGTTTTTCTTCAATACTTGAATAGATGCCTTTGCTTCTAGCTTAGGCACTCCTTTTATAGGCTTCAGCATGTGAAAAATTTGTCCAGAAATTATTTCACATTTTTCTCCTTGAAAAATAGCCGTTACTGTTCATTCCAGTCGAGGATCGGTCGACTGCATTTATGGACCGGTCGATTGACCTATATGACCATTGCGCTGATTTGCTCAGTTATCGTAGTTTGTTGGTCGATCGGACTATCGGCCGATATCATCTCGACATCTTCATAGGGTCGATCGACATCTTCATACGGTCGGCCGGGGTAGGCTCAATATTGATCGATCGATCGGCATCTTCATACGGTCGACCGGTATTGTCTCGATCGGCCTTCTTTGCTTCGACCGGTAGGTTGACCGACCTGCATTATTTTAAGCATAACTTTTTGCACAGTTATTCAAATTAGATAATCTTAGATTCTAAGGATAGATAACATGATTCTCTACAACTTTGATATTCATTATTCATCCAGAATCTAATAAGATCATAGTCAATTTCCAAATTTAGTGCATAAATTTATTCATTTTATTTAAACTTTTCCATCATATAACTTTAATCTTCTGAGGTTTGTATCATCAAAATATAATTATATAAGACATTAAAACTTTGATCCAACAATCCCCCCTTTTTGATGATGACAAATTGAGAAATATGAAAAATATATAAGTGGAAAAAAAGTTGTAAAATATTGTAAATCAATTTTACTCCCCCTAAAACGTAGCCTTCCTTGCAATGATAGATTATATTCGTATCATATTTCTCCTATATTTGTCCCCATTTTGCTTCATCAAAAAGTAGTTTGTACATGAACAAAACATATATACTTCCCTCTGTAGGATCCCAAAGGGCACCAAGAAAGGGGTGGGGGTGGGGGGGCTGGGGGTGAAGTCTTTAAAAATAAAATATCGATTTCACAAAAACATGTCGCGAAAACTTAAAATCGATCCGTTAATATTCAAACCAACACAAAAGTAATCATATGAGAAGGAGACGGACAGAGAATTCAAACACGATAACACAGGTGATTGTTGACGAGGTTCGACCACACCTTGGCCTACGTCTCCGCTCTGACTTTTCGACCTCGAGACCGCCGGAGATTCCACTAAAGCACTTCCTTTGTTCCAAATGGGGCAATGAAGAAAGCCCTTTATATAACCACCTGTTTTCCGCTTCGAGAGGCAAGGCAAACCTCTCCTCCTAGGAAGCTAATCTTTTCTTTCGCTCAAGAGATAAGATTTGAAAGTTCTTTCACATAGAGCTCTCACAATTTTTCTGAAAAAGTGCTTCTCTCTTTTACAATAGCAAGCTCACAAAAATAGAAGAGAGAAAGAAGAGAAAGCCAAAATGATAACTTCAATAAAATAATCTCCTTTTTGATAACCTAAAGTTTTTCTTCAATGAATGGATGAGTGCCTTTGCTTTTGACTTTGGCACTCCTTTTATAGGCTTCAATGTGGAGAAAATTCATCCAAAATTTATTCCATAATTTTCTCGTTCAAAATTGACCATTACTGCTCATTTGACCAGGAGGCCGGTCGATCGCACATACGCATCGATCGACCGGTCTATGTGACCGTTGTGCGATTTCTTCAGCTTCTATGCTTGATCGGTACATCAACCGATATCATCTCGACATCGACTGGTATAATCTCATCATTGAACTGGGCATGCCATGCATTGATCGGTCGACCGGTATTGTCTTGACCGACCTTCTTTGCTTCAATTGGTAGGTTGATCATCCTGCATTATTTTGAGCATAACTTTTTACACAGTTATTCAAATTAGATAATATTAGATTCTATGGATAGCTGACATGATTCTCTACAACTTTGATATTTATTATTCATCCAGATTCTAATTAAATCATAGTCAATTATTTAATCAAAGTTGGTGCACAAAGTTATCTCTTTTTTTCTTTATACTTTTTCAGCATTTTAACTTTAATCTTTTGAGGTTTGTTTTATCAAAATATAATTTTATGTGGTGTTAAAAAACTTTGTTCCAACATGCTCTTTAATTTTATATTCTCCCCTTTTGTTATAAATATGTAAAATGTTAGCTCATAAAGTGATGACATTTGCAAGAATACATCCGCCTAAATTTATGTCTATTTTAAAATGAAATCAAGTTAATTTAGAGGTTATGAAAGCCACAAGTCAAAAAGTTGTATTAAAAATCAAAATAAGGCATAAAACTTTGATACAACAATGATATGTCAAAATAAATTTAAAAATTTTAACATGCTCCTATCACTTACTAATTTTCTTTTTCTATTTTATATATTCCTCTTTTTCTTTCAAAGAAATGACAATTTTAAAATTTTGAGAGAAATAAAAAAGTATGTGATACTTTTACCATAACCTTTGTGCCTTCACATTTCCATTTGTCCTTTGCTTTATATGTGAGGCGCACCTGAAAAACAATTAAGTAACTTTTGGTACCCAATTTTTTTTGGGTCATATTTTGTTAGACATTATTACATTTGGAACCCAAATCATGCCATGTTGAAATGTTTTTCCTACTTTGCGTTGATAAGCATAATGGCCATGAACTCCGCATGCAAAACGTAATATGTGATTTTCTATCGTAGGAATGATTGGATTTCCAATAAGAGTTTTTATGTTCAAAATGATTCCTAAGATTATTTTTCATTACACGAGACATGACTTGATTTTGTATATCTCTTAAAGATGCATTTTCTTTCTTTACTTTTTCTAACGAGCACGGTAGTTTCACAATTTCACATGCATTGTAATTTCCAAAGAATCAATTTCATTTTTTAGGTTTTTATTTTCCACAAAATATGTGTTTTTTCTTCTTTCAATTTTTCAATCTCATGTACTAATTTTTCATTTTGCTCTTTAAGTGAAAAATATCTTTTTATTAGAAAGGAAAGTTCTTTATTCACATCTAAAGAAAGGTTTTCTTCGGAAGAACTCGATGAGTCATTATTTAAGTTTGAAGGTCTAGAAATTACCTCATCGTTGTGTACCATTAAGCATAGGTTTGCATCCTCACTAGAAGAGCTTGATGAGTTATGTGTTTCATCTTCACGTGACTCTTCATACCTTTTCTTTTTCCCTTTCTGAGATGTCTCTTCTTTGTGATATTTGCATGATTTCTTGGTTGGCTTCTCATTCATCTCTTTCTTTTTCACCATCTTGAGATACTTATCTAATTTTCTTGTGTAGCGTGCGAGTCTCTTTTCATCTATTTCCTCTACACTTGAGTCTTCCATTTTGTTTGCTTTCAATGCCAGTGTTTTCTTTTTGGAGGCTTTTTCTTCTGCATCTCATATCCGCCTTGGTTTTATTAAGGTTATTGGCTCTGGCTCTAACACTTCGGTATTACACGACCCCTGGATCTCCTCCATCCCGCTTAGCAGGTTGCCCACTTTTATTAACATGAACATCGATATCTCCTCTCTTCACGTTTCTGATCTCATTATCAATCATACATGGAATATTACTCTTCTTGCTCAACTTTTCACTACTCCTACTTGTGCGGCTATATGCAATATTTACATTCCTATTACTGCCTGTGATGACGCGTGGGTCCGGTCGACTAATGATCATGGGATCGCCAGTGCTAGTGCGGTGTATAATTTCATTTACTGGCAGGCTGTGCCGCCCATGGTGGCTGGATGGCAGCCTTGGTCTGAGATTTGGAGGTTCCGGGTTCCCCTCAAAATTCACTTTTTCCTCTGGAAACTTTTTCACTATCGCCTTCCAACTAAATCTTATTTTCAGCACTTTTCTCCTACGAACGATTCTCGTTGCTCCCTTTGTGGCCTGGCTATGGAAATTGTCTCCCACTTGTTTTTCTCCTGCCCCTTCGCGCTTCAAGTCTAGGCCATTTTTCAACAGAAATTACTAATCACCTTTCAATTTTTTTCCTCCTGGGATTCGGGTTCCTGGACCCAGGAGGGCGCCACTTTGGACCTTCCCTCTAGACAATTTCTCCTTTCTACCATTTCTTTCTGTTTGTGGGAAATATGGAACCTGAGGAACGATATATATTTCAGTTCAAGACATGCAACCGTAAACATGGTCTGGGAAAGGGCTGTTGCCGGTTCTTACGAATTTATCTCCTCTACTGCCCACACTCCTGAGGCTCCTCTACCCCCCTTCCCTCCCCCCAGAACCTGTTGCGGGTTCAGTGGGAGCCCCCCCCCCCCCACCGCCGAATTGGGTTATCCTCAATTCGGATGGCTCCTTCTGTGGAGCCAGCTCGGGTTCAGGCTACGGTTTTCTGCTCCGAACTAATATTAGAAATCTTATTTTTGCAGGTGCTGGTACTGTCTCTGCCCTCCACGCTGAGGCCTGGGCGATGCTTCATGTTATCCGTGCTTGTGCCTCCCGTAGGATCACTCACGTCAAAATTTACTCGGATTCGGAGAGCCAGGTTCATATCATCAGGAACACCCATGCTTGTCCTTGGCAGATTCGCAGCTTCATCTTTGACATTCAGAGCACCATTGACAGCCTCTCGCCATCTGTTCTTCTTTTTTGCCCCAGTTGTAACTCGGCTGCTGACTTTTTAGCGCATTTTGGCGGCCAAAATGATGAGCATTTTTGGGTCGATGGAACACCTCTTGGCCTCGACAGAATTTTGTACCATGACTCCCTGAGTCTTTCCACTACATAATGCAATATTTTCTTTTCAAAAAAAAAATCTGACTTTTTAGCGCATTTTGGCGGCCAAAATGACGAGCATTTTTGGGTCGATGGAACACCTCTTGGCCTCGACAGAATTTTGTACCATGACTCCCTGAGTCTTTCCACTACATAATGCAATATTTTCTTTTCAAAAAAAAAAAAGATCATCAAAATCCAGGCTATTCAAGTAATTATCTTCAATCACAGTCCTCTTTGTATGCCATTTGGAGGAAAGAGACATGAGTTTCACTTTTGGGGGTTAGTTCTTGGCTCACGTAGGGAGGCTAAGCCATTCATAATATCGTTAAAATGAACAACCATATCATTAATGGATTCATTTTCTAGCATTTTTAAAGAATCATATTGGTGATTTAAAATGTTTAATCTAGATTCTTTAACTTTATCCTTTCCTTCATAAGTAGTAATAAGTTTCTTACAAATCTTAGTTGCATTGTCACAACTAGAAATCTGATTGAATTTTGTTGAATCCAAAGCACAATAGAAAATATTTTTAGCTTTCCAGTCTAATTTTGAAAAAAGATTTTCTCTTTCATTAGAATCTGTAGGCAATTTTTCATGTAGATAATAACCTTTTTCAACAATGTCCCACATGTCAATATCAATTGAACAAATGTATGCATGAATTCGAATTTTCCAATATGAAAATTTTGATGCATTTAAAAGAGGAGGACGACTAATTGATTGTCCTTCGGTAAAGCTAAATCCACTTGATGCTATAGCTCTGAAGATGGTTAAATTTTAAAACAAGATGATTAAATTTTGAAACTCTTAGATCTTAAAATGATTAGATCTTAAAACAAGAGCAACCCGCTCTGATACCAATTGTAGGATCCCAAGGCACCAAGGGGGGGTTGAATTGGTGTTAAAATCGAAAATGTCGATTTCACAAAAATCATCGCGAAAGTTTAAAATTGATTCATTAATCCTTTTAAATCAATGCAATTCAGATCATAAACATAATATGAGAGGGAGAGAGAGAGGGAGAATGCAAACACAAAGTGCACGGCTGGTTGTTGACGAGGTTCGGCCACACCTTGGCCTACGTCCCCGCTCCGACTTCTCGACCTTGAGATCGCCGGAGATTTCACTAAACTCTTCCTTTGCTCCAAATGGGGCAAGGAAGAAAAGTCTTTTACATCAATCACCTTTTCTCCGCTTCGAGAGGCAAGACAACCTCTCCTCCTAGGAAGCTAATCTTTTCTCTCGCTCAAGAGATAAGATATGAAGCCTCTTTTACACAGGAGCTCTCTCTATTTTTTTAAACAATTGTTTTTTCACAATTTTCTCATTCAAAACTATCTGTTATACTAGTCATTCCAGCCGGGGACCGGTCGATCATATTTATGAACTGGTCGACCGGCCTATATGACTGTTGCATTGATTTTCTCAGTTACCGCAGTTGGTCGGTTGACCGGACTATCGACTAGTACATGGACCGGTATCATCTCGATGTCGACCGGAGCAGGCTCAATATTGATCGGCCGATCGACGTCTCCATACGGTCGATCGATATTGTCTCGATCGGCCTTCTTTTCATCGATCGACTAGTTGACCGACCTGCACTATTTTGAGCATAACATTTTGCACAATTATCCAAATTAGATAATCTTGGATTCTATGAATAGCTAATAGGATTCTCTAAAACTTTGATATTCATCATCATCCAGAATCTAATTAAGATCATAGTCAATTATTTAATCAAATTTTAGTGCATAAAGTTATCCATTTTAATTAAACTTTTTCAGCATATAACTTTAATGTTTCGAATTTTGTATCATCAAATTATAATTATATAAGGCATTAAAACTTTGATCCAACATGGTGTTTCATGGCAGTGACAGTATCTATCACAGGCGTGAGTGGCCCCTTTTTATTCACTCGATTTCTACAGCTCGATCACGACCGTTCTGCGGGCCATCACGGCTGTGACAGTATTTGTCACAGGTGTCAGCGGCCCCTTTTTCTTCGCTCGGTTTCTATGGCTCGATCACGGCCGTTCCAAGGGCCATCACGACCGTCCAACCCAATTTTTACGCATTTTTTGCCACAAAACTCTTGGATAAACAATACAAATCATCAAGAACGATTCATGCATGTTCTCTAGGCATTAGAGGATCATAAGAACAAAAACATGGTAAATTATGAAATTTCTATGATTTAAGGTTCATTCCTTTCTAATCATGGATACACAACCCCTAGCCATTAAACCTATAAAATTCTAGGCATGAAACCTAAATCAGATTTAGAGAAGTACATGAAGTCCCTCAATCACAATTTCTACCAAGAACTAGGGTGTTCTTGGATCTTCCAATCCAATCATACAATCATTGAGAGGGAAGAGAGGGGTTTGGATCGCCTTTACATACCTTTCAATCCTTGTTTACTCTTCTTCTCTTTCTTCCACTTCTTCCTCTTCTTTCTCAAGCCCTAGCCGCCACGTGCACAATGACAGAAAAATAGGTTAACAAGGGGACTTGAGATCTTTAAATAGGGGGACATTAGGGTTTTGGGCCCAAATTGACCATTAATCTCAAATTACCTTTTTTTCTTCAAAATTTAGGGGTATTACACATATGTTGTAAAACCATCTGCGCATAACCCAAGCCTTATATTTCTTTCTTCACATGCAAATTTTGGATGCATACGATCAATATAAATTTAGTCAAATAAAAAACATTTGAAGTTAATAAATAGTAACTACAAATATTAAGATGTTAACCACTATTAACAATATTAACAACTATTAACAATATAAATCATAAACTAGTATCGATATTTACTACAAATCATATACATTAAATGAATATTAAGTACAAATCATAAATCAATGTTGACAAGTGTACCATGGGTATCAAGTAATTAGTAACAACAAGTTAATGACGATCGTGGTCGAATCATGGCCGATAGAGGCCAAATCATGACTGCCAGCTAGCCCGATCATGACCGCCAATGCCGAACTGGCTAGTGGCAGCCAGATCCAGCCAGTGGCGACCAGATCGTGGCCACCACTGGACGGATCCAGAGTGACGGTTGCCACTGACCAGATCTAGAGTGGTGGCCGGATTGGGCCGCTGCGGCTAGATTCGGAGTGGCAGGATCAAAGTTCCATACATCGAAAGTCGAACATGCCATGTGTGCAGCAGCCCGATATGGCTAGATCCTAAGTGGCCGGTTGGACTGACATCCGTCTTAACTTAACTTAACATTAATGTAATGGTCGCTTGTATACTATAATATAATATAGTAAATTTTAATATCGACGGTAACAACAATCAAAACTTTTGACGGATGCCTATCTGTCAAAAGTTTTGATGGCTTTAGCCATCGAAAACTACACAATATAATATATTAATCTAACTGTCTCTTATAGTCTATAATATAATATATTAAATTTGAATACCAAAGTCAATGACCATGGAAACTTTCAATGGCTTTAGCCTTCGGAAATTGCACAATATAATATATTAATCTAACTATCACTTATATTTGAAATTATAATATATTAAATTTGAATATCGACAGTCATAGCCATCAAAACTTTCGACGGAGGCTTATCCATCATAACTTTTGACATCTTGGGCCATGTGTCACGGACTAAAGTTCCACTTGGGAAAACCTTAGCGCGATCGGCCTTGGAAACTTCTCTGCACGAAGATCCAAGCAGCCTGACCGGGCATCCTCACGACGACCGCACAAGTACGCAGCGGAAGAGAAAATAAGATGAGACCAGCACAAGGGAGAAGAACACTCAAAGTTGTGGGGGAAAGCGGATCTATTCAACTCCAAACAACAATGCTGACAACTCTCGAGGAATGCTGAATGCCGAGTGAATGAAAGATGAGTACAAAGGCCGACTCTAGGGGACTATTTATACAAGTATGTGGGGAGAAATAACTTTAAGTCCCTCTGATATGGCCGAGATTCTAGGAATCCTCTCGATCTCCCTATTGATAAGTTCAGATCTTCCTCCTTGATCTTCTCAATTGTTATTCGGGATCTCCTTTCGATTCTCTAGCCAATCTCGTTGGGTAATCCACCACGATTCCCTCGATCTGTAAAAACCCCTTGGTTGGCATGAGATCTTATCTTCAAGTCCCTTATGATCTTCTTACCAGAAACCACCTGGGAAGATCCTCATAATCTTCCTAAGATCCTATAGTTATCCTTCCTCGATATCCACAGGTTCTCCCTAATCTGGTCACCAGGTTGTTGGTTGGAATAATCCACCGGATTACTCCTCAAGATCTCCAACTAGAAAGAACCTCCTGATCCTCCTAATTTGTTGGGATAAGATGGCTGGCCCGATCCTGCATAATCTTGGTGGATATGGTGCAACTCCATCATATCTTCGGATGCCAACTTTCCCCGCGAGTAACCAACGCTTGATCATCGCGGCCAGCTGTCCTACCTGACTTCTGCCAACCTTCCAGACACTTTGGGATAAGACAATTTTGCTAGGGATGATATCGCCCCTCCCCGTGGCCAAACCGAGCGTTCTGCCAAACTGGGCATCCTGCCAAAGTGCTCAGAGTGCCTAACTGTGCATCTTGCCAAAGTGGGCAACGCCTGCGTCCCAGCTTTGCCTGCGCACCGTCCCACACTCGTCCTAGGACGTAGCTGAAGAATGGGGCGTGACATCTTCCCCACCAAACCGCATCGTTGTCCTTGGCGACCTTCGACCTCTAGTTGTGGTTGCATCTCACGTCCACCTCTGTCTTAACTTGGCTTGAAGGAATAACTTGGTGAAGCTCCTTCTAGAACCACCTCCTCGTCGTGGCACCTTGCTGTCCCAAGGTGTCACCATCATCACCATTGATCACTTGCTGATCACTATATGATTTTAACCCATTTTAGATGCAATTCATACATATCGAGTCTCACTTTTGCCTATTTTTGGGCCAATTATACTTGGAATGCAAACTTTGTGATAACTAGTTGATATTCCTCATTTCATACTTAATTCCATGTGCATAGAGGTTCTGAAATGCCAAAATCCATTAATATTTAAATTCTATGCCAAGTTATCATTTTGAGGACAAGTTATCATTCCTAAGTGTCAAGTTATCATTATTTTGAATGAACTTATTTTCAATGGTTTTCTTGCCCTAAATCCATCATTATTATGTATAAATCATATTTGGATAGTCACATCTCAACTTGTGCAAAGTTTTAAGTCCATTTGAACAAGTTATCATTTTTCAAGTGCCAAGTTATCGTTAAAGGGCAATTCTGTCATTTCGACATGCAAAACCATTAATTCTGCACAAGAACCTTAAGCAATCATCTTATTATTGTTCTAACTCATTGCTGGTCAAATTTCATCACATTTGGATAATCAAAACTCAAGTTATGACAAGTTATCGTTTTTAAGTCATATAAGTTATCGTTTTTGGGGCACTCAAGTTATCACTTTTAGGAATCTCATTCATATTTGATTTCTGACCTCACTCACTTGTCACTCTAATCAATTTGATGCCTGAAATGCTTTGAACCACCCATATTAGGACATTTTCCAAGATTTTCATAAAGTTATCATTCCGGGCCCCTTAATTCATTAATTTTGATACAAGTTTTCATTCCTGCACAACACCTAATACCATTTGATATCTGAGCTAGCAACTATCATTATCCTAATTGTTATTTGTCAAAATACCATTCAAGGGCTTTGATGCTTGCTGTTTGGGGATTTGTAGCAGGGAGAAAGGTGGCCAAAAAGTGGAAAAAGTAGGGGGGGACCATCTACTTTTTCCTGCACCAAAAAGGAATCTGCAGCTGGAATTTCAGAGGGATGGACAGGTGGCTGCAATCAGGAGGATTAGAACATTTAGATGCTGATCAAAGGGTGGAAAGGAGTGATATATAAGCTGGATTTTTCTGGAGGAGAAGAAGGCTGGTCATTCAAGGGTTTGGAGCAAGGCAAGGCTGCAAAGGATTCTGGTGGAGGAGCTGCTGGCCAGGAAGCTTCAAAGAACCATGAATTGTATCTGTTTCTTACCCCATTTGATGTCAAATCTTGTAAATATGAGGAGCTAAACTCCATTTCTTCTAGGATAGGGTAGTAGTTTAGATTAGTTTTGGATGGATATGGACTGTTTTATAATTCCTGCACTGAATCATTTCTGATTTTCAGATTTCAGAAACTTCTTTACTGATTTATGCTATGCTACTATTAGATCTAATTGTAACCAATGACTGAGAAGTATTACTTGATCTAATCATTCTACAGAAGTGAATTAAGAGTTAATGTCAGTTTTCTGATTTCATTCAATTGCAATTCTGATTTCTGATTTGGTTTTCTGATTTTTGAATTTGATTCCTATAAATATCAGAATCTGTTCTTCATTTCTAACCTGATTAATTGAGTCTTTGGGATGTTGGTATTGTCTCTATTTTGTTCAGAAATGAATCAAGATTGTTTGGGCAATCATTTGACTCAAACCAGATTTTCCATTAATTCTTGAACAGAAATCAGAAATCTGATTTTTCTGGTTTTACATTTCTGAAATCTGAAGTGTTATAAATCTGATCTTGTCATTTGAAGACCCTATTTGTATTTATAACTGAGAAGTTATCATTTGGTCTAACCCTTGTTCAGAAATGAATCAAGAATCAATGCAAAGTTCTAGATACAAACCCAATTAGAATTCTGATTTCTACTTTCTGAAATCTGATTTTTTCTGAAATCTGAATTCTGATTTTCTTGGGCTGTTTGAATCTGATTGTCATTGGGGATTGAATTAATTGAACAACTGAGAGGTTAACATCTATCCCAATCTTGTTCAGAAATGAATTGAGAAGCTTTCACATTCCTATGATTCAAATCTGATTTGATTTTTCCTGATTTGAATGAGTTGCTGATTTCTAGTTTCCTGAATTCCAAAATCTGATTTCCTGTTTTTTTGGATCTGATTGTCATCAAGGATTGGATAATTGAATAGTTGAGAGGCTAATATATGCCATGATCTTATTCAGAAATGAATCAAGATCATTGACAATTCAGAATTCAAATCTGATTTTTCCAAAATCTGATTTCTTAGTTTGATTCTAAATTCTATTTTCTGATTGTTTGGAATCTGAATTGCCAATTGTTAATCCCTATTTTATTCAAATCACTGAGAGGTGTACTCTAGGAATCCCTTGCAGTCCAGAGATGGGTCAAGGGGCATTTGGCAAATTTGAATTCCATCAATCCACATTGCTGATTTTTTCAGAAATGCTGATTTCTGTTTTCTCATTTAATTAACTTCTGATTTCCATTGTCAACCCTCATATTAATCCACTACTGAGAGGTAGTCTTAAGGGCTTCTTTGAGATCCAGAGATGGGCCAAGGAGCAATGGGAATTATGAACTCATGTGGCCATATGGTTTGCATTTCCAATTGAGTGTGTTTGTGTGGATTTCAATTTATTTTGCAACCGAGAGGATGATTTTGAATCTCCCTTGAATTCAGAGATGAAACATGGAACACAAGCACCATTATTGAGTATATTTTATCCTGGTTTGGTTGATTGGAATGATTCCATCTTTTTATGATTGCAAATGCAAGTTATCATTCCAAACTTCCTAGAATTGCAAAAAATTAGCATTGAATCTTTCTTTTGAGCCCAATGATAACTTGATTTTCAGTGAGGACCCTCTTTTGATTCAACCTAGCTAACAATTATATAATCATATATTGCTTAGTTAGAGGCCAATTGAGTTGTGGGAACAACCATTTTCAAGTTGAATCAAAAGTTGGACATTTAATGATAACTTGTTCCATTCCATCCTTAATTAATTTAGATGAACCCCAAATCCTAGAAGAACCTTCCTCATAGATAGTTAAACCTTTTTAGACTTCATTCTAGCATTTATAATTCAGTTTTGATAAATTTCCAAAATCCAAAAATCTGTTATCATTTCACTTTCCATAAAAAAAAATCTGTTTTCACTTCCCTTTGAAAATCTGTTTTTAGCCATTAAAGTAGAACTAATTTAGATTGTTTTAGGGTGCCTTAGACTTCAAATTCTTGTGGATACGACAACCTGAGTCTACTACAACTTACCTATGCACTTGCAGCTAGTGAGTTGGGAGACCAAAAAAAAAAATGAAAAAATTGACATTTTCTTAAATTTCAGCAAGTTATCACTAGAAAACCCAAATATCACTATCAAGTTTTTGGCGCCGTTGCCGGGGATTTGAGGTCAATTAGGCTAACTTAGATAGTTTAGATTAGTTTTAGATTAGTTTTTAGTTTATTTGTTAGGCTAATTTTCAGTTTTTGCAAGTTATCATTTCTTACTTTTCATTTTTGTCTAGTTTTCATTTCTTTCTTGAATTTGATACTTTTGAATCTCTTTATGCAGGACTTGGACCATCAAGAGGAACATTACCAATCAGATCCTGAACCTGAAAGAAGATTTTTAAGAAGAAGGAGATTGCAAAGGCTTGAGGCAAGGAGAAGGATATTTGAAGAAGAAGAGGAAGAAGCATACAACCTTGAATTTGAAAGAGTTATGAATCAAAATATGGCAGCTCCTAGAACTCTTAGGGACTGTTATTCACCAAGCAATGCAAGGAATCAACAAGGGGGAGGAGCCTTAGCACCTGTGGCAAATTTTGAAGTTAATCCAGCCTTGATTTCTATGATTAGGCAAAGTCAGTTTTCTGGACTTGGGACTGAAGATCCAGCATGTCATTTGGACAATTTTAAGGAGATATGCAGCACTGTGAACTTCAATAATATCCCCATGAATGCAGTGTATATGAGATTATTTCCCTTCTCACTCAAGGACAAGGCCAAGATATGGTTTAAAGGATTGAATCCTGAAGAGGTAGCCACTTGGGAATCAATTGTTCAATTGTTCCTTTCAGAATTCTTTCCTCCTTCAAAAACTGATAACTTCAGGGATCAAATAGTGAGGTTCTATCAGTTGGACCAAGAAAATATTTGTGAGGCATGGCAAAGGCTTCAAGGATTATTAAGGGCATGTCCCCATCATGGTTTTGAGAAGTGGCAGCTAGTCAACTATTTTCATAAGGGATTGAACTACCCTAGCAAGGTGGCATTTGATACTGCTGCAGGAGGCATCTTTGCATCTAAAAACATTGATGAAGCTTATCAACTCATTGAAAACATAGCCAAGAATCACCACTTCCTTACCCATGATAGAACCAGGAGGCCACCCATGGACAATTCAGTGAATCAATTGTCCACTCAACTTGAAGAGGTGCTGTACAAGACTTTGGAGAGGTTGAACTTGACTCCCAATGGCAATAGGACTTCCAATTCTGAAATAAGGTGTTGTGTATGTGGGAATCAAGGCCATGTGTCAGAGAATTGCAACTTAATTATGCAGCAAGTGGACCAAAATGTGGATCAAATCAATGCTGTGGGCAATTATGGAATCAAACCTCCTGCTGAATTTTATACTCCAGAAAACAGGAATCATCCATACTTTTCTTACAAGGGCAACAACTATCAAGGAGCTCCTATGCAAAATTCAAATTGGCAGCCCAAAATCCTGCCAAGGAATCAGCCACCACCTTATGGAAATCAAGGCCAAAGTGCACCAATTCAAAGAAATCTGTATGAGCCACCACCTCAAGTCCAAGCATCACAATTCCAAAATGAAATGAAGGAGATGCTTCAACAAATTCTGAAGAAGCAGGACAGCCAAGGAGAGGAGATTTTGAAGATCAATTCTAGATTGGATGCCATGAATGCAAATCAGAAATTGTTGGAAAGCCAAATTGCTCAACAAGCTAGTACATCCACTAGATCTCCCTTATTCTTTCCTGGACAGCCAGAAGTGAACCCAAAGGAACAAGTCCATGCTATCCAGCTCAGGAGTGGAAGAATGGTTGAGGAGCCAATGAAGGAAGTTGAGGATGATCAAGTCAATTCAGATTTAAAAGTTGCTAAAGAGCCAAGTGAAGAACCTGAGGTGGAAATCAGGAATTCAGGCCCCAAGATTGAAGCAAAAGCTAGAGTCTTTGACAAAGTACCTTTCCCTCAAAGGCTAATAAGGCAAGGCAGGACCAGCAATATGGAAAGTTTTTGGAAATCCTGAAGAAGTTAAATATCAATGTGCCATTTGTGGAGGCAATTCAGGAGATGCCCTCCTATGCAAAGTTTTTGAAGGAAATCCTAACCAAGAAAAGGAGGATTATGGAGCATGACACTATTACCTTGACTGGGGAAGCCTCTGCAATCATCCAAAATAAATTGCCACCCAAGTTGAAAGATCCAGGAAGCTTCTCCATACCTTGTGAAATTGGAAATAGGAAGATTCAAAGGGCAATATGTGATTTGGGTGCATCAGTGAGTGTCATACCTCTTTCACTTTGTAGGGAACTTGAAGTTGGAGATTTGAAGCCTACAAATTTGTCTCTACAGCTGGCAGACAAATCCATCAAGTACCCACATGGAATCATTGAGGACATACCCCTCAAAGTTGGCAAATTCTACATACCAGTAGATTTTGTGGTACTTGACATGGATGAGGACTTGAATACCCCCATTCTTCTTGGGAGACCCTTCTTAGCCACTGCTGGGGCTGTCATTGATGTCAAGGAGGGCAGATTGACCTTTCAAATTGGGGAGGAGAAGATAGAATTTAATTTGGCACAGGTTATCAGTAGACCAAATTTTCAGGAAAATGATTTTGAGGAAGGACAGCTAGATCAAGTGGTAGAGCAAGCTTCAGCTATAATTCATATTGAAGATCCAATGCAAAAGTGTCTAATGTTTGATCATTTGAAAGAATTGGAGGATCCAGAGGCTGCAACATATCAATCTGCATTGAGTTTATCCAAATCAGTAGAAAATTCAGAAAATCAGCACCAATTGCAAGAAGTTATCACTGCTGAGCAAGGCAACTCAACTCAAACCAATTCTTTCAAATTGGAACTCAAGCCTCTCCCCAATAACCTGAAGTATGAATTATTGGGGGAGAATTCAACATTTCCAGTTATCATCAATGCAAACCTGCCCAAGAATCAAGTTGATGAGCTGCTGAAAAAACTAAGGCTGTCCAAGGAGCTGATTCTACAAGATTTGCCACTAGCTCCTAGCTGATTTCACCTTGTATCAATGTCTATCCAAAGACATTAAAGAAAGGCACTTCTTGGGAGGTAACCCAAGCCACTTTACACTTAATCTTTCTGTTTTTGCAGGAATAAGGGATGAGGAACATGTTCAATTCACAAGTCTCAACTTCAGGGAGTACCCATACCCCCTTATTTTTTATTTTTGCACTGAAAACTTAATGATAACTGATAATATTTTTCTCATTATGCTACATTGATCATATTATCATCTGAATTAACATTCATTTCAGTTATCCCAATCTATTATAGCCCAATTTTAGTGAATTTCAGAAATTCCCAATACATTGCTAAATTCTGTACTAAAAAAAATCTGATTAGTTGCAAATCTACCATTCCACTGATATCCTTTGTTTCTCTGCAGGATCAGTTGCAACTAATGAAGGTTAGACCACCCAAGGCTTCTGGATGAAGTGCCAAGAGAATTCAAACGCCCAATTTAATGCATTTCAATCCCACCCAGCCCTCTCCCTTGCTTCTATTTTTCAACCCTGAGGACAGTGTTGAGAATAAGCTTGGGGGAGGAAACCTGGTGCTTTTCTAACCTTTACACCATGTTTTCAATTGATTTTAATGTTCATATCATAATTCATACCAGGTTATCATTGGTTTTCATAAATTATCACTAGTTATCACTCGGTTATCAATTTTTTGACCCAACTCAATTCTGAATTCATTTTGAATCTGAAATGGGTAGAATACTTTATTTTGACAGTGGGTGCACTCCAATACCAAGTGGCCAACTTGGCCATTAGCCTTCTTGCTTTAATTGGCATTATGAATTCAGATGCATTTGAATAAAATTTTTAGTTGAAATTTTTTCCTTTTTGTGGGTCACACTAGTTGATACTTATGGATTGAATTAGTAATATCAGATGTCTAGAAAGGAGTCAAGGCTTTTGCTGCCATGCTAAATAGGAAAACTTGACTTTTTGGATAAAGGGATCTAAACTATACTTGAGTTTGAACTATTGCATGAACAGGATAGAAAAATGAGAAAAGGAAAAGTAAAAAGTCGTATGCATGCATAGAAAAAAGGAAGAGAGCAAAACTTCCAAAGGAATCTCTCTTCAATGCAAAAAGAAAAAAAAAATAGGAGAGCAAAACTTCCAAAGGAATCTCTCCTAAAGAAAGCATGAATAAAAATCAGGTGCTAAACCTGTTTATATGCATTTCATGAATAAAAGTCAGGTGTTAAACCTGTTTAATCAATTCAAAACCTGTTCATGAAGAGATTTGTAGTTCAACCCCTTTGTAAAGTTGACAATTCCTACAATTCAAACATGTTATTGCTAGTACTTCTTCCATGGCTTAAATTTGCTTTAGCCTCTGTGATTCCATAGCTAGAAATTGAGTTTTTGGAAAGAATGAAGTGTTGGCAAAGTGGGAAACTCATTGGATTCAATTCAGCTAATCTTTACTTCATTTGTGGACTTTTAATTCAAGTTTGTCCTTAATTTCTGAATGTTTTGCTTGAGGACAAGCAAAAGGCTAAGCTTGGGGGAGTTTGATCACTTGCTGATCACTATATGATTTTAACCCATTTTAGATGCAATTCATACATATCGAGTCTCACTTTTGCCTATTTTTGGGCCAATTATACTTGGAATGCAAACTTTGTGATAACTAGTTGATATTCCTCATTTCATACTTAATTCCATGTGCATAGAGGTTCTGAAATGCCAAAATCCATTAATATTTAAATTCTATGCCAAGTTATCATTTTGAGGACAAGTTATCATTCCTAAGTGTCAAGTTATCATTATTTTGAATGAACTTATTTTCAATGGTTTTCTTGCCCTAAATCCATCATTATTATGTATAAATCATATTTGGATAGTCACATCTCAACTTGTGCAAAGTTTTAAGTCCATTTGAACAAGTTATCATTTTTCAAGTGCCAAGTTATCGTTAAAGGGCAATTCTGTCATTTCGACATGCAAAACCATTAATTCTGCACAAGAACCTTAAGCAATCATCTTATTATTGTTCTAACTCATTGCTGGTCAAATTTCATCACATTTGGATAATCAAAACTCAAGTTATGACAAGTTATCGTTTTTAAGTCATATAAGTTATCGTTTTTGGGGCACTCAAGTTATCACTTTTAGGAATCTCATTCATATTTGATTTCTGACCTCACTCACTTGTCACTCTAATCAATTTGATGCCTGAAATGCTTTGAACCACCCATATTAGGACATTTTCCAAGATTTTCATAAAGTTATCATTCCGGGCCCCTTAATTCATTAATTTTGATACAAGTTTTCATTCCTGCACAACACCTAATACCATTTGATATCTGAGCTAGCAACTATCATTATCCTAATTGTTATTTGTCAAAATACCATTCAAGGGCTTTGATGCTTGCTGTTTGGGGATTTGTAGCAGGGAGAAAGGTGGCCAAAAAGTGGAAAAAGTAGGGGGGGACCATCTACTTTTTCCTGCACCAAAAAGGAATCTGCAGCTGGAATTTCAGAGGGATGGACAGGTGGCTGCAATCAGGAGGATTAGAACATTTAGATGCTGATCAAAGGGTGGAAAGGAGTGATATATAAGCTGGATTTTTCTGGAGGAGAAGAAGGCTGGTCATTCAAGGGTTTGGAGCAAGGCAAGGCTGCAAAGGATTCTGGTGGAGGAGCTGCTGGCCAGGAAGCTTCAAAGAACCATGAATTGTATCTGTTTCTTACCCCATTTGATGTCAAATCTTGTAAATATGAGGAGCTAAACTCCATTTCTTCTAGGATAGGGTAGTAGTTTAGATTAGTTTTGGATGGATATGGACTGTTTTATAATTCCTGCACTGAATCATTTCTGATTTTCAGATTTCAGAAACTTCTTTACTGATTTATGCTATGCTACTATTAGATCTAATTGTAACCAATGACTGAGAAGTATTACTTGATCTAATCATTCTACAGAAGTGAATTAAGAGTTAATGTCAGTTTTCTGATTTCATTCAATTGCAATTCTGATTTCTGATTTGGTTTTCTGATTTTTGAATTTGATTCCTATAAATATCAGAATCTGTTCTTCATTTCTAACCTGATTAATTGAGTCTTTGGGATGTTGGTATTGTCTCTATTTTGTTCAGAAATGAATCAAGATTGTTTGGGCAATCATTTGACTCAAACCAGATTTTCCATTAATTCTTGAACAGAAATCAGAAATCTGATTTTTCTGGTTTTACATTTCTGAAATCTGAAGTGTTATAAATCTGATCTTGTCATTTGAAGACCCTATTTGTATTTATAACTGAGAAGTTATCATTTGGTCTAACCCTTGTTCAGAAATGAATCAAGAATCAATGCCAAGTTCTAGATACAAACCCAATTAGAATTCTGATTTCTACTTTCTGAAATCTGATTTTTTCTGAAATCTGAATTCTGATTTTCTTGGGCTGTTTGAATCTGATTGTCATTGGGGATTGAATTAATTGAACAACTGAGAGGTTAACATCTATCCCAATCTTGTTCAGAAATGAATTGAGAAGCTTTGACATTCCTATGATTCAAATCTGATTTGATTTTTCCTGATTTGAATGAGTTGCTGATTTCTGGTTTCCTGAATTCCAAAATCTGATTTCCTATTTTTTTGGATCTGATTGTCATCAAGAATTGGATAATTGAATAGTTGAGAGGCTAATATATGCCATGATCTTATTCAGAAATGAATCAAGATCATTGACAATTCAGAATTCAAATCTGATTTTTCCAAAATCTGATTTCTTAGTTTGATTCTAAATTCTATTTTCTGATTGTTTGGAATCTGAATTGCCAATTGTTAATCCCTATTTTATTCAAATCACTGAGAGGTGTACTCTAGGAATCCCTTGCAGTCCAGAGATGGGTCAAGGGGCATTTGGCAAATTTGAATTCCATCAATCCACATTGCTGATTTTTTTAGAAATGTTGATTTCTGTTTTCTCATTTAATTAACTTCTGATTTCCATTGTCAACCCTCATATTAATCCACTACTGAGAGGTAGTCTTAAGGGCTTCTTTGAGATCCAGAGATGGGCCAAGGAGCAATGGGAATTATGAACTCATGTGGCCATATGTTTTGCATTTCCAATTGAGTGTGTTTGTGTGGATTTCGATTTATTTTGCAACCGAGAGGTTGATTTTGAATCTCCCTTGAATTCAGAGATGAAACATGGAACACAAGCACCATTATTGAGTATATTTTATCCTGGTTTGGTTGATTGGAATGATTCCATCTTTTTATGATTGCAAATGCAAGTTATCATTCCAAACTTCCTAGAATTGCAAAAAATCAGCATTGAATCTTTCTTTTGAGCCCAATGATAACTTGATTTTCAGTGAGGACCCTCTTTTGATTCAACCTAGCTAACAATTATATAATCATATATTGCTTAGTTAGAGGCCAATTGAGCTGTGGGAACAGCCATTTTCAAGTTGAATCAAAAGTTGGACATTTAATGATAACTTGTTCCATTCCATCTTTAATTAATTTAGATGAACCCCAAATCCTAGAAGAACCTTCCTCATAGATAGTTAAACCTTTTTAGACTTCATTCTAGCATTTATAATTCAGTTTTGATAAATTTCCAAAATCCAAAAATCTGTTATCATTTCACTTTCCATAAAAAAAAATCTGTTTTCACTTCCCTTTGAAAATCTGTTTTTAGCCATTAAAGTAGAACTAATTTAGATTGTTTTAGGGTGCCTTAGACTTCAAATTCTTGTGGATACGACAAACCTGAGTCTACTACAACTTACCTGTGCACTTGCAGCTAGTGAGTTGGGAGACCAAAAAAAAAAATGAAAAAATTGACATTTTCTTAAATTTCAGCAAGTTATCACTAGAAAACCCAAATATCACTATCAACCATCAGTCATTGTTCTTCGGAGCATGGTGCACCACCTCTCACGCACGCCCTGGGACAAGAGTCACATATCGAGTCCCTGACGCCCTTCCGCCTGGTATGTGGTCGACGTCTCGGCCACCTCCAAACTTCGCCGACCTGAGAAGTGCATCCACCTCGCTGCTCGACTAGGCTAGCATGTTGCACCTGAACACGTCCTTCAGTGCTGACTTCTTCCTCCCACGATCTTGGGTATGGCCGCCTGCCATGGCCCCAAAATCTACCTTCATAGGCAGTCCTATTTGTGGATAGGGCTTGCTCGTCCTCGTCCATAGGAGGTCTTCAGCTTCCCTTGCCAACTTCAGTGAAGACCATCTTCTTGATGTCTCCACACTTGGGGCGGTCGATGTGGGCTTCGGCCGCCTTGCACCCGATCTTGAGCCTCAGGGAATCGGATCCCTCAGCGGACCCTCCCATGCTGGATCTGACTAGAGAAGTCACTTCAACTTGGCTACTTCATTGTTAGGCCAAGCCCTCGAGCCTCCGTCATTGTCAGGCCTCTCACTGGGGTCGTTGGGACAATCCCATTGGAGACGGGGACCATCACATGCCTAGCACCTGAGTACGATCCGTCGCAGGCGCTTCCATCCTTTGCCACCCCGAGTGTTGGCCTTACCTCCATTTGAGGTCGATGAGCTTGCATCATCAGGATCATCCCACGCCATGCCACTTTTCTAGATGTTCTCCTCGATGCGAGCACGCTGCTGAGTGATCTCTTCCTCCATGAAGACGATTCGGTTGGTTAGTCACTTCTTCGACCTCGCCACTTCCGTAGCCATCGCGCCTCTGAACTTTGCTTCACAGGAGTGGATGATTGGGACGAATCCTTCGAGTCTCAGCACTCGAGCCATCAACCCATCCATGTTTTTTTGATACTCCAAAGAAACCTTCTCTCCGATCCGCTCGACCGCAGAGTCACCTCCGCATGTCTCCTCCCTCAAGATCGTTGCCAATGTGTGTGACTTAGGCTCCTCCCTAGTCGCTGGTACTTCATGTCATCCTTCCTGTAACACCAACCAAAGACCTTCATGGGTCAGCGTTAGCTCCTCAAAGATGTCGATGAAGTCCATGCCGAGAGCAAGACGGTGGTCATCTAGCTCGATGATTGTCATGTCAAGAGCGCCTTTCCATGTTTCGATCTGCATTAGAACATCTCTTACAACGCTGAGGATGGGCTGGGATGCAGTGTTCACTATCTTCACAAGACCTGGCTCCCTCACGTAAGAAACGTCCAGGCACGCAGCCTCTTGTGCTGCCAAGAAGGTATGTGTCGCCCCTGTATCAATCAGGGCAGTCATCGTGGAGCTCTTCACGCTGACCTCTGCGAACATCAGATCCCTCGTGGCTTGCTTCTTGCCCCAGTTGGGGATAGTGCCTGCTGTGGCTGATAAGGCCATAATGGAACCCATGTGGGCGGTTCCTCCTCCTTTGTCAAAAGTCGACGCCGTGGCCGCCAGGCTCGCCTTCTTGTCGCACTCCCTCGCGAAATGCAGACCTCCAAAGATGTAGCACCTGACAGGGCTTCCTTGGGTCGCCTCTGGTCAAAGTTGTACCCTTCATTTCTCCTCTCTTGCCATCGTTCTTTTTGTCGGCAAGGCGTCCCTTCTCATCCCCTTGTTCGTGGTCTTAGCTACCGTGACAAAATCACGATTGACCGAGAACTCCGCCAAGGCCTCCGTCGCAACTAGAGCCTCCTTCATGGTGATACTTTTGGCCTTTTGACCTCTTAAGCTGCCCATGGCTTCTGGACCTTTAGGAAAAAGTATAGCTAGGGAACTCCTCCATGGTCCCTGGCATCTCTAGCATGATCCGCTGGAAGCACTCGATGTACTCCTTCATCGAGCCGGTTTGACGTAGCGCCGTCACCTTCGTCATGGCAACCTCCAGGGCATTGCCAGGGTAGACCTGCTTCTTCAGTTCTCGGGTGAAGTCCTTCCACGTGTTGATGACGATCGTGCCCTTCGCGATTTCACCCTCCATATGCCTCCACCACAAAAGCGCATCGTCCGCCAGGTACCGGACAGCCATGTCGATCTGGTCCCTCTCCGCCAAGATATCACAAATGTCACGGACTAAAGTTCCACCAGGGAAAATCTTAGCACGACCGGCCTTGGAAACTTCTCTGCACGAAGATCCAAGCAGCCTGATCGGGCATCCTCACGACGATCACACAAGTACGCAGCGGAAGAAAAAATAAGATGAGACAAGCACAAGGGAGAAGAACACTCAAGGTTGTGGGGGAAAGCGGACCTATTCAACTCCAAACAACAATGCCGACAACTCTCGACGAATGTTGAATGCTGAGTGAATGAAAGCTGAGTACAAAGGCTGACTCTAGGGGCCTATTTATACAAGTTGGTGGGGAGAAACTACTTTAAGTCCCTCTTATATGGCCGAGATTCTAGGATCCCTCTCGATTTCCCTGTTGATAAGCTAAGATCTTCCTCCTTGATCTTCTCTGTTGTTATCCGGGATCTCCTCTTGATTCTCTAGCTGATCACGTCGGGTAATCATCCACGATTTCCTTGATCTGCAAAAACCCCCTGGTTGGCATGGGATCTTATCTTCAAGTCCCTTATGATGTTCTCACCAGAAACTGCCTGGGAAAATCCTCGTAATGTTCTCGAGATCTTGTAGTTATCCTTCCTCGATATTCGCAAGTTCTCCCTGATCTGCTCACCAGGTTGTTGGTTGGAATAGTCCACCTGATTACTCCTGATCTTCTCCTCAAGATCTCCAACTAGATAGATCCTCCTGATCCTCCTGATCCTCCTGATTTGTTTGGATAAGATGGCTGGCCCGATCCTGCATGATTATGGCAGATATGGTGCAACTCCATCATATCTTCGGTTGACAACTTTCCTTGCATGTAACCAACGCTTGATCCTCGTGGCTAGCTGTCCTGCCTGACTTCTGCCGACCTTCCGGACACTTTGGGATGAGCCAATTTTGCTCGTGATGATCTCGCCCCTCCCCGTGGTGAAACTGAGCGTTCTACCATACTGGGCGTCCTGCCAAAGTGCGCAGAGTGCCAAAGTGTGCATCTTGCCAAAGTGGGCGCCGCCTGCATCCCAGCTTTGTCTGCGCACCATCCCACGCTCGTCCTGGGATGTAGCCGAAGAATGGGGCATGACTCATGGGAACTTTCGACGGATAAGCATCTGTCGAAACTTATGACGACTCTAACCGTAAAAAATATTGACATCTCTACTTCAATAGGATTCTTGTATTTGTCAAAAAATCCTTTTGAAATTGAGAAGGATTTGTGACTGTTGAAAAACATCCATCTGAAATCATAGTTTTCTTGTAGAGTACCACATATAGATGTCTTTATTTGAGTATTAAATATTATAATATTAAATAATACTATATTTTCTTTGAATATGAATTTAATTAATATTATAGGGAGATCTCGACCAAAAGAGGGAGTTGAAAATTTTTGCTCAACACTACATGCACGTTTGTTGACAACCCAGATCTTTAATACAGGCTTGTTAGTCTTTTGTGCAAAAATCCTAGAGCCTCCCCAATATAAGGATCTTAAGTCCTCTTGTTAATCACTTTTCGCTCATATGTGGACTTGACAACTAGGGATTGAGGAAGGAGAGCTAGAGGAACAAAGGAGAAAAAGACCAAGGAAAAAAAATAAGAACGATCAAGGTATGTAAAGGGGATCCAAACCCTTCTCTCCCCTCTCAACGTTTGCATGATTGGATTGAGAGCAATAGGGGCACCTTGTTCCTTCTATAGATTTGATTGGGGGCTGCATGTGTAATAATTAGATCTAAAAAGTGTTTTTATATGATTCATGTTCCTGATCTAGCATGCTTAGATAGACATGCTACAGATTGATGCATGAAAAATACAAAATATAATTAGCCATGCATTTAATGACATTTTGATTCATTTTCATATAGCATGCATCGATTTATGTCTTTATTTTATTTAATTTTATAAAAATATAAATCTATCCAAATTATATATTTTATTACAGAAAAAAGAAGAAAATTATATTATGAAGCCAATGAAGAAAATTGGGTTCAAATCGGAGTTAAGGAGCCAAAAAGTGAAAATTAGTGGAGGCTGCCAAGACTGAAATGAATATAACAGGCCATGAGAGGACTATAACGACTGTAACAGTAGGGTTGTGAAATTGTTGTAATGGCCCGTTAAAATGCCAAATTTCGCCCACAAATTTGTTCGAGTTACGGGCCGTGAAAACACAACATTTACCCTGATTTAGACACTGTAAGGTCATGAAATCAGTGTTATGGGCCGTGAAAACCATATTACGGACTATTACGAAGCTCTTAGGAGGCATTACATAGTCTGATTTCGAAATTTCTTCCACTTTTCTTGGGAATTTCAATTGCAGATCAATTCCAAATTTTATCGTGTCACAGGGGTCATTAGGGAACATATTTACTCAGATTTGAAGAAGTTTTGGATAGTTTTAAAGTGCAATTAAAGTTTATTCTGAATTTTTATTATTTTGACATAAAAAGACTCCCAATCAAATCGAAACTTTCCCAAAAACTTTGGGACGCCTAGAGGCTATAAAAAGAGGCCCTAGGAGATAAAAAAATCGGTGCTTGGTGTGCTTAGGTGCTTGAGACCTGGGAATTCGTGCCTTATGCAAGAGAAAAAAATTTCAAGGCTTGAAGATCAACCGAAGGAGAAGATATATATATAATACTATACGTATGTTATAGTATTGTTGTATATTATACACATAACAAAGAAGTTTGCACCATCCGTTCCTAACTAATTTATCTAATATAATAAATATTATATATAATATAATAAATACATAATTAATTTGTACATTTATTATATTAAAAATTTTGAATAAGTCATAACCCATAAGTTAAGGTTCAAAGTTTAATAAATTCTAGACTAAATGAAGGGAAAAAAAAGTAGCAACATGAGAGTAAAGGAACAAGTATAAATATAGGAGACTAGTGGGCCAATGTGATTGTCTATGGATAAAGTCCGTCATTAGACATTTTTCAAATTTATAATAATAGAATTTATAAAATTATCTCTCAACAAAATAAAATAATAAAAAAATTGACTGGCCCAAAAATCATGGATCAACCTAATTTTTCTTTTGCCCATTTTGGCTTGTTTTGATCGGTTCAACCCAATTTGATTAGGAGTTCGATTTTAGGGCTTATAATAGACCATCTTGGTGGCACATCAACGGTTGGACTGGTTTGACCGGCCGGTCTGGTCCGACCTTGATAACACTGCTCCATGCGAGATGTAAGTTGATCCCAACTCTCAATCCCAATAATCTTTGGCTCCTCTAGTCTCGCCTTATTCACGCGGTCTTGCATCCAGTTCCTATAATTGAGGGTGTATTTCTCAATGAGATCATAGCCTTCATTTACATTTTTAGCCATAAAAGTGCCACCAGTAGCACAGTCTAAACAACCCTTCGACTTAGTTGATAATCCACTAGAGAATGTTTGGATTATCATTCATTTTTGGAATCCATGATGAGGACACATTCACTGCATGCCTTTAAATCTCTCCCAAGCTTCGTGATGCCCTCATGTTCCCCCTGGTAGGAGGTAATCTGGTTATGCATCTCCATTATCTTTATAGGTGGGAAATCTTGTCAAGAATGTTGTCACCAAGTGGTCCCATGTCCGAATGGTGTCAAGCTCCAATTTATTGGCCTTATTTCTCAAGGAGAAGAGGAATAGGCACAATCGAATAACATCACTAGTGACATCGTGGCATTTAAAATGGTGCATAATCAAGGAATGTAACACATTACTTATTAAGATCTTCATGCGGCAATCCGGCAAATTGGTTTTAGCCCAAAACAACTATCGGAGCTAGGTTCAGTAGAATCGGTTTACTGCCACCTCAGATCTTAGGATTCAAATAGTGATCCCAATGATCGTGGGCATGCAAAACTCTTGAAGTGGCTAGAGGGCATCAGGCTTCTCCAGCACAATATTTTTGTTGACGTTTCTTCCTTGCTGCTCCATGTGCCTATGGACTCTTCTCCTTCGTCTAACATTTCATCCTATTTCAAGGTCATATTCCAGGACAACCTCAGGTTGGGACACTTCTGCACTAGTACTATGATTTGATCCACTACTTCACATATAAATCATTTTAGCTGATTAACATATAGACAAGTAAAAAAGGAAAAACATAAAAGATAAAATGAAAACTAATAGTGTAGACAATGTAAAAGGAACTAATAGTACTAGAGGTTCAAACCCAAAGGAGCAAAGCCGAAAGCCAATGCCAAAGCATTGCCGAAATGGAGAGTAATTGAATCTACAAAAGATTATTGAAAAGCAAAAATGAAATGCTACTAGGATCAACATGGTGGTATATAAATCTACGCTAATTTTTATGGATTTGTGACATAGAATAGAAGATGAGGCAAAAAGTCAAAAATAGGAGAAGAGTGAAAAATAATGTAGATGAACACTAGGGCTTAGGGGTTTGATATGAACCCGAATATATTCTTCTAATTGGAAATGCATATTCTAGGACGAATCCTTTTGAAGAGGAAGGGAATGATATGAACCAGGAAATGCTTATATTTGCAGCCGACAATAGAAGAATCTTCTAACAAAGATAGATGATCACGATAATGGTGTGGATCTCAGGCATAAGGAAATTGAAGATAATGAAGAATGTTTGGAATATACAATTGATCCATTACAAGATTGAGTTAGATCATATCCAACTTCTCAACGTGTTACGAATTGGGCCGCATGAAGAGTCAACATAACATGGGCCAAATAAATCATGATTTAACCATATTTATTTGGAATTTTTAGAATTAATTAGATATGGGATATGATGTTGAGGATTATAACAGAAATTGAGTTTGTTATATTAATAAATTAGTTATGTTACTTGTGGGCTAAGTTAGGATATTTTCTCCCAGCCCAAATTCTATTTCTAGGGGCTATAAATACTGGTATTTGTTATTATTTGAGACATCTTTGAATCTATTGAATTATGGCTTAATTGCTTTGCTGTGAGGGAACTCCTGCAACTCATTTCGAGAACTTCCGCTATTAATTACAAGGTTGGCTATCTTGTTTTTAAGTCTTTCTATTTATAATATCGATTGCTTGGTTCATTGTAATCTTGAGGTTGATATTCCGTTGCCTTAAAAATTCGTTTGATCTCATTTCTTTGATTATCATATATTGTTCCGGTCACTCAAGACATTGTTCTTGAGCATCGTATCAGAGCCATATTTTTTATTCGATTTTCTAGTTATCTTCCATTATTTTGTTTCTCCCTATTTAAGTTCTAAAAAAAAGCTCTGAAAAAAGAAATCTGGTTTGTTTGTTCTTCAAACTCTAGCCTCTTCCTTATATCTTTTGTTTTTCGAACCCTAGCCATCATCTATTCTTCAAAATCTAGTGCAATTTTGAAAAAAAAATCACAAAAATCTGGTTATTTGTTGTTGAAATCCTAGCTGTCATCCTTATTTATTGTCAAGTTTTGGTGCAGTTTCAAAAAAAATTCCGAAAATTGAAAAAAAAATACTTAAAAGGAAAGTGCAAGAAAGGAGAAGGGAAGACATGAAAGGAAATTTCTGGAAAAAAAATTCGAAAAAAATTCCGAAAATAGAAAAAAGATTGAAAAGGAAAGTGCAAGAAATGAGGAAAGTGAAAAACATGAGAAAATCTGAAGAAAAAAAATCGGAAAAAAAAAGATTCAAAAGAAAGAGGTGAGAAGAAAAAAAAGGGAAGGATTATTTCTGGAGAAAAGTGCAAAGAAATTTTGAGAATAGAGTAATCTGACTCAAGGAAGAGTGATCTTTGATTTTATTTCAATTCTAAATTTTTTTATATCTATCCTTTTTTTGACAATCTTTTCCTGATTTCTATTCCAAATTAAGTTCAAGTATTCTTTTGACCTTGCAATCATATTGATAAATCTGATTGACTCAATCACACATTGCCTTTGTATTGACTTCCATTAGTTCTCCTAGAACTTGTTGGAGGGTTCAAGTGAGGAAAAAGGCTGAGTGGTAAGTACAATTGAGGGAAAAAGCCAAATAGAGTTGAGGTAAATACGAGTGTCACCATTGAGCATCCCCACGTGAGGTAGTGAAATTATTTTTATTAACGTTTATTGCAAAAATTTCCTACAATGTCAACAGGAAAGGACAAAGAGATTAATTCTAAAAATGAAGAAATTGATCCAACGAGGATGATGGAAGTCATGACGCAACCTTTTCAGCGTCTTGGAATTATAATTACTGAACTTCATGATGTGATAGAGGTGCAGAATGATCAAATTGTACAATTACAACAAGTCATACAACCAAATCAAAGAAGAGAACGCCAAAGGCACCGTGTTGTTAATGATGAAGAGATGGAAGAGGAAGTTAGTGAAGACTTTGTTATAAATTGGAGAAGGCAGAGACGTGCTCAGATTGGAGGTAGAAGAAATGAACGAGAAAGGGAATAAGATATAGATGTCACTGATCAAAACACAGGTTCAATTAGACTATCTCTCCCTACCTTTCAAGGTAAAAGTGATCTTGATGCCTATATTGAATGGGAGCAAAGGGTAGAAAGTATATTTCATCATCATAATTATTCTGCTGAGAAAAAGGTTAAACTTGTTATTATATCTTTTGTTGATTATGTTATTACTTGGTGGAATCAATTAATCATTAATAGGCGCAGAAATTGACAACCTCAAATTGAAAATTGCGATGAGATGAAAATCATATTGAGGAGAAGATTTGTTCCTCCATCATATTGTCGTGACTCACGTTAGAAATTGCAGACTATGAAATAGGGATCAAAGACTGTTGAGGAGTACTATAAAGAGATGAAAATGACACTCATCCGTGCTAACATAAATGAGGATCCTGAACACAATTGCAAGATTCATATGTGGGCTGAAACAAGAGATTTCCAGAGCTGTGGAATTGCAAGAGTATTTGGAGTTGGATGAAGTTCTACATAACTATAAAGGTTGAGAATCAATTGAAGAAAGATATTCGTACCTATAGCAAATCTGAAAGTTCAACTTCTGTTTGGAAATCAAAATGGAGTGCAAATTCCAAGTCAGTTGTTAAGCCAACTCAAAAATTGGAGGACGAAAACAAAGCTGAATTTTTGTACTCAAGGGATAAAGGTATTGCCTCTAACAATTCACAAAGGACTCAAGACATTAAATATTTTCATTGTCTTGGTTCAGGTCATATTACTTCACAATTTCCAAATAAATGTGCTATGGAAATGATGGACAATGGTGTTATTGCATCTGAAGAAGTGTTGTCACAAGAAGGGAGTGCAGCTTCCTTTGGAGAAGAAAATGGGAAAGAAATTGAAGAAGTTGGGAAAGTTTTGTTGCACAACATCACTTGAAGAAAGATGAAGCTGATTGTAAAGCAACTCCAAACAATTCTAAGAGTTGTGAGGAAGACGAAGATGAAAAATATGAGTGTCACAACTTGAGCGATGCTTTGATAGCCACACAACTTTTGATTGCTTAGAAAGGCCACCTTATGAAAGCATTGAGATGCAACATTTAGATGCTGAGTATTATGATAGTTGTGAGAATGAGAGAAGATTAGATCTTGAGTGTTTAGAAAGGCCACCTCTAGAGAGATATGAGCAAAAAGACTTGAGTGTTGAGAAAAAAGAAAGAGAGTTCAGTAATTTTTCTCCTAACACTAATCATCTCTTGTCTTTTGGTTCTGATTTGTCCATGCAGATATGTCGGAGTGTAGTATATGAAGATACAAATTCTATCAAGGAAGAATTTAAAGTCCATCTCTCACATTCAAAACTTTATATTTGTTTGATGTGACTAACTTGCAGGTCTTAATTGAGAGAAGTATTGAAGTCCATCTATTGAATTATGGCTTAATTGCTTTGCTGTGAGGGAACTCCTACAACCAGTTCTTTGAGAACTTCCGCCATTAATTACAAGGTTGGCTATTTTGTTTCCAAGTCCATTTATTTATAATATCGATTGCTTGGTTCATTGTAATCTTGAGGTTGATATTTCGCTGCCTTGAAAATTCGTTTGATCTCGTTTGTTTGATTATCATATATTGTTCCGGTCACTCAAGGCATTGTTCTTGAGCATCGTATCAGGGTTGTTTCAGGATTTCTGTTTCTAAGACCAATGGAAGTCAAATAGGATAGCAATGAATGCACCCACTCATGGATGATTCCGTTATCCAAACAATCGTGCTCAATGGTTAAGGAATTTACATGGTTAGGGACATCATGCAAAATGTGTCCATCATGTTATCACGGTGTTTGGGCATTCTAGACGACAAGTATTTTGGTGGGGGAGGGGGCTTATCAAAGTGACCCCACTCTCAGACTTAGGGAACACTTATGTCGTAAACTGAGACTTAACAAACCTCTCATCCCATACTTAGTCACGGTAGCTGCATAAATCAACTTGCATTTAATCATATTTTGATTCATTTTTATATAACATACATCATTTATGAGCTTATTTGATTTAATTCTATAAAAATAAAAATATGTCCAAGTTTTGTATTTTATTGTAGAAAAAAGGGAAAAGAGTAATGAATCCACCGGAGAAAATGACACTCAAATCGGAGTTAAAACGGAATAAAAAATGTAAACTAGTGAAGGTTGCCAAGGCTGAAAATGGCCGTGATCGACATATAATGGACATAATAGTAGAGTCATACCAGAGTGGTAATGATCCATTAATTATCCACTTTCAACTAAAAAACTTGACTGAGTAACAAACCGTCCAGAATGTTACTGAGCATGAAATCACAACTTCTACTTCGATTTGGACATTGTGAGGACCGTGAAATCCATGTTATGGGTCATGAGAAGCCATATTTAGACTGTTACGAAGCTATTATGGGATGTTACAAAGATAGATTTTGATATTTCTTTGACTTTTCTTGAGAACTTCAATTGCGTATCAACACCAAACTTTATCATAAGCTGGAATCATTAGGAAATATATATATTCATATTTGAAGAAGTTTTTGATGGTTTTAAAGTCCAACAAGAGTTTAATTCGAATTTATCTTGTTTTTGACATGGAAAGACTTCCAATCAAATAGAAACTCTATGAAAATCTTTGGTACAACTGAAAGCTATAAATAGAGGCCATAAGAGATAGAAAAAAATGCTTGAGACCTAGGAGCTGTGCCATATTGCAATGAAGGGATTTTGAAAGTTTAAAGGTTCACCAAAGTAGAAGGTTGCGTAGTAACTCGTCGGTTGTGTTGTGCAATGGTCTAGAGGTCCCAAACGTATTCTTCTTCTATATTTTACTTGGATGCTTTTTACCTAGTTGTTCTTGTTATAATATGTTGTAATATAGATTTTATATTTTATTTTAAAGCAAAATTGTTTGAACCCTATTATTAATTGAGTTAATTAGACTTTTTGTTTCTTTTGATTATGCATGCTGAGTTCATTGCCTTTTGATGAGTGATTTATTTTTTATATTACATTACAAATCTATATGAGGGATGATTAGTTTTAGGAATTATTATTAGTTTGATAATTGATATCTTACTTTTAAGTTGAAGCTACATAACACGCATTTGGTAACTCGTCATTTGAGTTGGATTTTTGTGAGGTTTGTTATTTTTTCCAGTATTGACTCATCGTTTGTGGTTTTCATTTTTGTAAAAGATTAAGATAATTTGATTTACTCGTATTGGAGAGGTCAATAATTTAGGTAGTTCTAATCCATAATAAGAATCGATAATATTATTTTCTGCTATAACTCAACTATTATACAGGATCATACACGTCTACTTTCACATTAATCATCAATAATTCCTAAGGCTCAATACTAATTTATTTTAATTATCTTTCATTTTTTGGCACCTTTAATTTTCTATTTTCTTACCACAAAACCATTTTTTTCTCCTAGCAGATTATTGAGATAGATTAGATTTAAATAGTTCTTCGTGTGTTAGACACGCTATTCTCTACTTTATTACGTGCTACGCCTAGTGCACTTGCTAGAAAACTTATTTGTTACAAATTGAATGCGTTAGTAGCATGATACTCCCTCCGAGTACAGTCACCTAAGGCTCGTTCGAGCAAAACTATTGAAAGAGCCTGCAAATACCCCAAGCTTGCCTCTCGTGCTAAATGGTTACGAAATTTACATGGTTAGGGACATGATGCGTGTAAATTAAGCGCAAATATACTAGATTGTATCAAGTAATAAAGAGTGAATAAGAGTGTCAAACCCACGAGGACTAGATATTAGTAACCTTCTACTCTAAAAGTTATTGTAAAAAAAATATTAAAGTTCAGTTTACCAGCTGAGATAAAGGAATACGAAGAGTTAAATATGATGTTAATGAAAACATGTCTGACAAGAGAGAAATCAATTATCCTCCCTTTATCTCTCAATTAATCAATAAATCCCAATTAGACTTCTAGTGGAAAAGAGTTTCTCATAAATATTGATCTCAAAAGCTTAAGAATCAAACTATTTCGATAAAAGCACCATTAAAGTCGTTGAAAACTCAAACAACTATAATTTTACTTTAGATCAAAATGCATTAAGATGAAACTAATAAATATAAATATAACACTAAAAAACTTGAGAAACTAACTATCTCAAATTAGGATGAGATTACCGATTGTTGAAAACTAAATCCACGATAATCCAATCTGAAGTGAGATGCATTAACACAAAAGAGGACTTCTAACGTAAAGGACTCAAAGGAAAATTTGAGAACCTAACTATTCTAATCAAGATTAAGTCCAACAGTTGAAAACTCAATCAGATTGATCATAATCATAATTAGAATGCTTTCAAGTACATGTCCTACAATTTGCACAACAAGTAAACTGGATTAATCAGCAATCAAAACATTAATTACTCGGCCCAGGTCTGGACAAACTAGGTCGAGGTTCATATAAAAGTTGATTAACCAGCAGCGGACAACAACGCGGCCCAAGCTGGAGAGATGCAGCCCGGATTTCGATAAACTCGGTCCGGGTTACACACAACTCGGCCGGGGTTTAGTAGAAAATGATTAACACGTCCAAATTCTGAAATCGGGAAATATAGTGAATAGGGAATTCGGTTCGGGTTTACACTACCTGGTCCGAGTTCTGAAATCACAGAAAGTCGTGGAAACATAATAGAAATTCATAAGAAAATTAACGGTTAATCATGCAAAAACTTGCAGAATAACACAACATGTAGATTGTACGAAATTCAAACATTAAGCATGTACAAATTGCAAATTAACATAAGTTTAATATCAATGTAAATTGAGAGATAAACAAGATTCAACTCGGTCTTCTCCTAACAATAAAACTACTCCTTATGAAATTGTTTTGACATCAATGCAAGAAAAACAAACATAAAAGTCATCAAGGGAATTACAAAGATTGCTTCCAAGAGTTTGGTGATGCCTCTGTCATGAGCCTCGGCCGTCTATCGTCTCAGGGAATCATCGGTAGAACTCAAGTTGCTTCAGAATTTAGCACAAACTATAGTGCAAAAAACTTTCTCTCTTCTACAGGCAGCTAGGGCACTCGGCTACAACCACCTCGCATACCCCAAAGGTCTCTGATTAGGAGTATTTATAGGAGAGGACGACCCCTAGGGTCGCATGTCCTTTTAAGTGATTAATTTTGTGTCCACCACATCGAAAACATCCATCTAATATTGAGTTTCTGATAATCCAACCCAACCTAGGTTCCGGTGTTGTGCATAGGACGATTCGAACTTAGTCCCACGATCAGCCCGGTCCGGGTGTGATATCAACCCGGCCCGGGTTCTTGTACAAATTAGTGTAACATGGTGATTCTTTTGGTCCAAATCGCTTCGCACCTTCTAATTGATAATCTTGAGATCAAAATAAACCAAAAGTGGGTAGCTTCTGACTCAAAATAATTTATAATAATAAATAAGAAAATAGATGCATGCAATGATAAAAATTATTTGAAAAATGGACTAAATGATGCATGTAAAATATTCATAAATATGCATGCATCAGGACATTATCTAGAACTATCCACACATTCTCGATGTTTGGGCATTCTAGACACCAAGCATGCAAATGAGGGCGCCTATCGACGTGACCACACTTTTGGTCTTAGGGAACTCTTAAGTCATAAACTTGGACTCGACCAACCTCTTGGTCTGCACGGTAGCATGATACTCCCTTCTAGTAGAGTCACCTAAGGTTGGTTCGAGAAAAACTATCGAAAGAGCCCACAAATACCCCAAGCTTGCTTCTCTGTTGTACTTGGTATAGATCCTTAGTAATCTTTTTGACATAACCAACTACCACCGAGCCTCTCGACTCGTATCAAGCAGTTGGAGAATAAATCACCCTCTTGTGTGTAGGCTAGTGATATTCAAAAAACAATTGTCATTTGGATAAATAAGAATGCCATAGAAAGAATAGAGAATACTCCAAGCTTGCTTCTTGGCCCTATTCAACACAAACCATCAACTATCACCTTGTGGCCTCTCAGCTTGCTTGTGGTAGTTGAGGAATAAACTACTCTCTTGGACGAAGGTTGTCATTGTCTGAAAATGCCGAGTACTCAAATAGAGAAAATGTCCACAGAAAAATAGAAAAACTAATAACAAAATGATTTAATCTCAAATCATCTTTCAGATTGGATTAAACACAACTCCAACCTCTCGCCATCTAGGCTTATGCTCAAGAAGAAGCTACCCTCTTGGCTGTGATGCAGTGAGATTAGCAAGATAGGAGCATTCCACATCAACAAAAACCCTGCGCACATTGAAACATAGCAATAGAGTAGTAAATCGGCTAACAAAGATAGATGGCTGCTACATTGTATAAATTCAGAAAAGTATAAGTCTAGAAATAGAAATCCATCAATAGTATCCTAGCTGGTTAGTTCTTCATACAAAGGGACAACATAGCATCCATGTCCATGATTCTAAAAGCGAAAAAGAGTAAAAGAGAAAATGGGAAGGCACTCTTGCGGATTCCCCCTTCTGCTATGCAATGCCAAGTGGAATTTCCAGTCTAAAAAATGTGTCATGAGAACCCCCTTTCCTCGGATGCCTCTACTTGTATTTTATACCCAGGGTTCTATGCCAGTTGTCCACATGCTAGTTTGTCCTGTTATACCCTTTTTTGTGTTATAGGAAGTTTCTTTGCCTGGAGAAAAGGAATCTGCAGGGTTTTTGTCCTCTAGCATCTGCCTTTTTAAGGGAGGAAGTTGTACCATATATGCCCAAGTACCCCCACTCATTGCCTTTTCTTCAAAAATCGCGCTCTACTTCTTGTTTGCCCGAATCACTCTTCACCTCCAAATATGGTTGGGATCTCAGTGCACTAAAGATACACAAAAAAGGAAAACTAGCATGGAAATAGTAAAAATGCATGAAAATAGAAAAAGCTAAAAATCGATATTAAAACATGTGTTTAAGCATGTAAATATAGTGAAATGTAACAAAAATGCATGCTAAACATAAGAAGAAAGTGTATATGATTTCTCCACATCAGTGAACATCTAAAGCATAACATATATAACATAAGTTTTCAAGTCATATGAACTTTTATATAAATGTAAATAACTCAAATTATCATCATATTCATCATCAAATTCCACACATGTGTCATTGCACATAATCAACATGGGTCGATACGATCACATAGAGCAATTGGGTCAATATGCATCACAAAGATCCATGATCTTGTGTGCTTTATAAATATGGGTCAACATATGTCACAGTGCAATCATCATGGATCAATAAGTGCCACAGAGCTTCATGATCATGTGTCAATAATTAAATAGAGCTTCACAATCATGAGTCAATACAACCACACAAGGCATCACATGAATTAATATGCACGCAAAGCAGACCCCAAAGGGCGAAGACATCTGATATATGCCCCGAATACATCATGTATATCGAATGTGATCTCAAAGACCTTTTTTCACCAGCATGAAAAATGAACACATGGAGTTTCATAATACATAAAAATACACACGAGAATCATGTATCAATATCAAGTGAAACTCATTTTAATATCACAAGCATTGCTCACTAAATGTTTTCAGGAAATGATTTGCATAAGTTTATCTTATATCAAATCCTTGAACTATATCATAAGTACTTTTCATAGCTCAAGATATTCTTCAAATGATATTCCTTTCTATAATAATATTTGCTTAAAATATTAATATAAATAAAAGAAATATCATATACCATTTTGTTATGTGGTAAATTTACCTACTCACCTTGTATTTTATCTTTTCAAGGAGGTTATTAGATTTATCCCCTTTCACTTGTAGCTTGTTGGTTTCCTCGTTTTTACTTTTCAATCGCTAATAAGAAAAAAATATGCAATGCATGAATTCTTATGTAACTTAGAATGAATTTAATTTCTTATAAATGTTGGTGATCAATCTCAGGTATCTATGTCCATATGCTATTACACACTTGAAGCTACTTACTACTACCCAATCTCACAAAGCTTGACTAGGTGTTATCTCAGACTTCCAAGTGTTATTTAATAATTAATTCATAACTTATTAACTCTATGACAAAATATTATGATTCTACATCAACTAAAAATTAGACTTGCTTTGGTTTGCAACCTATAAATATCATTAGCTAGGTTCGAGTGAATAATTCACAAAAAATTAGACAATCTGACATAGGGTTTATGTTTTGAAGTATTGAACGAATAATTTATTACTTTCTTTACGCTTGTCTATTTGATGAGATCATAATTTTACTAGAACCTAAGCTTCCTTAATGTTTAGCATTAAAAATTATAAAATTAAACTCCTTGTATACCCTTATAACTAAAATAGTTAATCCAGCATGTGTTCTGTCTCCTCCTTATATCCTCTCCTTCCTCCATCCTCCTCTGCAGCTTTCGCTTTTGTAGCTTTTGTCTCCACTGACACGGTGGTCCCCTTCATCAGGTATAGGAAGCTTCCACACTCGACTTTGCTGGAGGAGCTGGCTGGTCGTATTAGTTGATGTTTGCTGTTGGTTTGATGGCCTATATCAATGCCTTGAAGCAAATAATCTCAAGTGATGCAAGGACTAGTGCGTCGTATCCGACATGCTCTACTCCATCCGCTGAGCTTTCGTTGGATTCCTGCATGGGCATTCATTTCAGGGGGTCTTTGGTAACAAATGAATAATAATAGTGTATAAACAAGTGTGATGAGGAAAAAGCGTAAAAACATGTTCAATTGGTGTTGTGCATGCATTTGTAAAGGAAATAGGCATAGCATAAGAGCGTAATACATGCAGAATAACAACATAAATTCTCAACATCAGTGGGCTAGTACCGAAGGTTTTTCAAGAATTGTGTTGTCAATGACTTATTTGACAAGAAAAAGGGTGAAATTTGAGTGGACAGATATGTCTGAAGAAAGTTTAGTGGAATTGAAGAAAAGCCCACAACGACACTAGTGTTAACCATTCCCATAGGAAGTGGTGGGTTTGTTATCTATGCTGCTGATGCTTGTGGTACCGTGTTAGGTTGTCTTAATGCAATATGGCAAGTTCGTCACTTATGCAATAAGGTAACTAAAGAAATTTGAGAACAACTATCAACTCATTACTTGGAATTAGTCGATGTGGTATTTGCATTCAAGATTTGACACCACTTCTCGTATGGAGAAGAGTTTGAAGACTTCACCGATCACAAAAGTTTTAAATATGTCTTCTCTCAAAAGGAGTTGAACACGAGGAGATGTGGAAAATATATACACGCTTCTATTACTGTTAAACATGCAATTTGGAAGAAAAGAAGATGCTTTGCTTCTGATGTAGAAGACCAACACAACCAACAACAAACATCCTTCTTACAATTGAGGACCGCACCCTTCTAGACCTGGCAGAGGAGGAGATCCCAAAAAGGTAAAAAGACACTAGAAGACAAGAAGGGGACCACGCAAGAAGGGACCAGCAAGAGAGCAGCCGGAGGCAAGACAAGGACGGGCAAGGGAAAAAGGCTGGCAGTAGCAACATCAAAGAGAGGGGGCAAGGCTATAAAAGGTAAGCGGCAGAAAAGAAGTGGGGAGAGGACTTTTGGGGGAGAGAAGGATAGAACAGGAGCGAAAAAGGAGAAAGCTTGGGGAAGGAGAGAGTGGGATTAGGAGAGAAATTTGGATGTATGTTTTTAGAGGTGTGGAATCACCTACTATGAACATGGTCCACTAATGCTGGGGGATGTGTAGCTTAGGATGTTTGATGATTCTCTATTTTCTTTTCTCTGGTCTGGCACTTAATGAATCGGTTTGTGGTTTCTTCTTATTTATTCTCATGTGATAAACCTATATGTCGATTGGGCCTTGTAGATCGTAAAAATACTTACTCGCCTGAGAGGGATACTTACTATTGAAGCCCTATATGCATGACTAGAAAAGGGAGTCGTGAACTATGTGTTTGTGGAGCCGACCTTGTTCGACTCCCCATTTTGCACCATTGCATTTTTCAGCTTTTGTCCTCCTAATATTGAGGCTATGACCTCGTACCTGAGAGAAAACTTTCATCCCTTGTGCTCATGGAAGATCCGAGAGGGCACATGGTTGCAAGGTCACCTTTATACAGGTCCCCCTAGAATCATATTTCCATTGTTATATAGGATATCATTCGGTCGAGTCTATTTTGTTTTGCACGTTCATCGATTGTTAAGGTTCTCGCCTAAGTGGGCTATCTTTATGAACTGGAGCTCAATTCAGGATGAGAGGTTGCAATAGTCTCCAATTATCTTCCAGAAAACCTGGTAGGTCAAGTTCAAACAGAACCCTACTCAATCATTATTGAATGGATTGAAATTCATCTATCTGTCTTACGCATATGAGAGTGTTGCTTAAGCTTGGTCTACGACCCCATCGACATGCGTAGACTGAGATATCGAAGAGTACGAGAGTCTTTACTCTAGGGGCAATCAGATGTCTTTACTCTAATTCAAAATTCAGAGAGCATTAATCCTAGGCCAAAACATTCCCCGTAAGCCCTTAGCCCACAAATTCTATTGAATAGTCCTCTTTACTTATTCTCATTATGTTTCCCTCATTTCGTTAAACACTAGAAAAGAAAAAAACATCCAAAAAGAGTAAACATAATTATTTATATTCACTAGAAATATTTTTATTTCAGTCGTCCAAACTCATTTCCTGCTTTTTGTAAAGACTTATTGTAAGATCTCAAAGGCACCAAGAGGGGTGGGGGGTAAATTAGCATTTAAATAAAAAATTCTGATTTCACGAAAACCATCGCAAAAGCTTAAAATCGATTCAACATTATTTAAATCAAAACACAAGAATATCATTAGAAGGAGTGGGAAAGAAAATGCAAACAAAAGAACATGGTGGTTGTTGATGAGGTTCGGCTACACCTTGGCCTACATCCCCGCTCCGACTTTTCAATATCGCGATCGCTGGAGATTCCACTAAAACACTTCCTTTGTTCCAAATGGGGCAAGGAAGAAAAGCCCTTTACATCAACTACGTTTTCTCCGCTTCGAGAGGTAAGGCAACCTCTTCTCTTAGGAAGCTTATATTTTCTCTCGCTCAAGAGGTAAGATATGGGACCTCTTTTATTGAGCTCGCTTAATTTTTTTGAACAATTCTTTCTCTGTTTTACAATACTATGCTCACAAGAAGAGAAGAGAGAAAGAAGAGAAAAGGTAAAATGATAACTTCAAGAAAAGGGTCTTGTTTTGAAAATTTGAAGTTTTTCTTCAATGCTTGGATGGATGCCTTTGCTTCAGGCTTTGGCACTCTTTTTATAGGCTTCAGTATGTGAAAAATTCATCCAAAATTTTTTCCACAATGTACTCATTCAAAAATAGTTGTTACTGTTCATTTGACTCGGGGGCCGGTCGACCGCACTGCTAGACCGGTCAACCGGTCTATGTGATCATTGCCTAATTTCTTCAGCTTCTGCGCTTGATCGGTCGACCGAACTATCAACCTATTAGTTGAGCTGACTGGTCTGCCGGTGCATCGATCGGTCTATCGATCGTATAATCTCGACGTAGAACTGGGCAAACTCTGCATTGATCGGTCAACCGATATCATGGATCGATCGACCGATATAGTCTCAACCGGCTTTCATTGTGTCGACCGGCAGGTGGACCGATCTGCACTATTTTGAGCATAACGTTTTGCACAATTATCCATCATTCATCCAGCTAACAAGATTCCATGGATAGCTAACAAGATTCTCTACAACTTTGATATTCATCATTCATTCAGAATCTAATAAGACCATAGTTAATTATTTAATCAAAGTTTAGTTCATAATGTTATCCCTTTTTCTTTAAACTTTTTGAGCATTTAACTTTAATCTTTCGAGGTTTGTATCATCAAAATGTAATTTTATAATGCATTAAAACTTTGCTCCAATAATCCCCCTTTTTATGAAGACAAATTGAGAAATATGAAAAATATATAAGTTGTGAAAAAGTTGTAAAATCTCGAAAAAAAATTTTACTCCTCCTAAAAGTTAGCTTTCCTTATAATGATAGATATTCACATAAGTATTAATTGTAAGGTACTCTTTTATATAAAGTTATATTCATATTATATTTCTCCTATATTTCTCCCCCTTTTGTTTCATCAAAAACTAATTTGCATATAGGAACCAATATGTAACTCCCCCTTAATCATGTCATCTTTAAAAATGTTATTCTCCCCTTTTGTCATAGATGACACATGTAAAGTCACAAAAAGAGTTGTTTTATAAAATGTGCGATAGACAAAATTAACTTCCCCTAAATTTATGGCTATTTTATAATGGCAAAATGAAATCAAATTGATATAGAGGTTATGATAGTCACAAGTCTTAAAAAAATTGTATTAAAAATAAAAATATTGTAAAAAATAATGTTAAAACTTTGATACAACAATGATACTAATGATATGTCAAAAATAAAGTTGAAAGATTAACATGCTCCCCTATCACTATGACAAATTTTCTTTTTCCATTTTATATGTTTCTCTTTTCTTTCAAAGAAATAGTAATTTTGAAATTTTGAGTGAAATAAAAAAGTAAATGATACTTTTATCATAACCTTCATGCCTTCACATTTCAGTTCCACTTGTCCTTTGCTTTACATGTGAGGTACACCTAAAAACAATTATTTAACATTTGATACCCAAACTTCTTTCGGTTTTATTTTGGAAACCAAATCATGTCATGTTGTGATGATTTTCTTATTTTGCATTGATATGCATAACGACCATAAAATCCACATGTAAAATATTTAAAATGTGATTTTCTATCATAGGAATGATTAGATTTCCAAAAAAGAGTTTTCATGTCCAAAGTATTTCCTAAGATTAATTTTCGTTACATAAGAAATAGTCTTATCATTATTTTGTGCATTTTTCAAAAAAGTATTTTCCTATTTTACTATTTCTAAAGAACATGCTAGTTTTACAATTTCACATGCATGTGTAATTTTCAAAGTATTAATTTCAACTTTCAGGTTTTCATTTTTCATAAAATATGTATCATTTTCCTCTTTTAATTTTTCAAACTCGTGTAGTAATTCTTTCATTTTCCTCTTTAAGTGAAAAATACCTTTTTATAAGAGAGAAAAGTTCTTTATTCACATCTAAAAAAGGTTTTCTTCGGAAGAGCTCGATGAGTCATTATTTGAAATTGAATGACTACAGATTACCTCATCGTTGTGTGCCATTAAGCGTAGATATCCTTCCTCACTAGAAGATCATGATGAGTCACTTGTTTCACTTGACTCTTCATATTTTTCTATTTCCCTTTCTGAGATTTCTCTTCTTTGTGATGCTTTGATGATCTTCTGGTTGGCTTCTCATTATTCTCTTACTTTTTCACCAACTTGAGATACTTATGTAGTTTTCTCGTGTAGTATTCGAGTCTCTTTTAGTCCACTTCCTCTTCACTTGAGTCTTCTTTTTTGTTTGCTTTCAATGCCAATGTTTTCTTCTTGGAGGCTTTTTCTTCTTCATTTTCTTGGATTTCGATCTCATAGGTTAATAGTGAACTAATTAGATCATCAAAATCCAGTCTATTCAAGTTTTTTCTTCAATCATGGTCCTCTTTGTATACACATATTTCCTTTGTTTCACTTAGTCATTATCTTCCTTTTGTTTTCGTTAAGTCTTTGTCTGCTTTTCCTTTTTCTTCAAACACAATCTTGCTTTGTTTTCTTTCCTATTTGTAAAAACCTAATTCACTAACCCTTTTTTGTATGTCAAGCACTGATAGAAACTTTCCAAAAACCAATGAGGGAGAGATCTTACAATAGGATTTTGGTGATAATTTTGATCTTGAACTCTTAGCTAAACTAAGAAGGAGATAAAGAATCAGAGACTGTGCAGCTCGACAAGGAGGGAGAAACTTGAATCAAAACATAGAAGCTGAGGATCCAAACGCCACCCTTGCAAGAATTCTGTACACCATCTACTGTAGGAATCGCATTGGGAATTCGGCGCCCTGAATCCTGTGCTGATCTCTCTGTTAGGACAACATGTCTTCTCTGGACTCACTCATGGAGATCCAAATCAACACTTAGTCATGTTCCTTGAGCTATGTGAGATGTTCGGATGTTACTACTGATGTTGTTACACTCATATTATTCCCTTTCTCTCTAAAGGACAAAGCCAAAGCATGGATTTGATCCATAGCCCCCGATACCATTAGGGACAATCTTATAATAGCCTTTCTAACAAGGTTCTTTTCTGCTAGAATGATAGAAGAAATGAGAAATCAGATTACGTCCTTCTACCAATACGATAAAGAAGTTCTTCATGAAGCTTGGGAACGATTCACCAACATGATCAAACTCTGTCCTCACCATGTATTTAAAAAATGGATGATAATTTAGACTTTCTATAGTGGAATAATAGGCGAATCCAAGTCCTGTTTAGACTCAGCTACAGGGGGGTTTTCATGTCCAAGAATGTGAATGAAGGGTTTATTGAAAAAGTTGCATTAAACTTCCTAAACTAGCTTCAACAACAGAGCCTAAATAAGGCAAAATTAGAAGAACTTAAGACATCAGAGCATTTGGATTTTATTACATCTCGAGTTGAAGATATTGTGAAGAAAGTAATTCAGAAAGTAAATCCAGTTGTAGACATATTCTCCATAGAATCCAATGCCCCTAATCCCTATCTCGCTACAGGAGCCACCTATTCTCAGTGCCATTCTTCGAATAATGCAACAACATCCTGACCAGAATTCAACTACGAAAGCATGGAGGTGTTACAAGACCAAGCAAATGTTGTTGCCCCTTATTGCCCTAATGCTATTGGAATAGTTCAAAACCAGTTCAACACTATACAACCATGGGCAAGGACGCAGAACCAAGGCCACTTCAGAACCAAGGACAATTGCAACCCAAGCCTCCCCAATCCCAACCGCCATTTCAAATTTTGAGAAGACCGTATAATCAACAGCCGCAACTTCCAATACCTCAACAACTTGCACTTATAGCTCCACTTGAATCATAAAGAATAGTTGTTCTATAAAAGATGATGCAGAATTTACTCAAACAACAAGAATCTCAAAAGAAAAATGTGAAGCAACTCTTCGAGAAAGTCGACGGACTTGCAGCTCACAACAAAATTATAGAAAATCAAATAGTCTAGAAAGCGACTTTACCCTCAAGACCACGTGGTATATTTCCAGGACAGCCTGACCAAAACCCCAGAGAGTAGAGACAAGTAGTGTTTCTACAAAGTGGAAAACAACTGTCGGATTGAAAAGCCCCTGGACCGCCTATTTCTATGGGAAGTCCATCTGGTGTAGTCGATCCTATTCCTAAAGAGAAGGAGTCACCTATAGATCAAACCTATATAAGGGTGAACAAACATCAAGTCACCGAAGTGCAGCCTCAACAAACTCAGAAGAAAGGCAATGATAGAAGTCACCCGATTGACCCTACTCACCTACCTTTCCCCTAGAGGTTAGCTACGAGTCAAAGCGACCAACAATTCCTTAAATTTCTACAAGTATTGAAGAAGCTATAGATCAACATCCCCTTAGTCATGGAGATACAATAAATGCCAACCTATGCTAGATTTTTTAAGGAAATTGTATGCAAAAAGAGAAAAGTGGATATCCAAGAAATGGTAGCTTTAACTTAAGAAGTAAGTGTAGCAATATTAGATAAGCTACCACCTAAGCTAAAGGACCTAGGCAGTTTCTCCATTCCATGTGAAATTGGAAATATGAAAGTACTAAGAACTTTGCGATCTCAGAGCCAGCGTTAGTTTGATCCCTATATCTATGTGCTGGCACTAATGAAGTCGACAAATATGATACTCAAGCTGGTGAATAGATCATTCAAACACTGACAAGGAATATTAGAAGATGTACTGATTCGAGTGGGGAAGTCTTCATATCTGCTGACTTTGTAGTGGAAGAAGATACCAACACTCCCTTGATTCTGGGATGACCTTTCCTCGCAACCGCAGGAGCTGTAATTGATGTCAGAAATGGAAAACTATCATTCCAACTGGACTATGAAACCATAATGTTCAATCTATCCAGACCCATGAAACATCCAAGTCTTGCAGACGTGAATGAAGTAGAGACTTGATCAAACCAGCGGTGCAAGAAGTTTTGAACCTCATGCTTCTAGAAGACCCCCTAAGGAATTGCTTCACTAAAGATGAAGAGACTACTTCTCTTGTCTCAAAACCATGTAGAGAGCTTTTCAAGCTTTTCGATCAACTACAACCTATCGCAAACTAAAGTTGTGCTGAGATCTCAAGTGACCCAATACACTTGTCTTCCAATATGATGTTGATAACTCGTCCAAAAGCCCCCAAACCCATGGTCCTAAGTTGGATATGAAATCTCTTCCATTTACCCTCAAGTATGAATTCCTTGGGCCTGATTCTTTTATTGTCAGTTCTGCTCCCACCAAATAGCAAACCAATTTACTGCTAAGTGTTTTGAGAAAGCGCAGGAAAGCCATAGGTTACACCATGGACGATATTAAAGGCCTGAGTCCATCCCTATGTAGGATTCCAAAGAGGAAGATGCCATAGGTTATACCATGGAAGATATTAATGCCCCTAGAGGAAGATGTCATGCCCTCTAGAGAATTTCGAAGACGACCGAACCCAATTCTTCGAGATGTAGTGAAAAAAGACATAATGAAATTGTTGGAGCATGCCTATTGGACAGCAAGTGGGTAAATCCCATACAGGTAGTACCCAAGAAGGGAGGAATAACGATTGTAGAAAATGATAAAGGAGAGAAAGTGGCTACTAGGATCACTACAAGGTGGAGAATGCGTGTAGACTTTAGAAAGTCAGACAAAGCTACTACAAAGACCATTTTCCTCTCATCCATCTAGTCGATCAATAAAAAATAAGCTTTACTTGTAAAAAATTGCAAAGCCTGCGACTAACGTATACACAAGGATGCGGTATTCAACATGTCTGCTGAATGAGAACTGATCAAGAAGGTCTTGATCTCGGCTCCCATCACGCAGTCTCCCGATTAGTCGCTCCCTTGCGAAGTAATGTGTGAAGCAAGCGACTTTGCTGTTGGAGCAGCATTGGGCTAGAAGAAAGATAAGGTGATTCGCATCATCTATTATGCTAGCAAAATTTTAGACCCTGCTCAAGAAAATTATACAACCACAGAAAAGGAGTTGCTCATTGTGGTATATTCCATGGATCAATGCATATCCTATATGGTGGGATCAAAAGTCATAATTCACATAGATCATTCAGCCATGAAGCACCTCTTCGCAAAGAAGGACTCAAAGCCGAGGCTTATTCATTGGGTTTTATCTCTACAAGAATTTGATATGGAAATCAAAGAGAGGAGTGGCTCGGAGAACCAAGTCACAGATCATCTCTCAAGGCTAGAACATAGAAAAGAAGGAGCTGATGGTAACCTCTAATTAATACATTTTTACCAGACGACTTCCTGTTCTTAGTATTGATCACTAGCTGATTATACTAAATTTCTACTTATTTTCTATCTTAATTCATGTGCATAGAAGCCTCGAGATCTTCATATTCTAATAATTATGCCTAATCTACATGCAATTGTCTTCTCGGCATAATATTATCTTACACTTGCACATTTAAGATGTTTAATATGTTGTTTTAGTTCTTATTTGTCTAATTTTTATTTGAAGAATTGATGTTTGCTATTCATGTTGTTGCAGGATCAAAATCATATAGAAAAGACTAACAATCCTGCTGGAAAAGGAGGAGGGGACCACAGGCACCTACCATAAAGGATGCATAAAGGAATCTTTTGATAGAGAAAAAGAAAGGACCGAAGCACACATGGCAAATTCAGATGGAATGGAAGGTGTTGATTATGATCAAATGGTGATGATAATCCCATATATAAAGGGGATGTTCAGGAGCAATAGGGCTCTCTCCTCTTCTAGCCATTTGGCTGGAGGCTGAGTTCTGGCTGGAGTCTTAGAGCTTATTGTTCTTCTTTATATTTTAGGATGTTTTTTATTCTGTTTCTCATCTATTTTGTATTGATTTCATCAGTTATGAGGAGCTAAATCTTGGCTCTCTTAGGATAGAAGAGTAGTTTAATTTTTATTTATGGATGGATGATTGAACAACACTTTTGGCACTGATGTTAGTGCATTTTCTCAATGTTTTCAAATCAGATTCTTGGTGATGTGTATCTTGTTTTAGAATGACAACTGAGAAGTTAATATTTGATTCTTTCTTGCTCAAAAATGAGTAAAACATTTGTTTTCTGGCTCTAATCGATCTGAATGTATCCTTTTACTTCTTGTTAATGTGAATCTCATATTGAAATGGCATCTTAAATTCCCTTATTGTTCATGAATAAAAGTTTATCGATTTGATTTCATTTGTGATTTTTGATAAATGAGTTAAGAGCATTGACTTGGTTTTCTGGTTTTAATCCATGCTGAGAATTTATCCATTTAACTTTTATTGATGTGAATCTCGTATTGAAATGGCAGCCGAGAGGTTGATTTTAGATTTCCTTGTTATTTAGAGATAAATCAAGAGCATTAACATTAGTTTGTGGATTTGATTTATCTATGAAATGAGCAAAAAGTTTCATGATAATCTAATATCAGTTGAAAACTTTGTTGAATCAACCTAACTAACATGCATATGAAAGTATTATACTTAGTTTTAACTTTAATGCACTGTAAGAGCAATTTTTACAGGTTGAATATGGTTTTATTATTACTATTGAGTTGTTCTAATCCATTCATCGGAAACATTTATAGTTATCAATTTATATCAACTACCATAAAACACCAAAAAGAGTTAACTTAGTCTAGGATTAATTTAGATTAGTTATTGAATCTTAAGCTTCAAATCACTGTGCATATGACATTCAAGTCACTTGCAGTTAAGTGAATTGAGAAGTGCATAGTCTACGCCTAGACCTTGTTCAGTTTCATATTGTGCATAGTCTACGCCTAGATCTTAGTCTTTTACATTTTGTGCATAAAGTCCAATAAATCACTAAACTAATCACACTCCCCAAAATTCTCAACATTCTTAGTATCTACCAGTAGTTGCCATAGCCAACTTCAAGGCTGGGGGATTTCTACTAGGAGATCAAACCTAGCAGCAAAGGAAAATATTTTTATCTGAAGCTAGGAAATACTATTGGGATGATCCTTATCTTTATAAAGAATGCTTGGATGGCCAGTTAAGAAGATGTGTCCTTGAGGAGCTAATTCATGAGATCATATTTGCGTGCCATACACCCATTTATGGAGACACGGAGGAGTTCAGAGAACTAACACCAAAGTGCTACAAGCATGTTTCATCTAGCCTACTCTATTTAAGTACTTGTGATCAGTGTCAGAGAACAAGAAACATTTCAAGAAGACAAGAAATGCCTCAAATTGGAATTTAAGGAGTTGAGATCTTCTATATCCGACGAGTCAATTATATGGGCCCGTTTTCTAGTTCTGGAAAATACAAATACATCCTAGTAGTTGTGGATTATATATCAAAGTGGGTGGAAGCATTACCCACTTCCCAGTGTGATTCCACAATGTCATGAAGCTATTCTCCAAGATTATCTTCCAGAGATTTGGAATGCCAAGGATTAATATAAGCGATGGAAGGAAGCACTTTCTAGAAAGGCAGTTCAACAACTTATTGTCTAAGTACGGAATCACACACAAGGTAACTACCCCATACCACCCGCAAACCACATGACAAGTTGAGACATTGAATAGGCAGATAAAAGCAATCTTGGAGACGACCGTAACTAATTCTAGAAGAGTAAGGAGATCCAAATTGGATGATAAAAAGCTCTTTGATTGTATAGGGCAGCTTACAAAACATCCCTTGGAGTGACATCATACATATTAGTATTCGGGAAAGCATGTCACTTGCCCATAGAGCTACAACATCGAAACCTACTGGGCGCTGAAGTATCTAAACTTTGATTTAAAAGAATCGAGGGAGAGTAGAAAGATCCAACTAGCAGAGGTGGAATAGTTAAGAAATGAATCCTATAACAATTCAGTCATATTCAAGGACAAAACTAAGAAGTGACACGATCACCTAATCCAACGCCGACAGCTGAACGAGGGAGATAAAGTCCTCCTCTTCAATTCTTGACTCAGACTCTTTCTATAGAAGTTGAAATCTGATGGTCAGGACCCTTCAAAATCTCCAAGGTGTGTCCATTTGGTGCAGTGAAACTTGAAAATTCAAAAGGAGAAAAGTTTAAAGTTAAAGCAGTGTGTTAAGCTATGTGTCATCTCCGAAGGAAATCGAGGAAACATTAGACCTGGCAACACCCACCACCACTTGAAGAAAATGCCTACAACGTCGAGCCAACGACATTAACTAAGGCGCTTCTTGGGAGGCAACCCAAGTTCTAACAGTTTTAATTACTTTGCAGGAATAAAGTGACTTAGCCATATTATTACGTTCGTATTAGAATAACAACAAAAGAAGGAGATAGGCGCTTATGTGCAAGTTAAACACTTGGCATATTTTTGCGGCCATGGTATTATTCATCAAAGTCAGCGATGGGAGAAATATACCTTGGAAAACAGGAAAGGTGGCGCGGGATGAAAGGGAGGACTCATATACTTAGGGGCACAATTTTTGAATTTCGAACGAATCACTTCTTCTTGAGTTTTCCATAACCTTTTGTTGTGTAATAGCCCAGGGAGACACGTGACTTATCCTTCTGCGCAGACACCCCACTATCACCTCTTTCCCACACTCTACTCGAAACACTCTAACCCTTCGTATACCCTGCCAGCTCCACTACGTCATTTCCAACCCTGCCGCCTCGTCCTTCTCACCCCATTACTTTTTCCTAAAAACTGTCATTCTTCCTTATCACCTCACTACCAAGAGGCGAGAAACCCCAATCCTTCCTCACTCACCATTTCACCTTCCCCTCACAAAATCCTCCCTGCAAATCCATACTAATGGCGCATACAAGAAATCAGTCTAGGGATATCTCTCCGCCGACCTCTTGTGTGAACCGGGAAACCCAATGCAGATAGAAGATGAGAGCACTAGTAACACTTCACAGCAAACATAGTGGAGGATAAGAGCAACACCGGAAGCAGAGGGTCCCTCGATAGAACAACTAGACATACCACGTCTGCAAACAGAGATACCTGGAACTCACAAATGTCGAAAAATTTTAAATAAGAATGAGCTGCGTCATGCACTAAACTTTCGGTTAACATTTGTCTATATTTCCATGAGATTTACATTAAGAGGAGAATATAAAATTTACAGATAATTCTCTTATCTTTCTAGAGCATCAAGAATCACCTCATTGGACAACCACATAAAAAGTTATGTTTAAACAAGTAAAGCTCATTTGGAATGGTGAATATCAATGTTGTAGAGAATTCCTGTACAATAAAAAATCATCTCATTTTGGATAATTATGTAAATAGAAATTATGCTCAAAATAGTGCAGGGTGATCGATCTAGCGGTCGAAGTACCAGTCGACAGATCAGCCAACTAAACGAAGAAATAGACCCTAAGTACTGATCGACCGGTGGGCTAGAACGGTCGACTAGTCAGAGTGTAGAATGCACTATAATGATCATATTTCGATCTAAAAAGTGGGAAACAAGCCAAATAGCTAAATGAAGTTAACAAGGCTATAAAAAAGGACCCAAAAGGTGTAGGAATCATTAAGACTTTTAAGGAAAAGTGGAAAGGAAATTTGTGAAGTGCATTTGAGCTCCAACTTGCAAATATTTCATTTCTTTCTCTCTTACTCTTATGTGAGGTTCCAAATTATAAAATAGAGATTGTGGAGTCTTCTTGTGATATTGTAATAGTTGTTTAGATCATGAGTGAAAAAGATTATGTCTTAGCTCTTAAACGAAGAAAAGATGGGTGAAAGCTTACGAGTGAAAGAGATGAGCCTTACTTTTTGGAACGGAGAAAATGTAAGAGTTGTAAAGGATTTCTTCCTTGCCCCATTTGGAATGAAGGAAGGGTGTTAGTAGAATCTCCGGTGGCTTCAAGGTCAAGAAGTCAGAGCGAAAATGCGAACCTTGTAAACAAAACCACTGTGTTTATCTTTCTCTCTCCCTTTCTTTCCTACTCTATTATGCTTGATTGCTATTGTGCTAGTTTAGATATTAAGAAATCGATTTTAAGCATCCGCAATAATTTTTGTAAAATTGATATTTTCGATTTAACATCAATTCACCCCCCTCCTCTTGGTGTCTTGTGATCCTACAAGTGATATCAGAGTAAGATTGCTCTTATTTCAAAGTTTTAACCATCTTTTAGAGAAATGTTTTTTATTCGTCTTTAGATTCTTATGTCATGAATCTTATATCTAAATTCTCTGCTTCTCATGAAATTTGACAAGTTTTGTTAGAAAGATACGAAGGTAGCAACTTTGACGAAGAGGGCACATCAAATGTAGACAATGAAGAAAGAGACAATTCTATATCCACAACATTCGACAATGAATTTTTGTACTTAATAACAAGGAGTGAAGATGATGAGGTGGTCTCCAACTCATATTATTGCTCTAGTAATGATGATGTTAATATTTATTTGATGTGCATAAGGAACTTTCTTCTTAATTCAAAAGTATCTTTCTCTTAAAGAGAAAAATGAAACTTTGATAAATGATTTTCATATCATGAAAAATAATTATGATTTTCTTAAAAAGGAAAATGATGCATGCTTAGTTCAAATAGATACTTTAAAAAAGAAAAATGATTCTCTTTCATTATCTTGTACATCTTATGAATTCTTAAAATGTGAAAATACAAAATTAACTAATCTAGTTGAAATTTTGAAAAAGGAGAATGATGCATGTATGATTGAAAAAGAGACTTTGGAAAAGAAAATTACTATTCTTAACAATTTATGTGCATCGTTTGAATCTTTAAAAGTTGAGAATTCAAAATTGATTATATTGCATGATGAGTTACAAAAGAAAAATATTTTTTACAAAAATCCTTAGATGAAAAAATTACTCGCTCTTGGAAAAATATTAAGAATGTTAAAAAGTCAAAACCCCTATAAAGAATATTTTTCATGTACCACAAAAGAAAAATGATTGAAACAAAAAATTTAAAAATTCAAATGGATATTATTTGAAATATTCTTATTCTTTGAATCCTAAGCATTCTCATGATTTTCATTTGAAAAATAAAATCTCATGATTATGCACATTATTTGCTAGTTATCTTCATTTTTACCAAGATTATGATTTTTGTAAAGTAAATTATTGTGCATAATAGAATCATTTTATTTGAAAAATGTTTATGTCTATGTATGTATAACCCTTAAAAATGTGAGCAAGTATATTTGATTATGCTCTTACTAGCTCTTATTTAGACATTTGTTGTATTATGATTTTGAAATTGAAAGGAATTTATAAACATGGAATTTAAACATAAGAACATTTTTTTAAGAAATTGAAAATCAAGTTAGACAGTGTTTTAAATTTCTTTTGACTTTTGATAATGTACTTGCAAAATATCTTTCCTCACATGTTAAATGATATAAACTATATGCATATCTTAATCACTTTCCATATTCGTTATAATTGTCATCCATATTCGTTATATCTGATCATCTTTGATAAATATTTCATCTATTAATATTTGACAATCATTTATACAAAGTTAAGTTGAATTCATAATCATTGATATGATAAAAATAATAACAAGATTAAGAAATATTTTGGACACCATTATGCTTACTTTATAAATCTAGACACGCCCATGATAATGCTTGTAATACCATTCTATTTGTTATGCATACGAATTTCATGATCACTATTTTTTTAATGCAAACTTGAAGAAACTAATCATGGTGAAATGAAATAAGTATAAGAAACTAATCATGTCGACTAACAACTTTGGACCCAAGCTAACTCGGGCACCAAAATTCAAATGATCTTTTACTTGTATATTTGTGTCATGTGGAAAGAAAATGAAGTTGAAATGAGGTGGAGAAATAAAGTTTGCGGTAAAAATATTTTGGTATATGAAAAATGAAAATTTGAACTCAGTTTGATATGATGCATACTTATGTTTTGAATTTGTCAATTTATTATCATAATATATGCATAAAGGTAATATTTGAATTATGTTGCTCATGTAATTTTTGAATGTGTTTATATTAATCATTTTTCCTAAATATGCTTGATAGGAATATGTCACATGCATAATGGTTACCAAATTGACATTTTGGCCTCTTAATAATTTAATGTGGAAATCATATTTACCAAAATAAGAGCACTTGTATAAATTGTAAAGTTTGCATGCATGATTTTTCGCACTCAAAATATGTTGATTTTAGCATTAAACATGTATAATTGATTTATATGAATCTTGTGTATTATTTTGCAAGTTGATATTTGTGATTCAATATAGTTATATGATGCCTATGATTTTGAAGTATAAAAGAATCATATTTTTATGAGTGAAAAATAATAAATAACTTTGTTTAATTGAAGTTCGATTATCACATATCTTTTATTGATGACACTTGATGTTTTTAAGACACTAAATTTAGAAATGAATATTTTTTTAATATTTATAAATGCAAACTTATGGAAAATATTTTAATTAATACATAATATCTTCTTATTGATTTGTGATAATATATACTTACAAAATCTATGATGTTCACATGTCAAAGGAAAAGCGAATTATATGTCTATTTTTACCCTTACCATGGTTATTATCATGACTATTCTTTGAATTTGGCAAAAGGAAAAGACACATGAAAATATGGATGCTGTGTTCCAAGCTTGAAAAATTTTTGTTTATCTATAAAGAAGATTTCATGTTTATAATAAATATGTTTGGCATAATTTTTATATGACTCCTGTGTTATGAGATTTATGTGCACGAGCTTATTATGAATTTTGACTTATTACACTATATCATTTGAGTATACATGCACATTATGATTTTTGACAAATTGATTTGAAATAAGAATTATTGATCATATTAGTGTGCCATTTGAAAATTATTGCATAAGCCATTTAATTGACAAATTCTATGCTTATGCATATGTTTGAAATGAAGCATATTACTAAAGGGATCATTTTCAACTTGCAAGGAAAATGACTTTTAGCGACCATAATTAATGAAGAGATTCAAATATGGTCGTTAAACATCGTTATTAATGACTAGAAAAAATTTTGATCGTCAATAGTAAGGATCAGAAAAATTTTGGTCCTTAATATTCTTATGACTGGCCGTTAAAAGTCAATAATAAGGACCAAAAAAAATCTGGTCCTTAATATTCAAATTAACGACCATCATCTTGTCGTTAAAAATATGAAAGAAGAAAAGAACAAGTAGGTATAGAAACATAGTCCCACATTCATTTAAAAATAATATGAAAGAAGAAAAGAACAAGTAGGTGTAGAAACATAGTCCCACATTCATTTAAAAATAAGGTCCATCTTTGGATCTTTTCCAAATTTAAAATAATATTTTTTGTCAGATTATTTGTTCACAAAAAAACTTTAAAAATTGGTCGGTTAATCCAAAATGTGATTCAATCCGGTGATGTCTTTAGTGACTAGGTGAGTGGTCCTTATAAGTTATATAGGGGACCAACATATTAGTCGCTATTGAATTTTTAGGAAAAAGAATTATAGTGGTCCTTAAAAAGAATCAACGGCCAGTTATTCACACTGGACGTTAAATCTTTTAGCGGCGGGACATATAGTGAAGAGCCACGACCAGTTTTTTCTTGTCGTTGATAAGTATTAACGGGAAGATGACAACTTTTAATGAATACATATCTTTTCGCTAATGACCTAATTTCTTGTAGTTATGTATACATCTTCTATCAAAATTGATTTATCTCCTCATCTTTGTGAAATATCTTGACATAAATCTTATTTTTTTATATTTCAAATTATCATGTCATGTAATGAAAGTATTTTCCACATCCATTATTTGAAATAGTTATCATCGTTTTAAGAAAGAGGTGATGGGAAAATCCGAGAACAGGGAGAGAAGATCGCAGAGAGATTGCAAGAAAAATTAGAGGAGACACACGAATTTACCCAGGTTCACTCTTGAGATGAGGGCTACGTCCTGCAAAGAGGTTCCACTATATCGTTTAGGTTTACAGCCACCACACCAAATTACATCAGAAATTAGGCTATTAATAGCCTCTCCAAACCGGGTTTAAAACCCAAACAAACAGAGAAAAAACCTAATCCGAACCACACGGGCCGGCTAAACAAAAGCCCAAAATCCGTTTAGGTTTCGGGGGCGCTGCCCCCGAACCCCCGCCCGCTCACCGGCGAGAAAAGTTAATTTGTGCATAAACTTGCGATTGTTAAAAAGTTAATTTTTTGACGTACTTTGATATGTTAAACTTTGGAAATGACTATGCTATTTCTCGTGCTTATTTCTTAAAAATTACATGTATGGATATTTATTTGGACTTTGTTTACTTGTCATTTAGACATTCGATACTTTGTGGCTTTGCAATTGAAAGAAGTCAAAGTTTTGGAATTTTAACCAAAATTTGGAACATTTTTTTAAATCATATGTTTCATTTGCATTTGCATTTGCCTTGACATATGGACTCTTGTGCTATAAGATTAATGCGCATAAATTTATATGGTCATAACTTGTTATCATTTGAGTATTCATATATCGTATGACATTTGACCATTAAATTTGAAATGATGTTTAAATGAAATCTCTCTTGCACATATGAAAATATATATAAGACTTTATGACTTGTGTAAAAATATATTTACATTTGAGATATTATGTCATACCATGAAATATATCAATTATTTGACTTACATGAGGATGGATCTACTTTTTCATGATTTGCAAAATTATTTTATCCTAGCATGAATGTTTTAAGCTTAAAATCTTCAAGTTATGAAAGTTATGTTTTGACCCCTCATTCACAATCTTATATTGTTATCATTTTTTTTCTTTTGAAGAAAAGGGAAACATATAAAGGACTAAAGGAAGATAAAAAAAAGACAAAGAAAATTGGTCATAGTGATAAGAGGAGTTTGTTCAAAAGTTTAACATATTATTTTCTCTACTTACTTTGAATGTGACTTTGTTACCCTTATTGTCAAATCCTTGATTAATTTATATAATTCAATTTATATTTGGCATATCATTGTTGTCTCAAAGTTTTATGCATATATTATTATACTTGATACAATTCTTATAATGTGATCAAAGAACAAAAAATATTTTCATCTCTTTTTATATTTTACATATTTTTTCTTATATGAAAAAAGGGGGAGAATAAAAATTTAGGAGGATGACATGATCAAGGGAGAGTTACGTATTGTTTCTTATATGCTTCATGTGCAATCTACTTTTTAATGAGACAAAAGGAAGAGAAATATGATAAGAACATAAAAGAAATTTATATAGGAGAAATATATATAACCCCTGATTTATTATGTGGACCTCATGAATATAAATCTATATAAAAAGTATCTTACAATTAAGACTTATGTGCATATCAATTATTCTAAGGAAAGCTTATAGTTTTAGGGGGAGTAAAATTGACTTTAATATCTTTTCCTTCCCAATTTATATACTTTTCATATTTTTGGGTTTGTCTTCATAAAAAAGGGGGATATTGTTAGAACAAAATTTTTATACCCTATATAATTATATTTTAATGATACAAACCTCAAAGATTTAGAGTTATATTTGAAATGATGAAAAAGTTTCAATAAGAATCAGTTGCTTCATACACTAAACATTCGATTGATATTTGTCTATGTTCCCATGAAATTTACATTAAGATGTGAATATAAAATTTATAGTTCTCTTATCTTTCTAGAGCATCAAGAATCAACTCATTTGGTCAACCACATAAAAAGTTATGTTTAAACAAGTAAAGCTCGAAAAGTTCAATTTAAAGTTCATATTTTTATCTGCTAAACTTGCAATTTATATTTAAGTATTCTATCATGATATTTGGATCAAGAGATTAATATAAAAATTATAGATAATGTTGTTAGCTTTTCATAGAATCAAATATCATTTCATTTGGATACTGGTATGAAACGTTATGTACAAATGAGTAAAAGTCTAAAATCTTTATTTGAAATGGACAACTTTGAATTAATATTTGACTAAAATTAGTTATGTTACATTGTTATTATGTTATCTATTGTATTATTCATGGTATGACGTATAGAGTGTAGACATATTTCAGAAGTGTTACATTTGAATTTTTAGGAAGGCCTCTATCATTACAAGGAATAATTATAACTTTATAAGGAGTTGAATCAATGCATAATATTTGTCGTCATTCGAACAGCTAAAACAAGGGCAATTTGGATTTTTGCCCAAACACTCATGATCTGCCCTATATAAAGACTCATATTCCCTTTGTTCACCTTTTTTCTCCACTTGAATCTCTTGGCGGATAGGGCTGGAGGAAGGAGAACAAGAGGAACAAGGAGGAGGAAGAAAGAGGAGAAGGATTCAAGATCAAGGTATGTAAAGGGGATACAAAAGCCCTCTCTCCTCTCTCAATGTTCTTCCTATATTGGATTGAGAGCATGAGGACATCTTGTCCTCATATTGGATTATGATCGATGGCATATTAATTTCAGGTCTAGATCTACCTATTTACGCAGGGATTTATATGGATACATGCTTAGAATTGCAGAGATCTAACTATTAGGGCCTCATATATTTATATTGTTCATGACTTGGGGATGAACCCTAATCATTGAAAGTAAATGTTGTTTTATGATGTTATTTTGATTCCATAATGTCTGGAAAACAAGACTGGATTGATTCTAAATGTTGTAGATCATTTTCTCCAAATTTGCATAAAAAATCATGGAAAATTGGGCTGGGCGATGAGTTTCTAGAACTCTCTCACCACAATGATGGACACCGTCAAACTCGTGAACATAAACTTGGACAATTGGGCAATAGGGTTTTGTCACACCCGGTATAGTTATTGTTCATGACAAGGCCAAATCACGATCGTGACTGTTCAGTCACGACCGTGATAGAAGGGATGATTCCAAACATTTTTTCAAGGATTCTGTCATGGTTGTGATGACCCTTTACATACTCTAGCCGAGGAAACCCCTGCACCCTGGATCTGTGCAGGTACCCGATTGAATGGATGGTGGCTCAGCTCATGACGAGAAAGATTACACAATGGTGTAGGTTTTACGAGTCATGACATCATGGAGTCTTTCTATTATGTTTTCAGAATATGTTTTAGTGATGACTATTAGATTTGTTTTTCCCAATTCTATAACATTACTTTTGATGTTTATCAAAGTCTTCTGCTTTAATTGGAAAACTTATTTTGTTTTAATTATTGTTTAAATTTCCACTACAATAGATGAAAATCATATTTTATTATGATTATGTCATGGCGAATGGGCTAGCACAGCCAAATGAGTTAATTGCCCTTGGCATTTGGGAACGAAATTTCAGGGTGTTACAGTTTGGTGTTAGAGCATGCTTAGAACCTATGCTAAGTATGTTATAGAATTATTAAGTGTCTAGAGCCATGTGCAATGGTCATGAGTAGCCATCCAAAATTGAGTATGTAAGTATTATGCCATTGATTGAATTGTTTAAATTAACCAACTAATGTTTGGTTGATCATTGTTATGTGAAGGACGGAAGAAGGTGGTCCCTCCAATGCTTTAGGAGCCCAAAGAGAGCTCATTGAGAGTATGACTCGCATGGCGCAGACAATGGAAAGAAATGCAAGCTCGAATTGCTCTAGCCGGTCGAGCTAAAGGATAGAGAAGATTCTAGAGTTGCATCCCCCAATTTTCAATGGGGATATAGATCCTTACAATGCGGAGTCCAAGCTGGATGTGATGACCGAGAAGTTCAGGGTGCTGGATTGCTTTGAGAAGCATAAGGTCAACTTGGCCACTCACCAATTGGTTGACCAAGCTCGTCATTGGTGGAAGTTCATCATCAAGACTCAGTGATAGTGATATTGAGGAGTGTACTTGCTGATTTTGGACTCAAATTTCAGATTTTTCAATTTTTGATTTAACTCCCTAATTCACTTTTAACAGCAACTATACAGATCAATTATAGTCTACCCGAATGTCGTATCCACAGTGATTTGAAGCATAAGACTCTCTAAACAATCTAGATTAGCCTTAACTAAAGTTAAAATTTCAAAAATTTGAAAGAAAGTTAAAACCGATTTCTAAAAAGAACTAAAATGATAACTGTTTTGGGATTTTTGAAAAGTATCTAAACTGAATTGTAAATGCTAAACTAGAGGCTCAAAGAATTTATCTATCAATGAGAAAGGTTCTCCTAGGAGTTGGGGTTCATCTAACTTAATTATGGATGGAATGGGACAAGTTATCAATTTTTAGTCAAATCTGATTCAATCTTAACACGGCTGCTCTCACAGCTGAATTTATCCAAAACTAATCATTATATTCTCATATAAATGTTAGTTAGATTGAATTAGAAGAGGATCCTCACTGAATATCAAGTTATCATTAGGCTCAAGATCAAAATTCCTTGCTGATTTTTTGGCAAATTAGTGAAATTTGAAATGATAACAATCAATTTCACTTTAAAAATGAGGGAATTATTTCAATTGACTAAACATGAATGAAATCAATCCAATATTGGTGCAAATGCTTCTTGGTTTATCTCTAAACTACAAGAGGATTTTAAATTAGCCTCTCAGCTGCAAATGGAAATGAAATCCACATTTTTACTAATAGGTTGGACAAAATCAGCACCTAATTACATATGGAAACTTAGCACATGCAATTGCTTCTTGGTCCATCTCTGAACAGCAAGAAAACCTTAAGTACACCTCTCAGTGATTAAATGAAATCAAGGGCTTTAACAATAACAAGGCAGATTCCACAAAATCAGAAAACAGATTTGGAAATTAGATTTGAAAATCAGAAATTAGCAATGGATAGTTTGCAACATTTCAAGGATTAAAACCTTGGAATTACCATTGTCTCTTGATTCATTTCTGAACAAGGAGCCAAAGATTAGCTTCTCAGCTACTAAGAAATCAGGGCTCCACAATGATGAAAACAGATTTGACAATTCAGAAATCAAAAATGGGAAAACAGATTTCAAAAATAAAAAAATCAGATTCCTAATTGGGGATTGGATCTAAAATATGTCACTGGTTCTTGATTCATTTCTGAACAAGAATGGATCAAAAGACAACCTCTCAGTTGTAAATACAAATAAGATATCACAATGTCAAGATTAGAATCCAATGAATTCAGGATTGTAGAAAATAGAAATCAGAATTGGAAACCAGAAATCAGATTTCAGTGCAGGAAATCAGATTTGTCTTTACTCCATCCACAATTAATTAGACTACTACCCTATCATAGGAGAAATGAGATTTAGCTCCTCATAATTACAAAGATTGATACACAATAGTAGAAAGGATTGATACAAAACATCCTATAATCAAGAGGCTGTCCACTGAAATCAGCAACACTTCTTCTCCTTCCTTGCTTCCTTCCTGCCCAAAACACTTGAATGGTCAGCCCCCTTGATTCCTTAGGGTTTTCAGCTTATATATCCCTTCCTTACACCCTTAGATCAGCATTAGAAAATCCATAGCCTCTAATGTGAGCCACCTATCCTCTGGACCAGAAAATATCTCAGTGACAGCTTTTAGGACTGCAAAACGTAGGTGGTCCCCCCTCCTGTTTCCAACTTTTTAAGATTTATATTCCCTGCTACAAGGGCCAAAACAGCAAGCATCAAAGTCCTTGAATGGGAAATAAACAAATAAGGAAGAGGACAACAAGTAATATCAGCTCAAACATCAAATAAGATTTAGTGTTGTGCAGAAATGAAAACCAAAATCAAAACTAATTATTTTTGGAATCCGGAATGATAACTTTGCACAAAACATAAAAATTGTCTAAATAAAAGTGGTTCAAGGCATTAGAGGCATCAAAAGGATTAATGTGGCAAGTGAATGAGGTCAGAAATCAAATGTAGATAAGATTTCATAGTGTTGATAACTTAATTACCCGAAGCCACTAAAATGATAACTTATCATAACTTTTGTTGTGGTTATCCAAATGAGGTCAAATTTGAACAACAATGAGTTAAGACAGTAAGTTAATGATTGCTTAATGCCTTTGTGCAGATTTGATAGTTTTGCGTATCGAAATGATAGTTTTGCCGTTAAACGATAACTTGGCATTGAAAAATGATAACTTGTGAAATGGATTGATAATTTTGCACAAGTTGAAATATGATTCAATCATGATGGCGGTGGATTTAGGGCAGGAAAATCACTAGAAATCAGTTCAAGTAGAAAAATGATAACTTGCACATGGAAATGATAAGTTTGCATAGAATTGACATATTAATGGATTTTGGCAATTAAGAGCCTCTATGCACATTGAATTAAGTATAAAATGAGAAAGATCAACTAGTTATCACAATCCTTGCATTCCAAACATAATTGGCCAAAAGTTATGCAAAATAGGGGCTCGATATGGGTGAAATGCATCTAAAATAGGATAAAGATCTATTGTGATCAGCTAGTGATCAAACTCCCCCAAGCTTAGCTTTTTTCTTATCCTCAAGCAAAATATTCAGAAATTAAGGACCAACTTGAATTAATAGTCCACAAATGAATTAAAAATCAGCTGAATTAGGTCCAATGAGTTTCCCACTTTGCCAGCACTCCATCCCATTCTTTTCAAATCCCAAATTCTAGCTGAGGAGTCACAAAGGTTAAAGCAAATTTAAACCATGAAAGAAGTACTAACATTAATTGATTTGAATTATAAGGATTGTCAACTTCACTAAAAGGTTTGAAACATCAATCTCTTCATGAACAAATTTTTTCACTGCTTAAATAGGTTTAACACCTGACTTTTATTCATGCAAATGCAAGTAAACAGGTCAAGACCTGATTTTTATTCATGCTTGTCACAGGATAAAAATCCTGGCTTTATTCAAGATAGGTTCCTTTTTGGAATTTTCACTCTCTTTATTCATGTATGCAATGCAATGAAAAATGCAACTTTTCACTTTTCCTTTTCCCATTTTTCTTTTTCTATTTTGTTCATGAAGTGAGCAATGATTCAAACTCAAGTATAGTTTAGATCCTTAAATGCAAATAGTCAATATTTCCTATTTAACAGGGCAGCAAGATCCTTGACTCCTTTCTAGACACTTTTAATTTCCAAATAATCCATGAATGTCAGCCAGTGTTACTCACAAAAAGAAAAATTCTCAGCTGAAAATTGCTTCAAATGCATCTGAATTGATAATGTCAATTAAAGCAAGAAGACTAATGGCCAAGTTGGCCACTTGGTATTGGAGTGTATCAACTGTCATAATGAAGTATTCTACCCATTTTAGAGTCAAAATGAGTTCAGAATTGAGTTGAGCCCAAAAAATGATAACCGAGTGATAACTAGTGATAACCTAGTGATAACTTGTTCAAACAATGATAACTTGGTGGTAAATGATGATATAAACATTAAAATAGATTGAAAACATGGTGTAAAGGTTAGAAAAGCACCAGGTTTCCTCTCCCAAGCTTAGCTTCAACACTGTCCAAAGTGTTGGAAATTAAGGCAAGGGAGAGTGTTGGGAGGGTATGAAATTGATGAAATTTGTGTATTTGATCCCTTCCAATGGTTCTTGCATCACAAACAGGGGCTTAGGGTGGTCTATTCTTCATGGATTGCATTTAATCCTGCAGGAAAACAAGAGATATCAGTGGGTATTCAATATTAGATTTTTAGTGTGCACAATTCAACAATGTATGGAAGTTCACTAAAATGCACTAAAATTCAGCTATGATGGATTAGGATAACTGATATGAATGATGATTCAGATATTAATATGATGATTTCAACATGAATGAAAAGATAATATCAGTTATCATTAGGATTTCAGTGAGAAAATAAAAAATGAGTGTAGGGGTACTCCCTAATTATCAATTTATGGATTGATCTGATTCCTCCCTTCTTTATTCCTGCAAAATAGAAAGATTAAGTGTAAAATGGCTTGGGTTACCTCACAAGAAGTGCCCTACTTTAATGTCTTAGGCTGGACATTTTTCCAACTCTTGATATCAAGAAGGTTTAAATAGCATGATGTGATCAAGTAGAGATCTTAATTTGTGGACAGCTTCACTAATCAAATATGGATCTCTTGGTTTGCCAATGATTGACCTTTGTTTTTCGGTTTGATTCCCACCTCCATTGTACCAAAAATCTCCTAACTTCTCATCTCTAGAATCCTCATGTTTGATATATGAATCTCTATCTCCTGGATCATCATCTTGTTTAAGCAGCCATTTCTTCATTGGCCTATTAAAATGCAGCATTATTGGAAGATCTTTGAACTCTTGGTTCCATCTTTCAGTAGGTAAACAATGATCTTCCTTCATTAAATGTTACATTCCTTCTACAAATTTGAATTCTGCTATAGCCTCTATTTGGAAAGAAATTTCTTCTACTTTTGTATCTCCCTTGGCCATTTCAGTCTCATCATGTGGTTTTACTGTCCAAACTTGTTGCCCAATGGAAAATGAGATGGGTGAGACTTTGGAACTTTGAATGACTTCAAATGAATTAGTGCTTGCTTCAAGTTTAGGCCACTTCTTCTCTTTTAATGTTTCTTCATCTTTGATTCTATGATGCTGATATTCTTCAACTGATGCATGATGGTTTGTGGAGCAAATTTCTTCAAGTTGAACTTCTGGACAGCTGGGTGCAGGGATTGAGTTGCAGCCCTCATCACAAAGGAGTGCACCTGATAATTTCTTCAAAGAATCAATATCAGAATCTTCTAGAAGTTGTTTTTCATTGGATGGGAACCTTATAAGTGGGTCTTCAATGTGATTCATTGCTGGTATCATTGGAGTATCCTTTTCAGTAACTTCTGCAACTTCAACTTATTTCTTGAATTGTTCTATGAGTGTGATAGACTCCTTTTCAACTTCAGCCTCCATGACTACTTCCTTTTCTTTATTCATTTCTTTCTCAATTCTCATCTTCATTTCCTGAATTTCTTCTTTTGGAAGGGCATATTGGATTTGTGGGGCTTCTTGACTGGACTGCAAACAAAGCTTGGCCTCCAAGGCTTGATATCTAGCTCCAAGAACATCTACTCTCACATATATTTTTTCCAAGGCTTTAGTTTGCTTGTCCTGCCTCCTCATGAAATCCTCCAACATAATCTCCATTTGATTGAGTGATTGCTATTTTTCTGAAATATCCCTAGTTGCAACCTGAAATTCTGACACTTGACCTTGATTGTGATGGTAATACAAATGATTTTGTGAGTCATAAACATAAGGATTGCTACTTGAGAAATCTTCCTCAGGATTCCAGAAATTTGCACTTTCATGACCATGTGAGGCATACATGTAAGCATTAGAGGGCTACTGAAATTGTGGTGATCCTTGATTGCAATGAACTTGAGACGGCTCTCCAACATCAAAATCATATTTTTGAAGAGTTTTGAACATGACATCTTCAACTATAGAATCCAATTCCTCCTAGCTCAAGGGTGTTTCACTTGATTGATAATAGTCATAGGACCAAGTTTGCCAACTCATATCCATCTTTTCTTCTTTCTCTCTCAGAAGTCAAATTCATAATTTTCTACAAATTGCTGCGTGAATAACGGTCCCTAAATGTCCTGAGAGCAGCCTTGTTTTGATTGGTAGCCTCCTTCTCAAAAGTTATTCTCCTAGCCTCTTCTCTTTGCAATCTCCTTCTCCTATTGAATCTTCTTTCAGTTCAGGATCAGATAGGTAGAGGTCTCCTTGAAGTTCCAAATCTGCATAAATTCAATTCAGAAGTGTCAAATTCAGAAAAGAAAGAAATCTGTACAGAATTGAAAAAAAATTTCAGAATGATAACTTGCAAAAACTAAAAATTGGACTAATAAATGAACTGAAAACTAGTCTAAAACTAATCTAAACTATCTAAGTTAATCTAATTGGCCTCAAATCCCCCGGCAACGGCGCCAAAAACTTGATAGTGATATTGAGGAGTGCAGTGATAACTTGCTGATTTTGAGGTCAAATTTCAGATTTTTCAATTTTTGATTTAACTTCCTAATTCACTTTTAACTGTAAGTATACAGGTCAATTATAGTCTACCCAAATGTCATATCCACAGTGATTTGAAGCCTAAGACTCTCTAAACAATCTAGATTAGCCTTAACTAAAGTTAAAAATCCAAGAATTTGAAAGAAAGTTAAAACCGATTTCTAAAAAGGACTAAAATGATAAATGTTTTGGGATTTTTGAAAAGTTATCTAAACTGAATTGTAAATGCTAAACTAGAGGCTCAAAGGATTTATCTATCAATGAGAAAGGTTCTCCTAGGAGTTGGGGTTCATCTAACTTAATTATGGATGGAATGGTACAAGTTATCAATTTTTAGGCAAATCTGATTCAAACTTAACATGGCTGCTCTCACAGCTGAATTTGTCCAAAACTAATCATTATATTCTCATATAAATGTTAGCTAGATTGAATTAGAAGAGGATCCCCACTAAATATCAAGTTATCATTAGGCTCAAGATCAAAATTCCTTGCTGATTTTTTAGTAAATTAGTGAAATATGAAATGATAACAATCAATTTCACTTTAAAAACGAGGGAATTGTTTCAATTGACTAAACAGGAATGAAATTAATCCAATATTAGTGCAAATGCTTCTTGGTTTATCTCTAAACCACAAGAGGATTTTAAATCAGCCTCTCAGCTGCAAATTGAAATGAAATCCACATTTTTACTAATAGGTTGGACAAAATCAGCACCTAATTACATATGGAAACTTAGCACATGAAATTGCTTCTTGGTCCATCTCTGAACAGCAAGAAAACCTTAAGTACACCTCTCAGTGATTAAATGAAATCAAGGGCTTTAACAATAACAAGGTAGATTCCACAAATTCAGAAAACAGATTTGGAAATCAGATTTGAAAATCAGAAATCAGCAATGGATAGTTTGCAACATTTCAAGGATTAAAACCTTGGAATTACCATTGTCTCTTAATTCATTTCTGAACAAGAAGGAGCCTAAAGATTAGCTTCTCAGCTACTAAGAAATCAGGGCTCCACAATGATGAAAACAGATTTGACAATTCAAAAATCAGAAATGGGAAAACAGATTTCAAAAATCAGAAAATCATATTCCTAATTGGGGATTGGATCTAAAACATGTCACTGGATCTTGATTCATTTTTGAACAAGAATGGATCAAAAGACAACCTCTCAGTTGTAAATACAGATAAGATCTCACAATGTCAAGATTAGAATCCAATGAATTCAGGATTGTAGAAAACAGAAATCAGAATTGCAAACCAGAAATCAGATTTCAGTGCAGGAAATCAGATTTGTCTTTACTCCATCCACAATTAATTAGACTACTACCATATCCTAGGAGAAATTTGATTTAGCTCCTCATAATTACAAAGATTGATACACAATAGTAGGAAGGATTGATACAAAATATCCTGTAATCAAGAGGCTGTCCACAGAAATCAGCAACACTTCTTCTCCTTCCTTGCTTCCTTCCTGCCCAAAACCATTGAATGGCCAGCCCCCCTGATTCCTTAGGGTTTTCAGCATATATATCCCTTCCTTCCATGCTTAGATCAGCATTAGAAAGTTCCATAGCCTTTAATGTAAGCCACCTGTCCTCTGGACCAGAAAATATCTCAGTGACAGCTTTTGGGACAGCAAAAACTAGGTGGTCCCCCCTCCTTTTTCCAACTTTTTCAGATTTATATTCCCTGCTACAAGGGCCAAAACAGCAAGCATCAAAGTCCACGAATGGGAAATAAACAAATAAGGATCAAGACAACAAGTAATATCAGCTCAAACATCAAAACTAATGAGCTCAAACATCAAAACTTTAGTGTTGTGCAGAAATGAAAACCAAAATCAAAACTAATGATTTTTGGAATCCGGAATGATAACTTTGCACAAAACATTAAAATTGTCTAAATAAAAGTGGTTCAAGGCATTAGAGGCATCAAAAGGATTAATGTGGCAAGTGAATGAGGTCAGAAATCAAATGTAGATAAAATTTCATAGTGTTGATAACTTAATTACCCGAAATGATAACTTTTAGCCACTAAAATGATAACTTGTCATAACTTTTGTTGTGGTTATCCAAATGAGGTCAAATTTGAACAACAATGAGTTAAGACAGTAAGTTAATGATTGCTTAATGCCTTTGTGCAGATTTGATAGTTTTGCATATCGAAATGATAGTTTTGTCGTTAAACGATAACTTGGCATTGAAAAATGATAACTTGTGAAATGGATTGATAATTTTGCACAAGTTGAAACATGATTCAATCATGATGGCGGTGGATTTAGGGTAGGAAAATCACTAGAAATCAGTTCAAGTAGAAAAATGATAACTTGCACATGGAAATGATAAGTTTGCATAGAATTGACATATTAATAGATTTTGGCAATTAAGAGCCTCTATGCACATTGAATTAAGTATAAAATGAGAAAGATCAAATAGTTATCACAATCCTTGCATTCCAAATATAATTGGCCCGAAGTTATGTAAAATAGGGGCTCGATATGGGTGAAATGCATCTAAAATGGGATAAAAACCTATTGTGATCAGCTAGTGATCACTCAGCTTGACAAGGAGGTTGAAATCACCTGGAGAGACTTCAAGAAGGCTTTCTGGAACCATTACCTTCCCCCACATGTATAAGGGAAGAATGCAGCATAATTTATGAATCTATAGCAAGGAAGTGTGACTGTTACATAGTACCTCAACAAGTTTTTGGAGCTTGAGAAGTACAGCCCTCTGAAAGAAGATGAGAAGATCAGGGTTGACCACTTTTCTAAAGGGACTGAATCCTCGCCTGAGGATGAATGTGAAATGTGGGGATCTTGAGACCATGGCAAAGGCGATCTCTATAGCAACCAACCTAGCTCGAGAGATTGACACACAAAAGAAGTTCGAGCAAAGGCAAAGAGTCTCGGAAGGACCAGAGGAAAGACAAGGGGTACAAGGACTCCAAGCCTTACTCCAGAGGCGAAGGTAGACAGGGCCACAAAGCCTATTCATTTTGCCATATGTTCCATCCTGGTGAGTGCAGGATGAAGACATGAACTTGCCTGAACTATGGCAAGATGGGACATTTTTCTAGAGATTGCACTAAGAAGAAGCCTGAGTACTGAGACAAGGGCAAGGATAAAGTTGAGACCCAACAGAGAGCACCTGGAAGGGTCTACATCATGCAAGTGGAGGAGGCCCAGAAATCCAACGAAGTGATCCAAGGTAATCTCCTTATTGTTGATCACTATTCAAATGTATTGTTCGATTCTGGTGCTACTCATTCATTCATATCCCCTACATTTGCGAATATGTTGAATGTTGAGAGGGTGAATATAGCAACACCATTAGGGAGGATCTCCACCAGGCAGTACATCCTAGAGACACTAGTTATGATTGAAGGAATAAATTACTCAGCCGACTTCATAATACTACTTATGGTAGATTATGATGTGATATTCGGCATGGATTAGTTTACCATGATGCCTACATGATGTGCCGAGAAAAGAAGGTCAACATCGATAAGAAAGATGGTAGTTTTGTGATTTCTCGTGAAATTCCATCCAGGGAGAAGAAGATAATGATTTCCTCGGTGAAGGAAAAAATGTTGAATAATGCCTGCCGAGGATTTCTAGCAAGCCTCATCAACAATGTTGTCCAACTCAGGCCATTAGAAGAGCTAGAAGTGGTAAGAAACTTTCCTGATGTATTTCCCGATGAGCTCCCGGGATTACCTCCGGAAAGGGAGATTTACTTTCATATTGAGCTGATGCTAGGAACAACTCTAATATCCAAACCTCCCTACAGAATGGCACTAGTAGAGATGAAAGAATTGAAGGCTCAACTACAAGAATTGTTGGATAGAGGATTCATAAGGCCAAGTGTGTTCCCATTGGCTGCACTTGTCCTATTTGCGAAGAAGAATGATTGGTCACTGAGACTGTGCATATATTACATGATGTTGAATAAAGTGACCATCAAGAACAAATATCCTATACCTAGGATTGATGATCTATTCGACTAGTTGTCCACAACATCAATCTTCTCAAAAATTAATTTGAGAAGCGGATACCATCAGCTCAGAGTAGGTCAAGGTATGACCATTATGAATGTTTCGTTAGACTAACAAATACTCTTGCAGCATTTATAGATCCGATGAACAGGATATTCAAGCCTTATCTCGACAGATTTGTTATGGTGTTTGTGGTTGATATCTTGATATACTCCTCAAGTCTAGAGGAACACCAGAAGCACCTACAGATAGTTATGGATACTTTGAGACAACATCAGTTATATGCATAGTTCTCTAAGTGCGAGTTCTGGTTGGAGCAAGTCATATTTTTGGGCCACATAGTTTCAAAAGAAGGGATCACTATTTCTGGTTATGGACCAGGCAAAGTAGACGCTATCATCAATTGGAAAAGGCCAAAGATAGTGATAGATATTAGAACTTTCCTTGGATTAGCCGACTACTACAGATGATTTATCCAAGACTTCTTCAAAATTGCTATTCTTATGACAAAAGCTGATCAGGAAAGGGGAAAAGTTCAATTGTACACAAAAGTGTGAAGATAATTTCCTGGACCTGAAGAAGAGATTGACTTCTACACAAGTGCTAACAATTCCCACAGGAATTTGAGGCTTCATAGTGTATAATGATGCAAGTGGTACTAGACTTGGCTGTGTCTTGATGCAACATGGAAGGGTAGTGGCTTATGCTTCAAGACAATTCAAGCCACATGAGAGGAACTATCCTACTCATGTCTTGGAGTTGTCAATAGTAGTGTTCGCTCTGAAGATATGGAGGCGCTACTTATATGAAGAGGAGTTTGAAGTTTACACTGACCACAAAAGTCTCAAATATGTGTTCACTCAGATATAACTTAATATTAGACAAAGAAGGTGGCTAGAATTCTTGAAGGACTATGAGTTTGACATTCTCTATCATCCAAGGAAGGCCAACTCTGTTGCAGATGCCTTGAGCAGGAAATGGGAAGGATCAGTGGCATGTCTAAGAGTCTGCAAGTGGACTCTCATTGAAGGAAGTACTCAAGGAAAGATGATGATGCAATGTGTCATTCAACTTGACTTGATAGCAAGAATAACATAAGGCACAGAAAGAAGACCCAGAGTACAAAGACACGAAGGTTTTATGTGAAAAAGGGCACCCAAACTTTAGGATGGATGAAGATGGGACTAGAGGTTCCATGATAGGTTATGGGTACCTGCAGATAAAGAGCTCAAGAAAAAAATTTTGATTGAGTGTCACAAGTCAGAATTTGCTATCCATACTGGAACCAATAAAATGTTCAAGGATCTATAGAGGACATTTTGATGGAAAGACATGAGAAGATAGGTGGAAGAGTTTGTTTCCAAGTACTTAGTCTACCAATAGGTCAAGATTGAGCACCAGAAGCCACGTGAATTGTTGAAACCATTACCCATTCCATAGTGAAAGTGGGAGGAGATCACAATGGACTTCATTGTCGGTCTTCACAAAACACAACAACGCCATGATGCCATATGGGTTATTGCAGATAGATTGACCAATTCAGCTCACTTTTTACCTTACAAGGTGAGATAGACAGTTGTAAGCATGGTGAAAGTATATGTTGATGAGATTATTTGATTACATGATATTCCTATTTCCATCGTATTGAATAGAGACCCCAAATTTATAGTGAGGTTATGGAGAAGATTGCAGCATGCTTTTGGCTCAAGACTGTACTATAGTACTATTTTCCATCCTCAGAGTGATGATAGAGTGAAAGGACCATTCAAACCTTTGAAGACATGTTTAGATATTGTGCTATAGGTTAGCGGCAGCTAGGACGATCACCTCACTCTAGTTGAGTTTGCCAATAACAATAGTTATCATTACTTTATCAAAATGGCATCATTTGAGGCACTGTATGGAAGACCTTGCAGGTCTCCCACATGTTGGAGTGTAGTTGGTGAAGGAAGACTACTAGGACCAAAATTAGTAGATAAGTATGTCGAGAAGGTAGATTTATGTTAGTAGCTCAGAGCCGCGAGAAGTGTTATGCATATAGGAAAAGAAGAGAACAAATCTACCAAGTTGGAGATCATGTGTTGCTGAAGATATCTCCAACCAAAGGAATCATGGCCGTGACTGTTCAGTCATGACCGTTTTTTCTTTTTTTTTGGAACTCAAATTTTGATCGTCACGTAGCGAAATCACCTCTCGTGCGGTACTTTCTTCGATACTTCTCTTTCATTGACCTAGATGGTCAAGAAGAGTGACACATAAGCAGAAGACTTAATAAATAAAATATTATAACAATGAAGGAATGCAAAATCTAAAATAGATAAAATAAAGAGTACATATGTGACATATAAAAGTCCATGCCACACTACTCGAGTTGTAGTCACCGCACAGGCATCAACTAGGCTCGCGCCCATATCATGTATCTGTGGAGATCATAAAGGAGAGCAAACTCAATCGCTAAGATAAAGCTAAGTGTGAATTTGTATAGGTCATAACAAAGTTCCATTAAAATAAGCATGAGACAATAAGAGTCATGATGGTGATTCATAAGAGATCATGTTTCATAACTTTTTGTTTCGTTTCATATTCATATTCGTTATTCGTGTTCATTGTTCATATTCATGTTCATAAGGACAAAGTCCATACATTCGTCTTTAACTATGGGTTCGAATAGCTCTCCACTTTTAGGGAATATCATTGCAAACACACAAGTGTGTACTACCTGGACCATGGTGGACCAATGGGGGGTTAGTGCCATGGCTAATGCCCAGTCGGGCAAGATGACCTTGCACAAGGCGAAAACATCTGTTAGGAGAATCTTCCATCTAGGTTGGCTAATGGTAACCCTCATCTTTTATCCTATTAACCATGAGTCTCTCTTTCAATTACTTGGATCAATCATGACCATAGGGAGTAAAGTGGCTCCAAATTATCATTTGGTTCATATCAATTGGTATCACTCAGGTGGACAGAACTTATCAAATCTCATGGTCAACATTAAAGTTGCATTATTTCTGTCTACAAATTAGATGGCCGAAAGTGGAGCGGTCGTCTGATTGAGGTTCACTCAGCGATCATTCGAAAGAGGAGCAGACTCCCGTCTTCTCTATGTCCATCGATCGACCAAAAAGTGTGCGATCGTCCGTTCTAAATTCAGCCATCGGCCCTTCCAAAGCCATACATGATCGGTCGACCAAAAGAGGTTTGAAAATCCGTTACAATATGAGGAGGTTCTCGAACTTTTGATCAAGAGTTTCGGTTGGCTGAAACTTGATCGATCATCCGTTGGAACCAGTTCTATCTTTCTCGGTCGATCGGAGTTAGTTCTTCGTCGATTGTCAAAATCTTTTCAAGCATGATAATTCAGATCCATCGCACGAAAATAGTTTTGATCGATGAATTGGTTACATCGTCATTTTTCTAGTTCGGTCGTACAAAAGAGTTTCGAACTTTCGTTCTCGGACATATCGGTCGTAATCAATTACAATCTATTTCATAATAAATTCTCATATCGAATGCATGGAATGAGTCTTCTTTTTATTTACTCTATGACGCATCAAAGATCTAGCAAGTCATCGAGTCAAACATAGCGTATGATCAAACATTGCATCGCTTGGTCAATATCAAAGATCGAAAAGTAATTTAGATCATAACTCTATAAAAATAATAAGGCATTATTGCTACCCTTTCTAGCATAAATCCTAATCACAACAAGCATCATTAAAGCATGCATATTCATTGGGAGACTACCCATTATCAAGAACCCAAATAACACACCTTTTTTATGATTCTTTCGATGTTCATTAAAAGATGAAGCCTCAGTCATTCCTACCTCCTTCTACTTGCCCTCACGCACCCTCATCGCCTGTAGCACTTGCCCTCACATCCTCAGGTTAGAACCGAATCATGGAGCAAGGAAAAAAAACAATTTGGGGAAGATGAGGGGATGCAGAAAAAGAAATAAATGAGAGAGGAAGTGGGGTTTGAAGGGTATAATGGTGGAGGTTTTGACCTTAACTCTCTTCAGATCATGAGTATGAGTTACAAATATTTTGGTATAGTGGTGGTGTAATGGGGAGAGAGAGATCAAAATTGATACCTTATTTGCCCGTTGCAATTTTGAACGCTCAAAAATGTTTCGATCGTTCGGTAGGATGTCAATTAAAATCACCGATCGGTCACGATAATAGGCGCCCACTCTAGGTTTCGAGTGCCCACTGATCCGATGTCAGCATTAATAAAAAATTTTAATTTCTAGGGGATTTTTGGTGTGTTACATTATAATACCCATAGAAAAAGTATTCATCCCCAAATCCTGTATGGAATAGAACTTACCCAATAGATGTGAAAACTCTTTGCGCATCTCTGACTTGAGTTCCTAGTTGCCTCCTTTCTGTGGTGGTACTTCAAGTATAAGATGCCGCCACTTGGACAATCAAGGGCTCGAAGTCCAAAATAAATGAAAGAAATGGGGTATTAGGTCAGCAGGAAGGCAGAAGGCAAAGTAATCTGGTGCCAAATCATCGCCCATTTACCTTGCCCCCTACTCTTGCATTTTGATTTATGCAACAAGCGGAGGCTCGAAAGCCGCAGATTAGCACCTCCGAAAGAAATGGAGGACTTCATATTTGGTCCGACTCGTTATCTGTGGGATTAGGGATCCGACGCTATCGCCCCTTTCATTTTGGCTCTGACCTCATTCGAGACTCTCCGGGGGGACAAGGGGCAGAATGAATTCTTGATCTATGATCTTGACCAGAGGTACCTCCTTGTCCTTCTTGTATTGTACTTTCCACTCCAAAATCTTCATGGGGTACTCAGCATAGGTCAAGGCCTCCTTTGAATTGGAGAGACCTTTGATTCCGGCGACGTTGGCATCGTGGGGCATGGACACATGGAAGATGTTGTGAACTCTTCCATAGGAAGGAGGTAAAGCCAATTTGCAAGTTCCATCACCTACTAACTCTGGAATCTCAAAGGAGCCAACAAACCGAGGGCTAAGCTTCCCTTGTTTGCCTAATTGTATCACGCCTTTCATCGGAGAGACCTTCAATAATACATGGTCTTCGTCTCTATAAATCTGCTCGCATCGTTTCTTATTGTCATAGCTCCTCAATCGGGACTGTGCAACTTTCATCCTCTTCATGATGACGTCCACTATGTTTGCATACTATTGAGCTCGGATGGCCAACTCCTCATTCATAGTGCTCGCCGACCTCGCTCCAGTGAGCAAGCGATTGACAAGGTTTTCCATACAATGGTAGTGCTAGAGTAGAAGCTATAATTGTACCAGAACTTGATCAATGGTAGTGCTCGTCCCATCTATCGTGCTAATCCAAGGCAAATGCTCAGAGCATGTCCTCTAGAGTCCGGATTATCATGACCCCGATTTAAATGGTGGTTTAAATTAGAGCTCGTGACTTATTATGGATAATAAAATATATTTCCTTAATTTTTTAAAATTGTGCATAACTCTTCCAGATAATATGATCATTCAAAGCATGTAACAACCCTAGGATTTACACCACCATGTAGTCATGAAAGATTTACATTTTATAAGATACAAAATTACTTTTCATACATAGCACATATCAAACTCTCTCTATATCCCAACAGAGGAATATGAGAGCTCCAAGTCTTCTATCTAGTGCGCGTGGTAAGGTAGGTGACTTCTCAATGTCTTAGCTGCAAAAATGTTCCACACCCTGCTAAGACAGTCTCTCGCGATCTCAAAAGTTCTACTGATCTGAAAAAAAATCTACAACAACACTGTGAGCAAATAATAACTCATAAACTATGTGTTACTATATAATAAATTCGGAGAGATATAAAAATAGTTGCATTATTCATAATATAAAAATCAATATTTCCATACATTTAATAAATACATATATAACATTCCATTCATAATCATTACACTCAATTTACAATCATTGTCATTTAAACATATCAAACATGTGTATGCAATGCAATACTCTCATATGTATGCACGGATCACCAACTGGCCAGTGGTCGGTAGGTGGACTCTAGAGGTGGCTCCCATCGTGATCAGCGATGTAGCACCTAGCTCCATTCTACCTCATCCCATTCGGGAAACAAATCATATAGCGATAGGTGGACTCTAGAGGTGACCCCTACGGATTCTAGAGGTGGCCCCCATCGCGACTACTCATGATGTGGCACTTAGCTCCGCATGAAACTTAGCTCCAGCCTATCTCATCTCATTATTGGGGAACAAAATGATGGATTAAACTCTAGAGGTGGTTCCCATCGTGAACAACGATGTAGCACTTAGCTCCAACCATCAAACATGCAATGTAGGCAAATGCAAATTCATGATGCATCATATAACAATTATGTCTCAATATCAAAAGATGAATCATATCAAATACCATTTCAAATGGAACAAGATTGCACTTCTCGTAATCCATTCATATCATATCATATATGCTTTTTAAATGTGCAATCATACAATCATTCATATATACTTTTTATAAGTCCATTTCTCAAAATTAATTCATAATCTATCCAAAACATATTAAATACATATAACAATCGATGTTTAAACTGGAGTTCGCTACTCGTTACGGACGATCAAATAAATTGGCAAAGATTGTGAAAATGTGATGTAATTTTTTTCATAATATACATAAGAATGAAGATATCATAAAATAAACTACACAATTTATGATGATCCTTCAGAGCAAATCAATAATCCTTAAGTTTTACATTTCATAAAATGATTTTTCCTTCTTACAACATATAAAATATTACAAACGTACGCATAACCAAATCTCTGGACATCCTAATAGAAGGATACGAGGGACTCAAATCTTTCCATCTTACCATGAATCTTTCAAATACTATCACCTCTCATGGTTTCCAAGAATTATCTGAAAAATGTTCGAAACAACAGAGTAAGCTAAAATAGTTCATTAAGTTGATAACTCATAGCCTATATGTTACCAACTAATTAGTTCGGAGTGACATGGAAAAGTGTGCAATAATCATAATAGCAAAATAGTTATTTTCATATATTTGATAATTAGAAATATAACATACTAATCAGAAGCAGAAGCATCACACTCAACTTACAATCAATATCATATAAATCATATCAAACATATGCATACAAATGCAACACTCTCATATGAATGCACGGATCACCAACTGGCTAGTGGTCGGTAGGTGTACTATAGAGGTGGCCCCAATCGTGATCAGCGATGTAACACTTAGCTCCATTCTACCTCATCATTTTCGATGAACATATCATATAGTGATAGGTGGACTCTAGAGGTGGCCCCTACGGATTCTAAAGGTGGTTCCCATCGTGACTCCTCATGATGTAGCACTTAGCTCCGCATGGCAATTAGCTCCAACCTCCCCATCCCATTATTGGGGAACAAAATGATGAATTGGACCCTAGAGGTGGCTCCCATCGTGATCAGTGATGTAGCACTTAGCTCCAACCACCATACAATGCAATGTAGGCAAATGCAGATGGATGATTCATCATATAACAATTGTATCTCCATATCAAAAGATGAATCATATAAAATACTATTTCGAACCGAACAAGATTGCACTTCTCTTATCCATTCATATCATATCACATATGCTTTTCAAATGTACAATCATGCAATCATTCAGATATACTTTTTATAATTGCATCTGTCGAAATCTATTCATAACATATTCAATACATATAATAGTCGATGTCACACCGAATTTAAAAGAGGTGAATACATAGAGTAGGAGAAACCAACCTACCTGACATAAGGGATCACACAAGGTGTTTCCTCATTTCTTTTTCTTATCATTCATTTAACTCTATGACAATAATATAAATCCACATTACTATTACAACCATGCCAACATGGAGATTTTCTTCAATTAGTACTCAACTCCTATTATGATAATTCCATTTCTTTCTAACATAAGACTTCATAGGGTTTTCCAGATATAATTCTTAGAATTTATATAATTTCGGACTGATCTCAATAAATTATCAAGTACTAGTATAATCTGCCCTATGTTTCGTTCTGATAGACTGAGTGAGGTTTGGTAAAACTTTTATAACTTCCACCACACGTAAGATTTTCTGATGATTCCAACTCCAATAGAAAGCTAACATCCTCATATTCTTTATCCTAAATTATCAAATAATTCTATGACATATTGAATTTAACGCATAATTTACAAAATCGGATATTAGTTTCATCGGGCAGAATGATAGCACCTTAAAGATGAACATATAACTTTCTATACAGATATCTAATTTATTTGATTCTAATGCTTAGTAGAAATGAAATGGAGTAGACACACTTAATTTCATAATTTATACTACTTTATATAATTTTTAGAAAATGTAGTGGTGGCACATATTTATATTTTGCTTTGAAATCTATGAGACGAAGAGGTAACCAATGTAAAATTGATATCTTGTTTTATATAATTTATTTTTGAGTAATTTAAATAGGATTCGGCAGCTTATGGAAGCAACAAACCCATATAAAATTTTAGATTTCTATATGACCGATGTGAATAAAGAGCATAAATTACACCTAACTATATCATTTTTGAGAACAGCATGCCATGTACTCACTATTTTGTAGATAACATAATATATACACATGATTTTGAGGTTATTCCATATCCCATGGAATATAGACTCATAGAAGATCAGGTTATATAAAGTTTATATTTTTGTGAGCAGTTTTTATAATTAATTACTAGTGGCAAATTTTCGGCTATAAAGAAAACAACAAGCAAATGTTCAATGATCGATTTGATTTCATGGACACGTTGAAACAACGTTCACCTACTCCTATTTTGAAATTTCTTCAATCATATATTCAAATATGAAACTCATTCAATAAAAAGAAACCTTAGAGCAAAAAAATAGGATCCTTCTTACATACCTTCTGATTTCTCTTTTCTATCCTTTTGTTTCCTCCTCCCTTTAATTCGGCCAGCCTAGAAAAAACAACTGTCTTCTTCCCTCTCTTCCTTGGTTCGTCCAGCTTTTTAACCTTCTTTTCTTCTTCTTTTTTTTTTCTATTTGTCTCTCTGGCCGACCATGCGAAAGGAAAAGGAAGTAAAAAAGCTTCCTTTTCATTTCTCCCTTGGATCATGCATGGTAAGCCGGTAATCAGGCAAGGTTCCATATATTTTATTTTTGCATTATTTGAGGTGGCGTATCAACTTATAATTTTTTTAATTTAAATTCTTTTGAGGTGTGTTGTCATGCTACTAGCGTTCATCTCTCATTTGTTTTCTTTTTCTTTTAAGGTAAGTCGGTAAAATAACTGAGGTGTGTGTCTTGCTGTCATTTAGAATAAAATTAATTATTTCACGTGATTAATTATGCTCCTATCATGTGAGGATAACAAAATCGGTATTATCATGGGTATTAGCCATGTAATTATTTACCATAATTAGGAGATGATTTGCTTAACCCCTATAGGAAAGACAATTAACAAATAATGATATTTAATATTACTAATCTAAACAAATCTCATTTTACTACTTACATAGTTGGTAACAAATTTGTTAAAATGATCATAACTTCAAATCATTTTTGCTTTTAGTAGAAGATAAGGATAATATTAATATACACACACACACACATATAAAACATTGGTACGCTACATAGTTAACTAATTAATTAGTCTAATTAAAAATTAAGAATATTAATTGCTAGCTTCATATTGATCCCGTAATAAACTTAATGGTATAATATTGGATTGAATTTCTCATTGGAGATCGTTAATAATTTACTTAAAAATCTCTACTAAATTGGATTAGTTATAAAAATATTTAGCTTAGGATATTACATTCTTCCCTCGTTAAATAAAATTCATCCTCGAATTTTGATATGTCCAACTTACTAAAAATTAAAATGAAAATTTTGTTCATTGACATTATAATATGTAATTATCTCCTTGTCCTTGTGAATTTTATTTTCCCCTCAACACTAGTGATGCTTTTGTCATATTAGGCTTCATTAATCCCTATTCCATACTATAGTTCAATGTGTAGGAATTATTAGTACTTCATAACTCCATAAGAAGTCAATCCAATATTAGAAGTACTACCGCTATTGTAGGATTTTCAAACAATGTTGACATATCATGTGCAAGGAAATCTAAATTTCCATTTGGCTACCTAATGTGGATGTATAGCATTCTCCCATAAAGATAATTCTCTCTTAAAGTCTCTATACCCATACTTGATTTTATACAAGTCTAAACAAATCGAAATAAACATAAATATTAATTTTCAGACATTTTAGTGGAGCTTTTGAACAATACTGATAATGAACAAAATGCCAATACCTAGATCGATCATGACACTTGAAAGAGATTGAGGTAGTGGATAAAGTGAACAACCTCTGATACATTAAAAGGATATCACTTATCATTTATAGGAATAAAGGTGAGAGCATGAGCACTGATGTGATTTGTAAATATGGATTTTCTTTCTTATTGGCTTATGATAGTGGAATATTGGTTCGAGTTCCCGATCGAGGATCGAAAAGGCGTCCCCTTTCAATCATTCTTTCACTAAACTCTCAACCAACACTCCATTATAGTAAACTCTATGGCTCCACTTAACCTCTCGAATGATGACCAGAGGTGGCCACACTCTAATACATCTTTCGATAAGCTTTCTAACCCACTTTTAAAACTCTCAAGGTCAATTGACATAATAAAGTTAGCAATGAAAAATCATTAATCACCCATAGAAGAGTGACAATGTTGATTCCATCGATCATACTAAGTGATATGATCATACGAACCAAAGATCAATTATAAATTGATGTTCAAAGTTGGTAACTTCAAATCAATAACCATTATTCAAGTATCATGATGATTTTAGAATTTGTAATGATGTATGGTGATTCAATCAGTCGAGCAATGTGAGATGTGATAAACAAAGGTGAACTAAAAAAAATTCCATAGTCAAAGATTGAATTGCGATCAATAGTGAATAATCAAGAATCATATTCCAAAATCTATTGTGATGATTAGGGAGTTGACAATGATTCTAATATCAACGACAATAATTCAAGAATTTATAATGCTTTTATAATTATTAATAATGATTTACATCTAGTAATGATGATTTACTAATCATCAAATGGTTTGAAACCTACCAAGTAAGTATCATTTTCAACATTAAACATATTCGATAGTTTTTTCTCCAAATTTAGTAGTGTTATCTTTTGTCTTCCTCTTAATGTTTACAATTTCTTAAATATAGACACCGCATATTGTCACAATAATATTATAATCTACTCCCCTCATTGATTGTCCCACCAAATTTTTATTATGATAACTTATTCATCTTTAGTGTTCTCCAAGTTCGAGATGACATATCACAATTCTTCTATAGACATATCTAATTCCAACAATCCAAACATCTATTAAACTAGTATTTATATATCTATAAGATTTTCATAAAAACCATATTGAAGTTTTACTTACATTACCTTACGCATTTTGTACATTAATTTTTGGGCTATTTAAGTTAACATAACTATAATCATCTTTTCTTCCTATCTTCTTATTCATACATATGATCGCAATGTGATGCATGCATTTTATAACATTTAATTTATGTTGCATTTAGATTTATTTTCATAATTTTCTCACGGCATGCATCAATTTTGTTTCTTTTATTATAATTATTTCTTAGAACTCTCCAACTACCTAGGTGTGCGTAATTTTTATAGGAATATCTCTGATTTCAGTGGAAATTATTAATGAAAATTATCCGAAGAGAAAAGAAGGAAGAAATCACTTTTAGAAACAGAAAACAAACTGTCTCACGGGCCGTGAAATGCCTATAACGCTCCTTCAGTGACTTTCCACGGGCCGCAATTCTCTTCTCACGACCCGTACAGAAAGTACAGCTTTCGGTTGCAATTCACTTCTCACAACCCGCATAGAAAGAACAGCTTTTGGCCGCATATTCTCATTACCGGCCGTAAGCATAGTATAATACCAACCAGATTGAAGACACAGATCGTTAAGGACAATTCACGGGGCTTACAAAGAGATATTCATCCCTCACGGAAGCATTAGGGCTCGTCCTGGAACCTTCACATACCTCATAACGGACCATAAGGCATTCATAACGGGTCTCACATATTGAAGAACTAAACCAAAGAAGATCCGTAATGGGTTGTCATATGGTCTTACGATTCGCAGCAGAGATCGACTTATTGGTCACCGGTCGTAACATCTGTTTAACGGCTCATACATAATCAAATGAAAATTGAGCACATATATTATGAGGCGTAAGGAAGACACATAAGAAAGGTGTAAAGTCTTGCCAAAAATATTACGGGTCATAATGAGTATCTAACAAACCGTTATATTAGCTATCGCAAATTTTGCCCCCAAAAGAATAAGTCAAATTCATCACCGGTCGTAACATGGAGATCACGGATCCAACTTACATGACGTCACATGATAATCATGGCTCATACAGAAACCGAGCACAGGGTTGCTCGAGTTACGGACTGTTACCTTTGCATTACAAGCCATTAAGTGTATAAGAAAACTTTGAATCAAAATCAAAATAGGCCGTGAACAGCTCATCACGGGCCGTTAAAGGTGCTGATTTTTCTTGTCATCGATTTTCGAAATGGATTTTGATCAAATCATGAAGCCAGGACGGTGCCCAACCTTCTAGAAGATTTGTTTGATGATAAAAGCTCAAAACTGAAGATAAAATCACCAGATTTTTGGGTCTAAAAGGAGTTTTAACTACAGACCCTTCTTTGGATAAAACTTGGACTCTCAACTTCTCAGAACTGATCGAGAATCTGGGAACTTTAAATACAAGATCTCTAAAGATGTGAAAATTCATGCTTCGGCCCTGGGATGCTGTGTCCTATTGTCAAGAAGAAGATTTGAAGCCAAAAGATCATCAAAGGAGAAGGATTGCACAATAACTCGCTGGTTAGTGCTGCGCGATCGTCCAGAGGTTCTGAAGGCTGCAATTCTTTATCTATTCATATGCTTGAATGCTCTTTACCTTATTTTGCATAGTTCATTAGTCCTGTAATAGAGATATTATATTTGCTTCATAAAGATAGATTGTCTGGACCTCATTCTTATTCAAGTCAATTTATTAAGTCAACTTCTTTTGATTATGTGTGTTAAGTTTGATGCTTTTTTATGAGAAAAATTATTTCTGGAGTTAGATCACAAACTTGAACAAGGAGTGATCAATTCCAGAAGTTCTTATTATTCTAATAATTGATCCTTTAATTTTAAAGTTAAGGCATATATAATGCATATTTAGTAATTCGTCATATATGTTGAATAATGTGCGGTTTATTATTCTATCCAAAAGTATGGGTGGATAATAATTCAAGAGTTACATTGTCTCGCATCATGATTCCCTGTAAAATTAGTAATCAACTCCTCATATGCGATTGTTGATCTTATTTGGAATCAGGATAGTTTGATTTGCTCGTCTAGAAAAGTCAATATTTTAGGTGCTCTTAATCCGTCTCAAGATTTGATCCAATTGTTCTGTCATGATTTGATTAGTCCAGACGTTCATATATATCTAACTTCACTCTAATCATCCAAAATTCCCAGAGATCATCACCACTTATGGTTAAGCATTAATTATTTATTTTCTATAGTTTTTATATTTCTGTTTTACATATACCAAACCCTTTTTCTCTTAATAGATTTTTAGGATAGGATCAATTTAATAGTTCCTCGTGGGATCGACAACTCTACTCTTCACTCTATTACTTGATATGACTAGTGCACTTGCTAGCTATTGTGTTGTTACTTATTTTTTGCATCACGTTTTTGGCGTCGTTGACGGGGAACTAATACTTAAATTATTTAATATTCTGTCCCAATTTTCTATTTTGAGAATTCTATATTTCTATTATTTTTTATCCCTTTGATACGTTTCTGAATGTGGCGGTGCACGACTTAATGACAAATTCAGTACGTAATCACCGAACCTGGAGGATTCAAGCGCATGATCAGTACATAACCCAAGGAGTTCGAAAGGTCCTCTAATATTTGATTCTGAAATTGAAAGGACAGCAAGGAGGTTGAGAAAAAAAATTATGAAAGATGGCTGAACAGGCACGCAACAATCAATGCCAAGAGCAACAACAGAATGAAATTGTTTAGCCACCAGGTAATCAACATGAAGATGAATAAGAGCTATCCATGGGAGAATACGTTTCAGCCAAATATAGTGATCGGGAGTCTTGTATTGTTCTGCCTGAGATTAATGCTAACAATTTTGAGATCAATCCAAGAATTGTGAGGATGATTCAAAGATCTCAATTTGGGGGTGGACTTCATGATGACCCCCATGATGATCTGGATAGATTCTTATCAACTGAAGTAATTCGCTTACTTCTACTCCCACAATCTTTACGAGATAAAGCTTCTACATGATTTAAAACATTAAGGATCCATACACACTTGGCTAGAGATGGTAGAAAGATTTTTGGGAAAGTATTGTCCAACTCAGAAAACAGGTAAATACCAAAGAGAACTATGAGCATTCGTTCAGGATGATGATGAGTCACTTTATGAGGCATGGGAATGTTATAAAGAGTTGTTGTCTAAAGTCCTAGATAATAGAATTCCAAAATGGAAAGTTATGGAAGACTTCTATCATGGATTACGTTCAGCAGATCAAGATAGTTAGATCAGTTCGCACAAGGAACATTGTTGGGAAATAAAAGGCCAAATGAAATCCAAGACATAATTGAAGCAATACCCTCGAAGTCCAGCCAAGAAAGACGGTCAACACGATGGACTCATAATATTCATGCAACTGAAAGTATGAACTCTGAAGTAGTGACTCATCTGGAGTCGTTGAATCAAAAATTTGAAAAGATGCTAACTATGATGTCCGGCAATAATAGTGATGAAGGACATTCAATCTAGGAGTGGCCAGCAAATAATCCCTCTGAAATTAGTCAAATTGAATATGCTAACTTTGTGTCTAATCCTATTTTCAAAGAGTTGAATAATGAGTATGCCTGGAGGAGCAATCCAAAGTTTTCATACAGACTAAACCATGGACAACAAATGCCACAAATGCAGCCACCGCCCAACTATACATTTTTTCATAAGCAACCTGAAGCCCCACAACAGCGATCAGCTAACTCTTTAGAGGATATGATGACAAAGGTCATGGATACAATTCCGAATAGGCAAAAATCAATGGAGACCCGCGTCAACAATCAGGAAGCCTCAATTCTTAATTTAGAGATGCAGATGGGTCAAATTACTAATCTTATGGCTAGACGTGCACCTAGAACATATCCTAGCAATACAAAAAGGAATCCAAAAGAGGATGCTAAAGCTGTCACCCTGAGAAGTGGTAAAGAACTTCAAAATCCAGCTTTGCCGATACCAAGCTTACATGAAGATCTGGTTAAGGAAGATTATCTTATAATAAATTCTAAAGTGGCTGAAGAAGGGCTCCTCAACATCCAACTTCAAATAAAAGAAAGGAAGTTACTTTCACTAATGTGTCAAGACAAATTGGAGAGCACCCCTTTTCCCAAAATCATCGTATGGATACGCAATACTCTCGCTTTATTAACATTTTAAAGCAACTCACCATTTTAAAGCCTTACAGATGATGCCCATCTATACAAAATTCATGAAGGATATTCTCTCCCGAAAAATAAAAGTTGAAGAAGTATGGGTGATTAAGATGACATCTGAATATAGTGCCATCTACAATCGAGACATTCCCATGAAGATGAAGGATCCTGGCAGTTTTATAATACCCTGCACAATTGGAAATTATTATTGTGCAAGAGCACTATGTGATTTAGGTGCAAGTATAAGCCTAATGCCTTATTCCATCTTCTTGCAGCTAGGATACAGAGAATTAGAGGGCACATAGATGATGTTGCAATTTGCAGACTCTTCCACCAAGAAACCTATGGGTGTGCTACGTGATGTTCTCATTAAAGTAGATAAGTTTGTATTCCCGATATATTTTATTGTTCTAGAAATGAAGGCAGATGACAAGACCCTAATTATACTTGGAAGACCTTTCCTCGCAATAGGGAACACATTGATTGATGTGCAGCGAGGATGACCCTTCGGGTGAATGAAGAAGACATAAGCTTCGACGTCGCTGATTCCTTGAAGAAACCATTAAACTTCTCTTCATGTTGCTCCATTGATACTTATGAGGATGACACTACTGATGAGTTTGATAATGTTGTTTCTAATACCATTGCATATCCTTACCATGACACGGAAGATTCAATGGAAAACATGGAAGAGATTATTGCCCCTCTGGTGGTGGAAAATTTAGAAAAAGAAAAAGCAAAGACACAAAAGGAAGAACATGCTACTCCACCTCCAAAACCTGAACTGAAAGAACTTCCATCCCACCTGCGGTATGCTTTCTTAGAAGATGATTCTTATCCAGTAATTATTTCTACTGACTTGACAGATGATATGGAGAATCAACTACTTGATATATTAAGGCAACATAGGAGAGCAATAGCCTGGTCCATAGGGGACATCAAAGGCATATCTTCCACCATATGCCAACATAAAATCTTGATGGAAGAGAATGTCAGTCCTGTAGCACAATTCTAGCGAAGATTGAACCCAACATTAAAGGAAGTAGTTAGGAAGGAAATAATTAATCTCATGGACACAGGAATTATTTACGCAATTTCTAATAGCCCCTGGGTCAGCCCCTTACAGGTAGTACCAAAGAAAGGGGGCATGACCATGGTAAGTAATAAAGATAACAAACTCATACCCCAGCGAATAGTCACATACTAGAGGGTTTGTATCGATTATCGGAAACTAAATGACACAACTCGCAAAGATCATTTTCCTCTATCGTTTATTGATCAAATGCTTAATCGTGTTTTAGGTCATAGCTACTATTGCTTTCTTGACAATTATTCAGGATACAATCAAATTATTGTTGCATCGGAGGATTAAGAAAAAACAACATTCACGTGTCCATATGGGACGTTTGCTTATCGAAGAATGCAATTTGGATTATGCAATGCTCTAGCGACTTTTCAGTGATGCGTGATGTCAATCTTTGCAGACATGAACAAAAGAATCCTTGAAGTGTTTATGGATGACTTCACACTGTTCGAAAATTCTTTGATAATTGCTTGAATAACCTGTCTCTTGTTATGTGGAGATGTGAGGAAACGAACTCAGTCCTCAACTGGGAAAAGTGTCATTTTATGGTGAAGGAAGGAATTGTACTTGGCCATAGAATTTCAGAAAAGGGTATTGAAGTAGACAAGGCCAAGATTGATGTAATAGCGAATCTTCCACCACCAATAAACGTGCAAGGAACAAGAAGCTTTCTAAGACACGTTGGGTTTTATCGACATTTCATTAAGGATTTTTCCTCAACTGCAAACCATTAACCAACCTGCTGGCTAAGGATTCCATATTTGATTTTTCTTCTGATGGTCTTTCTGCTTTCAACTTATTAAATGAAAAGCTAATCTTTGCCCTGATTGTTGTAGCACCAAATTGGAGCATACCGTTTGAACTCATGTGTGAAGCGAGCGATGGTGTTGTGGGAGCTGTTTTAGGACAACGCAAACAAAAGATTTTTCATGTCATATATTATGCAAGCAGAATCTTAAATGCTGCCCAATTGAATTATGCGACTACTGAGAAATAATTTCTTGCTATTATTTTTGCATTTGATAAGTTTCATTCTTACTTAATTTGTTCAAAAGTGATTGTGTTCATAGACCTTGCTGCTATTAGGAACCTAATGGTGAAACAAGATGTCAAGCCACGCCTTCTCCAATGGATCCTGCTACTTTAAGAGTTTGATGTTGAAATAAAGGATAAAAAGTGAACAAAAAATCTCATGGCAGATCATCTATCTCGGCTAGAGCCCACCCATGTCGAAGAAACTGAAATTATCGAACACTTTCTTGACTATAAAATCTTCGCTATTTCAGAAATTCCAGAAGATTTTAAATTTACTGATATTACACCTTGGTATGCTGACTTTGCTAATAATCTTGCCTTCCAAAATGTATGAGTTCTCATGAGAAAAGAGAGTTCTTTTCTGACGTGAAGAACTATCATTGGGAAGACCCACACCTTTTCCGATTGTTGGCTGATCAGATCATTCGATGATGTGCACGAGATGACGAATTTGAAAACATTCTAAAACATTATCATGACGAGCAGGCTGGAGGACATTTTGAGCCAAATCAGACAGCAACCAAGATATTGGAATGCAGACTCTACTGGCCAACATTATTCAGAGATGCTCGGAACTATTTTAAGTCATGTGATCAATGTCAACAGTCAGGTAACATCTCAAACAGAAATGAAGTGTCTTTGAATAATATTTTGAATTACGATCTTTTCGATTGAGGCATAGATTTTATGGGGCCCTTTCCAAAATCTATGGGAAAAGATTACATTTTAGTAGCAGTAGATTATGTGTCTAAGTGGGTAGAAGCTGAAGCTACAACCTCAAATAATGCGAAGGCAGTGGTCAAATTTATTAAGAAAAATATTTTCACTCAGTTTGGCACTCCTCGTATTATAATCAGTGATAATGGGACACATTTTCATAATAATTTGTTTTCTAATTTATTGACCAAGTTTGGAGTCACCCACAAACTGAGTACACTGTATCATGCCCAAACTTGTGGACAAGTTGAAGTATCAAATAAGGAACTCAAATGAATTTTAGAAAAAAAACTGTCAGTTCATTTAGAAAGGATTGGGCCCTTAGGCTAGATGATGCACTTTGGGCATATTGTACTGCATTTAAAACCCCCCTATTGGCATGTCCCCTTATCGACTTGTCGACAGAAAATCATGCCATCTTCTGGTAGAACTTGAACACAAAGCTTATTCGGCAACAAAATTTCTGAACTTTGATTTAGTAGCCTATGGTAAGGATAGATTACTGAAGCTGAATGAGTTGGATGAATTTAGATTTCAGGCCTATGAAAATAGTAAATTGTATAAGGGACACACTAAGAGATTGCATGATAACCATATCAAGGATAGAGAATTCCTCCATGGAGAAAAAGTACTTTTATATAACAGCAGTCTCTTTCCTTGCAAGCTCAAATCTAGACGGACTGGTCCTTTCATACTTGTCAACCCACCAATATATGGAGCCATTGAAATAAGAACTCTTGATGACACCAAACATTTTAAAGTAAATGGGCAAAGGTTAAAACATTATAATGGGGGCTAGATGTTACAACAAATGCACACTTTGAACCTGAGAGAGTCTTAGAACATCTCAGGCACAGTCAAGCTAATGACTATAACTTAGAACTATCTTGCCTAAAACTTAATCTCTATTTAGATTCAGATTTGTTAACTTAGTTAGATATGGATTTTATATTTTTTATGTCAAGTTATTTCTAGTTTTGCAACAGTCCAATTTTTCTATTATGTTTTAGTTACATTTTTAGTTTTCTTTGAGCATCAAACTCAGATGGCAAAAGCAGATTTTAGGTTTAACGGGTCGTTATATAGTCTTCATGGGTCTTGGGTTTAGGTTTACAGATCGTTAACAGGTCTTCACGCCCATCACAGTAAGTAAACTCCAGTTAATCGCACTTTATAGGTCGTAAGTCACATTTAACGACCCGTGTTACCTTTCACCATTGGTCTCCTCTGATCATCTTAACGTGACGTAATGAGTTATTCATGAGTTTCACTGTGGCATCCGCCATTTGAGCCGGATCATTACGGGCCGCTAGGCTTGCTTAGCGAATCCATCAGTAACACTCATTCCTCATGCTTAAACCTTTATGGGGCGTAATGTTATCATTACGAGTCGTAAGTCATTAGCCATGTAAGTGATTTCACTTCTTTTGCCCATGTTATGACCCTCCCTCCAATACTACACCCCGTTATAACATCCTTGTACTTGCCTCGTCAATTAATGCGTCGTTACCTCTTGTTTACGACCCATTTATATACCTTCTGATAATTAACCAAATAATATAACGTGCCGTACATCTATTTCATGCGTTACACAGTAGTGTCAACGAGGCGTTAACCCACATTTGCGACCCGTTACAAGCCATCGATCTATCACATCGCTTCGTGACGCATGCACAACGTGACTTGGCCAAAGGTTGCATTATAAATACCTCATTACCCGCACTTCACAACCGTGATGACACGTGGCATCATCCCATTTAATGCATAATTTATTTCTATCTAATGACTCTTTCTTTGTTATTCTCATGAGCCGTCATCCTCTGGTAATGGCCCGTCCTTACAGTTCTATTTAAGAAGAGGTGCGTGTGTCACAGGGTCATTCTCGGACACTAGACCACGTGCGGCGACTAGGCGGATAGGCACCTAGCCAAGCCTGTTTTGAGTTTGCAGCGGAAGTTTTATGGTCGAGACGACTATGCCGAGAGTCGCTCTTATAGGCATTCAATCACGGACTTGACTAGAGTGTTGGACTACTCGTCATAGAATCGTGGCATTAGCGCGTTGCGGCACTAATGTAGGCGCTTGGGCGCTTAAAGTCCGAAGGGGCGATGAAGGGACCACGGGACGCCACGAAGGGACACCGATGTGGGTTGCCACCCCACGCTCAAGACCATGACACTAGAATTAAAGGAAAGCTTACTTGTATTAAATATGATGAAACATAACATACAATTGGGCCTCGGAAGGCACTAGTGAACTCCTCCCAGTGTATCGTAGGTATAGGAGTCTTGTTACATATTGAAATGCAAAAGACGTACCCTACGGGAACGTCACCTACTTGGCCATTCATAAGGACGGCCTTACAAGATAAATGCCCTAAGGGCGGATAACTTGGTACTCCGCAATATTACGCAGTGCGGGGCGGCTTCATGTGTTCCATGTTTTCGGCGCTAAGCGGCCGAGGGCTATAAGTTGAGCGGCACTAGTGCCACGAGGCTTCACGCTTCGTGTCACGGGAAACGCCCCGTGACATTCTCCCCCACCAAAGTCGGCGACGCCCCCGACGCCGCTGTCCGGGCTTCCTCGGGGCCTTCGTCTTGAGTCTTGACTTCGCTTGTCTCGTTCAATTCTGCCTTCTTTGTCTTGACTTTGACTTCACTAGCATCATGCAGCGCCAGGAATGCCCGCTCCTTGGGGTCTCGTTGAGGACTCCTCCCTCAGGCCTACTTCGCTTGCTGATCCTTCGTCCAATCCGGGGTCATCACTTGTGCAGCGCCAGTGGAGTCCGCCATGTGCGGTCTGACTTCATCAAGCAACTATCCGTCCATTAAGTCTCTGTTGGCTTCACTTCTCTTCGACTTGCGCAGCGTCAACTTGTGTGGTTTGGCTTCTTTGGGGGTGAAACAACTCTTGTATGCCTTCAGGAATAGCGCGGAGAAGAGTTGTCTCAGGGTCGTGTAGAACACGATGAAGAGTCTCGCCATTCGACCTGCATGACTTGACTCGATGCCTTCATATTGCGGATGGCCACAGCATAAGGTCTCCCTTCCGTCAAATGCGAAGTACAGGACCATCTCACCCTCGATGATCATTCTTGAATTTCGACGGCTTGAAACAACACAAGCTCTCCGATGTCGATGCTTGCAGCTCGTCTACTTCGAGTGCCTGGAGTCGCTATGATGAGCGACGAGAGTCTTCCCACAGATACTTTGGGATGCTTCAGGTCTCTTTATGGGCTTGACTCAACGTCTCTATGTTGCAAATGATTGCAACGTAGAGTCTTCCATACCTCTGCCGAACGAAAAGGTTTCGCCAGTCTTGAGGACCACCTCCTCCTTGGTGATCACCTGATGTTTCGCCAGTCTTGAGGCGGGACAAGGTTCTTTGATATGACAATCCATGCCTTGTCCATCCCAGTCACCATATGGGCAACGAGAGTCTCCCCACGTTCCCTTGTGGTTCAACTCGCTATCTCCAAGTTGCAGATGGCTGCAACGTTGGGTCCTTCGTCCGTCGAGTGTGAGAACAACCCCACCTTACCCTTGGTGGACAAGAGATATCTCGACGGTTTGAGGTGGAGCAAGGTTCTTTGGTATAACATTCCGCACCTTGTTCACTCCCAGTCGCTATAGTGAGCGACGATGAGGATCTGCCCACATGTGCCTGTGGTTCGACTCGCTTCTCCTGCTTCGATGGGCGATCTTTGTCTTCGGTATAAGTAGCTTTCTCCTTGCGACTTGAGCTTCTCTCCCCCACCATTGCCCTTGCCCAAGGGCTTAGATGGTATGGCACTTGTCCCGATTGACTTGGCAGCGTCGACTAGTGAGCGGAGGTTGGACGATCCTGTCGTTCCAACTCCTTCCTAGTCCAAAGCTTCTAACCCCTCTGCTTGAAGAGCACCAACACTGGGTCTTCATCCTCCTAGGAACACTATAGGCAGAGCTAGGTGATTCCTTTCACTTCCTCCTTCAACATGCCCATCTGGCCGATGCTGAACAATGCGATCTTGACCTCCAGTCCCAACTTGTCAGGGCTTGCATAATTGATGAACTGCCACCTCTTCTGTCCCATGTCTGGGATGCATGTTTGCCACATTCTACATTGTCGCGATGGCAACGCCATCCTGAGTTTGCCACATCTTGCAAGGTTCTTGGGATATGCCTTCTTCCGATCCTGGGACCTCCTTTGAAGCTTTGACAATCCCTTTGGGGTATGGACGGGGCGAGATCGTTGTGCTCGTTCACGAAGAGGATGCACCTTAGATGCTCGTCCATCCGCACCTTGGACAAAGTAATGCCACTGTGCCTGTCATCCTAGATCATACACCTTTGACATACTCATCCACCGGGCGGCTTGACCCTTGCGAAAGACTAGCCATTCCGGGCCTTCACCGATCCATGGGGATGCTCGTGAAGACGCTCTGCTTAGATAAGCAGAATGCGATTGGTAAACTCGTGGTATGAGCTCCCAACATTACCTCCATCTCCATTCGAAGGGACGACATCGACAATGTGTCCTTCAAACCTTCGCATTGCGATCCTTGGAGGCCGCTTCGATTACTCGAGGCGATGTCCGAAAGGAAAGGGCACTCCTTCCTTCGGTTGGCAGCAGAACGCTTGACAGCAACATGCCAAGGTTCGCCGATGCTCGACGCTCAGACCATTTGCCAAATTGGTCACTGAGTTGAGGCGTCGATTTGCATTGGCATGTATCAGGTTCGTCCTACTCCTCGATGGATGACATCGCGCCGCTTGCGGGGCGACACTTGACGAGGCAGGCAAGACTGACAGCTCGTCCGCGGGTGTTTGCAAGTAGTCAACGCTTTGCTCCATTCCTGAAAGTCATCGTGGCATGGCAAGCGATGCTGCGGCACGACAAGATGCTTGTGATTGATGCTCCTTGGCCGAAAGGATGATATTCATTGGCAGAAAAGGGACCATGAACCTTGATATTTGTCTTTAAGACAACTTCTCCCGTGAAGCGGTTGTGCACTTCACGTTGCATGTCTGGGCATGCGATGCGACGTCACGAAATACCGAGTAGCGCCAGGTCGCCATGATAGTGCATGATCGACAGTCCCTGAATGTGACATGGGTCCTCCGAGTTACACGACGCTCGTGTAAGCGATCTCATGATATGAGCAGCGCAAGACCATCATGCGGAGCATATGGCCACTCTTTGACGCAGCGCGACACTTCAGGATTCGCGACTGTATACCTGGGGTGGTTGATCTGCTCGAGTGAGAGACGCATGACCGTCCCGATTAGGCGGGGCGATCAATCCGCCGTCATGATGCATGACGGACGTTCCTTGACACGACACGGGTGTATGAGGAACATGCTACGGGGCACGACTGGGCGTGCGGCGAGGAGGCTTGCCATGCATTCCTCGTTGGCGTCCATGATCAAAGACCATGGTACCAGTGCGCCTGGGCGTGATGGAGTATTTGAGCGGAGGCACATTTCCTACGCCAAGGCACGTTGCGACGACACAAGCGAGTCATCGTCGCTGGGTAATCCGAGCAGGAAGAACTATTCTGATACCACTTGTCACGGGGTCATTCTTGGACACTAGACCACATGCGGCGACTAGGCGGATAGGCACCTAGCCAAGCCTGTTTTGAGTTTACAGCGGAAGTTTTATGGTCGAGACGACTATGCTGAGAGTCGCTCTTATAGGCATTCAATCAAGGACATGACTAGAGTGTTGGACTACTCATCATAGAACCATGGCATTAGCGCATTGCGGCACTAATGTAGGCGCTTGGGCGCTTAAAGTCCTAAGGGGCGACGAAGGGACCACGGGACGTCACGAAGGGACACCGATGTGGGTTGCCACCGCACGCTCAAGGCCATGACACTAGAATTAAAGGAAAGCTTACTTGTATTAAATATGATGAAACATAACATACAATTGGGCCTTGGAAGGCACTAGTGAACTCCTCCCAGTGTACCGTAGGTGCAGGAGTCTTGTTACATATTGAAGATGCAAAAGACGTACCCTACGGGAACGTCACCTACTTGGCCATTCATAAGGACGGCCTTACAAGATAAATGCCCTAAGAGAGGATAACTTGGTACTCCGCAATATTACGCAGTGCGGGGCGGCTGCATGTGTTCCATATTTTCGGCTCTAAGCGGCCGAGGGCTATAAGTTGAGCGGCACTGGTGCCGCGAGGCTTCACGCTTCGTGTCACGGGAAATGCCCCGTGACACGTGACCGTGTTCCTCACGCACATCTGCTTCACCTCTGGCCGAGCGACCTTCCTGCACGGCCCCATTCTCGGACGAGCTAGATCGGACCATGCAACCTCGGTGACCATACTAACAGTTCATCCATTACATTCCGAAAGTTCTGTCGGATCATCTCGCCGCTGCGTTCTGCCATCGCCGATCTTCAATCCGTTGAGTTCTGCATCTATCACCGACGATCTTCTCGCCGCCGCCTTCTGCCTCTGTGATGCATGCAAAATACAACATATTTTAGTTAATTATTTTAATTAAAATTTCTGTAATTTGATCATGGCATGCATCATTTTTAGTCACTTTTAATCGTAATTCCGGATTTATCAATTTTAATTATTAAATTCTCTGAATATTTTAATTGTGGATGGATTAACTAAATTTTGATAATTATTTTGTAGGAAAAATCAAGATTTAAATGGATTGTGCTGTATCGGCCAAAATTTCGAAGAATTTATCATTACGGCCGATATTAGGATGAAGAATTCATCATTACCGCCGAGATTTCTAAGGTGTAACAAGATTTAATTCTTTATTACGGCCGAGATTTCTAGGGCGTAACAAGATTTATGATTTTATCTTTTGGGCGTAACAAAGATTAAATCCCTTCCTTACGGCCGAGATTTGGAGGGAGTAAAAAGAATTTTATCTTTTTGGGAGTAAAGATAAAATAATTTCTTACGGCCGAGATTTGGAGGGGGTAATGGCAATGAAATCATCCGTTTGGCCGATATATGAAGGTGTAAAGATAAAATTGTTTGGGCGTAAAGATAAAAGGATTTTTATCTTTTGGGAGTAATGAAAAGGAGTAAAGATAAAATAATTTCCTTATGGCCGAGACTCTAGGGGAGTAAAGATAAAAAGGATTTATCTTTGGGCGTAATGATAAAAGGATTTATCTTTGGCCGAGTTTATCTTATAATTTTAAAGTCAACCATACGATGTTACGGCCGAGATCAAATTGAAGGTCGTCCGCACCCTATAAATACGTGAAGAATCCATCATTTCAATTCGTGCTCTGAAGTTCAGGTTTCTTCCACGGCGAGTCGTGAGCTCTGCAGGCTACGACCAAGAGGAGAGAGGTGCGACGGCTGGAGGTTGATCGCGACCCTGATCAAGTCTGAGAGGCTGCCCGACTGTCTGCCCAATTCGAGAGCTCTACTTCTATTTTGGGTGTAATTCTTTCGATTATTATTGTTATTTTGTTATTATCTCTCCAGAATTTCTAGGATGAACTCCATGTTTTTAGGATTATTATTTTAGGAGATTATTAATTGAAGGGAAATGTTTGGACCCTACTTTATTTGTTTTAATCTTTTCTGATCAATTATTAATTGTGCTTGATGCTTTTATATTAGTTAATTAAATTTCCGAATTAGGCTATACCAGTTTGTGGAGTGTTTAATTTTAGAATTTATTATACTAATTATAATTGATTTTATTTGGAATTAATAATTGACATAAATTTGATAACTAGTGTGTGGAGAATCAAGTTTGTGTGGTCTATTAATCTATACCAGTTTGTGGAGTGATTAATAGTCTAGAGAATCCAATTTAATGCATCTTAATTTTAATATGATTTTGGGGGTACCAGTCGTGGAGACTTCAATTCTTATTAAATTAAGATAGTTCTATATGATTAGATTGAGGGATGCCAGTCGTGGAGACCACAAGTTAATCATGTTAGATTACTTTAGGGAGACTCTAATCCATCTTTAAAGATTAAATTTATCTTTCATGGTTCAAATATTTATCCTGATCTATTTTCATTCTAAGGCCTAACTTCAACACCATTTTCTTATCTTTATCTTATTTTCTTTATTTTATTTTATAAAACCTCTTTCCAAAAATCCATGTTTTTCTTCTCTTATTAATTTATAAATTCAGATATTGAATTAATAATATTCCTCGTGGGTTCGACACTCTTACTCCTTTTTACTATATTACTTGAGCGACTAGTGCACTTGCTAGCAAATTTTATTGTTACAAAATCATACGCATCAAGTTTTTGGCGCCGTTGTCGGGGAATATTTTATTAATTAATTTCTGATTTTTATGATTTATTAGGAGATGTAAATAAATTGTAAATAATTCTTTATAAATATGTATTAATTGTTTTAATTATTTTTGTGAATAAACTAACATTTTTTTTCTTTTACAGATAAAGGTCACGATAATTTTTTTATTTGTCTACTTTCGGTTTAAAATCCGACGCCGATTGAATTTTGCGAATTACACTGTCGACTTATGATTTTACGACCGAGATTTAATGTGTCGGCTTTATTAATTTTACGGCCTCGCAATGAATGATTTCTGAGTTCTAAACTTTCAATTTTTACGGCCGTAATGTTTTTATCCGAACATTGGTTTACGTCATGGAATTGATTTCGTTGTTTTACGGCCGTAGAGAATCTTCTTAATTCACTTTCGACCGTAATGATTCAATTTTTATTTCGGCCGAAACCCTATTTTTCTTTACGGCCTCGTGTTGACATCATCTCGGCCGATGTGACCTCGTCTTAATTGACGATTTAATCTTTTTACGGCCGAGAATGATCTCATGTTTTCTTTTTACGATCGAGAATTGATCTCATGGTTTTACGACCGTAAAATTTCTGAACATTTGTTTTTACGCCATCTTACGACCTTTTAGACCAATTTATTTGTGTTTTTTTCATTCTCGGCCGTAACATTATAATAGTTTGAACTTTGATTTAACTTTGTTTTGGCCAAAGCGATTTAGTATGTCTCGGCCGTAATATATTTCTGAACGAATAAGTTTGATTTAATCTCATTTCGGCCGATTTATATGTGTTGATGTTTTACCTCACGTTCGACTTAATTTTCATCGATTTACGACCGATATGAATCTTACTCATCTTCGGCCGTAAAAAAATCGTCGACGATTTTTTTATTTATTTCGGTCGAACATCCTGTTTAGTTTTCTATCTTACGGCCGAAATTCCACGATAACTAGTTTGTTACGGCCGTAATTTAATTGGTTTATGCCTTCGACACTGTTTCAATATTTTTACGGCCGAACGAGCCTCGGATTACTAATTTAATTTCGGCCGTAAATCTATTTCTGTATTACGGCCGATCAATCTTATTTCTTCTATGAAAATAATTTTTGATTATGTCTGATTATTAACTTTACGGCCGCAAATTAGTTCGGACTTATTTTGTGCGGTTTGTTACATCATCATAAATTCTTTTGGTCGACATTAATATTTGGTATTCGTATTGGTTTGAAGAATTTCTGAAAAGTTCCTCTCGAAAATTATTTTTAATGACGAATTTTCAAATTTTATCAGGCCGAAAGACTTTATTTGTTAAAAACTCATTTTTCGTGACCTATTATCTGTATTTCTTCCTTCTTGTATATATTTTATTTTATTCTTTTATCTTACTGAAAATTGGTTGTTGCAGGTACTAATTGAAGATTAAATCACAACCAATACTGGAATCTTCTGATAAGCGCACTAGGAGTTCAAATCCACTGTTGGAATCTGATCCTGAAATTGAAAGAACCTATCATCGATTACGAAGAAATATAAGAAAAATGGCGGAACAAGCACGTCAGAGACTGGAGCAACAGAATGAACTGGTTCCACCACATAATCGGCGAGAAGATGAAGCAGAGCTTTCTATGAGAGAATATGTCTCGGCCAGATACAGTGACTGAGAATAATTTTGAGATAAATCCCGCAATCGTGAGGATGATACAAGCATCCCAATTTGGAGGAGGATTTCATGAAGACCCTCACGATCACCTTGACAAATTTCTTGCCACTCTGAGCACCTTTAGAAATAATAATGTTTCTTCTGAAGTTATTCGTTTATTATTATTTCCTCAATCTTTACGTGACAAAGCTTCCACTTTGTTTAAAACTTTGCCTGCAGGATCGATTCATTCTTGGTTGGAGCTGGTAGAAAAGTTTGTTGGAAAATATTGTCCACCACAAAAGGCAGGCAAATATCGAAGAGAGCTGAGGGCATTTGTTCAAGACGATAACGAGACGTTATATGAAGCCTGGGAACAATATAAGGAACTGCTAGCCAGAGTTCCTGATAATAGAATTCCAAAGTGGCAAGTGATGGAAGATTTCTACCATGAATTACGACCTGCAGATCAAGACAAACTCGACCAATCAGCAGGAGGGACAGTGCTAGGATCTAAACGTCCTAGTGAGATACAAGATATAATTGAAGCTATAGCCCTCAAGTCGAGCCAAGAAAGGAGACTATCTCGCCAAACTCATGATATGCATGCTACAAAAAGTAGAAATTCTTCTGAAGTAGTGACTCAGCTGGAGTCACTTAATCAAAAATTTCTTTAGATTACTATTTTTATCCTTTTTATTATTTCTTTAGATTTTGTGGTAATAGTTTTATTTTGTTGAGTCATCTGCGGAAGGAGAGACCTCGGACAATCGGCCAAGCTCTTACGACATGACCCTTCACGTTGGAAAGGTAAGTTTACGCCCGAAGTTTCATCTACAAATTTTGACCCCTTCCACATCCTTGCAGATCTAAATCTTCGGCCGAGCTTTACTTCTTACGGCCGAGGTTCTTCATCGACTTACGGACGAACGAAAAGCCATTACGGCCGAGCCTCTGTTCCTTATGGCCGAAGTCTCAACGCCAACCGCCGATCCTTACGCCCAAAGTTCCATGCCACCTGTTCTCCTTACGGCCGAAGTCTCACCATTACGGCCAAGCTTCCACGCATATTTCGTTTTACGGCCGAAGAGCCGACACCGTCACCGCTGCTCCCTTACGCCCAAAGTGCCACGCCTCCTATTCTTTACGGCCGAGCCTTCTTACGGCCGAAGTTTCAATGCCCCTCTCACCATTACGGCCAGTTTCTTACGGCCGAGATTGCACGGCTGAGATCTTCATCAACAAAATTTTGCGACCAAACTTTTACGGCCGAGATCTCCTCTCACCGACATCATTTGCGACTGACACCTTCATCGATATATATATTGAGGCCGAGCATCTCTCCACCGACAATAAATCCGGTTGTATCTTTTCCCTTTCTTTTATTTTTATTTGTTTAGCTTTTCTATATTATCTTTTCACTTTTCTTTGCTGGCTTAACACTGAGGACAGTGTCTAGTTCAAGCTTGGGGGAGTTTGCATTTCACGCATTGCATGTTTCTTTCTGTTTATTTGCTTATGTTTGCATCTATTTATAAAAAAATCCAAAAAAATTGAAAAATTTGAAAATTTTCTAAAAAATACCATTGCATGCATTTATTTTTGCTACCATCTAATAAACTCTTGTCTTATTGTTTTAATTATCTTTTAGTAGAAGTTCAAAGACATGTCGTTAACTGATGAAATTTGAATACTTTTCTTTCTTATCACTTGCTATTTTAGTATCAAACTTATGGACTATGTGCCTATGCTAAGTAGAATTATGAATGACTAGACGACAAAATCATATTCATGCCTTTTTATTTCTTTTAAGTCTTGATAGTAGTAGCCTTCTTATTGACCATATCAAGTACTTTTTGAGCTTATAAAAAAAGAAGGGTTAGTTAAACCCCAACAAATAATTATGTTAAATAAAAAAAATGAATAAAGTTATGTGTAGGTACAAAAGTGTTATCCGGAACCAAGATGTGTTCGGGTAATTAGATCCGTAGGGGTTCATGCCTGGCGACCTAAGGGCAACTGCTCTGGGATCCGTCGATCGAAAACCTGCTACATGGACCATCTTGTGGAATATGGAGAAGCACAGGAGTACTGAATCATGGCTAAGTTCGAACTCTTCATTCAGAACCTTGGTTGTTCAGGCAAGTAAACTCGAGGGGTGCTTTATCACCTGGTGCCCTAAGGTCATCTGGTCTGGGAGTCATCAGTCCAAAGCCCGCTACATGGACTTCCTTGTGCAATCCTGCTTGAAGATTAGAACTTTTAAATGATTGAAAATAAAGTTGAAAAATGAAAAGAAAAAGAAAAAGTTTTAAGCTCAATTAGTACTTATGTGTTCAATATCAATGCTATTATTTGACAGACAATTTATTTTTCTGCAAGGCTGAATTTGAGATTGTTTAAATTTGTGTAGCATTCAGAACCTCTATGAAGCTAAGTGCATGGAAAATGGTGAGATACTAAGTAGTAGGTGTGCAGAAGAACTGTGTGAGAAAATTAGTCAGTAGACAATGTGGAAGCTACGATGGAACTTTCTTGAGCTTTGCTTTGAATTTTTGCTTGAGGACAAGCAAGACTTTAAGCTTGGGGGAGTTTGATGCATGCAAAATATAACATATTTTAGTTAATTATTTTAATTAAAATTTCTGTAATTTGATCATGGCATGCATCATTTTTAGTCACTTTTAATCGTAATTCCGGATTTATCAATTTTAATTATTAAATTCTCTGAATATTTTAATTGTGGATGGATTAACTAAATTTTGATAATTATTTTGCAGGAAAAATCAAGATTTAAATGGATTGTGCTGTATCGGCCAAAATTTCGAAGAATTTATCATTACGGCCGATATTAGGATGAAGAATTCATCATTACGGTGAGATTTCTAAGGCGTAACAAGATTTAATTCTTTATTACGGCCGAGATTTCTAGGGCGTAACAAGATTTATGATTTTATCTTTTGGGCGTAACAAAGATTAAATCCCTTCCTTACGGGCGAGATTTGGAGGGAGTAAAAAGAATTTTATCTTTTTGGGAGTAAAGATAAAATAATTTCTTACGGCCGAGATTTGGAGGGGGTAATGGCAATGAAATCATCCGTTTGGCCGATATATGAAGGTGTAAAGATAAAATTGTTTGGGCGTAAAGATAAAAGGATTTTTATCTTTTGGGAGTAATGAAAAGGAGTAAAGATAAAATAATTTCCTTACGGCCGAGACTCTAAGGGAGTAAAGATAAAAAGGATTTATCTTTGGGCATAATGATAAAAGGATTTATCTTTGGCCGAGTTTATCTTATAATTTTAAAGTCAACCATACGATGTTACGGCCGAGATCAAATTGAAGGCCGTCCGCACCCTATAAATATGTGAAGAATCCATCGTTTCAATTCGTGCTCTGAAGTTCAGGTTTCTTCCACGGCGAGTCGTGAGCTCTGCAGGCTACGACCAAGAGGAGAGAGGTGCGACGGCTGGAGGTTGATCGCGACCCTGATCAAGTCCGAGAGGCTGCCCGACTGTCTGCCCAATTCGAGAGCTCTAATGCTTTTATATTAGTCCGACAGGCCCGACTGTTTTAATCTTTTCTGATCAATTATTAATTGTGCTTAATGCTTTTATATTAGTTAATTAAATTTCCGAATTAGGCTATACCAGTTTGTGGAGTGTTTAATTTCAGAATTTATTATACTAATTATAATTGATTTTATTTGGAATTAATAATTGACATAAATTTGATAACTAGTGTGTGGAGAATCAAGTTTGTGTGGTCTATTAATCTATACCAGTTTGTGGAGTGATTAATAGTCTAGAGAATCCAATTTAATGCATCTTAATTTTAATATGATTTTGGGGGTACCAGTCGTGGAGACTTCAATTCTTATTAAATTAAGATAGTTCTATATGATTAGATTGAGGGATGCCAGTCGTGGAGACCACAAGTTAATCATGTTAGATTACTTTAGGGAGACTCTAATCCATCTGTAAAGATTAAATTTATCTTTCATGGTTCAAATATTTATCCTGATCTATTTTCATCCTAAGGCCTAACTTCAACACCATTTTCTTATCTTTATCTTATTTTCTTTATTTTATTTTATAAAACCTCTTTCCAAAAATCCATGTTTTCCTTCTCTTATTAATTTATAAATTCAGATATTGAATTAATAATATTCCTCGTGGGTTCGACACTCTTACTCCTTTTTACTATATTACTTGAGCGACTAGTGCACTTGCTAGCAAATTTTATTGTTACAAAATCATACGCATCACTCTGCCACCATCGTTCCTCTTTCCAGAGGCTTCTTCTTCGATGACTTCTGGCGACTCATAATTTCATTCGGCGAAGTTCTCCGACGATAGAGAAGACGAGCAGATTCTCCACCGGCGTGTAACAAACCGTTAGCGAAGTCTTTATCAAATTTTTACATATCATGGACTTCATTAACAGGCCACATCTCATGACCAGTAATCAAGAGTTTGTTCTTTAAAACGTCACTGACAGGGCTGTGAGCAGCATATAATGACCCGCTATAGTTCTCAGAGGGACCGTGAAGCTTCTTTAACGGCCTGTAAAGATCATCTCACACAACTACTCGCGCTTCAATTCATCACTGTCAGGCCCGTCAGCTTCGTCTAACGACCCATTACGTATCACAGAAAGGTCATTACCCGCATATAACTACCCATGAAGAGCACTCGGCACCCTTATTTATTCAGTCATGTCACCTCGTACTAAGGTTCCCATTCGCCGCCGCGCATTGACATCAGACACCCTCATCGAATAGGAGCCTACAACTGTTCGTATAGTGCTACCAAAAGAGAGAGAGTGGCTCAGTGACGAGTCCCGGAAGAGGGAGCAAAGTTTAGACTTTCTTCCCATCACTTCAACTCGATTTGCGGACTGTGCAGCGATGCTGTCATGGAATTTATAGGATCGTCTGCCTCTTTTCAAACATCGGCATGGGACACTTCGTCTAGCAGTGGTGGCCCACATATTCAGAACTGAGCATCGAGTTCTTGTGTTCTTTACAGGTGGAGCATCTCAAAGCCACTGGACGCCGCTAGGCTAAGGTCTCATTCCAAATGTTCAATCGAGAATTTGAGATGTCTCTCGAAGAGTTTAATGCTATTTACTAGTTTCCACATGGGGGTCACCTCAAAGTCCCAAAGGAGTTCCAGCCACTTCAGTTCTAAAACCCTATAACCGGTGAAGGCCACTTGAACCTCCAGAGGGCGAAGTCTACCTATATTCATAATCTTGTTCTTCGATATGCTCATTGGATTCTTAGCAATACCATATGTGGAAGAGGAGACAGCAGCGGATCGGTAAATGAAACATAACTTTTTCTTCTATACTGCATGACTTCTTCTACTCCAGTAAACGTCGGTGCTTTTCTGCGTCGTTCCTTTTTGCGGATTGCCAACAAGGTGAAGGGCACAATTGTGGTCGGTGGCTTAGCCCATAGCACTTCACCTCGGGCTTGATTTGGATTAGATCCATCCCTTGGATGGTTCCTCTTCATTGGATAGCTATGTCATTACATCCATAGAACTGGGAGGCGGCAGCGCCTATGATGGCTTCTACTTTCGACTCCACGATTCTGACATGACTATACCCACCACTGAAACAGAGCACTTCGACCCTACGAATGAAGCCAATTGGGTTTATCTTCTAGCAGCTCAGCCGCACATTCCGAGACCACATCGCTGTCAAAGACAAGATCCAAGTGCACATTGATCCTCCTCTAACAGGTCTGACCAATTTCTCTGCTATGCACCAGATTCTACTTACCATGCAGTCCGAGCAACGCCTGATGCACGTTGAGCAGCATACGATGCACCTCGAGCAGCTTGCTATTCGCGATGAGCAACTTCGAAAGGCTATTAAGATCCTCACTATGCGGACAGACCTCCGTGATCTGGCAGAGCGACAGGAGCATACTGATACATTGATCCATATGATGCATGACTACCATACAACACAGGGTCATTATGGTCCTTTTCTTCCTCCACTGTCGCCGCCTATGGACTGAAGGGTTGTATTTTTCTTTCTTTCATCTTTCTTTTCTTTCTTGTTCTAGTCTTTCTATCATGCTTGTATCCCTTTTACGAGTCCAATCCAAAACACCGGGGATAGTGTTGGAGTCAGGCTTGGGGGAGTTGCATATTGCATGCACTATGTCGTTAGTTTCAGCATTTTGCATTTTGCACTTTATATTCCGCAGTCTGTCTTTTATGTATAAAAAAAAAGTGTTTTTGTCCCTTTTTGCATGACTCTTTGCCTCTCTTGAAGTTATAATCTAAAACACCTTGCTAGTTAAATGAAATTCAAAAGCATCCAAGGTTTATTAATCTATCGCTCGTGTTCGGAATTTGGAAAGAAGAAAGCTGTTGAGTGAAATAATGATTGTATGATGACAATTCCTTTTCATTCTCTTGGTTCTTTTTCATTAAATATACTTACTATAGTTTCCCTCTCGACAATTATATCCCTGTTGATTATTCAAGTGTGACTGAGCTAAATAAAGTTAAAAGGATTCAAAATGACAAGCTTATATGAAAGACGGCTAGTGGAGCCTCAAAAAGTAAAACAAGGTACAGAAAGGTGTTATCGGAACTTGATGTGTTTGGGTAATTAGATTCGTAGGTGATTCATGCCTGAGAACCTAAGGGCATCTACTCTGGGATATGACGGTCGAAAGCCCGCTACATGGACCACTTTGCACAATATAGAGAAGTACATGAGTACCGTAAAATTTAACTGGAACTACTGTGTGTTCGGATAATTAGATCCTTAGGGAATTCTTGCCTGGCGACCTAAGGGCAATTTCTCTAGGATTCGTCAGTCGAAAGCCCGTTACATGAACCACCTGAATTCCTAAGTAAAAATGTAGTTAGTATAAATTTTGTAAATAGCTCAGAGCACACAAGATTATTCAACACCGATATTCTTATCAACAGGTGCTACTTTCACAATAAAAATTTAGAGATGATTATGGAGGAGTTTAAAAATGTTTTACATTTAGAAGTTTCTCAAAGATGGGTTATTTTGGAATGAGGAGAGACACTATAGCAATAGAGGTATAAAACTGGATGCTGAGAAAAATAGTTGACGAATAGGGTGGATACAATGATCAGATCATCTGTTGAGTTTTACTTTGATTATTGCTTGAGGACAAGCAAATATTCAAGCTTGGGGGAGTTTGATGCATGCATTTTATAACATTTAATTTATGTTGCATTTAGATTTTTTTTTTGTAGTTTTCTCACGGCATGCATCAATATTGTCTCTTTTATTATAATTATTTCTTAGAACTGTCCAACTACCTAGGTGTGAGTAATTTTTAAAGGAATATCTCTGATTTCAGTGGAAATTATAAAAAATTGTCCGAAGAAAAAAGAAGGAAGAAATCACTTTTAGAAGTAGAAAACAGACCGTCTCATGGGCCGTGAAATGCCTATAACACTCCTTCAGTGACTTTCTACGGGCCGCAATTCTATTCTCACGACCTACACAAAAAGAACAGCTTTCGGCCGCAATTCTCTTCTCACGACCTGCATAGAAAAATAGCTTTTGGCTGCATATTCTCATTACTGGCCGTAAGCATAGTATAACGCCAACCAGATTGAAGACATGAACCATTAAGGACACTTCACGGGGCCTACAGAGAGATATTCATCCCTCACGGAAGCATTACGACTCGTCATGGAATCTTCACATACCTCATAACGGACCGTAAGGCATTCATAACAGGTCTCACAGATTGAAGAACTAAACCAAAGAAGATTCATAACGGGTCGTCATATGGACTTACGATTCATAGCAGAGCACGACTTATTGGTCACCGGCCGTAACATCTGTTTAACGGCTCATACAAAATCGGATGAAGATCGAGCGCATATATTATGAGGCATAAGTTACGACACATACAAAAAGGTGTAAAGTCTTGCCAGAAATATTAGAGGTCATAATGAGTATCTAATGAACCGTTATATCATTTATCGCAAATTTCGCCCGCAAAAGAATAAGACAAATTCATCACCGATCGTAACATGGAGATCACGGATCCAACTTACGTGCCATCACATGATAATCATGGTTCATATAGAAGCCGAGCACTGGGTTGCCCGAGTTACGGACCATTACCTTTGTGTTATGGGCCATTACGTGTATGAGAAAACTGTGAACCAAAATCAAAATAGGCCTTGAACGGCTCATCACGGGCCGTTAAAGATGCTGATTGTTCCTGTCATTAATTTTCCAAACGGATTATGATCAAATCATGAAGCTAGGACGGTGCCCAACCTTCTAGAAGATTTGTTTGATGATAAAAGCTCTGAATTGAAGATAAAATCACGAGATTTTTTGGTCTAAGAGGAGTTTTAACTATAGACCCTTTGGATAAAACTTGGACTCTCAATTTCTCAGAACTCATCGGGAATATGGGAATTATAAATAGAAGACCTCTGAAGACGTGAAAATTTGTGCTTGAGCCCTGGGAAGTCATGCCCTACAGTCAAGAAGAAGATTTGAAGCCAGAAGGTCGTCAAAGGAGAAGGATTGCACAGCAAGTCGTCGGTTAGTGTTGCGTGATCATCTAGAGGTTCTGAAGACTGCAATTCTTTATCTATTCATATTCTTGGATGCTCTTTACCTTATTTTGCATAGTTCATTAGTCCTGTAATAGAGATATTATATTTGCATCAGAAAGATAGATTCTCTGGACCTCATTCTTAATCAGGTGAATTTATTAAGTCAACTTCTTTTGATTATATGTGTGAAGTTTGATGTTTTTTTATGAGAAAAATTATTTCTGGAGTTAGATCACAAACTTGAATAAGGAGTGATCAATTCCATAAGTTATTATTCTTTTGATAATTGATCCTTTAAGTTTATAGTTAAGGCATATATAACACATATTCAGTAATTCATCGTATATGCTGAATAATGTGCAGTTTATTATTTTGTCCAGAAGTATGGGTGGATAATAATTTAAGAGTTATGTTATCTTGCATCATGATTCCCCGTAAAATTAGTAATCAACTCGTCGTATGTGATTTTTTATCTTATTTGGAATCAGGATAGTTTGATTTGCTCGTCTAGAGAAGTCAATATTTTAGGTGCTCTTAATCCATCTTAAGATTTGATCCAATTGTTCTGTCATGATTTGATTAGTCTAGAGGTTCATATATATCTAACTTCACTCTAATCATCCAAAATTCCTAGAGATCATCACCACTTATCATTAAGCATTAATTATTTATTTTCTGTAATTTTTATATTTCTGTTTTACATATACCACACCCTTTTTCTCTTGGGATAGGATCAATTGAATAGTTCCTCGTGGGATCGACAACTCTACTCTTCACTCTATTACTTGATATGACTAGTGCACTTGCTAGCTATTGTGTTGTTACTTAGTTTTCGCATCACAATACATCTCAACCTAGTAGAATATGGACTCCAACGTCTATCCATGTGTAGGTCATTCAAAATTTTGGATAACCAAAATTTCTTTAAAATGTTAAGATAAATGTGTTCAAATGCATGTAATTTGTCTTTCTCGTTTCCAATTAGAATAGCATTGATATAAGAGAAACTTACACTTTGTTTCTCACAAATGTATGTTCTATTTCATTTGGGTGGATTATAGATATTCCTTCATCTTATTGTTTAAAAGGATTTATTGCCCAAAACATAATGTCTCAAATCAGTAAGGGCTTTGTGACATGACATTTTAGGGTATGCACTTTTCTTACTTTGTCTTTGTCTCTTGTCAACTAGGATACAAACTAGTGATTCTCTACACGATATGTTCTCATTCAAATCAATAGGTTTGGACATATTTCCTTAAATGTGTATCAGAAACATACCATACCCATTTGAGGGTTAAGTTATAGAAATTTCATTCGCATCACTCAAGTATTTTAATTGATTTGATGTATGGTGGACATAAATCATACTTCATGGAATTGACATGAAACCATCAAGCCAAAACAAATATTAAATTTTGGCATTTAAATTTTGTTCACCATGGATTTTGCAAGAGAGTGATAAACTATTTTCAAACCATAAAAGTATTTGGACATTAAATGACCCAATGACCTTAATTAACAATAAATCATTGATCGTGTCCTGCTCTAAACATACTCTTTGAAGTACAATTTTATTTTAACGATATTCAAGTCTTAAATCAAGTTTTGAAAATACATGGGCACCTTATAGCTATTCAAACAAATAACCTACTTTCCATAAGGTATTTTTCATAAGTACTTGATTTATAGGTCTATAACAAAACATGAAGACTCATCCTTATTCTTTAATGAATAAGATTGTAGAAGCCGACTAAAATCTTCATATGAACATTCCTATACATTTTTTTAATAGGAGTCATACTAAAAGGGATAGTGGATGTAGGAACGATTTCATTCATCTCTTTCTATCAGGGGCAAGTCACACTCCTTAAACATAGGAACATTGTCCATACCATTTATTTTTCTTTTTACTAAATACTCTAATAATCCATCACATCATTTCCAAATTACTGATCGGTACACATGTAATAAATCAGTACTAATTTCTCATATCTCTCAAAATTCAAATGATAATTGATTTGAAAGCAAGAAAATATTTATCTCCTTACAACAATTTAATCATACATGTTAAGAAGACAACCAACTCATATTCAAAATCGTATCAAATTTACATGTATGCAAAACAAATAGATCAACAATAAAGGACTCAATGCCAACTAACATATATATCAACACAAAGAATTTCTATTAGGAGCATAAAGATCACATGCCAAAGATCAATCATTCATTTTTTTATCTTAAGGTGGCATTCAAAATTTTTTTATTACAATTTATGTATAAAATTATATTTGATCAAATGCATAATATCATAATCACATATTGATGTTTAAGTACTCATGTACTTAGGTACCTATAAAATTCCAAACTATCATTCCTAACAGAATAGGAAAACATAAACACTCATATCCCACACTACACATAACAAATGTCATCACTAGCTGATCACTATAGGTTTTTATCCCATTTTTTATTCATTTCACCCATATCGAGCCCCTATTTTGCCTAATTCTTGGCCAAATATGCTTGGAATGCATAGATTGTGATAACTAGTTGATCTTTCTCATTTTATACTTAATTACATGTGCATAGAGATTCTGAAATGTTAAAATCCATTAATATCTCAATTCTATGCCAAGTTATCATTTTTAGGGCAAGTTATCATTCCAAATGCACAAGTTATCATTATTTTAATTGAGTTGATTTCTAGTGATTATTCTGCCCTAAATCCCATGCCATCATGAATTATTCATATTTGGATGATCATATTTCAACTTGTGCTAAGTTATCATTCCATTTCATTGGTTATCACTTTTGAATGTCAAGTTATCGTTTAAGGGCAAAACTGTCATTTCGATATGCAAGGCTGTCATTTTTGCAAAAAAACCTTAGGCAATCATCATATTATTGTCTTATCTCCTTGCTGCTCTAATTTGGTCACATTTGGATAACCACAATCAAAGTTATCAGACGTTATCATTTTTATGGCACAAGTTATCATTTTTGGCACAAGTTATCATTCCTATGAAATCTTATCCACATTTGATTTCTGACCTCATTCACTTCCCACCCTAATCCTTTTGATGCCTTCAATGCTCTGAACCATCCATATTTGGACATTTTCCATGATATATGCAAGGTTATCAATCCGGGTCTTCAAAATTATCATTTTTATGTACTGATTTTACCTATGCATAACATCATATTTTATTTGATAATGGAGTTGATCCTTGTAGCTGTCCTCATCCTTATTTGTTTATTTCCTATTTGAGGACTTTGATGTTTGGTGTTCTATCTCTTCTAGCAGGGAAAACAAGTTGCAAAAAGCTGGAAAAAGGTGGGGGAGGGGACCACTCCAAAAAGTTGTTGATTTCTGCTGGAATTTCAGAGCTGGGCAGATGGCACAATCACACTACTATGGAAGCTTCTGATTTGCATCAAAGAGTGGAGAAGACTCATATAGAAGCTGGGGGAAAACTCAGAGGAAAGGAGGCTGGCCATTGCAGGGTTTGAAGCAAGAAGGAAAGAAGGGTTTGGAGTTGAAGGGCTGCAACATCCATCTTCCTCTCAACAGAGTGCATTAAGGATGCTTTGTATCTGTTATCCCTTCTATTTTGTATCAAACTTTATAATTATGAGGAGCTAAACTCCATTTCTCCTAGGATAGGGTAGTAGTCTAATTAGTTATGGATGGGATATGGACAAATCTGAATTCCTGCACTGAAATCTGATTTCTGGTTTTACAATTCTGATTTCTAAACTCATATGAATATGTTCTTGTCATTGCAAGATCCTACTTGTGTTTACAACTGAGAAGTTGTCATTTGATCTAATCTTTATTCAGAAATGAATCAAGAACCATTGCCACGTTCTAGAAGCAATCCCAATTAGAATTCTGATTTCTTACTTTCTGAAATCTGGATTCTGAAATACCTTTCTGATTTCTGAATTCTTAGAATATGTTTTGTCATTGTTGAGCCCTAATTATTTTGACAACTGAGAGGTTATGTTATGGTTCCATTCTAGTTTAGAAATGATCAAGATGCAATGACATTTCTAGGGTTCTAATCTATAATTGTTGCTGATTTCCTAATTTTTGGATTCCTCAACTTCCTAATTTCTAATTCTTGAATTATTTGAATCTGAGTGTCATTGGGGAACTTAATTAATTGAGCAACTGAGAGGTTGATTATTGGTCCCAATCTTGTTCATAAATGAACTAAGATACTTTGACATTTCTATGATTCAAATCTGTGATTATCAATGGTTACTCCCTAATTTTAATGTTGCTTATTTCTATTTTCCTGAATTTAAAGCAAATATGATTCCCATTGTTTTACCCTACTTTAACCTACCACTTAGAGGTGGTTTTATGGCCTTCATTGAGATTCAGAGATGAACCAAGGAGCAATGACAATTGCTGAATTTTCAACCTGTGATTATATGAATATTGTTTCCAATTAATAAGTGTTAGTGTGGATTTCAATTTCATTTGCAACCGAGAGGCTGATTTCAGGTCCTCTTGTAGTTTGGAGATAAACCAAGGAGCACCAGCACTATTATTGGATTGATTTCATCCCTGCCTAGCTAATTGTAGTGATTTCCATATTTTGTGATTGCATTTAGAAGTTATCACTTCATATGTCATTAAATTGTCAAAAATCAGCAAAGAACTTGAGTTGAACTTAATGATAACTTGACTAAAAACTGATAACTTGTTCCATTTCATCCATAATTAAGTTAGACGAACCCCAATTCCTAGGAGAACCTTCCTCATTGATAGTTAAACCTTTTTAGCCTCTAATCTAGCATTTATAATTCAGTTTAGATAACTCTTCAAAAACCCAAAAATAGTTATCATTTGCCTTTCTTTAAAAATCTGTTTCATTTCCCTTCAATTTCTTGTTTTTTCCACTTTAAGTAGGACTAGTCTAAATTATTTTTAGGGAGTCTAGGGCTTCAAATCTCTATGGATACGACAACTTGGGTCTACTATAACTTACCTGTGCACTTGCAGAAAGTGAGTTGGGGAGTTAGACCAAATATTGAAAAAATTGCACTTTTTACATAAAATCCAGCAAGTTATCACATTACTCCTGAATATCACTATCGATAACCAAACCTTTGGACATCCTAATAGAAGGATACGAGGGACTCAAATCTTTCCATCTTACCACGAATCTTTCAAATACTATCACCTCGCATGGTTTCCAAGAATTATTTGAAAAATGTTGGAAACAACATAGTGAGCTAAAATAGTTCATTAAGTTGATAACTCATAGCCTAAGTGTTACCAACTAATTAGTTCGGAGTGATATGGAAAAGTGTGCAACAATCATAATAGCAAAATAGGTATTTTCATATACTTGATAATTACAAATATAACATACTAATCAGAAGAAGAAGCATCACACTCAACTTACAATAAATATCATATGAATCATATCAAACATATGCATACAAATGGAACACTCTCATATGAATGCACGGATCACCAACTGGCCAGTGGTCGGTAGGTGGACTCTAGAGGTGACCCCCATCGTGATCAGCGATGTAACACTTAGCTCCATTTTACCTCATCATTTTCGGGGAACATATCATATAGCGATAGGTGGACTCTAGAGGTGGCACCTACGGATTCTAAAGGTGGCTCCCATCGTGACTCCTCATGATGTAGCACTTAGTTCCGCATGGCACTTAGCTCCAACCTATCTCATCTCATTATTGGGGAACAAAATAATGGATTGGACTCTAGAGATGGATCCCATCGTAATCAGCGATGTATCACTTAGCACCAATCACCATACAATGCAATGCACGCAAATCCAGATGCATGATTCATCATATAACAATTGTATCTTCATATCAGAAGATGAATCGTATCAAATAATATTTCGAACCGAACAAGATTGCATTCATATCATATTCACATATGCTTTTCATTGCATTTCTCAAAACCTATTCATAACATATCCAAAACATATTCTATACATATGATAGTCGACGTCACACCGAATTTAAAAGAGGTGAATACATAGAGTAGGAGAAACCAACTTACCTGACATAAGCGATCACACAAGGTGTTTCCTCATTTCTTTTTCTTAACATTCATTTAACCCTATAACAATAATATAAATCCACATTACTATTACAACCATGCCAACATAGAGATTTTATATCAATTAGTACACAACTCCTATTATGATAATTCCATTTCTTTCTAAAATCAGACTTCATAGAATTTTTCAAATATAATTTTGTAGAATTTTTATCATTTCGGACTAACGACAATAAATTTATCAAGTACTAGTATAACCTGCGCTATGTTTCATTCTGATAGACTGAGTGAGGTTTGGTAAAACATTTATAACTTCCACCACATGTACGATTTTCTAATGATTCCAAATCCAATTGAAACCTAACATCTGCTTATCCTAAATTATCAAATAATTCTATGACATGAATTTAACACATAATTTACAAAATCATATATTAGTTTAGTCGGGCAGAATGATAGCACCTTAAAGATGAACATATAACTTTCTATACAGATATCTAATTGATTTGATTCGAAGGCTCAGTGAAAATAGAAATGAAATGGAGTAGACACACTTAATTTCATAATTTATACTACTTTATATAATTTTTAGAAAATCTAGTGGTGGCACATATTTATATTTTGCTTTGAAATCTATGAAACGAAGAGGTAACCAATGTAAAATTGATATCTTGTTTTATATAATTTATTTTTGAGTAATTTAAATTGGATTAGGCAGCTTATGTAAGCAACAAGCACACGTAAAATTTTTAGATTTCTATATGACCGATGTGAATAAGAGCATAAATTACACCTAACCAGAACAGCACGCCATGTACTCACTATTTTGTAGATAACATAATATATACACATGATTTTGAGGTTATTCCATATCCCATGGAATCTAGACTCAAAGAAGATCATGTTCTATAAAGTTTATATTTTTGTGAGCAGTTTTTATATTTAATTACTAGTGACAAATTTTCGGCTATAAAGAAAATAACAAGTAAAAGTTCAATGATTTATTTGATTTCATGGACACATTGAATCAACGTTCACCTACTCCTATTTTGAAATTTCTTTAATCATATATTCAAATATGAAACTGATTCAATAGAAAGAAACCATAGAGCAAAAAAATTGGATCCTTCCTACATATCTTCTGATTTCTCTTTTCTTTCCTTTTGTTTCCTCCTCCCTTTTCTTCGGCCAGCCCCAAAAAACAATTGTCTTCTTCCCTCTCTTCCTTGGTTCGGCCAGCTTTTTAACCTTCTTTTCTTCTTTTTTTCTCTATTTGTCTCTCTGGCCGACCATGCGAAAGGAAAAGGAAGTTGTAATATTCTCAAAAATAAAATAAAAGGAAAAGGAGAGAAAAATAAATTGAAAAAGAAATCTATAGCTAATTAAGGCCCAATTATGAAGGCACTAGTCTAACAAGCCCAAAACCCAACCTATAAGTACTCCCATATGCCCTAAGCCACACAATCCTCTCTTTTGCTATTCTCTTCTCCCACCCTCACGGCCAGCACCCCGCTCCAAGGAGCAGCACGGACAACAACAAGAAGAATAAGAAGAAGAAGAGAAGGAAGAAAGAAAGAAGAAAAAGAAAGGATTAAGACTAAGATTAGGGTTTCAACTCAAACCTTAAAGGTATGTAAAGGGGATCCAAACTCCTCTCTCCCGTTTCAATGGTGTTTTATTTGGATTGAGAGATTCAAGAACACCCTGTTCTTGATAGGGATTTTGACTGAGGGTTGTATAAATAAGGATTTGCATGATTGAAGATTCCATGATTTATGTTTGCATAATCTGTTAAATTCGTGATTGTCTTGTAATAGTTATTTAAATAGGTTTTACTTATCCAAAAATTATAAATAATATATGGATGGAAAGCTCTCGAAGTCTAGTTTTCACAGAAATGTAAATCTTGTCAAATTGATTATGGACAATATGTAACACGATAAATGTAAATCTTGAATCGTTAGAATGATGGACATGTGATGAGAAATTATTCAAAATGGTATGCATATTTGTTAATGATAATTGAACAAATTTTCATAGTTCAAACACTATAAAATGACTAAAGAGACTATAGTGAAAATTTAATTTTCACAAGGACAAATAGAAATTCATTGGAATGCTAAGATTGAAAGTATGAGGTGACAGTTTCACATAACAATGCCAATAGGGAGAATCTCCACTAGGCAATATCTCCCAGAGGCCAATTGATGATAGAAGAAATGAATTACTCAGTTGATCTCATAGTACTACTCATGGTAGACTATGATGTTATATTGGGCTTGGATTGATTATGATATTATGCTGCCTATATGCTAGGTAGAGAGAAGAAGGTTAAGATTGTACCTTTACGGTCTTTCATGGGATACCATCGAAGAAGAAGAAAATGATGATCTCCTCAATGAAGGCAACCAAGATGTTGAACAAAAGCTACTGAGAATTTCTAGCAAGGATCGTCAGAAGTGACTTCCAACCTAAGCCACTAGAAGAACTCAAGATGGTTAAGGACTTTCCTAATGTATTTCCCGATGAGCTTTCGGGATTAGTTACGGAAAGGGAGATCGATTTCCACATTGATCTCATATTAGGGATGGCTCCCATCTCAAAACGTTCCTATAGAATGGCACTAGCAGAGATGGAGTTGAAGACTCAATTGCAAGAATTGTTGAACAAAGGATTCGCCAAGCTAAATGTGTCCCTATGGGATGCACATGTCCTGTTTGTGAAGAAGAAAGATGGGTCACTAAGGTTATGCATAGACTACAGGATGTCGAATAAAGTGACCATCAAGAACAAGTACCCTCTGCCCAGAATTGATGATGTTTTTTATCAATTGTCTACAACATCGATCTTCTCCAAGATTGACTAGAGAAGTGGGTACAATGAGCTCAGAATAGCTGATGAAGACATAGCTAAGATGACCTTGAGATCAAGTTGTGTATACATGAAAGAAATAAAGACCACATAGAATATTAAAAGAAATATTTTAAGGATAAGAAACCAATTATGGTTCTTAAAAGGAAATTAGGATTGTTTTACTTTGGTCTACATGACTTAAACGATGATATGAAAGGGTCAAGTGTTGAGCTAGATAGTTTGACACTTAAATTCACAACGAAAGCGTGGTACACGAACGATCTTCATTTCATGAGGTTAATTGATCACTAGCTGATCACTATATGTTTCTAGCCCATTTTAGATGCATTTTATACATATCGAGTCCCACTTTTGCCTTTATTTGGGTCAATTATACTTGGAATGCATACATTGTGATAACTAGTTCATATTCCTCATTTCATACTTAATTCCATATGCATAGAGGTTCTGAAATGCCAAAATCCATTAATATTTAAGTTCTATGCCAAGTTATCATTTTGAGGACAAGTTATCATTCCTAAGTGTCAAGTTATCATTATTTTGAGTGAACTGATTTTCAATGGTTTTCTTGCCCTAAATCCATCATTATCATGTATAAATCATATTTGGATAGTCACATCTCAACTTGTGCAAAATTTTAAATCCATTTGAACAAGTTATCATTTTTCCTTTGCCAAGTTATCGTTAAAGGGCAATTCTGTCATTTCAACATGCAAAACCATTAATTCTGCACAGGGACCTTAAGCAATCATCTTATTATTGTTCTAACTCATGTCTGGTCAAATTTTATCACATTTGGATAACCACAACTCAAGTTATCACAAGTTATCATTTTTAAGTCATACAAGTTATCATTTTTTGGGCACCCAAGTTATCACTTCTTAGAAATCTCATTCATATTTGATTTCTGAATGCACTCACTTGTTACTCCAGACCATTTGATGCTTCTAATGCTTTGAATCACTTGCATTTGGATAATCCCTATGATTTGTGACAAGTTATCATTCCGGGCCCCTAAATTCATTAATAACGATACAAGTTATCACTCCTGCACAACTTCTAATCTCATTTGATATCTGAGCTAGCAATTATCATCACCTAATTCTTTATTTTTCAAAACACCATTCAAGGGATTTGATGCATGCTGTTTGGGGATTTGTAGCAGGGAGAAAAGTGGCCAAAAAATCGAAAAAGGTAGGGGGACCACTGATTTCCTGCACCAAAAGCTGTCACTGCAGCAAGGAATCTTCAGGCCAAAAACAGGTGGTTGTAATCAGGAGGATTAGAACATTCTGATGCTGATCCAAAGGTGGAGAAGAGTCATATAAAAGGTGGAATTTCTAGAGGAGAGAGGGGGGCTGGTCATTCAGGGTTTGGAGAAGGGTTTCTGGACCAGAGTGGCTGCTGCTGGAGCTGCTGTTGAAGGAGCTCATGCTGCTGCCGAGAGTCTTCAAGCTTAAATGATTTGTATTTATTTCTCATTCCATTTGATGTCAAGCTTTGTAAACATGAGGAGCTAAACTCCATTTCTTCTATGATAGGGTAGTAGTTTGGATTAATTTTGGATGGATATGGACTGATTTGTAATCCTGCACTGAAATCAATTCTGGTTTTCAGATTTCAGAACTATTCTACAATTATTCATGCTATCATTTGATTCATTTGTAAACTATGACTGAGATGTATTATTTGACCTAATCATCCTTCAGAAATGCATTAAGAGATAAAGTCAGATTTCTAGATTCCATTTAGTTGCAAATCTGATTTCGGATTTGGTTTCCTGAAAATTTGATTTCCTGGTTTTTTCTGAATCTGATTTCTCGAACAATTTGAATCTGTTTGTCATTGTGGACCTGATTAATTGAGTAACTGAAATGTTGTCATTGCTCATATCTTGTTCAGGAATGAATCAAGATGTTGGCATATTATCTTTGACTCAAAAGAGATTGCAAATTTGATTTCTGAACTTTAATGAAATCTGTTTTCTGATTTCCTGCTGAAAACTATTTTATCAATTGAACCCCCTGATTTTATTCAATCATTGAGAGGTGAACCTTAGAGATCTCTTGCAGTCTAGAGATGGATCAAGAAGCAATTGATAAACCTAGTTCCATTGATATATGATTCTGATTTCCTGAATTGCAGAATTCTATTTGCTGATTTCTTGTTTCTGATTTCCAATTGAATTCTGATTTCCATTGTTAAGCCTCATTTTAATCCACTACTGAAAGGTAATCTTAAGGCCATTCTTGAGAGTCAGAGATGACCCAAGGAGCATTGGACAATCACTGAATTCCCCCATTTTTGATAGGATGTTTCTTAACCCCTTTAATTGGTGTTTTGTGTGGATTTCATTCTATTTTGCAACCGAGAGGTTGAATTAAAATCCCCGAATTTAGAGACGAATCAAGGAGCACAAGAACCATATTTGGGTAGATTTCATCCTGGTTTGATTGATTGGAATGATTCCATCTTTTTATGATTGTAATTACAAGTTATCATTCCAAAGTTTCTTTGAATTGTAAAAAACAGCATTGAACCTTCAATTGCATTCAATGATAACTTGATTTTCAGTGAGGATCCTCTTTTGATTCAACCTAACTAACAACTATATGATCATATATTGCTTAGTTAAAGGCTAATTGAGCTGTGAGAGCAGCTACATTTCAAGTTGAATCTAAATTGGATATTTAATGATAACTTGATCCTATCCATTCTTAATTAATTTAGATGAACCCCAACTCCTATAAGAACCTTTCTCATTGATAGTTTAACCTTTTTAGACATTAATCTAGCATTTATAATTCAGTTTTGCAAAAATTTCCAAAACCCCAAACCTGTTATCATTCTGCATTTGTTAAAAATCTATTTTCACTTTCAATTAAAAATCTATTTTTGCCACCTTAATTAGGATTAGTCTAAACTATTTTTAGGTAGTCTAGGACTTCAAATCTTTGTGGACACGACAACCTGAGTCTACTATAACTTACCTGTGCACTTGCAGCTAGTGAGTTGGGAGATAAAAAAAAAATGAAAAATTGACCCTTTTCTTTAACTTCAGCAAGTTATCACTACTCAATCCCAAATATCACTACCAAGTTTTCAACACCGTTGCCAGGGATTTGAGGTCAATTAGGCTAACTTAGATAGTTTAGATTAGTTTTAGATTAGTTTTTGGTTTATTTGTTAGGCCAATTTTCAATTTTTGCAAGTTATCATTTATAACTTTTCACTTTTGTTTAGTTTTCATTTCTTTCTTGAATTTGATACTTTTGAATCTCTTTATGCAGGACTTGGACCATCAAGAGGATCAATACCTATCAGAACCTGAACCAGAGAGAGCCTTTAATAGAAGGAGAAGAATCCAAAGAGAAGAGACTAGAAGATGGATTTTTGAGGAAGAGGCACACAACCCTGAATTTGAAAGAGGTGTGAATCAGAATATGGCAGCTCCTAGAACTCTTAGGGACTGTTATTCACCAAGCAATGCAAGGAATCAACCAGGGGGAGGAGCCTTAGCACCTGTGGCAAACTTTGAAGTTAATCCAGCCTTGATTTCAATGATTAGGCAAAGTCAATTTTTTGGACTTGGGACTGAAGATCCAGCTTGTCATTTGGACAATTTCAAAGAGATATGCAACATTGTGAACTTCAATAATATCCCCATGAATGCAGCATATATGAGATTGTTTCCCTTATCACTCAAGGACAAGGCCAAGACATGGTATAAAGGATTGAATCCTGAAGAGGTAGTCACTTGGGAATCAATTATTCAATTATTCCTTTCAGAATTCTTTCCTCCTTCAAAAACTGATAACTTCAGGGATCAAATAGTGAGGTTCTATCAGTTGGACCAAGAAAACATTTGTGAGGCTTGGCAAAGGCTTCAAGGATTATTAAGGGCATGTCCCCACCATGGATTTGAAAAATGGCAATTAGTCAACTATTTTCATAAGGGATTGAACTACCCTAGCAAGGTGGCATTGGACACTGCAGTAGGAGGTATCTTTGCATCCAAGAATATAGATGAGGCCTACCAATTGATAGAGAACATTGCAAAGAACCATCACTTCCTCACACATGATAGGACCAGAAGGCCTCCTATGGATAATTCAGTGAACCAATTGTCATCCCAATTTGAAGAGGTGCTGTACAAGACTTTGGAGAGATTAAACTTGACTCCCAATGGCGATAGGGCTTCCAATCCTGAAACAAAGTGTTGTGTATGTGGGAAGCAAGGCCATGTGTCAGAAAATTGCAATTTGATTATGCAACAAGTGGAGCAAACAGTGGATCAAATCAATTATGTGGGTAATTATGGAATTAAACCTCCTGCTGAGTTCTACACTCCAGAAAACAAGAATCATCCATACTTTTCTTACAAGGGCAATAATTGTAAAGGGGCTCCTATGCAGAATTCAAATTGGCAGCCCAAAATTCTGCCAAGGAATCAGCCACCACCTTATGGAAATCAAGGCCAAAATGCACCAATTCAAAGAAATCTATATGAGCCACCACCTCAAGTCCAAGCACCACAATTCTAAAATGAAATGAAGGAGATGCTTCAATAGATTCTGAAGAAGCAGGACAGCCAAGGAGAGGAGATATTGAATATCAATTCTAGATTGGATGCCATGAATGCAAATCAGAAATTGTTGGAAAACCAAATTGCTCAACATGCTAGTACATCCACTAGACCTCCCTTATTCTTTCTTGGACAGCCAGAAGTAAATCCAAAGGAGCAAGCAAAGGCCATCCAGCTCAGGAGTGGAAAGATGGTGGAGGAACCAATGAAGAAAGTTGATGAAAATCAAGTCAATTCAGACTCAAGAATTGCTGAAAAGTCAAGTGAACAGCCAATTGAGGAAATCAAGAATTCAAGCCCTCAAATTGAAGCAAATACAAGGGTTTTTGACAAAGTACCTTTCCCTCAAAGGCTAATCAAGGCAAGGTAAGACCAGAAATATGAAAAGTTCTTGGAAATCCTGAAGAAGCTATACATAAATGTGTCTTTCGTTGAATCCATCCAGGAGATGCCATCATATACCATCAAGGAGAAGAAGAAGAGGAATAAAAAGGAGGAAAAAATCTGAGATAACGGTATGTAAAAGGGATCCAAACCTTTTTCTCCTCTCTCAATGTTCTACCTGTAATTGATTGAGAGTTTGAGGACTCATAGTTCCTAGATTGGATTGTGATGAGGGCGATTTTCATTGAAATCAATAGATTTATGTCATGAATAGGAATTTTGCTTAGATCTATTGTATGGTTCTTGTTCTTCATTGTTCATGATTAGGGATGAACCCAAGATCCTAGAAATTTCATGGATTATTATGTTTTCTAATGTTCTTTTGATCCTAAAATGCCTAGGTAAAACATATGTGTTGATTCTTATGGTTGTATATTGTTTTCCCTAAAATTTGGATAAAAATCATGAAAAATCAGGCTAAAGGACGTTACTCCAGAGTTCTATCATGGTCGTGATGAAAATCATCATGCCCATGATAAAAGGGCAGAAATCGCCCAAAATTCGGGCTTCTATCATGCCCGTGAAAAATGATGTCATGGCCGTTGCAAGAGTCAGGCACGACCGTGACTATGTCTGGCATGTCCGTGACAAAAGGGTGATTTTCCAAGGTTCTTTCATGGCCGTGATAGAAGGGTGATTTTCCAGGGTTCTGTCATGACTGTAACGACCTATTTCACAATCGTGACCATTGCAAAAATTTATATAGTATTTTAAATGTTACTTTCAAGGTATTAATAGTATGTATTGATGCTTGGTGATTGTATGAAAACCTAGATACACGTATATGCATGTTTCTCACATAACTAGGTTAAAATATGAAGATTGAACGATGTTAATGATTGTTGTTTGAAAAGTATAATGAATCCAGTTGTGGATGATATTACATGTCGACCCTCTATGGCCTTTTATCGGATTTAACCCAGAATGACCATTACATACATTGGCGTGGTATGTGCATTATAATTCCACCTTCGGGTGAGAGGGGAGCATTGTTCCCAAGGCTTAGCTAGCGTATTGAGAGGACAACGACATATATGCCAACTATCAGATGATATAACGCTAATAAAAGAGCCAATGATCGATCGAATGGAATGATGTCCCACGAAAGTAGAAGTCCAAACGGTTACAAAGCAACCCTCAAGAAAGTTATGGAGGCAATGGTTATGGTAAGTGTACTTCACTTATATGCCTAGGGAAATGAATGAATGATTTCAATGAATGTCCATACTTTCAAGTATGATGTTGTGATTACATGTCTCCCATGCTATAGTTTATAATTGGATGATGATAGATTGTTATTGATGACTGACATGTAAATCTCATATATAAAGCTTGACATGCATATTGTTTACTTCTTTTATATGAAGATGATGTTGCATATCATGTTTAAGATCATGACATCGCATTGCATGGCCTTTACATGCTCTAATCGAGAAAACCTCTATATCCTGGATCCATGCACGTGCATAGTGATTGGATGGATGGTGGCTCAACTCAGGACAAGAGAGATTGCACGCTGGTCTAGGTTAGGAGTCATATGTCATTAAGGCTATTTGATAAAGTTTTTTCAAGATGTTTTAATAATGATGATTAGTTTAATTTTTTCAATTCTATAATATTACTTTTGATATTTTCAAGAAGTCTTCCACTTTAATTGAAAAATTCTTTTATCTTATTTAATGATTTTATGCTTTCGCTGAATTAATAGAAAATCATATATTATTATGATTATGTGATGGCGAACGAGTTAACACAACCGAATAATTTAATTGTCCTTGACATTTGAGGTTGAAATTTCGGGGTGTTACAATTTATATCTGTATCAGAAATGTATCGACCCAAAAATTCACCCTAAAAGTTTTGGACATTTAAAGAAATTTCACACCATTAGCCCTTTCGTCATATATCATTTAATAGCAAAAAACTTGACAATTTTTAGAAAATCATAATAAACAAAAACTTCGTCATAGTCATTTTATAATATATTTCATGGAGACCCAGTAGCTTTCAATTTTTATCTTATTTACCTATAACGTCTATTTTTTAATAATTTAATTTAAATGAAATAAGATCCAATAAAAAAAGAACTGTATCGGTACCATAATTAATGATACGATTGGATATGATAATAAAATATAATCAAATATGATGATGATAAAATCTGATATGATGATTAAATATGATTATAATAAGGAATGATAACATTATGATAAAGACAATCAATAATAATACTATCAAAAGATGATATTCAAATAATAACAATAAAATTCATATTATCTAAAAATAAAATGCTAATACCACTCTTAGTTCTTTCTCTGTATAAGTTTTTTTTTCTATCTTACCCTTTTTTTCTCGGCTAAAAAAAATTCAATAAAATAATTTTTTCCTTCTAATCAAAGCCTAAACGTCCTTTCCATATTTTTATTCTATTTATTCTACTTTCTTTATCTGCTGGCAGAAAAATTCAATTCCTCCTCTTATTCAATTCTTGTTGCTTTCACGCCCTTTTTTTTGGCTGTTGTCTTTCTCTCTCACCTTATGTCACGATGAATTAGTTTCTTTTAATTTTCTCTTAACTCTTCTTCTCTCTTTATTGGCCGCCAACTATCATTTCCTTGATTTTTTTTTCTCCATCAACTTCCTTATCTCTTAACTCATTTTACGCCTCATCTTTCTCTCTCTCCACTCATGTCACGGTCAATCTGTTTTTGGCCGCCAATTGTTTTTTTTTCCTTTACTCCATTTTGAATTTCGCCTTCACCTTAGGCGTTTTTTTCCCTCTTTAGTGTCAAACGCTATTTTTTTCTTTTCCTTTCTCTCTCCTATTGACATGGTGCCAATAGTAATGGATCATAAAGGAAAAATAACATAACCTACCGATACTCATATGTAGGCGTCATCACGTCTAGTCGTTTGACGTCGAATTACACCTTATGATCACCGCCGTTGTCGTCGGACACCAAGAACTAAAGAGAAAGAAACTCACAGCTAAGCTCTTATATCTTTGATTCCCAATCCATCTATAACTTCCAATCTCAATCAAATTTAATCTTTTAATTCATCTCTATTAACAAATTCTGATTTATTTTTCAATAATTAAATAATTTCGAATTTAATTAAATAATCCCATACTTTAATTAAACTCCACCTCAATTTTTCCTTTACTTTCGAAATTATTAAATATAATAATATTGATGACCATAATTCCTAAAATAAGAATATTAAAATATTCTTTTATTAACCATAAAAAATCTGGATCGTTACAAGATATTCTATAGATTGCTTCCGCTAATATCTAGTTACTTGCATAAATTACTTTCATTAATTCAAAGTTTATTGTATTTAAGTCTTATGTTAAAGCTGGTATATTGATTGGAAAAGATAAAAGTAAATCAAGTTATAAAATTTGGTAATGATGCTAAGACAGCCTTTCGAACGGTGAATCTTGGGGCATTATAGTAAATTTTTGCATGTGCTTTAATTTTTTTTATTTGTTTCTTAAATTGTGCAATCAATCTATTTTAATGTAGCATGTCATCGTATAGGTCAATCCCAATGATACAACCTTTGTTTTCTCAGTTCTATTTGACCCATCCCTTGATAGGGATGGACATAAGTGATGTCATTTCTAAATATGGTGTGGCTCGAGATATTTTGAATTTTGTTTAATTCGACTCATTTAATAAACAAGTCATAATTTTGAATTTTATCTTTTTATTTAAAAAAAATTATCTTGTTTATACTAGACCTAGCTTATTTCATTATAAGGTCAGCCTATATAATCAAAAAATATTATAAACATGATTTAAACTAGATACTCAAATATTTTGTATTATATTCTACTCTATTATTTTTTTTTGAGTAAATTTTAATCATGGTCATCCAATTTAAGAATATTCCTAGTAAGATCATCAACTTCACTTTATAACATCACGATCATCGAACTTTAGAAATATTTCAGCCCCGGTCATCATGATCTGTTATAGCTAGTAAATTTGTAAATCACTGTGTGGCGTTGACATGACACTGACGTGAATGTTTACATGACACCATGTCTGTATTTTCTCTCTCCTCCATGTTAGATTAAAAAATAAAAAAAACCACGTTATCATTTCTCTCTACTCTATCAAAATTTAATTTTGTATCTACATGGTCATCAAACTTTTCAAAACTTTCAGACAAGTTTATTCAACTCTTCAAATTTTTAATCGCGGTCATCATTAAAAACTTAAATAAAAAATAACAAATTAAAGGTTTTAAACTGACTCGGTGCATTTTTTAGCACGACCCATTCGGATCGAGCAGCCTAAATAAATTAGAAAAATAAATAATAAAAGTCATCACAAACATATCATTTATTCGCCCTGCATCCAATTATAAGGTTGATCTAACTTGCCTTGGCTTTTACTCCTAGGCTAGACTAATTTCTAGGTCTTTGTTCATGTGCAAACAACTTGCCTTGGCTCTTACTCCTAGGCTAGACTAATTTCTAGGTCTTTGTTCATGTACAAACAACTTGCCTTGGCTCTTACTCCTAGGCTAGACTAATTTCTAGGTCTTTGTTCATGTGCAAACAACTTGCCATAAAAGTCATCACAAACATATCATTTATTCGCCCTGCATCCAATTATAAGAAAATAAATTCTCAATAAATACCAAACTTAATATGTAGGGTCATACAAAAATATGACATGTGCACTATCATTCAATTATATGAAACATCATATTACTTTACATGAGTTAATAAGAAAAACATTAATAATCATTAATATTGTCAATCAAACAATAAAAAGTTGATAATCAAACATAAGCAATATCAATTATCAAACATCGATTTGCAATGCATTGAATATCGATCATCAATAGTATTAATTATTTTTAGTTATCAATTATCCATTACTCATATCAACTATCGATGTCAAAGATCAAGTGTCAACTGAATATAATTAATTTCAGCTCAAATTGGCAATTATCCAACAGTATTAATTATCGTTTGATGTAATAAATAATTCGAGTCTCTTATCTTGTTTACATAAGATTATGTCTTTATCATTTGTTAACCTTGTTGATTGTCAATAATGAAAATAGATTAAGCATAAACTCAAAGCCATAACCATATGGTGAATGATCATAATTCAAATGCCTGCAACAAAAGAAATAAAATATAAAAATAAAAACAACAATTATAAATAAAGTCATATTAACATAAATAATAGTTAATAATTCATAAACATTATAACAGAAACACTACACAAATCAGTATCAAAATTCAGCCTATGTCCAATGTTGTTAGAGCCATCCATACCAGCCACCAAGACGATCTACCACAAGCCCCAAAATCAGACTCCTAGTGAGATAAAATAAAAAATCGGTTAAAATCCAATAGCCAATTTTTTTTATTATTTTTTGTAAGAGATAATTTGATAAAGTTTATTATTTTATATCTTAAAAATATCCAAAAATAGACTATCTCCATAGATAATAATATCCAAAAATAGACTATCAATGTGGGACTATCTTTCTACACCCACTTGTTCTTTTTTTTCTACTTAATTACAATTTATTACACTTTCAACTTTAACTTGTGGATTATACTTTCATTCAATTTTTAATAAATTATATATTTATTTTATTCTATATAGTATTTTATGATATCAGATAAATTAGTTTTGGATGGAAGGTGCAAACTTCATTGTTAATTGTTATATGCATGATATACACCAATACTATAATTTAGTTTTTTTAAAGGTAAGAAGGATATCACACGCTTTGCCTGATATCCATATTTAATAATGTCTATACAAAGATGTAATTATAAATCACTTAAACTTGTTAGACATCACTAGCTTGTCTACCCGTTAATCAATTCTCTAGCCCCCATTACAACATTTTCAGTATAGAAACACTCCCGTCTAAAGATCATGATGTTGCACTATCTACAAATAATTCAAAGTAAACAAATAGATGCAATCTTGTGCCTAGCTGCCACAATTGTACGAATTTTGTTGCTCGAAACACCTCCTAAAGAGCGCCAAAAGTCCATTTCAGATTCCATATCTAACACCAAGTTTTTCATTTTTAGCCATATGTTTCTGACCTTTGTGCACTCAAAAAACAAATGATTTGAGTCCTCGAGAGCCTCTTCACATAAGGGACATCAAGCAATAGATGCCAATGTCCACCTTGCTCTATAAGCCCTTGTAAGCAGTCGTTGTCTTCGAAGTAGCCACACAAACACTTTAACCTTCATTGGAATATTAAGCTTCCAAATAAGTTGGCAATCAACATTTAACTCCTCGTTACCAATCCCTTGACTGCCCTCTAAAAGCTTGTAAACATGTCTAGCATTGCATCTCCAACATAATCTTTTAGGGGGTGCAATGAGAATGCAGTTAGTCTTTCCAAAAGTAACAATAGGTCATTGATTCATTGGTCTGATAAAGTGGACAAAACGAAGGCAACTAATTTCCTCCTTGAGCAAAGCTAGTCCCATGCAACAATCCTCCAAATAGTGAAGCCAGAGCATATAACCTCGAGAAAATAAAAGAGAAAGAGCCATTGCCTATCTAGTTGTCAAACCAAAATTTTGCTTGATAGTACACATGGTTTTAGCCACCCCCTCTAGCTGGGTACAACCTTTCTGGCTTCCCAAGATAGGATCTTACCATGACATGTAAAGAAGATGGCGCACCACAAGCCTAGCTTGGAACCCATTATCTTGCATACCATATTTGGAGAGGAGAGCAATGTTCATCCTTCTTAAATGATGAATTCCCAAACCACAAACCACCATCCTTTGTTGGCTGGCAAATTTCATCCCATGACACTAGAGCCACCCCTCTTCCTTCTTTCCCTGAGTGTTTCCATAAAAATTCTCGACAAAGTTAGTCGATTCTTTTCACCACCTGTTCAGGCATCCGTAAAACAAGCATGTAATAATCTGGAAGAGTAGTAAGCACTATGTTATTAGTATAAGTCTTCCTCCTAGATAAAGCAGTAGAGCCTTCCATCCCTTTACTATTTTTTTCACGCACTCCACTACCGGTGTCCAATCTCGTATAGAATTTTTTTTATCCAATAGCTAAGATATACAAAAGGTAATGAGGACGGACTGGTCTGGAGGGCATCAACATAGCTGGTTATTTCTATCTCGTTCATACTAAAAGAAACAAATGTAGACTTCACATGATTAATCTTCAATCCTAAGAAGTCACAGAAAAAGTTTGCTAATATTGATAGACTTCTTGCACCCTCCACAGTGCTCTCAATGAAGAAAAGAGTGTCATCAGCATATTGAAGAAAAGAGTGTCACTAATAGGCCCAATTGAAGCACGATCATGGCTTGGGGTGTCACACCTAACTCCGTGACTAAGTTCTAATCCTAATTATCATAATCTTAATTATATTTAGAAATTCTAAAAATAACATCGACAAAACCTACCTCCTTACTTTCTTGTGTTATTTGTCAATATATACAAAATATGCATATATATATTCATCAAAGTTTAAATAAAAGTTATAAGATCGTTTCACACACTATATAACATCCCACAGGATCAAGTTATATACAATCTTACAAAAAGGTCTCCTCAAACTTAATTATAACATCTAAGATTATCTATTACATGCATGCTTTCAAAAAATACAAAAGTGAAGGGGGATTAAGGTGCTCTTAATGCTATTGCCGCCAATTTGAAGTGGTCAGTGAACTCCAACACTTCAAGCTTTTCTCTGATGTTCAAGTGAAGTCCTCCTTCGAATCGCTTACACGTCATTTTCATCTGACACCAAGCTCGATGCATATTTTGATAGTTGGGTAAACTTTAATTCATACTCCGCAACTAATAATGCTCCTTGTGTCAGATTTAGAAATTCTTTCTGCTTCCTATCAGTATACACTTTGGGAAAATATTTCTTTCAAAATTCTCGAAGAAAGTCCTTCCATCCAAGAGTACTTGAAAAATTTTGACTTCCAGAAACTATCTCCCACCAATCTAAAGCATTTTTTTGTAACAAGGAAACAATATAATCAAGCTTTTCTTCATTAGAGCACTTCATCTGATTAAATATTCTATCCATACACTTTAACTATTGCTCTGCCTCTCATGGGTCAACTGTACCTTCAAACTCAACTGCACCTTGTTTCCTAATCTTGTCGTAGAACCTATTTCTTTGCATAACTTGGGAGGTCGGATTTACTTCACTCATAATAGCCCTTAAAGCTTGTGCAAGAACTTGAGCAGCACTCTGAATTTCAATAGGATTGACTTGCTCAAGAACATGAGGAAGTCTTGATGGACCCGCTGGGATCTCATTATCACGTAAGGGAGGGTTATCATTCACATTTCATGCCGCACCTTGTACCGATGCATGAGATGAAACTAATGGACTCCTATTAGGTCGATCGCCTAGTGGAGCAAAATGACTTGGGCCAATAATAGCAAATTGACCATCACCACGATAATTACGTGGTGACATTTTTATCCCTTCAAAATAAAAATAAAAAGAAAGTCAAAAGCATGCACTCTCAATCTAATGTAAATAATGTCACATAACTTTAAACTTAGGTTATATTGTCTACAAAATCTTATAACCTAATCTCTGGTACCAAAAACTGTCACACCCAACTCCGTGACTAAGTTCTAATCTCAATTATCATAATCTTAATTATGTTTAGAAATTCTAAAAATAAAATCGGCAAAACCTCCCTCCCTTACTTTCTTGTGTTATTTGCCAATATATACAAAATATGCATATATATATTCATCAAAGTTTAAATAAAAGTTATAAGGCATCCCATTCACATAGTATCATTATCGCTTCACGCACTATATAACACCCCACAATATCAAGTTATATACGATCTTATAAAAAGTTCTCCTCAAACTTAATTACAACATCTAAGATTATCTATTACATGCGTGCTTTCAAAATTAAAAAAGCAAAAGTGAAGGGGGATTAAAGTGCTCCAACGACTCAACCTCTTCTATATACAGCAAAATAAGCTCTAAGTTGACTCAACTCGAGAACTTACGACTATCTGAAAAAAATTAAAATGGATATTGTGAGCAACAATAATTTGCTCAGTGAGTGGAATAAAAGTACAACATAGGGGAACAATACGAGTGCATATAACATTTAAATAATCACATTTCTTTCATATGAGAAAACCTTTAAAGCATAACTCATATCACATAAGTTTCCTAATCATATGAACCTTTACATAAATAAAAATTATTCAAGATATCATCATATTCACAATTACACTCCACATATATGTCATTGCACATACTCATCATAGGTCAATATATATCCCTCCATGATCATGTGCAGAACTTCATAATCAAGAGTCACTGATGCATAGAGTAAATCATGGGTCAATACGTATCCCTCTATGATTGTGTGTCACACAGTTAAGAAGAACTTCGTAATCAAGAGTCTCAGATACACAAAGCAAATCATGGGTCAATACGTATCTCTTCATAATTGTATGTCACTCAATCATGATTCTCAGATAAGCAGAACATATTATGGGTCAATACATGCACGCAGAGCAGCCCCCAAAGGGCAAAGATATATACGCCCCAAAGGCTTCATGTATATCGAATGCGGTCCCAAACCTTTTTCAACTAGCATTGCTAATGAACACACAGAGTTTAACAATATCAAAATACACATGTCATAATCATATATCATTATCAAGTAAAACTTATTTTAACTTTACAAGCATTGTTCCCTGTAAAATATTTTCGTATAAGAGGTTACTCCATCTCGTATGAAATCCTTGAAACTTAACATAAATATCTTTCATAACTCAAGATATGTTTCAATATTAATAATAATAATCTTTGCTTGAGATAATATTATAAATAAAAGAACTAACAAATAACATTTTGCTATGTTGTAAATTTACCCACTCACCTTATACTTTATCCCTTCGATGAGATTTATTAGATTTCCTCCCTTTCACTTGCAACTTGATGTTTTCCTACAACTAATAATGCATTTTACTTCCCAGTCACTAATAAGGTAATATGCTATGCATGCTCATGATACATGAATGCATATGGACCCTAAAATGCATATAATCTCCTCTAATACAAATTTATAATTTTAGGTATTTATATTCATAAGCTATTTCACAATTGGAACTTCTTAATCCCCCTTAGTTTAACTAAGTGTTGTCTCAAGATTTCAGTCTGAGTGTTGATTAATTAATAATCCATAACTTCTTAATTATATGGGAAAATCTTAGGGTTTTGGATTAGTTAGAAACTAGACATACTAAGGTTTCCAACCCTCAAATATCGTTAATTAATTCTAAGTGAGTAAGTCATAACATCTAAGGCAATCTAACCTAGGATTTGTGTCCTGACAAATTGTATGTCACTGAAAGTTTAATTTATATATTTCTTCATACTTGTCCATTTGACAAGATAATAATTTTCCTGAAAACTATGCTTCCTTAGTATTTTTTTGTAAAAAGTATAGAATTTAATTCGCTGAAAATACTTATAACAAAATAGTCAATTTGGGTCATCATCTGTCCATGTCTTAGAATCTGACAGAAGAATCACTATGAAATGTAAAACTCATTTCTCCCAAGATACATGTCCAAATAATATGATTCAATTTCTCACCGAACCCTTGGAATGTCTATTTAAGCATATCCAAATTTCAAACCCTTATTCCAACCGTGCCTAATTTACAAAATGAACCTATATGAGACTCAGGACAAGATGAGTGACCAACGAAGATAAGTTCATAACTTCGTCATTGTGAGGTGATTCTAGGGGCCATGGAAAGCTAACTTCAAATGGAGTAACCATATAAAATTTTATAATTTATGGTTTGATAATCATGAAGGAATGAGCCTCTCAATCAGAAGAATAATTTCAGATCAAAACTCACCTTGAACAGCCTATGTTCCTGATTTTCCTCGGGTCGTTTAGCTCGAGTTCTTCATCTGTTAATATTTATATGGTGAAATGATAATGTTAAGTGTCTTATATGTTTTTTTCAGAATTTTTGGAGGACATAAGGCAGTTTGAAAAAATATCCCTTTCACATGTCTGCTTCAGCTGCTTGGAACTTAAGTGTCGGCCATTCACATTTTTTTGTCATCACTAAGTGTTTTAACCCTAATTAAGCTTACTTAATCCTATTTAAATATATATATTATAATATTTATAAATTTTATAATTTGTTCCTAATAACCTTATGTAATTACAAATGAACATTCAAACTAACTTAACATGTTAATTAAATGCATGATTATGCATAAATGATGTTTGTAGAGCACGTCCGTGACATGGGGAAAGCCATCTATTACACTAGCACAACAAGCCAAGAGTGTGCAGCGGGCTAGAGCATCTACAACAAGTACAAATAACATTGGAGCAAGTAGACATTCTTGTCTAAAACCTTATTGAGGTTGGACCCAACCTCCATTTGAACCGCCATTTATGAGCATTAACGTAAACACACCTCTTCATCCATGATACCTGAGTTTACAAAAGCCCTATCGTCGAAGAGAGTTCCAAGTAAAGGACCACTCCACTTAGTCATAAGATTTAGAGAATTTACCTTCCATAAGATTCCTTTTTTGTTCCCACTAGAAAGAAATGATCTTTGTGGTAGTGCTAAAATTATCCATAATAGAGCGACCTTTAATAAAAGCATATTGAACTAGGTGAATTAAGGACCATGCACCCTAATAAGTATAGGGCTGAGCAAACCAGGGAGCGGACCCGCTCCCGACCCGACTTTTGCCGAGTCAAAATTTTTCCAACCCGGCTGGGTCCAGGACCGGGTCAAACCCGACAGACCGGGAATCTGATTGGGTTTGCATCTGAGAATTCGGAATCATTATTTCGAATAAATTATAAAAAGTAAAGAGTGCTGGCAGGCAACACACTAAAGATTGCAAATGTATACGACATCCAACATGCTAAGAATAGAATTTAGACCACATTCTGCAATACACATTCTTCACATCAGCTTACATAAAGTGGACATTCTGCAATACACATTCTTCACATCAAGATTGTTCATATGTTCATAACTAAAGTCTAAAAATGAGATATTCTCCTTAACTAATACACATTCCACATCTTGATTCCAGGCAGGATGAGGAGAAGATCACAGAGTAAGGACCTCAGGACTTGAGCAATCTGAAACAATCTGACGTGGCACATTAATGATGATATCACAGAGTTAGGACCTCATAAACTTTATTTGCTATGCACTAAGTTGAAGATGTATTGCAGAATTGCAGAGCCAACTTGGAAAATAGTATTCAAGATGTATAATACAGTGATGCAAATATTTAACTTCTAGCGGTGATAGATTTATAGATAATGAAACAAAGGCATGACCATTGAGTACAACTAGTACAGTACAACATAGAGAGACACACACGAACAGGACTTTATATGATACATATAGGCTCCAAAAGATCCTTAGTGGTTGGCTCTTCTTTCTTTCTAAATTCTGATGTCAAAAGATACATTAAGTTTTCCTGCCAGCAGAATCATGTTCATGAATGGAAGCCTGGCTCGGCTAATTATGGAACCTTGTGTTCCAACCACTCTCTCATAAATTATTTGATTCCAATTCATCATGTTCTTAATATGCGGCTCAGATATGATCATTGCCCATACTGTACTATGAGGAAAACTACAATGGAGAGCGACTAGCAAAACATGAATCACACCTCCATTTTGAAAGAAATTGGAGCTGATGGCATGCATGATTATCTGCTAAAAGTTGAGCTGCACACATAATGCATTTGTTTGATACTGTTGCTAAGTACCACTCACAAAAGAGCAATATGAATTAAGACTGAAACATGAATACCAATACTCTATAGATAAGGCAAGGGATCCATTTTTAACCTGCATAAATGGGTTTAATGGAATTCTAGATATGTCTCACATAATCTAAAACTTAATGATGCCATGAGGTCTATGCACAAGGTTGGTAAGACATGAGAAGAATTTGCTGCTACAAAAACATGGAACATATTATTCATATTATATATGTCACGATTGTTTTGCATATTGTTTGCAATGTAAAAATGTACATAAGGTATATATATATATTTTTGTAATGAACTTATGCAAGGAGAAAGCTAACGTGGACATATAGATTATTGTTGATATGCTCTAAGTTTTCATTGATAATGAAAAATAATCTGATATGTGAGACTCAGAGAACATTAACCTGTTTGACAAGTGAAATAGCTTCCTTTGTAGCACTTTTCTCATGTTATAGGAAGAGAAAGAGAAGCATGGATCATTAGAAATTGGCTTATGTGGATAATCACAGCATTACAAAAACATAGAAAAGGTCAATAGAAATATAACAGCATTACAAAACAAGATAGAAAGATACACATAGAAAAGGTCAAAGTTCACATACTCACAATCGAGAGAGTTAATTGTCTGCAATCATTTGATCCAATTCCAACGATGAACTTGAGGGCCCAACTTGGGTGCTACTGGTTGCTTCTGCATAAGTGTCAATCAAAATGCCATAATTAATAACATAATCAACATATAAATAAATTAAAGATTTACACAATACGTAAATAGATTAATATAACTTTAACCTATAATTATATTGTTTGTGAGCTCGAATTGATCAAAATCTTCTTCAACTTTAAAACATATATAGTGATGATAGCCAACTTTGTGTGCACACGAGAGCTTCTGCCATTTTTTGCAATAGAGAACTCCTAAAGAAATCAAGAATGCGTCCTCCAGTGCTGAAAACAGACTTCGAAAGGAACTATATAAACTAGAATGGCCAAAACATCATGTGCTATTAGAGAGAGAACTCTATACTTTGTGGAATTGACCTTCCACCAATTTAGGATATCAAAGTTCTCTTCGCCCTCACAACGTTCCATCAAATATCTTTCAATTTCATATTTGTTATCGGTATTCTTTTTTTTCCTTTTGAAGTCTACTCCATTGATGAATCCTTGCTGACTTCTCATCAACATTTACATTTTCAACCCCATCTATAGAACTTGTATTATCCAGTTGAGAAGTTGAGCCACCTCATATGTATAATAGTCATACATACGAAACATTGTATCTTGAATCTTTGTAACAACCCTACTAGCTATGGTTGAATCATAAAGATCTTTATAGTTCCATTCAACATAGCCAAGTTTATATCTAAGATCTAATACAACAGCAATAAGTATCAATGGATTAATATTTTCAGGTTTTCCCCAATATTTATTGTATTTAGATCTCATGTCGCAAGCCATCTTTTGCAAGTACGTATCATGACCATTACTCCATTTTACAATTTGAGATTGAATAGATACAATCTCATGAACGCAAGCACAAGATGTCACAAATGAAGAGCCAGATAAGTTGCATGTTGCATCATAAAATATTTTTAAAAATATCACAAAATTTCAAGTAGTATCCCAATCTTCGGTTGTTGGTGGCACACAATAGTTGTCTTTGAAATGTAATTGGTATCCCCTATCTTCTTCATCCAACCTCTCAAATACTTTTTGAAAATTTTCAGCTCATTCCAAATTAAGCAGGTTGAATTCCAATGAGATGGAACATCCATAATAACAGTAAATTGGCTGGTAATTTTCTCCTCTTGTATATATCTTTTGAATTTTCCAAATCATGCTGGAGATGGTCTCATAAAGTGAACAGCCTCACGAATTGATGCAAACCATCTTTGACCACAAGATTTAGTGTATGTGCACAACATCTGATGTGAATAAAATCACCATTACAAATCAAACCTTTCCAACTATTTAATCTCTTTTTCAAATGACCAATAGCTTTATCATTGACCGAAGCATTGTCAACGGTGATGGTGAATACCTTTTCAATCTCACATGCTAATAAACACTTTTCAATAGCTTTAGCATTGCCCTCGCCCCTATGACCTTCAATTGGACAAAGATTAAGAACTCTTTTATGTAAAACACAATCTTCATCAATAAAGTGTGCTATGAGACACATATAACACAATTTCTGACAAGATTTCCAAGTGTCAGCGGTTAGTCAAATACATGAAGAGGACTTCTTAAATAATGCTTTGAGCTTATTCATTTCACTAAGATATAATTGATAACAATCTCTTGCGATACTAAATATTGAAGGAATCATAAATCTAGGTTCCAAGCATTTTGAAAATACTTACGAAAACCAGCACCTTCTACAACTCTAAAAGCTTGCTTATCGCATATCACAAACTCAGCCAAGGCCCTTCTGCAGTCCTCATAGTTATATGAATGAGGGACTAATGGTTTTGCTGCTCCTTGTAAGCTTTGTGCCAACATCTTCTGTCTCTTTACTTCACTTCTATGTGGGAACTTCTTGCATCTTTTTAAATGCTTAAATAAACTAGTAGTCCCATGCTTATTAGGGTCTGTAGCAAAATTATTTTTACAATATTTGCATCTTGTTCTAGCTTCATGATCTGAAGTAAACTTTTAAAATGATTCCAAGTTTCAAATTTGTTTTTACTAGGCTTCCACTTAACTAATTCTATTTAAATGGAAGTACCATTAGCATCTCCAATAGGGTTTGGATTAGATTGTGTAGACTCGATGATGATGTTATCCGAAGTAGGATTAGACCCAATATTAGTCATTGCGTTATCATCCATTCATAAAGTTTGTACGCTAACTTTGACAAAAAAAAAAATCAAATGTGAAATACAATCAACAACTTTACACTAGTAAAGGTATTACATAGAGCTATCAGCTAGTAAACTGGTAAAATTACATTTTTGGAAAATGTATTGCATTGAGCTAGTAAACTTATATAGATCTACTTTCAGGCATCACAAGTGAATTGTCAAGAAAAACATATGAGGAGATTTAATAAGTAGTAAGTACAAAATGGACCTCTAACTAATAGAGCTCGAGCATGATGGAAAAGTAAAAAACAATAGATGGGCAGACAGATCATTGCGCATGTCGGCTTGTGAGGCAGATTAAGTAAGTTCAAAACTACACATTTTTACACATGTTTACATTTCTACTTTTACAAATATTTATACTTCAAAAGAAAGAGGGGGAGATTCGGCGGCGGTCCGGCAGCAGATAACATACCTTATACGACGACCAACTCGACCTTTCATCCACTGCAAATCCAGCATCCATGAAACGCCGATGCCAAAGAGGAGCAAAAGAAAAGATTCAGAGCATCAAACTAATAGAAGAGAAGAGACAAGAGAGTCTCACGCCGACCAGAAGGTCCGCCACTGGTATGGCGGGGGTTCGGTGAACAACTTACCTCAAAAGCAAGAAGACAAGAGAGCCATCCCATCGGCCATCCACGACAGCCTCGATCTGCTGTCCAGCGGGAAGTTCGACACTAGAGAAATGAACCAACGGCCAACGGGCGATTGACATGAAGAGGGACAATTGTCAGAGTGAGAAAACAAACTAAGAAACCAACCCTCAATCTTGCTCGTTGTCTGTCGGCCTTACACAGAGAGTCAGAGGAAGAGAGGGAGAAGAAGAAGAAAGTCAAGAGAAAGAGGGAGAGCCTAGAGGGAGATCTGAGAGGGAGAACCTGTTGCCTTTTGGCAACAATGATGGCAATACGGCGGTGGTGGCGGCAGCTATGGCAACACGGCAACACGGCAGCGGACCAAAATTTCCCAAAACGAATTCATGAAACATCTCCATCACATCTTGACCCACAACGGACCAAAATTCTCAAAAGAATAAAATTGAAAATCGATTTGGTCCTGGAGAACCCTCAACTTTTAAACCAATGTGTAAAGAAACTCCTATTCAACAAATCCATTGGTCAAGGAGTTTGCTTGCTCATGGCTAAGAAGATCAATGTCTCATCCATCCCACTGCAAAACACCAGGAGGCCCTCGTCTAGTGAAGTTCCTAACGTATGTAGTTGCTGCTTCACCCACCCTCACACGCTCCTGTAGCAACCTGTCCATCTATTTTAATATTGTTAATATGGTTATTTATTCTTCCACTACTTGTGTAGGCATGGAAAAATCAGGTGTTTGAGTCCCCTTCTCTCAATCATAGTTAAGGAGATCGATGTCTCCACATTATTTCACTTTCTTTCTTTCTCAGGCACTACTTTTTGCCATTTTTGTTGCTCCTCCATCCCAGTTGTTAATAGAGAACGAGAGTCATCTTGTAGGTCTTGTTTTGAGATATTTAATGGTGCTTTTATTTTCTTTTCTTCTCTACTTTGTTTGATTTATTTTTTTATACAGCTGTAAGAATTTACGTAGTTGCTCTAACTTCTCGAACAATGTTCGACTTGCCGAGCTCCCTGCAGGTATATTACACTAGTTCTCCTCCATAGCAACTCTAAAATCCTATTCCAATAACCAGGCTTTGTCAAATTTGAAGTAGGAGCCAACCGAATGAGCCTCATTGGATTTCCATAGGAGAGAATTGTGATTAGACAAGGAACGATCCATTGTCTCTACTCTGACATTTGAAAAGATTTCATGCACCCAACAAAACCAAAGAATCTATCCAACTTAGAGCACGCATTGGTTGAGGCAGTGCTCCTCCATGTGAACCTACAATTTGGAGTTGGGAATTCAAAGAGATCATGGTCGTTAATGAAGCCATAGAAGTTTTCAGCTCCACCATCCTTTCCCCATTGTCTTATTGGCCTATATATCACTGACGTGAACTTATCGTAGTTGTGAAGTTGCGGATTTTCACATAAAAAAAGAAATTCTAGCCACGTTTTAAATTTTACTCGAGAGTTCACACAACTGCAAGTGCACAGGTCGAGTAGAAACCTTGAGTGTCGTAACCTCTTTGATTTAGATTAATTAATTACTCTATTTATACCTCAGAAGTCGTTACAAAATTATAAAAGAATAAACTAGATGCGTGAATGAATTTAGATAAAAAGAAATAAGGAAATAAGGTAAGAAAAGATTAAGGAGTGAAGGGAAGGATTCTCTCGTGATTAACTTGTTGATGCTATTGCAATTGACGTATCCGTTCATCAAAAAGGGGAATTACTACTGATCACTAATTTAAGATCACCGATTAAGGAAACTCTCGTCTCTAATCAGTAGAAGGGTGCGATCTCTCGATTCTTACAACCCAACCTATTAATCTTACACTAATGGTCAGAACGCGAATTGACTCCTCACTCGACTGTCAGGATTCTCATCTCATAACAATCACTTTCGTAGATCTCTCGATTCTTTCTAACAAAATATAGATTAACAATTACTAGAAGCATAGCAATCAGGATGGCTGATTTCTCCTCACGGATGAAATCAGCTAATAGCAGAAAGAAAAGGAGACAATTGATCTCTCGATCTAATTGAAATCAAATGTAAATTCTAAATAGCCATGCATCATGTAAATGAGATGAGAAGTTAACTTCAAAATATCAAAATGTCGGAATAAAAATCAGCATCAACAAAGTTTGTTTCACGAGAGAATCCTAAAATTCTTCTTTAGTTCTTCATTCTTCTTCCTTGCCTTCGTCTTCTACTTTTCCTCCAGCTCCCCTCTCTTCCCCTCTCTCTAGTTTTCTTCCTTCCTTTATGTTTCATCCCTGTTCAAAATTCAAATTTTGAAAAGTGGTTAGTCCCTTCTTTTACTCGTTCAACTCTTTCACTAAAAATTAATCAAAACATTTAAATTCGTCCAAGTTTTATGTAAAATTATGGATTTAATTGCAAGCATTATAAGTACAAAAAGAGGTGATCAAATTTCCCCAAGCTTAGCTTTTTGCTTGTCCTCAAGCAATGTTCAAGGTAGGGATAATTTTCACCTTGCTTTCCCGCCAAATTTTAAGATACCGACCTGAATTCTTTGCCCAAGTGCATCCATGTTTGTTCCTTCTTTCCCTGACTTTGATGAAGATACTAAGAGCAAGACATTTTCAACTTCCTCTTTTTAGCTCAAGCCAGAGAATTCGAATAAGGAAGGCAGATAATAAAAAGGTTAATACCAACTCTACCAGTGCAATAATAAGTTTTTGTTGAATTCTTATTTCTTTTCATTTGTCCCGTACTCATGTGATTATCCATAATGCTCAGGAGAACTTATGTAGCAGGTTTTTGATCGGCACAGCCCAGGACAGTTGCTCTTAGGGTACCAAGCATGAACCCCTACGGATCTATTCACCCAAATTCAGCCCAGCTTAGGAATGCACCCTTTTTGTACCTTCTGGGGCTCTCTTGGCCCTCTTTTCTTTTGCTTTCAACTTTTGTTTTGCTCTTTACTTTTTCTTTCTTTTGGTTTCATGCTGCACTGGAAAAAGTTAGCATTAACAACCTTATTAGCTATTATTTTGAATTCAGAGGCAAGCTTAAATAAGATTAGTCGTCAAGCTCTTAATATATCAAAATAGTCACTTTCCACTACCTTTGCCCTATCACTTTTGGCATTGAATTTGGTTGCAACATATATTAAAATGTTAGGGGCTAGCAAGATGTCCTTGAACAAAATTTCAGGAGATTGCAACAAAGACTATGAGAATGGAGACTAGTATTTCTGAGAGACAATTTGGGTTCATGCCAGGAAGATCCACTACAGAGGCGATTTATTTACTAAGGGGGATGATGGAGAAGTATCGAAGTAGGAGAAGAGACTTACATATGGCTTTCATTGACTTAGAGAAGGCGTATGATCGGGTACCAAGGGATGTACTTTGGAAAGTCTTGCAAAAGAAGAGGGTGAATGTTGCCTACATTAAGGTAATACAAGATATGTACGATGGGGCATTGACTAGGGTTAGGACACCCGGAGGTGAGACAAATGAATTTCCTATAGGAATTGGCCTACATCAAGGATCAGCTTTAAGCCCGTATCTATTTAACTTAGTTATCGATGCTATAACTGAGAGTATCACAGAGGAGGTACCTAAGTGCATGCTATTTGCGGATGATATAGTACTTTTAGCGGATTCAAGAGAAGAGATTAATACAAAATTGGAAATATGGAGAAATACGTTGGAGTCAAAGGGTTTTCGTTTAAGTAGGAATAAAACAGAATATATGCATAGCAATTTCACAAATAAACAACTTAGAGACGATTTGAAAGTTAGGTTAGGGGAGGATATAATTCCTCAAGTGACAAAGTTTAAATATTTAGGATCAATTGTAAGACAAGATGGTGAGATTGATGACGATGTTAATCATAGAATTCAAGCTGGTTGGTGTAAGTGGAGGAAAGCCACTGGAGTTCTTTGTGATAGAAAAGTACCCAATAAAGTTAAAGGAAAATTCTATCGTACTGCTATAAGGCCAGCAGTGTTATATGGTAGTGAATGTTGGGCTATGAAGGGACAACATGAACGTAAAGTGGGGGTAGCCGAAATGAGGATGTTGAGATGGATGTGTGGTCATACAAGATTAGATAAGATTAGGAATGACCATATACGTGAACGAGTCGGAGTGGCTCCTATTAGTGAGAAAATGGTAGAGAATCGTTTGAGATGGTTTGGTCATGTTCAGAGAAGACCATTAGATGCGCCAGTAAGAAGAGTAGATCAAATAATCTGGAGTCCGATTAAAAGAGGGAGAGGGAGGCCAAGGCGGACACTTGGCGAACTAATAGAGCAAGATCTATTGGTGAATAATATACCGAAAGGTTTGGTTACTAATAGAGCGGAATGGCGTCGTATGATCCATGTAGCCGACCCCACCTAGTGGGATAAGGCTTTGTTGTTGTTGTTGTATTGCAACAAAGACTATAGCTACTTGATGGAATTAGAATTTCTTTTTGTACTGTGTGAAGTTAACATAGTGCAATGCCCATCTACAATGTAATAATTCGAATGTAAATTTTTTATAAAAAATTGAAACTAAGTAAAGAATAGTAAAGAGTAGAAATGTACCATGTTTCCCTCTCCCCCAAGCTTAAAATTGACTCTGTCCTCAGTGTCGATTATGCCAGGAAGAGGAACCCGGAGTTGGTTGGAGTTCAAGGATGCGATCAGTGACTTATTGGATGTCACAGAGGGTCGTTAGGATGGAATTCTGAATCTCCTCTACTCCTTGGATTCTCTACTGGTGCACCAGGTTCTGCTGCTCCAATCGATGGAGATGATCCTTCAATGCTTGTATGTCCTGGTGATTACGAGTTGTTGTTACCACGAGTTTCGTCAGTTATTCCAGAATGAGGTCTACTTTGTTGGGAGTGGTGAGTGGTAGAGACAAGGCCACATCCGGAACTGACGAGGAGGAGGAAGAGACAATGCACCTTGGAGGGGTTCTGCGGCCAGGGGGAGTTGTGAAGTTCCTTTGAAGTCCAAAAATAGTGGAGGTAATGAGGGAATAGGTCTTGTGACTTGGATGAAATCGTTCATCCACCAGTTCCAGCCTTCCAGAATTGAAGTATGTCTAGGGTCAGGTAGTTGAATGAGAGCAGATGGATTGGATTGGCGCAAAAATTTTTGGCCATTTACTAGGAGAAGGACTCCTTCCTTGATCAAAAAATCTAAATCTATTAGTGTTGCTGGTGTAGGGGTGGTGTCTGCTAAGTACACATAGTGTTCTGCCAGAGGTGTAATGAGGTTGCTACAAAGAATTGGATTGATTTCACGAGTCGACTCCTTTATCAAACATTGAAGGAAGAACGATGCAAGGTTAATCTCAGTGTTTGACAGTAGACACCAGAGAATGAAGAGTTCATTTGTAGAGACGAGTTCCCGCTCATAGTCATTGGGAAGGATTAAAATCGTGTTAGTGAGAAGGATATGGAGATATCGAAGAACAAGGTTCTTCAATTCACGGCCGACTAGATTTAACATATTGTCGGCTCGTCGGCCGGTAAGTTGATACCAAACTTCGAATGTGGGAAAAGAGGGTGGGGGAGTTCGATGGCCAACATTGGGAATATTTAGAAAACGAGCTAAGGTGTCTAGTCCCATGGCGAGTTCGCGATTGCACAGCCGAAACTCGATATGATCAGGGACTCCATCTTCGTCAAAGCTGGTGGGATACAGAGTTCCCAAGAACTCTATTGATGCCTCTTTGTAGAGGTCCCAACGTTTCATGAAGAAAAAAGGGAGGAGGCGGGAGCGATGGAGTATGGTCCTGACATCTTCAAATAACCCGAGAGATTCAAGAGCAGAAAAGTCTAGGAATCGGGTAGAAGAAAAGTTTCTGAACCTTGTATTCAGAAGATGCTGAACTTCATTGTCGTCTGTGGGCAGTCATAGGTTGGTTGTAGGTTGCAGAAGGCCGTCCGGACGGAGCCGTCGCCTGATAGACTCCGATGAGCTGTTAGTCTGGGACCCAGATGATGTGCGGATTCTTTTCATGTTGCCAGTTGATCGGAAGGGGTGGAGGATGGCCGGGGGTTTTTCTCGGAGGGTGATGAAGTGCGTTTAGGGATTTCAAGAACTGGCCGAGAGATGCTGGGTGTTGGGGAAGGGACGAGATATTTTAGTCGGTTGGGTAGAAAACAAAGCGACGTGAGAGAGAGTTTGAGTGGGACTCGAAAAAGTGGATATTTGGGTGGATATGGTGTTAGATTCTGTTGGACTTCTCAACTAGATCTCAAAAGTGTACTTTCAGGTGATTTTTTTGATATTTCTGACCGTGCGGATGCTGACGTGGCGGTTGACCATTTATTTGGTTGGGTTGCCTCCCTGTAGCGCATTTTTTTAACGTCGATGGCTCGACCTTATTTCTTCTAATAATCTGATTGCAGATAGAGCACTTCTTTGAACCTTACTGTGTCTGGATTGTAATGTTTCAATCTTTGCCCCGTTGACTTTGAAGGTTTCTAAATTACTATTTTTGATATCCACTGCGCCATGAGGGTATATTTTTTCGATGGTGAACGGTCCAGACCATCGCGTTCTTAACTTCCCGGGAAAAAGTCATAGTCGAGAGTTAAATAACAAAACCTGGTCGCCCTCTTTAAAATTCTTTCTCAATATGTGCATATCATGCCATTTCTTCGTTCTTTCCTTATAGATGCGGGAGTTGTTATAGGCATCTAATCTCAATTCATCTAGCTCATTGAGCTACAGTAGACGTTTTCCAGAAGCTGCTTGGAAATCATAATTCATAGTTTTGATTGCCCAAAAAGCCTTATGTTCTAATTCAATCGGTAGGTGGCAGTGTTTGCCATAGATCAACCTGAATGGTGTTGTTCCAATTGGTGTCTTGTACACAATCCGATATGCCCACAATGCTTCATTAAGTTTCAAACTCCAATCCTTCCTGGTTATTGAAACGGTTTTCTCGAGAATTAGTTTGATTTTACTTCTGCTTGTCCATTGGTCTGAGGGTGATAGGTAGTAGATATCCTATGCTTGACCCCGTATTTAAATAACAATTTTTCAAAACTACATTCAATAAAGTGTGATCCCCCATTACTAATAATCAATCTTGGCATACCAAACCTTGGAAATATTATATCTTTAAAAAGTTTGACAACTGACTTCGAGTCCGCTGAGATTGTGGGAATAGCTTCAATCCATTTTGAGACATAATCAACAGCTAGAAATATGAATTTGTACTCGCATGAAGGAGGGAAAGGTCCCATGTAGTCTACTCCCCACACATCAAATATTTCTACTTCGAGTATAGGTTGCTGAGGTGCCTCATTTCTTCTACCTATGTGTCCAGTTCGTTGGCAGGCATCGCAAGATTTAACAATATTGATTGCATCCTTGAATAGAGTTGGCCAATAAAAACCTGTTTGAAGAACTTTAGCAGCTGTTTTCTGATATCCTTCGTGACCACTATAAGGAGATGCATGACATTCCTGTAATATAGCAGATTGTTCTTCATCTAGTACACATCTACGAAATATCCCATCTGCACATTTTTTGAACATAAATGGCTCATTCCAAAAGTAGTATTTGATATCGGAGAAAAATTTCTTCTTTTGTTGGTAAGAGAGATCCGATTGTAAGACTCCGAAAGCTAAGTAGTTGGCATAATCAGCAAACCAAGGAAGTTTTGTTTTCTGAATTAAAAACAATTGTTCATCTGAAAAAGAGTCATTGATTTCATTGCAGCCTTCAGAGTCAACGTATGCTTTTGATAATTGAAGTCGGGAGAGATGATCAGCTACCAAGTTTTCTGTCCCCCTTCGATCTTTGATTTATAGGTCAAATTCCTATAACAAAAGGATCCATCTGATCAGTCTAGGTTTGGCATCTTTTTTAGCAATCAGGTATCGCACAACTTGATGATCAGTATACACAATGACTTTGGAGCCAACTAAATAGGATCTGAATTTATCTATTGCAAAAATTGCTGCTAGAAACTCCTTTTCAGTTGTGGCATAATTGATTTGTGAGTCATCCAATGTTTTGCTGGCATAATAGATTGCATGTTGCTTTTTATCTTTCCTTTGTTCCAATATTGCTCCCACAACTTGATCACTAGCATCACACATAATTTCGAATGGCAAGGACCAATCAGGTGGTTGGATGATTGGAGCTGTTGTAAGAGCTATTTTCATAATCTCAAAAGCCTTTAAACAGTGTTCATCAAATATAAACTCTGCCTCCTTAGATAGGAGTTTTGTCAAGGTCTTGCAATCAGAGAAAAGTTCTTGATGAAACGGCGATAGAACCCGGCATGTCCAAGAAGGCTTCTAATTCCTTTGATATTAGTAGGCGGAGGTAATTTTTCAATTACTTCTGTCTTAGCCTTGTCAACTTCAATACCTCGACCTGAAACAATATACCCAAGGACTGCACCTTCTTGTACCATAAAGTGACATTGCTCCCAATTCAACACCAGATTAGATTCGGCGCATCTTTGTAACACCTTTCCGAAATTCTGAAGACAAACTTCAAAGGAAGTGCCATACACTGAAAAGTCATCCATGAATACCTCCATTATTTCTTCAATGTAATCAGGGAAGATTGACATTATGCACCTTTGAAAGCTGGCTGGGGCATTACATAATCCGAAGGGCATCCTTCTGTATGCAAAGGTTCCATAGGGACAAGTAAAGGTAGTCTTTTCTTGATCTTCTAGATGAATGGGAATTTGATGAAATCCAGAAAATCCATCCAAATAACAAAAATAGGAATTGTTTGCCAGCCTTTCTAACATCTAGTCAATAAAATGTAATGGAAAATGATCCTTCCTTGTGGCCTTATTAAGTTTCCTGAAGTCGATACACATCCTCCATCCGGTGACCATTCGCGTGGAAATGAATTTGTCCGACTCTGTCTTTACTACGGTCATTCCACCCTTTTTTGGCATGACCTACACGGGACTTACCCACTGACTATCTGATATGGGGTAGATAATTCCTGCATCCAATAGTTTAATCACTTCTTTTTTCACTACCTCCTTCACTTCTGGATTAAGCCTTCTTTGTCCCTCTATGGAGGGTTTATGATCTTTTTTCACATGGATACGGTGCATGCATATAGCACGATTAATTCCCTTGAGGTCATCCAATGTGTATCCGATGACATGCTTGTAAGCTTTTAGCTTATCCAATAGCTACTGAAGTTGAGTTGTCTTTAAATCTGCACTCACAATTACTGGATAAGTGGAATCTTCTTCTAGAAATTCATACTTGAGATTTTGAGGAAGCTTCTTCAATTCTGGCCTTGTTGGCTTCTTTGAGCTAGGTTGTTGAGTAAATTCTGCAGGTTGGTCTTCCAGTGGAGCGTTAGGGTGTTGTGTTTCAGTTGATAGCATGTGGCTCGTAAGAATGCCTGCTTCTTCTTCTATCCACAAAGATGATTCTTGGGCTTCAAGAGATACTTTCAGAGAGTCTGTTATGTGAATAACTGATGCCACCTTCTGTACAAGGGAATCCAGTTGCTCAGGTTGAACACGGTGGTCTTCCATGTCTGGGCAATTAATAAGGTGATTTAGTCAAAATTCAACTGTGTCATCACCTATTTGAAAGGTAAGACGACCTTGTTTAACGTCTATCACTGCTCCGGCAGTAGCTAAGAAGGGTCTCCCCAATAAAATGGGAGTTTGATTATCTTCATCCATGTCCAGAACCACAAAGTCGGCTGGTATGTAGAAATTGCCTACTTTGATGGTATGTCTTTCAGAATTCCCTGCGGGATTTTTATAGCTCTGTCTGCCAATTGAAGGGACATATTCGTGGGCTTAATGTCACCTATTTCGAGTTTCTTACATAATGACAGAGGAATAACACTTACTAAAGCACCAAGATCACATAAGGCTCTTCGTATCTTTCGGTTTCCAATTTCACAAGGTATGGAGAAACTCCCCAGATCTTTTAGCTTCAGAGGCAATCTATTTTGAATTACCGCACTTGCCTCAGCAGTCAGCGCGACAATTTCATTTTCTTGTATCCTCCTCTTCTTCGATAAAATGTCCTTCAAGAATTTGGCATATGCTAGCATCTCTTGAATAGCTTCCACAAAAGGTACATTGATATAGAGTTTCTTTAGGATCTCAACAAACTTACCGAATTGTTGGTCCTGTCGAGATTTCTCGAGGACTTTAGGAAATGGTATCCGCGAAGAATAGCTAGGCTGACCTCCAGCAAGCTGTTGTTTGGATTTATTTGATCTATTCATTATGTCCTCTGGTTGAACTGTCTGATTTTGGTCACCAACTTCCTCTGTTGCCTCTTCGAGACCTCTGCTCTTGTTCTTTTAGTATTATCAGTTGTCTTCCCACTTCTTAAAGTTACAGCTTGAACTTGCTCTTTTGGATTCTTCTCCGGCTGTCCAAGTAAGATTCCTGGTTGTCTTGAAGATGACGTAGCTTGTTGAGCTATCTGAGTTTCCAACATTTTGTTATGAATGGAGAGACTTTCAATTTTCTCAAACATTTTCTGCATTAGAGTGTCCTATTTTGACATATATTTCTCCATCATTATTTCTAGCTTGTTGGTAGAAGATGACGCTTGTTCTGTCGAGGAATTTTGAGGTTGTGCTCTCTGATTGAAACTGTTTTGCCAAATGGGAGCCTGATTTTGTTGAGGATTATCTCTGTAGGAAAACTTTGGATTGTTTCTCCATCCTGGATTGAAAGTGTTAGAATATGAGTCATTATTCGATGGATAAGGGCCTATAGCATTAGCTTGTTGTCGGTGCCCTTGCTGTTTTAATAGCTCACAGTGCACAGAAATGTGATCAGGTGAATCACATATTTCACAACATCTTGCTATCATATTGACAGTTGGAGTAGCTTCATTGAGTCCCAGTCGACTAATTGCTTTTTGAACTATATACTCCACCTTGGAAGAAAAATCCTCACCGTCAAGTCGAGTTTGAGTTAATGCTGCAGACTCATAAGACCTTGAATGAGCCAGGAAATGTTCATTCCTAGCTATTTCTTCTATAAGTTGGTAGGCTTCATCTACATTTTTCTTTATAAACACACCATCTGCAACATTGTCAAGTGCCATTTTTGAGGTGTAATTGAGTCCCTTGTGGAAGGACTGAACCAAAATCCATTTGCTTAAACCATGATGAGGGCACGACCTCAACAATGTCTTGAACCTTTGCCAAGCTTCATACAATGCCTCCTGGTCTTTTTGCACGAAACCAATGACTTGATTTCTGATTCTTATAGTTTTGCTGGGAGGGAAATATTTCGACAGAAATGCTTTTACTAGTTGTTCCCAGGTAGTTAATTCCCGGGGTTCCAATGATTGTAGCCATTGTTTGGCTTTACCCCTTAGCGAGAAAGAGAAGACCCTCAGTCTCAATGCTTCTGGCGATACCCCATTCAGCTTAGTTGTCTCGCATATTTCCAGAAAATCTTTAAGGTGTTGATTTGGGCATTCATCTGGGGTTCCTCCAAATTGATTTTGTTGGATCGTAGAGATTAGAGATGATTTTAACTCGAAATTGGCTTGAATGTCAGGCTTCAGAATCGCAGACTCTAGTCCATCTGCGATAGGAGTATAGAGTTCTTCTAATGATGGAACCGATGGTCGCAGTTGAATTGGCTCTTCTTGTTCAGCCATCATTTCGATCTCAGGATCAGAATTATCCTCGAACTCTATAGATTGAGTGTTGCTTGTACCTTCAAAAAGAGATGTTCTATTCTTGTATTCTCGTACCCTTCTCTTAAAAGTTCGATCTATTTCAGGGTCTAATTCAAGTAGTTGACTGCGAACGTTTCTAGGCATATACTAATCCCTGAAATCAAAGATAAAGATTCAGCCATGAATAACACTTAATTAAACTAAACAAAGATAAAAAGAGAGGAATTAATTTAATCGAAATCCCCGGCAACGGCGCCAAAAACATGACGTGAACTTATCGTAGTTGTGAAGTTGCGGATTTTAACATAAAAGAAAGAAATTCTAGCCACATTTTAAATTTTACTCGAGAGTTCACGCAACTGCAAGTGCACAGGTCGAGTAGAAACCCTGAGTGTCGTAACCCCGTTGATTTAGATTAATTAATTACTCTATTTATAACTCAGTAGTCATTACAAAATTATAAAAGGATAAACTAGATGCGTGAATGAATTTAGATAAAAAGAAATAAGGAAATAAGGTAAGAAAAGGGTAAGGAGTGAAGGGAAGGATTCTCTCGTGATTAACTTGTAGATGCTATTGCAATTGACGTATCCGTTCATCAAGAAGGGGAATTACTACTGATCACTAATTTAGGATCATCGATTAAGGAAACTCTTGTCTCTAATCAGTAGAAGGGTGTGATCTCTCGATTCTTACAACCCAACCTATTAATCTTACACTAATGGTCAGAATGCGGATTGACTCCTCACTGGACTGTCAGGATTCTCATCTCATAACAGTCACTTTCGTAGATCTCTCGATTCTTTCTAACAAATATATAGATTAACAATTACTAGAAGCATAGCAATCAGGATGGCTGATTTCTCCTCTCGGATGGAATCAGCTAATAGCAGAAAGAAAAGAAGACAATTGATCTCTCGATCTAATTGAAATCAAATGTAAATTCTAAATAGCCATGCATCATGTAAATGAGATGAGAAGTCAACTTCAAAATATCAAAATGTCGGAATAAAAATCAGCATCAACAAAGTTTGTTTCACGAGAGAATCCTAAAATTCTTCTTTAGTTCTTCATTCTTCTTCCTTGCCTTTGTCTTCTTCTCCTTTTCCTCCGGCTCCCCTCTCTTCCCCTCTCTCTGGTTTTCTTCATTCCTTTATGTTTCATCCCTGTTCAAAATCCAATTTTCGAAAAGTGGTTAGTCCCTTCTTTTACTCGTTCAACTCTTTCACTAAAAATTAATCCAAACATTTAAATTCGTCTGACTTTTATGTAAAATTGTGGATTTAATTGCAAGGATTATAAGTACAAAAAGAGGTGATCAATCACGTGTAAAGCCAAATTGAAATCCACTCCTATTAGCCATGGAACTTTACTATTTGGAGACCTAAGCTGTCTCAAATCCTCCGACGACTCAGCTCTGCCCAAGTTAGTATGAGGGGCATAGACAAAGGATAGGAGAAGTTGTTGATGATCCAAGAATCTTGACAGCATGATATTTAGTGAGTGCCTTCTAGGAAAAAGGTTAAGTAAAGACTATAACACTCCAAAATTTACATCCTAAAGTTAAGGACAATTAAGACATTCAGTTGTGTTAGCTTATTCGACATCACATAATCATAATAAAAATATGATTTTCTACTATTGCAGCGAAAACTTAAACCAATAAAATAAAATGAAACAATCTTTCATATATAGCGGAAGACTTAACCAAAACATCTAAATTAGTGTTATAGAATGGAAAATCATAATTAATATCCAATCTTTATAAATATATGTAAAATCCATAGTCCAATGGACTTCATGACATCATAACGTAAATTAAGCCTAGACAATGTGCAATCTTCTCATCATGAGATGAGTCACCATCATCCATACATTTATTACCTGTATGGATCCAAGGTCTAGGATCCCAAGGCACTAAGAGGGGGTGAATTGATGTTAAATTTGAAAATATTAATTTTATGAAAATCATTACTGAAGCTTAAAATCGATTCGTTTAACTTTAAATCAATGCAAATCAAATCATATCACATAAATAATAATGTGAGATGGAGAGGGAGAGAGAAATCAAACACAAGAACATAAGGTAGTTGTTGACAAGGTTCGGCTACACCTTGACTTACGTCCCTGCTCTGACATCTCGACCTCGAGACTATCGGAGATTCCACTAAACTCTTCCTTCGTTCCAAATGGGGCAAGGAAGAAACCCTTTACACCAAACCACCTTCTCTCCACTTCGAGAGGTAAGGCACACCTCTCCTTCTAAGAAGCTTATTTGTTCTCTAGCTCGATAGGTAAATAGAACCTCATCTACACAGGAGCTTGCACTCAATTTTCTAATGAAAGGTTTATCTCATTTACAACATTAAACTCAAAAGAAAAGATGAGAGAAAGAAGAGAAGATTTGACAATAACTTCAAAAAACTAATTTTCCTTTTATGCTTGATGTTTCCCTTGAGTGCTTGATGATTTCTGGACCCCTAAGTCTTTTTTTATAGGCTTCTTAACTCCATTTAGCCATTGGGACTTGTTTCTAATTTTGGGTCCAAAATATGACCGTTTTAGTGCATTTTGTGTGCTGATCGGTCGATTGTTTTGCCCCACTGGTCAACCGGTACACTTTTTTTATGAAAAATATGACCGTTAGTGAATACTGCACAGGTGACTAATCGGTCGACTAGCACCTTGATCGGTACAATCTCGTCATTTTGTTTGTTGAAAGTGGAAATTTTCTGCACTGACCGGTCAATCGGTGTGCCTCACCAGTCGATCGATGTTCTACATTATTTTGAGCATAACTTTTTGCATAGTTAAAGGAATGAGATGATTTTTTATTCTATGGAAAGCTAATAGAATTCTATGCAATTTTGATATTTATCAATCATCCAAAATCTAATGAGGCCATAGTCAAATATTGATTCAAAGTTTAGTACAAAGATTTATCCATTTTAGATCTTTACTCTTTTATTCATAACTTTTCATATAAGTATCCAATTGAGATTATTTTTTATTCTATGGAAAGCAAATAAAATTCTCTACAACTTTGATATTCACCTCTTAATATAAATCTCATGGTAACATATGCAATTATTAATTGAAAGTTTAATGCATGAAACAACTCATTTCTATTGAAACCTTTTTGGCTAATCTTTTGAGGTTTGTATCATCAAAATATAGTTATATATGACTTTAAAACTTTGCTCCAACAATCTCCCCCTTTTTTATGAAGACAAATCGAGAAATATGAAAAGTATATAAGTTGGGAAAAAATTGAAATTAATTTTCCTCCTCCTAAAAGTATGCATTCCTTGCAATAATAGATATGCACATAAATACAAATTGTAAGGTACTTTTCATATAGAGTTATATTCATGGAGTCCACATAATAAATCAAGGGTTGCATATATAAGTCTCCTATATAAATGTCCCTTATTGTTATCATATTTCTCCTATATTTCTCCCCCTTTTGTTTCATCAAAAAGTAATATGCACATAAAACATATAAGAAACAATATGTAACTCCCCCTTAAACATGCCAATTTCTTAAAACTTTTCATTCTCCCCTTTTTTTATAAAAGAAATAACATGTAAAGTATCACATTATAAGAATTATTCCATGTATAATGTATGAGATAAGCAAAAGTTAATCTCCCCCTAAAGTCATGACTACTTTAAAAAACTTTGAGACAACAACGATATGTCAAAATTGAATTTTGTAAAATAATCAAGAATTTTGACAATAAGGATAACAAAAATCATATTCAAAGTGGGTGGATGAAAAAATATTTCAATTTTTTTAACAAGCTCTCCCTATCATGACCAATTTTCTTTATCTTTCTTTTTTTTCTTTTAGTCCTTTATTTGTTTCCCTTTTCTTCCAAAGAGAAATGATAACATTATGATGGGTCATAGCTTAATTTTCATAACATGAAGATTTTAAACTTAAAAACTTAAGAATCATGATAATAAAACAATTCTACAAAAATGTAGATTCATGTTCATGAAAAATGTTTCAAATTTTATTTGTAAATAATATTTTTACCATGAACTTTGTGCCTTCACATTTTCAATTTCACTTGTCCTTTGTTTTACATGTGAGGCACACCTGAAAAACAATTAGCTTTACATGGTACCCAAACTATGCATAATGACCATGAAATCCACATGCAAAACAAGTAATATGTGAATTCTTTAAGGATTTATCATAAGAATGTTTAGAATAAGAATTTTAATATCCCAAGTATTTCCTAGAATTACTTTTGTTTGCATAAGAATGCCTTATCATTATTTTGTGAATTTGTCAAAAAAGTATTTTCCTTCTTTACTTTTTCTAAAGAACATGCTAGCTTTACAATTTCGCATGCATGCATAATTTTCAAAGAATCAACTTCATTTTTTAAGATTTCATTTTCCATAAAATATGTATCATTTTCTTCTTTTAATTTCTCAAACTCATGTAGTAATTTTTCATTTTCCTCTTTAAGTGTAAGATATCTTTTTATAAGAGAGGAAAATTCTTTGTGCACATCAAAGAAAATATCTTCTTCAAAAGAGCTTGATAAGTCATTACTTGAATTTGAAGAGTTAGATGTTTTGTCATCGTTATGTACTATTAAGCATGGGTACGTATCATCACTAGAAGAGCTTGATGAGTCACTTGCTTCACCTTCACTTGACTCTTTATGTTTTTTTTTCTTCCGTTTCTGAAATGTTTCTTCTTTGCCCTTCATTGTGAGACTTGAGTTTCTTTATTGATGGTGTTTACATTACCTTCTAGTTGGCTTATCATTCTTTTCTTTATTTTTCATCAACTTGAGATATTTATCAAGCTTTCTTGTATAGCATGCGTCTCTTTTCATCCACTTCTTCTTCACTTAAGTCTTCTTTTTTTTGTTTGCCTTTAATGCCAATGATTTCTTTTTGGGAGCTTCTTCTTCTTCCTGAATTCCGATCCCATAGGTTAAGAGTGAACCAATAAGATCTAGCTTGTTCAAGTCTTTTTCTTCAATCATGATTCTCTTTGAATGCCATTTAGAAGATAGAGACCTGAGAAACTTTTTTACCTTTTGGGGATTAGTTCTTGGCTCGCCCAAGGAGGCTAAACCATTCACAATATCATTAAAGTGTACAACCATCTCATTTATGAATTCATTTTCTTGCATTTTGAAACAATCATATTGATTATTTAAAAAATTTAATCTAGATTCCGTAACTTTATCCGTTCCTTTATAAGTAATAATGAGTTTCTTCCAAATCTCATTTACACTTTCACAACTACAAATCCGATTAAACTCCATTGAATCCAAAGCACAATAAAAAATATTTTTAGCTTTCCAATCAAGTTTTGCAAAAAATTTTTCTCTTTCAATATATTCTGAAGGTAATTTTTCATGTAAATAATAAACTTTTTAAACAATATCCCACATGTTAATATCAATGGAACATATGTATGCTTGCATCCTAATTTTTCAATATGAAAAATTCGATGCATTAAAAAGCAGAGGACGACTAATTGATTGACCTTCAGAAAAATAAATCCATTGATGTTATAGCTCTAAGGATGTTTAAATCTTTAAAATAATAGCAACCCATTCTGATACCAGTTGTAGGATCCCAAGGCACCAAGAGGGAGGTGAATTGGTGATGAAAATCGTTGTGGAAGCTTAAAGTCAATCCGTTAAAAAAATCAATGCAAATCAAATCATATCACATAAATAATAATGTGAGAAGGAGATGGAGAGAGAAATCAAACACAAAAACACAAGGTGGTTGTTAATGAGGTTTAGCCACACCTTGACCTACGTCCCCGCTCCAACTTTTCGACCTCGAGACCGTTGGAGATTCCACTAAACTCTTCCTTCGTTCCAAATGGGGCAAGGTTATACCAAATCACCTTTTCTCCACTTCGAGAGGTAAGGCACACCTCTCCTCCTAGGAAGCTTATCTTTTCTCTAGCTCGAGAGGTAAGATAGAACCTCTTCTACACATGAGCTCACACTCAATTTTCTAATGAAACGTTTCTCTCTTTTACAACATGAAACTCACAAGAATGTAAGAGAAGATTTGACAATAACTTCAATAAACTAATTTTTCATTGATGCTTGATGTTTCCCTTGAGTGCATGATAAATTCTGGATCCCTTGGTATTCTTTTTAGGCTTCTTAACTCCATTTAGCCTTGGGACTTGTTTTCTAATTTTGGAGCCAAAATATGACCATTTTAGTGCATTTTGCGTGCAGATCGGCCGACCATTTTGCCCCACCGGTCGACTGGTACACTTTCTTTTATAAAAAATATGATTGTTGGCGAATTTTGCACTGTCCAGGCAACCAACCGGTCGACCGGTACAGTCTCGTCATTTTGTTTGCTTAAATTAGGAATTTTTTCACTGACCGAACGACTAGTGTGCCTCGCTAGTCGACCAATATTCTAGCCACCAGATCGACCGTCCTACACTATTTTGAGCATAACTTTTTACAACATTATTCAAATGATATGATTTTTTTATCTACAAAAAGCTAACAGAATTCTCTACAACTTTGTTATGTATCATTCATCCAAAATCTAATGAGACCATAGTCAAATATTGATTCAAATTTAGTACAAAGATTTGCCCATATTAAATAATACATTTTAGATCTTTACACTTTTATTCTTAACTTTTCATATAAGTATCCAATTGAGATGATTTTTTATTCTATGGAAAGGGAACAAAATTCTCTACAACTTTGATATTCACCTCTTAATATAAATCTCATGGGAACATAAACAATTATTAATCAAAAGTGTAATGCATGAAACAACTCATTTCTACTGAAATCTTTTTGGCTAATCTTTCGAGGTTTGTATCATCAAAATATAATTATATATGGCTTTAAAACTTTGCTCCAACACATGGTGCGATGTTTTCAGTTAGAGTATATAAATTTCATGCAATGCGATGCCATGATCCTAAATAGGATATTACATGATATTCATCATCATCTTCATATAATAAGAAGGAAAAAATATGAATGTCATGTACCTAAACAAGATCCTCTTTCTGTGTTTGAGCTATTCTTGTCACCAAATCCTGCTGAATGATACAGTTTCCCCTGAGTACTTCTGTCTATGAGAGTTCATTTATAGATCCTTAAGCATGCCACTGACCCTTTCATCTTCTACTTAGAACATCTGCTACTGAGTTGGCCTTCCCTCAATGGTAAAGAATGCCAAACTCATAATCCTTCAGAAACTCTAACTAGCGACTCTGTCTTATGTTGAGTTACTTTTGGAAGAACACATACTTGAGACTTTTATGGTCAGTAAAAATTTCAAATTCTTCACCATATAAGTAGCACAGTATATCTTCAAAGAAAACACTACTATTGCCAATTCCAAGTTATGAGTGAGATATATAGTTCCACTCATGAGAATTCAGTTGTCTGGAGGCATAGCCCATCACTCTTCCATATTGTATCAACACATAGCCCAATTCAGTTTCACTAGCATCACTGTACACTGTGTAGCTTCCAACTTCTGTGGGAATTGTTAGCACTGGTGCAGTGGTTAATCTCTTCTTCAGTTCCAAAAAACTATCTTTATATTTCTCTGTCCAATTGAACTTTCCCCCTTTCCTGGTTAGCTTTGTCATAGGAGCAGCAATTTTGGAGAAGTCTTGAATAAACCTCCTATAGTAGCCGAATAATCCAAGGAAGCTTCTGATATTTGTCACTTCCTTAGACTTCCCAATTGATCACTGCTTCTACTTTGCCTAGGTTCATTGAAATCCTTTTTTTTGAAACTATGTGGTCCAAAAACATGACCTGCTCCAACCAGAACTCAGACTTGTAGAACTTTGCATACAACCAATGTTTCATCAAAGTCTCCAGAACTATCTGTAGGCATTTCTGGTATTCCTTTGGACTTGAGGAGTATATTAGGATATCATCCACGAACACGATGGTAAATCTATCAAGATGAGGCTTGAATATTCTTTTCATCAGATCCATAAATATTGCAAGAGCATTTGTTAGTCCAAAAGGCATAATAAAAAATTCATACTGGTCATACTTGGATCTAAAGATTGTCTTAGCAATGTCCTCATCAGCTACTCTGATCTAGTGGTATCCACTTCTTAAATCAATTTTTGAGAAGATCGATGTTATGGAATCTTGGGTAGAGGATATTTGATCTTAATGGTCACTTTATTCAACATCCTATATTCTATGCATACTTTTAGTGACCTATGCTTTTTCTTTACAAATAGGATAGGTGCACCCCATGGAGACACATTTGGCCTGATGAGAATCCTCTATCCAGCAATTCCTACAGTTGAGCCTTCAACTCTTTCATTTCTCTATTGGTGCCATTTTGTAGGGAGGTTTTGATATAGGAGCTGTCCCTGGCCATTTCAAGTTTCTGTAGTGGCTTGTGTTGGAAATCACTCTTGACGATGCTTGCGAGAAATCCTCAACAACCCTTGTTCAACATTTTGATTGCCTTCACTGAGAAAATAATCATCTTCTTCTCCCTTGATGGAACACGTTTTTTATTTACGTGTTTTTTGATGTTATATAATTTATATAATCTATAATGTTTATATGACTGTATAATTTTTTTTATTTCGTAGAAGACTCTGCTGTTTGGGAGGAGGTGGTCGGCATGACACGAGGAGGATACCTGAGTGGCCTCGGCACAATCGCTCAGGTACCTAGGAGGAGCGGAGGATATGTAGACAACCCATCTGCTCCGAGCTCATTCAGGAGCTATCGCAACAGATATAGCAACAGGTGTCGCAGCAATTGTCTCCATTATTACAGGCGATTCATTTATTGATCCCCTCATAGAATTAATCCCCGCGAGGCTATGGAACGAGCACGTTGGGATCAAATGTCCGGAACGATGACAATGACTCCGAAATGTAGGATAGAAACTTTTGCAACTATACTTTTGTTACTTATAGACTTCTTATTAGATACGTATAGTAGTTATACTTTTGTTACTTCAGTTTATTACTTTTCATATTCCTATCTTAGATATTGTACCAGTGATGATTACTCTTTGATATTATGTCTGTGATGAATATCAATGCATTTATGTGCATTATATAATTGTATGGTGTGGGAAGGGAATAAAATATGGCAGTAATGGGGCAAAAAAATATGACATTACCGCCTCCATAGCGTCACACACATAGGTGTAAACCCTTCTAGATGCCCTCTGTTGGTTCTCAGCTTTCTTGTCTTTTCTCTTGTCTTGGTGCTCAGGCTTCTACTCAGTGCATTCTCTTGGAAAGTGGCTCATCTTGCCACAATTCAAACAATCTCCTGTCTACATCTTGCACTCATCAGGATGGAACTTATGGCAAAAGAAATAGGCTTTGCGACCCTGTCCACCTTCACCTCTAGAGTAAGTCTTGGAGTTCTTGTGTTTCTTGCCTTTGTCTTTCTCCTGTTCCTTCTTGGACTCTTTGCCCTATTCATACTTCTTCTGAGCATCAATTTCCCTGGCTAAAGTGGCTGCTAGGGATATCATCTTGGCCATGGTTTCAAGATCCCCACATTTCACATTCATCCTCAGGCGAGGATTTCGTCCCTATAGAAAGTGGTCGACCTTCATATTCTCATTTTCCTATAAAGGATTATACCTCAAAAGTTTCAAAAACTTATTGAGGTGTTCCTCCACAGTCACGATGCCTTGTTAGAGATTTACAAACTCAACTACCTTTTTCACCTGTACATGTGAGGGAAGGTAATGATCCTTGAAAGCCTTCTTGACATCCCTTCAGGTGATCTCATCCTCCTCGTCAAACTGAGTTTTGGTGATCGACTTCCACCGGTGACGAGCTTGGTCAATCAGCTGGTGAGTGTTGACCAAGCTGACCCTATGCCTCTCAAAGCAATCCATCACCTTGAACTTTTCGGTGATCACATCCAGACAGGCCTCCGCCTTGTCTATCCCGATTGAAAATAGGGAGATACAGCTTCAGGAACTTCTCGATTCTTGAGCTGGACTTGGTAGAGTGGCAAAAGTTTGCATTCCTCTACATTGCCCTCGCCATGTGGGTTATGCTCTCAATGAGCTCTCTCTGGTCTCCTAAAGCATTTGAGGGACCCCCTTGCCTTCATCCTTCACATAACGATAATCAACCAAACATTAGTTAGTTAATCTAAATAATACAATCATATGGAATAGTACTTACATACTCGACTTTGGATGACTACTCATGATAATTGCACATAGACCTAGACACTTAACAATTCTATAACACACTTAGCATAGGTCCTAAGCATGCTCTGATACCAAACTGTAACACACCAAAATTTACATCCTAAAAGCTTAGGACAATTAGAGCATTCAACTGTGTTAGCTCGTTCTCAATCATAATAAAAATATGATTTTCTATATTGCAGTGGAAAGTTAAACCAATAAAATAAAATGAAACAATCTTTCATATATAGCGAAGGACTTAACCAAAACATCTAAAGTAGTGTTATAGAATGAAAATTCATAATTAATATCCAATCTTTAGAAATATATCTAAAACCCATAGTCTAATAGACTCCATGACGTCATAACATAAAATTAAGCCTAGATAATGTGCAATCTTCTGGTCATGAGCTGAGCCTCCATCATCCATACATTAGTTACCTGCACTGATCTAGGGTGCAGGGTTTTCCAACTAGAGTATGTAAAGGCCATGCAATGCGATGCCATAATTCTAAATAGGATACTACATGATATGCATCATAATCTTCATATCATAAGAAGGAAACAATATGCATGCCATGTACTTAACATGTGATCTACATGTCATTCAACAATATCATTCTTTCATCATGTAGTAATAATATAATAGCACGGGAGACATGTAATCATATAATCATATAAAAAAGTATGAACATTTATAACAATCATCAATTCAATCCATAGGCATATAAGTGTTGTACACTTACCATAACCATTGCCTCTATACTCTCATCAAGGTTGCTTCATAATCCTTTCGGAGTTCCACTTTCGTGGGACATCATTCCATTCAATCGATCATTAGCCCTTCTTAATGTTATATCTTTTAGTACTTGGGATTTATGTCGTTGCCCTGATAACAGGCTAGCTAAGCCTTGGAGACAATGCTCCCCTCTTGCCCGAAGGCGACATCAAAATGCACATACCATTGTCGATATATGTAACGATCATTCCGAAGAACTGTCACCCAAGGGCGATGATGCATGCATTTTACAACATGAAATTTAAGCTGCATTTAGATTTATTTTTCTAATTTTCTCAAGGCATGCATCAATTTTGTTTCATTTATTATAATTATTTACTTGAACTCTCCAACTACCTAGGTGTGCGTGATTTTTATAGGAATATCTCTAATTTTAATGGAAATTATCAAAGAAAATTACCCCAAGTGAAAAGAATGAAGAAATCAACTTTAGAAGCAGAAAACAGGCTATCTCACGGGCCTTGACAGGCATATAACGCCCCTTTAGTAAATTTCCACGGCTCGCAATTCTCTTCTCACGGCCCTCACAGAAAGAATAGCAGACAATCGCATATTTCGTTATAGATCACAAACGTAGTTTTAACACCTCTCTAGATTGAAGACACAGACCATTAGGGACAATTCACGGGTCTTATAGAGAGACATTCATCCCTCATGAAATTGTTACGGGACATCAAGGAGTCTTCACGCTACAAATAGAAACATTATATAATCAAAGGCATACCTCATGACAGGCCATAATACATCTATAACGGGTCTCACAGATTGAAGAACTAAACTAAAGGAGAATCTAACGAGTTGTCATATGGAATTACGATTCACCGCAGAGCTCGATTTATTGGTCGCCGACCGTAACATTTGTGTAATGGCTCATATAGAATCAGATGAAAATCGAGCGTATTTATATTACGAGGCGAAAGGGAGCCATTACGACACATAAAGAAGGGTGTAAACTCTTGCTGTCACGACCCCGATTTAAACGGTGAATTAAATCAGAGTTCGCGACTAATTACAGATTATCAAATATTATTTTTTTATTAAAAAAAATTTATGCATAACTCCTCTAGATAATACCAGAAAATGATTCACATATAAGCAAACCACACAGTTTATATTGATCATTCAGAGCATGTAACAACCTTAGGATTCACACCACCACATAGTCATAAAAGATTCACATTTTACAAGATACAAAATTACTTTTCATATATAGCACATATCAAACTCTCTCCATATCCCAACAGAGGAATATGAGAGCTGCAAGTCTTCTATCTAACACGCGTAGTGGGGCACATGACTTCTCAATACCTTAGCGATCCACACACTGCTAAGGCTGTCTCTCATGCTCCCAAAAGTTCTACTGATCTGAAAAAAGTGTACAACAACACTGTGAGCAAATAATAGCTCAGTAAGCTGATAACTCATAAGCTATGTGTTACCATCTAATAAATTTGAGGAGACATAAACATACATGCATTAATCATAATATCAAAATCAATATCTTCATACATTTACTACATACATATATAACATCCCAATCACAATCATTACACTCAATTTACATTCATTGTCACTTAAACATATCAAACATGTGTATGCAATGCAACACTCTCATATGTATGCACGAATCACCAACTGGCCAGTGGTCGGTAGGTGGATTCTAGAGGTGGCTCCCATCGTGATCGGCGATGTAGCACCTAGCTCCATTCTACCTCATCCCTTTCGGAGAACAATCATATTGCGATAGGTGGATTCTAGAGGTGGCCCCTACAGATTCTAGAGGTGGCCCCCATCGCGACTACTCATGATGTAGCACTTAACTCCGCATGGCACTTAGCTCCAGTCTATCTCATCCCATATCTGGGGAACAAAAATGATGCATTGGATTCTAGAGGTGGCTCCCATCATGATCAGTGATGTAGCACTTAGCTCCAACCATCATATATGCAAATGCACATGGATGTCGATGCATGATTCATCACAACACAAACATCTTCTGACTATCAAAAGATGAATCATATCCAACACCATTTCAAAATGAACAAGATTGCACTCATCGCAATCCATTCAAATCATATCACATATACTTTCCATAATTGCATTTCTTGAAATCAATTCGTATCATTCTAAAACATATTCAATACATATAATAATCGATGTCACACCAAATTCAAAAGAGGTGAAAACATAGAGTAGGTGAAATCAACTTACCTATAAGGGCTAGCAAAATGTTTTCCTTTCCTTGTTCACTACTTTATTCTTCTACTCCTATAACAATAATAGTAAGAAATATATTACTACTATGATTTGAACACAATCCTATCACACATGAAATATAATTAATTGCTTAGGTATATGAACCTTAAGTATTTACTCTTATAACTTAAGTAACTATTAAACATAAGGATTGACCTAATGTTATAACAGATTGCACGCATAGTAAGGAAAAATTTATATCTTCTGGTATACATAATCAAATGACATCATTACAATTTTCTTTACTATCACATTACAAAGACATTATTTTGTAAAATTTTCATTACCTACTTCATTATGGTTTGCTCTCATGAGAATCAACATTCAGCCTAACTTTTATGTTGTTTCTATGTCCTGACAGACTGAGTAACCTTACTTTTATGATTTATATAAAATAACAAACCTTCCCTTTCTGATTCTTTCAATTTTCTCAAATAGTAGACATCCTAAGGTGCAACTCATAAAATTACTTGTATTTATATCTATTTGTACTGAGCACAATAATTTTAACCAATACTAGCATAATCTGCCCTAAGTTCCCTCTTGACAGACTGAGTAAGGCTCGGTATATTATTTATAGCTTTCGCTACACATATCATTTTCTAGTGATTCCAATTGTCAATGAACCCTAAAAACAATGTCTATGACAACCTAAATTATCAAATAATTTCGCAACATATTGAAATTAATACATAATTTACAAATTCGGGTAGCAATTTAGGCGGACAGAGTGATAGTACCTTAAAAATATGAGCATAACTTTATCTACAGAAATCATATTAACTTGATTCCAAATCTCAATGAAAGTCATAGGGGATCAATCAGAATAAATTTCATAATTTTTGGATCACTCGAAGGTATGAAATTATGTAGCTACAAATTCGTGAATCAACTGAACATGGCTAGGGTTAATCTTACCCATGAACAACATGAGTTTTGCCCCATTTTCAAGTAAAATCCGAAAATAAATGGATAAGAAAGGTTCAGAGTCACCCTAATTAAGAATTATGTAGTTAAAATCCAAAGAAAATGAAGTAGGAACTTACCAAACTTTAAACACCTAGTTGCCCCTTCTCTTTTTCTAATTTGCTTCAATCATGTGGTATGGTGTCTTCCACCTTCTCTTTTTCTAATTTCGGCCAAGGGTGGTGAATAGGGCAGAGGAAGGTAGTAAAAGGTGAAAGGATAAGTATTAAAAGGAAGGGGGGAACCGACTTCAAGTGGTGGAAACTAGTTTTCCAAAAATACCCTTGTAGTATGGCTTATTTACATGTATTTATTTATTTATTTATTTACATTTATTTATTTAAAGTACCCCCCATTTGGATTCAAATAAAATATTTAGAAAAATAAACAACCAATGAATCGAAATCTAATTTTTTGTCCGAAGAACAAAAATCGCGATTTCAGAGATTTTTCGATTTTGTGTCTGCGTTTTACCTAACTCGTACACCTCCTAAAAATTCTTAAAAATCACTTTTAGAATCCTTTCATATATAGGAACAATTACCGGGACTTTAATTTTCTAAATTTTCACTTTTCCGAAAATCACATTTTCATACCTTAAGTAAATTCCCATCGCTTTCGCACTTTAATTGATATTGAAGTGTAAGTCCTAACATCACATTCATAGAGATTATCAATAAGATAATATAACATCACATTCATACAACTAATCATGCATGATTAACTTAGGAATATTACACTAGCCAAAAATATTATGGGTCAATAAGAATTATCTAACGACCCGTTACATCAGCTATCGCGAATTACGCCTGCAAAAGAACTAGTCGAAGTCATTATAGGTCATAATATGGAGATCATGGATCTAACTTACGGGTCGTAATATGATAATTATGGCACAAATAGAAGTTGAATGCAGAGTTGCTCGAATTACGGACTGTTACCTTTGTGTTACGGGCCGTAACACATGTGAAAACTTTGAATCGAAGTTGAAAAAGGGCATGAACACTACATCACAGGCCGTTAGAAGTGCTGATTTTTCTTGATTGTCGATTATCAGAATGGATTTTGATCAAATCAAGGTGCCAGGACAGGTGTCCAACTTTCTAGAAGACTTGTTTGATGATAAGAGGTCTGAATTGAAGATAAATCACAAAACCTTTGAGTTTAAGAGGAGTATAAACTACAGATTCTTCTTTGGATAAAATTTGAACTCCCAACTTATCAGAACTCATCGGGAATCTTGGAGCTATAAATAGAAGATCTTAGAAGACTTGAAAGTTCGTGCTTGAGCCCTAGGAAATCATGCCTCATTGCAGAGAAGAAGATTTGAAGCTAGAAGGACACCAAAGGAGAAGGATTGCATAGCAGCTCGTCGGTTAGTGCTGCACAATCATCCAGAGGTCCTGGAGGCTGCAAACCTCTCTTTCTCCATATGCTTGGATGCTTGGATGCTCTTTTACCTTATTTTTCATACTCCATTAGTTCTGTAATAGAGATTTTTATATTTACTTCAGATAGATAGATTGTTTGGACCTCGTTCTTATTCAAGTTAAATTATTAAGTCAACTTCTTTTGATTATATGTGATAAGTTTAATGCTTTTTTATGAAAAAAGTGATTTCTGGAATTAGATCACAAACCTGAATAACGAGTGATTAATTCCAGCAGTTACTAGACTTCTGATAATTGATCTTTTAATTTTAAGTTAAGGCATGTATAACACATTCAGTAATTCATCGTGTACGCTGAATAATGTGCAGTTTATTATTTTGTCCAAAAGTATGGGTGGATAATAATTTAAGACTTACATTATCTTGCATCATGATTCCCTGTAAAACCAGTAGTCAACTCGTCGTACACGATTATTGATCTTATTTGGAATTAGGATAGTTTGATTTTCTTGTCTAAAGAAGTTAATATTTTAGGTGCTCTTAATCCGTCTCAAGATTTGATCCGAGTGTTTTGTCATGATTTGATTAGTTCAGAGGCCCGTCTACATCTAACTTCACTCTAATCATTCATAATTCCCAGAGATCATCACCACTTTATTTTTAAGCATCAATTATTTATTGTCTATAATTTTTATATTTCTATTCTACATATACAAAACCCTTTTTCTCTTAATAGATTTTTAGGATAGGTTCAATTTAAATAGTTCCTCACGGGATCGACAACTCTATTCTTCACTCTATTACTTGATACGACTAGTGCACTTGCTAACTATTGTGTTGTTACTTACTTTTCGCATCAAGTTTTTGGCGCCGTTGTCGGGGAGCTAATACTTAAATTTTTTAATATTCTGTCCAAATTTTTACTTCGAGAATCTTATCTTTCTGTTACTTTTTATCCCTTTGATATGTTTCTGAATTGTGATTGTGCAAGACTTAACGACAAATTCAATATGCAATCACCAAACCTGGAGGATTCAAGCACACAATCAACGCATAACACATTGAATTCGAAAGGTCCTTTGATATTTGATTCTGAAATTGAAAGGACAGCACGCATGTTGAGGAAAAAATTGCGAAAGATGGCTGAACAGGCATCCAACAATGAACACCAAGGGCAACAATAGAATGAACTTGTTCAGCCATCGGTCAATCAACGTGAAGATGAACAAGAGCTATCCTTGAGAGAATATGTAATATGCCTAAGTTAATCATGCATGATTAGATATATGAATGTGATGCTATATTATCTTATTGATAAGCTTTATGAATGTGATGTTAAGACTTACACTTCAATGACAACTATTGGAGTGCGAAAGCGATGAAAATTTACTTAAGGCATGGAAATGTGATTTTCAGAAAAGTGAAAATTTGGAAAATTAAAGTCCCAATAATTGTTCCTATATATGAAATAATTCTAAAAGTGATTTTTAAGAATTTTTAGGACGTGTGTGAGTTAGGTAAAACGTAGACACAAAATCAAAAAAATCTGTGAAATCGCTATTTTTGTTCTTCGGACAAAAATTTAGATTTTGATCCTTGATTATTTATTTTTATAAATATTTTATTTGAATCCAAATGGGGGTAGTTTCTTATTTACATGTAATGTCTTAAGTAAATGAATAAATTAATGGAGAAATGCAATACATGTGAATAAGTCATACTTCAAGGGCATTTTGGAAAGAACCACATACACCAGCTGAAGTCGGTATCTCCCTTCCTTTTAATACTTATCATTTTACATTTTACTACTTTCCTCTACCCTATTCACCACCCTTGGTCGAATTGCAAAGGTAGAAGAAATCATACAACATGATTGAAGGAAATTAGAGAAAGAGAAAGGGCAACTAGGGTTTTAAATTTTGGTAAGTTCCTACTTCATTTTCTTTGGATTTTAACTATATAATTCTTAATTAGGGTGACTCTGAACCTTTCTCATCTATTCATTTTCGGATTTTACTTGAACATGGGGCAAAACTCATGTTGTTCATGTGTAAGATTATCTCTAGCCATGTTCAATTGATTCACGAATCTTTAGCTACATAATTCCATATCTTTTAGTGATCCAAAAATTATGAAATTTATTCTGAATGAACCTATATGAGTTCATTGGGCTTTGGAATCAAGTTAATATGATTTTTCTAGGTAAAGTTATGCTCTTATCTTTAAGGTACTATCACTTTGTCTGTCGAAATTGCTACAAGAATTTGTAAATTATGTAATAAATCCAATATGTCGTGGAATTATTTGATGATTTAGGGTGTTGTAGATATTGATGTTAGGTTTCATTGAAAATTGGAATCACTAGAAAATGATATGTGTAGCGCAAGTTATAAATATTTTACTGAGCCTTACTCAGTCTGTCAGAATGGAGCATAGGCAGATTATGCTAGTATTGGTTAAATTTATTGTGCTCAGTACAAATAGATATAAATTCAAGTAATTTTATGAGTTGCACCCTAGGATGTCTACTATTTGGGAAATTAAAAGTAATAGAATAGGTAATGTTTATTATTTTACATAAATTATAAAAATAAGGTTACTCAGTCTGTCAGGACATAGAAACAACATAAAAGTTAGGCTGAATGTTAATTTTCATGAGAGCAAATCATAATGAAATAGGAAATAAAACTTTTATAGATTAATGTCTCTGTAATATGAAACTAAATAAAATTGTAATGGTGTCATTTGATTATGTATATCAGAAGATATGAATTTTCCTTTACTATGTGTGCAATCTGTCATAATATTAGGTCAATCCTTATGTTTAATAGTTACTTAAGTTATAAGAGTAAATATTTAAGGTTCATATACCATTGCAATTAATTATGTTTCATATGTGATAGGCTTGTGCTCATATCATAGTAGTAATGTGTTTCTTACTATTATTGTTATAGGGGTAGAAGAGTAAAGTAGTGAAAAGGGAAAGGAAAACATTTTGTTAGCCCTCATAGATAAGTTGATTTCTCCTACTCTATGTTTTCACCTCTTTTGAATTTGATGTGACATCGATTATTATATGTATTGAATATGTTTTGGAATGCTATGAATTGATTTTGAGAAATACAATTATGAAAAGTATATGTGATATGATATGAATGGATTGCGATAAGTGCAATTTTATTCATTTTGAAATTGTATTGGATATGATTCATCTTCTGATATTCAGGAGATGTTTGTTATGTGATGAATCATGCATCGACATCCATTTGCATTTGCATATAAGATGGTTGGAGCTAAGTGCTATATCACTGATCACGATAGGAGTCACTTCTAGAATTCAATACATCATTATGTTCCCCAATAACGGGATAAGATAGGCTGGAGCTAAGTGCCACATCATGAGTAGTCACGATAGGGGCCACCTCTAGAATCCATAGGGGCCACCTCTAGAGTTCACCTATCTTTATATGATTTGCTCCCGAAAGGGATGAGGTAGAATGGAGCTAAGTGCTACATCGCTACGATGGGAGCCACCTCTAGAGTCCACCTACCGACCACTGGCCAGTTGATGATTAGTGCATACATATGAGAGTGTTGCATTGCATACACATGTTTGATATGTTTAAGTCTCAGTGATTGTAAATTGAGTGCAATGATTTTGATTCGAATGTTATATATGTATTTAGTAAATGTATGAAGATATTGACTTTGATATTATAATTAATGCATGTATGTTTATGTCTCTCTGAATTTATTAGATGGTAACACATAGCTTATAAGTTATCAGCTTACTGATCTATTATTTTCTCACGGTGTTGTTGTACATTTTTTCAGCTCAGTAGAACTTTTGGGATCACGAGAGGCAGCCTTAGCAGGGTGTGGATCCTTTTTGCTACGAAGGTATTGAGAAGTCATGTGCCCCACCGCGCATGTTAGATAGAAGACTTATAGCTCTCATATTCCTCTGTTGGGATATGAAGAGAGTTTGATATGTGCTATGTATGAAAAGTAATTTTGTATCTTGTAAAATGTAAATCTTTTATAACTATGTGGTGGTGTAAACCCTAGGGTTGTTACATGCTCTAAATGATCAATATAAGCTGCGTGGTTTGCTTACATGTGTTATCATTTTCTTGTATTATCTAGAGGAGTTATGCACAATTTTTCTCTAAAAAAAATTATTTGATCGTTTATAATCAGTCGCGAGCTCATTTAAATCGGGGTAATGACAGAATATGTTTCAGCCTGTGATCGGGAGTCCTGTATTGTTCTACCCGAGATTAATGCTAATAATTTTGAGATTAATCCAGGAATCAAGAGGATGATTCAATCATCTCGATTTGGAGGAGGACTTCATGAGGACCCCCATGACCATCTGGATAGATTCTTATCAACTTTGAGCACTTTTAAGAATCATAATATTACAACTGAAGTTATTCGCTTACTTTTATTTCCACAATCTTTACGAGATAAAGCTTCTACATGGTTTAAAGCATTACCTATAGGATCCATACACACTTGGCTAGACATAGTAGAAAGTTTCGTGGGGAAGTATTGTCCACCTTAGAAAGCAGGCAAATACCGAAGAGAACTTCGAGCATTCGTTCAGGATGGTGATGAGTCACTTTATGAGGCATGGGACGTTCTAAAGAGTTGCTATCTATAGTCCCAGATAATAGAATTCCCAAATTGCAAGTTATGGAAGACTTCTACCATGGATTATGTTCAGCGGATCAAGATAAGTTAGATCAATCCGCTGGAGGAATAGTGTTAGGAAAGAAAAGGCCAAGTGAAATCCAAGACATAATTGAAGTAGTAGCCTTGAAGTCCAGCCAAGAAAAACGGTCAACATGGCGGACACATAATGTTCATGCAACGGAAAGTATGAACTCTGAAGTAGTGACTCGTCTAGAGTTGCTGAATAAAAAATTTGAGAAGATGCTAACTATGATGTCCAAAAATAATGGTGATGGAGGACACTCAAATCATGAGTGGCCACCAGGTAACCCCTCTGAAATTAGTCAAATTGAACATTCTAACTTTGTGTCTAATCCTATTTTTAGAGAGTTGAATAATGAGTATGCCTAGAGGCACAATCCGAAGTTCTCATATAGACTAAATCAGGGATAACAAATGCAAATGCAGCCACAGCCCAACTATACATTTTTTTGTAAGCAACTTGAAGCCCCACAACAACGATCAACTAACTCGTTAGAGGAGATATGACAAAGGTCATGGATACAATTCAAAATATGCAAAAATCAATGGAGACCCATGTCAATAATTAGGAAGCCTCAATTCGTAATTTAGAGATGCAGATGGGCCAAATGGCTAATCTTATGGCTGGACGTGCACCTGGAACACTTTCCAAAGGAAGATACTAAAGCTGTAACACTGAGAAGTGGTAAAGAACTTGAGAATCCAACTTTGCTAAAACCACATACAAGATGATCTTGGTGAGGAAGATTATCTAAGAACAAAGCCCAAGGTAGCTGAAGAGGGGATCTCTCAACTTCCAACCACAAATAAGAGAAAGGAAGTTACTTTCACTGATGTGCCAAGACAAATTGGAGAGCTCCCCTTTCCGCAAAAGCTTTGGAAGGAACAGTTGGATACACAATACTCTCTCTTTATTAACATTTTAAAGCAACTCACTATTAATATTCCTTTTCATGAAGCCTTGCAGATGATGCCCAGCTATACAAAATTCATGAAGGATATTCTCTCCGAGAAGAGAAAAGTTGAAGAAGCAAGCATGATTAAGATGACATCTGAATGTAGTGCCATCTACAATCAAGACATTCCTATGAAGATGAAGGATCCTAGTAGCTTTATGATAGTGATATTGTGGAGTGTAGTGATAACTTGCTGATTTTGGGGTCAAATTTCATATTTTTCAATTTTTGATTCAACTCCCTAATTCACTCTCTACTGATACCCAAATGTCGTATCCACAGTGATTTGAAGTCAAAGACTCCATAAAACAATCTAGTCTAGCCCTAACTAAAGTTACAATTCCAAGAAATTGAAGGAAAATGAAAATAGATTTCTATAAGTGACTAAAATGATAACTATTTTTGGGATTTCGGAAATTTATCAAAACTGAATTATAAATGCTAAACTAGAGGCTAAAAGGGTTTAACTATCAATGAGGAAGGTTCTCCTAGGAGTTGGGGTTCATCTAACTTAATTATGGATAGAATGGAACAAGTTATCAATATATTATCAATTTTAACTCAATTTGAAAATAGGTTGTTATCACAGCAATATAAATCAGAACTAATTATCATATTCTCATATGATTGATTAGCTAAGTTGAATTAGAAAAGGCCTTCACTGAAATCAAGTTGACATTAAGCTTAAAATCAAGCTCCTTTGCTGAATTTTAGTAATTTAGTGAAATCTGAAATGATAACATTCAATTACACTTTGAAAATGAGAGAAATGCTTCAATCAACTAGAAACCTTAGAATTCAGAATTCAAAAATCAGCAATGAAAATTCAGAAATCAGCAATGTAGAATTTGCAACAATTTAGGGATTGAAACCTTAGAAACATCATTGCCTCTTAATTCATTTCTGAACAAGAATGAAACCATAAGAAACCTCTCAGTTATAATTCAATCAGGGTTCCACAATGATGAAAACAGATTGGAATAATTCAGAAATCAGAAATTAGAATTCAGATTTTAGGAAATAATAAATCAGATTCCTAATTGGGATTGAATCTAGAAACTTGGCATTGGTTCTTAATTAATTTCTAAACAAAGAGTAGATCAAATGACAACCTCTCAGTTGTAAATACAAGTAGGATCTTGGAATGACAAGGCCAAATTCATATGAGTTCAAAAATCAGAATTGTAAAACCATAAATCAGATTTCAGTACAGGAAATCAGATTTGTCCATATCCCGTCCATAACTAATTAGACTACTACCCTATCCTAAGAGAAATGGAGTTTAGCTCCTCATAATTATAAAGATTGATACACAATAGTAGGAAGGATTGATACAAAACATCCTGTAATCAAGAGGCTGTCCACAGAAATCAGCAACACTTCTTCCCCTTCCTTGCTTCCTTCCTACCCAAAACCCTTGAATGGTCGGCCCCCCTTTCATTCCAGGGTTTCATCAGCTTATATATGACTCTTGTCCACCCTTGGGTAGATTAGAATGTTCCCTTCCTTTGATTCAAGTCACCTGTCCAGTGGTCCTCAAATTCCAGCAGAAATCAGCAGCTTTTGGACAGCAAATCAGTGGTCCCCCCCCCCACCTTTTTCTCCTTTGTGCAGTCCCATTCCACTTGCTAGAAGAGAAAAAACATCAAACATCAAAGTCCACAAATAGGAAATAAACAAATAAGGATGAGGACAACTAGTAATATCAGCTCAAACATCAAATGGGATTGGGTGTTGTGCAGAAATGAAAACCCAAAATCAAAAGTAATAGTATTTAGGCCTGGAATGATAACTTTGCACATATTATGGAAATTGTCCAATTATGAATGGTTCAAGGCATTAAAGGCATCAAAAGGATTAATGTGGCAAGTGAATGAGGTCAGAAATCAAATGTAGATAGGATTTCATAACATTGATAACTTGGTGACCCGAAAATGATAACTTGTCACCTTAAAAATGATAACTTGTGCAGATTTGAACAGCAATGAGTTAAGACAGTAATTTAGTGATTGCCTAATGCCTTTGTGCAGATTTGATAGTTTTGCATATCGAAATGATAGTTTTGCCCTAAAACGATAACTTGGCATTGAAAAATGTTAACTTGTAGAATGGAATGATAATTCTACACAAGTTGAAATAAAATCATCCAAATATGATTCATTCATGATGCCAGTGGATTTAAGGCAAAATAATCACTAGAAATCAGCTCAAGTAGAAAAATGATAACTAGCACATTGAAATGATAACTTTGCATAGAATTGACATATTTATGGATTTTGGCAATTTAGAGCCTCTATGCACATAGAATTAGGTACAAAATGAGGAAGATCAACTAGTTATCACAATCCATGCATTCCAAACAAGATTGGCCAAAAGGTAGGCAAAATGAGGGCTCGATATAAGTGTTTTGAATAAAAAATGGGATAAAAACCTATTGTGATCAGCTAGTGATCACTTTACAATTGGAAATTTATTATTGTGCAAGAGCACTATGTGATTTAGGTGCAAGTATAAGCCTAATGCCTTATTCCATCTTCTTGCAGCTAGGATACGAAGAATTTGAGGACACATCGATGATGCTGCAATTTGCAGACTCTTCCACCAAGAAACCTAGGGGTGTGCTGCGAGATGTTCTCGTTAAAGTAGATAAGTTTGTATTCCTTACAGATTTTATTGTGTTGGAAATGAAGGCAGATGACAAGACCCCAATTATACTTGGAAAACCATTCCTCACAACTAGGAACACATTGATCGATGTGCAGCAAGGGTGGCTGACCCTTCGATTGAATGATGAAGATATAAGCTTCAACATCGCTGATTCCCAGAAGAAACCATAAAATTTTTCTTCTTGTTGCTCCATTGATACTTATGAGGATGACACTACTGATGAGTTTGATAATGTTATTTCTGATACCATTGCAGATTCTTACCATGACATGGAAGATTCAATGGAAAACACTGAAGAGATTATTACCCCTCTAGTGGTGGAAAAGTTAGAAAAAGAAAAAGCTAAGACACAAAAAGAAGAACACGCCACTCCACCTCCAAAACCTGAACTGAAAGAACTCCCATCCCACATGCAGTATGCTTTCTTAGAAGATTATTCTTGCCCAGTAATTATTTCTGCTGACTTGGACAGGTGACATGGAGAATCAACTACTTGATGTATTAAGGCAACATAAAAGAGCGATAGCCTGGTCCATAGGAGACATCAAAGGCATATCTCCCACCATATGTCAACATAAAATCTTGATGGAGGAGAATATCAGCCCTGTGGCTCAATTCCAACGAAGATTGAACCCAACCTTAAAGAAAGTAGTCAGGAAGGAAATAATTCAACTCACGGACGTAGGAATTATTTGCGCAATTTCATTTAGCCCCTGGGTCAGCCCCGTACAGGTAGTACCAAAGAAAGGGGGCATGACCGTGGTAAGTAACAAAGATAACAAACTCATACCCCAGTGGATAGTCACTGGCTGGAGGGTTTGTATTGACTATTGCAAATTGAATGATGCAACACGCAAAGACTACTTTCCTCTACATTTATTGATCAAATGCTTGAGCGTGTTTCAGGTCATAGCTACTATTGCTTTCTTGACGGTTACTCAAGATACAATCAGATTGTTGTTGCACCGGAAGATCAAGAAAAGACAATGTTCACATGCCCATACGGGATGTTTTTTTATCGAAGGATGCCGTTTGGATTATGCAACGCCCCTACAACTTTTCAGAGATGCATGATGTCAATCTTTGCAGACATGAATGAAAGAATTCTTAAAGTGTTTATGGATGACTTCACATTGTTCATAAACTCCTTTGTTGATTGCTTGAATAACATTTCTCTTGTTCTGCAGAGATGCGAGGAAACTAACTTAGTCCTCAACTGGGAGAAGCGTCATTTTATGGTGAAGGAAGAAATTGTACTCGGCCATAGAACTTCAGAAAAGGGCAAGATTGATGTAATATCAAATCTTTCACCTCCAACGAACGTGAAAGGAATAAGAAGCTTTCTAGGATACGCTAGATTCTATCGACGTTTCATTAAGGATTTTTCAGCAATTGCAAAGGCACTAACCAATCTTTTGGCTAAGGATTCCATATTTGATTTTTCTAGTCTTTCTGCTTTCAAATTAATAAAGGAAAAGCTAATCTCTGTCCCTATTGTTGTAGCACTAGATTGGAGTCTACCATTTGAACTAATGTGTGACGCAAGCGATGGTGTTGTAGGGGTTGTATTGGGACAACGGAGACAAAAGATTTTTCATGTCATATATTATGCAAGCAGAACCTTAAACGCTACCCAATTGAATTAAGCAACCACTGAAAAAGAATTTATTGCTATTATTTTTGCATTTGATAAGTTTCGTTCCTATTAATTTGGTCAAAAGTTATTGTGTTCACAGATCATGCTGCGATCAGGCACCTAAAGGCGAAACAAGATGCTAAGCCACGCCTTCTCCGATGGATCTTGCTACTTCAAGAGTTTGATGTTGAAATAATGGATAAAAAGGGAATAGAAAATGTTGGTAGATCATCTATCTCGGCTAGAGCCCACCCCTGTCGAAGAAACTGAAATCATCGAACATTTTTCGGATGAGAAAATCTTCGCCATCTCAAAAATTTCAGAAGTTTTAAAATTTACTGATTCTATACCGTGGGTTGTTTGCTAATTATCTTGCAAGAAACTTTCTTCCGAAAGGTATGAGTTCTCATGAGAAAAGAAAGTTATTTTCTGACGTAAAGAACTATCATTGGGAAGACCCGCACCTCTTCCGATTGTGCTCTGACCAGATCATTAGAAGATGTGCACGAGATGATGAATTTGAAAACATTCTGAAACATTGTCATGACGGGCAAGCTGGAGGACATTTTGTGCCAAATCGGATAGCAACCAAGATATTGGAATGCGGACTCGACTGGCCGACATTATTCAGAGACGCTCAAAATTACTGTAAGTCATGTGATCAATGTCAACGGTCAGGTAACATCTCAAATAGAAATGAAATGCCTTTGAATAATATTTTGAACTGTGATCTTTTCAATGTTTGGGGCATAGATTTAATGGGTCCCTTTCCAAAATCTATGGGAAAAGAGTACATTTTAGTAGCGGTAGATTATGTGTCTAAATGGGTGGAAGCTGAAGCTACAACCTCAACTGATGCCAAGACGGTAGTCAAATTTATTAAGAAAAAATTTTCACTAGGTTTGGCACACCTCGTACTATAATCAGTTATAATGGTACACATTTTTGGAATAATTTGTTTTCTAATTTATTGACAAAGTTTGGAGTCACCCACAAACTGAGTATCATGCCCAAACTTGTGGACAAGTTGAAGATCAAACAGGGAGCTCAAACGAATTTTAGAAAAAAACTGTCAGTTCATCAAGAAAGGATTGGGCCCTTAGGCTAGATGATGCACTTTGGGCATATCGGACTACATTTAAAACCCCCATTGGTATGTCCCCTTATCAACTTGTCTACGGAAAATCATGCCATCTCCAAGTAGAACTTGAACACAAAGCTTATTGGGCAACAAAATTTTTTAACTTTGATTTAGTGGCCTGTGGTAAGGAAAGATTATTGAAGCTGAATGAGTTAAATGAATTTGGACTTCAGGCCTATGAAAATAGTAAATTATATAAGGAACGCACTAAGAGATTGCATGATAAACATATTAAGGATAGAGAATTCCTCCCTGGAGAAAAAGTACTTTTACATAACCGCAGAATTCGTCTCTTTCCTGGCACGCTCAAATCTAGATGGACTGATCCTTTCATAGTTTTCAATCCACCCATATACGGAGCCGTTGAAATTAGAACTCTAGATGACACCAAACATTTTAAAGTAAACGGGCAAAGATTAAAACATTATAATGGGGACCAAATATTACAACAAATGCACACGTTGAACCTAATAAAGCCTTAGTACATTTAAGGCACACTCAAGCTAACGACTATAACTTAGAACTATCCTACCTAAACCTTAATCTCTATTTAGATTCAGATTTGTTAACTTAGTTAGATATGGATTTTATATTCTGTTCTTATTTCCTGGTTCAAGTTTATCTCTAGTTTTAAAATAGTCTAGTTTTCTATTCTATTTTTAGTTATATTTTATTTGAGTATCAAATTCCCAGATGGCAAAAACAAATTTTCGGTTTAACGGGTCGTAATATAGCCTTCATGGGTCTGAGGTTTACTCCCACAGGTCGTAAACAAGTTCTCACACCCATCACAGTAAATGACACTCCAGTGGATCACACTTTACAGGTCGTAATTCACATTTAACGACCCGTGACACCTTCTACCACCGGTCTCCTCCGGTCATCTTAACGAGATGTAAAGAGTTATTCACGAGTTTCATAGTGGCATCCACTCATTACAGGCCGCTAGGCCTACTTAACGGATCAATCAGTAACACTCATTCCTCACACTTACACTTTCATGGGGCATAAAGTTATCATTACGGGTCGTAAGTCATCAGCAATGTAAGTCACTTTACATCATTTGCCTGATTTACGACTCCCCCTCCTTTAATCGCCCCGTTAAAACACCCTTGTACTTGCCTTATCAGTTAACGAGTCGTTACCTATATCTTACGACCCACTAATATACTTGTTGATAATTAACCACAGAATATAATGGGTCGACCCGTTATAAAGAGTGACCTATCATGTCGCTCCATGACATGTGCACAACATGACCCAGTTAAAGGCTTCATTATCAACACCTCATTACCTGCACTTCACAACCGTGATGACATGAGGCATCGCCTCAATTAATGCAAATTTATTTCTATCTAACGACTCTTTTTTTTGTTATTCTAATGGGCCATAATCATTTGGTAACGGCCCACTCTTACAGATCTATATAAGACCTGGTGCGTGACCGTGTTCTTCACGCCACAACTCCCATCTTCTTCAACTTCGGCCGTGCGACCTGACCTGCATAGTGCTATTCTCTGACTGTGAAACCTCGGCGACTATTCTGTCAGTTCATCAATCACGATTTGAAAGATCTATTGGATCCTTTCGTCGCCAAGTTCTGCCTCTGCCACTGTCGATCCTCTTTCCGCTTCACCCTAGGCGTCTCTGTTGGTCATGGCGTGCTAGGTATATCACGGCCATGCCATGTCATTCATCACGGCCGTGCCATGACACTCGTCGTGCCCCATGTACACGGTGAGAACCATTCTCCATTGTTCAAGGTCGTGATCAAGGTGGTCACACCCGTGCTCTGCAACGTCACAGGCATGACAGCATCTGTCACGGGCGTGGAAGCAGGGCACGTTCCTTCTCTCTCATGATTGTGACCAGGGAGGTCATGACCATGACAGGCATGGTCAACGACTATCACGAGCATGTGTTGCCCTTTTTCTACGCTAGATTTTGCAGCTCGATCACGGTCGTTCCAAGGGCTATCACGATCGTACCACGGCCGTGAATTCTGCCATCCATATTGATTTTTACACATTTTTGCCCCAAAACTTTTGGGTAAATAATACAAATCATCAAGAATGATACATGCATGTTCTCTAAGAATTAGAGAACCATAAGAACATGAAAACATGGAAAATGATGCAATTCTATGATTTAGGGTTCATCCCTTTCAACATAAAGAGCATAATCATGGATACACAAACCCTAGCCATTAGATTTACAAAATTATAAGCATAAAACTTAAATCAGATTTAGAGAAGCTTATGAAATCCCTTAATGATAATTACTACCAAGAACTAGGGTGTTCTTAGATCTCCCAATCTAATCATGCAAACATTGAGAGGGAAGAGAGGGGTTTGGATCCCCTTTACATACATTTCAATCCTTGTGCCTCTTCTTCCTCCTTGTTCCCTTGGTTCCTCCTCAAGCCCTAGCCGTCACGTGCTCAATGAGGGAAAAAAATATTAAGAAGGAGACGTAGGGTTTTTAAATAGGGAAGATAATGAGGGTTTCGGCCAAAAGATCAAATTGCCCCTGATTTAAAATTTTGAGGTATTACAAAGACCCCCATATCGCCAACCAATGAGGCAACCCAGTGTAGTTATGGAATCATTTCCCTCCATTTGAAGTTTCTCAATCTTTGCGGATGTTGTTATGTGTGAAATCGCCACCTCCAAGCACGGGTGTTTCTCTGCTGATTTCGCCATCAATGGATCTTTCTCCTAAAATTTAGGTACCCAGGTTTGTAGTCTTGCCATCATTGACAGCCTCGCTGCCCATGATGGTTACCTGCCCTAGCCACCGTTAACATATATTTCAATATCATATTCGATGCCTGCATAATGAAGTATAACTGTGGATGGGATGGTAGTGTTCTGATTTAGCTCAACTAGGAAGCTTCGATAAATGCAACCGATGGAAATAAGGATATTTGAGTAAAAGTTCGATGATGAAAATAGTACTATGAATCTTCGAGATGAAGAAACTAAATATAATCAAGAATCCTTACGCCCACTTAGAAGATCAGGAGCAAAACAACTTCAGAAGACAATAGAAAACCATTTACAAAGTAGGCATGCAACTACAAATCAGATTCAACTTCTCAATGTGTTACAAATTGGGCCACATGAAAAGTCAATGTAACTTGGGCCAAATAAATCATGATTTAATCATATTTATTTAGATATGAAATATGTTGATGAGGATTGTAACAGAAATTGAGTTTGTTAATTTACTAAATTAGTTAGGTTACTTATGGACTAAGTTAGGGTATTTTCTTTCAGCCCAAATTCTATTTCTAGGGCTTATAAATATTGGTACTCATTGTTATTTGAGACATTTTTTAATCTATTAACATTTGGCTTAATTGCTTTTCCTGTGAGGGAACTCCTACAACTCGTTAGTTAGGAACTTCCAATGTTAATTACAAAGATGATAATCTTGTGATTAAATCCATGTATTTATAGTATCGAGCTTGGTTCATTGGTAATCTTGAGTTTGATATTCTGCTGCCTAAAAATTCATTTGAGATTGGTATCAGAGCCACGTTTCGATTCGGTTTTCTCGTTATCGTCCATTATTCAAGTTTTTCCAACTTCGATTTTTGGAAAAAAGAAAAAAAAATCTAACTTATTTGTTCTACAAACCCTAGCCGTCATCCTTGTATTCTTCAAAATCTGCTATAGTTTAAAAAAAACCACAAAACTTTTGCTTATTTGTTTTTCAAACCCTAGCCGTCTTTCTTATTTGCTCTTATCTCTAATTTTTTCTTCTTTATCATCCTTATCAAATTCTGATTTGCAATGTCAAGAACAAAAATCTCAAAAACAATTCAAAAAAAAGGTTTAAAAAAATAGTGAAAAAAAAGGAAAGTGTAAGAAAGGAGAAGGGAAGAACAAGAAAGAAAATTTCTGGGAAAAATTCGAATAAAAAATCTAAGAAAAAAACTAAAAGGAAGGATTCAAAAGGAAGCGGAAGGAAAGAATATTTCTGGAGAGAAAGGTGCACAAGAAATTTTTAAGATTTTGAATGATTTAACCCAATGAATCAATGATCTTTGATGTCATTCCAATTCTGAACTTTCATATCTATCCTTATTTGACAACCCTTTTCTTGATTTCTATTTCCAAATTAACTTCAAGTATTCTTATATCTTGCAATCATATTGATAAATTAGATTGATTTAATTGTTCATTGCCTTGTGTTAAGTTGCATTAGTTCTCTTAAACTTGTTGGAGGGTTTAAGAGACAAAAAAAGGGTGAGTAGTGAGTACAATTGAGGGAAAAACTAAAATACAAATGAGGTAAAATATGAGTGTCACCACGTGAGGTAGTGAGTTTATTTTTACTACTAACTTTTGTTACAAAAATTGTTTACAATGTCAACAAAAAAGGATAAAAAGTTTAATTCTCAAAACAAAAAAGTTGATAAAAAAAAGAATGATGGAGATCATGACACAACATTTTCCATGTCTTGAAAATATGATTACTGAGCTTCATGATGAGATAGATGTGCAAAAGGGACAAATTGGACAACTACAACAAGTTATACAACCAAACCAAAAAAGAGATCGCCAAAGACACCGTATTGTTTATGATGAAGAGATGGAAGAGGAAGATCATGAAGCCTCTGCTCTAAATTAGAGAAGGTACAGACGTGATCAGATTGGAGGTAGAAGAAATGAACGAAAAAGGGAACGAGATAGAGATGTTACCGATGGAAACACAGGTTCAATTAAACTATCTCTCCCTACCTTCCCAGGTAAAAGTGACCCTGATGTCTATGTTGAATGGGAACACAGAGTAGAAAGTATATTTGATTGTCATAATTACTCTAATGAGAAAAAGGTTAAACTCGTTGTTGTATCTTTCATTGATTATGCTATTACTTGTTGGAATCAATTAACCATTAATAGGCATAGAAATCGAGAGCCTCCAGTTGAAAATTGGGATGAGATGAAAATTATATTGGGGAGAAGATTTGTTCCTCCGTCATATTGTCGTGATTTACATATGAAATTGCAAACTATGAGACAAGGATCAAAGACCGTTAAGGAGTACTATAAAGAGATGAAAATGACACTCATTCGCACCAACATAAATGAGGATCCTAAAGACACAATTACAAGATTCATATGTGGGCTGAATCGAGAGATTTCTAGAGCTATGAAATTGCAAGAGTATTTGGAGTTGGATGAAGTTCTGCATAAGGCTATAAAGGTTGAGAACAAATTGAAGAAAGATATTCATCCACATAGAAAATCTAAAAGTTCATTTGGAAATCAAAATGGAGTGCAAATTCCAAGTCAGTTGTTAAGCCAACTCAAAAATTCGAGGACAAAAACAAAGCTGAATTTTTCTGCTCAAGGGATAAAGGTATTGCCTCTAAAAGTTCAGAAAGGACTCAAGACATTAAATATTTTCATTGTCTTGATTCAGGTCATATTACTTCACAATGTCCAAATATGTACTATGGACATGATGGACAATAGTGATATTACATCTGAAGTAGAGTTCTCACAAGAGAGTGCAGCTTCCTTAGGAGAAGAAAGTGGGAAAGAAATTGAAGAAGTTGGAAAAAGTTTAGTTGGACAACATCACTTGAAGAAAGATGAAGATGATTATATAACAACTCCAAACAATTATGAGAGTTGTGAGAAAGACAAAGATGAAAAATACGAGTGTCACAACTTGAGTGATGAAAATGATAGACACACAACTTTTGAGTGCTTAAAAAGGCCACCTTCTAAAAGCATTGAGATACAACATTTAAATGTTGGATATCATGAGAGTTGTGAGAATGAGATAAGATTAAATCTTGAGTGTTTAGAAAGGCCACCTCCAGAGAGATATGAGCAAAAAGACTTGAGTGTTGAGGCAAAAGAAAAAGAATTCAGTAACTTTTCTCATAACACTAACCATCTTTTGTCTTTTGATTCTGATTTGTCCATGCAGATATGTAGGAATGGAGTATATGAAGATACAAATTCTATCATGCAAGGAATTGAAAGAGATTGTATTGAAATTATGATGACTAGTTTGAAAAGTCCATCTCTTACCTTTGAAACTTTATAATTGTTTGATATGACTAACTTGCAAGTTTTAATTAAGAAATGTATTGAATGGCATGCAAACATTAGATTTGAATTTTCTATTCCACTTTGTTCTTCATTGAGTGCTGAAACACTTTATTTGAGCCATATGTTAAAATTTTGGAATGAATATTTTCTAGTACTGAACACTTTTGATTGGTTGATTATGATTTCAAGATTTTCTAATGATCTTAGATTCTTATTCCTTTCTTTAAATCCACCTTTGTGTTTTCTTATGATCATTTCTGCAGATGTTGATTGCAATCTTTCATATAATTTTCACATATTGATTGGAAAATTCATTGCATTTGCATTAGTTGTACTTTTGTGCATTTTTCATCGAAGATTTGAGAGTAATTTCTTTGGAGATATTTTGATTTATAACAAACATTTGCGTGATCATTTTGGTGATGTTTTGATTAGTTGCAGGGATTTGCATGATTCTTTGAATGAGCCAAGTTATTTGCTTGATTATGAATCTTAGAATATTTCACTTTCAGATGTTAATAATTCATTTTATTTCATGGAAAGGAACATTTTTATTTTGGAACCACTTGACAAACTCCATATTGGATTCCTAGTTCTTTGGAATATATTGTGCACCTTACACTACAAGAAAATTGACGATTAGCGACTCAAGATAGGCGACGCTAGAGAGGTGCTATTACGTCTCCGTTGCGAAGAGCGTCTCTTTAGCGTCCAACTAGCGCCACAAAATTGAGACGCTATAAATCGGTGGCTAGTGGCGTCGCACTAGAGTCAAAGAAAATGAGACGCAACTAGCGCCACTTGTTGATGCTATATCGACGTTATTAAGATGCGATGTTTGCGGCTGTGCGAAGCAGGATCGGGTCGCTAAGTCGACGCGCAAGGGGCGCTAGAGGTGAGGCGCTATTCCGGCGCCCACGTGTCACTACTATAGGCGCTAGAAGGGCGCTAAATTGACGCAAATATGATCGTGCACTTGTCGTCAATGAGACGCTAAGATGGCGCTAAGTGCGATATATTTAAATCAGCGTCGACATGTTTTGAGACGCCAATGAAACGCTATGGAGTCGCTACTTGCACATTTTTTTACCCGCCCCAGTCTCATTTTTTCCCTTCCCACACCATACAATTTATAATGCATCTCAAAATGCATTGATATTCATCACAGGCAATATAAAAACATCACAGGAAATATAAAACCATCATAGATAATATAAAACCATCACAGGCATAATATATAACAATAAGAATACGAAAACTACTAAACCGAACTAATAAACTATGTGTATGTGTAAGTCTATAAGTAACAAATGCATAATTTGTTTTCTATCCTAAGTTGGGAGTTATTGTTATCATTCCAGACGTTCGACCTAGACGTGCTCGGTCCATGGCCTCGCGGTGATGGATTCTGTGTCGGGATCAATCCCTGAATTGCCTGCAATAGAGGAGCCAACTGCTGCGACAACTGCTGCGACACCTGCTGCAACACCTACTGCGATATTTGCGTCGATAACTGCTGCGATAGCTACTGTGATAGCTGCGTCATATCAGGTGCAGCGAATGAGCTCAGAGCAGATGCACCTCCTGCATATCCTCCGATCCTCCTAGGTATCTGAGCGGCTATGTTGAGTCCATGCAAGTATCCCCTCGTGTCGTGCCGGCCACCTCCTCCCAAACAGCAGGGTCCTCTACGAAATAGAAAAATTATACAATCATATCATATATAAATAATATATCAAGAAACACATAAATTAAAAACATGACTAAACCAACGAAGAAACATTACCTGGCGACTGAGTACTCGGATCATCTCCATACTTTTCTGTCATTTTCGCATTATACTCATCCTACAAAATTTAAACATTATGTATTTCAAAAATAGTGCACTAACGGCAACAACCAAATGATCATATCATGAGACTTATCAAAAGCCTAGAAGCTCTAGTAAGTATGAGAGCAAAGAAAGGTAGAACAGAAAGGTCCCCGAAGTTTCGTAATTTATTTCTTCAAATATCATCATCTCATGGACATAAGATATTTCATCCAGGTGAGTATGAGAGTTATATTACTTTTCATATTACTTATATTGTTATTGCTCTACACTTGCAGGATCTTGATACGATGGTAGAAATGAGAAATTATTACAATTCTATTTGAGATGCATCTTCCCATCTGACACATGAAGGGGATGTATCAGTATCTTCATTATTTGTGTCCTAAATTATTTAATAAATTCAAATATGTGACATGTTAGATTCCCCTTATTGTGAATGCAGATTCGAAGATGAATCCTTTTGAAGAGGTGGGGAATGATATGAATCAGGAATGCCTTGAAAGCAGTTGCCAATCTAGATGGCAAAAGGAAAGTTGAATTGGTGAAGAAAATTCATGAGGATACCAGGGATCATATTCAAGAATGAACAAGTTGCTAGTTCCTTCAATTCTGAGAGGAAGAAGATTACTTTACAGCAAGAAGATTTCATTTGGGTATATTTATGAAAAGATAGGTTTCTACAAGAACGAAAATCAAAGTTGCATCCACGTGGAGATGGTTCATTCAAAAACATTGAGAAAATTAATGACAACGCCTATAGAGTTGACTTGCAGATAAGTATCAAGTGAGTTCTATTTTCAATGTTACTGACTTGTCTCCTTTTGATTTTAATACAGATTCGAGGACGAATCCTTTTGAAGAGGAAGGGAATGATATGAATTAGGAAGTTTCGATAGATGCAACCGATGGAAATAAGGATGTTCGAGTAAAGTTTTATGATCAATATAGTACTATGGATCTTCGAGATGAAGAAACTAAATATAATCAAGAATCCTTACTCCCACTTACAAGATCAAGAGCAAAATACTTTCAGAAGACAATAGAAAATCATTTACAAAGTGAGCATGCAACTACAAATCATAACCAACTTCTCAATGTATTATAAATTGGGCCACATGAAAAGTCAACATAGCTTGGGCCAAATAAATCATGGTTTAACCATATTTATTTGAAATTTTCAAAATTAATTAGGTATGGAATATGCTGATGAGGATTGTAACAAAAATTGAGTTTGTTATTTTACTAAATTAGTTAGGTTACCTGTGGGCTAAGTTAGAACATTTTCTTTCGACCCAAATTTTATTTCTATGGCCTATAAATTCGGGTACTCATTGTTATTTGAGACATCTTTGAATCTATTAAAATTTAACTTAATTACTTTTGCTGTGAGAGAACTCCTACAACCCATTATTCGATAACTTTTGCCGTTAATTACAAGGTTGGTAATCTTATGATTAAATCCATCTATTTATAATATCAATTACTTGGTTCATTGGTAATCTTGAGGTTGATATTTCGTTGTCTTAAAATTCATTTGTTCTCGTTTCTTTGGTTATTTATATTGTTCCAGTCATTCTAGGCATTATTCTTGAGCATCGTATTAATAACACTATTAAAAGAGATAAAATAGTATTTCAATTAATGTGGAAAACTTCATTAAAACATCAAAATAATGTTATAGAATTGAAAACACATCTAAACATCATCACTTATAGAGATTAAAATATTTGAAAACCATACTCAAACATCTCTTTGAAAACATAATCAAAATACTCTAAAACATAAAGACTCTAAGACTCCTAGACTAGTGTGCAATCTCTCTTGTCATGAGCTGAGCCATCATCCATCCAATCATTGGTTACCTGCACGGATCCATGGTGTAGGTTTCTCAGTTAGAGTATGTAAAGGACATGCAATGCGATGCTATGATCCTAAATAGGATGCTACATGATATGCATCATCATCTTCATATAAAAGAATGAAAACAACATGCCATGTACTTAGCATATGATCTAGATGTCATTCAATTATACCATCTCTATCATCATGCAGTAACATAAAAGCATGGAAAGACATGTAATCACATATCATCATAGAATAAAGTATGGACTTCTATAACAATCATCAATTCAATTCATATGCATATAAGTGAAGTACACTTATCATAACCATTGCCTCCATAACATTCCTTAAGGTTGCTTCATAACCCTTTGGTCTTTCGCTTTCATGGAACATCATTTCATTCGATCGATCATTGGCCATTTCATTAAGGTTATATCTTTCGATAGTTGTTATTTATGTTGTTGCCTTCTCAATGGAGACAATGCTACCCTCTTGCCTTAAGGCGACATCAGAATGCATCCACCATTGTTGATGAGTGTAACGATCATTCTAGACTCTTGCCCGAGGATGACATCGGAATGACACACTATTGCCAATATGTATAACGATCATTACAGGTAAAATCCGATAAAGGGTCATAGAGGGTCGACATGTAACATCATCTACAACTGGGTTCATTATGCTTTTCAAACAACAAACATTAACGTCGCTCACTCTTCGTTTTTAACCTAGTTATGTGGGAAACATGCATATACGTATATCTAGCTTCTTACACAATGAACAAGCATCAATACATATTATTAATTCCTTGAAAATAACATTTAAAATATCATATAAGATTTTTGTTGATGATCATGACCATGAAAAAGGTCGTCACGGCCATGACAGAACCTAGAAAAATACCATTCTGTCACGGCCGTGCCAGTACATAGTCACGGCCATGCCGGACTCTTGTCACTTGTGACAGAAGCTCGAATTTTGGATGATTTCTATCCTTTTGTCACGGGTGTGGTGGGATGCATCACGACTATGACAAAACTCTGGAGTTCTAACGTCCAACCCGATTTTATATAATTTTTTATCCAAAACTTTGAGGAATTTAATATACATCATAAATAATGATACATATATATTTTCTAGGCAATATAGGATCAAAATAACATAAAAAATTATGTAAATGCATCCAATTCCTAGATACTGGGTTCATCCCTAAATTTTGAATGATATAAACAACTTATGAACCCTAACTATTAGATCTGATCATGAAACCTATATATGGCATAGATCAAAATCACAAGAGCCTATACATGCGTAGATCCAATTAATAAACAAGAACCCTCAATCAAAATCCAATAAAAAAGTAGGACATCCTCTTGCTCTCAATCCATTACGGGAAGAACATTAAGAAAGGAGAGAGGGGTTTGGATCTCCTTTACATACCTTGATCTCATATTTTCCTCCTCTTTCTTTCTCTTCTTCTTCTTCTTCCTCCTTGTTCCTCTCTTTCTCCTTCCTCAAGCCAAGATATACGGAGAAAAGAGGTAAATAATAAGAATAGACGGCTTATATATAGGGGAGATCATGAGAGTTTGGACAAAAAATCCAGTTGCCCTGATTAAAATCTAGGGTACTATACTTTGTGCTTTCTCCAACTCGTAAGGTTGTGTTTCCCAAGAAGAGGCACTTATCGCAAGGTGGGAGAGAGTTGTTTAGTGAGGAACATTGGATTATTCGAATTAAATTGTGATGGACGGTGGGGATTGCATCATGGATTCTAGTGAAAGTTGGGTTGTATATATATAATGGCACACTCTTATATATAAACAACAAGAAAACAACAAGGGAAAAATAAGTCATACTTTTTCATTATGTTTTAATGTGAATAAAGAAAAAAATGATTACAAATTAGTTCACATGTTTAGATTTACACCAAAGTAGATACAAAAATTATTCAGTTCTAATTAACTTCCCAACCTCTTATGTCACTTTAAAGTATTATAAAAATACTTTTATCTATCAAAGTTTCTATGTAAAGCTCCCAAATCGCACTCGTCACGTGGTAGAATACGCTTCAAAGACACTATGGGTCATTCTTACATGTACATCTTATTTATAAAAAATGAGACTTTGACTGGTCAACTCAACATTATATAAAGTGGAAGATTAATCATCATTAAATAATACTAAAATAGTATAATATCATAAGATGCGGAACATTGATAAAGCACTTCATATGAGTCCAAAGGAAACTAATACATCAAATTAATATGCGGAAAAGAACAAATTATTCCATAATCTAAAGGACTCAAGACACCCATGTGCGGCCACCTACAAGCTTGATCGGTCACCGTTGACCACCTTCATCATTATGAATTGGGTCTGCATTTAAGAACATGCAGGGAAGAACCTCACAATGAGTTTTGCAACTCAGTATGGAAGTAAGATAGAGACAATCATAAGATCATGATACCAAACAAGAATCATAAAATATCATCGTCATATAATAAGGAAGTAAACATGATCATAATATGAATAAGGAAATCATGTAGAGAGACATATGAACATAAGATAAATAAGAGATCATAAATAAATCATCATAAAAGTTGCAAAAGACAATCATCAGAAGAAAGATTCTTTATTCATATGTTTTTATCTTCTTCATCATCTTATTATTCATCTTTGACTTATTTGTGATATATTTCAACCCATGGAGAGGTTTACCTCAACCCATCCATTATTATCATCATAACTGACCGTACTCAGCCGATAACTGACCGAAGTTAGCCTATACCTAGTCTTCACAAGTCCATCATAAAAAGAGCTCTCCATTTAACGTTTTTCGCCTTTTATCTTGCAGCTTTTAATTAATCTTTATAAGGACTTAAATCAAGACTACAAGATAAGATCATGGAGAGTAAATTAGAGGCTTAAACATCATAATCATCTTTATACTTGGGTCAGGATTATCACATTAATCAGGAATCAAAAGATCATAAGAATCATTTATATAGCATCGGAACTCAGGCCGATCGTCGAGTCAAGGCAGCTGTCACGCTGACTGCTTCATCTTGGGTGGAACTCGAGCTAGGTCATCTTCAGCTCGGGTTAGGCTCATCTAATTGCAGAGCCTGAAAGCATCGACAATGGCGAATCCGGGTCGAGTTCCAGCGAACTCGGTCCGGGCACATCATAATTCGGAATGGGAATGGAGGAACTCGGGCTGGGTTCGTCTTGCAGAGAAAGACTGTGCCTCGCAATACATTTTTTGGTCAACTTTTTGACGATGGCCGACATCAATAATCATCATAAATCATAGTATTATAATTAGGGATCAACTAGAGCATGATTCAAGTTAAATCTAGGTCCTATAATGAATGTACCCTAGTTCCGTACCTTGCAAGTTTGTATCCAAGAAATTAATCCTACAGCCTTCTTCCTCATCCTCTTCTTTCGGCCGCTCTTCTCTGTCCAAGCGCATGCTCGTCGGCACCCACGTTCTCCGGTTGGTCTTCTGTGTGGGTGGCTACCGTCAGGTGCATGAGAGAGCAAAGGAGACGCACGAAAAGCAAAAGGAAACTTAGGGCCGGCTCGTATGGAGAAAAAATGGCTGATTTGTTTGAATTGACCTCATATTTACAGGGGAGGAGAATCAGAGTTGTTGTTGGAATAGATTTCTTCTTGATTTATTTCAATTTTATCTTTTCCTTTTTTGTTCTTATCTTTCTTGTCCTTTTTCTCTTCTTTTTCTCCCCGAGATCTCAAGCATTACATTCTAGCTATTACGCATAATTTCGTTTTCCTTAGAAATATTTCTTTTGGATAGCCAACTCCCTTTGGATGGGTCCGAGATGAACCCAGCTTGAGATCAACTAATTTCATGTGATATTGAGTGCTAACATTTTTCTTATTCCTATCATGATTATAGTGGGATCCATCGATGAAAAAAAAGTTATTTGGAAAAAACGGAGAATAACATGTCTAATTTTAATGATATCTTCAATTCAAACGAACCCACGATGTGCCGACTTTCGAGTGATCAAATTATTAGCATTCCATTAATATAATATGTAACGCCTCAGTTTCAAAAAAAGTGGCGAAGAGGAAACAGCCAAACTCTCTCCCTCCTCCCCTTCAATGCACCAGCCAAGCTCTTCCTCTCCCCTCTTCAATGGTCGACCGTTCACCGGAACGGGGAGGCCAAGGGACAACACACTCCCTTAAAACCCCTCTCCCCAACTTCCTCTCATGGTTTCTCCTCTCCTCTCTCTCACTCTCTGCTTCTCCTCCGGCACACACGAGCAACAAGTTGGTTCTAAGTTTTAATGATATATAAAATCATATTTTGCTAATACAAACATCGAAAGATTAAAGTTAAAATGCTGAAAAAGTTTAAAGAAAAAGGGATAACTTTATGCACTACACTTTGATTAAATAATTTAACTATGATCATATTAGATTTTGAATTTCATAAATATCAAAGTTGTAGATAATTCTGTTAGCTTTTCATATAATAAAAAATCATCTCATTTGGATAACTGTGTAAAACGTTATGCTTAAATAGTGCAGGACGATCGGTCAGCCGGTTGGAACACTGATCGAACCGGTCCGAAACAAGAACGATAAAATGCTCAATTTCAATAAATAGAATGTCGAGACTATACCGGCCGAGGTACCGGTCGACTAGTTGATCGATCAGACAATGCAGAATTCGTCAACGGTCATATTTTTCATAAAAAAAGTGTACCGGTCGACCGGTCCATATGTGCGATCGATCGGCTTCCGAGTTGAATGAACAGTAACGGTCAATTTTGAAAGAGAAAATTGTGGTATGATTTTTGGATGACTTTCTCACTTGCTGAAGTCTATAAAAGGAGTGCCAAAGTCAGAAGCAAAGACATCCATCCAAGTCTTGAAGAAAACATCAAGTTATCAAAAGAAGATCATTCCTTGAAGTTTTCATTTTAAGTTTTCTCTTCTTTATCTCTTCTCCTCTTGTGAGCTTAGCATTGTAAAAATGAGAAGCATTTTATTTAGAAAAATACTGTGAGAGCTCCTGTGTAAAAGAGATTCAAAATCTTACCTCTTGAGCGAGAGAAAAGATTAGCTTTATTAGGAGAAGAGGTGTGCCTTATCTCTCGAAGCGGAAAAAAGGCAGTGGTGTAAAGGGCTTTTCTTCCTTGTCCCATATGAAACAAAGAAAGAGTTCTAGTGGAATCTCTGACAATCTCGAGGTCGAGAAGTCGGAACGGGGACGTAGACTAAGGTGTGGCCGAACCTCGTCAACAACCACCGCGTGCTTTGTGTTTGAATTCTCTCTCTCTCTCCCTGTCATATTATGCTAATAATCTGATTTGAATTAAAGATTTGTGAATCGATTTTAAGCCTTCCACGATGATTTTCTTAAAATCGATACTTTTATTTTTAACACCAATTGACTCCTTTCTTGGTGCCCTTTGGGATCCTACAACTGATATCAGATCGGGTTGCTCTCGTTCTAAGATCAAATCATTTTAAGATTTGATCACCATGTTTTAAGATTTAACAATCTTTAGAGCTATGGCATCAAGTGATTTTAATTTTGCCAAAGGACAATCAATTAGTTGTCCTCCCCTTTTAAATGCTTCAAATTTTGTATATTGGAAAATTAAAATTCAAACATACATTTGTTCTATTGATATTGACATGTGGGACATCGTTGAAAAATGTTATTATCTTCGTGAAAAACTACCTAGAGATTCTACCGAAAGAGAATTTTTTTTTGAAAAACTTGTCTGGAAAGCCAAAATTATTTTTTTATTGTGCTTCAAATTCAATAGAGTTTAATCAAATTTCAAGTTATGAAAATGCAACTGAGATTTGGGAGAAGCTCATTATTACTTATGAAGGAATGGATAAAATTAAGAAACCTAGACTAAATATTTTAAATCGTCAATATGGTTATTTCAAAATGCATGATAATGAATCAATAAATGATATGGTTGCTCGTTTTAATGATATTTTGAATGACTTAGCCTCCTTGAGCGAGTCAAGAACTAATTCACAAAAAGTGAAAAAGATTCCCAGGTCTCTCTCCTCAAAATGGCATACGAAGAGGACCGTGATTGAAAAAAAAGATTTAAAAAAATATGAAGAGTCAAGTGTCTCATCAAGTTCTTCTAATGACGAAGCATATCTATGCCTAATGACACAATGATGAGGTAAGTTCCAATCCCTCAAACTCAAATGATGACTCATCGAGCTTTTCCGAAGAAAATTTTTTTTTAGATGTGAATAAAGAATTTTCCTCTCTTATAAAAAAATATTTTTCAATTAAAGAGGAAAATGAAAATTTAATACATAATATTGAAAAATTAAAAAAAGAAAATGATGCATATTCTGTGGAAAATGAAAACTTGAAAAATAAATTGATACTTTGGAAATAACACATGCTTGTGAACTAGCATATTCTTTAGAAAAGGTAAAGCAAGAAAATACTTTTTTGAAAAATACACAAAATAAGACTATTTTTCAAATAATGAAAAATAATCTTAAGAATTATTTTGGACATAAAAATTTTTATTGGAAATCTAATTATTCCTACGATAGAAAATCACATTTTATATGTTTTGCATACAAATTTTATGGTCATTATTCTTATCAATGTAAAGTAAGAAAATCTTCACAACTGACCGAAATAAGTTTGGGTACCAAAGTTTAAATGATTATTTTTCAGGTGTGCCTCACATGTAAAGCAAATGAGGAATTGGAAATGTACAAGCACAGATGTTATGATAAAAGTATCATCTATCTTTGATTTCACTCAAAAATTCAAAATTACCATTTCTTTGAAAAGAGAGAACATATAAAATTGATAATAGTGACAAGGAGAGCACACTAAACTTTACTTTGACATATCATGGATATCATTGTTGTATCAAAGTTTTATATCATATTTTGATTATTAATATATTTTTTTGGTCTTCATCAAATTATTTTCATTTCGCCATTATAAAATAGTCATAAATTTAGGGGGACTTATTTCTTCATAAATTATTCTTTTTTATAAAACAAAAAAGGGTGAACTATAAGAGAAATATGACCTGAATATCGCTTTATATGAAAGTTAAGTGTTAGGGGGAGTAAAATTGATTTTACAACTTTTTTGCAACTTATACATTTTTTATCTTTCTCGGTTTGTCTTCATCGAAAAAAGAGAGATTTTTGGATCTAAGCTTTAATGACATATAAAATCATATTTTGGTGATGCAAACTTCGAAAGATTAAAGTTAAAATGCTAAAAAAGTTTAAAAAAAGGGATAACTTTATGCACTACACTTTGATTAAATAATTAATTATGATCCTATTAGATTTTGATTGTACAGAATTCTGTTTGCTTTCCATAGAATAAAAAATCATCTCATTTGAATAACTGTGCAAAAAGTTATGCTTAAAATAGTGCAGGACGATCGACCAGCTGACTGGAACACCGGTCAACCTGTCCGAAACACAGGTCAACTGGTCAATGCAGAAAATGCCCAATTTTAACAAACAGAATGTCGAGACTGTATCGATCGAGGTACCGGTCAACTAGATAGTGCAAAATTCACCAACGGTCATATTTTTCATAAAAAAAGTGTACCGATCGACCAGTCCATATGTGCGGTCAACTGACCTCCGAGTCAAATGAATAGCAATGGTCAATTTTAAAGGAGAAAATTGTGGAATAATTTTTGGACAACTTTCTCACTTGCTGAAGCCTATAAAAGGAGTGCCAAAGTCAGAAGCAAAGGCATCCATCTAAGCCTTGATGAAAAACTTCAAGTTATCAAAAGAATATTATTCCTTGAAGTTTTCATTTTAAGTTTTATCTTATTTCTCTCTTCTCCTCTTGTGAGCTTAGCATTGTAAAAGAGAGAAGCATTTTATTTAAAAAAATACTGAGAGAGTTCTGTGTAAAAAAGGTTCCAAATCTTACCTCTTGAGTGATAGAAAAGATTAGCTTCATTAGGAGGAGAGATGTGCCTGACCTCTCGAAGCGGAGAAAAGGCAATGGTGTAAAGGGCTTTTCTTCCTTGCCCAATTTGGAACAAAGGAAGAGCTCTAGTGGAATCTTTGATAGTCTCGATGTCGAGAAATCGGAGCGAGGACGTAGGTCAAAGTGTGGCCGAACCTCGTTAAGAACCATCGCGTGCTTTGTTATTGAATTCTCTCTCTCTCCCTCATATTATGCTAATAATCTGATTTGATTTGGTTTGAATTAAAGATTTGTGAATCTATTTTAAACCTTCTGCAACAATTTTTGTAAAATCGATACTTTTATTTTTAACACCAATTCACTCCCCCTCTTAGCGTCCTTTGGGATCCTACACAGCAAAGGCAAGCAGAGGCATTCCGATGAGACTCTCCGGCGTGGACAACGCTACGGACAGCGGCGAGCAGCGGCCGATGACCTAAGGATGAAACGTGTGGATGAACCCCAAAAATCATAGGCTAAGAGATGTGATTTCGGGATCTATTTCATAAGTTGTGTTTTCTGGAAGATATGCATGCTTAGGACCGAACTAGTGGTAGGAATGATGACTAGGAAGAAGAGAAAGCTTGCTGCATGATGCTCATAGAATTGAAAGTTCGTTCGTTGATTTCATACTTTACTCGTATGATGGATTATTTCGACTCGAACCTCGCATATGTGATGCATGCTCTATATAGTTAGATATGTAAAAACCCGGCTTGTGCGCGTAGAAGACGTAGCATAAACTTTTGAATGTCTGATTTCTTTTTTTGCGAATCATATGAAGTCTCTTGATTGTTTAATACATAGATCGCAAACTGTTTAGGCAATCCCAAGCATAGATTTACTTTGGTATCGTTTAGATGATCAGATGATGCTTAGTTTGTGGTTATGAATTTATATTGTCGTCATACAATCATTTCAATTGTTGGAAGAAACGAAACAAATGGAAACTGAAAACTCTCATAGTTTTATGCAAAGAAATAACTGGCTCGGATTAGACCAACCTGGGACCGAGTTCTCCCCAACTCATCCCGGATCCACCGTTAATGCCCTTCTCGAGCTGGATCGCACCAGAAACCCAGCCCAGGCTCTGCCTGACTTGACCTCGCTATTGGTCGGAGAAGATGATGGGCGGATCGATCTTTCGAACCCGATCGCACACCTAACTCGGCCGGGGTATAACCCTAACCTGGCCCGTAGTTTGACTCGAAATTTTGAGACTGATTCTGCTAGAAACTCAGCCTAAGTTTCCTCTGTACTCGGCCCGGGTTCTAGCCAACAGAACATAAAATTTATAATTTATGAACCCTCTTTATGTAATTGATATATGGTCTTTATAGGAAGTTAATCATGCCTAACAAAACCATGTTTACCTTTCTATGATTGAACTGAATGGAAATGATGAAATGCCAACTTGATTATGACATCCATAAAATGATAAATTGCCGTCTGCTTCCTGACCGCCGAAAGGAACTAATGATGGATGACTATTGACTTCTGGGCATCTGGTATGTGGACAGAAGAATTCGACCCTAATCGAACTCTCTGATTTTACTAAAGCTTCTATCCACTTTATTGGTTAAAGGAAGAAAAGAACATAAAGATGGTATGGAGCTTTGCTCTATATGACCTTGATCGATCTTCAAATTGAAAGAAAGGCCCATATGGCCCTGACCAATCTACGGATTGGAAGATAGGTTCACATGATTCAGAGCTATGTTCCATACAACCTTGATCGATCTTTGGATTGAAAGAAAGGTCCACTATGACGGGGAATTTCAGCGAGCCATGAGCAAGACACTTTCTCATGAATTACCATTTGTCCTATTTAGATGGGAGTTCTCTCCCTCACTGATGTTTCCTCTTTGTATGAGGTAATCCAAGCTCAACGGGATTGGCCGTGGCACTAATCACCCACTTGCCCATAATGGTATTCCCTAAAAGAATGAAGAGCTCTTCGAAAGAAAGAAGGAAAGAAAGAATGAATGATAAAAGAATGGATGAATGAAATGAAATGAAAAAATGAAAGAAATGAAAGGAAGAAAGAAAAATGCACTAATCATGTTATGATCACTCTCTACTTTATGATCCACTTTTACATTTCATTTACATGATTTCTTCATGCTTATTCTGATAGAACTGATCTATGATTTATACGAACTCACACTTAGCGTTATGCTAACGGTTGAACTTGCTCATCTGTGTGATCCCCACAGGTACAGGATGGTTGCTCGTGACGTGATGATATGTGCGCAGAGACTTCGCCTTGGGTGGCATATGCATATAGTTATGGTCATGTCTAGTATGATTCGTATGTTCATCCATTATATTAGATGGTATATCTTATCTGGATGGATCTTACATGTCATGGTCGACCGTACGTGTTTTTATGTTTAGTACTCATACTTTTATCCTTACTACTTCAGACATGAGACTATGGGATGTAACATTTTGCTTCCGCACTATGTTTTATATCGAGACCATTGTCGCATTTCCCCTTTGGCTTCCGCATTATCCTCTAATTATTGTATTATTTTAATTGATAAGTCTTTCCCTTAATCATTTGGGTTAACAAAAGAGTCAAAGAAAAAGAAAAAAATGATAGCGCACGGGAGGAAATCGCGCCACGTGACGAGTTAAATTTCGGGGCGTTATATAATATTTTAATAATAATTTAAAGTGCTCAAATGATGATAACAAATAAACTAAAATATTAAATTAGTTAGGGCGGATACAGGAGATAATAATCTTGAATTAAAATTTTGAAATAACTGAATATTATTATAACAAATAACTAAATGTTGAAATAGTCGAATTAATTCCACGCAGTGGCAATTGACAAATGGGTGCCCTTAATGTCACTCCTCCAATCCTTATTGCCACTCCAAACTCACCATTCTACCCTTCATTTATTTTACATTTTTGCTATTAATTCTCTCCGTCCCCTCAACTTTCATTCAACTTTTCTTCTTTAATCATCACACACACTTTCTCTATTCTCTCTCCTGATACTATTGGTTATTTAATTAATGATATAAATTAAATTATTAAACAAATATATTAATTTAATTAATATGAAAACTACAATAAGATTAGACAAAAAAATAAAAATATATTTATTTCTTAAGATTATTAAATTTATGAGGAGTGTCCATTTTTTTATTTTTTTGTTAATAAATTAATAATATATTTTTTAAAGTAATTTGTTTAATAAATTATTTGTAGTTAAATAAATATTTTTTAAGACGTGGCAATGAATTAGATTGGATATAACACACTTCTTAACAAAAAATATAAAAAAATAATGGACTAATTATTTTGAAAAACAATTACACTAAAAATAATTTATTTCTTCTCATTTCCACTTTATGTTATATATTCATAAAATAATATTATAGATTTAATCTTGTTGTAATTTATATATTAATTAAATTGATATGTTTGTTCAATAATCTAAATTATATTATTGATAAAAAAGTTAATTAATTTGCATGAACCAATAGTATGAAGAAAGAGATTGTAGAGAGTTAACGAGTATAAGATTATTTAATAAGCATGACTGAGTGAAAATCGAGAAGATTCAAAGAGAGAATAATAAATAAAGTAAAATAAAATAAAGGGTAAAATGATGAATTTAAAGTGGCATTAAGAATTTGAGAAGTGACATTATTTGATATGGATTAAAATGAGAATAAGATGCTTATTTTTTATTATTCATTCAAATACTATTTTCATTTGTCAACGTTACACAAATAAAAAAAAATAAAACCATTTTTATTCTTACTCTCCTTTAGAACAAATTTGTTATCGTCTAAAGAACAAATTTGAGAACAAAATATCCATGACCATACCAAATACTCCCTTAACAAATGTGTCAACTATGATCTCTCGCACGGGAATCGGCATCGGCGCAAATCTCAAAGCAACGGATCACAACGACAGGAGTCCGTTTCTATAAATACCGGTTAGACCTCGCCATCTCCTCCTCGCGCTTCCTTCGCCTCGTCTCTCTCTCTCTCTCTCGACTGCCCAATCTCTCTCGGGGACCGCTTCCAGAGGTAAGCGAACTTGCTGAGGGGCCTCTTTTAGCTCTTCTCCACATGTTGCTCGGGCGCTGTTCCCCATTGCTCTGCCTATATAGACTTGTCCGCCCGCTGCTTCTCTAGTTTCTTCCAGCATTTTTGGGATAAAAGTGTACTTTTTATTTTCTTTTCTGCTAGATCTGATTCGGTGCTGGTTCCATTACGTTTAGCGGTATATGTTGCTCACCTTTTTGTCCCTCAGGGGTGTATTGTGCTCTTATGGTTCATCATGATATTTTAAGGGTCGTGGACTGTGGTTCTGCGTTCACTTCTCGATTGAAGCTTGTTTTTCCTTTTAATCCGATTCGATCGTTTAACTTTGTATATCTGAGTTGTTGGTTCTTGCTGTAGTTCGGTTTAGATCTTGTGAGCTTTAACAGTATTAAGTTCAGATCTTGGCTGGGCAGACCACCTCTGTCTTGCCCATTTTTTGTACCCCAACTCCACTGGAGTAACTACTTAACACTAATGAAATTCCAGTTTCAAAAAAAAAGTTCAGATCTACGTCTAGGTGATCGGTGGTGATGAGATCTAGATTCGTATGCAGCGGAGGTTATAATATATTGTTACTGATGTAAAATTTATGTTCTTAGCTACTCTTTGTTTATTAACTTTTTGCGAATGTTGCATAGGTTCTGATTTGAACTTCAGGTGCTTCGATGAACCCTAATGCCTCTAGGATCTGCTTAAAATTCACTTCATCGTTTTTTCTTTTTCATTTGGTTGATTTCGAGGAAGCTTATATAGATATTCCAATTGATAGCTTTTATCGTGTTTTTCATTGAATGCATTGCTTTTGGAAACATGTCTATTTTTGCTTCACTGCCACAGTAATCAGTGATTTAAATACACTGGAAATAATATTTTTTGTCACATATAATTTCAAATCATTTAATCTTCTATATGTTCTTTTTAAAAGCAACTTATGTTTTATGTTTGAAATTATTTTCACTTGAAGAATTGTCAATGTACTGTTCAGTGCTATTCTCTTCTCCCTGACTTAATATGACTATTTAAATGCATCATGATGTACAATGTAATAGTTATGAAAAGTAACGTATGATTTTGTTGGTCTCCATGATCTTTTTACAAAGTATTATTTTTTTGTTTGTAACAAGTACTATTATTTTTCATGGGACTTCTCATTACTTTTTGAAGAAATACTGACTTTTTTGTGAATATTTGTAGAAAGATGGCTTCTCATGTTGTTGGATACCCTCGTATGGGTCCCAAGAGAGAGCTGAAGTTTGCATTGGAGTCATTCTGGGATGGAAAGAGCAGTGCTGAAGATCTGCAGAAGGTTGCGACGGATATCAGAACTTCCATTTGGAAGCAAATGTCTAGTGCTGGAATCAAATACATCCCTAGCAACACCTTCTCATACTATGATCAAGTGCTTGATACGACAGCGATGCTTGGTGCTGTTCCTGAGAGATACAACTACACTGGTGGGGAAATTGGATTTGATATCTACTTATCCATGGCCAGAGGCAATGCATCTGTACCTGCTATGGAGATGACCAAGTGGTTTGACACCAACTAGTAAGATGTTGAATCCTCCTAAAAGCTTCAACACGATGTTACGGACTTCTTAAGTTTCAGAACTTTGCTCATTTGTTCACACATTTTATCAAACCAGCCATTTCATCGTCCCTGAACTGGGCCCAAATACAAATTTCACCTATTCTTCTCACAAGGCTGTATCTGAGTACAAGGAGGCCAAAGCGGTATGCTATCAGAGAACTCTGTTTTTTTTTCTTTGCCTATGAACATCATTCTTTCTTCTTGTTCAATTTATATGTGATGACTTTCTCTATGTTTATCAACATTTTAAGCAGAATTAGCTTATTTTAGGAAACTCAGAACAGCTTAAGTATTTGGTAGCTTAGAAAGGACATTGTTGTTTTAACCCATCTGTTTGATAACGCATGCGTGTGATGCGTTAGATCAATTTTTCTTTAACAAATGAATGACTTTCATTTTTTTCCGTAACATTGGCATTGCATGTATTGCTGAATACATCATTAAGTATTGGGCTTCTTGCTTCTTTCATGTATGCGCCGCTGTCTGTAATGATCATCTTAGATGTTTTAACAAGCTTTCTGTTCTTTCTCTTTTTTTTTTGGAGCAGGAAAAGGATGTCTACAGAGTTTGAGTAGTCATCCATAGCTTTCTGTTTGTTCATGAGCTAATTTTCTTTGATAATGTTATTTTGTATATCCTTTTCTTTTGCAGCTTGGAATTGACACAGTTCCAGTGCTAATTGGACCTGTGACATACTTGTTGCTCTCAAAACCTGCTAAAGGAGTGGAGAAATCTTTTTCTCCTTTGTCACTTCTTGGAAGTGTTCTGCCTGTTTACAAGTAACTTTGGAACTTTTTGGTTATATAATTCATAAGTCTTGTCGATTTCCTAATCATTTGAATTTCAGTCCATGTTATTTTTCGGTGCAGGTTAGTTATTGATGATCTAAAGGCAGCTGGTGCTTCTTGGATCCAGTTTGATGAGCCAACTTTGGTGTTGGATCTTGAGGCACACCAGTTGAAGGCGTTTACAACGGCCTATGCAGAACTAGAATCATCCCTTTCTGGCTTGAATGTGATCGTTGAAACTTACTTTGCTGATGTTCCTTCTGAAGCATACAAGTCAGTTATTACTGATCTTGTTTGAAATCTTATCATGTTTTTTCTGGGCAAGTGCTCATTTTTAGCTTTTGCCTTTTACAGGACAGTCACTGCCTTGAAGTCTGTTTCAGGATTTGGATTTGATCTTGTCCGTGGAACGAACAATGTTGAATTGATCAAAGGTAGTTTCCCTTCTGGCAAATATCTTTTTGCTGGAGTCGTGGATGGAAGGAACATTTGGGCGAATGATCTTGCTGCCTCTCTCAAAACTCTCAATGATCTTGAGGCAATTATTGGCAAAGGTAGTACTAATAAATTGATGGAATTATGTCTTTGCCTTTTGTATATTCTCTTAACATTTTGTTCTTTGTTTTCAGACAAGCTTGTTGTCTCCACCTCATGCTCACTCATGCACACTGCTGTCGATCTTGTTAATGAGACAAAGTTGGATAGTGAAATCAAGTCATGGCTGGCTTTTGCTGCACAAAAGGTTGTCGAAGTGAATGCCCTGGCTAAGGCTTTATCCGGTGAAAAGGACAAGGTAAATCTATTGTAAATTTATTGGTTGCCCTTACTTATCCTTTCCTTCCTGAAGTCATGGTTTGGCATCAGATTATTCATTATAGGCATTACCTTTGTTGTCTTTGTTTTCTAGCTTTTGATTGGTTCAATGATTCTATAAGAAAAAATACTGAGGCGATCATGTCATGTGATGTCTTCTAATAGTTCTCTATGTAGTTCAGGCATTCTTCTCAGCAAATGCTACTGCTCAAGCTTCAAGGAAGTCATCTCCTAGAGTAACTAATGTGGATGTTCAGAAGGCTGTATGTATCAATAAGTTTTTGTTCATCTCTAATTTTGCAGAATGGTTTTTTCCTTAACGGTCCAACTATGGCATGATATTGCAGGCTGCTGCTTTGAAGGGTTCTGATCATCGCAGAGCTACAAATGTTAGTGCCAGATTAGATGCACAGCAGAAGAATCTGAACCTTCCAATTCTTCCTACCACCACAATTGGTTCCTTCCCTCAGACAATGGACCTTCGGAGAGTCAGGCGTGAATACAAGGCTAATAAGTTAGTGTTCCCTTCATTTTTTTTGCTATCTTAATGGCCTGCCTACATATCCTTGGCATCTAAATTATCGTCTTCTTGCAGGATTTCTGAGGAGGAATATGTCAAAGCCATCCAAGAGGAGATAAGAAACATTGTCAAAATCCAGGAAGAACTCGATATTGATGTCCTGGTCCATGGAGAGCCTGAGGTGAGCATAGTCATAACTATTATGACATTTTCCCAAGTGTGCTATAATATTGATGATCTGTATATTTTTCCGTTTTCAATTCTGGTCAGAGAAATGATATGGTCGAATACTTCGGTGAGCAATTATCTGGCTTTGCGTTCACTGCTAATGGCTGGGTCCAATCATATGGTTCCCGATGTGTTAAGCCCCCCATCATTTATGGCGATGTTAGCCGTCCCAAGGCTATGACAGTTTTCTGGTCCAACATGGCCCAGAGCATGACTTCTCGTCCAATGAAGGGAATGCTGACTGGTCCAGTGACAATTCTTAACTGGTCTTTTGTTAGGAACGATCAACTGAGGTGAGTTGAGATTACTTCAGAGATTTCTATTACTCTGTTTCAATTTAGTGCATTTTGGCAATATTATTTAATGCCTTGCCATCAATAGGTTTGAAACGTGCTACCAAATTGCTCTCGCCATCAAGCAAGAAGTTGAAGATTTGGAAGCTGCTGGTATTCAGGTGAACACATAGATAAAATTTGTTTAATCAAAACCAACTTATTTCTTGAAATCTTAATTAAAATAAAACTTTGTTTGGACAATTTCAGGTTATCCAAATCGATGAAGCAGCTCTTCGTGAAGGCTTGCCGCTTCGCAAGTCTGAGCATGCTTTCTATTTGGATTGGGCTGTCCACTCCTTTAGGATCACCAACTGCGGCGTCCAGGATACAACTCAGGTTCTTTCTCATTTTTAATTTCATTTGTGTATTCTTTTCTCCTTCTGGACTGGGGTCCAACTGCGGCATCCAGGATACAACTCAGGTTCTTTCTCATTTTTAATTTCATTTGTGTATTCTCTTCTCCTTATGGACTGGAGTTTTGGCTAGGTGACACATCTTTTTTATGCACTCCACGAGGGTGTTCATCATTTCACAGTGATTTATATGAGAGTCTACACTTGTACATGTTCCTCATTTCACACAGATTTATATAATCACAAACCTTGATTGGCATCCTTTTTCTCAAAAACACAAAATGAATTGTGTATTTGAGTAGTGTACATGTAAGTTAGGAAACTTGTATTTACAGGATTACATCACCGTAATGAGTTTTTTCTTACAGATTCATACTCACATGTGCTACTCAAACTTCAATGACATCATCCAATCTATCATTGACATGGATGCCGATGTGATCACCATTGAGAACTCGCGCTCTGATGAAAAGCTCCTTTCAGTGTTCCGGGAGGGAGTGAAATATGGTGCTGGCATCGGTCCTGGTGTGTATGATATCCACTCTCCCAGGATTCCGTCCACTGAGGAGATTGCTGATCGGATCAACAAAATGCTTGCGGTGCTCGAGAGCAACATCTTGTGGGTTAACCCTGATTGTGGACTCAAGACCCGCAAATATGCTGAAGTTAAGCCTGCTCTTACCAACATGGTTTCTGCAGCTAAACTCATCCGCGCCGAGCTTGCCAGCAGTAAATAAGGCATAAACTAGCATTTTACTTCATAATTCTTGTTAGTTTGGAGGGAGTTATTCACTTCTCCACGTTGTGAAACTCTGTCATGCTGCGCATGTTTCATGAGAGTGAGTAGGTGGTAATATTTAGGCATCTTTGCTTTGTTTTCTATTCGGTGAGGTTGCCGGGAAGAAATCCTTTCTTCTTTTCTTTCATGTGAACGGCCCTATCTTGTAAAAAAGAGTTTTCGTGCTATACACGAAAGACCAACCAACAACTGGTTTGTGTAGCGTCTCTTGCTTGAAAAGAGTGAAACGTCCTGGTGTTCTTATGAATGAATGAAATTTTGCCATGGTTATCATGGCTTTCACCATTACTATTTCCCTTTTGAGTTCATCTTTGAATTTGTCATTTTTTTTTCTTCAATTCATTTCAAGTCAGCAATATGGAGTTTCTAAATTATGTCTATGAGTCTTAGAAAATAAATTGGATTTTTGGACAAGGAAAAAAAGTTATAAGGTTGATGAATTGAGGTAATGGATCTTTGGGAAATGATAAAGGCACACTGCGTGTTACACGTGTTATATTTTTTTTGTATCGCCCTAAATAATTGAATTTTTTTTTCTTTCTACTATGAGGAGGTTTTGTATTAAGATACATAATATTCAATTCAAAATAAAAGGGAGAATCGAATTTGAGAGTTCTTAAATTGTTTGCCATTGCATCATAAAATGATTATATGTATTTTGGATTGATGCAAATATATAAGTTGATCAAATTATGACACGAGGTGAACGATGGAAAAATAATCTCACTAACGCGGGAATTAATACGAGCATGAATGGATCATAATCTTCCTTCTTTATTCCTTTCTTTAACCTCGTTCAATCTCCAAATATGCAAAATTGAGCATTAATTCGAGTGTAACATTCATTCACGCAATCAAAACGAATGCACAATCTAACGCCCGGCCAGAAAAAAATATTAAAGCTAAATTAAAGGATCAAATCAGATTTGGGTTGGAAATTAAATGAAAGAAGAGTTATAACCAACATTATTTTTTTTGTAACATCCTCAAATTTTGGACAAAAGTATTTGGACCTTTTGAACTAAAACTCTAACATAACACTATATAAAAGTCTAACCCTACCCGTCAACTCTTCTCCCGTCTTTTCTTCTCTACAAAGAAAATTCTAAGATTGAGAGATCTAAAGCCATATTCTTACTACTTTTTAAGATCCACACGAAGGAGGAGATCAAGGATTTAAGGGAAAAGATAAGAAGACTTAGAGATTTCTAAATGATGAAGAAGAAGGAAAAGATGATTAAGAAAATTGAGATTTTAGATTTAATATCCAAAAATATGTAAAAGGGATCCAAACTCCTCTTCCCTCTCAATGATATTTTTGGTTGGATTGAGAGTATGAAGAACACTTGTTCTTGATAGGGATTTTTATCGAAGGTTGCATAAATAAGGATTGTATGAACGAAGGTTTCATGCATAACTTATTAAATTTATGACTTTCTTTTGATAATTATTTGGGTTTAATATATGGATGGAAAGCTCTCAAAGTCTAGTTTCCACATAAATTTGTTTCATCGAATTTGAAGATGTATAAAAATAGTTATGATCCAAAAATCGTACTACTATCATGCTGTCTCGGGTAACAGCGAGACGAATTAGGATTTGAAATTTATGCACAAGTTAAGATTTTGCATTATCGTTCTCTGGCATAGATCCAGGAGCCGAGGTGCCAGGAAGCAGTATGCAGGAAAGCATAATGCAATTTACTTTGAAAAAGTTGCCAAAGGCTAAGCGACAATGAGCACTGAAAAAATAAATGGGTATTGGTTTCAAGATGAAGACCATAGAGGAAGCAAGCTGGATCAATAGTTATCAAACATAAGTATAGTATCTAATGTTGGTAGTTTGTTATGCAGTAATTTCCACAGAAAGATATGGATTTTGGGAGGAATCGGAATCTTCCAAACGCTGTGCCATGGTGACCCTCCAGTGGGAGAAGGCGGCATAGGACGGAGGCTAATGTGATGATAAACTGACTTAGAATATGTGCATCCGTAGGTATCACTAACCCAGACCCACGCATCATCATTGGCAAAAGTAGAGATGTATATGCGCTTAATTTGAAAACTTAAGTCAGGCCCAAAAGCATCTGCAAGCATAGAGTCGTTCCAAGAACCGTCGGAGATAAAATGATCAACCGTTTTGTTATTCGAGATTGTAGTTCATGTTAATGAATGTGAGAAGGCGTATGAGTGGAATGGTAAAGATCCAGGGGTCGAGGAGAACAGAGGTTGAAGATCTAGAGCTAATACTCTTTCTGAAACAAAGGTTGAATACTGACATGTAGATCTCATGTATAGCATGACACGCATATTGTTCTTATTTTATGAAGATGATAAATGCATATCATGTAATATCCTATTTAGGATCATTATATCGTATTGCATGGCCTTTACATACTCTAACTGGGGAAATTTTTGCACCCTAGATCCGTGTAAGTACCCAATGAATGGATGGACAGTGGCTCAGCTCATGGCAAAATAAATTGCACACTAGTCTAGGAGTCAAGAGTCAAATGTTACTGAGTTTATTTGGCTATAAGTTTTAAAGAGATGTTTTGAGTATAGTTTAAGATGTTTTATTTGCTATTAGTGATTTTTTCAATTCTATAACATTACTTTTGACGTTTTCATGAAGTCTTCTGCATTCAATTGAAAGATTATTTTGTCTTATTTAATGATTTTATGCTTTCGCTGTATTAATTGAAAATCATATTTTACTATGATTATGTGATAATGAATGAGCTAACACAATCGAATGACCTATTTTCCCTTGGCATTTGGGGGTGAAATTTTAGGGTGTTACAAAAAGAGTAGATAGTCAAGATTGGAATCTTACGTAAGATCAAAAGAGGTCTGTAAGATTGAAATCGTAAGATTGAATCAGGGATAGTAAAATACTATCTTTATTTAAAAAAATAGTTTAATATATAAAATTATGTAAAATAATATTTTTTAAATAAATTTGTAATGGTTTAAATTATAAATGATGTTAACTTGAGTACTATGCTATTAAGACTTCTTACAAATGCATATATATATATTATATAATAGCAATTTAATATAGATTGACAAAAATAACAATAATATGATAAATACGAAGTAGCATTATATAATATCTTTTAATATACATTTATAATAGAGTTATTGTAACAACCCCAATTTTTAAATATGGGTATTTAAATTATTTGGAGGAAACTCGAAGAAACCCTATGATAAACATTATAAAAATCCCCAAATCCTCCCTCTCCTCTCTTCTTTTATTTCTCTCACGTGATGTATGCAACCTAAGAGGAGGAAAAAAGAGGAGAACGAGGAAGAAGACGATGGCAAAGAGGAAGATTGTCACACCCCGCTCTGTGACTAAGTTCTAATCTCAACTATTACCTTTCTTAATTATGTTTAGCAATTTTAAAAATAAAATCAGCAAAATCTCCTCCCTTACTTATTTTGTGTTATTTGTCAATACATACAAAGAATGCATATATATATTCATCAAAGCTTAAATAAACAGATATAAGATATATCATTCACATATTATCATTATAATTTTTTTTCACTAACCACCTCACATAAGTTTTATACAACCTTACAAAAAGTTTTCTGACCAACTTAATTATAACATCTAGGATTATTTATTACATGCCTTCAAAAACAAAAGTGAAGGGAAAAATAAAAGTGAAAGAAAATAGTAATGCTCCGGCGGTTCGACCTCTTCTATATGCATCAAACCAAGCTTCGAGTCAACTCAACTCGAGAACTTAGAATCATCTAAAAAATTCAACAAGGGTAATGTGAGCAATAATCGTTTGCTCAGTGAGTGAAATAAATGTACAACATAGGGGAACAATACGAGTGCATATAACATTTAAGTAATCACATTTCTTTCATATGAGAAAACATTTAAAGCATAACTCATATCACATAAGTTTTCAAATCATATGAACTTTTACATAAATACAAATTATTCAAGTTCTCACCATATTCACAGTTAAACTTCACACATGTGTCATTGCACGTACTCATCATGGGTCAATATGTATCCTCTATTAGGGCTGAGCAAACCCGGGACCGTGTTTGGGTCTCAGCGGACCCAGTCCCAACCCGAATTATGCCGGGTCAAAATTTTTTTGACCCGGTACCGGACCCGAACCCGGCCGGATCCGGTTCTGGGCCAAACTCGGCAATCCGGGAAAGTCACTGGGTTCGCGATTGGGAATGGATCAGCTCACCACACCTGGCGCCCAGATCCGGCCGCCATTGGCCGATCCGACTGTCAGGCAGCTAGTTTTGGCCGCCAGTGGCCGATCCTATTGCCAGGTGGTCAGATCGGCCGCCAGCTACTAGATCCGATGCCTGGTGGTCAGATATGGCCGCCAGTGGCCGATCCGACTGCTAGATCCGGTGCCTGGCTACTAGATATGGCCGCCAGTGATCGATCCGACTGCCAGACAGCCGGATCCGGCCACCAGGCGGCCGGATGTTACAGTCAGGCGGATCGGGCGAGGCGTGAGTCCGGGTCGGGTATCTACACTGCAGACCCGGTCCTGATCCGAAACTCATCGGGTTTTCCACCCATTAGACCCGGGCCCAGACTGGATCTTTCCAAGCCAGGTTTTTTACCCGATTTTCCCCTACTCTCTATGATCATGTCATATAGTTAAGCAGAGCTTCATAATCAAGAGTATCAGATACGCAAAGCAAATCATAGGTCAATACGTATCCCTCTATGATTGCGGTCATACAGTTAAGCAAAGCTTCATCATCAAAGAGTCTCAAATATGCAGAGCAAATCATGGGTCAATATATATCTCAATCATGATTGTGTGTCACCCAATCATGATTCTCGAATACGCAGAGCATATCATGGGTCAATACGTGCATGCAGAGCATCCCCCAAAGGGCAAAGACACCCGATATACGCCGCAAGGCTTCATGTATATCGAATGCAGTCCCAAAGACCTTTTTCAAACGGCATGGCTAATGAACACATGGAGTTTAATAATGTCAAAATACTCATGTCATAATTCCCATATCATTATCAAATAAAACTTATTTTAACTTCACAAGTATTATTCCCTGAAAATATTTTTGTGTAAAAGGTTACTCCATCTCATATGATATTCTTGAAACATATCATCATAACTCAAGATATGTTTCTATAATAATAATAATAATAATCTTTGCTTGAGATAATATCATAAATTAAAGAACTAACATATAACATTTTCTATGTTGTAAATTTACCCACTCACCTTGTGCTTTATGTTTTCAAAGAGGTTTACTAGATTTTCCTCCTTTCACTTGTAGCTTGTTGGTTTCCTACAAGCAATGATGCTATTTTAGTTTTCAATTACTAATAATAACAATATGCAATGCATGCTCATGCATGAACACTTATTCACCTTAAAATTCATATAATCCCTTCTAATAATAATGTGTAATTTCAAGTGTTTACGTTCATATTCTACTTCACACTCCCAACTATTGAATTTTTCAAAGTTTAACTAGGTGTTGTCTTAGGATTTCAGACTGAGTACTTGTCAATGAATAATTCATAACTTCTTAACCAAAAAGGTAAAATCTCATGATTCTGGATAAATTAGAAACTACACTTACTAAGGTTTCCAACCCCAAATATCATTAACTAAGTCCAAATGAGTAATTCAAAACATCCTAGGAAATCTGACCTAGGCTGTGTCCTGGCAGACTGTGTGACACTGAATGAATAATTTATATCTTTAACAATACTTATCCATTTGATGAGATCATAATTTTACTAGAATCTAGACTTCAGTAGGTTTTAGTCATAAAATTATAAAATTTAACTCCTTGTATACCCTTATAACAAAAATAGTTAATTAGGATCGTGATCTGTCCATGTCCTGAAATCTGACAGAAGTATCACTATGAAATGAAAATTTCATTTCTCCACATCTACACATCCAAATTGGATGATTCCACTTCTCACCGAACCTTAGAATGTCTAATTTAATCATATCTAAATTTCAAATCATAATTCATTTTGTACTATGCCCTAATTGACTAGACGAACATATTTCTTATTCAGGAGAGAGTGAGCGACATATGGTGCGGGGTTCATAACTTTCTCTACAATTCCTTTTCACATGATTCCTATGGTCATGAAAATCTAACTTCCAGAGGATGAACCATGAAAAATGTCAGAATTTATGAATAATTGACCATGAAGAAAATGATCTCATGATGTGGGAGCTCAATTTCGGATCTGAAGATTCACCTTGAACAAGCGATGTTGCCAAATTTCTTCCCGTAGTTCTAGTAGGTATTTCGGCTTGAAATATTTTATGCTATCCAAAGATAAGATTATTTAATTTATATATTTTTTCAAATTTTTAGCACGTCATATGGCGGTTTGGAAAAATCATTTTCTAAGCAGCTGGTGAGCTGCCTGCTTGAGCTGCTTGAAACCCTATTAGTTGAAATGAAGGTCCAATCATATTATTTGATTAAAAATTAGTGTTAAACCTCTAATTAACCTTAGTTAATCATAGTTAAACATATTTATTATAATATTAACAAATATTAAAATTTATTCCTAATAGTCTTATATAATTTCTTTATAATACTTTAATATTCCTAATTTCTTATATAATCGATAATTTAACTATCATTATGCTTTAATCCAAAAGTTAATTGCGACATGCAACCATGACCATATATGCATCTAAACTGATTTAATATGCTAATTAAAATCATGATTATGTTAAAATGATGGTCGTGGAGCATGTCCGTGACAAAGATGGCATGAAAAAGAGAGAGGGAATTAACATTAAGGAATAACAAGATCATAAGTATGTAAAGGAGATCCAACCCCTCTCTCCTCTCTCAATGATTTGCATGTGATGGATTGAGAGTTTGAGAGCACCTTGTCCCCATAATGGATTGTGATTGAGAGTTGCATGAATTCATTGACTAGATCTATACATTTTAATACATGATCTTTATCTTTCATGACCTAGATCTAGAATTTAATATGATTTTAGGGAAAACCCTAAAATATGCATTTTCATGATTAATATGATGTTCTTAGCATGTTTTTTTATGCCTATGATTTATGCCATACAAATGTTTTAGATGATATATATTTTCCCCTTGTTTCACCCCAAAAAGTGGTACTTTCGAGTTAGAAATCGAGATGTTGGCGCAGCCGTGCCAACGATAGGAACGGCCGTGACCGAGCTGACGAGGTCGAGGCGATTGAAAGGCTCTTGGTCATGCCCGTGACTTCTCTATCATGGTCATGACAAGGCCAAGCATGGTCGTGATCAACTTGGTCACGACTGTAAGCGAGAGCGACCAAGCTGAAATTTGGCTAAGGTTGGAAATGGCTGAGAACGACCATGAAAATTTAGACACGACCGTGACAACGCTCGGCACGACCGTGACTCTAATGGGCACAGCCATGACAATACTAGAGCCATGACATTTTTAGGCACGACTATGATGTTGAAAAATACTTTTTATGATGTTTTAAATCTATTTTTTTTATTTATACAGGTCATGAATGGATGTGCATTGATTATATTTGACATGTAGATACACGTAATGCATGCTTAATCATAATTAGGCTAAAATATGAAGAGTGATTTATATGAATGATTGATGTATTGCAAAGCATAATGCACCTAAAGTTGAAGAATGTCTGTCACTAGTCAATGGTGGGAAGCAAACCTGCACCTATGTATGTACTTCAAAGAGAATGAAGCCCGCGAAGTAAAGTCCTACATTTGTGTATGTGCTTCTTAGTGTACAAAATCCCTCATTAGAATGTGTGCATATTCCTTTGAATAAAGTCTCTCACTATTATGATGTGTGTTCCCAAGATGTGACCTAGCTAGGCAATGTGATGATGTTGATATGATTCTTTCAACTATGTTAAGATCTAAGGTAATAAGTATAGATTAAATTATTAATATTTTAGTGTCTACTGTCAGAATACTATGTAAAGAATAGATCTCGATAGTTGTAAGAATTTATGGAATTAAATGAAAAAAAGTTAAAATCCATGAATTTTATATGGGATTCCTATGAAAGTGTAGTTTTCATGAAAATTAGAATGAATCAAAATGAATGTCTATTTATTGAGCTATAATTTTCTGGTTGATGATATGTCAGGATTGTCAAATAAGAAAAGATGACATATTATTATTTATGTCAACAATTGTTATGTTAATATTATGCATTTTCTTTAAATATTTATATATATTTTAAATACATTTATTTGTTGATGCATAACACTTTATGATGCTTTATTCATTTTACATATGTGCTATTTATGAAACATTGATTGATGTATTAACGATTACCTAGACACATGTTTAAACATGCTCAACTGTAATTAAGCTAAAAGATGAAGAATGATTTATATGAATGATTAATGCATAATTCACTTAAAGTTGAAGAATAACATTGTCACTCATCAATGATGAGAAGCAAAGTCCTGCACTTATGTATGTACTTCAAAGGGACCTAAACCTGCGAAGTGTATTTATGTATGTGCCTCTTAGGGAACAAAATCCCTCATAAAAAAGTATGTGTATTCCATGGAATAAAGTCTCTCACTATCATAATGTGTGTATTCCTTGGAATAAAGTTCCTCACTATTATAGTCTACGTATTTCTTGGAATAAAGTCAATTACTATTATGATGTGCGTGTTCCCAAGGATGTGGTCTAGCTAGCCAATGTGATGATGTGATATGATTCTTCAACTATATTACGATCAAAGATGTTAGAAGACAAAGTAAGAATGAAAGTGAAGTTGACTTTAAAGTATCTTATAATAAAGAAAGAAGGTTAAGATGATGATGAAGTAAAGATGGAAAGTAAAGTCCTAGACTTATGTATGTACTTCAATGGGACATAAGCCTGAGACGTAAAGTTCTGCATCTGTATAGATACTTTCCAAGGAACAATGTCCCTCATCATAAAGCGTGTGTATTCCTAAAAATGACTAGGAATAAAGTCCCTCACTATTATGATGTGTGTGTCCCTATGTATGGCTTATGATATGGAATGAAAGTCAATATGTTATTATGTGACAAAGATGAAGGATGAAGATGACACACGAAGAATCATATAATAAAGAAAGAAAAAAGAATGAAAGAAGATCCAAAAGGTTATAAAGCAACTCTGAGGAAATGTAAAGTATGAAAAAATCAAGAAGTATGTAAGGATGAAGGAGTTATAAAGGAACTCTTAGGATGCACATGACAATAAAAGTGAAATGAAATGATATGTTATGTCGTGTATGTTATGAATGTATATTGCTATTGAATGATACTTGCAGATGATGGATCTGAGGTTAAGTTGTTTATGTTTCATGAAGGGTTTTTTCCGCTAACCCCCTTGAACTATGAACTTTTTCCGCATCTGCCCACGTCTTTCGAATATTCCGCTAACCCCCCCAAACTATATCACCTTTTCCACTTAAGTCCATCCGTCAACTTCTGTTAACTTTCTCGTTAATTCTCATTTTTTATTTATGAAATGACTAAATTACCTTTTCTCATATCATCTAATATTTAATAATATAAAATAATATATTATAAAAATAAAATAATTCTCATTTCGGATGAACTTAAGTGAAAAAGGCGGTATAATTCGGCGGGGGGGGGGGGGGGGGAGGGGGGAGGAAGGGTAGCGGAATATTCGAAAGACGTGGATAGATTCGGAAAAAGTTCATAGTTCAGGGGTGGTCAGTGGAAAAAACCCTTTCATGAATGTTGTATGAAGAATGAATGTAAGTATGATGTATTGTCATGTAAGGTTTGTGACATAGTTCATGACATGCATGTTCATATGTTGTTGTTATTATGCTGATGATGCATCATATGTTATTAGGATATCATGGCATGCATGACTTTTACATACTCTAACTGGAGACCCTGCACTCTGCATCCATGCTGGTAATCAAGATTAAGTGATGGATGGCAGCTCATGCTCATGACGTAGTGTTACACATGCTTAAGTCAAATAAGTCCTTTAGTTCTATATGAACATTGAGGTTAATGATGTACTGAAGGTTTAGGCTGATGTTTTCTAAAGTATTAGTTATGATATGATTAATAGAAAATTTTCACCTATTATGATTTTCTCTAAATTATCAAGTCTTCCGCTTTTAAATGATGTTTGGCAAATGGACTAACAACGTGAAATTTCTCTAAATGACCAAAACTTTTATGGTGGAATTTGGGTCGTTACATTTTAACTCCTATTTATATAAACTTCCATAACCAAAATCTCCTTTAACCCTAGCCGTCATACCTGTCCTCTTTTTCCCCTCCACCTGGACAAATTCTTGGGCAACCAAAAGCCTGAACACGTTGTTTGCTGCCGGAGATGACGCTGAAATTTCATCAAAAAATAGGAGATCAACCAAGATGATGATGTAGTTGCCAAGCTGGAATTTTTTTAGCATTCCTAGGGCTATTTTCTTGACTATTCCCCCCCCCCCCCGACTTTTTCCCATCTAACATGACTACTAGGTGCAAGGGACCAAGGAAAAGTAGTAATAGAAGTCGGGGAACCATCGGGGATGGTGACGTGAACTTTATGTGGATATGAATTTCTCGCACTAAAAGTAATTCTAGTCTGTTTAAATTTTACTCTAGAGTTCACACAGCTGCAAGTGCACAGGTCGAGTAGAAACCCTGAGTGTCGTAACCCCGTTAATTTAAATCAGTTATCAATTTACTTATATCAAGAATTGTCACAAAATGATTAAAAGTAAATCGGATGTCACAGAAACACGATTTGTAGGAAAAGTAAAAGGGAGAGTGGAAAGGGATTGAAATGTGATGGAAGAGATTCCCTTGTGATGGACTCGTCAAAACTATTGCATCTTAGCTCTCACCTTACAAGTCGAATTATCTCTCGACCTTACTGCACGAATTAATGACCCTATCCCTAAACTCGCCGATCTCTCCTTGAGCCGAGGGAAGAGTAGCCATTAGATATTAGATTAGAACTAATTGGTTAGTCGATCTCTTATCCTATCTAGAAGAAAAGGATGATCTTTCGATCATAAATCACCCGTCCTTCTATCCTAAGCAAAGCAATTGAAACAAATCTAACACCGCTAGTTACTGTTATGGGCTCTCACCTCACAAAAGCTAGAATGATAGACCTCTCAATCTCTATAAGAATGTTAAATGAATATCACTGGAATTACAAGTAAACGTAACCAGTTCCTTCTCTCGAATTGAAGGAGTTTTAACAAAAATAACAGATCTCTCGATCAGATTGAAATCGAATGTAAATAATAAAGTTGTATTATATCAAGTAAATAAAAACTAGGAGTCAAATGCACGGCATCAGAGAACTAGAAAAGTAGCATCAACAAAGTATCATCACAAGGGAACAAAAAATCCTTTTAGCTCGACATGAGTTTAGATAAAATCCATAATTTTCCTCTCCACATTCTTCTTCTTTTCCTCCTCCTCTTTCCTTCCCGTGTAACGTTCTCAAAATTCGGTCCCAATTTAAACTTTGCCGAACCCTAGGTGACGTTACTTTGACGTGACCTTGACCTAATTTCATAAAACTTTGCAACAGAAACATAATCATATATAAACATAAAACATCCATATCATAACAGCGGAAGACTTCATAAGTACTTAAAATCCCATGATACATAAACTGACCCATGGGCCTAATAGGCTCTAACGTATACCCAATAGAGAGTTCATCATACATGAATGAGTTCGTGTAGTACATGACCCAATAAGAGGCCCATAAGCCATACATACTTCACCCTTATAAGGGTTCATCATCATCACATAAAAGAAGTAAACAACTTGGGTCGTAGCCCGACTGACCCATGTGCAATGTCGTCGTCACGAGGCTCTCGCCGCCGAACCTAAGCCTCCTTCGTACTTGCATGAATCCATGGGGTGCAGGGGATTTCTCCCGTTAGAGTATGTTGAAGCCCATGCATGCTATGACCTTATAACATAATCTCTACATGTCATGGAATATGCATATCATCATCATGGAACATAAATCATATGCATGCTATGAGCTATTTATGCATACTACATGGCATGTGAGCATATCATCATGGCAAAATAAGATAACATGGATCATCATAGTCTTTAGGTCATGCATATCATTTCTTATCATTATGCTAATGCATATCATATCTTATCATTATGCTATTGCATATCATGATCTTCTCTTACTTTACTTTGTCATCTTTGTTCATGACATCATATGATGTGACAAGTGGACATTCATAATGCATCCTCATAAGCGCCTTCTTCATCATACATATTTAACATATTTAACTTTATATCCCAAGTCATTCATCATTCATCTTTTCGTCTTTCATCTTTACTTAGATACTTTCTAATCTTGTTGATTGAGAAGTCCATGTTGGCTCGTCGATCTTAACTTCACTTAACTTGGTCGGGATCTTTTTGTCCCATCGGAAGCGAGACCTCTTTTGGGCCAACATCTGCATTCTGGGGAAGCGAGACCTCTTTGGGTCGGCATCTGCATTCCCGGGGAACCAGCCACTAAAGCTAGCTGTGATGACTTCGGTTTCAGAAGCGAGACCTCTTTTGGGTCGACATCTGCATTTTGGTAAACCAGCCACTGATGCTAGTTAGTGACGACTTCGATTCCCATCATCTTTCGACGACAACAACAAGACACCTTCATCAATCCATCTTTTATTTTCATTCATCAATACATACAATCATTCTATACATGTTGCATGTTTTTCATAGAAATTTCAAATCATGCTAAGTGTGGACATTCAATCATAATCAATCATCTTCCAGAATGGACGACCGTTTCTATAGCGGTCAACCACTGGACGGGATATCGGGCGATCGGTCAGGTTATCGGTCGACCGCTATGATCCTTTCGGACGACCAAAATAGGGCGTTCGGTTTGTTCGCTAATCACATAATGTGATGACTCTCTGAAACGAGCGACCGCTGGGATATCGGTCGGTCGTTATAGATCTTTCGGACAACCGAAACTAAGTTTCGGTTCGACCGCTAATCACAGAATGTAACTACCACTCAATCGGACGACCGTTGGAATATCGGTCGACCGTTACATGGCTTTCGAACGACTGATACACGGTGTTCGATTCGACCGTTAATCATAGAATGTAACGACCCTTCTAAAATGGACGACCGTTGATGTATCGGTCGACCGTTAGACAGAGTGCAAGACTCTATTCGTCTCTAGAACGGTCGAACGATAATGTATCGATCGCCCGTTTTGGGACGACATAACATACGTTTTTACATTCTTTCTTTCCAATCTTGCATACATTAACATATTGAACACATTAACTTCCAGACATTTCTTAACATTCTTAATAATTTAATCATGAAACACATGGGTTTACACATAAAGACATTCCAATATACTAATCAAATTCATAAATGTACATGAGCTTTAAACAACTTCATAATGAGTTAACATAATTAACAATAAACATTCTAGTTCTAGGCATGATTAGCAATAGAGTATTAATCTTAACAAAACAAGAAGCATCATAAAGCAAATGTGATTTTCCCTAATCATCCATAGGTTATACATGAACACTTTCACTATCTTAATCTTAAACATATGAAGGGATTTGCCTAAAGAACATTAAGAGTTACTAATCATCTTAATACGAACAAAATAAAGTATACCATAATGAATTAAACATGAAGAGCCATAAACACTTTAATACTAAACATTATTAGCAATGAAACAATAAATTTAACTAACCTTTCAATAATGCAATTAGATCATGCTCGTCTCTAATCATGTAACCTAAGAAGATCCAAGTTGATCTTCAAATCCTTAATCATTCATTCATGCATCATTCAAGGTTGAGATTAAGACTTTGGATCCCCTCAAAGATACCTTTAGGATTTAAGTTAAAACCTAATCTATTTTCCACTTTTCTTTCCTCTTCTTTTCTCTTCTTCTTTCTTCTTCTTTCTTCTTTTCTCTCCTTGTTCTCTTCTTCTTGTTGCTGTTCGTGCTTCTCCTTAGTTAATAAATAGAGAGAGAGTGAGCTGGCCGAGTGGAGTGAAATGAGCTAATGTATCATTACTGTAGCTACAGTAATAAGAGATTAAAGAGGAGCTCACAGCTTGATGGAGATGGGGGGTGACCTTGAGCGCTCTGCCGTGTGATGACTAAGAGGAGAGAGTGTGAGTGGAAGACCTCTTTGCTGTTGCTATGGGGTGAGGGAGAGATGCTGCCATGCTGTCCGTGAGTTGATGGAGAGAGGGAGAGTTGGTGAGTTGGGTTTCTTTCTCCCTTCCTTTGCTGCTGCCATGTGATTGCAAGAGAGGAAGTGTGAGAGAGATGCTAAGGGGCTTGGGGTAAGTGGGAGCTGTCGGCTGGGGGTTTGGGGGAGAGAAAAGTGAGAGGTAAATGAGAGGGGTTTAGGGCCTATTAGACTAGTGAACTTCATAATGGGCTTCATAGTGGATTTTTAAATAACCTTAGATTTCATTATCTATTTTCTTTTCTTTTTCTTTTCTTTTTCTTTTATTTAATTTTTGAGAATATTACAATATACCTCCCTTAAAATAAAATTCGTTCTCGAATTTTGTAAAATCTTATACAATAGATTTTCTCATCCACGTTGCTCCATTTATCTTTCGTTCCTTGCATATACCGACGTGATCTCTCCATCTATGACATCCAATGCACATTCCTCGGTGGTCTCACTTGAACAGTCCTTGTATTTCATTTTCACTAGGTGATCACCAACTCTTTCCATTCCAACATTTCCGTGGGAATCTCATATCTCTAGGCAATCTCAAGAAATTGAGATCGTTCTTCAGCCCTTCGTGTGTACTAATGTGGCCTTCCTCGTGCGTCTTCAATAGCATCACTTAATAGTCTCTTACTAACGGTTCTTGGTCATGGTCCTAACTATGCCATCACATTGTCTCGTATCTTAAAGATTCTAATAGAATCTTGGATCCTTACTCCACTTCATGGAATGAAAATCTTCCGTGCGTCACGCTTCCATTGCGCTACTCTGAACTTTAGCTTCATCTAAGTGTCAAATTTTCTGACTCAACACTTGACCGTTTCATGTCATCTTTTTTATCATGTAGACCTAAGTAAAACAATCTAAATTTTCTTCACATTTTAGCCACCCTTCTTGTGATCTTGGTAGCCTTCCTTAACTTTCTTTATTTTAAGAACCATGATTGGTTTCTTATCCTTAGAATATTCCTTTAACCATAATATTTTTAAAGTGGTTTCTATGTCTATCATGCACACACATTATGTGTGGTATAATCACTTAAACGTTAAGTGACAATTACCTTGAATCGTATCCGGAACTTGGTGAGCTTCTTCGACTTGCATGGCATGAACTTGTCCCAACATTTTTGGAGAGTTGACATATAGCTTCTCTGGGCAATTCTTCACATAATGACCAGTCTTGCCACACTTCAAGCAAGTTCCGGCCTTGAAACAACATTCATCGAGTTGACGTCTTCCACAATGACGACATGTGTAATATGCTCGTTCCATTTTCTTTGGAGAATGGTAAGGTGATTTCCTTGGACCCTTCCCTTTTTCTTGCTTGGTCATATTCTTTGATGTGTTTCCATTAGAGTTCACAACTCCATCTTTGAGCTTTCGTTCTAGTTCAACAACAAGCTCAATATTTCACTCATTGTCTCGGGAGCTTCACACATCATTCTAGCCTTCAATTCGGGTTTAAGTCCCTTCACAAAATGATTCACTCTCATTCTTTCCGTCTTGACCAAGGTGCAAGACTTTTCTTGTTGGAAGTACTTAATTGCATAATCGTCCACTGACATGTCACCTTGTTGGAGGTTAAGAAACTCCTCTTATTTTTGCTCACTCATACTTTGTGGGAAGTATTGATCCTTAAAATCCATCACAAATTTCCACCATGTCGGATTTTCTTTGTTGACGTACTTAGACATAAGGATATAATTCCACCATTGCTTTGCTTTTCTTGTCAAGCTATGAACGACACATTCCAGTTTGCTCTCTTTTTGACATTTCTTCACTTTGAAGATATCGCAGATGCTATCCAATCATGCTTCGACTTCCTCCGGATCATCAATGACATTAAACATAGGAGGATCGAGGCTTAAAAACCTCATCAAAACATCTTGGCGTGAACCTCCATCACATTCCATAGGTTGAGTCGTGCCTTCGTTCGTTAGATATTTCACATCCATCTATCATCATACAATAACCATGCATCAATGCCTAACATTACACAGTTATTAAAACACATACCTTTAGATTCGGTGGCACCTCATGATGATTGCACATGGACTTCATACTTAGACATTACACTTAGACATTTTAGCCAACCTATGGCTTGTACATCTTAAGACTTAAGACATGGATCAAGTCTATAACTTACATCTACTATAGTAAACATATAACATATAAGAGCTCAACCATGGCTCTTGACTTCTAGGACTTACAATACCTGAGCCAAAACTAGGCTCTGATACCATCTGTAAGGTCCCCAAAATTTGGCCCCAATTTAAACTTTGTCGAACTCTAGGCGACGTTACTTTAACGTGACCTTGACCTAATTTCATAAAACTTTGCAACAGAAACATAATCATATATAAACATAAAACATCCATATCATAACAGCGGAATACTTCATAAGTAATTAAAATCCCAAGATACATAAACTGACCCATGGGCCTAATAGGCTCTAACGTATACCCAATAGAGGGTTCATCATACATGAATGAGTTCGTGTAGTACATGACCCAATAAGAGGCCCATAAGCCATACATACTTCACCCTTATAAGGGTTCATCATCATCACATAAAAGAAGTAAACAACTTGGGCCGTAGCCCGACAGACCCATGTGCAATGTCGTCGTCACGAGGCTCTCGCCGCCGAACCTAAGCCTCCTTCGTACCATGGGGTGCAGGGGATTTCTCCCGTTAGAGTATGTTGAAGTCCATGCATGGTATGGTCTTATAACATAATCTCTACATGTCATGGCATATGCATTTCATCATCATGGAATATAAATCATATGCATGCTATGAGCTACTTATGCTTACTATATGGCATGTGAACATATCATCATGGCAAAATAAGATAACATGGATCATCATAGTCTTTAGGTCATGCATATCATTTCTTATCATCATACCTATCATTATGCTAATGCGTATCATATCTTATCATTATGCTATTGCATATCATGATCTTCTCTTACTTTACTTTGTCATCTTTGTTCATGACATCATATGATGTGACAAGTGGACATTCATAATGCATCCTCATAGGTGCCTTCTTCATCATACATCTTTAACATCTTTAACTTTATATCCCAAGTCATTCATCATTCTTTCATCTTTCATCTTTACTTTGATACTTTCTTATCTTATTGATTGAGAAGTCTATGTTGGCTCATCAATCTTAACTTCACTTAACTTGGTCGGGATATTTTTGTCCCATCGGAAGCGAGACCTCTTTTGGGCCGACATTTGCATTCCGGGGAAGCGAGACCTCTTTGGGTCGACATCTGCATTCTTGGGGAACCAGCCACTAAAGCTAGCTATGACGACTTTGGTTTCAGAAGCGAGACCTCTTTTGGGTCGACATCTGCATTCCGGTAAACCAGCCACTGATGCTAGTTAGTGACGACTTTGATTCCCATCATCTTTCGACGACAACAACGAGACACCTTCATCAATCCGTCTTTTATTTTCATTCATCAATACATACAAACATTCAATACATGTTGCATGTTTTAATCCTATTTAAGATCATAGAAACTTCAAATCATGCTAAGTGTGGACATTCAATCATAACCAATCATCTTCCAGAATGGACGACCGTTTCTATAGCGGTCGATCGCTGGACGGTATATCGGGCGATCGGTCAGGTTATCGGTCGACCATTATGGTCCTTTCGGACGATCGAAATAGGGCATTTGGTTCATTCGCTAATCACAGAATGTGATGACTCTCTGAAACGGGCGACTGCTGGGATATCGATCGACCGTTATAGATCTTTCGGACGACCGAAACTAAGTTTCGGTTCGATCGCTAATCACAGAATGTGACTACCACTCAATCGGACTATCGATCGACCGTTACATGGCTTTCGTACGACTGGTACAGGGTATTCGGTTTGACCATTAATCATTGAATGTAACGAACCTTCCAAAATGGATGACCATTGATGTATCGGTCGACGGTTGGACAGAGTGCGAGACTCTATTCATCTCCAGAATGGTCGACCGATAATGTATCAGTCGCCCATTTTGGGACAACATAACATACGTTTTTACATTCTTTCTTTCCAATCTTTCATACATTAACATATTGAACACATATTGACTTCCAAACATCACATGAGACATTTCTTAACATTCTTAATAATTTAATCATGAAAGACATTCCAATATACTAATCAAGTTCATAAATGTACATGAGCTTTAAACAACTTTATAATGAGTTAACATAACTAACAATAAACATTCTAGTTCTAGGCATGATTAGCAATAGAGAATTAATCTTAACAAAACAAGAAGCATCATAAAGCAAATGTGATTTTCCCTAATCATCCATAGGTTATACATGAACACTTCCACTATCTTAATCGTAAACATATGAAGGGATTTGCCTAAAGAACATTAAGAGTTACTAATCATCTTAATACGAACAAATAAAGTATACCATAATGAATTAAACATGGAGAGCCATAAACACTTTAATACTAAACATTATTAGCAATGAAACAATAAATTTAACTAACCCTTCAATAATGCAATTAGATCATGCTCGTCTCTAATCATGTAACCTAAGAAGATCCAAGTTGATTTTCAAATCCTTAATCATTCATTCATGCATCATTCAAGGTTGAGATTAAGACTTTGGATCCCCTCAAACATACGTTTAGGATTTAAGTTACCCCTAATCTATTTTCCCCTCTTCTTCTTTCTTCTTCTTCTTTCTTCTTTTCTCTCCTTGTTCTCTTCTTCTTGTTGCTGTTCGTGCTTCTCCTTAGTGAGTAAATAGAGAGAGAGTGAGCTGGCCGAGTGGAGTCAAATGAGCTAATGTATCATTACTGTAGCTACATTAATAAGAGATTAAAGAGGAGCTCACAGCTTGATGGAGATGGGGGGTGACCTTGAGCGCTCTGCCGTGTGATGACTAAGAGGAGAGAGTGTGAGTGGAAGACCTCTTTGCTGTTGCTATGGAGTGAGGGAGAGATGCTGCCATGCTGTCCGTGAGTTGATGGAGAGAGGGAGAGTTGGCGAGTTGGGTTTCTTTCTCCCTTTGCAGCTGCCGTGTGATTGCAAGAGAGGAAGTGTGAGAGAGATGCTAAGGGGCTTGGGGTAGGTGGGAGCTACCGGCTGGGGGTTTGGGGGAGAGAAAAGTGAGAGGTAAATTAGAGGGGTTTAGGGCACTTAAGGTATTTATACCTTAGGTTTAGGGCCTATTAGACTAGCGGACTTCATAATGGGCTTCATAGTGGGCTTTTAAATAACTTTAGATTTTATTATCTATTTTTTTTTCTTTTTTTATTTAATTTTTTAGAATATTACATCCCGTCTCCCCCCTTTCCTCGTTTCCTCGCCTCCTTTTTCTTTTTCCTTGTTCAGAATTCAAAATTTGAAAAGTAGTTAGTCCCTTTTTACTCGTTCAATTCCACTACTAATAATAGGTAAAATCTGCTTTAAATATGATCAAATTTTATATTAATCATGGATTTAAGTATAATAATTATGAGCATAATAAGGGATGATCAAATTTCTCCAAGCTTAGCTTTTTCCTTGTCCTCGATCAATGTTCTAAACACGAGGTTTAAGTCTCCACCTTGCTTTCCAACTACTCTTTTGACATTCAAACCTTATTTTCTTTGCTCAAGTGCCTTCTATCGTTTTCATACATCCCGGCTTTAATGAAAGTATTAGAATCAAGACATTTTTAACTTCCTCCTACTCGGCTCATGGTCAAAGAACTGAAATAGGATGGACTGATAATAAGAATGTTAATGCCTAATTTACTAGTGCAGTATGGACTTTCTTTTGATTCTTATTTCTTTTTATTGATCCAACACTCATGTGATTATCCATAGTGCGCTGAGTGATCTGTGTAATGGGTTTTTGGTCGGCACATCCCAGGGTAGTTGCTCTTAGGTTGCCAGGTATGAACCCCTATGAATCGAATCACCCAGATTCACCCAAGTTCTGGACTACACCCTTTTTATGCCTTCTGGGGCTACACCAGCCCTCTTTTCTTTCGCTTTTAACTTTCACTTTTTTTTTCACTAAACTTAACACTGCACTGAGATGGTTGGCATTAACATACTTATTATCAGTCTTATAACTAAGGGTTGAGCATGAGTAGGATTAGTCGTCAAGCTTTTAAGGTTTCAATATAGCCACTTTCCTCTAGCCTTAGCCCTACACTTGGAGCATTGAATTAGATAATGAGATGCTTCAAATTTTGCTAGTTTTAGCAAGGTGTTATTGAACATAGTTTCAGAAGGTCAGAAAAGAGGCTGTAGCTAGGGGGGAGTACAAACATCTCTTACTTTACTGCCTAGAAGTGAAATGTTGCAATGTATTTCATAAAGCAGTAAATTTGTTTATTGAAAATTTAAAGAATAATGTAACAAGAAAGGAGTAGAAATGTACCATGTTGCCCTCTCCCCCAAGCTCAGAATCGATCATGCCCTCAGTGTCGATCATGCTAGGAAGAGGGACCAGGAGGGGGTTGCAACTCAAGCAGAAGGTCAGTGACTTGTTGTATGTCACTGAGGGTCGTGAGAACAGAGTTTTGTACCACTTCAATTCCTTGAATTTTTTCTTGATGTGCGAGGCCTTGTTGTTCCAAGGTGTGAAGTTGGTCCTTTAATGCCTGGATGTCTTCATGTTGGCGGGCTGTGGCCTCTGCAAGTTTGGATACTTGTTCCAGATTGAGGCTCAATTTAGTAGAGGAGGTAAGAGGCAGAGATTGTAAAGCATCTGGGGCAGATGAAGAGGAAGAAGCGACAACATGTCTTCTAGTTGATCTCGGGCCAGATGGGGCTCGTGCAGATACAATGTATTCTATGATTGGTGGAGGAAGTGTTGGAATTGGTCTTGTGACTTGGATGAACTCATTCATCCACCAATTCCGGCCTTCTAAAATAGAAGATTGTTGGGGATTGGGCAATTGGAATAAAGTTGAAGGGTTGGATTGCCGCCAGAAGCGCTGGCCGTTAACTGTAAGAAGGACTCCTTTTTGAGTCAGAAAGTCCAAGTAGATCAGAGTTGCGGCTATTTGGTTGATGTCTCCTAAGAAAAAATAATGTTCGGCTATGGGCGTGATGAGATTTCCACAAAGAATCTAGTTACACTCATGGGTGGATTCTTTGAGTATGCTTTGCATAAGAAAAGATGCAAGGTTAATCTCTGTATTAGAAAGGAGACACTAGATAATGAAGAGTTCATTGGTAGAGATGAAGTCCATCTCATAGTCATTCGGGCGGATTAATATAGTATTGGTGAAGAGAATGTGGAGGTATCGATACATGGGGTTTTTGAGATGTTGGCCGACCAAGTAGAGGAGATTGTCGGTACGTCGTCTAGTGAGTTGATACCAGACTTCAAAGATGGGAAAACCAGGTGGAGGGGTTCTATGGGCTATGTTAGGGAGGTTTAGAAAATGAGCGAAGGTGTCGAGGCTCATGGAGAAGTTCTAGTTATACAGACGAAATTTGATATGGACAGGAACAAAAAGTAATCAGGAATTGAACAACAGAACTTGGTCGTCCTATTTAAAATTATTTTTTAGTATATGCATATCATGCCATTTCTTTGCTTGTTCTTTGTAAAGGAGGGAGTTGTTGTAAGCGTCTAGTCTTAATTCATCTAACTCGTTGAGCTGTAGTAATCATTTGCAAGAGGCTGCTTGAAAGTCATAGTTAAGTTCTTTGATCGCCCAGAAAGCTTTGTGTTCTAATTCCACAGGTAGGTGACAGTGCTTGCCGTAAATCAACTTAAATGGTATTGTTCCTATTGGTGTTTCTTGCAGTCCGGTATGCCCATAATGCTTCATTGAGTTTCTTGCTTCAATCTTTCCTCATTATTGAGGCCGTCTTCTCAAGAATCATTTTAATTTATCTATTTGAAACCTTTGCTTGCCCATTGGTTTGAATGTGATATGCGGTAGAAACCTGATGGCCGACTCCATATTTTAGCAATAATTTTTCAAAACTTCGTTCAATAAAATGTGAACTGATCACTTGCTGATCACTATATGATTTTAACCCATTTTAGATGCAATTCATACATATCGAGTCCCACTTTTGCCTATTTTTGGGCCAATTATACTTGGAATGCAAACATTGTGATAACTAGTTGATATTCCTCATTTCATACTTAATTCCATGTGCATAAAGGTTCTGAAATGCCAAAATCCATTAATATTTAAATTCTATGCCAAGTTATCATTTTGAGGACAAGTTATCATTCCTAAGTGTCAAGTTATCATTATTTTGAATGAACTTATTTTCAATGGTTTTCTTGCCCTAAATCCATCATTATCATGTATAAATCATATTTGGATAGTCACATCTCAACTTGTGTAAAGTTTTAAGTCCATTTGGACAAGTTATCATTTTTCAAGTGCCAAGTTATCATTAAAGGGCAATTCTGTCATTTCGACATGCAAAACCATTAATTCTGCACAAGGACCTTAAGCAATCATCTTATTATTGTTCTAACTCATTGCTGGTCAAATTTCATCACATTTGGATAATCAAAACTCAAGTTATGACAAGTTATCGTTTTTAAGTCATATAAGTTATCGTTTTTGGGGCACTCAAGTTATCACTTTTAGGAATCTCATTCATATTTGATTTCTGACCTCACTCACTTGTCACTCTAATCAATTTGATGCCTGAAATGCTTTGAACCACCCATATTAGGACATTTTCCAAGATTTTCATAAAGTTATCATTCCGGGCCCCTTAATTCATTCATATTGATATAAGTTTTCATTCTTGCACAACACATAAACCCATATGATAATTGAACTAGTTACTAGCATTATCCTAATCCTTATTTGTCAAAATACTACTCAAGAGCTTTGATGCTTGTTGTTTGGGTTTTTGTAGCAAGAAGAAAAGGTGGCTAAAAGGTGGAAAAAGTAGGGGGGACCACTACTTTTTCCTGCACAAAAGGGAAGCTGTCACTGCTGGAATTTCTGCAGATGGACAGGTGGCTTAATCAGGAGGATTAGGACATTTAGATGCTGATCAAAGGGTGGAAAGGAGTGATATATAAGCTGGATTTTTCTGGAGGAGAAAGGAGGCTGGTCATTCAAGGGTTTGAAGGCAAGTAAGGCTGGATTGATTCTGGTGGAGGAGCTGCTGGCCAGGAAGCTTCAAAGAACCATGAATTGTATCTGTTTCTTACCCCATTTGATGTCAAATCTTGTAAATATGAGGAGCTAAACTCCATTTCTTCTAGGATAGGGTAGTAGTTTAGATTAGTTTTGGATGGATATGGACTGTTTTATAATTCCTGCACTGAATCATTTCTGATTTTCAAATTTCAGAAACTTCTTTACTGATTTATGCTATGCTACTATTAGATCTAATTGTAACCAATGACTGAGAAGTATTACTTGATCTAATCATTCTACATAAGTGAATTAAGAGTTAATGTCAGTTTTCTGATTTCATTCAATTGCAATTCTGATTTCTGATTTGGTTTTCTGATTTTTGAATTTGATTCCTATAAATATCAGAATCTGTTCTTCATTTCTAACCTGATTAATTGAGTCTTTGGGATGTTGGTATTGTCTCTATCTTGTTCAGAAATGAATCAAGATTGTTTGGGCAATCATTTGACTCAAACCAGATTTTCCATTAATTCTTGAACAGAAATCAGAAATCTGATTTTTCTGGTTTTACATTTCTGAAATCTGATTTTTTTTTATAAATCTGATCTTGTCATTTGAAGACCCTATTTGTATTTATAACTGAGAAGTTATCATTTGGTCTAACCCTTGTTCAGAAATGAATCAAGAATCAATGCCAAGTTCTAGATACAAACCCAATTAGAATTCTGATTTCTATTTTCTGAAATCTGATTTTTTCTGAAATCTGAATTCTGATTTTCTTGGGCTGTTTGAATCTGATTGTCATTGGGGATTGAACTAATTGAACAACTGAGAGGTTAACATCTATCCCAATCTTGTTCAGAAATAAATTGAGAAGCTTTGACATTCCTATGATTCAAATCTGATTTGGTTTTTCCTGATTTGAATGAATTGAATGAGTTGCTGATTTTTTGGTTTCCTGAATTCCAAAATCTGATTTCCTGGGCTTTGGATCTGATTGTCATCAAGGATTGGATTAATTGAATAGTTGAGAGGCTAATATATGCCATGATCTTATTCAGAAATGAATCAAGATCATTGACAATTCAGAATTCAAATCTGATTTTTTTTTCCAAAATCTGATTTCTTAGTTTGATTCTAAATTCTATTTTCTGATTGTTTGGAATCTGAATTGCCAATTGTCAATCCCTATTTTATTCAAATCACTGAGAGGTGTACTCTAGGAATCCCTTGCAGTCCAGAGATGGGTCAAGGGGCATTTGGCAAACTTGAATTCCATCAATCCACATTGCTGATTTTTTCAAAAATGCTGATTTCTGTTTTCTCATTTTTCTAACTTCTGATTTCCATTGTCAACCCTCATATTAATCCACTACTGAGAGGTAGTCTTAAGGGCTTCTTTGAGATCCAGAGATGGGCCAAGGAGCAATGGAAATTGTGAACTCATGTGGCCATATGGTTTGCATTTCCAATTGAGTGTGTTTGTGTGGATTCCAATTTATTTTGCAACCGAGAGGTTGACTTTGAATCCCCCCTGAATTCAGAGATGAATCATGGAATACAAGCACCATTATTGAGTATATTTTATCCTGGTTTGGTTGATTGGAATGATTCCATCTTTTTATGATTGCAAATGCAAGTTATCATTCCAAACTTCCTTGGATTGCAAAAAATCAGCATTGAATCTTTCTTTTGAGCCCAATGATAACTTGATTTTCAGTGAGGACCCTCTTTTGATTCAACCTAGCTAACAATTATATAATCATATATTGCTTAGTTAGAGGCCAATTGAGCTGTGGGAACAGCCATTTTCAAGTTGAATCAAAAGTTGGACATTTAGTGATAACTTATTCCATTCCATCCTTAATTAATTTAGATGAACCCCAAATCCTAGAAGAACCTTCCTCATAGATAGTTAAACCTTTTTAGACTTCATTCTAGCATTTATAATTCAGTTTTGATAAATTTCCAAAACCCAAAAATCTGTTATCATTTCACTTTCCATAAAAAAAAAATCTGTTTTCACTTCCCTTTGAAAATCTATTTTTAGCCATTAAAGTAGAACTAATTTAGATTGTTTTAGGGTGCCTTAGACTTCAAATTCTTGTGGTTACGACAACCTGAGTCTACTACAACTTACCTGTGCACTTGCAGCTAGTGAGTTGGGAGACCAAAAAAAAAATGAAAAAATTGACATTTTCTTAAATTTCAGCAAGTTATCACTAGAAAACCCAAATATCACTATCAAGTTTTTGGCGCCGTTGCCGGGGATTTGAGGTCAATTAGGCTAACTTAGATAGTTTAGATTAGTTTTTAGTTTATTTGTTAGGCTAATTTTCAGTTTTTGCAAGTTATCATTTCTTACTTTTCATTTTTGTCTAGTTTTCATTTCTTTCTTGAATTTGATACTTTTGAATCTCTTTATGCAGGACTTGGACCATCAAGAGGAACATTACCAATCAGATCCTGAACCTGAAAGAAGATTTTTAAGAAGAAGGAGATTGCAAAGGCTTGAGGCAAGGAGAAGGATATTTGAAGAAGAAGAGGAAGAAGCATACAACCTTGAATTTGAAAGAGTTATGAATCAAAATATGGCAGCTCCTAGAACTCTTAGGGACTGTTATTCACCAAGCAATGCAAGGAATCAACAAGGGGGAGGAGCCTTAGCACCTGTGGCAAATTTTGAAGTTAATCCAGCCTTGATTTCTATGATTAGGCAAAGTCAGTTTTCTGGACTTGGGACTCAAGATCCAGCATGTCATTTGGACAATTTTAAGGAGATATGCAGCACTGTGAACTTCAATAATATCCCCATGAATGCAGTGTATATGAGATTATTTCCCTTCTCACTCAAGGACAAGGCCAAGATATGGTTTAAAGGATTGAATCCTGAAGAGGTAGCCACTTGGGAATCAATTGTTCAATTGTTTCTTTCAGAATTCTTTCCTCCTTCAAAAACTGATAACTTCAGGGATCAAATAGTGAGGTTCTATCAGTTGGACCAAGAAAATATTTGTGAGGCATGGCAAAGGCTTCAAGGATTATTAAGGGCATGTCCCCATCATGGTTTTGAGAAGTGGCAGCTAGTCAACTATTTTCATAAGGGATTGAACTACCCTAGCAAGGTGGCATTGGATACTGCTGCAGGAGGCATCTTTGCATCTAAAAACATTGATGAAGCTTATCAACTCATTGAAAACATAGCCAAGAATCACCACTTCCTTACCCATGATAGAACCAGGAGGCCACCCATGGACAATTCAGTGAATCAATTGTCCACTCAACTTGAAGAGGTGCTGTACAAGACTTTGGAGAGGTTGAACTTGACTCCCAATGGCAATAGGACTTCCAATTCTGAAACAAGGTGTTGTGTATGTGGGAATCAAGGCCATGTGTCAGAGAATTGCAACTTAATTATGCAGCAAGTGGACCAAAATGTGGATCAAATCAATGCTGTGGGCAATTATGGAATCAAACCTCCTGCTGAATTTTATACTCCAGAAAATAGGAATCATCCATACTTTTCTTACAAGGGCAACAACTATCAAGGAGCTCCTATGCAAAATTCAAATTGGCAGCCTAAAATCCTGCCAAGGAATCAGCCACCACCACCTTATGGAAATCAAGGCCAAAGTGCACCAATTCAAAGAAATCTGTATGAGCCACCACCTCAAGTCCAAGCATCACAATTCCAAAATGAAATGAAGGAGATGCTTCAACAAATTCTGAAGAAGCAGGACAGCCAAGGAGAGGAGATTTTGAAGATCAATTCTAGATTGGATGCCATGAATGCAAATCAGAAATTGTTGGAAAGCCAAATTGCTCAACAAGCTAGTACATCCACTAGACCTCCCTTATTCTTTCCTGGACAGCCAGAAGTAAATCCAAAGGAGCAAGCAAAGGCCATCCAGCTCAGAAGTGGTAAAATGGTGGAGGAACCAATGAAGAAAGTGGATGATAATCAAGCCAATTCAGACTCAAGGGTTGCTGAAAAGCCAAGTGAACAACCAAGTGAGGAAATCAGGAATTCAAGCCCTCAAATTGAAGCAAATCCAAGGGTTTTTGACAAGGTACCCTTCCCTCAAAGGTTAATCAAGGCAAGACAAGACCAGCAATATGAAAGGTTCTTGAAAATCCTGAAGAAGCTATACATAAATGTTCCTTTTGTTGAAGCCATCCAGGAAATGCCATCATATGCCAAGTTTCTAAAGGAAATCCTAACCAAGAAGAGAAGGGTATTGGAGCATGAGACTATAGCATTGACTGAAGAGGCTTCTGCAATTATCCAGAATAAGTTGCCTCCAAAGCTCAAGGATCCAGGAAGCTTCTCAATTCCATGTGAGATAGGCAATAGAAAAATTCAAAGAGCCATGTGTGACTTGGGAGCTTCTGTGAGTGTCATACCCTTATCATTGTGTAGGAAACTTGAAGTTGGAGATTTGAAGCCAACAAATATGTCCCTTCAGCTGGCAGACAGATCCATCAAATATCCACATGGGATTATTGAGGACATACCCCTCAAAGTTGGTAAATTCTATATTCCAGTTGATTTTGTTGTATTAGATATGGATGAAGATGTGAACACCCCCATTCTCCTTGGGAGGCCCTTTCTAGCCACTGCAGGGGCTGTAATTAATGTTAAGGAAGGGAGATTGACCTTCCAAATTGGAGAGGAGAAGATTGAATTCCATTTGGCCCAAGTTATCAGTAGGCCAAGTTTTCTAGAAAATGATTTTGAAGATGGGCAATTGAATCAGGTGGTGGAGCAAGTTTCAGCTATAATCCCTATTGAAGATCCATTGCAAAGGTGTCTAATTTTTGACCATTTGAGAGAATTCGAAGATCCAGAGGCTATGGCATATAAATCAGTACTGAACTCTTCAATATCAGTGGAAAATGTAGGAATTCAAGGTGAGGTACAACAGGTTATCATTGCTGAATGCCAAGGCAATCCAGTTCAAGCCAATTCCAAGTTGGAACTCAAGCCTCTTCCTAGCAATTTGAAGTATGAATTCTTGGGAGAGAATTCAACTTTTCCTGTTATCATTAATGCTAATTTGCCTCAGGATCAGGTGGAAGAGCTGCTGAAGAGGTTGAAATTGTATAGGGAGGTGATAGGCTACTCAATTGAAGATATCAAGGGTATTAATCCCTCCATTTGCATGCATAGGATCCCTATGGAGGACAGCTACAAGCCCTCCATTGAATGTCAAAGGAGACTCAACCCAACCATGAAAGAAGTGGTAAAGAAAGAAGTATTGAAGTTGCTGAATGCAGGAATCATATACTCCATTTCAGATAGTGAATGGGTCAGTCCAGTGCAGGTGGTGCCAAAGAAGGGAGGAATTACAGTGGTGAAGTCAGATTCTGATGAATTGATATCCACAAGAACCATTACAGGTTGGAGGATGTGCATTGACTTCAGGAAGTTAAACAAGGCCACAAGAAAGGACCATTTCCCATTGCCATTCATTGATCAGATGCTGGAAAGGCTGGCTAGGCATTCCCATTTCTGTTATCTTGATGGGTACTCAGGTTTCTTGCAAATTCCAATTCACCCCCAAGATCAACACAAGACTACATTCACTTGTCCATATGGGACTTTTGCCTATAGGAGAATGCCCTTTGGCTTATGCAATGCCCCTGCAACTTTCCAAAGGTGTATGATGTCCATATTTTCAGACTTCATTGAAGAAATTATGGAGGTCTTCATGGATGATTTTTCAGTGTATGGAGACTCATTTGATGCTTGCTTGGACAATTTAACAAAAGTGCTACAAAGATGTAGGGAATCCAATTTGATACTCAATTGGGAGAAATGCCACTTTATGGTCCAAGAAGGAGTTGTCTTAGGACATGTGGTCTCAAGCAAAGGCATTGAAGTGGACAAGGCAAAAATTGAAGTGATTGAGAAACTACCACCACCCACAAGTGTCAAGGCAATTAGGAGTTTTTTGGGGCATGCAGGCTTCTACAGGAGGTTTATTAAAGATTTCTCCATGATAACTAGGCCCCTCACCAAGTTGCTGGCCAAGGATGTTGAGTTTCAATTTGATGAAGAGTGTATGAAGGCATTCAAGAAGTTGAAGGAAGCCCTCATCTCAGCCCCTGTAGTGCAGCCACCTGACTGGACTCTCCCTTTTGAGATCATGTGTGATGCTTCTGACCAGGCAGTAGGAGCTGTGCTAGGGCAAACCAAGGAGAAGAAGCACCATGTCATATGCTATGCAAGCAAAACTTTAGATGAAGCACAAATCAATTATGCAACTACTGAGAAAGAACTTCTTGCTGTGGTGTATGCATTTGACAAATTCAGGCCATACCTGGTGGGATCCAAGGTTATTGTTTTCACAGACCACCAAGCTGTGAGGCACTTAATCAACAAGAAAGAATCCAAGCCAAGGCTAATCAGGTGGATCTTATTGCTTCAAGAATTTGATGTAGAAATTAGGGACAAAAGGGGAAGTGAAAATCTAGTAGCTGACCACCTATCAAGAATGGAAGGGATACAGGAATCATCTACACTTCCTATCAATGATGCATTTCCTGATGATAGTTTGATGGCTGTGGCAATTAATCAAATTCCCTGGTATGCTGACTTGGTCAATTATCTTGCATGTGGAATTACCCCTCCTGACTACACATATCAGCAAAGAAAGAAATTCTTTCATGACTTGAAAGATTATTATTGGGATGATCCCTTTCTATTCAGAAAATCTCCTGATGGCATGTACAGAAGATGTGTACCCCAATCTGAATTTCAAGAAATCTTGGAGGCATGCCATTCATCCCCTTATGGAGGTCATGGAGCCACACACAAGACTGCTGCCAAAGTCCTCCAATCTGGATTTTATTGGCCAAGTTTATTCAAGGATGCACATATCTTTGTGAAGGGTTGTGATCAATGCCAAAGAGCTGGTTCCATTTCAAGAAGGAATGAAATGCCACAACAAGGAATTCTAGAAGTGGAAATATTTGATGTTTGGGGAATTAACTACATGGGGCCTTTCCCTAGTTCGTGTGGTTACAAATTTATTCTTCTAGCTGTGGACTATGTGTCCAAATGGATTGAGGCCATTCCCACCATTGCAGCTGATTCCAGGGCAGTAATCAAGTTGTTCAAGGAAGTTATCTTTCCAAGGTTTGGAATTCCTAGAGTGGTCATAAGTGATGGGGGTAGCCACTTTATTGAAAGGTGTTTTGAAAACCTCCTAATTAAATATGGAGTGAGGCACAAAGTTTCCACTTCATATCACCCCCAAACAAATGGCCAAGCAGAAGTGTCAAATAGGGAGGTAAAGGCCATATTGGAGAAAACAGTTTCTTTGACAAGAAAAGATTGGAGTTTGAAGTTGAATGAAGCTCTTTGGGCATATAGGACAGCATACAAGACTCCAATTGGTACTTCTCCCTACAAGCTTGTCTATGGAAAAACTTGCCATTTGCCAATTGAGTTGAAGCATAAGGCATATTGGGCAGTCAAGGCACTCAATTATGATATGCATGCATGTGGGCAAAAGAGGCTTCTCCAAATTGATGAACTTGATGAAATTAGGCTAAATGCCTACCATAATTCAGAATTCTACAAGGAAAGGACTAAAAGATGGCATGATGGAAGGATTCTGAAAAGGGATTTCAAGGTTGGAGACCTTGTATTACTCTTCAACTCAAGATTAAAGATTTTTCCAGGAAAGTTGAAGTCAAGGTGGAGTGGACCATTCAAAATTCATAAAGTATATCCATTTGGTGCTGTTGACCTTCTGAATGACAAAGATGACATATTTAAGGTAAATGGACAGAGGTTAAAGCTTTACAATCCCACAGCCATGGATTCTGCAAAGGAGGAGCTGACTCTAGCTGATTTGCCACTACCACCTAACTGATTTCACCTTGTATCAATGTCTAGCCAAAGACATTAAAGAAAGGCACTTCTTGGGAGGTAACCCAAGCCACTTTACACTTAATCTTTCTGTTTTTGCAGGAATAAGGGATGAGGAACATGTTCAATTCACAAGTTTCAACTTCAGGGAGTACCCTTACCCTTATTTTTTATTTTTTTTCCACTGAAAACTCAATGATAACTGATAATATCTTTTTCATTATGATACATTAATCATATCATCATCTGAATTAACATTCATTTCAGTTATCCAAATCTGTTTTAGATTAATTTCAGTGAACTTCAGAAATTTCCAATGCATTGTTGAAATTGTGCACTCAAAACTCTGATTTCACTATTTCACTGATATCTTTTGGTTCTCTGTAGGATCAATTGTTACTAATGAAGGTTAGACCACCCAAAGTTTCTAGATGAAGTGCCAAGAGAATTCAAATGCCCAATTTAATGCATTTCAATCCCACCCACCCCTCTCCCTTGCCTTTATTTCAACCCTGAGGACAGTGTTGAGAATAAGCTTGGGGGAGGAAACCTGGTGCTTTTCTAACCTTTACACCATGTTTTCAATTGATTTTAATGTTCATATCATAATTCATACCAGGTTATCATTGGTTTTCACAAGTTATCACTAGTTATCACTCGGTTATCATTTTTTTGGACCCAACTCAATTCTGAATTCATTTTGACTCTGAAATGGGTAGAATACTTTATTTTGACAGTGGGTGCACTCCAATACCAAGTGGCCAACTTGGCCATTAGCCTTCTTGCTTTAATTGGCATTATGAATTCAGATGCATTTGAATGAAGTTTTTAGCTGAAAATTTTTCCTTTTTGTGGGTCACACTAGCTGATACTTATGGATTGAATTAGTAATATCAGATGTCTAGAAGAGAGTCAAGGCTCTTGCTGCCATGCTAAATAGGAAAACTTGACTTTTTGGATAAAGGGATCTAAACTATACTTGAGTTTGAACTATTGCTCACTTCATGAACAGGATAGAAAAATGAGAAAAGGAAAAGTAAAAAGTCATATGCATGCATAGAAAAAAGGAAGAGAGCAAAACTTTCAAAGGAATCTCTCTTCAATGCAAAAAGAAAAAAAAAAATTTAGGAGAGCAAAACTTCCCAAGGAATCTCTCCTAAATAAAGCATGAATAAAAATCAGGTGCTAAACCTGTTTATATGCATTTCATGAATAAAAGTCAGGTGTTAAACCTGTTTAAACAATTGAAAATCTGTTCATGAAGAGATTTGTAGTTCAACCCCTTTGTAAAGTTGACAATTCCTACAATTCAAACATGTTATTGCTAGTACTTCTTCCATGGCTTAAATTTGCTTTAGCCTCTGTGATTCCCTAGCTAGAAATTGAGTTTTTGGAAAGAATGAAGTGTTGGCAAAGTGGGAAACTCATTGGATTCAATTCAGCTAATCTTTACTTCATTTGTGGACTTTTAATTCAAGTTTGTCCTTAATTTCTGAATGTTTTGCTTCAGGACAAGCAAAAAGCTAAGCTTGGGGGAGTTTGATCACTTGCTGATCACTATATGATTTTAACCCATTTTAGATGCAATTCATACATATCGAGTCCCACTTTTGCCTATTTTTGGGCCAATTATACTTGGAATGCAAACATTGTGATAACTAGTTGATATTCCTCATTTCATACTTAATTCCATGTGCATAAAGGTTCTGAAATGCCAAAATCCATTAATATTTAAATTCTATGCCAAGTTATCATTTTGAGGACAAGTTATCATTCCTAAGTGTCAAGTTATCATTATTTTGAATGAACTTATTTTCAATGGTTTTCTTGCCCTAAATCCATCATTATCATGTATAAATCATATTTGGATAGTCACATCTCAACTTGTGTAAAGTTTTAAGTCCATTTGGACAAGTTATCATTTTTCAAGTGCCAAGTTATCATTAAAGGGCAATTCTGTCATTTCGACATGCAAAACCATTAATTCTGCACAAGGACCTTAAGCAATCATCTTATTATTGTTCTAACTCATTGCTGGTCAAATTTCATCACATTTGGATAATCAAAACTCAAGTTATGACAAGTTATCGTTTTTAAGTCATATAAGTTATCGTTTTTGGGGCACTCAAGTTATCACTTTTAGGAATCTCATTCATATTTGATTTCTGACCTCACTCACTTGTCACTCTAATCAATTTGATGCCTGAAATGCTTTGAACCACCCATATTAGGACATTTTCCAAGATTTTCATAAAGTTATCATTCCGGGCCCCTTAATTCATTCATATTGATATAAGTTTTCATTCTTGCACAACACATAAACCCATATGATAATTGAACTAGTTACTAGCATTATCCTAATCCTTATTTGTCAAAATACTACTCAAGAGCTTTGATGCTTGTTGTTTGGGTTTTTGTAGCAAGAAGAAAAGGTGGCTAAAAGGTGGAAAAAGTAGGGGGGACCACTACTTTTTCCTGCACAAAAGGGAAGCTGTCACTGCTGGAATTTCTGCAGATGGACAGGTGGCTTAATCAGGAGGATTAGGACATTTAGATGCTGATCAAAGGGTGGAAAGGAGTGATATATAAGCTGGATTTTTCTGGAGGAGAAAGGAGGCTGGTCATTCAAGGGTTTGAAGGCAAGCAAGGCTGGATTGATTCTGGTGGAGGAGCTGCTGGCCAGGAAGCTTCAAAGAACCATGAATTGTATCTGTTTCTTACCCCATTTGATGTCAAATCTTGTAAATATGAGGAGCTAAACTTCATTTCTTCTAGGATAGGGTAGTAGTTTAGATTAGTTTTGGATGGATATGGACTGTTTTATAATTCCTGCACTGAATCATTTCTAATTTTCAGATTTCAGAAACTTCTTTACTGATTTATGCTATGCTACTATTAGATCTAATTGTAACCAATGACTGAGAAGTATTACTTGATCTAATCATTCTACATAAGTGAATTAAGAGTTAATGTCAGTTTTCTGATTTCATTCAATTGCAATTCTGATTTCTGATTTGGTTTTCTGATTTTTGAATTTGATTCCTATAAATATCAGAATCTGTTCTTCATTTCTAACCTGATTAATTGAGTCTTTGGGATGTTGGTATTGTCTCTATCTTGTTCAGAAATGAATCAAGATTGTTTGGGCAATCATTTGACTCAAACCAGATTTTCCATTAATTCTTGAACAGAAATCAGAAATCTGATTTTTCTGGTTTTACATTTCTGAAATCTGATTTTTTTTTATAAATCTGATCTTGTCATTTGAAGACCCTATTTGTATTTATAACTGAGAAGTTATCATTTGGTCTAACCCTTGTTCAGAAATGAATCAAGAATCAATGCCAAGTTCTAGATACAAACCCAATTAGAATTCTGATTTCTATTTTCTGAAATCTGATTTTTTCTGAAATCTGAATTCTGATTTTCTTGGGCTGTTTGAATCTGATTGTCATTGGGGATTGAACTAATTGAACAACTAAGAGGTTAACATCTATCCCAATCTTGTTCAGAAATGAATTGAGAAGCTTTGACATTCCTATGATTCAAATCTGATTTGGTTTTTCCTGATTTGAATGAATTGAATGAGTTGCTGATTTTTTGGTTTCCTGAATTCCAAAATCTGATTTCCTGGGCTTTGGATCTGATTGTCATCAAGGATTGGATTAATTGAATAGTTGAGAGGCTAATATATGCCATGATCTTATTCAGAAATGAATCAAGATCATTGACAATTCAGAATTCAAATCTGATTTTTTTTTCCAAAATCTGATTTCTTAGTTTGATTCTAAATTCTATTTTCTGATTGTTTGGAATCTGAATTGCCAATTGTCAATCCCTATTTTATTCAAATCACTGAGAGGTGTACTCTAAGAATCCCTTGCAGTCCAGAGATGGGTCAAGGGGCATTTGGCAAACTTGAATTCCATCAATCCACATTGCTGATTTTTTCAAAAATGCTGATTTCTGTTTTCTCATTTTTCTAACTTCTGATTTCCATTGTCAACCCTCATATTAATCCACTACTGAGAGGTAGTCTTAAGGGCTTCTTTGAGATCCAGAGATGGGCCAAGGAGCAATGGAAATTGTGAACTCATGTGGCCATACGGTTTGCATTTCCAATTGAGTGTGTTTGTGTGGATTCCAATTTATTTTGCAACCGAGAGGTTGACTTTGAATCCCCCCTGAATTCAGAGATGAATCATGGAATACAAGCACCATTATTGAGTATATTTTATCCTGGTTTGGTTGATTGGAATGATTCCATCTTTTTATGATTGCAAATGCAAGTTATCATTCCAAACTTCCTTGGATTGCAAAAAATCAGCATTGAATCTTTCTTTTGAGCCCAATGATAACTTGATTTTCAGTGAGGACCCTCTTTTGATTCAACCTAGCTAACAATTATATAATCATATATTGCTTAGTTAGAGGCCAATTGAGCTGTGGGAACAACCATTTTCAAGTTGAATCAAAAGTTGGACATTTAGTGATAACTTGTTCCATTCCATCCTTAATTAATTTAGATGAACCCCAAATCCTAGAAGAACCTTCCTCATAGATAGTTAAACCTTTTTAGACTTCATTCTAGCATTTATAATTCAGTTTTGATAAATTTCCAAAACCCAAAAATCTGTTATCATTTCACTTTCCATAAAAAAAAAATCTGTTTTCACTTCCCTTTGAAAATCTATTTTTAGCCATTAAAGTAGAACTAATTTAGATTGTTTTAGGGTGCCTTAGACTTCAAATTCTTGTGGATACAACAATCTGAGTCTACTACAACTTACCTGTGCACTTGCAGCTAGTGAGTTGGGAGACCAAAAAAAAAATGAAAAAATTGACATTTTCTTAAATTTCAGCAAGTTATCACTAGAAAACCCAAATATCACTATCATGAACCTCCATCGCTGATGACCAATGTGGGAACTCCGAATCTTGGGAAGATAGTCTTTAAAGAGCTTGATATCTGACTTTGAGTCTGCTGTGATTATAGGAACTGCTTCAATTCATTTTGAGACATAGTCAACTGCTAGAAGTATGAACTTGTACTCGCATGAGGGAGGGAAGGGTCCCATATAGTCAACTCCCCACACTTCAAATATTTCTATCTCGAGTATAGATTGCCGGAGTGCTTCATTCCTTCTACCTATATTTTCGGTTCTTTGACAAGCATCGTAGGATTTCACAAAATTGGTTGAATCTTTGAATAGAGTAGGCCAATAAAAACCTATTTGAAGAACTTTAGAGGCTGTCTTTTGATATCCTCCATGATCACCATAAGAAGATGAATGGCACTCTTGTAGTATGGCAGGTTGTTCTTCTTCTGGTATACACCTTCGATATATTCCATTTGCACATTTTTTTGAAGAGAAATGGTTCATTCCAGAAATAGCATTTAATGTCCGAAAAGAATTTCTTCTGTTGTTGATAGGATAAATTAGGTCGTAAAACTCCTAAAGCTAAATAGTTGGCATAGTCAGCGAACAATGGAAAAAGTGCTTCCTAGATTGAAAACAATTGGTCGTCAGGGAAGGAATCATTAATAGCTCTATAATTGCCAGGATTGTTTTCTTATTCTAATAGTTGGAGTCGAGAGAGGTGACCAGCTACTTGATTTTCTGCTCCCTTTCTGTCTTTGATTTCTAGATTGAACTCTTGTAGCAAAAGGATCCACCTAATCAGTCTAGGTTCGACATCTTTTTTAGAAATTAAGTATCGGATGACTTGATGATCAATATATTGACTTTAGAACAGACTAAGAAGGATTTGATTTGTCCATTGCAAATAAATTGCTAGAAATTCTTTTTCTGTTGTGGCATAATTGATTTGTGCCTCGTCTAAGGTTCTGCTGGCATAATAGATCGCATGTTGCTTCTTGTCCTTCCTTTGTCCTAATACTGCTCCAACGGCTTGATCGCTAGCATCACACATGATTTTAAAGGGTAGAGACCAATCGGGCGGTTGGATGATTGGGGCTGTCGTGAGAGCTCTTTTCAAAGTGTCGAAAGCTTTTAAGCAGTCTTCATCAAATATAAATTTTGCTTCTTTCGATAAGAGTTTTGTTAATGGCCTTGCAATGAGAGAGAAGTCCTTGATGAATTTTCGATAAAATCCCGCATGTCCAAGGAAACTTCTGATTCCTTTGATGTTAGTGGGTGGAGGCAATTTTTCAATAACTTTTGTCTTGGCTTTATCAACTTTAATGCCCCTGCCTGAGACGATGTGTACTAAGACTACCCCTTCTTGTACCATAAAATGGCATTTCTCCTAATTCAACACTAGGTTAGATTCAACACATCTCTGTAGTAACTTTTTGAGGTTGTACAGGCAGACTTTGAAGGTAGTGCCATACACCGAGAAGTCGTCCATGAACACTTCCATTATTTCTTCTCATATGGTAAAAAAAAATTGACATCATGCACCTTTGGAAGCTTGCTAGAGCATTGCATAGCTCAAAGAGCATTCTCCTGTATGCAAAGGTTCCATATGGGCATGTAAAGGTGGAATTTTCTTGATCATCCGGATGAATAGGGATTTGATGGAATCCAGAAAACCCGTCTAAATAGCAGAAATAGGAGTGGTTTGCAAGCCTTTCTGACATCCGATCGATGAAAGGTAGGGGAAAGTGGTCCTTTCGGGTGAAAATCAATACACATCGTCCATTCGGTGACAGTTCGTGAGGAGATGAGTTTGTTTGACTCTGTCTGTATTATGGTCATTCCACCTTTTTTTAGCATGGCCTGTACGGTACTCACCCATTAGCTGTCTGATATGGGGTAGATGATTCTAGCATCCAAAAGTTTAATCACTTCCTTTGTCACAACTTTTTTCATTGCTCGATTGAGCCTTCTTTGTCCTTCAATGGATGGTTTAAAATCTTTTTCCATATGAATGCGATGCATACAAGTAGAAGGATTGATTCCTTTGAGATCATCCAGAGTATAGCGGATAATGTGTTTGTAGGCTTTTAACTTGTCTAGTAACTGTTGAAGTTTATTTGACTTTAAATTTGCACTGACAATCACTGGGTAGGTGAAGTCTTCTCCTAAACATTCATATATGAGGTTTTGAGGAAGTTTCTTCAACTCGGGTTTCAGTGGTTTCTTCGAGCTAGACTATTGCAAGAGCACATTAGATTGATCCTCTAGTGAATTGTCTGAGTGTTGTATCTATGTTGAGAGCATATGACTTGTAAGAATCTTGGCTTCTCCTTCTGTCCATAATGATGATTCTTGAGCCACGAGGGATACTTCTAAAGGATCAGATATATGATCAACTAATGCTACCTTCTGTATTAGAGGATCCATTTGCTCATGTTGGAGGTGATAATCTTCCATGTCTGGATGGTTGATAATATGATTCAACCGAAATTTGACCGTATCATCACCTATTTGAAAAGTAAGACGACCTTGTTTGACATCTATTACTACTCCTACAGTAGCTAGAAAAGGTCTTCCCAACAGAATGGGAGTTTGATTGTCTTCATCCATATCTAGGACCACGAAGTCAGCTAGTATGTAGAAATTTCCTACTTTAATTGGTATATCTTCCAGAATTTCTTATGGGATTTTTATGAATCTGTCCGCCAATTGGAGAGACATATTCGTGGGCTTAATATCGTCCATTTCAAGTTTCCTACATAATGAAAGGGGAATAACACTTATTGAAGCACCTAGATCACATAAAGCTCTTTGTATCCTTCTGATTCCAATTTCACATAATATACAAAAACTCCCAGGGTCCTTAAGTTTCGGGAGTAGTTTGTTCTGAATTATGGAACTGGCTCAGTAGTTAATGCAACTATTTCATTTTCTTGTATCCTTCTTTTCTTTGATATATTATCTTTGAGAAATTTTGCATAGGCAGGCATATCTTGTATGGCTTCAACGAAGGGAACATTAATATAGAGTTTCTTTAAGATTTTTACGAACTTGTCAAACTGCTATCTCTCAAGGGCTTTAGGAAACAGTATCCAAGCAGAGTAGATAGGAAATCCTTCTGAAGTCTGTTGCTTGGCTTCGTTCTGCTCCTTTAGCTTAACCCTTGGTTGAGCTACTTTATCTTATTATGAAATTTTCTCGTTTCCCGATGTTGTGACTTCGATTCTTGTTCTCTTGGTATTTTTAATTGTTTTCCCACTTCTCAAGGTTGTAGCTTGAACTTGTTCTTTTGGATTCTTCTCTGGTTGTCCAAGTAGAATCCCTAGTTGTCTTGAAGAAGATGCTGCCTGTTGGCTATCTGTGTTTTCAACATTTTGTTATGAATGGAGAGGCTTTCAATTTTCTCAAACATCTTGTTTCGACATGTACTTTTCATCATTGATTCAAGCTTACTCGTAGAAGATGATCCCTGATCAGGTGAAGGGTTTTGAGGTTGTGTTCTTTGATTGAATCTGCTTTGCTAGGTAGGAACTTGGCTTGCTGAGGTATATGAAAACTTCGGATTATTCATTCATCCAGGATTAAAAGTGTTAGAGTATGGGTCATTATTGGAAGGATATGGACCTATCACGTTTGCCTGATGTGGATGTCCTTGCTGCTTCAGTAATTCACAGTGCATGGAAATATGATCGGATGAACTACATATTTCGCAACATCTTGTTATCATATTAATAGTAGGGGTAGCTTTGTTGAGTCCTAGTCTACTAATTGCCTTCTGAAAAATGTATTCCACTTTAGAAGAGAAATCCTCACCATCCAATCGTGTTTGAGCGAAAGCAATTGACTCGTTGGACCTTGAGTGAGCTAAGAAATGTTGATTCCTTGATATTTCTTCTATAAGTTGGTATGCTTTGTCTACATTTTTCTTTATAAACACACCATCCGCAGCATCATCGAGTGCCATTTTTGAAGCATAATTAAGTCCATTGTGGAAAGACTGGACTAAAATCCATTTGCTCAAGCCGTGGTGGGGACACGATCTTAGCAATGTCTTAAACCTTTGCCAAGCTTCATACAATGTTTCCTGATCTTTTTGAACAAAACCAATGACTTGATTTCTGATCTTAATTATCTTACTTAGAGGAAAATATTCTGACAGAAAAACTTTTACCAATTGTTCCCAGTTGGTTAATTCCAGTGATTCTAGTGACTGTAGCCATTGTTTGGCTTTGCCTCTTAGTGAAAAAGAAAAGACTGAGCACTCAATCAATAGAAATCGAGGTGAATTTTGATTTAGGAGAAGAGATGATGGCATAACAACAAGAACAACCTCAACCATTAGTCCTGTCACTGAAAGAACTCTATACCCCCACTGCACATGGGTTGGAATATGCTATTTCGAAGCCAGCTATTCAAGCTAACAATTTCGAATTGAAATCCTCCTTAATCTCCACAATCCAACAGAACCAATTTGAAGGAACTCCAACAATAATTAACTTAATTAATTCATATTCAATCTAATTAACTCATTTATGATTATTTGGATATTACAACATAGCATGCATGGCCTTTACATACTCTAATTGAAAAATCCTGCACTATGGATCCGTGCAGGTAACCAAAGTTAATTGATGGATGGTTAGGTTGCACATGCTTAGGTTGAAATAAGTCATATAGTTCTATTTGAACATTGAGGATAATGATATAATGAAGGTTTAGGCATTAAATATTTTCTGAAGTATTAGTTCTGAAGTATTAAATATTTTAGAAGACCATTAGATGCGTCAGTAAGAAGAGTAGATTAAATAATCTGGAGTCCGATTAAAAGAGGGAGAGGGAGGCCAAGGCGGACACTTGGCGAACTAATAGAGCAAGATCTATTGGTGAATAATATACCGAAAGGTTTGGTTACTAATAGAGCGGAATGGCGTCGTATGATCCATGTAGCCGACCCCACCTAGTGGGATAAGGCTTTGTTGTTGTTGTTGTATTAGTTATGATATGGTTAATAAAAAGTTCTATTTATTATGATTTTCTCTAAATTATTAAGTCTTCCGCTATTAAATGATGTATGGTGAATGGGCAAATGGCGCGAAATTTCCCTAAATACCCAAAATTTTTAGGATGAATTTTCGGGTCGTTACATTCCAGCTCCTCTTCAGTACCTAAACCACCATGGAAAAGGTCTTCAAGCTCCGATGGTGGTTGCAACCGAATGAGGGGAAGAATGGGAAAGACGGAAGAAGAGTTTTGGGGTTTAAGATTAATTTGTGGACCTTTTTGCCCTCCAACTAACTTTAATTTTAGGAGCGTTATCATCTTCATTTGCTTCTTAATTGAGAGGACAAGCTAGCCCTTGAGATTTGAGGCATTTTGATCCTTTGGAGGATCGGGATATTACACATTGCATCCACTACATTGCCTTCTGACAATGACGATGATCGAAAAATGCCAAAGGAAGACTGTGCAAAGGAAGGCGCGGGAGGAGGAGGTACAAAGGAAGAGAGCTTCTTGAAGGCCACCTTTGCGGCCTTGTTATGTGCCTCCCTAGCTGAACTGGAAAATCTGGAGGAACTTGAATGATGTCAAAGAGAGCAGGAGTTGAGTGGAGTTACTAAAAAAAAAGCCCCAACAACATGGGTTCGTGGGTTTGGGATGGAACAGTTCCTTCTCGGTTAAGCAAAATTTTGAGTTCGAATTTTGTCAATGCGAAAAAAATTTATTGAAAGCGTCACCAGCCAATGTGAGCTACGTGATGCAGGGTGAATTTACCAGATTAGTTAAGATCAATGGCAGATCGACCTCCAACATGTGAATAGTGCATATATCCGTTAATGTCATGCGAGTTGAGCTGTCGACGTCATTTTTCAAATATCGGGGGCTATTAGGAAAAAACCCCTAAATAAAAGATCTCAAATCTTATGTATGTACTTATAAAGGAATAATTAATTTTAAAAATATTTCACTAACAAAAAAACTATTAAATAGAAATATGATTAAAATATGATGCATTTTAATTGGAAAGGATAACAATATTATCATTTCTAAAAATATTGTCTTTGTTACATGTGAAATAAATAATATTTTTAAGGGATAATATTGTTACCATTTTAAATAATACCGTTTAATTTGTAAAATAAGTGTGCACTATTTCACACTATATATAGCAATTATTCAATGATAAATATTATTATTAAGTCCATGTTGATTATAGCGTTCGCGTACACTAATTTGTAATCTATGTAATAAATATTATTATTAAGTCGAAATAAAGTACGTGTGCATTACTCTATTCAACACATAAATAAAACATTATTAAAGTACAATTGAGCTCAGACTTTACATTATAGTTTTTTTTTAAAAAACAAAAAGTACTATTTAATATTTTGGAAAATATTTTAATGTTTAATTTATAAAAATGTGTTTTGTGGAAAAAATAAACAATTATTTAAAATTTAAAACTAAGAAAATGGAGAATAAAAAACATGTTTTTATAAAGTTTTGTTTCGTAACATTTTTATGCAATTCAAATTGTATTGCGTGTAACATCCCCAAATCGCTCTCGCTACATGGTAAGATCCAACCTGAGGGTCGTTACTAACAATGCTATGCTTCCACTAAAATCTTGACTTTGACTAGTTCTTTTGCTAGTCTACCATATAAATGGAAGACTTAATAAAACTATCACTAAATATATCAATAAATGCGAAAGTCCAATAGAATATATGTAACGTCTACAAATTTACATAAGAAAATCAATGCAAAATCAATTGAAATCAATGCCATTAATGGGGAATTCAAATCGAATTCGAATTAAAAAAAGGAAACAGTGCAATTAAGGAAACAGCCGACCAGGGGAGAAAACTTCTCCCCTGATCGCGCCCCATGATCGGTTGGCCCTCTGGCCGACCTATGCTATAAAGGGGGCGAGAGGGAGTGCCCTCGCACCCCTTGGATACCCAGCCGACCACCGCCGGTCGTCTCCTCCTCTCCCTTTCCCTGTTTCCGTCAATGGACGAACCTTTGATGAGCAGAGCAGAGGTGGCCCACCGAACGATCCGACGCACGTCCACACCCCATCGACTCACGGCGACCTCCCCTCGGCATCCACAAAGACCAGGCGCTCCTTCCCATCGATCAAGGGCGGCCGGTGATCAAACGGACGATGCGCAAATCATCGACAAACTTCGAACGGAAAGGTACCTTAGATTTAATCCCCCTAGACGAAGAATTATAAACCCATTGATGCATATTAGAATACTGTTAAGATCTTGAATGTTATAGGATCATTTTCATATTGTAGTCTCTCCGATTTGACGGTCGGAAGGTCGTCGGAATCGGAGAAGACGATCGGCGCAGATCTGCGAATCTGGAACTCGGCCCGCGTCATCCATGACCCGGCCTAGTCATCCTCAGACATGGTCCAAGTCTAAGTAGACCCGGACCGAGCCGTCTCGTCGACGATGTCACAAGAGTATGGCCAGAAACTTGGCCGAGTTAGATATCGACCCGGCCCGGGCCCCATCGAACTGAATTGAGTCAGGCAGTGATCGGCGTACTACTTACGACCCGACCCGAGTCGAATCTCAACTCGGGCAAGGCCATGCTCACCGATTTCTCGATAGTGACTCGGCCCGAGTCTTCCTCAACCCGACCTGAGTTCTGTCGGGCAAAATAATGGGCTTTTATGTGGAGCCCAATTCTTCATAAGTTTGGGTCCTATTTCATCAGAATCACTTGAAGTCTTATCCAAGACCCTAAAGACTACAATGGGCCTCACCTTACCCTAATGAGGAGTCGATAATTGACATCAAGAACAAGTGAGTGGACCTGATGTCGTCACATTTGAAAATAGGAGTCTCTTCCTCTTCTGATTTTTAAACTTCTTTAAGATAGGCAAAGACAAGTAAAGTAAAGATGAGAATATGGGACTATTATGTGCCGCCCCAATGCATAGAATAAAGATCATGGTATTGTATAGAGAGGGGCAGGTAGTTAGCTGTGGAGACAACGAATCTACTAGTCTTCAATGACCACTGTTCCTGAGATTTTAGGTCTTCTCCCACCTGTATCTCGAAGAAAGGTGATGCAATGGTCACACTCCTTCCCCAAAGAACAGAGTACTGAGCCAGAGGGACATGTAGCTAGCTGAGAAGACAGTGAAACTACAGGTTCTTAAATGACCACTGTTCCTGGTGTGCAGGTCCTCTTCCACCTGCATTCCGAAACGGGTGATGCATTGTCACACCCATTTCCTTTATGGGCTTACTGGCTTTACAGATTCAGAGAGGCACCTCTGGCATCCCAATCAAATAAAGTTGAGCTCGCATATGACAACTAACTTTAAGGATATCATAGTAAAGTAAAAGATGTAGTGCAACTCACAGTAAAGCAAATGCAAAGTAAAGTATTGTATAGTATGGCACAGTATATAGTATAGTAACACACGAAACATGGTATGATAAAGATAATGTAGACTATTATAAAGACAAGGTATAGTTATAGTAAAGAATAGAGTACATATATTTGATAATGTTAAAGTATGATGTGTGACTCTTTATAGTCAATGTATAGAAGCCAAGGTATAAAATTGTTCATCACTGATATACTGTTTCTATTATCATCATTGATTCTTATTCCATCGTCTATGTTTCTATTGTACTGGGCATCTTTGCTCATGGGTATTCGATTCCCCTGCATTGGAATTTTGCAAGTGAGAATGCTGCTTGATGAGGTGTGGGAGTGCTAAGAGCTTGGAGGATGCTGCACATGACTACTTTCATCATAAAGTTTGCTCAATTGCATCTAGTGTTATGATTATCTTTCTTAGTCATGAACATTATGTTATTCCGCCTATTGATTTTCTTCCGCTTGTTAAACTTCTTGAGATTGTGGCCTTTTATCATCTTGTTACAGACCGCATGGATGAACTATGTCCTTTGATATTTTGACGTTTGAACTTCCGCATTAAAGTCTTTTATTATATTTCATTATAATATTGATGCAACGTATACATTTTGTTGAATGGTCATGGTCAATAGTATAATAGGCAATGTAGCGCTCCCGGGGTCGACCTGACTGCCTACGTGGCAGGAGGGGCGATTTTGGGGGCGTTACAATATATAATATGAAACATAATGTCGATAACATCATATGCTAAGGTTGAAGTCTAAAGTAAAGAAATGAGGACAATGTCCTAAGACCATTCCATGTGCACATCACAATCATGAACAACATCAATTGCTTGGGCTCATCTTTCATTACTCTGATTACCTACATGGTTAATGTAGGGGAAACAATAACCCATGAGCTTCACATTCCAATATGTGAATAATAAATCAATGGATAAATAGTAACAATAAAGAAGCATGAGATTAGTGCAACCATAATCATAAATCATCATTAGAATAATCAATGAAAAGAAATCAAGACCATGCTTTAATAAGAATCAAAGGAACGTATCAATATCATTGTAGCATCCCAGAATTTTCATAAAATTTAAAAAATTTAAAAATATTAAATGCATCGGCCCACAGGTCGACCGAAACACTTTCAGACAATCGGTCCGCCACCGCTAGAATTTTAAGTATGAAGCCAAATTGAATTTTGGCTCCTCCTTTCTCACTTAGCCTTTGGAAATTTGTGCAACCCTTCATGTTCATGACTCTTGGGGATTGAAGAGGCACAAAGCTCCATTCTCCATCTCCTTTATAAACTCGACACCCCTCATTTGCACCCTTTTCTTTTCATCTTATCATTTCTTTCTCTTCCACCACTTCTCTTTTGTGAACCCCATCGCTTGGACTCGGCCAGAAGCCATTGGAGAAGGATTCATAGGCGTTGATCATGAAGGAGGATGTGGACAACGAAGAAGGAAGGAGTAGCGCAGCAACCACCGAAGAAACAACCGAAAACATAGGCTAAAATGTGTGTTAACAGAATCTGGGTTATAATGGTCTTTTCCATAAAGTTTAGCATGTTGTTCTAAGGATGTTTTAGGCTTAGAATCATGCTAGGAGATGAGTAGTTCGATGTCTTAGATTTCTATATTGATATGCATGCTAAGTTATGAGTTATGATGTTTAAATTCGATGTTAGTATGCCGAGATGAATTGCTGTCCATGAATGGTTGAAAAATGAATATTATGAGATGATTTTATACATGATGTCATGCATGCTTAGGGTCTTCTGTGATCAGATTTTTGGATTATTTTGATGGCGTGTTTAGGGATGATTACGTAAAGTTTGATAGCATGAATTAAATTGTGTTAAGGAGATTTGATATGAATGGATTTCTTTTACACATGGAATTGATAGTTATGAAATGTTCACCATAGTTGCTGAAATGTTATGCATGATCGCATGAAAAGTAGAAGTACATGATATGAAGACAAAGATGATTATGATGCCTTCATATTTATTACGATGCATATGATGAAGTTATGGATTTTGAATCATGCCCACATGCTTCTGTTGCGCTAGGTAATATTAGAAATAGTTTAGATTGATTGTAGAATGTTATGTTTCAAAAATTGATCGAAAATGTAAGGACTCCGCAATGACCTACGGTTCTGCCTAGTAGAAGAGGTCGACCGATCCTTAATCGGACGCCCGCTCTCAGACTATCGGAATGGACAACCGAACCACTTTCGACTGTTCGCTCTAATAGTTTGATACAGATATCGGTTGTTCATCCAAATCAATTGTTCGACCGATAAATGTTGATTATGCGACTAGAGTAAAAATGGATAACCGGTGGGCTTTCAGGCGATCAAAAGTTCCAAGCCGAGAACTCGCAATTTTGCTCAAGGAAGAATCGATCGACCGCCGACCTTTCAGGCATCCAATTCATGCGCGGCCTTGGAATGACCGAGAGACATGTTATGTGTAACACCCCCGGCCCAATCAAGATATTATTCGCTTTGAGCTTCCGATCCGCACAAATTTAAAATGCATTTTCATAGGTGAAGAGGGTAGCTACATATAAGCCCATGACCACCTCCGTATTTTGCCCATGTGGGACTATTCAATGAGACCATCTTGGTCCTTAAATCTCAGGACGTTATAATCTTCCCCCCATAAAGAGCTCAATGTCCTCGTCGAGCGGGGTCCGTGTTGGCCCATGGCTTGTGTTTTTCACATGGATCAAGTGAGCACGAAAGGTTGGCTTTGATACCACTCTATAACACCCCCCCCCCCCGACCCAATCAAGATATTGCTCGCTTTGGGCTTTCGGCCTGCACGAATTTAAAATGCATCTTGATAGATGAAGGGAGTAGCTACATATAAGCCCATGACTACCTCCGTGTTTTGCCCATGTGGGATTCAATGAGATCATCTTGGTCCTTAGACCTTAGGTTGTTACATTATGACCAGGCGACCGCTTGACTATCGAGCGAGCACCCGATGAACTTATGAATCGGATGACCGTTTGATTTTCTGGTGTCTGGAAGTGGACAAAGAAGGAAATGATCGTAAAACAAGATAATATGATGATTTTCTCTCGTCCACCTAATTGTTCCCACATTCCATGATTATTCTTTTTTTAAGATATATATGGTTACCGATAATAAGAGAAGCTTCTTTCTTTTTTTTCAATCATAAAATGAGGGGTCGAGCATCTAGGTCGTCTCGCTCTTCTAGGTGTTCACTCCAGATGAGTCAGACATCACAACCACCAGGTAATATAATTATTGTCAGCTGCTTATTTATAGTTGATTATAATAGTTAATTTCAATTTTTAATAATATCAGTTCCTCCGCCACCGACGGGGCACGTAGCTGGATCGTCACATAGTAGGCCCATTGGTGGGTCTGCTCCGCATATCACTCCAGGTACGTGACACATTGTAGGCGATATACAATTTTAAATATGAGCCAAATTTTATGTATTTTCTTATGATGATAGTTGCTACCCCACCACCACCAGCGAGAGTACCGGATGCTTCACCACATTCTAGCATTGGCGAGCGACATCTTACTCCAGGTGATATATTTATTGTTATTGACATTTCTTAATTCATTATATTAATTATTTTTTAATAATGTCAGTTGCTACATCGCCGATAGCACAAGCAGCTGGCTCAATACATTCAAACGAGCGGACTACCACTAATCATGTTGCGGTACACATCAATCGAGGTGAGAACATTACTGTACATCTATGAATTATCACAATTTTAATTTAATATGACACTAACGATTTATTATGTATTAGGTCCCATATTATGTATTAGGTCCCATAGATGATGATTCCTCTTCGAGTGATGAAGAGGGGTTACACGATAATGGGGTGGTCACTGTGAATAATATTGCTCGACCGTAAGTTAAATAAATTGTACAAATTTTGTTATAGTTTTGGTTATCATTGAAAATTAATTCTTCTTTGTAATTGGCAGGACTACTTTCATATCCGCTAGTACCGTGCGGGATGTCAGTGCTCTCGTTCTTTCCCACTTATCGGAAGGGGCAGGATTCTGAAAAGATGTCCCAATTCACGTGTGGGATGACATCTTTTGAGCCTTTACGGTACGATCTTCTATTTAAGTTACATAATTTGATTTATATTTATTTTAAAATTACTAAGTTTTAACGTTCTATTTGTAGGAGGCAAATCAGTTTCATCTGAATCTTAGTTTAGGGATGATCCGAAGAGCTTTTGAGGAGGACGCTGTGAAATGCCTCTGAAATCGATTATACAAGTTTCACAAGGTTGTCATGTCCGCCGGCCTCACTTTGGAGCAGGGCATACAAAGATGCCCAAGACATATTAGACGCTTGGTTTGGGAGTCCCTCTGTAGGAAGTGGTAAGTATGTTTACTTTTACATTATTTTTATGAAAATTATAGTTTTTTGAAAGTGTAAGTATTTGATGTTCACAAAGGACGGATGAACGATGGCAAAGGAAGTTGAAAAAGACAAGAGTTAACCGTCTTTTGAAGCCCGAGGCCCACATCCACATAGGGGGATCGATGTGATTTGATGAGCATCGATGGCGCATGATAATTTACATATAAATTCAATTTATCAAAAATTTGACTTATACTTATGTTATCAAATTTGAAACTTTATTGTAGGACGAGAAAGAAGGCTGTTCCGTAGACTTTCATGTGGTCTATGAGGCCATGCATAAGAGCCGAAAGACAAACGACCTAGTCACGCCCACTGCTCGTAGGCTTCTGGTAAGTCTCATGATATGGTCATTTGGTTATTGCCGTTAGTGCACTATTTTTGAAATACATAATGTTTAAATTTTATAGGATGATTATAATGCGAAAATGGCTGAAAAGTATGGAGATGATTCGAGTACTCAGCCACCAGATGATGTTTCTTTGTTGGTTTTATCATGTTTTTAATTTGTGTTTCTTGATATATAATTTATATATTAAATGATTGTATGATTTTTCTATTTCGTAGAGGACCCTGCTGTTTGGGAGGAGGTGGCCGGCACGACACGAGGGGGGTACTTGCGTGGCCTCGGCACAGCCACTCAGATACCTAGGAGGATCGAAGGATATGCAGACGGTCCATCTACTGCGAGCTCATCCGTTGCACCTGATGTGACACAGTTGTCACAGCAGCTATCATAGTAGTTATCAGAGCAGATATAGTGGCAGGTGTCGGAGCAGTTGTCGCAGTAGTTGGCTCCGCTATTGCAGGTGATTTAGGGATTGATCCCGATGCAGAATCCATCCCCCCGAGGCCATGGACCGAACATGTCTGGGTCGAATGTCCGGAATGATAACAATAACTCCCAAACCTAGGATAAAAACAACCCATGAATACAAACAATGCTTTTGTTACTTATAGATTTAGATATACATATAGTTTGTTAGTTCAGTTTATTACTTTTCGTATTCTTATGTTAAATATTATGCCTGTGATGCTTTTATATTGCCTATGATTCTCTTATATTGCATGTGATGCTCTTATATTTCCTGTGATACTTTTATATTGCCTGTGATGAATATCAATGCATTTTATATGCATTATATAATTGTATGGTCAGGGAAGGGAAAAAATGAGGATTGAATGGGTAAAAAAAAATCTGTAAATAGCGACTCCATAGCGTCCCATTCGCATCGCAAAGATTGTCGACACTGAGTTAAATATATCGTCCTTAGCACCATAGTCGCGTCTCATTGGCGACGCGTACACCATCATATTGAATCACCTCAGTGCCTTCCTAGCACCTAGAGTAGCGACTCGTGGGCGCCGAAATCACGTCCCATAGCTTGCGCCCCTTGCGCGTCGACTTAGCGATGCATATCTTCTACGCACAGTCACAAATCGCGCGTCTTAATAACGTCGAGATAGCATCAACTCGTGGCGCTAGTAGCGTCTCATTTACTTTGACTCTATTGCGACGCTAGTAGCCACTGATATACAACGTCCCATTTTTGTGGTGCTAGCTAGACGTGAATGAGATGCTCTTGACCGCGGAGACGTAATAGCGCCACCCTATCGTCACTTATCTTGGGTCACTAATCGCCCATTTTCTTGTAGTGGAGTGTAACCAGATTCTCTGTGGAAATCTCATAACACCAATTGTCGAACACTATGTTTTTCTAGGCGACACCAACCCAATACCAGCAACTTTGCTCGATCTGAACTTTCTAACTCAAGAAGGAGTCCTTCTTCCGGTTAACAGCCAACACTTCTGGCGACAATCTAACCCTTCAAATCTATTCCAGCTGCCCAATCCTCGACAATCTTCTATCTTAGAAGGCCGAAACTGGTGGATGAATGAGTTCATCCAAGTCACAAGACCAATTCCAACGCTTCCCCCCTAACAATATAATACACTCTATTTGCACGAGCCCCTTTTGGTCCAAGAGTGACTAGACGACATGTCGTCGCTTCTTCCTCTTCATCTGCACCAGATGCTTTACAATCTCTGCCTCTTACCTCCTCTGCCAAATTGAACCTTATTCTGGAACAAGTAACCAAACTTGCAGAAGCTAACATGAATACATCCAGGCATTAAAGGACCAACTTCATAACCTGGAACAACAAGGCCTCGCTCATAATGGAAAAATTCAAGGAATTGAAGTGGTGCAAAATTCTATTCTCACGTCCTTAATGAATACAACAAGTTACTGACCGACCGCTTGAGCTGCAAACCCCCCCTAGTCCCTCTTCCTGGCATGATCGATATTGAGGACAGAGTCGATTCTAAGCTTAGGGGAGAGGGCGACATGATACATTTCTACTCCTTTCTTGTTACATTCCTCTTTACATTTTCAATGAACAAATTCAGTGTTTTATGGAACAACATTGAAACATTTCACTTCTAGGTAATAAAGTAAGAGATGTTTTTATTGCCCCATAGCTATGGCCTCTTTTGTGACTTTCTAAAACTATGTTCAAGAATGCCATGCCAACCTGACAAAATTTGAAGCATCACATGATCCAATTCAATGCTCTAAGTGTCGAGGAGAAAAGGAGGCCTGGAGATGAGAAGAAAAGGGGGCACGAGAAGGAGGGGACGAGGCAGAAGAGAGGAAGGGAAGAAGAAGAATGTGGAGAGGATTATTATTGATTTTATCCAAACTTATGCCGAGCTAAAGGAATTTTGATTTCCTTGTGATGATACTCTGTTAATGCTACTATTCTAGTTCTCTGATGTTGTGCTTTTGACCGCTAGTTTTTATTTGCTTGATACACTACAACATTATTATTTGCATCTAATTTCAATCAGATCGAGAGATCTATTGTTTTTGTTAAAAACCTGTTCCATTCGAGAGAAGGAATTGGTTGTGCTCACTTGCTGTGTTTCCAGTAATATTATGTTAGCAATTTTTAGAGACTGAGAGGTCCATTGTTTTATCTGTTATGAGGCGAGAGTTCATAACAGTAACTAATGGTGTTAGATTCATTCTAATTGCTCAAATTAGGATAGAAGGATTGGTAATTTAAGATTGAAAAATCACCCCTTTCTTCTGGTTAGGACGAGAGATTGACTAACCAATCAGTTCTAATCTAATATTTAACGACTACCTCTCTCTCATCTCAAAGAGAGATCGGGGAGTTTAGAGATAGAGTAATTGATTTGCACAGCAAGATCGAGAGATTATTCGACTCATAAGATGAGAACTAAGATGCAATAGTTTTAACGAGTTCATCACAAGGGAATCTATCCTCTTATATTATGATCCCCTTTAATTCTTTCTCTATTTTTCCGATAAATTATTTTTCTGTGTTATTTGATTTCTTCTCAATCATTTTTTGACAACTTTAGAGATATAAGTAGATTGATAACCAATCTAAATCAACGGGGTTACGACACTCAGGGTTTCTACTCGAGTTGTACACTTGCAGTTGTGTAAACTAGAGAGTAAAATTTAAACACGACTGGAATTACTGTTAGTGCGAGAAATTCATATCCACATAAAGTTCGCGTCATGTATGTGCGCACATGTCTCAAGTGTTAGCGGGACAAACTTGGGCAGAAGAAGCCGACAGGGTTGCTGGAACCCTTGCCCGTACCGGAGCGTCCATGGCAGATGGTGACCATGGACTTCATCTCAACCTTGCCTAAATTTGGGGGAGCGGGATCGATCATGGTGGTGATCGACAAGTTTTCAAAGTATGAAATCTTCATCCTAGCTCCAAAACATTGCTCGGCGAAAGAGCCTGTTGTTTGTCCAGCATGTAGTAAAATACTGGGGCATACCTGAGATTATCATCGGCGACCATGATCCGAGGTTCACGGGGGTGAAAAACAAAAGCTCTGCCCTCCCTCTCTATCTATCTAAGGGATGGAAGGGCAGAGGCCTTTGGTGTCCCTTCCAGTCAATAATTGGGACCTCACAATCACTAGCCAATATGCTTTTCTCTCATGCCTTTCTTCGTTCATGGTTCGATATTCTGGTGTCCTAGGCGTAGAGAAACCACACCAATCCATCCCGAACTTGGTGGTTAAACTCTACTGCGGTGACGATACTATAGGTCACTTCTGGAGGGAGCTCTTCCGACTCCTAAGGACGTCGTTCAAGATCGTCACTGGGAGGCAACCAATGACACCTGCAAGACTTGTGGCCAGGTATGCGGGGAAGTGTCTGACGGCATACCATGTGGCGCGTGGTTGGCAGGATAACCTCGAGGCATCGAGGGCCATCTTGGTCAAATTGGTGCACAAGATGAAGAAGTTCACCGATCAGAAGTGGAAGCATGTCGAGTTTCAGGTGGGAGACAAGGTTCTTGTGAAGTTACAAACTCGTCAGTTCAAAGCACTTAGGAACCTGCACCAAGGGTTGCTGTGAAGGTACGAGGGTCCCTTCGTTATCACAAAGCGAGTAGGCAAGGTGTAACGCCCCCAAAATCCAGCCCCAATTTAGTTGCCGAACCCTGGACGACGCTACTTTTACTTGACCTAATTTTATAAAACTTTGCAGCGGAAACATAATATAATAAACTTAATACAATAACATAATAACAGCGGAAGACTTTAACATGTAAATACAATCCCAAGATAACATACTGGCCCATAGGCCTAATAGGCTCTAACGTATACCCAACAAAGAGTTCCTACAACATAATGAGTTCAAGTAAAATACATGACTCCATAAGGCCCATAAGCCATACATAAATGACTCTAACAAGAGTTCATCAACATGACATAATATAAGTAAGATAACTTGGGCCGTAGCCCGACTCGCCCATGTGCAATGTCTTCGTCAAGAGGCCCTCACCGCCGAACCTAAGCCTCATCCATACCTGCACGGATCCATGGGGTGTAGGAGATTTCTCCCATTAGAGTATGTTGAGGCCCATGCATGCTATGACCTTATAACATAATCTCTACATGTCATGGAATATGCATATCATCATCATGGAACATAAATCATATGCATGCTATGAGCTATTTATGCATACTACATGGCATGTGAGCATATCATCATGGCAAAATAAGATAACATATAACATCATAATCTTTAAGTCAGGCATATCATAACTTATCATTATGCTAATGCATATAATGATCTTATCTTACTTTACTTTATCATCTTTCATCATGTCATGATATGATGTGACAGGTGGACATTTACATTGCATCCTCATAGGTGCATACTTCATCATTCTTCTTTAACATCTTTACTTTATATCCCAAGTCATTCATCATTCATCTTTACTTAGATACTTTCTTATCTTGTTGATTGGGAAGACCATGTTGAGTTCGTGGGAAAATGGCTAGCTAGGCCATAATTGGGTTCGTGGGAGGCCAATAGAGACGCAACAATTAAGGCTGGAACTCGCCTCCTGGTTCCACGTAGGCCCAATAGAGATGCCATACTCAAGGGTGGAACTTGCTTCGACTTATGGAAATGCCACACTCAAGGGTGGAACTCGTTTCTTCGAGAAATGCCACACTCAAGGGTGGAACTCATTTCCCCTCCTCTATTACAATAAGTCACCTTCACGCCAATCCATCTTTTGCTTGCTTTCATCAATACATACAATCATTCATACACGTTGCATGTTTTAATCCTATTTAAGGTCATACATACTTCAAATCATACTATGTGTGGACATTCAATCATAGCCAATCAGCTTCTAGAATAGACGACCGTTTGGATAACGGTCGACCATTGGAAGGGTTATCAGTCGATCAGTCGGGTTATCGGTCAACCGTTATGGTCCTTTCGGACGACTGAAATCAGGATTCGATTCGTCCGCTAATCACAGAATGTGACACTCTTCTAAATCGGATAACGGCTATAGGTCTTTCGGACGTCCAAAATGATCTTCGGATCGTCTGCTAATCAAAGAATGTAACTCCTACCCAAATCGGACGACCGTTGAGATATCGGTCGACCGATACATGACTTTCGGACGATCGAAACAAGGTGCTCGGACGTCCGCTATCACAGAATGTTTTGACTCCATATATCGGACGACCGTTTGAATATCGGTCGACCGGTTCATGACTTTCGGACCGAAACAAGGTGCTCGGATGTCCGCTAATCACAAAATGTGTCTGCCCCTCCAGAATGGTCGACCGATAAGGAATCGGTCGCCCGTTCTGGGATGGCAGACACTCGATTTTTACATGATTTCTTTTCATATCTTACATACATCAACATCTTGAACACATAATGACTTCCACCCATCATATGGGATACTTCTTAACATTCTTAACATTCTAATCATGAAACATAAAGAGGTCTTCACATAAGGCATCCAACATGCTAATCACAATTAAAAATGTACATATGCTTTACAAGATTTCATAATGAGCTAATATAACCACAATAGACATTATACATCTAAACATGATTAACAATAGAACATTAAGATTAATAATACATAAGGCACATGAGATTCCAAACATGATTAGCAATGGAATAGTAACTAAGAATCATTAGATGCACATTTCCTAACTGTTTACTCTAAGAACAAGGGGTTTGCGAGTATGCCCTAATTCATATATTAAAACATCATTAGGGTGAGATAGGGAGGTTTGGATCCCCTCAAACATACCTTAATAGCAACCTAAACCCTTAATCCTCTTCTTCTAGACCCTGCAGTCCTTCCTCTCTCTCCTTGGAGTTGCTGTCCACGTTTTCTAAGTGAGAAAATAGGTGAGAGAGTGAGTGAGCTAATTAGTGTGTGCTAAGAGAGTGGAAGGACACTTACTGTAGCAGAAAAATGGCCTCTTCTTTGCTGCTGGCCGAGTGAGCAAGGGAGGGAGAGAGTGTGGGGTTGGGTACTGTAGCTAAAATGGGGTTTTGCTTGGCTCCTTTTGTTGCAGCCGACATGTGCAATGAGAGGGGGATGGGAGTGGTTAGGTGGAGAGATGCTTTTAGGGTGTAGTTCATTTAGTTGGGCTTAGGGGCTGTACGTGCATGGGCTTGGGCCTTGTGCGTCCAAACTGTTTTCTTTTTTTTTTATTTCCTTTTATCGGATGTTACAACCTACCCCCCTTAAATAAAAATTCATCCTCGAATTTTAGTAAATTTTAAATTACTTACCGAAGAGTGTCGGAAACTTCTCTCACATTTCCTCTTATAGCTCCCATGTTGCTTCTTGTCCACGATGGTGCTTCCATTCCACTTTGACCATAGGTATGGTCTTGTTCTTGAGATGCTTCACTTGATAATCTATAATCTCAATAGGTTGCTCCACATATGTCAAATCCTCTTTAATATTCGACTCTTTGATGTGAACTTATCGTAGTTGTGAAGTTGCGGATTTTCACATAGAAAAAAGAAATTCTAGCCACGTTTTAAATTTTACTCAAGAGTTCACGCAACTGCAAGTGCACAGGTCGAGTAGAAACCCTAAGTGTCGTAACCCCATTGATTTAGATTAATTAATTGCTCTATTTTTACCTCAGAAATCATTACAGAATTATAAAAGAATAAACTAGATGCGTGAATGAATTTAGATAAAAAGAAACAAGGAAATAAGGTAAGAAAAGATTAAGTAGTGAAGGGAAGGATTCTCTCGTGATTAACTTGTTGATGCTTTTGCAATTGATGTATCCGTTCATCAAGAAGGGGGATTACAACTGATCACTAATTTAAGATCACCGATTAAGAAAACTCTCGTCTCTAATCAGTAGAAGGGTGCGATCTCTCAATTCTTACAACCCAACCTACTAACCTTACACTAATGATCAGAATGCGGATTGACTCCTCACTCGACTGTCAGGATTCTCATGTCACAACAGTCACTTTCATAGATCTCTCGATCTTTCTAACAAAACATAGATTAACAATTACTAGAAGCATAGCAATCACGATGGCTGACTTCTCCTCTCGGATGAAATTAGCTAATAGCAAAAAAACAATCGATCTCTCGATCTAATTGAAATCAGATGTCAATTCTAAATAGCCATGCATCATGTAAATGAAATGAAAAGTCAACTTCAAAATATCACAATGTCAGAATAAAAATCAGCATCAACAAAGTTTGTTTCACGAGAGAATCCTAAAGTTCTTCTTTAGTTCTTCATTCTTCTTCTTTTGCCTTCGTCTTCTTCTCCTCTTTTTCCTGCTCTCCCCTCTCTCTCCTTTTTGGTTTTTTTCCTCCTCCCTTTATGTTTTCTCCCTATTCAAAATTCAAATTTCGAAAAGTGGTTAGTCTCTTCTTTTACTCGTTCAACTCTTTCACTAAAAATTGATCAAAACATTTAAAATACGTCCGACTTTTATGTAAAATTGTGGATTTAATTGTAGGGATTATAAGTACAAAAAGAGGTGATCATCCATCGCCGAAAAATGCCCTCGACGACCATCGCCATCCTTTTCCTGCTCTCGACTGCCCCTTCTGCATTTCCTTCAACGACAGTCGCCGTCGACTCTAGCAACCGGCCGCCCTCTTCTTGCTCTCCGCCGGCCACCTCTGCATCTTCCTCTGGTCGTCCTCCTCTCTCTGTTCGGTGACCATCTCTCTGTCCGATCGCCACCATTGTCGTTCGCAGTCGCACGACGCCGCTCTGCCTTTTCTTTCTCCCCGGTCGATCGCCTTTTCTTTCGGCCATCTTTCTCTTCCGGTCGACCACCTTTTCTTCTCTTTGCAACCGTCCTAGTGCCTCCGTGACCAGATCCCCCTCCGGTTATCACTTCATTCTTCCGGCCCTCATTCCTATATTGTTGAATCCCATGGCCGACGATGATGGGATTCTATCACATCGGTTAGTCTTTAGGCGTCATCATCATTTCTATGGTTCCGGTGGTCACGCCACTATAATCCCAAATGAGCCTGATCCGGCACCAGAACCCGAACCCACACCTGTCCAATGTGGACGAGGATGTTCTCGTGGACATACTCGCCAGCCATCTACTACTGACCCCACTGATTTTGACAGTCATCTTTTTATCACCAAGGAAGTCTTTGCTAGTTTTGATGCCTTGTACGCCTCTCGTGATGTCCGGCGTGCCTACACCATTGATTGGGACGCTCTGAACATTCCAGATGTTCAGGAGATGTTTGCAACCATCGGTTGGCTGCCACTGCTTTCTCTCACTGAGCGTGTGTATCCTCGTCTTGTTCGTCATTTCTATGCGACCATGATGATCACTCGAGAGGCCATCATCTCCTATGTTCTTAGTGTACACATTCGTCTTGAGCCTGACCATATTTGTCACATCTTCGGCGTTGTGTGCCCATTACCGGGTTTCTATGCTTTTGTTACTCATGGGTGGCCTTCTGATTATCTTCCGATCGCAGATGGGATTCATACGGTTTTTGCTGGACAGGACGTCATTATACTGTCATAATGGCCCATCGACATCTTCATCCAACCATAAAAATAGCTCATCACATTCTTAGTCGAATGATCACTCCTAGAGCCGGGCACTATACAGAGGTCACTCACTTTGATCTATTCTTTCTTCACTGTCTCTGTATCTGTGATGTCTCATTTCTCCATTTTGGTCATTTTCTCTTCTATCATATGGATTACACCTTCCAGAAGATCTCCTCTGCTGCTCGTGGTCGGTACCACTTATATTTTGGTGCCTGGATCACCAAGATTTTACTCCACTTTGGTGTCGAGATCCCTACAGGCGAGGAGTACATCCGACCCCGACCCACTGATGTCATCGGTTCCGGGACTTTGCACCGAAACATCTTAGGTTCAGCGAGCCGACTTCGATGGATTCTGACGATAGAGACGATGCCACAAATGGAGAGCTAGCGCCGATGGACACTCAGGACGCACCGGAGGCTGGTCCTAGCTTCCCTCCTCCTTTAGAGCCTTCTAAGCATATTGGATCTTCTCAGCACGCACCTTTGGGCTCTTATGGTGCTTATGATTTCACTGCCTTATCACAACAGGTGGATTCCTTAGACCATCGCGTGGCCCAGATGGATCATCGTCTTCGACGGATGGAGCGTGATTCTCACTATCTTGTTGGCTCGCTACAGGCTTTCTATGCATCGCAGGGATTCGTTCCGCCAGTAGCTCGAGATGATGATAGTCCCGATGAGTTATAGATGTCTTGCCTCCCTCTTTGATGATGTCAATAGGGGGAGAAGTTTGGTTAGGATGGGACAATGTTTGATGTTTGTATTAGCGTACTAGTGTCATGCACTATTTTTGTAGTGACTACAGTCACATTTGTTAGTGCATGAACATATGATGTACTATGAATGTAATGTGATAACTCGTTTATCTTATTTATGCCTTATTTGAATTTCATGTCTATGTTGTTTACTATTTGACGTTATAATGTTCATATTGTTCCATATTATTATAATGATATAAAGGCTAGCTATTCAGGGGGAGAAAATGTGAAATATGCATGAATGTAGGGGGAGCATGCTCACTACTATCTTAACCTACATTTCATTTATTTTCTCTCTTTATCGTCCAATTAGTTTGTCATCATCAAAAAGGGGGAGATTGTTGAATTCCATGTTTTGATGATAACAAATCAAATTGGACATAATCTATGCTCAAGTGATGATATCCAGGTGTAGAATTGATATGATCTCAGTTGCAGAAGAAATCGTCGATTAAAATGATAAAAATGAAATTTCAGCATACGACCGATCGACTGGTCGAGCAACTATGAAGACCGGCCAATTGATATCAAGCGGAAGAAATGTCGAGACTGTACCGATCGATGATCCGGTCGCTACACCGGTTGACCGAACAGCACAGGCACAAATTCAAAAAATGTCGAGACTATACCGGTCGATGTTTCGTTCGTTACACCGGTCGGTCGAATAGTAAAGGACGACTTCCAGAAAAAATTGAGACTTTACCGGTCGATGTTTCGGCCGAAGGACCGGTCAACCGGACAGCTCAGAAAGGTAACAAATATGCTGCAATGTTCGTATTAACCAGTCGATTGGCCCATTAATGCGGTCGACCGGTCATAGTGCCAGATGAACAGTAATGGCTATTTTTGGAGGAGAAAATCATGGAAAACCATCTAGACGAGATTCTCACCTGTACAAGACTATAAAAGGAGTGCCAAAGCTTGAAGAAAACTTATCCAAACAAGCAAGACTATTCAAAAGAGTATTTCAAGTTCTTGAGCCCAAATTTGCAAGTTCTTCCCTTTTCTCTTCCAAACTTTGAGTGTGAAAAATTTTGTAAAAGAAGGGAGTTAGAGGGAATCTTTATTCTCTGATCTAGTAAAGATTGAAAGCTCATTGTAAAAGAGAAGTGCCTTACCTCTTGAGCAGAGAAGAAGGTGTGTGGTGGAAAACGAGTTGTTCTCTCCCTACAAGAAAAGAGAAAGATAGTGGATCTCCGACGGTCTCGAGGTCGAGAAGTCGGAGTGGGGACGTAGGCCAAAGAGTTGGGGCCGAACCTTGTCAACATATCGTATCTCACTGTGTTTGCTCTCTTGCTCCCTTATTATTATTTGCTTGTGATCATTTTTAGTGATTTTTTGAAAGTGATTTTATAAAAAAGATTTTAGAACACCAATTCAACCCCCCCCTTCTTGGTGCTTTTGATCCTACAATTACTACATCCATGTGCACACACACGCCATCAGGGATCACCATACACAGCAATCGAGCATAATAGGTAAATCAAGTACTTGTGGGAATCAACACAATGGAGAGAGAACCCTCCGTTAGCACAAGGCAAAATGTGATAACATATGAATTATAAGGATAATTCAGAAAGTATGAGCATGATAACAATTCATAAACAATATCATAATAAATCATGGGGATCATCATGCATGGAGCAATGGTTCATTCATTTCATATGACATCTTTATCTTTCATTCTTTTCATTCATGGACCATGATGGAAAAAGGGTCATCATCAATGGTCAATAACATGGCTCATAAGAGCATCCATCTTTCCATTTGGAAAGGCATAACATTCATCGTTCCATTTTTTTCCTTTCATTTCTTTTCCTGTTCGTATTCATGTCCATGCGGACATAGTTCATTCATTCATTTTTCATCTTATCCATGGGTTGGAGGAGCTCTCCACTTCTTTAGGATATGTCTTGCGCACACGTGCAATACCTAGTCATAGCATGGGCCGGTGGGGGATTAGTGCCAAGACAATGCCCCTAAAGGGGACGGGTGACCTCGCTAAGGCGGCAACACCCGTATGGATGATCTCACTCAATGCGAAACATCCGTATGAACCCTACGACGAAAATATTTGTATGAATGACCTTGCCCAAAGGCGAAAACATTTGTAAACAGTAGGAGAAGGGGGCCTTGCCCAAGGGTAGGGGGCCTTCTCAAGGGAAGTAACTTCCCATGTAGGTAAGCATGACATTCCTCCATTTTGTTCATTATCTTTATTAACCTATTGACCTATCTTTTGATCGTAAAGATCAATGAACGCTTTTGGGAGCATGGTTGGCTCCAGGTTAATGTTCCTATATCAGATGCCACCCACCCCTAATATTCCTATTAGGAGCTACTTGTTCAAAGAGATACGAAAAGAACAATAGCGTATTCCACAATGTCTCAAGGAACATCTAAGTATATGAGTAGTGCATGCTTGAAGCCATGATGTAGCACTCACCCGAAGGGAATTGTTGAAAGTCCCATCTTTCAACATATCTGGAAGACAACTCCGCAGAGCTGCGCAGGCCCTGCATTGTAAGAGATCCCAAAATGAGACTTTGAACAGATACCAAGGGCTGTGACATGCTTTATAAGCTTGAAAGACATCAAATTAACCTGGGATTGTCCGACAGCCTAAGGTAACATCTAATTATATGTTTCAACAACCTAGTAGATGGCTGCTCGGCAAGAGATACAACCATATTCGCTAATACACTTCCCACAGCAAAGAAACGCTCTGCGGTAGCACAAATATATCGAAGCCCCACATCATCCAACAGGATTTTCTGAACAATGAATGTTGCAACCTAGAAGTTCAAGGATGCAGACCGCATAATCTAGTATTCCATATGGATTCTTCTAGGTTATGACATGTGTTGCTTTAACATAAATTTAAGAATCGACCCGAATAGAAAATTATGAATTAAGGATTAATCACACTACACAGTCAATAATCATTCTAGAGATTATTAAATTATGAAGAAAGACATTACACACAACAATCATATTCATAAAAACTAAACTAATTATTTAATTAATCAGAAGTTAGAAATTGTTCTCACAATAAAACATTTTCAACTAAAGCGGAAAGGAAAAATTATAACTAATAATCTAGATAGAGCATGAAAATTTAAAGTATCATCCTAACATAATGTAGAACAAGAAGTACTATGCAAAAATGATGACGAGCAGCTGTACAATCCTCACACGAGTCTATTGCGTAGAAGTCTTGTCCTTGGTTCTTCATAAGTACTCCTTCGTTCTTGACTTGAAAGCTTGGGGTGTAGGCCCTAGTATGATCATCTCTAACTATTAGACGTCTTTTTTTATAGGATCTCTGATTTCCAAGTAACTTGAGAACAAACCAAAATATTTTTCATGTGAAATAAGTTAAATTCGAAGTCTTATTGGTTCTGAAATCGAACAGGATAACTCCATTTCATGAGAGAGACTATCAGTGAGTCCATGAAACTGCAAAATAATACTACATCATTGGATGATATTCAAGAACCAGAAAGATGATTTCCAAAGTGAAATCGTGAAAGAGAATTCTTCATCAATCCACTAGAATCTCCGATCGATATTTTGAAGTACAGAGATACTCTTTGATCAAATGGATATTTTAAAAATCGAAATCGTGTATATCAGCTCTGTCGTGGAATCATATTAGTTAATTATTACTAGTGTCAAATAAATTTGTTTAAGCTTTAGAGAGTTAGTTCCCTTTGGTGGTGCAAACTTTAGATTTCGGCGTGAGGACGTGATCATCGTCTCGAAAAGTGGTCGAGTGAGTCAGAAAGTTAGAACTCAACACCAACAACATGCTGCCGCAACAAGCAAAGGCCAAATGGCTGAAAAGGACCAATGACCAATGAGATAAGAAACACATGCCAGGACAGACCAAGCACTGCGAAAGATAACATATGGGCACTTTGAAAAGGACATGCATTTCAATGAGGCGTATAAAAAAAATTCTTTCAAAAGAAATAAGTAATTTGATATCTAAAAATTGTTAACAGACTTAGCCTGTAAGCAATGAGCATATGCACCATCAATTCATGCAAAGGTGGCGGCGGCGAACGGAGAGAGGTAAAAAGCTTATGTCATTAGAATAACTACGAGATTCATTCGTTTGTTTCGTATTCTGATTCATTTTCATCATCTTCATCATCGTCGCTATAATCTTGGTTCGAGTCATCGTCAACAAAATTATCAAAGTTCACATCCAAGAGGTCATTTGAATTGAACTCTTCCATTGGCTCAGCGTCATCGACCAATTAAAAATTCTCAACTCCATCGGCCATATCAATCGTCTCATTCACTCTATCTTCTTGATAGTAATCATCCATGTGCACATCGTTGTGTACGGATGATGTTTCATTGTCATCTATCATTATTTTTGCTAAGAACAGTCTACTCCTCACCTTGCATGATGCCCACCATTCATCCTTGGTTCTTTTCGATGGATACTTAGTGTAGTACACTTGTTGTGCTTGTTCCACCAATACGAATGGATCATATGACCGAAGCTCGCGGGTGGATTAATTGAGTATACTTTGTATAAGAAAAGATACAAGGTTAACTTCTGTGTTAGAATGGAGACATCAGATAATGAAGAGTTCATCGGCAGAGACTAGGTCCATCTCATAATCATTTGGACGGATTAAGATAGTATTGGTGAGGAGAATGTGGAGATATCAGAAAATAGGATTTTTGAGATGTTAGCCGACCAGTTGAAGGTGATTGTCGATACGTACCAAACCTCAAAGATGGGAAAAGCAAGTGGAGGGGTTTTATGGCCTATGTTGGGGAGGTTTAGAAAACGGATGAAGGTGTTGAGGCTCATGGATAAGTTCTGATTGTAAAGATGGAATTCGATGTTGTCAGGGACACCGTCATCGTCAATGTTAGTGGAGTATTACTGTTCCAATGAACTCTGCTGGTACCTCTATGTAGAGGTCCCAACGTTTTATGAAGAATGGTAGAAGGCATGATTGATGGAGAAGAGTTCTTATGTCGTCAAATAAACCAAGAGGCTTGAGGGTTGGAAAATCTATGAACCTAGTGGAGGAGAAGTTTCTACACCTAGTATTCAGCAGGCGTTGGGCTTCCTCGATATTTTCCCGCTGTCGCATGTTGGAAGTCCATTGTAGAAGGCCGTCCGAATGTAGACAGTGTCTGATGGATTCTGACGAGCTATTAGTGCCGAATTCCGACGATGTTCGCATCCGCTTCATGTTGCCGGCCGACTTGGAAGTGTTGCGGGCCTAGGGCAAATGTGGCACGCGCCGAGAATGGTAGAGGAGAGTAGGGATTGCAAGTACGTCATATGGGTGATTTGTAGAAGATGTGGGAAAAGAAAGAAATAGTGGGTTATGTGGAGAATCGAGGCATCGTTGGGGTGGTCGTGTGGGATTGAAAAAGGTGGGCAGTTTGGTAGATATGGTACTAGATTCTGTTGGAATTCTCAACTAAATTTATGAGATGTACTTTTCAAGTGGTATCCTGATATTTTTAACCTTGTGTGGGTATTGACATGGCTGATGATCGTTTATTTGGTTGGGTTGCCTCCCTATAGCGCCTTTTTTTAAAGTCGTTGGTTCACATTTTTCAAAACTTCATTCAATAAAATGTGAACCTCCACCGCTGATGACCATCCTCGGGACCTCCAATCTTGGGAAGATAGTTTCTTTAAAGAGCTTGATAACCGATTAAGTATGCTGTGATTGTAGGAACTGCTTCAATCCATTTTGAAACATAATCAACTGCTAGAAGTATGAACTTGTACCCGCATGAAGGGGGAAAGGGTCCCATGTAGTCGACCCCCAGACATCAAATATTTCTATTTCGAGTATAGGCTGCTGGGGTGCTTCATTTCTTCTGCCTATGTTTCTAGTTCTTTGACAAGCATCGTAGGATTTCACGAAATTGATTGCATCCTTGAATAGAGTAGGCCAATAAAAACTTGTTTGAAGAACTTTAGAGGTTGTCTTCTGACATCCTCCGTGACCACCATCAGGAGATGAATGGCATTCTCATAGTATGACAAATTGTTCTTCCTTTGTTATACACCTTTGATATATTCCATCAGCACATCTTTTGAAAAAAATGGCTCGTTCTAGAAATAGTGTTTAATGTCAGAAAAGAATTTCTTCTTTTGTTGATAAAATAAATCAGGTCGTAAAACTCTTGAAGCTAAATAGTTGGCATAGTCAGCGAACCATGCGAATTGTGCTTCCTGAATTGAAAACAGTTGGTCATCAGGGAAGGAATCATCAATAGATCTATAATTGCTAGGATTATTTTCCTGCTCTAATAATTGGAGTCGAGAAAGGTGATCAACTACTAGATTTTCTGCTCCCTTTTCGTCTTTGATTTCTAGACCGACCTCTTGTAATAGAAGAATCCACCTAATCAGTCTTGGTTTGGCATCTTTTTTAGAAATCAAGTATCAGATGGCTTGATCGTTAGTATATACGATGACCTTAGAGCCGACTAGGTAAGATCTGAATTTTATCCAATGCAAATACAACTACTAAAAATTCTTTTTCTGTTGTGGCATAATTGATTTGTGCTTCGTCTAAAGTTTTGCTAGCATAGTAGATCCGTGTTGCTTCTTATCTTTCCTTTGTCCTAATACTACTCCAATAGCTCATGATTTCAAAGGGCAGAGACCAAACTGACGGTTGGATAATTGGGGCTGTCGTGAGAGCTCTTTTCAGAGTGTTGAAAAGCAATCTTCATCGAATATAAATTTTGCTTCTTTGGATAAGAGTTTTGTTAATGGCCTCGCAAATGAGAAAAAAGTCCTTGATGAATATTTGATAAAATCCAACATGTCCAAGGAAACTTCTGATTCCTTTTATGTTAGTAGGTGGAGGCAATTTTTCAATAACTTTTGTCTTAGCTTTATCAACTTCAATGCCCTTGCCTGAAATAATGTGTCCTAGGACTGCGCCTTCTTGTACCATAAAATGACATTTCTCCTAGTTCAACACTAGGTTAGATTCAGCACATCTTTGTAGTACCTTGCAGAGGTTGTGCAGACAAACTTCGAAAGTAGTGCCATACACCGAGAAATCATCCATGAAAACTTCCATTATTTCTTTGATATAGTCAGAAAAAATTGACATCATGCACCTTTGAAAGCTTGCTGGAGCATTGCATAGCTCAAATGGCATTCTTCTGTATGCAAAGGTTCCAAATGGACATGTAAAAGTGGTCTTTTCTTGATCATCTGAATATGGATTTGTCGGAATCCAGAAAACCCATCTAGATAGCAGAAATAAGAGTGGTTCGCAAGCCTTTCTAATATATGATCGATGAAAGGTAGGGGAAAGTGGTCCTTTTGAGTGGTTTGTTTAGCTTCCTAAAATCATTGCACATCCTCCACCCTGTGATAGATCGTGTGGAGATAAGCATGTTTGATTCTTTCTTTATTACAGTCATTTCACCCTTTTTTGACATGATCTGCACGGGGTTCACTCATTGGCTGTCTGATATGGGGTAGATGATTCTGGCATCCAAAAGTTTAATCACTTCCTTTTTTACTACTTCTTTCATTGCTGGATTGAGCCTTCTTTGTCCCTCAACGGACGGTTTGAAATCCTTTTCTATGTGAATGCGATGCATGAAAATAGAAGGATTGTTTCCTTTGAGATCATCCAGAGTATAGACTATTGAAGTTGATTCGATTTTAAATTTGCGCTGACAATCACTGGATATGTGAAGTCTTCTCCTAAAAATTCATATCTGGGGTTTTGAGGAAGTTTCTTAAACTCGGGTTTCTGTGGTTTCTTCGAGCTAGACTGTTGCATGAGCTCAATAGGTTGATCCTCCTGTGAGTTATCTGGGTGTTGTATCTGTGTTGAGAGCATATGACTTGTAAGAATCTTGGCTTCTTCTTCTATCCATAATGATAATTCTTGATCCTCGAGAGATACTTCTAAAGGATCAGATATATGAATAATTGATGTTACCTTATGGATTAGGGGATCTAGCTCAGGTTGGTGGTGATAATCCTCCATGTCTAGATAGTTGATAATATGATTCAACCGAAATTCGACCGTATCATCACCTATTTGAAAAGTAAGACGACTGTTTGACGTCTATTACTGCTCCTGTAGTAGCTAGAAAAAGGACTCCCTAAAAGAATGAGAGTTTGATTATCTTCATACATATCTAGGACCACAAAGTCAGCTGGTATGTAGAAATTCCCTACTTTAATCGGTATGTCTTCCAAAATTCCTTGTGGGATTTTTATGGATCGGTTCGCCAATTGGAGAGACATATTAGTGGCTTAATATTGCCCATTTCAAGTTTCCTGCATAATGAAAGTGGAATGACACTTAAGCCCCTAGATCACATAAAGCTCTTTTATTCTTCTGTTTCCAATTTCACATGGTATAGAGAAACTCCCAGGGTCCTTAATTTTCAGAGGTAGTTTGTTTTGAATTATAGCACTGGCTTCAGCAGTTAGCGCAACTATTTTGTTTTCTTGTATCCTCCTTTTCTTTGATAAGATATCTTTGAGGAATTTTGCATAGGCCGGCATCTCTTGTATGGCTTCATCGAAGGGTACGTTAATATAGAGCTTCTTTAATATTTCAACGAACTTGCCAAACTACTGATCTTGTCTGGATTTCTCGAGAGCCTTAGGGAATGGCACCCGAGTAGAATAGCTAGGAGATCCTTCTGAAGTCTGTTGCTTGGTTTCGTTCTGCTCCTTTAGCTTAGCCTCTAAGTGAGCTTCTTTATCTCATTTTGAAGCTTCCGTGTTTCCTGATGTCGCGACTTTTAATCTTGTTTTGTTGATATTTTGAATTATTTTTCCACTGCTCAAGGTTACAGCTTGAACTTGTTCTTTCAAATGATATTACTAGAAACACAGCAAGTGAGCACAACCAATTCCTTCTCTCAAATGGGATAGGTTTTTAATAAAAACAACAGATCTCTCAATTTGATTGAAATTGGATGCAAATAATAATGTTGATGTGTATCAAGCAAATAAAACTAGGGGTCAAAAGCACAACATCAGAGAACTATAATAGTAGCATTAACAGAGTATCATCACAAGGAAATCAAAATTCTTTTACCTCGACATAAGTTTGGATAAAATCAATAATAATCCTCCACGTTCTTCTTCTTCCCTTCCTCTCTTTTGTCTCATCCCCTCCTTCTCCGGCCCCCTTTTCTCCTCCTCTTCAGGCCTCTTTTTCTTTCTCCCTGTTTAGAATTCAAAATTTAAAAAGTAGTTAGTCCATTTTTTACTAGTTCAACTCCACTACCGATAATAGGTAAAAAAATGTCTCAAATATGATAAGATTTTATATCAATCTAGTGGATTTAACTATGATAATTATATGCAAAATAAGGGATGATCAATATGCCTCGACATCCTTTGTCGTCTGAGGCCAGAAGTTGGAGTCCTCAACCAACACCAAGGTACGAGCCGCTCCCGAGTGGCCCGCCCACTTCGAGTCATGATAGTCCTTCAAGATCGACCGTCGTAGACCCTCCCATCGTGGAACGTAAAGCCTACGTCCCACAGTGAACAACAGCCCATCTTCCATCCAAAATCTTCGTGACTTATGCTCCTCGATAAGTCGAAGCATCTCCACAGCCTTAGGATCCTGCTTTAATCCCTCCCGGATATGATTCTTGAAGTCCATGCGGATGGTGCTTATCATCGCAAGTTGCATCTTGCGACTTAGGGCATTGGCCACTATGTTAGTCTGCCCCATCTTGTATTCCCAAATGTAATCGAGAAGTCCTGCCATCGTGCTTGCTTCAGGCTGAGCTTCTTCTTATTCTGAAAATAAGATGTTGCTACATTGTTCATCTTCACAATGAATGCGCTCCCAAGAAGATAATGCCTCCGCATGCGCAAGCAGTGCACCACTGCGGTCATCTCCTTATCGTTGACCAAATATCGTTGTTCGGCCTCGTTGAGCTTCCGACTCTCAAAGGCCACTCGATGTCCCTCCTGCATGAGGATGCCATCCAATGCGAAGTCAGAAGCATCCGTTTGCACCTCAAACGGTTGTCCGTAGTTGGGTAGACGCAAGCACGGCTCCTTCGCCACTATGTTCTTCAGGTTCTCAAATGCCTCTGTGCATTTTTCTAACCATACCCACTTCGTGTTCTTCTTCAGAAGGTCGGTGAACGGCGTAGTCTGTCGCGAGTATCCCTCGATGAACCATTTGTAGTAGTTGGCGAGTCCCAAGAACACCGCATCTCTGGAACGTTCGTTGGCAGCTCCCAGTTGAGAATAGCTTGGACCTTCACCTTGTCCATGTTGATCTTCCCGGCTTTGATGTGGTGCCCAAGGAACATCACTTCCAGTTGGGCGAACGAGCATTTCTCCAGCTTGACAAATAGCTCGTTCTCTCGCAGCAACTTGAACACCTCCCTGAGATGCTGCACATGCTCTACGTGTGTCTCCGAGTATACCACTATGTCATCCAAGTACACCACCATGCACTTGTCCAATAGTGGGTGAAAGATCTTGTTCATAATCATACAAAAGGTTGTCAGTGCGTTCATGAGGCCGAAGGGCATCACCAAGAACTCGTATCATTCATACCTCATCACACACGTAGTCTTGTCTTCATCCCCTTCCGTAATCCTCACCTGCCAATAGCCGGATCTCAAGTCCAACTTAGAGAAGAACCTCGCTTTCCCTAGTCGGTCGAAGAGATCTCCGATTAGCGGGATCGGCTACTTGTTCCGCACGGTAATCTTGTTGAGTGCCCTGTAGTCAATGCACATCCGCATCGACCCGTCTTGCTTCCTCTGAAATAGGATCGGCGCCCCATAGGGTGCCTTCGAGGGCTTGATGAACCCAGCTTTTTCAGCAACTCGCTGAGTTGTTTCCAAAGCTCCTCTAGCTCCGAAGGTCCCATGCGATACGGCCCCATAGCCGAAGGCTTAGCACCTGGTACCAAGTTGATGATGAGATCGATATATCGACAAGGAGGAAGTCTGCTTGGCAACTCTAGTGGCATTACATCCTTGTATTGCTCCAGAAGCCTTTCTAGTTCCTCTGGGACACCTTAAACCTTGATGCCGACTCATTCAACTTCAAGGCAGCTAAGTAGGTGACCTCCTTCCTATGCATGCCCTTCACGTTGGCTCTCGTCATGGCAACTTCGTGTGATGCTTCCTGAGATAGAAAACATAACCCCTCCCAGGAAAGTTTCACCTCACGGAACGCATCCAAGAACTCAGTGCCCAGGATGAACCGATGGTCATCCATGTTGACGATTGTCATGGTGAGCGCTTCTTCCCAATCTCCCACCTTCGCGTGGACGTCCTTGGCCATACCAAGGATCGGTTGGGAGATCGCGTTCACGGTCTTGATCAGGCCTAGTTCCTTGACATACGCCATGCCAAGTGGTGCCGCTTCCCTTGAATCCATGAAGTTGTGCGGGGCTCCAATATCTACCAGAGAGGTCGAAGTGTGGCCATTCACTACGATCTCCATGAACATCAGGCCCTTTGCGGTCTTCTTCACTTCCTTCGTCGGGAGTGTTGCGGCAGTAGTCGTCAAGGCCATAATAGAACCCATATGTTCAACACTCTGCTCGGTGTCTGAGGTAGACGCCATGGTCGAGAGACCCACCTTCTTGTCGCACTCCCTCACGTAGTGTGGCCCTCCACAGACGAAGCATCTGACCATCTTTTTGGTGTCACCTTTCGATGTCATTGCCTTCTTATCTCGCTTATCGTTCTTCTTGCCACCTGGTCGAGCTTCATCCTGCGTCGCCTTGCCCTTATCCTTAGCTTGCGCGCTAGGATCTTAGTTTGCTAAAAATTCCAACAAAGCTTCAGCAGCGACCAATGCTTCCTTCATGGTCGTTATCTTTTGATGTCTCAACTCTTGAGCCACCCATGGTTTCAATCCCCGAAGGAAAAAGAACAACCATGTTGACTCCTCCATGCTTTCGGGCATTTCCAACATAATCGGTTGGAACTTTTTGATATATTCCCTCACAAGACCCGTTTGCTTGAGAGAGGTCAACTTGTTCATAGCCACTTCTTGTGTATTGCTGAGGTAGAATTGCTTCTTCAATTCCACCTTGAAGTCTGCCCAAGACTATCGCAGTCTCGTCATCTTCCTCCATCCGAAGCCACCACAAGAGCACACCATCCACCAGATAGCGCATGGCCATGTTGATATGGTCCTTCTCGACCACGATCTTGCTCATCTTGAAACCCTTTTCAAGACACCAAGAAAAATCATCGATGGTCGTTGCCTCTCGCGCACTATCATATTTCTTCAGTTCCGGTCCCAAGAACTTGGGCACCGTAGTCCTCGATCGCAATCCTCCTACGTCGAAGAGTAGGCCTTTGAGCAGCAACAGATTTGTCTTGAAGGACTTCATCCGTGCATCCATAGCTTCTCCTATGGCTGCAATGCGGCTGACCAGCTCCTAGTGCGCGGCTACTCCCTGCTTCAGTGCCAAGATATAATCTTCGGCCACGGCTTCTAGACTATGGACCGCCTCGTCAGTCTCCCGAAGACTTAGATCCAACGCCTCCATATTCTTCTCAATTTGGTTGCCTGGGTCTCTGGACTTTGCTCATGTATTCTTCTTCTTTTCCCCACCGTTCGCACCTTGGACTCGACCTCGTGCCGTGTCCTCGGCTTCCATTAAGCGGCTTTTGCTCGAAGCACCTTCTTCTCCTGACATAGTTAGAACATAAGCTCTGATACCACGTTGTCACGCCCTTACGGTTCAAGTATGAAACACCAGACTGCGGCTCGGCCAAACCCTGCTCGGTCGCCGATCAGCCCCCTTTTAGATGAGCCTTGGACCCCGGCCGTACACACCCAAGATGCACAACGAAACACCGGCCCAGGAAGAAGAGAGACACACTAAGACTTTAGAGAATAACTAGAGAATATTATTGAGCAATCTCATATTGTCCAGATTGGTTTACAAGCCTAGGAGTACATTGATGCGTAAAATGATGTAGCAAACTAAAATCGCTAGCAAGTGCACTAATCGCTCAAGTAATATAGAAAATAGGAGTAAGAGTGTCGAACCCACAAGAAATATTATTAATAAAATATCTAAATTTATAAATTAATAAGAGAGGAAAAACATGGATTTTGAAACTATAAAATAAAATAAAGAAAATAAGATAATAATAAGATAAGATAATGGTGTTGAAGTTAGGCCTTAGGATGAAAATAGATAGGATAAATATTTGAACCATAAAAAATAAATTTAATCTTTAAAGATGGATTAGTCTCCTTAAAGTAATCTAACATGACAAACTTGCGGTCTCCACAACTGGCATCCCTAACTTAAACATGTAGAACTATCTTAATTTAATAAGAATTGAAGTCTCCACAACTGGCATCCCATCAAATCATATTAATATTAAGACACAGTAAATTGGATTCCCTAAATTATTAATCACTCCACAAATTGGTATAGATTTAATAGACCATACAAACTTGATTCTCCACACACTAGTTATCAAATTTATGTCAATTATTAATTTCATATAAAATCAATTAAAATTAGTATCATGAATTCTGAAATAAAACACTCCACAAACTGGCATAGCCTAATTCAAAAATCCAATTAACTAATATAAAAGCATTAAGCACAATTAATAATTGATAAAAAATGATTAAAATAAATAAAATAGGGTCCAAACATTTCCCTTCAATTAATAATCTCCTAAAACAAAAGATATAAAAACATCGAGTTCATCCTAGAAATATTGGAGAGATAATAAAATACAAATGATAAAAATTGGAAGAATTACACCCAAATAGATAAAGGTCGAAGCTTCAGATCACGGGCAAATAGTCGGGCAGCCTCTCCGACTTGATCAGAGTCGCGATCAACCTCCGGCCGTCGCACCTTCTCTCCTTTCGATCGTAGTCTGCAGACTCTCGACTCGCCGTAGAAGAAAACCAAACTTCAAAGCACCCGTGGGGACGATGGCTTCCTCCTCTATTTATAGGTGCAGACAGACTTCAAGTTGATCACGGTCTTGAATATTGTACGGCCAGCTTTAAATTCGTGAGATAAACTTTACGTCATCGATAAAACTTTGGTTAATGATAAAAGGTTAACCATTTTGCGCCTCTTCGTTCTCGGCCACCAAATGATATCGACTTGGTATGATACCTTTTTGCGTCCAATTTCTTGGCCGGTAATATGTTAAAGATAAAACCTTTGGATTTTGTGGCTGATAAGCTTGATCGATGATGATGCTTTGCCCAAGATAACTTGGAGTTCACGGTCGATACACCTTGGTTAATGATAAACTTTTGCGTTGGAGTTCTCGACCGATAATATTGATTCTCGGTCGATAATATTGATTGATGATATTTTGCCCAATTTGATAAGATCACGGCTGCAAAGTCCATTATCGCCTAATGATTGATAAAATGTGCGCCAAAGATAATCCAAATTGCGGCCGATAATCACATTGCATCTGAATTGCGACTGTATTGTCCATACTTCATTTAACTTGATAAAATATAATCCCCTGGATAATTGTGTATTCGGCTTTTCCTGCAAAATAGTTATCAAAATTAATAATTGATAAATATGGAATTATGACTAAAAGTGATCTAAAATGATGCATGCCAAGATTAAATTATAGAAAAATTAACTAAAAAAATAATCTAAAGTATGTTATATTTTGCATGCATCATACATGTCCTTTTATAGGAACACGAAGCACCAACTCCTACTCTAACTATGGACCTATTCCTATCAAGCATGCAAGCCGTTTCTGTAGAAAAACCTCCTTGTAGTAGGAGTAGAAATCCACCCTCCAGAAGTCCATGAAGAATTCGGCCAGGTCCCAGCTCCTTCTCAAACTCAAATTGGCCAGGCACCCAGCCTAGCTCCCGCCATGTCAGGGGTGCCCCCGGGGCACGCCTTCTAGGACAGACCGAGTCCTACATAGACTCGGACTGCTCTCTTGTGGCCCCAACAGTCCTTCCATCTTCTTATGCATAGATCTTCAACTCCAAGTGGCTCTCGATCCAGAAAGAAGGTCCGGCCATGCCCAAGTTCTATTCGACCTAGGAGAGGGCCGAACTCCTATTCCGATTAGGAGTAGGAATCCTTCCGACCTTGCACTTCTCCATGCACTCGTCCTTCTACTCACGATAAGAGTCCAAGCCTTCAACCTCCAGAAGCTCCTCCCTCCTCGTTGGATCTTCGGAGTGTCATCCAACTCCTATTCCTACTGGGGGTAAGAGTTGTCCCTGCCGCGCCCGCCTACTCGCGCCCGTGGCCACGCTTGCTCGGGGCACGTCCCCAACGGTCAAGGGTGACACGATGCTCCGTCACTCGAAGGTGAATGAGAATATACATACCATTGTCGGTAAAATACAATTATTCTCTCAGGAAATGCTAACAGTGCAGGGCATAGTAATTTCCAGCGACAAGTAACAATATTCTTTAATTGGGTTCATTATTATCACAATCATCAAGCAGTTTACGTCGCTCAGTCTTCATATTTTAACTTAGTTACGACTGTCCATGCAATTCATGTATCTAGGTTCATATACAATCATCAATCAGTAATACATAATAGTAAATACCTTAAATATAACATAAATCAGTTTTTTGATCTGTCACGATCGTGATAGGGATCGTCACAACCGTGACAAAAACCCAGCGTCCTTATGCCCCTCTGTTACGGTCGTGATCGATAGAGTCACGGTCGTGACAACGATTGTCATGGGCATGACAAAACGATGGATTTCACCCCATCTTTTTGTCCTTCTGTCAAATGATCACTATGAGTCAAACTCAACAGAATTTGATCAATCCTTTTTTCTGTCGTTAACGGGCATTTCGGGACTTGGCATGGCCGTTCGAGCATCCTGGAAGTCCAATCCTCCACTCGAAATTCTAGATTTTTGAGATTAAAACTCCACTAAAAAATAATTTAAAATATCATAAATATTTCAGTATGATCTCTTAACATCTATGCATCATATAACACATTAAAACATGCAATTTTCATTCATTAACAAGATTTAGGGCTTTTTACTATAAATTCATACAACTAGCAAAAACTATTCTATGCATAGTATTCTGGCAGCAGACACTAAAATATTAATAACTTAATTTATTATTGGTCTTTTCAATTGATTCTAATTTTCAACACAAATATAACACGAACATCTAACTTGTGAATAAATTTCAAATGCTAATTCAATTTTTTTCAATTTATGATAATTTTTACAATTTCGTCTCGCTGTTATCAAGATAGCATGATATTAGTCCGATATTTGGATCATATGGGATGAAACAAATTTATCTGGAAACTAGACTTCTAGGGTTTTGCATCCATATATTATTTGTAATTTGTGGATAAGTAAAATCTACCAAAATAATTATTACAAAGACAGTCACGAATTTTGGCAGATTAAGATGTAACCCTTAATCGTGTAACACACAAACCTAACCATCATATCTATACAATTCCAAGCATGAAAACCGAATCAGATTTAGAGACATATGAAATCCCACAATCACAATTCGTACCAAGAACTAGGGTGTTCTTGGATCTCCCAATCTAATCATGCAAACATTGAGAGGGAAGAGAAAGGTTTGGATCCCCTTTACATACCTTTCAATCCTAATTTTCTCTTCTCTTTTGTCCTCTTCTTCTTCGTCCTCCTCTTTGTACCTCCTCTTAATCCTCCTCCAAACCTGGCCGTCAGGTGCACATGTGAGGAAAAAGGGTTTCTAGAAGGAGTTTGGGCATTAAATGGGGGGGGGGGGGATCATGATGGTTCTGGCCCAAAAGACCCCAGGTGTTACAATAAAATATTGCACATATTATTGACTTAATGCATATGATTTTGATTTACCTCCTTCTCCATTCTTAGAAAACAAAATGTTCCTAGATATTTTGGAAAGAGAATAAGAGTATGTGGATCAAAAATTTGATCCATATATATATGAGATTGGATCATTATTTGACGGCACACAAATAAATAGAAAATTTGAAACTGCTAAATAAATTCAATAATGACCCATATATATGAGTCAGATTTTGGCCCACATAATCCTTATTATCCAAAAGGGAAGGGATCAGAATTAGTTTCCCGTTACTTTCAAGTTTGCAAGGTAACAAATAATCCAACCTAAGAATGGTTTTAAATTAAAGTGTTATTTCTTTTAACACTTAGGGCTTGTTTCAATCTAGAATTTTGAGAGTGTGATGGTATAAGGAAGTATAACTCTTTTTTGGATAATGAATTATATTATTTAATATATTAAAATTAACACAAAAATATTTAAGTTTGTATTAAATGCAAAATATACTACTAAAATTTTAAAGTTATTAAATTAGAGTTCGATAATGTAATAGAAATGTATGAAATTTTATACAAAAAAATATTATATCTATAATAAAAGAATTGATAACATATGAATTAATTATATAAATAAAAAATGGACTCCACGGTCGCCTACGATTTTTTCAAGTTGGGCCCTAATTTTAAAGGGTGAATTTTTATTTATTAAAAAACACCCTAAATCATATTTGAACCCCTATGTTTTTTTTATTTTTTTTATTTAGTTTTCTTTTATCGGCTACATTTTTTTGTCGAGTTTTTCTTACACCTCTAATATCATAGTTCATGAACTGTTGAAAAAGTAATTCTAAAAACATAAATCATACTTAACCAAAAGGGATTAATGGCCATGCTACTCATTAAAATTGGTAGTGATGTGCCCCCTAAACTTGAAGGTGTTTGATCGAAGTTAGATGGTGCATCGTGGTGTGTGGTTCGAGCGCACTTTAAGAAGCGATTCAAACATAGATCAAGGAATTCAAAAGTAGTGTTTTTAAAATTGGACCGCATTGGCCAGTTCAATCAGTTAAATCAGGTGGTTTGATCTAGTTCAGCAAAGAAAACCATTTGGACAAAAATTGGATTGAACCGGGTCAACCCAATCAAAATCAGTTTGGACCGGTTCAACCCAGTTTTTTTCAAAATAAAATAAAATAAAATAAAGCTGAATATGTATAGAAAAAATTAAAAAAATAACTAAAGATTATAGTAGGAAATGTGGAAGAATAGGAAGGAGAGAAAAAAAGGATGACATATTTGAATAGTATACTATAATATATTATATTTTATAGGATGAAAGTAAAAAAGGATATTAATAATATAGAAAGTATATTTGAATTTGAAAATAAAAGGTGAAAATAGTAATAAAATAAATTTAAACAAAAGAGAAATTGAACTTAAATAAAAAAATGATAAATTTTAAAATAATATATATTAAGAATATGAAATATAAATATATTATAGATTTTATAGGATGAATTTAAAAAAGGAAATAAATAATATGGAATGGCAATTTAAATTTAAAATGAAATATGAGAAGATAATAATAAGAAAAGATTCAAGCAAAAAATAAAACTATTCATGACATTATTAAACATTGTCTAATGTGAATCGTTATAAATAATTTTGAAATCACTATGAAACCTTGAATTACTATTATTGATATCATAATTATTGTCAACTTTCAACCCATAGTTGTCAAACAACATTTATCGTTATAAATTTTTGTCCTCGATTGCAATTTTTCATATTTGGAAAGTGATTTTTACTCATCATTATCTACCACATCTCATCTAGGGAGACTGATTAAATCATCATTGTCACTTCTTTATAAGTGAAATGATTTTCCATTTCGGACTTTAGTACGTCCATTAATTTTGGAAGTTTAAAGAGTTGTGAAAAAGCTTCTCGAAAGATTATTGGAATGATGCATCCTTTGGTCATCTATCGAGTACTTTAATTGGATGTTCTTCAATCATGAAATGTTGATTGGATGTATAACGAATGAATGATTAGAGGGGGACGCCTTTCTGATCCTCAATCGCGAACTCGAATTGACATTTTAACATTGTAAATCAATTAGAGAGGGAAAGTCTTGTTCACAAATTCCATTGTTACTCACAATGATTGTCATTCTTACGAATGATAGTAATAGTCTTTGACCTATGGACATGTAATAATAGATGCTTACTTTATCGTTCCCTTTATCCAATGTGTTATGTTCTTTTGCTTGTCATGATAGACTCATATAATTGTCGAAATACTACCTATTGTCCTTGTTATCCATAAAGTTTGTTAAATATATGAAATTTCTTTGCAATTAGTTTTCCACTCATAACCTTGGTATTTATCTTTATGCGAACTTTGTATAAAATTAACCATGGGTAACAAGATTAGATGCAATAATTAATATTTTTATGAAATTTTAAATATGCACATTTGAGAATATTATTATTGAAAGAATTTTAATAAACTAATGAAGTCGAAAGAATATAATAAATGTAGGATTATTTTGAAATGTCAAGAAAAACAAAATGGAGATCACAATAGCGAATTCACAAGAAAAGTTGTGTCCAAAATATATAGGTCCATATGAGATTTAACATGTATTGGCTTAACTATTTATTTATTTAGTTCTACCACCAGAAATATTGTGTATTCATGATATCTTCAATGTTTCTATGCTTCGATGATATTTGTAACGCCCCCAAATCGCACCCCGCCACGTGGCAGAATACGCTTCGGAGACGCTACGGATCATCCTTACGTGTACATCATGTTGACTGAAATAAAGACTTTGACTAGTCAACTCATCAAAAATAAATGCGGAATAACTAAATCATCACTAAGAATAAAATAGAGTAACATCTTGAAATGCGAGAAACTAATAACTGACTTCATAGGAGTCCAAAGGAAAGCTAATACATCCAATGCTAAAAAGAAAGGGAAAAGCTATCCTTCATCTAAAGGACTCGATAATCATGTGCAGCCACCTACGAGCTCGATCTGTCACCGTTGGCCACCATCATCATTGAGACCTTGGCCTGCATTTAAGAACATGCAGGGGAGAAACCTCCCTATGAGTTTTACAACTCAGTATGAAAGTAAGATAAATATCATAGTAGGATCATGATGCTAGGCATGAATCATAAAGGTAACATCATCATCTGATAGGAAAGTGAATCATGATCATAAATAGAATGATAGGAGCATGCATAGGAACATATGAATAAGAGATCATAAATAATCATCATCAGTAAAAGGCAAAAGCCAAACATCATAAGAGAATTCTTTGTTCATATGTGTTCATCTTCTTCTTCATCTTAATTTCATCTTTGACTTATTTGGGATATATTTCAACCCACGGGGAGGCCTGCCTCAACCCGTCCATCATCATCATCATAAATGGCAGAGCCAGCCCATAACTGAAAAAGTCAGCCCATAATTGGTCGTCACCGGTCCATCATAAAAAGAGCTCTTCATTTAACGCTTTACATCTTTTATCTTGCATCTTTTAATTAAACAAAACATATTTTGATAAGAACTTTAAAATAGGATAAAGGACATAATCATGGAGAGTAAATCAGGAATAAAATTGACATCATCATCATACATAGATCAGGATTAATCACATGGAATAAGGATTAAAAAATCATAATCATATGCTTAATCAGATCAAAACCCAGGCCGAGTAGGGACAAATCTGGGCCGAGTAGATCGGTCATCTTCTTTAAAAAAATCAGAGTGGAGCCGGGTTCGGGTTACACCCGGGCCGGGTCGGGCGTCATCGAGTCGGAGCGGCTGTCTCGCCCGACTATTTTCCGTACGCAGAACTCGGCCCGGGTCATCCTCAACTCGGGCCGGGTTCATTTGGTTGCAGAGCTCGGAGAGCGTCGGCAATGGCAGATCCGGACCGAGTTCATCTTACGCAAAAAAAATTGTGCGGACGCGCAGTCGCGTTTCGTTCGTCCTTTTCCGACGATGACCGACACAGTTTAACATCATAGAATATTGCACAGTAACCAGGAACAACCTAGAACATGCCTCAAGTCTAAAACCAAGATTCTATTACGAATCTATCCTAGTTCCATACCTCGAAATTTCTGTCCGAGAAATTTTACTGCTGTTTTCTTCTTCCTCTTCTTCTTCCTCTTCTTCCTCTTCCTCTGCCCGCTCCTCTCTGTCCAGATGTGCGTCCGGCGTCGTCCGCTGTGTCCCCTGTAAGGCGGCGACCGTCAGGAACAAGAAGAACTAAAAAGGGCGCACGTAGAGGAGAATTAGGATCCGCTTCGTGAGAAAACGAAAAGAGGGTTTTGATTTGATTTGGCCTCATATTTATAGGGAGAGGATCAGAGTTTAAATCAGAATTTAGCTTCTCCCTGATCAAATCAAATCCAACTCAGATTTTATCCTCTCTTTATTCCCCTTTTTATCTTTTTCTTTTATTCTTTTCTTTTCCCCTTTTTCTGTTAAAATCCCGGGCGTTACATCATAAACCCCTTAAAATAAAATTTGTCCTCGAATTCAGTCAGAAGTCAGGACTTACCAAAAAGTGCGGGAAATTCCATTCGCATCTCAGACTCGAATTCCCAGGTTGCTTCGTCACTTCGGTGATGGCTCCAATCCACCTTGACCAGTGGTATATCTTTGTTGTTGTGACGTTGAACCTTTGTCTCTAGAATCTGGATGGGTTGCTCCTCATAGGTCAGGTCATCTTTGAGGTTGAGTTCTTCATATCTTATTACATTTGCGTCATCATGTTTATACTTCTGCAGCATAGAGACGTGAAACACGTTGTGAACTCACCCATAGGATGGAGGTAAGGCTAGTCTGCAAGCACCCTCTCCAACTAGCTCAAGTACTTCAAATGGACCAACATATCTTGGGTTGAGCTTTCCTCTTTTACTGAACCTCATCACTCCCTTGGTTGGGAAAATCTTCAGGAGTACTTGATCACCTGTCTGAAAACCTTGTTCATGTCGTCCTCTGTCAGCATAAAACTTTTGTCGAGCTTGGGATGCCTTCATCCTTTCTTGTATCAGCTCGACCCTTGTTGAATATTCCTCTGTCTTCTTCAGTTCTTTATCATCCAAAATCTTCCTCCCACCTACCTCATTCCAGCATGCAGGTGAACGACATCGTCTCCCATACAAGGCTGCAAAGGGAGTCATACGAATGCTGGAATGATAATTATTATTATAGGCAAACTCAATGAGTGGTAGGTGATCATCCCAGTTACCCTTCCAGTCAAGGGCACAAGCTCTTAACATGTCTTCAACTGTTTGGATGGTCCTTTCAGTCTAACCGTCTGTGGATGGAATGTCGTACTGTAATTCAGCCTCGTTCCGAAAGAGTCTTGTAGGCCTCTTCAGAATTTGGCCGTAAACTTTGGATCCCTGTCTGATACAATAGAGGTGGGGATCCCATGAAGTCTGATGATCTCTTGTACATATAGATCCATAAGGCTCTGCACTGATTGCTTTGACTTTATGGGTAGAAAGTGTTCAGACTTCGTTAACCGATCCACCACTACCCATATAGCATCATGTCCCTTCTGGGTGCGGAGTAAACATGTTATAAAATCCATAGAAATGTCTTCCCACTTCCACTGTGGAATGGCGAGAGATGTGATCTTTCCATAGGACTTCTGATGTTCCACTTTTACCTGTTGGCAGCCAGGCACTTGGAAACATACTCTGCAATTTCTCGCTTCATATCATTCCACCAGAAGGTTCTTTGCACATCCTTGTACATCTTAGTGCTGTCCGGATGGATCGCGAACTCAGACTTGTGGCATTCATCCATCACTTCCCTTTTAAGAACTTCATCACTTGAAACCCATAGACGATCTCTATACCGGATTCCACCATCTGCTGAGAGCTTAAAATCCTCTTATTCCTTCTGACATCTTCCTAACATTTTCGTATACTTAGGATCTTGGGCTCGAGCCTTAATGAGCTTATCCACCAAATTTAGCTGTATCCGGTGCATCATTAGTACTGCTCCATTCCTTCCAGGTCTTGGCTTCCATAGGCTTAGCTCTTTCATCATCTTATACATACCCATCATCGTGTGAGCTAGTGAGCCTTCCCACTTGCGGCTGAGTGCGTCTACAACTGAGTTCGCCTTACCAGGGTGGTAATTAATGGAGAACTTATAATCCTTCAAATATTCCATCCATCTTCGTTGTCGCATATTAAGGTTTCGCTGTGAGAAGACGTACTTGAGGCTCTTATGATCGGTGAACACCTCAAACTGTACTCCATATAGGTAGTTTTCGCCAAATCTTCAACGCGAAGACTACCGCTGCAAATTCCAAGTCATGAGTCGGGTAGTTCACCTCATGTTTCTTTAGCTGCCTAGATGCGTATGCGACCACTTTTCCATGTTGCATGAGCACGCATCCCAGTCCTGTGCCGCAAGCATCACTGTACACCACATACCCCTCTGTACATTTCGGAATGGTGAGTATAGGTGCAGTAGTCAGTCTAGCCTTCAGTTCTTGGAAACTGTCTTCGCATTTCTATGTCCATATATACTTCACTCCTTTCTTCGTTAGGTTCATCAAGGGAGATGCGATCTTTGAGAAATCCTCGATGAACCTACGGTAATAGCCTGCCAATCCGAGGAAGCTACGGATTTCAGTGGCGTGCTTTCGCCTTGGCCAGTGGGATACCGCTTCTACTTTGGAAGGATCCACAGAAATACCTTTCTTCGAGATTATGTGTCCAATGAACATAATCCGGTCAAGCCAGAACTCACACTTGGATAGTTTTCCGTATAACTTATGCTGCCTTAACTTTTTCAAAACTATCTTCAAGTGTTCCTTGTGTTGTTCTTCATTCTCCGAATAGATCAGGATGTCATCTACGAAGACGATGATAAACTGGTCCAGGTATGATCTTAACACCCGCTCACGAGATCCATGAAAGCTACAGGGGCATGCGTTAGTCCAAAAGGCATCACTAGAAATTCATAGTGATCATACCTTGATCGAAAAGTCGTCTTCTGTACATCTTCATCGGCTACTCTAAGCTGGTGGTACCCACTTCGTAAGTCAATCTTGGAAAACATCGCGGCATTGGAAAGTTGGACGAATAGGTCATCGATCCGCGGTAGAGGGTACTTGTTTTTTACTGTGACTTTGTTTAGCATCCGGTAGTTGATGCACAGTCTTAGAGAGTCGTCCTTCTTCTTAACAAAAAGCACTGGAGCACCCCAAGGAGATACACTCGGCCTGATAAATCTTTTGTCTAAAAGTTCCTGAATTTACTTTTTTAATTCATGCATCTCAGCCGGTGCCATCCTGTAGGGGGCCTTCGAGATCGGGGCAGTGCCTAGAAGGAGATCGATCCGAAAATCAATCTCTTTTGAAGGTGGTAATCCGGAAATGTCGTCAGGAAAGACATCCGAAAATTCCCGTACTACATTCAATTGTTGTAGTTGGGTCCATGGTTGTCCGTCGTCATCACATTTGCAAGAAAACCTCTGCATCCCTTCTGTATCATCCTTTGTGCTTTCAGGGCAGATATGATAACCTTCTCATCCCTTCCTGTGGTACCTCTAACGGTGGCTTTGTGTTCACCTTGGGCACCAATGATCACCTTCTTCTGTTTGCATAGTACGATTACGTCATGGTAGGATAGTCAATCCATACCAAAAATGATATTGTAGTCCGTCATGGGGATGATTACCAGATCAGCAGAAAAGTTCTTGCCATGTATCTCTACTGGTACCTCCGGAAGGTACTTGGTGGCGTAGAACATTCCCATAGGAGTAATTATCTCCATAGGGTGACTTATATTATGTAGAGGCAAACTTAGAGTAGTAGCACAATCTTTAGATATAAAAGAGTGTGATGCACCCGAATCAAATAGCACTGTAGTAGGAAGACTGGCTATAGACAATGTACCTCTAATGACTTCGGCGTCCGCCGGTACTGCATCTTCTTCTAAGTGGAAAACTCATCCACACACCATGTTGTTTCCACGCTGAGCAGTGCGGGTTCATCCTTCTTAGTAGGACAATCATGAATGAAATGTCCTTGTTGACCACAGTGCAGGCATACCCCAACCTTCATCCTACACTCTCCAATGTGGAACCTCCTGCAGTGGGGACAGGCATGCGCTTGCTGCTGGGGCTGCAAAAAGGGGTCATAACTTAATTCTTCTTCATCATAAACATCTTTTAACTTCATATTCATTATCTTTACCTGATATTGGGGCTGTTGTTGGCGGTTAACCTCACGAAGCTCATAAGGCCTTGCCCGGTTATCCCGACGTTGCTTTTTATGGTCGGGTCCTCTTCGATTCCGACGACGATCATTCTATCGAGGCTTATTCTGAGCAAGGGGTTGCATGGGAGCCTTTCCTTTTACATCCTTCAATTATTATTGTTCTCTAGCATAATTCCTCTCCATCGTGGTTGCCAACTCTACTGCCAGGCTCACATTAGCACATTGGCCAGCTAAGGTGCTAGTCTTGATGGTTGGGTTCAAGCCTTGACAGAAATGGTTCGCCTTCTGTCTGTCACTCATCTTGAGAGTGTTATACTTCTCCAAACGAATGAACTTGACATAGTACTGAGCCACTGTCATCTGATCCTGACTCAATTGTAGGAACTCCCTCTGCTTCAGTGCACGCTAGTATGGTGGAAAATAGCGTGCCTCAAATGCTTCACAGAAACGTTCCCAAGGAACGTCGTTCTGTCCATCATACTGTGTGTCAATCACATCTCTCCACCAGTTCAAAGCATCCTCAGTAAGTACGCTGGTGGCGAATAGAACCTTCTTTTCTTCACCATAATTCATCTATTGCAGCTTCTCTTTAATCGTCCTCAGTCATCTCTCACCCTTGTCAAACTCGCCCAAACCATCGTACTCCGGAGGGCATAACTTCATGAATGCTTGAATAGTGTCCTTAGAGGACACTGGTGGCGTAGGCTGCACAGAAGGAAGCTGCACCGATGGCGTCATCACGAGTACAGCCTGAACCGATGGTGTAGGTACTAGCGAAATCGTTGGTGCCCGTGATGGTGGGGGCTACACCAGTGGGGACTGCATAGTCGGCTCCACAGCTCGAGCCTGACTCATCTGAACATCATTCGGGTTCGTCCCCTCTTGTAGTGGATTTCTCATCCCGCCGCTATTTCAAAGTCGCCTCCGACCCCAAGCTCTGGTAACAGGTGCACGGCGTGGAGGCATCTACATCATCATACATTATCATCTTAGAAAAATATGTTACATCTTAAGAGACAAGATAAACTTACTTGACTTCAGGTGGCGCGGTGACTAATCATGGCGCTTGCACATGGACTTGACATCGTACTTTAGGACATGAGAATGGCCTAACTTTAGGCTCTGATACCTAACTGTAACGCCCCCAAATCGCCCCCCGCCACATGACAGAATACGCTTCGGAGATGCTATGAGTCATCCTTACGTGTACATCATGTTGACCGAAATAAAGACTTTGAATGATCAACTCATCAAAGATAAATGCGGAATAACTAAATCATCACTAAGAATAAAATAGAGTAACATCTTGAAATGCGAAAAACTGATAACTGACTTCATAGGAGTCCAAAGGAAAGCTAATACATCCAATGCTAAAAAGAAAGGAAAAAGCTATCCATCATCTAAAGGACTCGATAACCATGTACAGCCACCTACGAGCTCGATTTATCACCGTTGGCCACCATCATCATTGAGACTTTGGCCTGCATTTAAGAACATGCAGGAGAGAAACCTCCCTATGAGTTTTACAACTCAGTATGAAAGTAAGATAAATATCATAGTAGGATCATGATGCTAGGCATGAATCATAAAGGTAACATCATAAGATAACATCATCATCTGATAGGAAAGTGAATCATGATCATAAATAGAATGATAGGAGCATGCATAGGAACATATGAATAAGAGATCATAAATAATTATCATCAGTAAAAGGCAAAAGTTAGACATCATAAGAGAGATTCTTTGTTCATATGTGTTCATCTTCTTCTTCATCTTAATTTCATCTTTGACTTATTTGGGATATATTTCAACCCACGGGGAGGCCTGTCTCAACCCGTCCATCATCATCATCATAACTGGCAGAGCCAGCACATAACTAACAGAGTCAGTCCATAACTGTCCGAGGACAGCCCATAACTAGTCGTCACCAGTCCATCATAAAAAGAGCTCTACATTTAACGTTTTACATCTTTTATCTTGCATCTTTTAATTAAACAAAACATACTTTGATAAGAACTTTAAAACAGGATAAAGGACATAATCATGGAGAGTAAATCAGGAATAAAATTGACATCATCATCAGCATACATAGATCAGGATTAATCACATGGAATAAGGATTAAAAAATCATAATCATATGCTTAATCAGATCAAAACCCGGGCCGAGTAGATCGGTCATCTTCTTTAAAAAAATCAGAGTGGAGCCCGAGCCGGGTCTGGTCATCATCGAGTCGGAGCGGCCATCTCGCCCGACTATTTTCCGTACGTAGAACTCGGCCCGAGTCATCCTCAACCCGGGACAGGTTCGTTTGGTTGCAGAGCTCGAAGAGCGTCGGCAATGGCAGATCCGGGCCGAGTTCCTCATTTACAATATAGCAAAATGTTATATGTTAGCTCTTTTATTTATCTCAAGCAAAGATTATTACTATTATTATTATTATTATTATTGAAACATATCTTGAGCTATGAAAAGTATTTATGATATGTTTCAATGATTTTGTGTGAGATGGAGTAACCTTCTACACGAAAATATTTTCAGGGAACAATGCTTGTGAAGTTAAAATAAGTTTTACTTGATAATGATATGTGATTATGACATATATATTTTGATATTGTTAAACTCAATGTATTATATGTTAGCTCTTTTATTTATCTCAAGCAAAGATTATTATTATTATTATTATTATTATTATTATTATTATTATTATTATTGAAACATATCTTGAGCTATGAAAAGTATTTATGATATGTTTCAATGATTTTGTATGAGATGGAATAACTTTCTACACGAAAATATTTTCAGGGAACAATGCTTGTGGAGTTAAAATAAGTTTTACTTGATAATGATATGTGATTATGACATGTGTATTTTGATATTGTTAAACTCCATGTGTTTATTGGTCATGCTATTTTAAAAAGGTCTTTAGGACCGCATTTGATATATATTAAGTATTTGGGGCATATATTATGTGTCTTTGCCCTTTAGAGGCTGCTCTTCGTGCACGTATTGACTCATGATTTGCTATGCGTATGTGAAACTCTCGATTGTGAAGCTCTACTTAACTCTATGACACATAATCATGGATGGACACATATTGACCCATGATTTACTCAGCATATCCGACACTCTTGATTATGAAGCTCTACTTAACTGTATAACATATAATCATAGAGCGATACGTATTAACCCATGATGAGTATGTGCGATGACATATGTGTGGAGTTTAACTATGAATATGTTGATATCTTAAATAATTTTTATTTATGTAAAAGTTCATATAATTTAAAAACTTATGTGATATGAGTTATGCTTTAAATGTCTTTCATATGAAAGAAATATGATTATTTAAATATTATATGCACTCGTATTGTTCCCTTTTATTGTACTTTTATTTTCACTCACTGAGCAAATGATTGTTGCTCGCATTGCCCTTATTGAATTTTTCATATAATTCTAAGTTCTCGAGTTGAATCGATTCCAAGTCGTCTTTGATGCATATAGAAGAGGTCGAGCCGTTGGAGCAATTTTATTTTCCCTTCACTTTTATTTTTGGAAGTATGCATGTAATATATAATTCTAGATATTGTAGTTAAAGTTGTGAGAAACTTTTTTAATGTTGTATAAAACTTGATCCGATGTTATATGTGAAATGGTTTGTAAAATAATAATGATATTGTGCGAATGTGATGTCTTATAACTTTTATTTAAACTTTGATGAATATATATATATATATGCATCTTTCGTTATTATTGTCAAATAATACAAGATAAGTAAGGAAGAAGGTTTTATTAATTTTATTTATAGAATTGTTAAACATAATTAATGTGGGTAATAGTTGGAATTAGAACTTAGTGACGGAGTTGGGTGTGACAGTAATATATGAAAATCATAATTTGTTATGATTATGTGATGACGAACGGATTAACACAGTTGAATGACCTAATTATTCTTGACAATTAAATTGAAGATGAAATTTGGGGTATTATACATACAACACTAGTTGCACTGCTTGTTCCCGGACCAAGTTAAATGGTCACCGTTCATCATGTCACAAAAAAAGAACTAGATTCATTTGAGATATTTTCTATTATTATAATATAAAATTCAAGTTCTAAGTATTTACATAATAAAGAATCAAATCATAATTGAGATATGTTGCACTTCTTATAGTGTTCAATAGAGAAGTGCACTAATCAAACGTACGTCATTATCTGAATTAATGGTATTTTGTATCATGTGATCATTTCTTTTGATCTATTAATATTTATTACTAATTTTCTTCTTGTTATTTAGAATTTGAACAAATATTTTTTTTCATTTTTTTTTGGAAAGGCGAAAAATGAAGTCTAAAGAAAATGGGGGTAAAAATTGAATTTGTCATGCTTGGTTGAGAAAATTCTGGAACGCTTTTATCATTATTTTTTTTCTTGCATGAAATTGTTAAGACTCCAAAGCACAGACAATACTACAAAAAAGTAGCAAGAAAAGGGAAATGCCCATAAAAAAAACACTTATTTTCTTTTTTTTTTATTTAAGTTGTTCAACCTCAGTTATTCTCCAAGTGGGCCTCCTCCATCATCATCTCCTTTTGCTCCCTCCATTGGGAGAGGGAAAGATCTCAAGAGGTAGAAGAGATCGCGTAAAGATCCCGCCTTCCTGCTAAGGAAGGCGAAGGGGATCTGGGGAGATGTCGACGCCGGCGAGAAAGCGGTTGATGCGGGACTTCAAGAGGCTGCAGCAGGATCCGCCGGCCGGGATCAGCGGCGCGCCGCAGGACAACAACATCATGCTGTGGAACGCCGTGATCTTTGGGTGAGCTAATATTAGATTTCCTTTCCCGTTGATCGTCTTGTAGCCCGTGATTTAATTGGATATTTGAACGGTTTTTTTGGGGGTAAAAGTTAGATCCTTGTTCTGTCTTTTGAGTAAAAATTGGATTTTCTGCTGATTAATTAATACCTTTTGGTTCTTAAATTTCTGCAGCCCTGACGATACTCCTTGGGATGGAGGTATGTTCATGCTTTTGAACCCTAATATTATGCAGCTTTCAGGTTAGATGAATTCACTTAGCTTGAAAAAATGAGAGCGGTCTTGTTCCATTTATGCCCCTTATGGTTTGTAGTCTTAAGATTGTTTATTCTGTCCTCGTTTTGTGGTAATCTCATGCTGGTATACATTTGGAAATGTTTCAGAAGACTTAATTTTGGATGGTCATAATTCTTGTTTAGGTAATTGATATCGATTTCATCATAATCCTAATGTGGATACAGGATATGAAGCTTTTAGTTGTTGTCTTCATGGGCATCTCACATGGGTATTGTCTGTTTCTAAGTTTATAGTCAATTTTTTTCTTCAAGGGTCTCATAGAAAGCAAAATAGAGCTATGTGGAATTTTATTTGAATGAGTAGGATAAATTGCATAAATTTTCCAAAGTGATCTCTAATATATATCTGATCATTTGATGATTACTGCTTGGCATTTCTTTTATTTTTGGGAAACGTCATGGCATTACTTTTCTAGAGAGATTTCAAGTGGGCAGTTAGCTCCTTAGGATTCAGTACCTTGATTATAGATTGCTGTCTGCATTATCAGATTTTCCATAAAGCACAATGTCCATCAAGTTATGAACAGAAGAAAAATTCTCAAAAAATGAAAAGAGATAGTAAATTTTAGGGTTATTTCCTCTAACCACCCTTAAACTATCGCGAATTACCACATCTAACCCCAGATTACGAACTTCGTTTTTTAGGTACCTAATCTATAACGATTTTTCCAGTTTGATCCTTCCGTCGACTTCCCCATTATTTTTTATTTTTCGCATTTGTGAAAAGTCCATTATACCCCTGCTCTGAATTGAATTCTATTTTTACATTAAAATAATATATAATAACATTATTATAAAAATAATTAAAAAAATACGTGGAGGTGCCCCCCCTTGCCGACGATGACGCAGGGGGGCGGCGACGCCCCCGCGCCCCTCTTTCCCGCCGCCCCCCCGCATCATTGTCGTCGTCGACGACACACGCAGGGGGGCCTTTCTCTTTCCCGGCGCCGGGAAAGAGGGGCGGTAGCCGCCCCCCTGCGTCGTCGTCGTTGACGATAACGGCGCAGGGGGCGCCCCCCCTTCTCTTTCCCGGCGCCGGGAAAGAGGGGCGTGGGGGGTCGCCGCCCTCTCCTGCGTGCGTCATCGACGACGACGATGACGCAGGGGGGCGGCGCCCCCCCCTTTCTCTTTCCCGGCGCCGGGAAAGAGGGGCGACCCCCCGCGTCGTAGTCGTTGACGAGGGCGGCGACCCCCCCTCGGGGCGGCAACCCCTCCTTTCTCTTTCCCGACGCCGGGAAAGAGGGGCGCGGGGGGGTCGCCGCCCCCCTGCATCATCGTCGTTGACGAGGGCGGCAACCCCTCCTTTCTCTTTCTCGGCGCCAGGGAAGAGGGGCGCGGGGGGGTCGTCGCCCGCCTGCGTCGTCGTCGTTGACGATGACGGCGCAGGGGGGCGGCGACCCCCCCTCTTTCCCGGCGACCCCCCCCCCCCCCCCTCTTTCCCGGCGCCGGGAAAGAGGGGCCCGGGGGGTCGCCGCCCCCCTGCGTGCGTCGTCGACGACGACGAGGACGAGGGGGGGCGCCCCCCCCCCTTTTCTCTTTCCCGTCGCCGGGAAAGAGGGGCGCGGGGGGTCGTCGACGATGACGGCACAGGGGGGCGACCCCCCCTTCCTTCTCTTTCCCGGCGCTGGGAGAGAGAGGGGGGGATCGCCCGCCGACCCCCCCCCGCATGCGGAGGAGGGAGGCAGCGCCCCTCCCTCCACGTATTTTCTTTTTTTAATTATTTTTATAATAATGTTATTATATATTATTTTAATATAAAAATAGAATTCAATTTAGAACAAGGGTATAATGGACTTTTCACAAATGCGAAAAATAAAAAATAACGGAGAAGTCGACGAAATTGGATGGAAGGACCAAACTGAAAAAATCGTGATAATTTAGGTATTCAAAAAACGAAGTTCGTAGTCTGGGGTTAGATGTGGTAATTCGCGATAGTTTAGGGGTGGTTAGAGGAAATAACCCTAAATTTTATTCTGTTACTATGTTCATAACATAAAGTAGGTTGGTCCATTTATGGTAGTTAGTAGTCAAAAGGCGCATTGCTTAGTAGAGCAAGATTTCTTTTTTTCTAGTTTTTCTCTCTCATCCTATGATTCCTTACAACCTGCCTGACCACAAAGATTTGTCCTTTTCTCTCTCTGGAAGTTGAATTTATGGAGAGATAAATGATGAACCAAAAGATGTATGTGACTAGTTATATCAATATTTCATTTCTTATTAACTTCAAATTTGGTTGTTTCATCATAAAGTCAAATTAATGCCGTATCTTTTTTATATACTTTTATTATGTTTATCTTATAATACTCATTATGTAGGGACGTTTAAGCTGACTCTGCAATTTACTGAGGATTACCCTAATAAGCCACCTACTGTGCGGTTTGTTTCACGAATGTTTCACCCAAATAGTAAGTTTTAACTATGTTGGTACTTCAATTTGTTTGTTAGTTCCTCAAAAAAAATTTGTTTGTTAGTAACTTGATTCTATAATATAACATGCAATCCCTGGATTTCTAAGTTAGATGAAAAGTGCATGAGTGAGTTGGTCCTTAATTCTATTATTTCTTTGTAAATTAAGGTAACTGATCCTGAAATGCTGTTTGCTAAAACTGTATTTTGATGATTGAAAGTGTACGAGTGACTTGGTCCCTAATTGTATTGTTTCTTTGTAAATTAATGTAATTGATCCTGAAATGCTGTTTGTTAAAACTGTATTTTTATGATTCAATCAGTTTATGCAGATGGAAGCATCTGCTTGGATATTTTACAGAATCAATGGAGTCCTATTTATGATGTTGCTGCAATATTAACCTCCATTCAGGTAAGATTTTTGTTCCACAGTATATGAAGAATGAATGTTGTATTCATCTATATATTTGTAGAGCTTTCACTATTACTATTTTAAAATTTAAGTTGTTTTTTATACAAGAATATTTCCATATGTTGCTTATTTTTCTCTCTGAGCCTAGAATAAATATATGTTGCTTATTCTCAGAATTTCATGTGAATCTTTGTGCACGGTTTTAAGCTCACTACATGATATAATGCCTTTTCTTTCATATATGTCCTGCGTATAGTTCTAGCTTACTGTTGACACTACAAAGAACATAAGCGTACTTTTTGGAAAGTAGTTCCTATTACACATCTTTTTTTTAGGAGAAAAAGGATGTTATGTGGTTGTCATTCAGATATATATATAACTGATAAAGGAGAGTCAATACAAGTATGTGCTCTCTGAGAAAGAGTGGCAAAAAAATTATATCAGCTAGCCAAAATCCCATTCCCGAAGTAAAATGGAAATGTGGTGTATAACGCGCTATGTCTGACATCGCTCCACACAAAAAATCACCCAAGAACCAGCCAAAAAGGATGCAGTGGCACTTGCCATCTCCATCTCTATCGGACCAAACCTCGGAGAGACCGCAACAAAGTCGTAGGATCGGGAGGAAAAGGGCCCCCAAAGGACGTCCGCTTCCAGATACGATGTGCTGTCGGACATACAAAAAAGGGTGGCTGATGTCCTCTGCTCGCCACATAGGACACATGATGTGTCTGTATGATCTCGCCGCATGGAGCCAACCAAAGATCTTGACTTTCAACAGTAGCTGGGATCACCAAATGAGTCCGCAAACTTTCTTGAAATCCTCCAAAGTCGTTGTGTCGAGAAGGAAATGGATGTAAAGGCTATGTGCCAACTGCCAACCAAGCCTCCGATAGACAAACCCATCCATCAAACCTAGAGTGGTCAGAGCAAAAAGGAGTGATCGTCTGATGGAGCGCAAGAAGCTCAACGAAACGCTGGTTTGAGAGAGCCGATCTGAAAAGAGGGGAGGAGCCCGAGCCCCAACCTCAGATCAAGTCTCCGCCACAGTCGTGTCAGGATGTGCTGCCAAGGCATGGGAACACCTCCGCAGGAGGGTCTTGAGGGTACCAACCATGCCGCTAGAAAGAGAAGTCCACCTCGGATCCAAGTGAGGGGGTCATAAGTGGACACACCAGCGGAACAAGTGCCGCCACAGCCTGCCAAAATGATGAAGCCCCGCAAAGCTTAATGATCCTCGACTCCCAAGAGAGGTCCCACTCATAGCAAGTGAAAAAGACTAATTGCCATAAACCATCCTTGGGTCCCATAATCTGCCTGGCCCACCGAGCTAGGAGAGCCCAGTTGGTGTAAAGGAGGTCTCCAACCCCTAGACCGCCCTAGGAGGTAGGATGAAAAACACTACTCCAAGTAACAAGATGAACTCCCCATTGATCAGAACCACCACCCTGCCAAAAAAAATCTACTCAGGGAATCCATGCGCTTAATAATCTGAGCTGGTGCTCGGAGAACAATCATATAATATGTCGGGAGAGTCGAGAGGACGAAGCGGAGGAGGATGAACCGGCCACCTCGGGATAGAAGACGTGACCTCCAGCCTTCGAGCCGCTCCATACGCACAATGACTGGAGTCCACCAATGGGAGCTGATGTGTTGGTTGGAGAGAGGGTGGCCCAAGTATGTGATGGACGGTGTACTGACTGGCGTGCGGAGCTCAGTTGCGAATTGGGCTGCATCCTCGGAGACCATGTCGAAGGGGACGAAGGAGGACTTGGCATGGTTTATCTAGAGACCCATCTTGGTGCCAAAAAGCTCGACGAGGATGGCCACTCGTCGAGCCTCCGGCTAGAAACCCTCAATGAAGAACACCTTGTCATACTGGAGGAGAGGAATCAAGCCCCCGGTGAAGCCACGGTAAAGGCCTGCCGCATAACTGTTAGGACGAAAAACATGGGGGCCGGGGCAGCCTGGCGGACTCCACGCTGGGGCTGACCAAGGCCAAGAAAGAAGTGGAGGTGATACATCACTTTATCCAGGTGATCCAAGTTTTCGGGAAACCTTTGGCCTGCAAAGAATGCCTAAGAAAAGGCATGTGGCATTGTCGTATGCTTTAGAGAAAACGACCTTCCACAGGAAGGCTTGATGATTGGTCCTCCTCCAATGAGCTATGATTTCCGAGGCAATGGTGTAGTTGTCGACGATGGCCCGCTCCTGGATGAAAGTTTGGCAAGACCTCCCGAAGACCTCCCGAAGTCGGTTTGCCAAGATCTCCTGAAGTCGGTTTGCCAGTACCCTAGCCACCAAAAGATAAATGTCGTTGGATAAGGATAATAGGCTGGAAGTTCTCCACTCACCCCGTCGGGGTGCACTTCGAAAGCAGGAACAATAGGAATCGGTTGAGACGATTAAAGGCCCGGTTCCCACTAGTGAACTCTTGGATGACGGACAACACAACCTTGCACACGGTCGTCCAGAACTCTTTGTAGAAGAAAATTGGAATGCCGTTCGGGCCCGACATGACATCACTGTTGAGGTTCGGAAGGGCCTCAGTAACCTCCTCAGAAATGGTCTGCACTAACAAAGAAGACTATAAGACGGGGGATGTCCCTTGGGGCCCATCGCCACGGCCCAGTGTGGGTTGATGCATGGAAGTAGGAGATAATGGCTGCTCCAATGCTATGCTGGCTAGTGAATCGTTGGCCTTGCACCTCAATCTGGTCGATCTTGTTTGCCCTCCTTCGAGAGCTTGCGTACAAGTGGGAAAAATGAGTGTTGGCATCTTCCTCCTGAGGTCTCGGGAGCGCTGCCTCCAACGAGTCTCCACAATCCGATCCGAGGATGATCTTCTGGGTCCATCTGCGCTCATCCATCTCCTTGTCTGTGAGGTGGCAAGAATCCTCCAATCGGTCAATCCGGGCAATCATCTCTCGGGCAGCTCTACCCTCTCGGATATGACGCCTATGCTTGCAAAGGAAGGACCAAAGGCTGTCCAAACGAGATGTCAAGGTCCTGGACTCATCCTCCAGTAGCCAAGAGCGCTCAAAATGGAAAAGTGAGCGCCGCCTCGTCGGAGTGCTACAAAAGAGGGGTGTGGTCCGAGAAGTTGGTGAGCCTCTGCTAACTCCAATGATCCAAGGAAAAAGTCAATCCTCGATTTGGCAGCCAAGTGAATTGACAGTTGGAGGCTGGAAAATCGACCAAAGACTATGAGTCAATGAAGTCCTCAAACCCTTGTCGCCTAATGGGGTGATCCTCCATGTCTAACGTGACATTGAAGTCACCCCAATCAACTAACGGGCATCTGGGAGGTGGGTGTGCACCTTCCAAAGCCCCTCCCACATCGTGCTGCGTAGAGACGCCGAAACAGGTTTGTACACACATGATATGAGATAGTCGCTGCTGTCGAGCTGACTTCGAAGATGCGCTGTCATGGAGAATCTAGATATCCAGGAATCCATCATATGAAAAAGGTCCCCTCGCCAACCAATGATGCAACCCCCTGAGCCCACCACTTGGAGGGAGAGATGCTCAATCATGCATGAGCCCCTAGTCTAGGCCCACGGTCCCAAACTATAGTCAGCGAGCTTGGTGTTATGAAGAAGAACCACGTCCACTTCCCACTCTCTAAGATAGCGGCCAAGGGTCCGATGTCTCCCGGGGTCGCCCATGCCCAATACCTTTCATGTGAGGACCTTCATCGGGTCACCAAGTCGCACTCCTAGGTGGCCGGGTCTCTCACCACCTCTGACCTTAGATTGGGCATCGGCCCGTGTGGCGCAACTACGTCCTCAACAAGATGGACCTCTTCGTCAGCCCTCCCAGCTAGGAGTTGCATGGCCGGCTGGTCAAAGACTTCCCCCTCCATGGACGTCGAAGGCTCGGAGGGTGTGACGTGACCACGGTAGTGGTGAGAGGAGGTGCTACCCGCCGGGGACCACTGATTGCCAGGGCTCAGTCTGGGCAGTTTGGAGGCGCCTCGTGGAGGGTGGGTTTGACGGCGACAATCGGTTGCCGGTGTGCCGAGGTGATTAGGATGGCGGCAGGGATATTGAGGGAGGGGTGGACCTCGGCCGTTGGAGGATGATGAAGGGGCTGTCGGATAGAGATGCCCTAACTGGAGAGGGGGAGGAGGGGTGAGCTCGTCCCTGGTCAGTAACTCGGACCGGGCTTGGGATTGGGTTGGTAGGGGCTCTAGAGAGGCGTTGATGGAAGGTTGAAACATGTCGGGCAAGTGAGAACTCGGACCGGGTTTGGTGTTGGCTCGGGTCACAACTCAGGCCGGGTTGTTGAGGTGGGGGCAGCTTGGGATGGGCTGTGAGGGGAGGTGAGGTTGAAAGGGGCGTACTTTGAATGGCACCATCCAGCTGTAGGCCGACAGCTGTCCCATCTCCTTCCATCCCGACATCGACACACATCCCAGTACGACCCGAGGCGTCAGCGTACTCGTGCATGGACCCTGCAGTGGCCTACCCAGGGGACATCTGTGGATGCCCGGCTTGTCTCCTACGGTTGGTGCACCACCACCATCGCCCACGCGCCACGCCGCTGGCTGCCTCAGAGATTGTATCTTAATGAAGAAGCTTGAGTCCTTCACCCGCAGGATGACTGAAGCCTTTGATAGTTAGCCGGCATCACCACCTTCGTCGAGACTACCGACAAATCGGGCGAGCCGGCGACAGGGATGGCGACGGGGGTGGGGTTGCTGAAGCTGCGGATCACTTTGGCGACAATCTTTCGGCATAGGAGATGGAGGGGGATGCCTCAGAGATGAACCATGTGCTTCATTGGCGGCGGCAACGGCTACGCTCTGTCGTCCTCTTGCCATGGACGCCAGACCACCCAGTCATCAGGCAAGATCGAGGAAGGAGACTGGAGCAGAGCCGACCTCTGTTCAGGGGACCCCAGGATGAGGAGCCACAGCTGAGGCGTTATGCAGCTCGGGTGGAAGGGAGCCGGCCCGACCGCTGTCACGATCGCCGACCTGAGTTTGGCAAGTGCCAATGACATTCGGGACAACTCTCCGATGATACATCCCCCTAAGAACTTCGCTGCCCCTTGGATCTCCGGTGACCAGGGAAGGCCCTTCCCTGGTGATAGTCGCCGTCGGACGTGCCGCCAAGGAGACGGCTGTAGGGGTTGGCTGCTTGACCTGGGGGTAGACAGAGTTTTGGTGTCCCTCTCCTCCGCAGTGAAAGCAATGCAGGGATCCTTTGCACATATGTAGTGGCCTTCCCCAGGCATTTGTAGCAGCATTTGACGACCAGTTGTTGTGCAGCCAGCCGCCGGCGACGGGAGGGGGAAGGAGTTGGGTGGAGCATCATCCACCCCTTGCCCATGGGTCAAGGTCTTCCACGCATTGCAGGGGTGGTGACACTACGAGGTGGCACCGCCGATGGAGGTCGGCTGGGAATGCCCAAATGCCGGCGACCGTTATGAGATAGTATCTCCTTTTTCGGTTTGCTGATTTGAGTATTTTTTGCGAAGCAGTACTTTTTTGTGAGTTGTTGAATTGAGCCTTTTTTTTTGTAAAGCAGTACTTTCTGTGATCCATCTTTTTCATGGTGATTTTTTTATTATAATTTCTTCTCTTTGTACACAGTTGGGAACTGTTTTCTGTGATTTTTCAGCTTCAACTTCACTCGATCAGTGGAATTTAAAGAAAGAATTTAACCCTCTAAAAAAAATCAGTGGAATTTAAAAAAGAGAACAACTTATTCTTCTTTATCTTATATGGGTTTTATAATTATAGGAATTGGTTCTATAACATGCATGGGACCTACCTTAAGAAAAAAACATGCATGGGACTTAAGAGTGCCATTTAGATGGTCCTTTGTACTATAATGCTTTAGAAGGACCTTTTTTCCTAATTGATTTCTTTGTATTGCCTTGGGAGTAAAATTTCCTCTTGCCCCGCTTGTTTTTAGTCTTACAATTTGTACTTGATAAAGGCTTGTTTATTTATTGCGTTTTCTATTGTCATATTAAGCAATTCTAACATGAGCATCTTGAATTTTTCTCCTTTAGTCACTCCTCTGTGATCCTAATCCAAATTCACCAGCAAATTCTGAGGCTGCTCGGATGTTCAGTGAAAATAAGCGTGAATACAATCGTAAGGTTCGTGAAATTGTGGAACAGAGTTGGACAGCAGACTAGTGGCTAGAATAATAGCCTGTTCTTCTAAAGCAGAATGTAGTTAGCACCACTATTATCGTAGTTTAAGTGTGTCTGACTAGTTTATGCAAGAATATTGATGCTTGATGTAATGAAATCCTTTCAGCTTGTTTACCTTGTAACCATCCGTGACCTGGATTCATGTGCTTTGAACGTATATATATGTTGGTAGTTTCCTGTAATAGGTACTTGTCAGCTGTGGACAGGATTAAGAGGTGCAATCATATAGCAATATTGCGAAGACTTTCAGTTTGATACAAAGACTGTCATTGAATGTTTTCCTTTTCTTGAACACCAGTGGAATTTGTATAGTTCAACTCTTAAGTTATTTCTTATACTTTATTATAAGCTATGAATTATAAACTCGCCGCTTGTTATCATGAAGCTTCGAAAACTACCTAAAGCTTTCAAATGCTGTTTGGGTGGTACGTAGGGTTGGTTATCGGATGCTAAAAAAGTAGCAGAAAAGTACAAAATATGAGGGGTATCCTAAAGTTCGTCTTTGGTTAGATAAACACGTATCATAGTTGATAAACATAGTATTTGCACTATAACAGATGTAGCAGCATGGCACCAAAATTTGTGTACAACAATAACAACAAAGTTTTATCCCACTAGATGGGGTCGGCTACATGGATCATACGATGTCATTTCGCTCTTATATTCGTTGATCCATGTCCATGACACCAAAAATTGTAATGCTCTCAAAATGCAAAGTATCGCGAGCGGATCCCAAAGTGTGTTACACGATAAATAATATAATAGTTGACATAATGATAATAAAACATGACAATTGTGAGCAGCAAAAAACAACGAACATTCAAAATTAATCTACATGAAAATATGGTGGAAGTGAGAGAACATAAATAACCATCCGACAATAAACCCAATACATCAAAGTATGGTATGACGGATTACTCAAATACACCATAAGATTCGAAGTCTACACTATAACAAATCCAAACATGACACATAGTAAGGCCCATAAAGTCGCCTATTACATGACCCATAAACATTATGATAATATAAGGACCAACATAAGGCCGACATGGCGTCGCCATGAACTCCTAACTGACTTCATCTCTCATTCCTCCATACCTGCACGAACCCGGATGTAGGGGAGCTCCATTTTCCATTAATTGTATATAAGGCCATAAAATAAGCACTTCAATAATCCATAAAACGATTCGATTAAAACTATAGGCGCTAAACGATAAGGATTCAAATATAAACCATTTTGACCAATTCTCAGTTTTATATTTCAATCCAATATATCCATTGCATTAATCTCTCTTAAATCCATAGTGACTAAGAATATCCAATTGCATTAAACTTTTAATGCACAATAAGTTCACAATAGCAATATGTTCTTGCCACTTAATCAATTATCTTGATTAGGTTCTCAAACAATCTTTGGTGAGCCATTGTCCATACTTGGTCAAGCCAGGTGTACCTTAACTTGTTGAGATATTATTCACTTTGAACTTTCTGCTCGCACGAATTTAAAATGCGTCTTGAAAGGTAGAGGGGATGATATTAATAAGCCCATGACCACCTTTGTGTTTTGCCCATGTGGGATTACTTATCACCCTTTGGTCTCATTACCTTGTGGCCCTACAATCAACTCTCCTAGGGATTCAACGTCCTCATCGAGCAGTCCATGGGCTGGGTTCTCACATGGCTCAAGTGAATATTGACGTGAACTTTAGAAGATGTAATTTCTAAAATCGGTCAATATAGTTTTAGTCGTATTTAAATTTCACCATAGAGTCCACACTACTGCAAGTGTACAGGTCGAGTAGAAATCACGAGTGTCGTAACCCTGCTGATTTAGATCGAATGTAAACCTATTTAGATCTCAAATGTTGTCACAAAAATTTAAAATACAAGAGTAGAATAAAAGAGTAACTTACGAAGAAAACTAGAATTCAAAAAAGAGGATTCCTTTGTGATGAACTAGTTAATGCTATTGGTTTTAATTCTCCGTCATGAGGTGAATGATCTCTTGATCTTTATAATGTGAATCAACTACTCTCTCCCTAAACTCGTCGATCTCTCTTTGAGTTTAAATGGGATAGGCCGTTAATAGATGAATTAGGAATGACTGATTAGTTGATCTCTCATCCTAACCAGAGAAGAAGTCGATCTCTCGATCGTCAAAGTGCCAACCTTCAATCCTAATCCGAACAATTAAAATGAATCTAAGACAACTAGTCACTATTATGGACTCTCGCCTCACAATAGTTATCAAATGAGCCTCTCATCTACTTGTAATTGAGGGCAATTATATTAATCAAATACTGTAAGAAGGAATAACCTGTCCCCTCTCTCGAATGAGACAAAATGATAACAATTAAGGAAAGGTGGATGATTTAACATTAATAATATTAAGTAGAATAAGGGATGATCAAACTCCCCCAGGCTTGGATGTTTGCTTATCTTCAAGCAATGTTCAAGACAAAAGTTTCAATTTCAACCCTGTTTTGCCAACTACTCTTCTCGACATTCAAACTTTACATTCTCTATTCAAATGCCTCTTCTCTGTCCAAATGACCCAACTTAGTGAAGGTGTTTAGGCGGCAGACATTTTTAAATTCCTCTATATTCAGCTCGTAAAGAGAAAATAGAACATGGTGGCCTAAAAATAAAGATGTTAATGTTGAATCCACAAGTGCAGCATAGGCCTTTGTTTATTGACAAGCATTTTCACTATTGATTGCAATTTTCTTTTCATTGATCTAGTACTCATGTGATTATCCTTAGTGCACTGAGTGGTCTATGTAGTGGATTTTTGATCGGCAGATCACAAGGCAGTTACTCTTAGGTTGCCAGGCATGAACCCCTACGGATCTAGTCACCGAGACTCATTCAAGTTCCGGAGTACACCTTTTTTGTTCCTTCTAGGGCTAAACCAGCTCTCTTTTCTTTGCTTTGATTTCTTTATACTTTTGCTAGGCTTAATTGCACTAGAGCATTCAACAAAAATATAGTTATTATCAGGCGTAGTAAAAATAATGTTCGAGCATGAATAGGATTAGTCGTCAAGTTTCACTTAGCTACTTTCTTCATACCACAACCCTACACTTAGAGCAATGAATGGTAGTCATGAAATGCTTCAAATTTCAATGGTTTGGTAGGGTGTCCTTGAACATGACTTGAGAGAGAAACAAAAAGTCAAGATTATGGGGGAGTGAAAACATCTCCTGCTTTTCAGATATAAAAAAAGGAATTGTATCATGCCATAACAATAAGAACTAAAGCGACTGCTGCTGCAATATAGCAATAAGAATTAGAGTGACCGGTACATAAGTAAAGAGAAAAGAGTAGAAATGTACCATGTCGCCCTCTCTCCCAAGCTTGAATTCAATACTGCCCTCAGTGTCGATCATGCCAGGAAGAGGGAGCAGGGGGAGGTGTGAGCTCTAGCAGTCGGCTAGTGACTTTGTGGATGTCACTGAGTGTGGTGAGAACAGAATTTTGCACCACTTCGATACCTTAGATTTTGTTGGCATGGGCGAGACCTTGTTGTTCCAGATTATTGAGTTGGTCCTTCAATGCCTGGATGTCTTCATGGTGGCAAGCATTGGCTTCCACTAGCTTAGTCACCTATTCTAAAATAAGATTCAATTTGGCCGCTGAGGTGATGGGTGCAGTATGTGAGGCATTGGGTGCAGAAGAAGAGGAAGAGACGGTTGCAGGTCTTCTGCTTGTTCTTGGTACAAAGGGGGTTCTTAGAGGTGGCATGGACTCGAACAAGAGGGGAGGTTACATTGGAATTGGTCATGGGACCTGGATGAAGTCGTTCATCCACTAATTTCTGCCTTGTAAGATTGCTGATTTCTGAGAGTCAGGCAGCTTGAGGAATTCTGTAGGATCGGATTGTCACAAAAAATACTGGTCATTAATTGTGAGGAGGACTCCTTGTCTCAAGAAGTCCAGGTTGAGTTGGTTTGCTGGGACTGGGTCGGTGTCACCTAAGAACACATAATGCTCAGCGATTGTTGAGATGAGATTTCCACATAGGATTGGGTTATACTCATGGGTGGATTCCTTGAGTATGGTTTGCATGAGAAAGGCTGCGAGGTTAATCTCTAAGTTGGTCAGGAGACATCATATGATGAAGAGTTCATTGGCACAAATAAGGTCCATGCCGTAATTGTTTGGGCGGATTAGGATGGTGTTGGTGAGAAGGATGTGGAGGTATCGGAACATAGGGATTTTAAAGTTGCGGCTGATGAGATGGATGGGGTTGACACGTATCCCTATGAGTTGGTACCAGACTTCATAAAGAGGGAGGGTTTGGAGCTTGTGTTGGGGAGGTTTAGGAAGCGTTCGAATGTGTCGAGGGTCAAAGAGAAATCCTAGTTGTAGAGATGGAAGTCGATGTGATCAGGGACACCATCGTCGTCACGGTGTACATAGAACACCGTTTTGATGATCCCTACTTCTACCTCTTCATAGAGGTCCCAACATTTCATGAAAAAGGGCATTGAACATGCTCAGTTCATAAGAGTTCTAATATCATGAAAGAAATTGAGAGGTTCGAGGGTTGGAAGGTTTAGAAACCTGGTGGAAGAGAAATTTCTGCGCCGGCTATTTACTAGGTGCAGTGCCTCTTCACTGTCTTCCAATTGTCTCATGTGCGAAGGCCGCCGTAGAAGGCCGCCTAGATGCAGATGATGTCTGATGGACTCTGAAGAACTTTTTGTGTCTGAATCGGAGGATGTTCGTGTGGGCTTCATTGTTGTCGGCGGGCTCTGAGGCGAGATGAGCTTGGGATGTTCGTCGGACACACCGAGGAGGGTTTAGGGGGATTTTTGGGGATGGAGAGGCCGGCGTGTGGGTGGAGTATAGATGTGGGAAGATCGTGGGCGTGTGGGAATTTGAGGCGTCGCCGACTTGGACGTGTGAGGATAGATAGCTTGGCGGTTGAGTAGATATAGTCCTAGATTCTGTTGGGATTCTCAACCGAATCTGTGTTGTCCTTTTCGGGTGATCTTTAAGAGTTTTGGGGCTTATGTGGATGCTGATGTGACTGGTAACGGTTTATTCGGTTGGGTAGCCTCCCAGTAGCGCCTTTTTTTAAAGTTGTTGGCTCAACATGGTGGCTCGATTCTTAGTGTTCTGGGCGCAGATACAAGACCTCCTTGACTTCTTCAGCGCTAGAATTGAATTGTTTCAGCGTTTCTCCGTTGACTTTAAAAATTTCTGAATTGCCATTTTTGTTGTCCACAACTCCATGAGGATAGACTTTCTCAACGGTGAATGATCGTGATCATCTCGTCCGCAGCTTTCCTAGGAAAAGTCGTAAGTGGGAGTTGAATAATAAAACTTGGTCGCCTTCCTTAAAGTCCTTCTGCAATATATGACTGTCATGCCATTTCCTTGCTCGTTCTTTATAAAGGCGAGAGTTATTGTAAGCATCTAACCTTAGTTCATCCAACTCGTTGAGCTATAACATTTACCAGTAGCTGTTCGAAAGTCAAAATTGAGTGCTTTGATTGCCCAGAATGCTTTATGCTCCAACTCTATAGGTAAATGGTAGTGTTGCCGTAGATCAGCCTAAATGATGTCGTTCCTATTGGTGTTTTGTATGCAGTGCGATATGCCGATAATGCTTCATTGATTTTCTTACTCCAATCTTCCTTGTTACAAAGATTGTCCTTTTTAGAATCATTTTGATTTCTCTATTGGAAATTTCGACTTGCCCATTAGTCTGTGGGTGGTACGTAGTAGAGACTCTGTGCTTGACTCCATACTTGAGCAGCACATTTTCAAAACTTCTTTCAATAAAATGCGAGACTCCATCACTGATGACTAACTTGGGTACCCCGAATCTTAGGAAAATAATATCTTGAAGAGCTTGGTGACAGACTTTGAATCTGCTACAATTGTGGGAACTGCTTCGATCCACTTTGAAACGTAAATCTACAGCTAAGAGTAAGAATTTGTAGCCGAATGAGGGAGGAAATGGTCCCATGTAATTGACTCCACTTACATCAAAGATTTCTACCTCTAGTATCGGTTGTTGAGGTGCCTCATTTCTTCTGCCTATGTTTCCCGTCCTCTGACAAGCATCGCCAGATTTTACGAAATTGATTGCATCCTTGAATAGAGTGGGCCAATAAAAACTTGTTTGAAGGAATTTGGATGTTACTTTCTGATGTCCTCCATGACCACCATAAGGGGATGAATGGCATTCTTGGAGTATGGGAAATTGCACTTCTTTTGGAATGCATCTTCGATACATTCCGTTAGCACATTATTTTACAGAGGAAGGGCTCGTTCCAAAAATAGTGTTTGATGTCGGAGAAGAATTTCTTCTTTTGTTGATAAGAGAGATTGGGTCGTAAGACTCCGGAGGCTAAATAGTTAGCATAGTCTGCGAACCAGGGAAGTTGTGCATCCTGAATTGAGAACGAATGGTCGTCAGGAAAAGAATCATCAATAGCTTGATAATTGGCGAGGTTATTTTCCTGTTCTGATAGCTAAAGTCATGAGAGGTGATCAACAACTTGATTTTCTGCTCCCTTTTTGTCTTTGATTTTCAAATCGAATTCTTGTAACAAAAGGATCCATCTGATCAATCTGGGCTTGGCATTTTTCTTGGAAATCAAGTGTCGGATAGCTTGATGGTTAGTATAGACTATGACTTTAGTCCCGACTAGATATGATATGAATTTATCCATTGCAAACACTACAACTAGAAATTCTTTTTCTGTTATGGCGTAATTGATTCGTGCTTCATCTAGAGTTCTGCTAGCATAATAAATCACGTGTTGTTTCTTGTCTGTACTTTGTGCTAACACAACTCCAACAGCTTGATCACTAGCATCACACATGATTTCGAATGGGAGTGACCAATCGGGTGGTTGGATAATTGGTGCTATCATGAGTGCTTTCTTCAATGTGTTGAAAACTTTTAAGCAGTCTTCATTGAATATAAAGTCGGCTTCCTTGGATAAGAGTTTTGTTAATGGCCTTGCAATGAGAGAAAAGTCTTTGATAAATCTTTGATAGAATCCGACATGCCCGAGGAAACTTCTAACTCCTTTAAAGTTAGAGGGTGGGGGCAGCTTCTCTATGACTTATGTCTTAGTTTTATCAATGCCTCTGCCCAAAACAATGTGATCCAACACTACACCTTCTTGGACCATAAAGCGGCATTTCTCCCAGTTCAATACTAGATTAGACTCAGCACATCTCCGTAATACCTTGCAGAGGTTATGCAGGCAGCCTTCAAAAGAGGTTCCATAAACTAAGAAGTTGTCCATAAAGACCTCCATGATTTCTTCGATGAAGTCAGAAAAAATTGACATCATGGACCTCTGAAAACTTGTAGGAGCATTGCATAACCCGAATGTCATTCTCTTATACGCGAAGGTCCCATATGGACATGTGAAGGTAGTTTTTTCCTGTTAAGCTAGGTGATTGAGGATATGGAGGAATTCGGAGAATCCATCTAGATAGCAGAAATACGAATGATTTGCTAGTCTCTCTAGCATCTATCAATAAAAGGAAGGGGGAAGTGGTCTTTTCGGGTGGCCTTGTTCAGTTTCCTGAAGTCGATGCACTTCCTCCATCCTATGACAGTTTGTGTGGAGATGAGCTTGTTGGAGTCGGTCTTTATCATAGTCATTCCACATTTCTTTGGCACTACCTGCACGGGACTCACCCATTGACTGTCTGATATGGGATAGATGACTCCTGAGTCCAAGAGTTTAATCACCTCTTTCTTCACTACTTCTTTCATTGCTGGGTTGATCCTTCTTTGTCCTTCGATGGATGGTTTGAAATCTTTTTTCATGTGGATACGATGCATGCAAATAAAGGGGTTGATTCCCTTGAGACTATCCAAAGTGTTGCCTATAACATTCTTGTAGGATTTTAGCTTTTCGAGCAGTATTTGAAGCGGACTTGATTCCAAATTAGCATTGACAAATACTGGGTAGGTGAAATCTTCTCCTAAGAATTCATATTTGAGGTTCTAGGCAGCTTCTTCAACTCAGGTTTAGGTTTTTTCTTTAGGCTGGATGCTTGTCCGAGCTCGATAGGTGGAGTCTCTTGTCGGTTGTCTAGACTTTGTATCAATGCTAGGAGCATGTGATTTTTAAGAAGTCGAGCTTCTTCTTCTATCCACAATGATGATTCCTAGGCTCCAAGGGAAACTTCAAAGGGATCAGATATATGAATGACTGATGTAACTTTCTGGATTAGAGGATTCACGTGCTCAGGTTGGAAGTGATAATCCTCCATGTTCCGATAGTTGATGATTTGATTTAATTGAAACTTCACTATGTCGTTGCCTATTTGAAAAGCGAGATGACATTGTTTGACATCAATTACTGCTCCTGTAGTGGCTAGGAAAGGTCTTCCCGGAAGAATGGGAGTTTCATTATCTTCCACCATATCCGAGACTACGACATCACTTGGTATGTAGAAGTTCCTTACCTTGATCAGTATATCTTCTAGAATTCCTTGTGGTATTTTGATGGATCGATCCGCCAATTGGAGGGACATATTAGTGGGCTTAATGTCACCCATTTCAAGTTTTCTACATAATGAGAGAGGAATGACACTGACGGAAGCACCTAAGTCGCATAAAGCCCTTTGAATTCTTCTATTGCCAATTTCACAGGGTATAGAGAAACTCCCAAGATCCTTGAGCTTTGGAGGCAGTCTATTTTGAAATATGGCACTGGCTTTGGTAGTTAGCGCGATTGTTTCATTTTCCTATATTCTCCTTTTCTTTGATAAGATATCCTTGAGGAAGGGACATTGATATAAAGGTTCTTTAAGATTTCAACAAACTTGCCAAATTGCTGATCCTGTCGTGTCCTTTCTAGAGCTTTAGGGAATGACACCCGTGTAGAATAACTGGAAGGACCTTTTGAAATCTTCACTCATTTGGCTTCTTTCTATTCCTTTCACTTGTCATTTGGTTGAGCTACTTCTTCTTGCTCTAAAGTTTCCACATTCTCAAATATCGAAACTTCTAGTCTTATTCTTTTAGTATCTTTGATTACTTTTCCACTCCTCAAGGTCACAACTTGGACTTGCACCTTCGGGTTCTACTCTAGTTTTTCAGGCAGAATTCCCTATTGTCTCGAGGATGATGCTGCTTGTTGAGCTATCTGTGTTTCCAGCATCTTGTTAGGAATGGAAAGACTTTCAATTTTCTCAAACATCTTTTGCATGAGAGTGTCTTGTTTAGACATGTACTTCTCCATCATCGATTCAAGCTTGCTTGTAGAGAATTGCCCCTGATCGATAGGAGGGTTCTGAGGTTGTACTCTTTGATTGGATCTATTCTGCCAGGCAGGGACTTGAGCTTGCTGATTGTTGTCCCTGTAAGAGAAATTTAGATTATTTTTCCATTCAGGGTTGAATGTATTGGAGTATGGATCATTATTAGAAGGGTAAGAGCCTATTGCATTTTCCTGGTGCTGATGACCTTGCTGGTTCAGTAGTTCACAGTGTACGGATATGTGATTGGATGAGCCACATATTTCACAACATCTGGTTGTCATATTAACAGTAGGTGTGGCTTCATTGAGTCCTAACTTGTTGATCACCTTCTGAACGATATACTCCACTTTAGAAGAAAAGTCTTCACTATCCAGCCGTGTTGAATAGAGGCAATGAATTCATTGGATCTTGAATGAGCTAAGAAATATTGATTTCTCGCTATTTCTTCTATGCTTCATCGACATTTTTCTTTATGAAAATGCCATCTTTGAAGCATTGTTGAGTGCCATCTTTGATGCATAATTAAGTCCATTATGGAAGGACTGAACTAGAATCCACTTGCTTAAACCATGATGAGGATATGATCTTAGTAATGTCTTGAATCTTTGTCAAGCTTCATAAAGTGTTTCTTGATCCCTTTGAACAAATCCGATAACTTGGTTTCTGATCTTGATTGTCTTGCTTGGAGGAAAGTTGTCACACCCAACTCCGTGACTAAGTTCTAATCTTAATTAACATAATCTTAATTATGTTTAGCAATTCTAAAAATAAAATGGGCAAAATCTCCCTCCCTTACTTATCTTGTGTTATTTGTCAATACATACAAAAGATGCATATATATATTCAACAAAATTTAAATAAAAATTATAAGACATCACATTCACATAGTATCATTATTGTTTCACAAACCATTTCACATATAACACCCCACAGCATCAAGTTATATACGACCTTACAAAAAGTTCTCAACAAACTTAATTACAATATCTAAGATTATCTATTACATGCATGCTTCCAAAAGAAACAATAGTGAAGGGGGATTAAAGTGCTGCTCGACATCTTCTCTATTGCAGCAAAAGTCAACTCAACTCGAGAACTTACGAGTATGTAAAAAATTTAAAAAGGGTATTGTGAGCAACAATCATTTGCTCAGTGAGTGAAATAAAAGTACAACATAGGGGAACAATACAAGTGCATATAACATTAAATAACCACATTTTCCATATGATGAAACAAAAGGGGGAGAAATATGATATTAATATAACTTTATATGAAGAGTACCTTACAATTAGTACTTACGAGAATATCTATCATTGTAAGGAAGGCTAAGTTTTAGGGGGAGTAAAATTATTTTTACAAGATTTTACAACTTTTTTGCAACTTATATATTTTTCATATTTCTCGATTTGTCTTCATAAAAAAAGGGGGAGATTGTTGGAGCAAAGTTTTAATGCCCTGTAAAATTATATTTTTATGATACAAACCTCGAAAGGTTAAAGTTATATGCTAAAAAAGTTTAAATAAAATGGATAACTTTATGCACTAAACTTAGATTAAATAATTGACTAAGGTCTTATTATATTCTGGATAAATAATTAATATCCATGTTGTAGAGAATCTTCTTATCTATCCATAGGATCTAAGATTTTCTCATTTGGATAACTGTGCAAAAAGTTTTGCTCAAAATAGTGTAGGTTGGTCAACTTGCCAGTCGAAACAAAGAAGGCCGGTCGAGAATACACCGGTCGACCAATCCGAGATATCGGTCGACTGATCAATGCATGAGCTGCCGAGATCTACATCGAGACTATATTCATCGACAGGCCGATCGATGCACCAGCCAACCGATCAATTTAATGAGCGGAAATCAAAATGTTGAGACTATACCGGTCGACTGACTGGTCAATCGACCAGCTGCGGTCAGTGAGCAAATAAGTGCAATGGTCATATAGACTGATCGATTCAGTCCATTAAAGCGATCGATCGATCCCCGGTTGAAATGAATAGTAACCGCTAGGTTTGAATGAGAAAATTGTGAAACAAATTATGGATGAATTTTTCACATATTGAATTCTATAAAAGTAGTGCCAAAGGTTGAAGCAAAGGTATCCATCCAAGCATTGAAGAAAAACTTCAAGTTCTCAAAAGAAGATCCTTTCTTGAAGTTATCATTTTAGTTTTCTCTTCTTTCTCTCTTCTCTTCTAGTGAGGATGATATTGTAAAAGAGAGAAATAATTGTTCAGAAAAATTGAGAGAGCTCTTGTGTAAAAGAGGTTCCATATCTTACCTCTTGAGCGAGAGAAAAGATTAGCTTCCTAGGAAGAGAAGTGTGCCTTATCTCTCGAAGTGGAGAAAAGAAAGTGGTATAAAGGGCTTCCTTCCTTGCCCCATTTGGAACAAAGGAAGAGTTCTAGTGGAATCTGTAGCCATCTCGAGGTCAAGAGGTCAAAGCGGGGACGTAGGCCTAGGTGTGGCTGAACCTAATCAACAACCACCCTGTTCATCATATTTGATTTCTTTCTCCCTCTCCTTCTAATGTTGTACTTGTGATCTGTTTTAATTTGCATTGTTTTAAATATTGTTGAATCGATAATTTGTGAATCCGATAATTTCGGCTTTAAACACTAATTCAACCCCCCTCTTGGTTCCTTGGGATCCTACACCTACGTTCGGTTGGATTCTCCGTCGACTATCTGTTCGGCAATATTATCTAGATTTGATACAAGTACAAAATCAGAGATCCCAAATCGTGAAGATCATCATTCTGGTAATCAGAACCTGGCAGAGTATACGAAACCCGGGCCGAGTTTCGATGGAAACTCTTCTAAAAAAAATATGAACATAACCCGGTCTGGGTCGGGGAGATGTCGGGTTAGGACGAGTGTTGCACCCGATCCTCTTCCTCGGCATGAACCCAGGCCGGGTCAAGGTGAACCAGGGTTGGGTTATTGGCACACCCAAAACTCGAGGCTCTTGATAGTGATATTTGGGTTTTCTAGTGATAACTTGATGAAATTAAAGAAAAGGTCAATTTTTTTTAATTCTTGGTCTCCCAACTCACTAGCTACAAGAGCACAAGTAAGTTGTAGTAGACTCAGGTTGTCGTATCCACAAAGATTTGAAGTCCTAAACTACCTAAAAATAGTTTAGATTAATCCTAAGTGAGGTGGCAAAAACAGATTTTTAATTGGAAGCGAAAACAATTTTTTAACAAGTACAGAATGATAACAGGTTTTGGGATTTTGAAAATGTTTACAAAACTGAATTATAAATGCTAAATTAATGGCTAGAAAGGTTTAACTATCAATGAGGAAGGTTTTTTTAGGATTTGGGGTCATCTAAATAAATTAAGGATGGAATGGATCAAGTTATCATTAAATGTCCAACTTTGATTCAATCATGAAAATGGCTGTTCCCACAACTCAATTGGCATCTAACTAAGCAACATATTGTCATATAGTTGTTAGATAGATTGAATCAATAGAGGGTCCTCACTGAAAATCAAGTTATCATTCAGCTCAATGGGGAGTTCATTGCTGATTTTTTTTACAATTCAAAGGAATTCTGCAATGATAGCTTGTAATTGCATTCATAAAAAGATGGAATCATTCCAACCAATCAAACCAGGATGAAATCTACTCAATTATGGTGCTTGTGCTCCTTGATTCATCTCTGAATTCCATGGGGATTTAAATTCAACCTCTCGGTTGCAAAATAAATGAAATCCACACAAACACAACTCAATTGGAAGTGCAAAGCATATAACCACAGGAATTCATAATTGCCATTGATCCTTGGCCCATCTCTGGATCTCAAGGATGACCTAATGACTACCTCTCAGCAGTGGATTAAGTTGAGGCTTAACAAAGGAAATCAGAATTCAATTGGAAATCAGAAACAGAAATCAGCAAATAGAATTCTGCAAATTCAGGAAATCAGAATCATAAACCAATGGAATTCTGGTTTGCCAACTGATTCTTGACCCATCTCTGGACTGCAAGACATCCCTAAGATTCACCTCTCAGTGATAGATTAGATTCAGGGGATTCAATTGGCAAAACAGGTTCCAACAAGAAATCAGAAAAAATCAGAATTCAGGCTTTTAGTTCAGAAATCAGAGGAACAATATGATTTGAGTCAAAATGATTGTCCAAACATCTTGATTCATTTCTGAACAAGATAGGAACAATAGCAACATCCCAATGACTCAACTAATCAGATTGAGAGTGAAGAACAGGTTCAAACAACCACAAAAATCAGAATGTTTAGGAAATCAGGTCCAGAAATTCAGAAAATCAGAAAACTATAAATCAGAAATCAGATTGCAAAAAAATGAAATCCAGAAATCTGATACTATCTCTTAATTCATTCCTGAAAGATGATTAGATCAAACAAGACTTCTCAGTCATCAATTACAAATGGATCTAATGATAACATAGCATGAATCAATATAGAACATTTCTAAAATATGAAAATCAGGATTGATTTCAGTGCAGGATTATAAACCAGTCCATATTCATCCAAAACTAATCTAAACTACTACCCTATCCTAGAAGAAATGGAGTTTAGGTCCTCATATTTACAGAACTTGACATCAAATGGATTAAGAAATAGATACAAATCATTGATGCTTGAAGTCTCCCAGCTAGCAGCAGCAGCTCCAGCAGCAACAGCTCCAGCAGCCCTTGAAACCCTTGCTCCAAACCCTCAATGTCCAGCCCTCCAAAATGGAGGCTCCACTCTCTCCTCCAGAAATTCCCTCTTTTATATCACTCATGTCCACCCTTGGATCAGCATCAGAATGTTCTTCCAAACCTTGATTGAGCCACCTGTCCCAGCTCGGAATTTTCCAGCTGCTGCAGACAGCTTTTGGTGCAGGAAATCAGTGATCCCCACCACCTTTTTCTACTTTTTTGCCACCTTTTCTCCCTGCTACAAATCCCAAAACAGCAAGCATCAAAGCCCTTGAATGGTGTTTTGAAAAATAAAGATTAGGATGATGATAGTTGCTAGCTCAGATATCAAATGGTATTAGGTGTTGTGCAGGAATGAAAACTTGTATCGAAATTAATGAATTAAGGGGCCCGGAATGATAACTTTAAGTAAATCCTGGAAAATGTCCAAATATAGGTGATTCAAAGCATTTCAAGCATCAAATGAATTAGAGTGGCAAGTGAGTGAAGTCAGAAATCAAATATGAATGAGATTTCTAAGTAGTGATAACTTGGGTGCCCAAAAATGATAACTTGTGATAACTAGAGTTGTGGTTATCCAAATGTGATGAAATTTGACCAGCAATGAGTTAAAACAATAGTTAGATGATTGCTTAAGGCACCTGTGCAGAATTAATGGTTTTTCATGTCGAAATAATAGAATTGCCTTTTAACGATAACTTGGCAAAGGAAAAATGATAACTTATTCAAATGGACTTAAAACTCTGCACAAGTTGAGATGTGACTATCCAAATATGATTTATACATGATAATGATGGATTTAGGGCTAGAAAACCATTGAAAACCAGTTATCTCAAAATAATGATAACTTGACATATGGGAATGATAACTTGTCCTCAAAATGATAACTTGGCATAGAATTTAAATATTAATGAATTTTGGCATTTCAGAACTTCTATGCACATGGAATTAAGTATGAAATGAGGAATATCAACTAGTTGTCACAATGTATGCATTCCAAGTATAATTGGCCCAAATATAGGCAAAAGTGGGACTCGATATGTATGAAAAGCATCTAAAATGGGTTAGAAATTTATAGTGATCAGCAAGTGACCAGCTCTGCATTAATGATGGATCCGGGCCTTGTTTGGTGAAACTCGGTCCGGGCTAGGGATAACCCGGATCAAGTTTTAGAGAACTCGGGTCGGGTTCCATTATTCGGAAGGACTGTGCATTTTGCAGTGTTTCCTTCTATCAGTTTTACTATGATTGCCGATATTTTTACATGAGGAAATCATCATTTAACAACATATAACCATGCATTATGTAATTATCTAAATCATTGAAAATTAGATCAAATCATTCTTCATCTAAATGATTCGCAATAAGCATGATAAACATTCGGCTATTTTCCAGAACCACATCATAACTTCAAGAAATTATATTACATGAATTCTATTCATACTACCTTGGATTCTACTTCTACATAGGTCCTTATAACATGCAACACTCATCCGGAAGCTAATCTATGAGATAGATCCTGAATTCATACCTTTTAGCTAATGATTTTTGGTTCGTCGTGCAAGGATTCATCCTCAGCTCCTCTGCTCATGTCCTCTGTTGTCTTCTATACTGAGTGGAACCTTCAGCGTCCCCCCCTTCTCATCCCCTGGCAGGGACCGACAGCAAGGACTCGAACAAGATGAGAGGAAACGAAAAAAGAAAAATGGGAGAGGGAGGAAGGGGATGAAGGCTTTAAAGGGATGGAGTTGTCCCTTGGCCTCCCCATGCCCTACCATTTTCATGAACTGCTGCCATGAAGAAGGGAGAGAGAAAGTGTGTGTCTAATAAAGAGGGGAGAGGAAGGGAGAGAGTCCGAGACTCTTTGTTTCCATTTTTTCCGTGCATTACACATTGATCCAAGTAATTAAACTTGGAATGTGCTCAAAGTAATGTTGATTCATAACTAATTTAGAAACTTAAAAAATTTAACTTAGAATGTACTCGAATTAACCTTGATTCATGACAAATTTAGAAACTTAGAGAAAGCCATTTATCATTTGCTATTTTATATGTTTCCTACGATAAAAAAAATAAAACTCACACATGGCTTAGACACACCAATCCAAATTAGTACGGATCACCTTGTCCCACTACAATATTAAACTAATGAATATGTGATCTTAAGAAAAAATTGAATTTCTATAATAGTAAAATTAGGACAATGACAAGTCAATTTAATTACAAACTATAACGCACCAAAATTCGACGCCATCACATGACAAAATCTCCTTTCGATCTTTCTTTGACTCTTTTGTTGATCCAAATGGTCAAGAAAAGTGACACGTACGGAAGACTTAATAAATAAAAATATTACAACCATTGAATATAAGAAATGTTGAAGCTGAAATAGATAACGTAAATGGTACATCAATTGTGACATATAAGAGTCCATGTCACACAATATGTCCATACATGGGTCCCATGATAGTGCAAATACAACTCGATGATAAGGAAAAGGAAGACTCCAACTAGACTCTAGGAACAATGTGCACATGCCATCAAGTTGTAGTTGCTGCACACACATAAACCATGCTCGCAATCCAATCATGTACCAATGGGATTACATAAGAGAGCAAGCTCAACCATTAGCATAAAGCTAAGTGAGAGTTCATATAGGTCATAAGATAATTCCATTAGAATAATCATGAGGCAAACAATAAGATGAAGATAAGAGAATAAATCAATAAATCATCATGGGTTCGTATTCATTCATTACATGTTCTATTCATGTTCATGTCCATTGTTCATGTTCATCATTCATGTTCGTAGTTCATCTTTATCGTTCATGTTCATAAGGACAAAATCCTTTTATTCATCTTTGGTCATTCATGTTTTTTCATCTTGTCCATAATTTGAAAGAGCTCTTCACTTTTAGGGAATATCATTGCAGACACACGTGTGTAGCTATCTAGACCATGATGGGCCAATGGGGATTAGTGCCACGGCTAAACCCGTTGGATAAGATGACCTCGTGCAAGGTGGAAACATATGTAAGGAGAAACTCCCATCTAGATAAGCAAATGATAACCCTCCATCTTATCTTATAGTTCACGAGTCTCTCTTTCAATCACATGGATCAAGGCTATAGGGAGCAAAAGTGGCTCATGATCATCTTTAGCTTCATATCATTCGGTATCAATCAGATAGACAAAATCAGAGGGTTTCGATTAAAGTCATATTCTTTTTGTCCACATATTGTATGTCCAAAAGTGATGCGGTCTCCAATTGAGGTTCATCCAAAAGGTGGGCGTACGCCCGTTCATCCATGTCGTTCGATCTACCGAAAAGGGAGCATTTGTTCTATGTTCATCCACCGGCCATTTCATGGCTATATATGATCGGAAGACCGAGAGAGTGCGGTCATCCATTATCACATGAGGATTCTCTCGGACTTTGGGTCGAGAGTTTTGGTCGACCGAAACTAAATTGGTCATCCGCTAGGAACAGTATCATCTTCTTCCTTGGTCGGTTGGATTTTTTCGTTGACTATCAAAAGTTCTTCCGGTGTGATCATCTAGATCGATCTTCCGAAATTGTTTCAATCCACTGACTAGTTATCATTGCCATTTCTAAGTCTCAACATTCTTCCGGTTCGATTGTCGAAAAAAGCTTTGGACTTTTGTTCAGATCCATCTCAATCATCTGATCGAGTGTCGAACGTCCAATATGGCATGTATACTCTCTGAGCTGAATCGGACGCCCGAAAGGGTTTCGGTCGTCCGCTTCAATTAGGAATCCTTACGTTTTCAATCAATTTTCCATACAAAAAGGATCTAACACTATCTACTATGATTACTAATATAAAGCTTGATCTAGATATAAAATCTTAATATAGCATTCATCATAACATTCATCTCATTTCATTCCTATAACATAAATAGTCGATTTTTTCTTATCTTCAAGCGTAAAATGATTTTCAATCTATCTCAGTTTCAGATAACATAAACTACCAACTTAAGGACATAATATGATTCATCAATTAACTATCTAAGTTGTAAACTATCAGATCTAATCATCCAGCATAATATCAACTCACATATCACATGCAAATTATTCGGCCATGGTTCAAAAATTTTTAGAAAAATAGACCTATGTATTTAGAAAATCCTAAGACTTAAGCTACCCTTGGTAGCATGAATCTTAACCTCAAATCTATCTTTATAACATGCATAATCCTTCTGAACTTATCCCATGACCCAGATCTCGAAAACACACCTGTTTGAAGTCGTCTGGGTTCTTCTCCTCATTGGATCACGCTCTAGTCACGTCCCCCCACTCGTCCTCCTACGTCGCTTGCTTGTCGAAGTCGCTCTACTATCTTTTGGCTGTGTCCAAAATGAAGAACATGAGAAAAGAAGAAAATTGGCGAAGACGAGAAGATGAGAAAGAAGAAATGAAAGAAAAAGGTCGCTTTTAAGGGCATAATGGTGGGGTTTCATGGCTTTTGATCTTAGAGATCATGTGAAAAAGGGGTTACCGATCTCAGGAGTTAATTTGTTGCAATGAATAAGAAAATAAAAGCTGATCATTCATTGATTTTCTGCCTGTTTCACTTCTGAATGTTTGAAAGTGTTTCGATCGTTTGGTCGTGCATCGATTGAAATAGCTAATCGGTCGCTATATTAGGCGTTCGTTCTATGTTTTGATTGCCCAATAATTCGATGTCATAAATAATTAAAATTTTAAACTCATACGAAATTTTGTTGTGTTACATTGTAATACCCATAGAAATGGATTCATCCCCGAATCATGTAAGGAATAGAGATTACCGAATAACTATGGAAACTCTTTGCGGATCTCTGACACGAGTTCCCACGTCACTTCCTTTCTATGGTGGTACTTCCATGTGACCTTGACTAATGTACTTCTTTATCCTTTTGATACTGTACTTTTTGTTCTAGAATCTTCATGGGGTACTGTGCATAGGTCAAGTCTTCCTTCAGGTTCAACTCTTTGATCCTGGCGATGTTGGCATCATTGTGCTTGTACTTCTAGAGTATGGAGACGTGGAAGACATTGTCAACTCTTTCGTAGGGAGATAGAGACAATATGCATGCTCCATCGCCGACCAACTCTAGAACCTCAAAGGGGCCAACAAATCGAGGACTGAGCTTTCTTCATTTGCTGAATCGCATCACACCCTTCATCGGAGACAACTTCAGTAGTACCTGGTCTCCGACTCTCAAGATTTTCTCTTGTTGCTTCTTGTTGGCATAACTCTTCTCTATAGATTGTGCATCGTTCATTCTTTTTCGAATCACCTTTACTATATTTGCATACTCTTGAGCTCGGATTGTCAACTCCTCGCTCATGGCTATCTGCTCGCAACCTCGCCCTAGTGTGTGGACAATCAACAAGGTCTCTTGTACATAGCCTCGAAAGGCATCATGCCAATGCTGGAGTGGAACTATTATTGTACGAGAAATCAATCAGTGATAAATGCTTGTCCAAGTAGTTGTGCCAATCCAAGGCACAAGCTCGGAGCATGTCCTTCAATGTTCGAATCGTCCTCTCCAACTGTCCGTCTGTCTGTGGATGGAAGACTATACTATAACTCAATCAGGTGTGAAACGCTTTCTACAGACTCTTCCTGAATCTCGATGTGAACCAAGGATCGTAGTCCGACACGATCGAGATTGGAATCCCATGTAATTGGATAATCTCTCGTACATACACCTTGAGTAAACTATCCATTGACTACTTCCACTTGATCGAAATGAAGTGGGCCGCCTTTGTCAACCTATCGACCACAACCTAAATGGCATTGTAACCCTTATGTGTCCTAGGAATTCCTGAGATGAAATTCATCGTAATATTCTCCCACTTCCATTATGGTATTCCTAGTGGCTTCATCAGTCCATACGGTCAGTGGTGCCTTCACCTGCTAGCGCATACCAGGCACTTGGAGATGTAGTCGGCAATTTTCCTATTCATATCATGCCACCAGAAGTTGCGTTTGACATTCCTGTACATTTTCGTGCTGCCCAGATGTATCGCAAACTTTGACCTTCATTGAGCACCTTCGTTTGATCGTAACATTATTTGAAACTCAAAGGTGGTTTCAATACCAGATTCCTCCACATTGCCGGCCTTGAAGTTCTCTAGTTCATTCTGACACTGCTTGAACATTTTTGTATACTTTGTGTCAGCCATTTTTGCGGTGATAATTTTGCTGACGAGACTTGGTTGTATCTGGTGCATCATAGTATTGCCCTATGTCCTACAGCTCAAGGATTCCATGGGTTAAGTTTCTAAATCATTTGATATTTGCGTAGCTGGAAAAAAAGCAATTGAAGCCTTCTATTTTCGATTAAGAAGCGTCAGCCATCGAGTTATCTTCCAGAGATGATAGTTGATCACAAACTCGTTGTCCTTGAGGAACTCCATCCATCACCTTTGTCTCATGTTCAGATCCTTCTAGGTGAAGACATATTTTAGGTTTTTGTAGTTTGTGAACACTTGAAATTTTTCACCGTACAGGTAGTGCCTCCATATCTTCAGAGCGAACACGATCGCTATCATGCATCAGATAGTTCACCTCGTGCTTCTTCATCTGACTTGAGGTGGTAAGCCACTACCTTTCCATGCTGCTTCAGGACACATCCGAGGTTGGTGCTGCATGCATCGTGGTAGATGGTGTACCCTTCGCTCCTCGATGGAAGGGTGAGGGTCGTAGCAGAGGTCAGCTTGTTCTTCATCTCTTGAAAATTGCTCTCGCACTTATCTATCTAGACGAACTTCTCATTCTTCTTTGTCAGGTGAGTGAGAGGGGTTGCAATCTTTGAGAAATCTCGGATGAAACGTCTATAGTAGTCCGCTAGACCGAGGAAAGTACAGATGTCCATCACATTCTTTGATGACTCAGATGGTCACTGCCTTGACCTTCGTTGGGTCCACTAAAATCTCGTATATGGACACAATATGCGCCGGGAACATCATCTTCTCCATCCAGAACTTGCACTTGGAAAACTTTGCGTAGAGTCGGTGCTGATGCAAAGTCTCCAAGACGATCCGTAGAGGCTCCGATGCTGCTCCGAGCTGGAGGAGTATATTAGAATGTTGTCTATGAAGATGATCACAAATTGACCCAAGTGTTGTTTGAATACCTTGTTCATTAGATCCATAAATGCTACTGGGGCATTTATCAGTCCGAAGGGCATGACTGTGAACTCATAGTGGCCATAGCGCAATCGAAAAGTAGTCTTCGACACATCTTCTTCGGTGACTCTCTCAGTTGGTGATAGTCTCTTCTCAAGTCAATCATTGAGAACACTGAGGCCCTCAGACAGCTGATCAAACAAGTCATTGATCCTAGATAGGGGGTACTTGTTCTTGATCGTGACCTTGTTCAGCATTCGGTAGTGATGCATAGCCGTAGTGATCTGTCCTTTTCTTCACAAACAGAAATTGGAGCACCCCAAGGGGAGACGCTGGGTCGGATGAACCCCTTGTCGAGTAACTCCTGTATCTATATCTTCAGATCTATCATCTCCTCTGGGGCCATGCGGTAAGGAGACTTCGAGATTGGTGCCATCATTGGTTAAAGTCGATCTCCCTCCTCGGCGACGGCAATCTGGAGATGTCCTCTAGAAAGACATTCAAAAAGTGTCAAACCACGTCTATCTAGTGTAGAGCTGGCGTCGGTACATCAACTATCGTCACGCTGGCCATTTCAGCCCAACTAGAAAGCCCACTAATCTATAAGCCCCAAAACTTAGACTATAAGTACCTTAAATATGCCCTAAACCCCCACCACCTAATCATTCACCCTATCATTTCTCTCCTTCCCACACCAGCCGACAGCCACCCTCAAGGTACAGTAACTCAGTGATAGTGATATTTGGGTTTTCTAGTGATAACTTGCTGAAAATTTAAGAAAATGTCAATTTTTCATTTTTTTGGTCTCCCAACTCACTAGCTGCAAGTGCACAGGTAAGTTGTAGTAGACTCAGGTTGTCGTATCCACAAGAATTTGAAGTCTAAAACACCCTAAAACAATCTAGATTAGTTCTACTTAAGTGGCTAAAAATAGATTTTTAATGAATAGTGAAAACAGATTTTTTTATAGAAAGTGAAATGATAAAAGATTTTTGGGTTTTGGAAATTTATCAAAACTGAATTATAAATGCTAGAATGAAGTCTAAAAAGGTTTAACTATCTATGAGGAAGGTTCTTCTAGGATTTGGGGTTCGTCTAAATTAATTAAGGATGGAATGGAACAAGTTATCACTAAATGTCCAACTTTTGATTCAACTTGAAAATGACTGTTCCCACAGCTCAATTGGCCTCTAACTAAGCAATATATGATTATATAATTGTTAGCTAGGTTGAATCAAAAGAGGGTCCTCACTGAAAATCAAGTTATCATTGGGCTCAAAAGAAAGATTCAATGCTGATTTTTTGCAATCCAAGGAAGTTTGGAATGATAACTTGCATTTGCAATCATAAAAAGATGGAATCATTCCAATCAACCAAACCAGGATAAAATATACTCAATAATGGTGCTTGTATTCCATGATTCATCTCTGAATTTAAGGGGGATTCAAAGTCAACCTCTCGGTTGCAAAATAAATTGGAATCCACACAAACACACTCAATTGGAAATGCAAACCATATGACCACATGAGTTCATAATTCCCATTGCTCCTTGGCCCATCTCTGGATCTCAAAGAAGCCCTTAAGACTACCTCTCAGTAGTGGATTAAAATGAGGGTTGACAATGAAAATCAGAAGTTAATTAAATGAGAAAACAAAAATCAGCATTTCAGGAAAAAAATCAGCAATGTGGATTGATGGAATTCAAGTTTGCCAAATGCCCCTTGACCCATCTCTGGACTGCAAGGGATTCCTAGAGTACACCTCTCAGTGATTTGAATAAAATAGGGATTGACAATTGGCAATTCAGATTCCAAACAATCAGAAAATAGAATTTAGAATCAAACTAAGAAATCAGATTTTGGAAAAAAAAATCAGATTTGAATTCTGAATTGTCAATGATCTTGATTCATTTCTGAATAAGATCATGGCATATATTAGCCTCTCAACTATTCAATTATCCAATCCTTGATGACAATCAGATTCAAAAGCCCAAGAAATCAGATTTTTAAATTCAGAAAACCAGATTCTGAAATTCAGGAATTTTAGGTTCCAAATCAAACTTAAGGTAATGTTGAGAATAGATTTGAATCATGGAATGCCCAAATATTCATAACTCAATTCTGAACAAGATTAGGATGAAGACCAACCTTCCAATTGCTCAATTAATCAAGTTCAGAATGTCAAATAGGTTCAAATAGTTCAGAAATCAGATAACCAGAAAATCAGAATTAGAAATCAGTGGAAAAAAATCTGATTTGAGTCAAATGATTGTCCAAATAATCTTGATTCATTTTTGAACAAGATAGGGACAATAGCAACATCCCAAGAACTCAAATCCTTGATGACAATCAGATCCAAAGCCCAAGAAATCAGATTTTCAGACTTCAGGAATTCAGGAAACCAAAAAAATCAGCAACTCATTAATTTAGAAATCAGAATTTTAAACCAATGGAAACTTGACTTACCAATTGATTCTTGACCCATCTCTGGATTACAAGACATCCCTAAAGTTCACTTATCAATGAAGGGAATGATTTAGGGGACTCAATTGATTAAATCAGATTCTAATTAGGAATCAGAAAAATTAGAATTCTGATTTCTATTCAAAAATCAATGGAAAATTCTGGTTTTGAGTCAAATGATTGCCCAAACAATCTTGATTCATTTCTGAATAAGATAGGGACAATACCAACATCCCAATGACTCAATTAACCAAGTTAGAAATGAAGAACAGATTCTGATATCCACAGAAATCAGAAAATTCAGGAATCAGGAAATCAGAATTCAATTTTTAAAAATCAGATTATGAACAATAAACAGATTTGAATCATAAAGAATGCCAAACAATCTTGATTCATTTCTGATCAAGATTTGGGACAATATCAACCTTCAAGTTGCTTATTAATCAAATCCACAATGGCAAACAGATTCAAAGGTCCAGGAATTCTGATTCAGGAAATTCAGAAAAACAGAAACCAGAAATCTAAATTTCAGAAATCAGCACTTCAATTAAATTGGAATAAAGAACTTGACATTGATTTCTAATCCATTTCTGAACTAGGGATAGATCAAATGATAACTTCTCAGCTATAGATTACAATAGGATCCAACAATGGCAAGAACTAACATTAGAAAATTCTGAAATCTGAAAATCAGCAAATGATTCAGTCAGGAATTATAAAACAGTCCATATCCATCCAAAACTAATCTAAACTACTACCCTATCCTAGAAGAAATGGAGTTTAGCTCCTCATATTTACAAGATTTGACATCAAATGGGATAAGAAACAGATACAATTCATGGTTCTTTGAAGCTTCCTGGCCAGCAGCTCCTCCACCAGAATCAATCCAGCCTTGCTTGCCTTCAAACCCTTGAATGACCAGCCCCCCAATTCCTCCAGAAAAATCCAGCTTATATATCACTCCTTTCCACCCTTTGATCAGCATCTAAATGTTCTAATCCTCCTGATTGCAGCCACCTGTCCACCCCTCTGAAATTCCAGCTGCAGATTCCTTTTTGGTGCAGGAAAAAGTAGATGGTCCCCCCCTACTTTTTCCACTTTTTGGCCACCTTTCTCCCTGCTACAAATCCCCAAACAGCAAGCATCAAAGCCCTTGAATGGTATTTTGACAAATAAGGATTAGGATAATGATAGTTGCTAGCTCAGATATCAAATGGTATTAGGTGTTGTGCAGGAATGAAAACTTGTATCAAAATTAATGAATTAAGGGGCCCGGAATGATAACTTTATGAAAATCTTGGAAAATGTCCTAATATGGGTAGTTCAACGCATTTCAGGCATCAAATTGATTAGAGTGACAAGTGAGTGAGGTCAGAAATCAAATATGAATGAGATTCCTAAAAGTGATAACTTGAGTGCCCCAAAAACGATAACTTATATGACTTAAAAACGATAACTTGTCATAACTTGAGTTTTGATTATCCAAATGTGATGAAATTTGACCAGCAATGAGTTAGAACAATAATAAGATGATTGCTTAAGGTTCTTGTGCAGAATTAATGGTTTTGCATGTCGAAATGACAGAATTGCCCTTTAACGATAACTTGGCACTTGAAAAATGATAACTTGTTCAAATGGACTTAAAACTTTGCAGAAGTTGAGATGTGACTATCCAAATATGATTTATACATAATAATGATGGATTTAGGGCAAGAAGACCATTGAAAATAAGTTCATTCAAAATAATGATAACTTGACACTTAGGAATGATAACTTGTCCTCAAAATGATAACTTGGCATAGAATTTAAATATTAATGGATTTTGGCATTTCAGAACCTCTATGCACATGGAATTAAGTATGAAATGAGGAATATCAACTAGTTATCACAATGTTTGCATTCAAAGTATAATTGGCCCAAAAATAGGCAAAAGTGGGACTCGATATGTATGAATTGCATCTAAAATGGGTTAAAATCATATAGTGATCAGCAAGTGATCAAACTCCCCCAAGCTTAGCTTTTTGCTTGTCCTCAAGCAAAACATTCAGAAATTAAGGACAAACTTGAATTAAAAGTCCACAAATGAAGTAAAGATTAGCTGAATTGAATCCAATGAGTTTCCCACTTTGCCAACACTTCATTCTTTCCAAAAACTCAATTTCTAGCTAGGGAATCACAGAGGCTAAAGCAAATTTAAGCCATGGAAGAAGTACTAGCAATAACATGTTTGAATTGTAGGAATTGTCAACTTTACAAAGGGGTTGAACTACAAATCTCTTCATGAACAGGTTTTGAATTGATTAAACAGGTTTAACACCTGACTTTTATTCATGAAATGCATATAAACAGGTTTAGCACCTGATTTTTATTCATGCTTTCTTTAGGAGAGATTCCTTTGGAAGTTTTGCTCTCCTAATTTTTTTCTTCTTTTTGCATTGAAGAGAGATTCCTTTGGAAGTTTTGCTCTCTTCCTTTTTTCTATGCATGCATATGAATTTTTACCTTTCCTTTTTTTCATTTTTCTATCCTGTTCATGAAGTGAGCAATAGTTCAAACTCAAGTATAGTTTAGATCCCTTTATCCAAAAAGTCAAGTTTTCCTATTTAGCATGGCAGCAAGAGCCTTGACTCTCTTCTAGACATCTGATATTACTAATTCAATCCATAAGTATCAGCTAGTGTGACCCACAAAAAGGAAAAATTTTCAGCTAAAAACTTCATTCAAATGCATCTGAATTCATAATGCCAATTAAAGCAAAAAGGCTAATGGCCAAGTTGGCCACTTGGTATTGGAGTGCACCCACTGTCAAAATAAAGTATTCTACCCATTTCAGAGTCAAAATGAATTCAGAATTGAGTTGGGTCCAAAAAAATGATAACCGAGTGATAACTAGTGATAACTTGTGAAAACCAATGATAACCTGGTATGAATTATGATATGAACATTAAAATCAATTGAAAACATGGTGTAAAGGTTAGAAAAGCACCAGGTTTCCTCCCCCAAGCTTATTCTCAACACTGTCCTCAGGGTTGAAATAAAGGCAAGGGAGAGGGGTGGGTGGGATTGAAATGCATTAAATTGGGCATTTGAATTCTCTTGGCACTTCATCTAGAAACTTTGGGTGGTCTAACCTTCATTAGTAGCAATTGATCCTGCAGAGAACCAAAAGATATCAGTGAAATAGTGATATCAGAGTTTTGAGTGCACAATTTCAACAATGCATTGGAAATTTCTGAAGTTCACTGAAATTAATCTAAAACAGATTTGGATAACTGAAATGAATGTTAATTCAGATGATGATATGATCAATGTATCATAATGAAAAAGATATTATCAGTTATCATTGAGTTTTCAGTGGAAAAATAAAAAATAAGGGTAAGGGTACTCCCTGAAGTTGAGACTTGTGAATTGAACATGTTCCTCATCCCTTATTCCTGCAAAAACAAAAAGATTAAGTGTAAAGTGGCTTGGGTTACCTCCCAAGAAGTGCCTTTCTTTAATGTCTTTGGCTAGACATTGATACAAGGTGAAATCAGTTAGGTGGTAGTGGCAAATCAGCTAGAGTCAGCTCCTCCTTTGCAGAATCCATGGCTGTGGGATTGTAAAGCTTTAACCTCTGTCCATTTACCTTAAATATGTCATCTTTGTCATTCAGAAGGTCAACAGCACCAAATGGATATACTTTATGAATTTTGAATGGTCCACTCCACCTTGACTTCAACTTTCCTGGAAAAATCTTTAATCTTGAGTTGAAGAGTAATACAAGGTCTCCAACCTTGAAATCCCTTTTCAGAATCCTTCCATCATGCCATCTTTTAGTCCTTTCCTTGTAGAATTCTGAATTATGGTAGGCATTTAGCCTAATTTCATCAAGTTCATCAATTTGGAGAAGCCTCTTTTGCCCACATGCATGCATATCATAATTGAGTGCCTTGACTGCCCAATATGCCTTATGCTTCAACTCAATTGGCAAATGGCAGGTTTTTCCATAGACAAGCTTGTAGGGAGAAGTACCAATTGGAGTCTTGTATGCTGTCCTATATGCCCAAAGAGCTTCATTCAACTTCAAACTCCAATCTTTTCTTGTCAAAGAAACTGTTTTCTCCAATATGGCCTTTACCTCCCTATTTGACACTTCTGCTTGGCCATTTGTTTGGGGGTGATATGAAGTGGAAACTTTGTGCCTCACTCCATATTTAATTAGGAGGTTTTCAAAACACCTTTCAATAAAGTGGCTACCCCCATCACTTATGACCACTCTAGGAATTCCAAACCTTGGAAAGATAACTTCCTTGAACAACTTGATTACTGCCCTGGAATCAGCTGCAATGGTGGGAATGGCCTCAATCCATTTGGACACATAGTCCACAGCTAGAAGAATAAATTTGTAACCACACGAACTAGGGAAAGGCCCCATGTAGTCAATTCCCCAAACATCAAATATTTCCACTTCTAGAATTCCTTGTTGTGGCATTTCATTCCTTCTTGAAATGGAACCAGCTCTTTGGCATTGATCACAACCCTTCACAAAGATATGTGCATCCTTGAATAAACTTGGCCAATAAAATCCAGATTGGAGGACTTTGGCAGCAGTCTTGTGTGTGGCTCCATGACCTCCATAAGGGGATGAATGGCATGCCTCCAAGATTTCTTGAAATTCAGATTGGGGTACACATCTTCTGTACATGCCATCAGGAGATTTTCTGAATAGAAAGGGATCATCCCAATAATAATCTTTCAAGTCATGAAAGAATTTCTTTCTTTGCTGATATGTGTAGTCAGGAGGGGTAATTCCACATGCAAGATAATTGACCAAGTCAGCATACCAGGGAATTTGATTAATTGCCACAGCCATCAAACTATCATCAGGAAATGCATCATTGATAGGAAGTGTAGATGATTCCTGTATCCCTTCCATTCTTGATAGGTGGTCAGCTACTAGATTTTCACTTCCCCTTTTGTCCCTAATTTCTACATCAAATTCTTGAAGCAATAAGATCCACCTGAGTAGCCTTGGCTTGGATTCTTTCTTGTTGATTAAGTGCCTCACAGCTTGGTGGTCTGTGAAAACAATAACCTTGGATCCCACCAGGTATGGCCTGAATTTGTCAAATGCATACACCACAGCAAGAAGTTCTTTCTCAGTAGTTGCATAATTGATTTGTGCTTCATCTAAAGTTTTGCTTGCATAGCATATGACATGGTGCTTCTTCTCCTTGGTTTGCCCCAGCACAGCTCCTACTGCCTGGTCAGAAGCATCACACAAGATCTCAAAAGGGAGAGTCCAGTCAGGTGGCTGCACTACAGGGGCTGAGATGAGGGCTTCCTTCAACTTCTTGAATGCCTTCATACACTCTTCATCAAATTGAAACTCAACATCCTTGGCCAGCAACTTGGTGAGGGGCCTACTTATCATGGAGAAATCTTTAATAAACCTCCTATAGAAGCCTGCATGCCCCAAAAAACTCCTAATTGCCTTGACACTTGTGGATGGTGGTAGTTTCTCAATCACTTCAATTTTTGCCTTGTCCACTTCAATGCCTTTGCTTGAGACCACATGTCCTAAGACAACTCCTTCTTGGACCATAAAGTGGCATTTCTCCCAATTGAGTATCAAATTGGATTCCCTACATCTTTGTAGCACTTTTGTTAAATTGTCCAAGCAAGCATCAAATGAGTCTCCATACACTGAAAAATCATCCATGAAGACCTCCATAATTTCTTCAATGAAGTCTGAAAATATAGACATCATACACCTTTGGAAAGTTGCAGGGGCATTGCATAAGCCAAAGGGCATTCTCCTATAGGCAAAAGTCCCATATGGACAAGTGAATGTAGTCTTGTGTTGATCTTGGGGGTGAATTGGAATTTGCAAGAAACCTGAGTACCCATCAAGATAACAGAAATGGGAATGCCTAGCCAGCCTTTCCAGCATCTGATCAATGAATGGCAATGGGAAATGGTCCTTTCTTGTGGCCTTGTTTAACTTCCTGAAGTCAATGCACATCCTCCAACCTGTAATGGTTCTTGTGGATATCAATTCATCAGAATCTGACTTCACCACTGTAATTCCTCCCTTCTTTGGCACCACCTGCACTGGACTGACCCATTCACTATCTGAAATGGAGTATATGATTCCTGCATTCAGCAACTTTAATACTTCTTTCTTTACCACTTCTTTCATGGTTGGGTTGAGTCTCCTTTGACATTCAATGGAGGGCTTGTAGCTGTCCTCCATAGGGATCCTATGCATGCAAATGGAGGGATTAATACCCTTGATATCTTCAATTGAGTAGCCTATCACCTCCCTATACAATTTCAACCTCTTCAGCAGCTCTTCCACCTGATCCTGAGGCAAATTAGCATTAATGATAACAGGAAAAGTTGAATTCTCTCCCAAGAATTCATACTTCAAATTGCTAGGAAGAGGCTTGAGTTCCAACTTGAAATTGGCTTGAACTGGATTGCCTTGGCATTCAGCAATGATAACCTATTGTACCTCACCTTGAATTCCTACATTTTCCACTGATATTGAAGAGTTCAGTACTGATTTATATGCCATAGCCTCTGGATCTTCCAATTCTCTCAAATGGTAAAAAATTAGACACCTTTGCAATGGATCTTCAATAGGGATTATAGCTGAAACTTGCTCCACCACCTGATTCAATTGCCCATCTTCAAAATCATTTTCTAGAAAACTTGGCCTACTGATAACTTGGGCCAAATTGAATTCAATCTTCTCCTCTCCAATTTGGAAGGTCAATCTCCCTTCCTTAACATTAATTACAGCCCCTGCAGTGGCTAGAAAGGGCCTCCCAAGGAGAATGGGGGTGTTCACATCTTCATCCATATCTAATACAACAAAATCAACTGGAATATAGAATTTACCAACTTTGAGGGGTATGTCCTCAATAATCCCATGTGGATATTTGATGGATCTGTCTGCCAGCTGAAGGGACATATTTGTTGGCTTCAAATCTCCAACTTCAAGTTTCCTACACAATGATAAGGGTATGACACTCACAGAAGCTCCCAAGTCACACATGGCTCTTTGAATTTTTCTATTGCCTATCTCACATGGAATTGAGAAGCTTCCTGGATCCTTGAGCTTTGGAGGCAACTTATTCTGGATAATTGCAGAAGCCTCTTCAGTCAATGCTATAGTCTCATGCTCCAATACTCTTCTCTTCTTGGTTAGGATTTCCTTTAGAAACTTGGCATATGATGGCATTTCCTGGATGGCTTCAACAAAAGGAACATTTATGTATAGCTTCTTCAGGATTTCCAAGAACCTTCCATATTGTTGGTCTTGTCTTGCCTTGATTAACCTTTGAGGGAAGGGTACCTTGTCAAAAACCCTTGGATTTGCTTCAATTTGAGGGCTTGAATTCCTGATTTCCTCACTTGGTTGTTCACTTGGCTTTTCAGCAACCCTTGAGTCTGAATTGGCTTGATTATCATCCACTTTCTTCATTGGTTCCTCCACCATTTTACCACTTCTGAGCTGGATGGTCTTTGCTTGCTCCTTTGGATTTACTTCTGGCTGTCCAGGAAAGAATAAGGGGGGTCTAGTGGATGTACTAGCTTGTTGAGCAATTTGGCTTTCCAACAATTTCTGATTTGCATTCATGGCATCCAATCTAGAATTGATCTTCAAAATCTTCTCTCCTTGGCTGTCCTGCTTCTTCAGAATTTGTTGAAGCATCTCCTTCATTTCATTTTGGAATTGTGATGCTTGGACTTGAGGTGGTGGCTCATACAGATTTCTTTGAATTGGTGCACTTTGGCCTTGATTTCCATAAGGTGGTGGTGGCTGATTCCTTGGCAGGATTTTAGGCTGCCAATTTGAATTTTGCATAGGAGCTCCTTGATAGTTGTTGCCCTTGTAAGAAAAGTATGGATGATTCCTGTTTTCTGGAGTATAAAATTCAGCAGGAGGTTTGATTCCATAATTGCCCACAGCATTGATTTGATCCACATTTTGGTCCACTTGCTGCATAATTAAGTTGCAATTCTCTGACACATGGCCTTGATTCCCACATACACAACACCTTGTTTCAGAATTGGAAGTCCTATTGCCATTGGGAGTCAAGTTCAACCTCTCCAAAGTCTTGTACAGCACCTCTTCAAGTTGAGTTGACAATTGATTCACTGAATTGTCCATGGGTGGCCTCCTGGTTCTATCATGGGTAAGGAAGTGGTGATTCTTGGCTATGTTTTCAATGAGTTGATAAGCTTCATCAATGTTTTTAGATGCAAAGATGCCTCCTGCAGCAGTATCCAATGCCACCTTGCTAGGGTAGTTCAATCCCTTATGAAAATAGTTGACTAGCTGCCACTTCTCAAAACCATGATGGGGACATGCCCTTAATAATCCTTGAAGCCTTTGCCATGCCTCACAAATATTTTCTTGGTCCAACTGATAGAACCTCACTATTTGATCCCTGAAGTTATCAGTTTTTGAAGGAGGAAAGAATTCTGAAAGGAACAATTGAACAATTGATTCCCAAGTGGCTACCTCTTCAGGATTCAATCCTTTAAACCATATCTTGGCCTTGTCCTTGAGTGAGAAGGGAAATAATCTCATATACACTGCATTCATGGGGATATTATAGAAGTTCACAGTGCTGCATATCTCCTTGAAATTGTCCAAATGACATGCTGGATCTTCAGTCCCAAGTCCAGAAAACTGACTTTGCCTAATCATAGAAATCAAGGCTGGATTAACTTCAAAATTTGCCACAGGTGCTAAGGCTCCTCCCCCTTGTTGATTCCTTGCATTGCTTGGTGAATAACAGTCCCTAAGAGTTCTAGGAGCTGCCATATTTTGATTCATAACTCTTTCAAATTCAGGATTGTATGCTTCTTCCTCTTCTTCAAATATCCTTCTCCTTGCCTCAAGCCTTTGCAATCTCCTTCTTCTTAAAAATCTTCTTTCAGGTTCAGGATCTGATTGGTAATGTTCCTCTTGATAGTCCAAGTCCTGCATAAAGAGATTCAAAAGTATCAAATTCAAGAAAGAAATGAAAACTAGACAAAAATGAAAAGTAAGAAATGATAACTTGCAAAAACTGAAAATTAGCGTAACAGATAAACTAAAAACTAATCTAAAACTAATCTAAACTATCTAAGTTAGCCTAATTGACCTCAAATCCCCGGCAACGGCGCCAAAAACTTGATAGTGATATTTGGGTTTTCTAGTGATAACTTGCTGAAAATTTAAGAAAATGTCAATTTTTCATTTTTTTGGTCTCCCAACTCACTAGCTGCAAATCCCCAAACAGCAAGCATCAAAGCCCTTGAATGGTATTTTGACAAATAAGGATTAGGATAATGATAGTTGCTAGCTCAGATATCAAATGGTATTAGGTGTTGTGCAGGAATGAAAACTTGTATCAAAATTAATGAATTAAGGGGCCCGGAATGATAGCTTTATGAAAATCTTGGAAAATGTCCTAACATGGGTGGTTCAAAGCATTTCAGGCATCAAATTGATTAGAGTGACAAGTGAGTGAGGTCAGAAATCAAATATGAATGAGATTCCTAAAAGTGATAACTTGAGTGCCCCAAAAATGATAACTTATATGACTTAAAAACAATAACTTGTCATAACTTGAGTTTTGATTATCCAAATGTGATGAAATTTGACCAGCAATGAGTTAGAACAATAATAAGATGATTGCTTAAGGTTCTTGTGCAGAATTAATGATTTTGCATGTCAAAATGACAGAATTGCCCTTTAACGATAACTTGGCACTTGAAAAATAATAACTTGTTCAAATGGACTTAAAACTTTGCACAAGTTGAGATGTGACTATCCAAATATGATTTATACATAATAATGATGGATTTAGGGCAAGAAAACCATTGAAAATAAGTTCATTCAAAATAATGATAACTTGACACTTAGGAATGATAACTTGTCCTCAAAATGATAACTTGGCATAGAATTTAAATATTAATGGATTTTGGCATTTCAGAACCTCTATGCACATGGAATTAAGTATGAAATGAGGAATATCAACTAGTTAGTACAATGTTTGCATTCAAAGTATAATTGGCCCAAAAATAGGCAAAAGTGGGACTCGATATGTATGAATTGCATCTAAAATGGGTTAAAATCATATAGTGATCAGCAAGTGATCACTCAGTTACTGTAGCTACAGTAATCCTCATCTCTCCCACATCTCTCTCCCTCACCTTCTCTCATGCACTCTCTCATTTGCTCCCTCTCTCAACTCACGGACAGCAGCATCATGGCATGGATTCCAACAACATAGCAACAAGTAGTCTCTCTCACTCACTCCCTCTTCATATTAGCTCTCGGCCAGCACCAAAAATCCACCATTTTGGCATCAAGAGGAAGCTGCCAGCTCACTCTCTCTTGCTCTCCCTCACGGTCAGCACCAAGAAGCAACACCCAAGCACCAGCAGCCCTACCACACTCACTCCATTTCTCACTCACTCTCACACGACCACCAGGAGGAACCCGAAGAAGATTTGGACAATTGCTGGAAACAAAAGAAGAAGAAGAAAAGAAAGAAGAAAGAAATGGAAGAAGAAGAGAAGAAGAAAGATAGAGGATTAGGATTAATAGGGTTTTAACGTAAACCCTAAAGGTATGTTGAGGGGATCCAATCTCTCTAATCACTCCTTAATGATGCAATGATGCTTGGATTAAGGGATTGTAAGACCAAACTAGGTCTTATTGATGCATGATTAGGGAAAGTCCATGTTTGCATTATGATGCTGCTTGCTTTATTAAGATTACTGTTTCATTTCTAATCATGTTTAGAATTAGGATGTTTATAGTTTAATTCATGATGATGTCTCTTATTGATTTGTATAAATGTGATTAGTAACTCTTAATATTCTTTATGCAAACCTCTTCATATGTGCAATATTTGATGGAGATATTCATGTGTAACTTATGTTATGATTGGAGTAAATTGTATGATCAAATGTATAGAAGAATGTATGTCTTCATGGTGTTTGTATATATGTGTAAATGAGGAAAAATGAGATAAAAAGAGGAGAAATGCTGTTTGGAGCTCGGGCACGGCCGTGACAGAGGCACGATTGTGACCCCAGTAGGAGCCTTTGCCTTAGCATGATTACGCAATCGGTAAAAAAAAGTACTCACTGTCATGGCCATGACCTTGTGGTTGCATGGTCGTGACACCCTTAAGAATGCCCATACCTTAGAATATTTAGGAAATAGGTGGAGCTCTATCACGGACGTGCAAGTATGGTCGTTCACCTGTGAACAACCAATGAGAATAGCACGGTCATGCCATCAGTGTGGGAACGGTCGTGACCAAGTGATGTCGAGTAAATCGGTGAAGTACCCAGCCGTGCTGAATAGTGGTACGCCTGTGCCCATGTGTGGGCATGACCGTGATCTATAGTGGCACGACTGTGACCAGTCACAGATGCCTATGTAATAATTGTTTGCCCACACTTAGAATGATTTGGAGTATATACGACTTTAAATAGAATTAAAATATGCAACATGCATTAAATGATTGTATGTATTGATGAACGTAATTAAAAGACGAATTGATGAAGGTGTCTTGTTGATGTCGTCCCCCCTGAGGGAATAAGGTGTGGCTCTCGGGGAAGACCAAGACCCCACATAAGAGTGGACAAGTGTGGCTTCTCATGGGACAAAAAGATCCCAATAAAGGAACTGGGGGATGACCAAGACCCCACCATAGTGGACAATGTGTGACATTCTCAGAGACCAAGACTCCACATAAGAGTGGACAAGGTGTGGCCTCCAACGAGACAAAAAGATCTCGGCCTAGTTAAGTAAAGTCAAGTTAAGATCGATGAGCTAACATGGACTTCTCAATCAACAAGATAGTAATCTATCTAAATAAAGATAGAAGATGAAAAGATGAAAATTACTTATAGTGACTAAGATGAAGGACTTGGAACATAAAGATGAAGATGATTAAGTATGCACCAAAAAGGATGTAAAGTATTTTCCATAGTCATATGATGTTAAAGATGAAGTCACTTAAAGTAACTAAGATGAATGATTTGGAACATAAAGATAAAGATGATGATGATAATGAAAGTGTCTTAAAGGATGCTAATGTATGTTCCATAATCATATGATATTAATGATGTAAGCTAAGTAAGATAAATGAACATTATGACTTGACATAAAAATGATAATCATAATGCAAGAGGATGCTAATGTATGTTTCCTTGTCATAAGATGTTATGTAAAAAAATGTTAAAGTAAATCAAAATAAATGATGATATGCCTTAGCATAATGATGAGTGATGAAATGCATTAACCTAATGTTTATGATGTTACACGTTTATCTTATCTTGCCATGATGATATGTTAACATGCCATATAGTGTGCATAAGTAGCTCATAACATGCATATGATTTATGTGCCATGATGATGAAATGCACACGCCATGACATATAGAGATCATGTGATAGGATCATAGCATGCATGAGCCTCAACATACTCTAATGGGAGAAATCCCCTGCACCCCATGGATTCGTGTAGATATGGATGAGGCTTAGGTTTAACGGCGAGAGCCTCATGATGGTGACATTGCACATGGGTTGGTCGGAATACGGCCCAAGTTATCTTACTTATGTTATCATGATGAACTCTTATAAGAGTCAAATATGTATGGCCTATAGGCCTTTGAGTCATGTACTTTTGTATGAACTCATTTATCTATGATGAACACTATGTTGTGTCTTGATGTTAGAGCCTATGTGGCCCATGGGCTATTATTGTTATCTTGGGGTTTATTTACTTATGAAGTCTTCCGCTATGTTTTATGTTATTGGACTTTATTATTATTATGTTTTCCGTTGCAATGTTCTCTGTAATTAGGTCATGTAAAGTGACGCCGCCTAGGGTTCACCAACTAAATTGAGACCGAATTTTGGGGGCGTTACATACTCACAAATTGCCAACACATATAGAGCTTTGAGTTGAGATGAGCGAAAGACATTTCAGAATTCATACCGACATACTCACAAACGAATTGCCCGCATGGATTGAACTGGGCTGCGTGCAGTCCCTATCCCGTCAGGTTATCCTTAACAACCTTCAATCTCACCAATATTCCTCTCTGTGTCTTGCGATTGGCGCACTCATCTCCATAAGAGCAGTCCAACACACACTCCCTCATCTCCCAAACCCACATCTCGGCTCGAACATGGACACGCATCCGTCTCACCCACTTCCTCAGTGGAACACACCTCACAGCGGCAACCAGCGCCAGTTCCGGCGATCGTGGTCTCAAAGGCTGTTGCCACGAAAGATGGCCCCGAGGAGGGAGTTTGATGTCGACCTCCACCCCAGGGCTGGGAGGATGGGACGGAAGAAGGGAGAATGGAGAAGCGAGAGTAGATGAAGTAGGAGTAGGGATGTGCGCTGCCTATGGCGGCGGGGTTGAAGAAGGGGACTGGGTGGAGTTCGAGACTGCGAGCGCCGTCGGATTCTCGTCGGGCAGTGACATCGGTGTCTATGGCTCAGAGGGCCTTGCAGGTGGTGAGATCTACCGGCGGTAACCATGGGAGAACGAGCTCCGCCCACTGCCGGAGGTCAACTTCGTCACAGGTTCTCTTCATGAATCATGAGACGTGTTGGCAACCGCAACGTCTCTGGCAATGGACAATGGATTTGTTTTTACCGGTTCGGAGGCACCGGTGTATGGGTAGAATGGTTTCTAGGACTCGAATTTAGAGCGATTGAGATTATGAGATGAGCTTAGGGTATGGAAATATTCTCCGTCCTATGGGTGAAATATTCCTGCGACTACGGGCCCGCGTGAAATTCCTGATCGAGGTCTATTCACGAAGATTTTCTTCCTGTTGGGGTGGGGACAAATCAAACTTCGGAAAGCGAGACGAAATACTTGCCCCATCCTGTGGGATCTGATTTTTGAAATTATTATTAATTTTTTAAATGTTAATACTAGTTTAATAATTTTATTTTTTAAAAGAGATACTATATGTAATTTTTAATATTGCATAATAAAATATTATATTATATTAATTCTAATGAGTCAAATTTTAATATATATTATTTATTACTTTAAAATAATTATTTTATTATTTTTATCATTATTTCATAAATAAAAATAATTGGTGTTTTCTTCTCTCGAGGTGGTGGGGGGAGTATCCTCCGTCATGCCTAGTTGAGTTATGGTTGGATAATGGATGTTATCAAAGAGAGGTTGGCATCTTCTACCATTCTTGTACACTATTATTGCTTTAGATATATCCATTTACTTACTTTGTAGATGTTGAATTGTGATTCTCGCAAGAATCAAGGATGAGGACGAAGATAAAATTAGCCCCCCCCCCCCCCCCCTCAAGACCAAGGTCAGATTCAAGGACGAGGGTAGGGTGGGGGCAGTATATGTAGCATCCACAAATTTTGGGCCAAGGATATTTGAACATTTTGAACCAAAATCCTAATGTAACTATAGATAAAGGTCTAACAACCCTATTAGTCCCCCACAAATATAGGCGTCAACTCTCCCTCCTGTCTCATTTCTTATCCACAAAGAAAATTCTAAGGTTGAGAGATCTAGAGCCACATTCTTCATTATGACTACTTTTTAAGATTCACGGGAAGAAGGAGATTATGAGTTCAACGGAAAGGACAAGAAAATCTAGAGGCTTTTAGATGATGAAAAACAAGGACAAGATGATTAGAAAAAGGGGATTTTAGATCTAAAATCCAAAAGTATGTAAACGGGATCCAACCCCTCTCTCCTCTCTCATTGATGTTTTGTCTTGATTGAGAGTTTTCAAAACACCTTGTTCTTGATTGGAATTTTGATTGAGGGATTGCATTGATAGGATCATTAGATCTGAATAATGTTTATGCGTAGATCTATGTGCTTGGATCCATATTAGACTATCATGATTAGATCTATGTTCTTTATGTCCTAAATCTTATTTTAGATGAATTTAGGGAAAAACCCTAAATCTTGATAATGAATGGAAATTGCATGTTTTAATATATTCTATGATGCATAAATGCTAAGAGATCATACTTGCAATATTTTTTATGTTTTAGATTATTTTTACTAAAGTTTTGATATCAAAAATTGAGATTTTCGAGTTCAAAATTGGGATTTTGGGACACCGCGTCAGGGCTGGACTCGAGCTAGGCCGAGCTAGGCTTTCACTTAAATAGGCAAAGCCTGTTGCAAAATAAAAGTATTTAAACCTGGCCTATAGCCTGTAACATGTCATGAATATAAATTTAGCCTGGCTTGTTTAATTAACTTTTCATGCTTGGCCTAGCTTATTAGCCTGTTAAGCCAAACATATTTTTTGATGATCGACTAGTTTAAATATAATAAATCTTATTTATTAAAGATACAATAGATATGAACTAAATAAAAGAGATGCCACTAATATATTTTTTCTAAACATATAATAAAAATAATAATATTGAACTCAAAATTAAAGATTTAAAATATGAAGGATTAAAAAGTATATATATATGTAATATAATATATTAATAAATGTTGGCCTGATAAGCTATAAGGCTAGGCCAATTATTAAGAGGCTAAGCCTCTTTAAGAAAATAAGCTTTATTTAATATTTCAGCCTGGCTTATTTTGACAATAGGTCGTGCTGAACTAGACCAAAAATAGGCTGAGCCACGAGTTGCTCACGAACGGCTTGACTTATTTTCAGCCCTATGTGCCAACCCTTGGAACAGTCATGACCGAGAGAACGAGATCGAGCGATTAAATGGCTCTCGATCACGCTCGTGATACCTTCGTCACAGCCATGATAAATCCAAGCATGGTCATGACTAACTTGGTCACGACCGTGAGCGAGGGCGATGCTAAAATTTGGCTAAGGAAGGAAATGATTGAGGCTGGCACGACCATGACAAATATACGCACGGCCATAACAACACTCGGCAACCATGACAACATTAGGCACGACCATGAAAGTGCTGGGCACAACCATGATATTTCTGGGCACGACTGTGACGCTGGAAAATATATTTATGATGTTTTAAACCTATTTCCTTATGTATATAGGTTATGTATTGACGTGCATTGATTGTATATGATATGTAGATATACATAATGTATATTAAGTCATAATTAGACTAAAATATGAAGAATGATTGATGTATTGAAAAGCATAATGCACTTAAAATTGAAGAATGTCTATCACTCATCAATGTTAAGAAGCAAAGTACTTCACATATGTATATGTACTTCAAGGAGACCTAAGCCCACGAAGTAAAGTCCTGCATTTGTATATGTGCTTCTCAAGGGAACAAAGTCTCTCATCAGAAAGTGTGTGTATTCTCTTGAATAAAGTCACTCACCATTATAGTGTGCGTATTCTTTAGAATAAAGTCCCTCACTATTATGATGTGCATATTCCCAAGGATGTGGCCTAGTAGCCAATGTGATGATGTGATATGATTCTTCAACTATGTTAAGATCAAAGATGTTATAAGATAAAATAAGAATGAAAGCGAAGTTAACTTCAAAGTATCTTATAACAAAGAAAGAATGTTAAGATGATAATGATGAAGTAAAGATGGAAAGTAAAATCTTACACTTATGTATGTACTTCAAGAGTACCTAACCTTGAGAAGTAAAGTTCTGCACCCATGTATGTACTCTGCAAGGAACAATGTCCCTCATCATAAAGTGTGTGCATTTTTAAAAAATGACTAAAGAATAAAGTCCATCACTATTATGATGTATGTGTTCCTAAGTATGACTTATGATATGAAATGAAAGTCGAGATGATATTATGTCATAAAAATGAAGGATGAAGATGACACATGAAGAATCATATAATAAAGATAGAAAGAAGAATGAAAGAAGATTCAAATGGTTATAAAGCAAACCTGAGGAAATGTAAAGTATAAAAGAAGTCAAGAAGGAAGTAAGGATCAAGAAGTTATAAAGGAACCCCTAGGAGGTACATGACAATGAAAGTAAAATGAAATGTTATGTTATGTCATGTATGTTATGAATGATATGAATGTATATTTTTATTTCATGACACTTGCATATGATGGATCTGAAGTTAAGCAGGTATGACATTATGTTTATGTTCATGAGTGTTATACGAATAATGAATGTAAGCATGATCTAATGTCATGTAAGGTTTATGTTCATAGCATGCATGTTCATATGTTATTGTTATTATGATGATGATGCATCGCATGTAGTATCATAAGATAGGATAGCATGTCATGCATGACCTTTACATACTCTAACTAGAAATCCTGCACTCTGGATCCGTGCAAATAACCAAAATTAAGTGATGGATGACAGCTCAAGCTCATGACGAAGTGTTGCACATGCTTAGGGTTAAACTAGTCAATGATTCTAGAGTCCTATGGAATAGTAATTCTTATATGATTAATAGAAAATTTTCGTTTATGATGAGCTTTGCTAAAATGTTGAAGTCTTCTGCTGTTAAATGATGTATGACGAACGCGCTAACGACGCAAAATTCTCCTAAATGCCCAAAACTTCTAGGGTGAATTTCGGGTCATTACAGTATCCCTTGCCCCGAAGAAGGGCGGGTGCCACCCTTAGATGAGCCATGGTTGGATAATGGATGTTGTCAAAGAGAGGATGGCTCATCATCTTCTATTACTATTCTTGTAACATGTTGTTGCGTTAGATATACCGACTTGCTTGCTTTGTATTAGTGTTGAATTGTGTCGTGTGCAATGTACGGATTCAAACGCGCTGGTTCTCGGTCCGATCGGATGAATTGAATCAAATTTGATTAAAATAATATTATTTTTAAATAATTTTAAATAAAAATATCATAATTAATACAATATATTATATAAATAATAAATTAATGAAAATACCATTTATTATATATTTAAAAGTAAGGCTTATTCAAATCATAATCACAAATATATTATCATTATATTTTTATTAATTGTGTAATACTAGTGATGTAACATTAATTATTTTATAATTCACACTTGAATTTTCAATTAGTCTACTTTTAATTCTCCCCTCATAATTCTTGCATTTTGAACATTTTTTTAATCTTAATTGCTAATTTTTATTTTAAATTCAGAGATGATTGATTTTATTTTTTAAAAATTTATCTTGTGCTTAAATAAGTAATGCTACCCAAAATCAAGATGAGTAATAGATTATTATTGATTTATTATTAGAGCTAACTTTCTTATTTTTCAACTTTGCTTCCCTTTTTTTCCTATTAATTTTAAATCTGGTATGGTTGGGATTCATTTCATTAATTTGTTTTTTTTTGTGTGTCCTTATACATTCCAAATAATATTTGAATAGTTTCTATTTTATATCATTTATTTCCTTTACAAATAAAAAAAAACAAGTTGAATCAGAAGTTTTGGTTCAACTCAAATTTTCCGATTTTTCTAGTTCATATCATTTTTTTGTCAAAACTATTTTATATATAAGCAGGACCGAACCTGTAACGACCCTAATATTATTATAATCAGTAATTGTGAAAATTAAAGGAAATTAGGGGGAGTTTGACTGGTGTTAAGATTTGGGCGGAAATTACTTAATTAAATTCAAATTTTATTTAAATTGTAATAAATCAGAATTGGTTAAAAAAGATTATTTAAATATTAAATTTGATTGAAATTGAAAATTATAGATGGATTGGAAGTTTAGAGATTTAAAAGTCCCATAGATAGATTGTAACACCCGGATGACTTGAAAAAAAAAGACGAAGGGATAAAGTTTGAAACCGTAAAGAAAAGAAGATGAGAGAAAAAACATATAAAAGGAAATAAAAACCAACTGAGATAAGAAAACAAATCCAATTGAAAGTGGGACTTTCTCCCTATAAATACATGGTTCAATCGAACTCTTCAGCGGTCTTGAATTCCCTCACGCACGTCTAACACTTTTTCTCTGTCTCGTTGGCCCTCACTCTCCTATGCACTTGATAGCCACCAACCTAAAGAGAAAAAAATCAGAGGGAAGGCCATGTACTTGGGGGACGGAACGAGCCATGTAAGAGCAAAAAGAAGACAAAGAGGAAGAGGATGAAGAAGAAGAAGGGGAGGAACGTGAGGCTTCAACGGAAACTTTACAGGTTTTGGAACTAGGGTAGATTCATCACATAATCTTAATTTTAGACTTGAAGCATGCTCTAGATAGTCCATAGTTATAGTACCATGATTTACGATGATGGTTGATTCTGGCCATCGCCGGAAAGACGATCGAAATGCCCTTTACACATGAGCGTAGTTTCTCCGTAACGAAACTTGGCTCGGGTTCTTTGCAACCTGGCCCGAGTCCGCCATTGTCGAGAGCTCTGAGCTCGCGATGAAGATGAACCCGGCCCAAGTTAATGATGACCCAGCCAGAGCATTTTCCACGATGACATTGCATCGGTCGTGATTTTTGCGCGACGAAGTGATCGAACCGGGCCCAACTGTAACCCAGAGCCGACCTAGATCTCTCATCCTACCTATAAAAGAGGTCGATCTCTCGATCTTGAGTTATAAATTATTCTATCCTAATCCGAGCAATTAGAATAAATCCAACACTACTAGTCACTGTTATGGACTCTCGCCTCACAACACATATAACAATGGACTTCTCAGTCTCTAAAAATCAACAAACATCATATTACTGAAAACACTGCATTTGAGAGTAACCCGTCCCTTCTCTCGAACGGAACGGGTAAATGACAAAGATAATAGATCTCTCGATATGATTGAAATTGAATGCAGATAATAAGATTGCAATGTATCAAGCAAATAGGAACTAGAGGTTAGAAATACGGCATCAGAGAACTAGAATCATAGCAACAACAAAATATCATCACAAGGAAATCAGAATTCCTTTAGCTAGACAGGTTCCAACAAAATCAATAATTTTTCTCTCCACATTCTTCTTCTTCTTCTCCTTCAGCTTTTATCCTACTTTCGCCAGCCTGCCCTTTTTTCTCCCCTTCGCCTCCTTTTCTTTCTCCCCTGTTACAAATTCAAATTTTGAAAAATAGTTAGTGTCCCTTTTTACTAGTTCAGCTCCACTACAGATAATAGGTAAAAAAATATTTCAAATATAATAAGATTTTATATCAATCTAGCATATTTAACTATAATAATTATAAGCAAAATAAGGGATGATGAAATTTCCCCAAGCTTAGATTTTTGCTTGTTCTCAAGCAATGTTCAAGAAAAGAAGTTTCAGTTTCCACCCCGCTTTCCAACTAATCTTTTGGCATTCAGACCTTGCACTCTTTGCTCAAGTACCTTCTCTCTTTTCCACATACCCCGGCTTTAATGAAGGTATTAGAAGCAAGACATTTTTACTTCCTCTCAACTTAGCTCATAGTCGTAAAAAAGAATAAGATGGACTGATGATAAGAATGTTAATGCTGAGTGAAATAGTGTAGTATGGGCTCTCTTTTGATTCTTCTTTCTTTTAATTAATCTAGTACTCATGTGATTATCCATAGGGCGTTGGGTGATTTGTGTAACGGGTTTTTGATCGGCACATCCCAGAGTAGTTGCTCTTAGGTTGCCAGATATGAACCACTATGGATCTAATCACCCAGATTCACCAAGGTTGCCAGGTTCTAAAGTACATCCTTTTTGTACCTTCTAAGGCTACACCAGCCCTCTTTTCTTTGCTTTTAACTTTCACATTTTCACTTTTACTAAGCTTGACAATGCACTGAAATTGTTAGCATTAACATAATTATTATCAGACTTCTTAAACGTAAGAGTTGAGCATGAGTAGGATTAGTTGTGGTGCTTTTAAAGCTTCAACATAGCCGCTTTCTTCAGTCCATAACCCTACACTTAAAGCATTGAATTGGAGTCATGAAATGCTTCAAATTTTTGTCGGTTGGGCAGGGTGTTCTTGAACATAGCTTCAGGGAGTCACAAAAGAGGCAAATGCTATGCGACAATAAAAACATCTCTTACTTTACAGCTTGAAATGAAATGTTTCAATGTTGCTTCATGAAATGTTTATTGCAATTGTAAAGTAGCAATTGTGTGCAGAAATATAAATCGAAAAGAGTATAAATGTACCATGTCGCCCTCTCCCCCAAGATTGAAATCGGCACTACCCTCATTGTCGATCATGTTAGGAAGAGGGACCAGGGGGTGAAGCTCAAGCAGTCGGTCAGTGACTTGTTGAATTCATTAAGGGTCGCGAGGACAGATTTGCACCACTTCAATTCCTTGAATTTTGTCGTGATGAGCGAAACCTTGTTGTTCCAGATTATGATCTTGGTCCTTTAATGCTTGGATGTCTTCATGTTGGCGAGCGTTAGCTTCTGCGAATTTGGTTATTTGTTATAAAATAAGGTTCAATTTAGCAGATGAGGTGAGAGGCAAGGTTTGTAAGGCATCGGGTGCGGATGAAGAAGAAGAAGCGGTGACATGTCGTCTAATTGTTCTTGGTCAAGAAGGAGCTCACGAAGATAGAGTGTATTCTATTGTAAGGGGAGGAAGTGTTGGGATTGGGCGTGTGACTTGGATGAAGTCATTCATCCACCAGTTCCGACCTTCTAAGATGGAAGATTTTTGGGGGTTAGGCAGCTTGAAAAGAGCTGAGGGATCTGATTGTCGCCAAAAATGCTGGCCATTAACCGTAAGGAGGACTCCTTCTTGAGTTAGAAAATCCAAATCGAGTAGGGTTGCTAGGATTGGGTTGGTGTCACCTAAGAACACATAATGTTCGGCAATTGGTGAGATAAGATTTCCATAAAGAATTGGGTTATACTCGCGGGTAGATTCCTTGAGTATGCTTTGCATGAGAAAGGATGCAAGGTTGACCTATGTGTTAGATAGAAGACACCAGATAATGAAAAGCTCGTCGACAGAGACAAGGTCCATCTCATAATCATTCGAATGGATTAAGATGGTATTGGTGAGGAGAATGTGGAGGTATCAGAAAAAAGGGTTTTTGAGATGATGGCTGATGAGTTGAAAGAGGTTGTCGGTACGTCATCCTATAAGTTGATACCAGACCTCAAAGACGGGAAAAGCAGGTGGAGGGGTTTTGTGGCCTATGTTGGTCAGGTTTAGGAAATGGGCGAAGGTGTCGAGGGTCGTAGAGAAATCCTGATTATAAAGGTGGAATTCGATGTGGTTAATAACACCATCATCGTCAATGTTAGTGCAGAACACCATTCCGACGAACTCTGCTGCTACCTCTTTATAGAGGTCCCAGCATTTCATGAAGAAGGACAAAAGGCGTGATCAGTGAAGAAGAGTTCTAATATTATCAAACAAACCAAGAGGCTCAAGGGCTGGAAAATCTAAGAACCTGATGGAGGAGAAATTTCTACACCGGGTATTTAGTAGGCGTTGGGCTTCTTCGTTGTTTTTCGACTGTCGCATATTTGAAGTTCTTCATAGGAGGTTGTCCGAACCTAGACGGCGTCTGATGGATTCTGAAGAGCTGATGGTGTCGGATGAGATGATGTTTGCGTATGCTTCATTTTAAAACTGTTGTAGTATGATCCTCCATGACCACCATAAGGAGATGAATGGCACTCTTGTAGTATGGAAAAATGTTCTTCCTCTAGTATATACGTTCGATATATTCCATCAGCACATTTTTTGAAAAGAAATGGCTCATTCCAGAAATAGTGTTTGATGCCAGAGAAGAATTTCTTCTTTTGTTGATAAGAAAGCTCAGGTCGTAAGACTCCTGAAGCTAAGTAGTTAGCATAGTCTGCAAACTAGAGAAATTGTGCTTCCTGAATTGAGAACAATTGGTCATCAAGGAAGGAATCATTAATAGCTTTATAATTGCCAAGATTATTTTCCTGCTCTGATAGTTGGAGTCGAGAGAGGTGATCAGCTATTTGATTTTCTGCTCCCTTTTTGTTTTTGATTTCCAGATCAAATTCTTGTAGCAGAAGGATCCACCTAATCAGTCTAGGTTTGACATCTTTTTTAGAAATCAAGTATCGGATGACTTGATGGTTAGTGTATACGATGACCTTGGAGCCGACTAGGTAAGATCTGAATTTATCCATTCCAAATACAACTGCTAGAATTCTTTTTATGTTGTGGCATAATTGATCTGTGCTTCGTCTAAAGTTCTGCTAGCATAGTAGATCGCATGTTCCTTCTTGTCTTTCCTTTGTCCTAATACTGCTCCAACAGCTTGATCACTAGCATCACACATGATTTCAAAGGGCAGAGACCAATCTGGCGGTTGGATGATTGGGGCTGTCATGAGAGCTCTTTTCAATTGTTGAAGGCTTTTAGGCCGTCTTCATCGAATATAAATTATGCTTCTTTGGATAAGAGTTTTGTTAATGGCCTTGCAATTAGAGAAAAGTCTTTGATGAATCTTCAAAAAAATCCAACATGTCCAAGGAAACTTCTGACTCCTTTGATGTTAATTGGTGGGGGCAACTTTTCAATAACTTCTGTCGTAGCTTTATTAACTTCAATGCCCTTGCCTGAAACAATGTGTCCTAAGACTACGCCTTCTTATATCATAAAGTGGCATTTCTCCCAATTCAACACTAGATTAGATTCAGCACATCTCTGTAGTACTTTGCAGAGATTGTGTAGGCAAACTTCAAAAGTGGTGCCATACATCGAGAAGTCATCCATGAAGACTTCCATTATTTCTTTGATATAGTAAGAGAAAATTGACATCATGCACCTTTGGAAACTTGCTTGAGCATTGCATATCCCAAATGGCATTCTCCTGTACGCGAAGGTTCCATATGGACATGTAAATGTGGTCTTTTCCTGGTCATCTGGATGAATAGGGATTTGATGAAATCCAAAAAATTCGTCTAGATAGCAGAAATAGGAGTGGTTCGCTAGTCTTTCTGACATCTGATCAATGAAAGGTAGGGGAAAGTGGTCCTTTCGAATGGTTTTGTTTAGCTTCCTAAAATTGATGCACATCCTTCATCCTGTGATAGTTCGTGTGGAGATGAGCTTGTTCGAGTCAGTCTCTATTACAATCATTCCACCTTTTTTTGGCACGACCTACACGGGGCTCACCCATTGGCTGTCTGATATGAGAGATGATTCCAGCGTCTAAAAGTTTATTCACTTCTTTCTTGACGACTTCTTCATTGCTGGATTAAGTCTTCTTTGCCCTTCAACGGATGGTTTGAAATCCTTTTTCATGTAAATGCGATGCATGCAAATAGAAGGATAGATTCCCTTGAGATCATCTAGAGTATACCCAATGACATGCTTGTAGACTTCTAGCTTGTCTATTAATTGTTTAAGTTGACTTGATTTTAAATCTGCGCTGATAATCACTAGGTAGGTGAAGTCTTCTCCTAAGAATTCATATTTGAGGTTTTGTGGGAGTTTCTTCAACTCTGGTTTTAGTGGTTTCTTTGAACTAGATTGTTGCACGAGCTCAATAGGTTGATTCTCCTATGGGTTGTCTGGATGTGGTACCTATGCTGGGAGCATGTGACTTGTAAAGATTTTATCTTCTTCTTCTGTCCATACTAATGATTCTTGAGCCTCAAGAGATACTTTCCAAGGGATCAGATATATAAATAATCGATGCTACCTTCTAGATTACGGGATCTACTTGCTCAGGTTGGTGATGATAATCCTCCATGTCCGGATAGTTGATGATTTGATTAAACCAAAATTCCACCATGTCATCACCTATTTGAAAAGTAAGACGACATTGTTTGACGTCTATCACTACTCCTGCAGTGGCTAAAAAAGGTCTTCCTAAAAGAATGGGAGTTTGATTGTTGTTGCACGAAAAATCATGCATTAGTTTAGGCCATTTGATTAACACTTTAGAATGTTTTTATGCTTAGAAAATGGGAGTTTTGATTTATTTTTACAAATTTCCTTTAGATTTGATTTCTACCTAAGTCTGGAAATTATTCATGGCAGGATATGAGAAAACATTGAAATCAAGGCAAGAAAAGGCCCTAAAATAGCTCAGAAAATTGTCACAGCTTTTCATGGCCGTGACAAAGAGATTTTCCAGCAAAAAAATTGGCTTACTGTCATGTCCGTGATAGAGATTTTATAGCAGAAAATTGGCTAAGTACTTTTCAACCTTGAAAGCCTTTTGTCACAGCCATGACAGAGTCTTTCACGACTATGACGGCGGTCGGTTGGGCATTTTTAAAGCAAATTTTATCCATTTTTTGAATAGATTTCCGGTTTCTTCCTTTAGGGGACGAGAAAACCTATAAAAGGAGGCAGAAGAAGGTTTGGAAAAGCATCCTTAGAGCACAAATTTAAAGCCTACAAAGAGGAGAAGAGCGAGAACAATAGCGAAGCTCTATCGAAAACTCGCGATAGCACGTGCACAGAAGTTGCTAGAGTTCTTCATTTTCTTTTCCCAATCTTTTTCTTTAGATTTCACGTTGTTATTCTCAGATTTATTCCTTCATTAGGGTCATTCCTAATTGAACCCTATTTATGTTTTGGAATCTTTCGTAATATTAGTTTGATTTGAATCTTTAATAGCATTTCAACTTCATTTTTAATGCCTTCCTTGATTCCATGATTTGTGATTTGATTGCTACCTGAGAAGAAGTGATTATTTTCATAATAATTTCTAGGATTGATCTTAATTTATTGCATGCCACAACTAGGGAAATCGGAAGAGACCTAATTTGTAAAGTCATTAAGGTGACTTGAAAAAGCCCTTAATCATAATTCCGATTTAATGCATCTTATGATTAATTAAATAAATTAAAAATCGAGAGGATTGATTTATTCTAATTGATTCATAAGATAGAAGTTAAAGCCTAAAATATTAGTTAACTAATTTTGGGAATTCACTTTGTTATTGATTCAATTAATTCTAAGTTGAGAAAATTCATTACATTCTAGTGGTGATAATTATGTGCCTTAATCATCAAATCATTATTTCTCCAAGTGATCATTTCCTTTATTTTTATTATTTTCTTTTTATTCGCCTCTGAAAATCATATATTTTCTTAATTTATCAATTAACAAGGTTAAAATAAAATCTAAGTTATTAACCGTCCTCATGGGAACGATAACTCTACTAATTCACTTTACTACTGATAGTGATATTGAGGGGTGTAGTGATAACTTGCTGATTTTGGGGTCAAATTTTAGATTTTTCAAATTTTGTTCTAATTCCCTAATTCACTCTCTACTGCAAGTATACAGGTCAATTGTAGTCTACCCAAATGTCATATCCACAGTGATTTGAAGCCTAAGACTCCCTAAACAATCTAGATTAGCTTTAACCAAAGTTAAAATTCCAAGAAATTGAAAGAAAGTGAAAACCGATTTCTTTAAATGGCTAAAATGATAACTATTTTTGGATTTTTGAAAAGTTATCAAAACTGAATGGTAAATGCTAAACTATGAGGAAGGTTCTCCTAAGAGTTGGGGTTCATCTAACTTAATTATGGATGGAATGGAACAAGTTATCAATACATTGTCAATTTTAACTCAACTTGAAAATTTTCTATTTTCATAGCTCAATTAATCCTGAACTAATTATCATATTCTCATATGATTGATTAGCTAAGTTGAATTAGAAGAGGTCCTGACTGAAATCAAGTCAACATTAGGCTCAAAATTTAGTTCCTTGCTAAATTTCAGTGATTTAGTGAAATCTGAAAAGATAACTTTCAATTTGCACTTTGAAAATGAAGGAAATGCTTCAATCAACTAAACAGGGATGAAATCAGTCCAATATTAGTGCAAATGCTCCTTGGTTTATCTTTAAACTACAAGTGGATTTTAAATCAGCCTCTCAGCTACAAATTCAAATGAAATCCACATTTTCACTAAAGGATTGGATAGAAATCAGCACTTAATTACATATGGAACTCAGCACTTGCAATTGCTTCTTGGTTCATCTCTGAACAGCAAGATAACCTTAATTACCTCTCAATGATCAAATGAAATCAGAGGTTACAATAACAAAGAAGAGTCCTATAGAATTTTCAAGAAATCAGCAAAGAAATTTCAGAAATCAACATTAAGAGTTGCAACAATTCAGGGAATTAAACCTTGGAAGTACCATTGTCCCTTGATTCATTTCTAAACAAGGATGAAAGCATAAGTAACCTCTCAGTTATTAATTAAATTAGGGCTCCACAATGGTGAAAATAGATTCAACAAATTCAGAAATCAGAAATGGGAAATCAGGAATCAGGAATCAGAAAATCAGATTCTTAATTTGGTTTGAACCTAGAAAATGCCATTGGTTCTTGATTCATTTCTGAACAAAGAGTAGATCAAAGGACAACCTCTCAGTTGTAAATACAAGTAGGACCTCACAATGTCAATATTAGATCCATTGAAATAAGAAATGCAGAAATCAGAAATCAGGATTTCAGAAACAGAAATCAGAACTTAATATAAGTGCAGGAAATCAGATTGGTTCTTCATCCATCCACAACTAAATTAGACTACTACCCTATCCTAGGAGACATGGGATTTAGCTCCTCATAATTATAAAATCTGATACAAAATGGAATAAAGAACAGAAATAATTCATCCGGGATTGAAAGCTTGTTGACAGGAATTGCAGCAGCAGCCTTGAGCTCCAAACCCTTGCAATGGCAGCCTCCCCCCTCATTCCAGGGTTTCTTCCTGGTTCTATATGACTCTTGTCCACCCTTGGATGTAGATTAGAATGTTCCCTTCCTTTGATTCAAGCCACCTGTCCAGTGGTCCTCAAATTCCAGCATAAATCAACAACTTTTGGACAGCAAATCAGTGGTCTCCCCCACCTTTTTTAGCTGAAATCAGATTTATATTCCCTGCTACAAGGGCCAAAACAGCAAGCATCAAAGTCCTTGAATGGGAAATAAATAAATAAGGATGATGACAGCTACTAGAATCAGCTCAAACATCAAATAGGATTTAGTGTTGTGCAGAAATGAAAACCAAAATCAAAACAAATGATTTTTGGAAACCGAAAATGATAACTTTGCACTAATCATGAAAATTATCCAAATAAAAGTGATTCAAGGCATTAAAGGCATCAAAGGGATTAGTGTGGCAAGTGAATGAGGTCAAAAATCAAATGTAGATAAGATTTCATAGTGTTGATAACTTAGTGACCCGGAATGATAACTTTTAGCCAATAAAATGATAACTTGTCATAACTTTGGTTGTGGTTATCCAAATGAGATCAAATTTGAACAGCAATGAGTTAAGACAATAAGTTAATGATTGCTTAATGTCTTTGTGCAGATTTGATAGTTTTACATATCAAAATGACAGTTTTGACCTTAAACGATAACTTGGCATTGAAAAATGATAACTTGTGAAATGGATTGATAATTTTGCACAAGTTGAAATATGATCATCCAAGTATGATTCATTCATGATGGCAGTGGATTTAGGGCAAGAAAATCACTGGAAATCAACTCAAATAGAAAAATGATAACTTGCACATTAAAATGATAACTTTGCATAGAATTGACATATTTATGGATTTTGGCAATTCAGAGCATCTATGCATATGAAATCAAGTATAAAATGAGAAAGATCAACTAGTTATCACAATCCTTACATTCCAAACACAATTGGCCAAAAGTTAGGCAAAATAGGGGCTCGATATGGGTGAAATGCATCTAAAATGGGATAAAAACCTATAGTGATCAGCTAGTGATCAACTACTTGAGTGACTAGTGCATTTGCTAGCATCTGTTATTAATTCTGCATGCATCAATCATCTTCATCCATGTCTAGAACTACAAAATCAGATGGTATGTAGAGATTCTATACTTTAATAGGTATGTCTTCCAGAATTCCTTGTTGGATTTTTATGGATCGATCCGCCAATTGGAGAGACATATTAGCGGGCTTAATATCACCCCTTTCAAGTTTCCTGCATAATGAGAGAGGAATGACGCTTACAGAAGCGCCTAAATCGCATAAAGCTTTTTTATCCTTTTGTTTCCAATTTCACAAGGTATAGAGAAACTCCTAGGGTCCTTGAGTTTCGGAGGTAATTTGTTTTGAATTACGGCGTTGGCTTCAGTAGTCAGTGCAACTGTTTCATTTTCTTGTATCCTTCTTTTCTTTGATAAGATATCCTTGAGGAATTTTGCATAAGCAGGCATCTCTTGTATCCTTCTTTCCTACGAAGGGTACATTAATATAGAGCTTCTTTAGGATTTTCAACGAACTTGCCGAATTGCTGATCTTGTCTAGATTTCTCGAGAGCTTTATGGAATGGCACTCGTGTAGAGTAGCCAGGATATCCTTCTGAAGTCTGTCGCTTGGCTTCATTCTGTTCTTTTAACTTAACCTCCGGTTGAGCTGCTTCATCTTGTTCTGAAGCTTTGTGCTTTTTGGTGTCGAGAGTTCTAATCTTGTTCTCTTGGTATCTTCAATTATTTTCCCACTTCTCAAGGTTACAGCTTGGTCTTGTTCCTTCGAGTTTTTTTCTGGTTGTCCGGGTAGAATTCCCTATTGTCTTGAAGACGATGCTCCCTGTTGGGCTATCTGTGTTTCCAACATCTTATTATGAATGGAGAGGCTTTCGATTTTCTCAAACATCTTTTGCATGTGGGTATCTTGTTTTGACATGTACTTTTCCATCATCGATTCAACCTTACTTGTAGAAGATGGTCCTTGATCAGGCGAAGAATTTTGTGGTTGTGTTCTTTGATTGAATCTATTTTGTCAGGCAGGTGCTTGAGCTGAAATCAAAGGATTAAAAGGAATTCAACAACGAATATTAAGAGGTTAGATAACAAAAGATATAATTAGAGAGCAATGATCTAAATCCCTAGCAACAACGCCAAAAACTTGATGTGAACTTTAGTGGATATGATTTTCTCGCACCAAAAGTAATCCTAGTCATATTTAAATTTTACTCTAGAGTTCACACAACTGCAAGTGCACAAGTCAAGTAGAAATCCTAAGTGTTGTAACCCCGTTGATTTAGATCGATTATCAATCTATTTATATCTCAAAAGTCATCACAAAATATTTAAAAACAAATCAGATAAAGCAGGGAAATAATTTATAGAAAAAGAAAAAAGAAATAAATAAAGGAAACTAGAATATAGGAGAGGAGATTCCCTTGTGATGAATTAGTTGAGGCTATTGCATCTTAGTTCTCATTTATAAGTCAAATGATCTCTCGATCTTACTGTGCGAATCAATTACTCTTTCTCTAAACTCGCCGATCTCTCTTTGAGCTAAGGAGAAATAGCCGTTAATTAGATTAGGAATGACTAGTTAGCTGATCTCTCATCCTAACCAGAAAAGAGGCCGATCTCTCGATCTTGAGTTATAAGTTCTTCTATTATAATCCGAGCAATTAGAATAAATCCAACATTGCTAGTCACTATTATGGACTCTCGCCTCACAATAGATATAACAATGGACTTCTCAGTCTCTAAAAATCAACAAACATCATATTACTAAAAACACTGCAATTGAGAGTAACCTGTCCCTTCTCTCGAACGGAACGGGTAAATGACAAAAACAATAGATCTATCAATCTGATTGAAATTGAATACAAATAATAAGATTGCAATGTCTCAAGCAAATAGGAACTAGAAGTTAGAAATATGGCATTAAAGAACTAGAATCGTAGTATCAACAAAATATCATCACAAGGAAATCATAATTCCTTTAGCTAGACATAGGTTCCAACAAAATTAATAATTCTTCTCTCTGCATTCTTCTTCTTCTTTTTCCTTCAACTGTTATCCTCCTTTCACCAGCCTGCCCTTTTTTCTCCCCATCATCTCCTTTTCTTTCTCTCCTGTTAAGAATTCAAAATTTGAAAAGTATTTAGTCTCCCTTTTTACTAGTTCAGCTCCACTGTAGATAATAGGTAAAAAAAAATGTTTCAAATATAATAAGATTTTATATCAAAATCAGGGGTCAAAATATCATAAAATCAACATCATCCTAGCAGAACCAAGGCTGAGTATGGTTAGAACCCGAGCCGAGTTCATCGAACGAATTCCTGGTAAAAATTATGCATAAATCTACACCGGGTTCATCGGGTTCTTGGGGAAACATCGTGCCTAAACTCGGGCTGGGTCTGGTTTACACCCAGGCCGAGTTTGGTCATCTCGTCAGGCGAAAGTCGTGGTCGATGCGACCTCATCATGGAACAGTCCGGGCCAGGTTCATCATTATGTTAGAGCTTGGGGCTCTAGACAATGATGGATCCAGGCCAAGTTTCAACGAACTCGGTCCGGGTGTGGATTTGCTTGGGCCAGGTTTTCATTACGCAAAAATTTCATGATGGAAATGGGTATTTTTTCATCATTTTTCCAATGATGGCTCATAGTGATATTTGGGATTGAGTAGTGATAACTTGCTGAAATTAAAGAAAGGGTCAAATTTTTCAATTTTTGGTCTCCCAACTCACTAGCTGTAAGTGCACAGGTAAGTTGTAGTAGACTCAGGTTGTCGTATCCACAAGAATTTGAAGTCTAAGACACCCTAAAACAATCTAGATTAGTTCTACTCTAATGCCTAAAAATAGATTTTTGATTAGTAGTGAAAACAGATTTTTTAATGGAAAGTGAAATGATAACAGATTTTTGGGTTTTGGAAATTTATCAAAAATGGGTTATAAATGCTAGAATGAAGTCTAAAAAGGTTCAACTATCAATGATGTTGGTTCTTCTAGGATTTGGGATTCATCTAAATTAATTAAGGATGGAATGGAACAAGTTATCATTAAATGTCCAACTTTTGATTCAACTTGAAAATGGCTGTTCTCTAACTAAGCAATATATGATTATATAGTTGTTAGCTAGGTTGAATCAAAAGAGGGTCCTCACTGAAAATCAAGTTATCATTGGGCTCAAAAGAAAGTTCAATGCTGATTTTTGCAATTCAAGGAAGTTTGGAATGATAACTTGCAATTGCAATCATAAAAAGATGGAATCATTCCAATCAACCAAACCAGGATAAAATATACCCAATAATAGTACTTGTGTTCCATGATTCATCTCTGAATTCAAAGGAGATTTAAAATCAACCTCTCGGTTGCAAGGAAAAGTGAAATCCACACAAAGTTCTATTTGATCGGGGTTAAGAGACATTCAAACTTTAATGGGAAATTCAGTGATTATCCAATGCTCCTTGGGTCGTCTCTGACTCTCAAGAATGGCCTTAAAACTATCTCTCAGTAGTGGATTAAAATGAGGCTTAACAATGGAAATCAGAAGTTAATTAAATGAGAAAACAGAAATCAGCATTTCAGGAAAATCAGCAATGTGGATTGATGGAATTCAGGCTTGCCAAATGCCTCTTGACCCATCTCTGGACTGCAAGAGATTTCTAGAGTACACCTCTCAGTGATTTAAATAAAATAGGGATTAACAATTGGCAAGTCAGATTCCAAACAATCAAAAAATAGAATTCAGAATCAAAACTCAGAAATCAGATTTTGGAAAAATCTGATTTGAATCCTAAATTGTCAAACATCTTGATTCATTTCTGAATAAGATCAAGACAAATATTAGCCTCTCGGCTATTCAAATAATCTAATCCTTGATGACAATCAGATCCAAAAGCCCAGGAAATCAGATTTTTAAATTCAGGAAACCAGAAACTAGGAAATTAGTATTTTGGAAATCATAATTTTAAATCAATGGAAATCTGACTTACCAACTGATTCTTGACCCATCTCTGGACTACAAGACATCCCTAAAGTTCACTTATCAGTGATTGGAAGAATTCAGGGGACTCAATTGGTAAAACAAATTCCAATAAGAAATCAGAAAAATCAGAATTATGGTTTTCATTCAGAAATTAGTGGAAAAATCTGATTTGAGTCAAATGATTGTCCAAACGATCTTGATTCATTTCTGAACAAGATAGGGACAATAGCAACTTCCCAAGGACTCAATTAATCAGGTTAGAAATGAAGAACAGATTTAACAGGAATCAGATTCAGAAATTCAGAAAATCAGAAAAATGGAAATCAGAAATCAGATTGCAATAAAATGAAATCCAGGAATCTGATACTATCTCTTAATTCATTTCTGAAATATGATTAGATCAAATAGACTTCTCAGTCATCAATTGCAAATGGATCTAATGATAGCATAACATAAATAAATACAGGATATTTCTGAAATCTGAAAACCAGGAATGAATTCAGTGCAGGATTATAGTTCTGTCCATATCCATCCAAAACTAATCTAAACTACTACCCTATCCTAGAAGAAATGGAGTTTAGCTCCTCATGTTTACAAAGCTTGACAGAAAATAAAATGAGAAACATATACAAATCATAGTTCTTGAAGATGTCTCGGCCAGCAGTAGCTCCCAGTAGCAACAGCTCCAGCCACCAGCTTCAAAACCCTTGCTCAAACCCCTGAATGACCAGCCCCCCTTTCCTCCTCTAGAAATTCCACCTTTTATATGACTCCTCTTCACCCTTGGATCAACATCAAATTGTTCTTTATCCTTTGATTTGAGCCACATGTCCAGTCCTGGAAGAATCTGCCTCTGCAATACCTTTTTGTGCAGGAAAAAGTAGATGGTCCCCCCCTCCTACTTTTTCCACTTTTTGTCCACCTTTCTCCCTACTACAAATCCCCAAACAGCAAGCATCAAAGCCCTTGAATGGTGTTTTGACAAATAAAGATTAAGATGATGATAGTTGCTAGCTCAGATATCAAATGATATTAGGTGTTATGCAGGAATGAAAACTTGTATCAAAATTAATGAATTAAGGGTATCAAAATTAATGAATTAAGGGGCCCGGAATGATAACTTGTCACAAATCATGGAAATTATCCAAATTCAAGTGATTCAAAGCATTAGAAGCATCAAATGGACTAGAGTAACAAGTGAGTGCATTCAGAAATCAAATATGAATGAGATTTCTAAGAAGTGATAACTTGGGTGCCCAAAAATGATAACTTATATGACTTAAAAACGATAACTTGTGATAACTTGAGTTGTGGTTATCCAAATGTGATGAAATTTGACCAGCAATGAGTTAGAATAATAATAAGATGATTGCTTAAGGTCCCTGTGCAGAATTAATAATTTTGCATGTCGAAATGATAGAATTGCCCTTTAACGATAACTTGGCACTTGAAAAATGATAACTTGTTCAAATGGGCTTAAAACTTTGCACAAGTTGAGATGTGACTATCCAAATATGATTTATACATGATAATGATGGATTTAGAGCAAGAAAACTATTGAAAATCAGTTCATTCAAAATAATGATAACTTGACACTTAGGAATGATAACTTGTCCTTAAAATGATAACTTGGCATAGAATTTAAATATTAATGGATTTTGGCATTTCAGAACCTCTATGCACATGGAATTAAGTATGAAATGAGGAATATCAACTAGTTATCACAATGTTTGCATTCCAAGTATAATTGGCCCAAAAATAGGCAAAAGTGGGACTCGATATGTATGAATTGCATCTAAAATGAGTTAGAATCATATAGTGATCTTCAAGTGATCAATGGCCGACATCATGCATCATTGTAAATCATGGTACTATAACTAGGAATTAACTAGAGCACGCTTTAAGTCTAAAATCAAGATTTTACGATGAATCTCCCCTAGTTTCATACCTTACATGTTTCTGTCCAAGAAGTTACTCTATTCTTCTTCTTCTTCTTCCTCCGACTGTTCCTCTCTGTCCAAACATGTGGTCATCAGTGTTCACATTCCCCAGTTGCTCTCCTGTTGGCGGCAACAGCCCGACGTGAGAGAGGGAAAATTAGGGCTGGCTTGTAGGGAAAAAGGGCTGCATAATTTGTTTTGATCTCATATATATAGGGGAGGAATTTTCAACCCACTTGGGTTCCAAGAGTATATCATATCTCTAGATGATTTAAATCCTTATTTCTCTTTTATCTTTTCTCATCTTTATCTTTTCCTATTCGGTTTTTATCTCCCCATTTTTTAAATGTGCCAGACATTACACGTTTTGAGTGATGTCATCTTGGCCATGGCACTGATCCCCTGTTGGTCCACCATGGTTTAGGTAGTACACATTCGTGTGTTTGCAATGGTGTTCTCCAAAAAGTGGAGAGCTCTTCAAACCCATGATAAAAGATGAATGGAAATACTTTGTCCTTATAAACATGAATATGAATAATGAATATGAATAAGGAATATGACTCTGAATCGAAATGAAAAGTTATGAAAACCATGATCTCTTATGATTTATCATCATGACTATCCTTTACGATTGCCTCATGCTTATTCTAATGAAAATTTGACCTATACGAATTCATATTTAGCTTTATGCTCCTCTGTGTGATCCCCACGGGTACATGATATGGATGCGGGCATAGTTGACATTTTTGTGGAAACTACAATTTATATGAATCTCGAAAGACCTATAATTACTTACGGTGTTAGAAGAATATTATAACAAAGTTGGAAGAACAAGATAATGTTGTGAATCTTAGATATAAGAAAATTAAAGATAATAAAAAATATTTGCAATTTACATTTTTATCAAATTACAAGATCGAGTTGAATTAGATTCAACTTCTCAATGTGTTACAAATTGGGCCACATAAAGATTCAACATAAGTGGGCCAAATAAATCATGGTTTAACTATATTTATTTGAAAATTTTTAAACTAATAATACATGGAAATTCTATTGAGATTTGTAAGAGGAAATTGATTTGGTTATTTCAGGAAACTAATTACCTTACTTGTAGGCTAAGTTAGGGCATTTTTTTCTTCCACCCCAAATTCTATTTTCTAGGGCCTATAAATACTGATATTTGTAATTATTTTAAAATTTTTTTAATCTATTGAAATTTGACTTAATTGCTTTTTCTGTGAGGGAACTCCTACAATCCGTTCATTGGAAACTTCCATCGTTAATTACAAGGTTGGTAATCTTGTGATTAAGTACATCTATTTATAATATTGATTGATTAGTCCATTGGTAATATTGAGGTTGATATTTCGCTGACTGAATATTTGTTTGATCCCATTTCTCTTTATTATCATATATTATTACGATTACTCAAGGCATCATTCTTGAGTATCTTATCCGTGGTATCAAAGCCACGCTTTCAATTTGTTTTTCTATTTATCTTTCACTGCTTCATTTGTTCCCTATTTTAGTTTTTTAAAAGAAACTACAAAAATTCTAAAAAAATAGTCTTGCTTTTCTACACTTAAACCTATCCGTCTTCCTTATTTTCTCTTATCTCTACTTATTTTCTTCTTTATCATCCTTATCAAATTCTAATTCGATAGTTCTATTCAAGATCTCCTGCAGCATCAAAGACAAAAATCTCAAAAAAAATCCAAAAAAAGAACAACAAAAAAGTAAAGTACAAGAAAGGAGAGAAGGAAAGAATAAAAACAATCTAGAAAGAAATTCGAAAAAATGTCTAAAAAAAACTGAAAGAAAGGATTCAAAAAAAGAAGAGGAAAGAAAGAAAAAAAAAGGTTCAAAAAAATCTTGCAATAATATTGATAAATTAGATTGATTTAATTGTTCATTGCCTTGTGTTGACTTGCATTAGTTCTCTTACAACTTGTTGGAGGGTTCAAAAAAAGGTTGAGTGGTGAGAACAACTGAGGGAAAAAGCAAAAAAATACGAGTGTCACCACACCATTGAGTATCACCATGTTTGATATTGCTTTTGCTATTAAATTTTATTGCACAAATTGCTTACAATATTAATAGAAAAGGACAAAGAGTATAATCCTGTAATCGAAAAAATTGATTAGAATGTCTAGAAAATATGATTACTGAACTTCATCATGAGGTAGATGTGCAGAATGATCAAATTGCACAACTACAATAAGTTATACAACCAAACCAAAGAGGAGATTGCCAAAGACACCGTGCTCTTGATGATGAAGAAATTGAAGAGGAAGATCATAAAGCCTTTAATATAAATTGGAGAAGGCACAGACGTGCTCAGATTGGAGGTAGAAGAAATGAACAAAAAATGGAACAAGATAGAGATGTTATTGATCGAAACACATGTTCAATTAAACCATCTCTCCCTACCTTCCAAGGTAAAAGTAATCATGATGTCTATATTGAGTGGGAACAAAGAGTAGAAAATATATTTGATTATCATAATTACTCTGATGAGAAAATGTTAAACTTGTCATTGTATCTTATGTTATTACTTGGTGAAATTAATTAATCATTAATAGGCGTAAAAATCAAGAACCTCCAATTGAAAATGGGATGAAATGAAAGTTATATTGAGGAGAAGATTTGTTCCTCCATCGTATTATTGTGACTTACGATGAAATTGTAGATTATGAGACAAGGATCAACGACCGTTGAGGAGTACTATAAAGAGATGAAAATGATACTCATCCGCGTCAACATAAATGAGGATCGTGAAGACACAATTGCAAGATTCATACATGGGCTGAATCGAGAGATTTCCAGAGTCGTGGAATTGCAAGAGTATTTGGAGTTGAATGAAGTTATAAATAAGGCTATAAAGAAAGATATTCATCCAAATAGCAAATTTGAAAGTCAACTTCTGCTTGAAAATCAAAATGACGTGCAAATTACAAGACTAATTACTCTAACTCAAGGGATAAAGATCATATTGCTTCACAATGTCCAAATAAACCAATAAATTTCAGCCATGTTCATCTAATATAGGGGTATTCCGGTCATCCAACTTCAATTTGTAACACGACGGTCATCCAACTTTAGAAATATTTCAACCAAGGACATCGCAGACGGTTACAACCAGTCAATCGGTGCACCGCTAATGTGACGTTGACGTGGATGCTTACATGGCACCACATCAGTATTTTCTTTCTCATCCACATCAGTTTTTAAAAAATAAAAGATGCTGCATTAGTATTTTTTCCCCTCATCTACCCAAACTAAATTCTATATTTGCATTGTCATTCGATTTTCAAAATTTTCAGACACGATCATTCAACTTTGCAAAAATTTAGTCACCGTCATCATTAAAACTTTTAAACAATATAATAATAAAAAATAAAAAATTTCATGGTTACGATTCAACATCGCCAATTGTCGAGCACCGTCCAGCAACCCATTGAATGGCTCAATACGATTTTGTGTGAGAATTCATCAGGACCGAGCCAAATCGTATTGGCCCATCAAGTGGGGTGTTGGGCGTGCCCAACATATAACAATGTGTTCTGCCAAATCATAATCATGATATTTTTTATATATTTAACTCTTTAATCTTACATTATATTTTTTATATGAAAAAATAATTTTATTATATATCAAATAATCATAATATCACTTTTTATTTTTTTATTTTTTTTAGTCCAGATTTTAGGGAAAAAATGTAATATGTATTTTATTTTTTATATTTTTTATTTACATAATTTAATAATATTGATTATTATAATATTATATATTAAATACAAAAATATTGGATGGTCCCACCCGCTTGAGTCATGCCCAAACCGTGCCAGGTCAATTTAAGTACATTTAGTTATTTATTATTTTTAGTTGATGCCATGTCAGCGCCACATCAACAGTCCACCAATTGACTGGTTGTAACCGGTCATGATGACCATGGTTGAATTGTTTCTAAAGTTGGATGACCATCGTGTTACAAGCTAAAGTTGGGTGACCATATTGGGAATATCCCATAAGTTGGATTACCATGGTTGAATTTTTTTTGTGAAAATAATGGACAATGGTGATATTGCATCTGAAGAAGAGTTATCACAAAAGAGTGTAGCATCCACAGGTGAAGAAAGTGGAGAAGAAATTGAAGAAGTTAGGAAAAGCTTGGTTGCATAGCATCACTTGAAGAAAGATAATGTTGATTGTCATGCTGCAATTCAAAATAATTCTGAGGTTTTAAGGAAAAGAAAGATGAAAAAATGAGTATCACTACATGAGTATTGAAAATGAGAGTCACAAAACTTTTGAGTATTCAGAAAGGTCACTTCGTGTATGACAAGATGTTTGAAAGGTCCATCTCCTTGCTTTGAAACTTTATATTCGTTTGATGTGACTAGTTTGTAGGAGTTAGTTGAGAGAGGTGCTCAATCATTCATCTCTTACATTTTCATATTTGTTGTGTGCTGGTTCATTTTATTTATACCTTACATTGGATTTCTAGAATGAATATTTTCTAATATTTAGCATTTTTTATTGGCTTATTTTGATTTTTAGATTTTTTGATAAGAATAGAATCTTATTCATGTCCTTGAACCAATCCGTGTGTCTTTCTTTAGATAATTATTGCAGCTTTTCATATGATTTTTACATCATAAATAAGAAATTTGCATCAAATGGACTTTTGTGTGTTTTTCATAGAAGAGTTGTGATTATTTTCTTAGTAGATATTTTGATTTATAGTAACCATTTGTGTGATCATTTGAGTGATATGATGAATAGTAGTAGGGACTTGCATGCTTCTTTCCATGAGTCAATTTGTTTGTTAGATTACGAATCTTATGATATTTCACTTTTATATTTTAAAGATCCATTTTTTTGTGAAAATTGATTTTTTTTCTATCTTGAAATCACTTGACAATCTCCATATTGGCTTCCTAGTTCTTTCGAATATTTGCACATCTTATTTGATAGGATCCTTATACGCAAAGGAAAATCCCCGAAGTTTCACAATTTGTTTTCTCAAATACCATTGTCTCATGGGCATAAAATATTTCATCGAGATGAGTATGGGAGTTACATTACTTTTCATATTACTTATCTTTGTCTTGCTTTACACTTGCATGATCTTAATATGATGGTATAATTGAGGAATCATACTTGCAATCCTGATTGAGACATCGTGCAAGTCATCTCACACATAAAAGGGAAGTATAAATATCTTCATTATGCGTGTCCTAAATTATTTAATAAATTTAGATATGTGATAAGTTATATTCCCCTTATTGTGAATGTAGATTCAAGGACGAATTCTTTTGAAGAGGAGGGGAATGATATGAATTTGGAGAGGCCTATAATTGCTCACGGTGATAGAAGAATATTTTAGCAAAGTTGGATGATCAAGATAATGTTATAGATATCAGATATAAGAAAATTGAAGATAATAAAAAATATTTGGAGTAAATTTCAGTCATGGTCATCCAACTTAGGGAGTATTCCCACTATGGTCACTCAACTTCACTCTGTAGCCAACTTCAAAAGCATTTCACTGCGGTCATCACAACCGATTATAGCCAGTGAACCGCTGATATGGATGCTGACGCGGCACTATGTCAGTATTTTCTCTCTCCTCAATGTCAGCTTTTTAAAAATTAAAAATATTACATCAATATTTTTCTCTTTCATCTACCCAAACCTAGTATTGTATCTACACGGCCATTCAACTTTAGAAAATTTCCACACACGGTCATTCAACTTTGCAAAATTTTAGTCACGGATGTCATTAAAAACTTAAAATAAGAATAATAAATAATAAAATAAACATACTAATCGAAATAATAAATATAGAAAAAACTAAAAGCCCTTAGATTTACACAGCATGATTTGGGCATGGTGCAGTCGGGTGGGGTTGTCCAATTTGTTTATGTGCATTAAATATATAATATTATAATAATTAATATTCTTAAATTATGTAAATAAAAAATAGAATATTATTTTAGTCAGGGCCCCTCTCAAAAGGCCCTAGTTCCGTCCCTAGTTGAAATGTTTCTAAAGTTGAATGATCTTCATGTTGGGTGACCATACTGGAAATACTCTCTTAGTTGGATGATCATGACTAAAATTACAAAGAATATTTGCGATTAACAATTGATTAAATTACAAGATCGAGTTGAATCAGATCCAACTTCTCAATGTGTTACAATTTGTGCCACATAAAGATTCAGCATAAATGAGCCAAATAAATCATGGTTTAACCATATTTATTTGAAAATTTTGAAATTAATAATACATGAAAATTCTGCAGAGATTTGTAAGAGGAAATTGATTTGTTTATTTTAATAACTTACTTGTAGGCTAATTTATGGCCTTTTTTTCATCTCAAATTCTGATTGATTTCTAGGGCCTATAAGTGGTTGGTATTTGTAATTATTTTAGACATCTTTGAATCTATTGAAATTTAGCTTAATTGTTTTTTTTTTTGTGTGTGAGGGAACTCCTGCAACCCTTCTTCGAGAAATTTCATCATTAATTACAAGGTTAGTAATCTTGTGATTAAATTCATCTATTTATAATATTAATTGTTTGGTTCATTGGTAATCTTGAGGTTGATATTTCACTACCTGAAAATTCGTTTGTTCTTGTTTCTCTTGATTATCATATATTGTTCTGTCACTCAAAGCATCGCTCTTGAGTATCATATCAACAGTTCAGGTGGTGCGAGCACATGCTTATCATAGAGTTTATATGGAGTCTACTTTTATTCTATTGAATTGTATTTGGGATCTATGTAGGGACATGTAATGTGACATAAACTTTTATGTCATATATGATGTACTTTTTATTTTGTCTATTTCAGCTTTCGCATTTCTTATATTTAATTATTGTAATATTTTACTATTAAGTCTTCCCTGTCACTCTTCTTGACCATCAAGGTCAACGAAATAGTCAAAAAGGACCAAAGAAAGTAATGCACGAAAAATGATTTCGCCATATGACGGGGTCAATTTTTAAGGAGTTACAAAAGCGACTTTGGTTGGCTTGATTAGAGGAAGCTAGTGATTTCTTGCCTCAAATAATTGAATTGGTGCCTTGAACCTGTCTGTACCGCACTTCAAAGATCCATGGTCCACTTAATATCGGATGAAGTGGGTAGCACATTGCTACCCATTTCAACAGAGATCATACCCATTAATCCCTAACAAAAACACATGTGTATATTTGTTTGAAGACAAAATACCCTTTAAATCATATAAATTTGGTAAATTTTATAAAATGATAGAACATTTACTTCTATTAATATTTAGCTTAATATTATATTTTAAAAGAAATGTGAAAATTTTAAATTAGTTTTAGTTAAAAACCTATATTACGAATTGATAAAATATAATTCATTGTCGACTTAATAATTTTCACGTCTTGTCACCAACTCCATGATTCTCTAGGTTGTGTTTGGCTTGGTGAGAACTTGAGAACTTCAATTCACGGAACTTCATTGACGTGACACGAAAATTTCGACAATGCATTTGGACAAAGTTTGGGTGGTGGAAGAACTTCAAAGGTTGACACAATGTATTAGTTCTAGTTTGTAGGTAGGTGTTTGGTTCAGGTCTTGGAAACTTCGGAGTTGGACGGTTAGATTCCCGCGCACCTATTTGCCACACGATGCATCCATGACGTCGCGTGCCTATAAGCCACACAATCCATCCATGACGTGACCAGAAATACATCCATGGTGCGACTAGAATTGTAACACAGCTGTATGAATACATGAAAATAGAGAACAACACAGCAAGTTGCATTGTCAGGAGAGCAAAATTACAACACAACATAATGTAAATTATGAACAAGTACACAGAACACAAAAGTAAACACCCAATATTGAAGTACACAGGAACATAGCATAAAGTAAAGTTCCAAAATATCATTGATGATGTACAAGGATGATCCGACAATATTGAAGTTCGGATACATCACTACATCACTACAAAATTTGCCCAACTTTCTTAGTTCACAAAGGCACCGTCGGGCACAAAATGCAAAACCCAAGTACATAACAACCACACACCATCATGTATGTGCACATGGCCACAATTGTCTACAAAACAAAGTAAAAGAAGTTTGCAACACCCTCAGGTTGGAGATTGACAAGAGAACTTACAAACTACAAACCCAACTGCAAAGGAAATTAAGGTACGCAATAGGAGCACAAGAACTTCCATGGTGCACTTGAAACAACATGTCACTGGTGCATGTTGCTCTGCAGCCACTACTTCCCCAACTTGGACAGATTGGCGTACTTCTTCCGTGGGTGGCTGGTTTTGCATTCTAAGGTAATTAGACAAGGAACACGCGGCTGTATCAAAGGAGTCAAATTTTTTAAATGCATAGTACCAATAACCTAACACTTGAGCTTGACAATCTGCTCACGTGTCATATACTCCTGGCTTGCGACCAACATAAACTGCATAAAATTTTCGTGGTGCCATCTTAATTCTGTGAGTATTGTGTCCTATAATAACACATATTGTCATAAAAAAATTGTAGTATGCTAGGTACAAAAGGCAAATAGATGATATTCATGTACAAAATGTAATTATGCATAGTCTGCATAAAACTGAAATCGTGATTAAATTACACATAAACGATGAATATAAGAGTGAAAATCAAGTTAATAGCTTACTATTGCGTTGTTGATGATCCCCCATAGCCTAGACGCTATCCCAACCCGAAGGAAGTCGTCTCTAGTTTTCTCGATTGTAGAGGCGGGCATAGAAGGCGTTAGGTCATTCGCACGTACCTCATTGTCAGGTTGGATAGTCATATTGCAGTACTTGTCGTCCCCTTGTTGTGTCTAACGAAGTTATGTATCACAAAACAGACTATGATAATAAGCTTCTGAATCTTCAATGGATACTAAATGGGAAATCGAAGCAACTTAAACCTCTTCTTTAATATTCCGAATGACTTTTCGACACAGTTTCTCAATTGTGTATGTCTGTGATTATAAATATCCCATGCATCACGAAACCTGCTCGCCCAAGTGTTCTCTGTAAAGGTACCCAAATGATACTTTCCACCCCGATAAGTTGCTAGGAACTTATGGAAGCTCACATAACCTGAATCAACAAGATAGTACTTTCCTATGTCAAAAATCAATACATGACTTCAATAAACAATATACACGCCAATATAAATATAATTGGAATATAAGGAGTATTCAATGATATCGTCAGTTACACGAAACTCATTGCTCTCAAGACACCATGTCAGTACCTTCATGTCGCCTACTGAGCCTCCCCAACCAGCATGCACAACCCTTTGCGATTTCGATATGGAACTCATTCTGATTTTTTTAACATGAGCTAGAATGTGGGTTCCAATGACGGCGCTTAATGCATTCTACAGGGAGAAAATAGACATAAGGGTTATTGAGAAATTGCATGTTAGTGTTACATCCACATGTACGTGTCACAACTTACCATAAAATATGGATAGAAAGTTAGAGAGTCTCGAATGCATGGGTGGACTCTCACGTCGGTACTTGGGAGTTGTATAAACTCATTGCTCTATGAACAAATTACTTTGAGTACATTCCTAAAATATCGTGAAATTGTTTCTCTGGAGTGTTGGAACTCCTCTTGTATGTCTCTATTTGACTAGTCCCGACGAATGCCATATAAAAAAATGGTCGGTTGTTCACATGCTCTAACATACTTTGTGGATGCAAGAAGTCCATGGGAGACAAGCAGCTCCTCTAACTTCAAGAAAGTGGTATTTTGAAGTCCAAAATGATGGTACCCTCGTTTGGGGTGTCCATTCAACATTTCATTAACTGCTCGATCTCCCATAAATGAATGTGTCCTACAAGGCATCCTCGGGATGTGGACAATAGTTGAACTCATACTAGTGCCAAATTGTCTTCAACAACATCGTCTTCCACAAAAAAACAACCACATCTGTGCAGTATTAATCTAGGAGAAGACATTAAAGTAAGTGCCTTTCTAAAGACAAAAGAAGACATAAATTCATTCACTTGACATAAGATAACCATACTACTACATAAAATGTTCATAGTTGAGACAATATTACTTAATAACATAGTATTGCACATCATGTGCACACAAAAGCTGCACTACATGGATGATTTTTTGGAATAACATTCCTTCTACATTGTCCGTGCATACAAAAGTACAAAAGGAAGGACCAATCTTCTGCAGGATAGAGCAACTAGCACTAGCAAATGCTTACTCCGTCACGCTCGAGGATGCTTGGGCATCACTGGATCGACACAGAATAAATCGATGAGAAGGTAATGCATTCGACTAGTTTAGGAGCCTTACTTTGAAGGACTGAAGCAAGGACTTGTCAACGCTCCTCCATACATCGCAAAGGCATTGGGAGAATCATCATGGTCACGAAATGTTGCACGCAGATGGGGCGTGGGGATGGTCGGTGGAGTGGCATAAGTCATGGTACTAGGAATAGTGGCTGGGCCTGAATGATGGTAGCGACGGCCCCTGTTATGATGTCATAGAATTAAACGACATTACTGGCGCACTCGGCATGATATCCATTGTTGTGGCATCTGATCATCGCACTTCATAAATGTCCATATATCCCACTCCTCCTTGAAAGACTGCAATTGCCAACTTCATGTGTGAAGGAAGGTTTGGCATTCTTTACTCCAACTTCGCCCAGCAGTCGTCAAGGGAGTAGATTTCCTCCATGAGTTGCAACTTCTTCATGGCCAGTTCGTAAGCCACCGACCTCACCACCAAATTTTTTCTTCTTTGATGTAATGGGTGTGGAACCTAAATGAGTCCTCTTGCCAGACGATGTTGTCCCACGAGAAGTAGGCAACGTGGAATCCAATTGAGAAGTCTGATTCTAATTGTCCCCCCAAGTATCGAAGTACCACTATAGTCTGCATTGCCGGTGGTCATGTCGATTATCTTCTCATCCAAACTTCCTTGCTCCTCTAAATTTGCCACATTGGCGCTTGTGCATACTACCTTGCCAGTGGCAATGTTCTTGACAAAAAGGAATGTGAAATCATCATAGTGGGGGAACAGCCTACTCCTAACCTTGGCATACTCTTTATTTTCCTGTTAGAGAAAATTATTAAAGTCATTACTTCACACTCTTGTGGGGCGGTACGCTACCAACGAAGTAATCTTTACTTATTGCAATGATCTCCCACCCACATTGCCTCCTCCGGTGCCACCAGCACAAAGTTTTTTGGATCCCATCCCCAACTAGACTTGTTGGCCAGGGCTCACATATCTTTTCGTTAAATGTGTAAATCATCATTTTCCGTGCCTCCCTAGTGAATGTGCTGTGCTTGAAGTTCCTGTAGACATTCTCTTACAACATTAGCCTTACAAAGATCTCATCCATTTTTGGAGACCAGTGGCTAGACCTTATCTTCTCCCCGGAATATGTCATCTTCTCCTTTCACTTTTTCATGCTCATTGTTGAGAAGGTAAAGAAGTCAGCATAACAAGTGAACAATAGCATGTCGCACTCAATGATCAGTTGGTACATTACATGTTATTATAGTCAATCCAATTACTACAGGAGATGAGAATGTGGTACTACTTTCACTCACCAATGTGTTATTTCAGGATGTTTCGTTTGAAATTGGTGACCACCAATATCAAACATGCATAAGCAGATAACTAGATAACTTGATAACCAGATAATGTCTTCCAATATTGAAGAAAGATCAATTCAAGGTAGATGAGAAAACAATGTTGTACGATAAGAGGCTGAGTAAAGTAAAGTACTTTTGTTAGCAACAGAAGCATAGCACACAGTTGTCAAGTACATGCTAATAAGCCTACAAATAGCAATACTTGGATGGCACCTAATGACATATTGCATAGCACCTAAATGTGTTCGCATAGCATGTGGCATATTAGCTCGCAACATAGCAATAATCGATTAGTGTTCTATAAATAACAATCCCAATCCATACATCCCACAACTTCAACACAGAGCAATAACTAACAAAGTAGGAACACAACAAAATGAAGACCTCTTGCATGATGAACCCTAAACCCTAACCATATGCTAGAAACCCTAATTATTGGGGAAAACTTCGGCAAACAAAGTAGGGGATCAAAGATGCCTACTTGTAGTTGCGTGATCGTCGATCGAGATTCGCGGGATGCCTCAACCTGAGCTTATGCCTTTGTTGCAAGCTCCGACAGAGATCACAATACAAGAGCCTGTGGAAGCATGGTGGTCGAAAGTCAACTTGGAATGAAGATCACATTTTCAAAGATGAACAACGAAGTAGATGAATCCCTAATCTGAGAAAACCCTAATTTTTGGGGATTCATATTTAGGCAAACATATGTAGATCGACGAAAATTGGGATGGAAAGGAAGTTATGCAGATCGACGAAAATGGAAAGTGCAATGAACAAGATGAACAAACAAAGAAGATGAAACTCTAATCCGACAAACAAAAATTTTTCGTGATTCACCTTTTGGCAAACATATGCAGATCGACAAAAATCATGATGGAAAGGAACTTATATGCAGATCGACAAAAATGAAACCACATTGAACAAGATGAACTATGAAGAAGATAAAACCCTAATCCGAGAAACCCTATTTTTTGGGAAATCGTTCGACAAACTTTCTTAGAGGAAAAAATGAAGCCCTAATTCGAGAAGCGTAGCAGCATGATCGTCGATGGAGGTTTGTAGAATGACTCAACCTCAACCTCCGCCTTCGTCGCAACTTCAGCAAACAAATTTTCCGAAGTTTCAACTCGAAGAAATAGGAATCGTAAGAAGCATGTACCTGCGCAATTGGACGCCCGATGTAGTCGACAGTGTTGGGTGACACCTTCTCGATGACAGCTAAGAAGTGAGAGATGGGATTCTGCGAGGAGGAAATGGACAAAATGGGGCAGGCGTGGGATTCGATGCAAATCTGTCGTGCATTGGGAGAACTCGCGTCGACGGTTCTGGCGGGCCCCACCGAAATTCTTCAACGTGCTTGCAGAACTTACCAAAGCCAAACACAACACTAGCGTATAAATTAGCTACTTGTATTAAATAAATGTCATATATATTGTAATACCCTGATTTTTTCGTTAAAGGTAATTTGAATCTTTTGATCAAACCATCATGATTTCTTTTTATAAAAGGTCTTTTTTTCTCTTTCTTTCTCTCTTTAATCCACATCTTAGCGACTAGGGCTTAAGGAAGGAGATTAGGAAAAAGGAAGAAAGAGGAGGAAGATCTAAGATCAAGGTATGTAATGAGGATCCAAACCCCTCTCTCCTCTCTCAATGATTTTCATGATTGGATTGAGAGTTTGAGGGCATTTTGTACTTATGATGGATTTTGATTGAGGGTTTTCGCTCTAGATCTATACATGAATAGAATTCCATGATTAGATCTACACCATGTGCAAGGATTAGAATCAGATTTATTATTAGGGTTCATGTTCTTCCTATTGTTCATGATTTGGGGATGAACCCTAGATAATTTGAATATTATTACATATGTTTCATGCCCTTTTGATCCTAGAATGCCTAGGAAACATACATGTATTGATTCATAATGTTGTATATCGATTTCCCAAAGTTTTTTATGAAAAATCATGAAAAATTTGAGAGGCGGCACAATTTTCAACGCTCGATCAGGGGCGTGACACACATGTCATGCCCGTGATAAAAAGTCTAGACAACAGCTAACGCAGGGCCTCTATCACGCCCGTGATAGTTCATGTCACGATCATGATAGTGTAGGCACGGTCGTGACACTTGTAGGCACGGCCGCGACAGAGGAAACAAATTTTTCAAGGCTTTTGTCATGGTCGTGACGACATGTTTCATGACTGTGACAGTGACAAAAATATATTATAATATTTTAAATGTTATTTTCAAGGCATTGATAGTATGTATTGATGCTTGATGATTGTATATGAACCTAGATACACGTATATGCATGTTCTCGCGTAACTAGGTTAAAACATGAAGATTGAGCGACGTGAATGTTTGTTGATTGCAAAGCATAATGAACCCAGTTATGAATAATGTTACATGTCGACCCTCTATGACAATTTATCGGATATTTGTCTGTAATGATCGTTACACACATCAGCAACGATGTGTGCATTCCGATGTCGCCCTCGGACGAGAGTTCAGAATGATCGTTACACACATCGGCAATGGTGTGTGCATTCCGATGTCACCTTCGGATGAGAGGGGCGTATTGTCTCCACGGCTTAGTTAACCTATTGAGAGGGCAATAACATAAATCCTAACTATCAAAAGATATAACATTATTAGGAAAGGGCCAATGATGGAATAGAATGATGTCCCACGAAAGTGGATGTCCGAAAGGGTTATAAAGCAACCCTGATGAAAATTATGGAGGCAATGGCTATGGTAAGTGTAGTTCACTTATGTGCCTATGAATTGAATTGATGAATTGTTATAAATGCTTTATACTATAAGTATGATGATAGGTTTACATGTCTTCCATGCTATTGTTATATATGCATGATGATAGAATGATATTAATGTTTGACATGTAGATCATATGTTAAGACATGGCATGCATATTGTTTACTTCTTTTATATAAAGATGATGATGCATAACATGTAGTATCATGTATAGGATCATACCATTGTATGCATGGCCTTTACATACTCTAACAAAGAAACTTCTGCACCCTAGATCCATGCAGGTGCATAATGATTGGATGGATGGCGGCTCAGCTCATGATGAAAAAATTGCACACTAGTCTAGGAGTCGAGTCATATGTTTTAGAGTACTATGATCTTGACTTAAAAGAGATGTCTTGGCTATGTCTTGCGAATACTTTAATTGCTATTAGTAATGAGTTTTATATGTGTTTCAATTCTATGACATTACTTTTGATGTTTTTATGAAGATTTCTGCATTTAATGAAAGATTCTTTTATCTTATTTAATAGATTTATGCTTCTACTGTAATAGATGAAAATCATGCTTTCATTATGATTATTGATGGCGAATGAGGTAACATAGCCGAATGACCCAATTATCCTTAGCAATTTGGGGATAAAATTCAGGGTGTTACAGTTTGGTATCAGAGCATGCTTAAGACCTATGCTAAGTATGATATAGAATTGTAAAGAGTTTAAGTCGATGTGCAATCGCCATGAGCAGCCATCCAAAGTGAGTATGTAAGTATTGTGTCATTGATTGTATTGTTAAATTGACTAACTTATGTTGGTTAATTATTATTATGTTAAGGATGGAAGAAAAATAGTCTTCGAATGGGAATGTTAATTATTGCATTCATGATGGATAGTATTGTCAAATTGGCTATGGGCAATATGTAACGAGAGAGATGTGAATCTCATTGTGAATCGTAGGAATGATGGACATGTGATAAGAAATTGCCCAAAATGATATGCATACTTGTTCACGACAACTGAACAAAATTTCCTAGTTCAAAGACTATGAAATGACTAAAGAACCTATAGTGAAATTCAATTTTCACAAGGACGAATAGAAAGTGAATGGAATGTTAAGATAAGAAGATTAGGGTGGACCACTTCCTGAAGGGGCTGAATCATCGCTTGAGGATCAATGTGAAGTGTGGGAACCCTGAGACAATGGCAAAACCTATTTCATTGGCAACCAACTTGGCTAAGAAGATTGATGAACAAAAGAAGCATGAACAAGGCAAGGAGTCCAGGAAAGACTAGAGGAAAGACAAACGTAAGAAGTACAAAGACTCCAAGCCTTGCTGTAGAGGCGATAGTGGACAGGGATGCAAGCCTTGTTCATTCTGCCACAAGTTCCATCCTAGTGAATGCAAGATGAAGTTACGAGCATGACTCAATTGTGACAAGCTGAAGGCCACCAGAGAGCACCTATAAGGTCCTACACTGTGCAAATGGGTGAGACCCAAACATCCAATGAAGTGATCCGAGGTAATCTCCTTATTGTCGATCACTATGCAAACGTATTGTTCGATTCCAGTGCTACTCTCTCATTCGTATCAACTGTATTTGCTGATCCGTTAAATGTTGAGAGAGTGAACATGAGATGGTAGTTAGATATAGCAACTTCACTTGGGAGGGTCTCCACTAGGTAGTACCTCCCAGAGACGTCAGTTATGATTGAAGGAGTAAATTACTCTCCCTAAACCCTATGGTAGACTACGATGTTATTCTAAGCATGGATTGGTTATCTTACCATAATGCCTATTTGAGAAGCCGAGAGAAGAAGGTACAGATAAACAGGAAAGATGGAAGTTCTAGTTAAGGACTTTCCTAATGTATTTCTCGATGAGCTCCCGAGATTACCTCCGGAAAGGGAGATCGATTTTCACATTGATCTCATATTAAGATGGCTCTCATCTCAAAACCTCCCTATAGAATGGCACCAAAAAAAATGAAGGAGTTGAAGACACTCAACTGCAAGAACTGCTGGACAGAGATTCATCTGGCCAAGTGTGTCCCCATGGGGTGCACTTGTCATGTTTGTGAAGAAGAAAGATGGGTCACTAAAGTTATGCATAGACTACAGGATGTTGAATAAAGTGACAATCAAGAACAAGTACCCTCTGCCCAGAATTGATGATCTTTTTGTTCAATTGTCCACAACGTCGGTATTCTCCAAGATTGACTTGAAAAGTGGGTACCATAAGCTCAGAGTAGCTGATGAAGATATTTGCAAAAAATGGTCTTTAGGTCAAGGTATGACCATTATGAATTTTTGGTTATGCCTTTCAGACTTACAAATGCTCCTGCAACATTTATGCATTTGATGAACAGGATTTTCAAGCCCCATCTCGACACATTTGTGATCGTATTTGTAGATGATATCTTGATATATTCGTCGAGTCTAGAGGAACATCAGAAGCATCTAAGAATTATCCTGAAGACTTTAAGGTAACACCAGTTGTATGCAAAGTTCTCCAAGTGTGAATTCTGGCTATAGTAAGTGATGTTTTTGGAACACATAGTCTCAAAAGAAGGGATTTCAGGGGACCCAAGCAATGTAGAAGTTGTCATGAATTGGGAAAGGCCTAAGATAGTGACAGATATCAGAAGTTTTCTTAGATTGACTGACTACTATAGAAGGTTTATCCAAGACTTCTCAAATATTACTGTTCCAATAACAAAGTTGTCCAGGAAGAAAGAAAAGTTCAATTGGACATAGCAATGTGAAGATTGCTTCCTGGAGCTGAAGAAAAGATTGACCACTACACCAGTGCTAACAATTTTCAAAGGAGTTGAAGGCTACACATTGTACAATGGTGCTAGTGGAACTGGATTGGATTGTGTGTTGATGCAGCATGGAAGAGTTGTGGTTTATGCCTCTAGAGAATTGAGGTCTCATAAGAGGAATTATCCTACTCATGACTTCGAGTTGTTAACGGTAGTATTTGCTCCGAAGATATGGAGACACTACTTATATGGAAAGAAATTTGAAGACTCTATTGACCACAAAAGTCTCAAATATGTGTTCACTTAGAAGGAATTGAACATGAGACAAAGAAGATGGTTGAAATTCCTCAAAGACTATGAGTTTGGTATTCTCTACCATCCAAGGAAAGCCAACTCTTTAGTAGATGCCTTGAGCAAGAAATGAGAATGTTCATTGGCATGCTTAAGAGTTTACAAATGGATTCTTATTGAAGAAAGTGCTCAGGGGAAGTTGATGATACATTGTGTCATTCATTTTGATCTAGTGGCAATGATAGCACAAGCACAGAAAGATGATCCAAAGTACAAGGACATGAAGGCTCTATATGAAAAAGGACAACCAGACTACATGATGGAAGAAAATGGAACCATCAGGTTTCAAGGCAGATTATGGATACCTAAAGATAAAGAGCTTAAGGGAGAAATTATGACTGAGTGCCACAAGTCAGAATTTTCTATTCATCCTCAAACCACTAAAATGTTCAAAGACCTACAAAAGACATTTTGATGGAGAGACATGAGAAGAGAAGTGGTGAAGTTTGTCTCCAAATGCTTGGTCTGCCAATAGGCCAAGATTGAGCATCAGAAGCCATCGGGACTACTGAACTCACTGTCCATACCTCAATGGAAGTGGGAGGAGATTACAATGGATTTCATTATGGATTCCATCTAGATCATCATTAATAGATTAACTAAGTCAGCTCACTTTTTACCATATAATGTATGACAGTCAGTTGCAAGTATGGTAAAACTGTAGTTGATGAAACTATCCGACTACATGGGATTCCTATTTTCATAGTATCAGATAGATACCCTAAATTCACAGCAAGGTTCTGAAGAGGGTTGCAGCATGCATTTGGTATAAGGTTATATTACAACACTACATTTCACCCTCAGAGTGATGGGTAAAGTGAAAGAACGATCTAGACCTTAGAAGACATGCTCAGAGCATGTGCAATTGATTTGCAAGGCAAGTAGAATGATCATCTCACTCTATCTGAGTTTGCCTACAACAACAATATCACTCCACCATAAAGATGACTCCATTTGAAGCACTGTATGGAAGACCTTGCAGGTCTTCCATCATGTTGGAGTGTAGTTCGTGAAGGAAGGCTACTAGGACTTGAGCTAGTAGAAAGTGTGTTGAGAAGGTAGATTTGATCAAGGAAAGAATGATGGCAGCTTAGAGCCGTCAAAAAAGTTATGCAGATAAGAAAAGAAAATAACAGATCTACCAGGTTGGAGATCATGTATTGCAGAATGTATCACCTACAAAGGAGTCATAAGGTTCAGCAAAAAAGGCAAGTTGACTCCCAGGTACATCGGCCCGTTTGAGATGCTGGAAAAGGTGGGAGAAGGAACATATAAGTTGGCATTTCCTCCTTCATGTGCCATAATCTATAATTTTTTTATGTGTCAATGCTTCGCAAGCACACATATGACAGTTCATATGTGGTGGTGATTGAAGAGCCAACCATCAAGGAAGATTTCACCTATGAGGAGTATCCTACCGAGATACTAGAGTATGGTGAACGTCGACTGTGGAATGGTGAAGATTGCATGGAAGCACCACAATGTAACCGAAGCGACAATGAGAACTAGAAGAAAAAATGAAAGAACAATTTCCAAGATTATTTAGTAAGTGTTCTATATTATAGTTTAAAATTCGAGGAAGAATTTTCTTATAGAGGGACGGGGGAGGGGGGATGGAGGATGTAATACCCTGATTTTTTCATTAAGGGTAATTTAGACCTTTTGTCCAAACCCTCATGATTTCTTCTTATAAAAGACCTCTTTTCTCTCTCTTTCTCTCTTTAATCAACATCTTGACGGCTAGGTCTTGAGGAAGGAGAAAGAGGAGATCAGGGAGAAGGAAAAAGGAGAAGAAAGAAAAGGAAGATCTAAGATCAAGGTATATAAAGGGGATCCAAACCTCTTTCTCCTCTCTCAAAAGTTTTCATGATTGGATTACGAGTTTGAGGGCACCTTGTCCTTATGATGGATTTTGATTGAGGGTTTTCGCTCTAGATCTATAAATGAATAGGATTTCATGACTAGATCTACACCATGTGCAAGGATTAGAATCAGATTTATTATTAGGGTTCATGTTCTTCCTATTGTTCATGATTTGGGGATAAACCCTAAATTTGGAAATTTGAATATTATTACATATGTTTCATGCCCTTTTGATCTTGGAATGCCTAGGAAACATACGTGTATTGATTCATAACGTTGTATATCGATTTCTCAAAGTTTTTATGAAAAATCATGAAAAATTCGAGAGGCGGCATAGTTTTCAACGCTTGGTCAGGTGCGTGACACACGCCACGCCCATGACAGAAAGTCTAGACAATGGCTAACGCAGGACCTCTATCACACCCGTGATAGTTCATGTCACGATCGTGACAGTGTAGGCACGCTCGTGACACTTGTAGGCACGGTCGTGGCAGAGGGAACAAATTTTTCAAGGCTTCTGTCATGGCCGTGACGACCTATATCACGACTGTGACAGTGACAAAAATATATTATAATATTTTAAATATTATTTTTGAGGTATTAATAGTATGTATTGATGCTTGATGATTGTATATGAACATAGATACACGTATATGCATGTTCCCACGTAACTAGGTTAAAACATGAAGATTGAGCGATGTAAGTGTTTGTTGATTGCAAAGCATAATGAATCCAGTTTTGGATGATGATACATGCCGATCCTCTATGGCCATTTATCGGATATTTGTCTGTAATGATTGTTACACACATCAGCAACGGTGTGTGCATTCTGATGTCATCCTCGAACGAGAGTTCAAAATGATCATTACACACATCGACAACGGTGTGTGCATTCCGATGTCACCTTCGGGTAAGAGGGGAGGATTGTCTCCACGGCTTAGTTTAATTAACCTATTGAGAGGGCAACAACATAAATCCTAACTATCAAAAGATATAACATTAATAGGAATGGGCCAATGATCGATGGAATGGAATGATGTCCCACGAAAGTGGAAGTCCGAAAGGGTTATAAAGCAACCTTGAGAAAAATTATGGAGGCAATGGTTATGGTAAGTGTACTTCACTTATGTGCCTATGAATTGAATTGATGAAATGTTATAAATGCTTCATACTATAAGTATGATGATAGGTTTACATGTCTTCCATGCTATTGTTATATATGCATGATGATAGAATGATATTAATTATTGACATGTAGATCATATGTTAACACATGGCATGCATATTCTTTACTTCTTTTATATAAAGATGATGATACATAACATGTAGTATCTTGTATAGGATCACATCATCATATGCATGGCCTGGACATACTCTAACAAGGAAACCTCTGCACCTTGGATCTGTACAGGTGCATAATAATTAGATGGATGACGACTTAGCTCATGACGGAAAAGATTGCACACTAGTCTAGGAGTCACGAGTTATATGTTTTAGAGTACTATGATCATGATTTTAAAAGAAATGTTTTGACTATGGCTTTTGATTGCTTTAATTGCTATTAGTAATGAGGTTTAGATGTGTTTTAATTCTATGTCATTATTTTTGATGTTTTTATGAAGATTTTAGCATTTAATGAAAGATTCTTTTATCTTATTTAATAAATTTATCCTTCAATAATTCTTTTAATTGCTATATAATAGATTTATGCTTTCGCTATAATAGATGAAAATTAAGTTGATTAGCAATGAAACAATAACTTTAACTAACCCTTCAATAATACAATTAGATCATGCTCATCTCTAATCATATAACCTAAGAAGATTCAAATTGGTCTTCAAATCCTTAATCATTCATTCATGCATCATTCAAGATTGAGATTAAGACTTTGAATCCCCTCAAACATACCTTTAAGACTTAGATTAAAATCCTAATCCTAATCTCCTATCTCTCCTTCTTCTTTCTCTTCTTCTCCTTCTTCCTTCTCCCCCCTCTCCCTTCTTCTTTTTCTTGCCTCCAATTGCTTGCTGTCCGTGAGCTACTCCTTGGTGAGTTGAGAGAGAGTGGGGCTTGGTTGCTGCTCGTGTGATGGGGAGTGAGAGAAAAGAGAGGGAGCAAGTGGGTGGTGATGTTGATGCCTTGGTGTGGGGGTCTTGGAGCTGGCCGTGAGATTTGGAGAGGGAGGGAAGAGAGAGGGAGTAAGGTGATTGATGTTGCTTTGCTCTAAGTGAGAGTGAGCAAATGAGAGAGGGTGAGTGCTGCTGTAGCTTAGAGTGAGAGAGAGAATGAGTGGAGAGTGAGGTGGTTCTTCGTGTTGCTTGATGTGTGCTGCCCGTTTGGGGAGAGCTGTGAGGGAGTGAGTTGAGATGGTGAGGTGGTCTTCTTGCCTTTGTTGTTGCCGTGAGATGGAGAGAGAGGGAGTTGGCGGAGAGATTGAGAACATGAGAGGGGGTGAGAGAATTGGGGTGTGCCGGCTGTAATTGTTGGGGAAAAGAAAGGGGAGTAGGGGAGTGATTTAGGTTAGAATGAGGTATTTATACTTTAGTTTTGAGGCCTATTAATCTAATAGGCTTGATAATGGGCCTCAAATGATTATAACTTTCTTTCGTTCATTTCATTTTCTTTTTATTTTCATTTGATTTTTGGGAATATTACAATATACCTTCCTTAAAATAAAATTTGTCCTCGAATTTTGTAGAATCTTATTATTATAGATCTCTTCATCCGCATTGCTTCATTTGTCTTTCGCTCCTCGTATACAACCGCATGATCTCTCCCTTTGTGACATCCAATGCGCATTCCTCCATAGTTTCACTTTAACGGCCTTTGCATTTCGTCTTCGCTAGTCGAGCACCATCACTTGCTACTCTAAGATTTCTATGTGAATCTCATATCTCTATGCAATCTCAAGAAATTAAGATCACTCTTGAGTTACATTTTCTCTATGCAACTCTACTCATTAACTAAATTTTCAACAAAATCTCCCATCCTTGTCGTTTTATTTATCTTTAGTCCTTCGTGTGCTCCTACATGGCCTTCCTTGCAAGTCTTCGATAGCATCACTTAATAGTCTCTTGCTGACGATTCTTGGCGATGGTCCTAATCATGCCATCATATCACCTTGTATTTCTAAAATCTTAGTGTAAATATTAGATCCTTACTTATCTTAATGAAATGGAGATCGTCCTTGCGCCATGCTTCCGTTGCGCTACTTTGATTCTTAACTTAATCTAAGTGTCGAATTATCTAGTTTAATACTTGACCATTTCATGTCATCATTTGGGTCATATAGACTTAAGTAGAGTAAATTTCCATTTTTCTTCCTACCTCTTGGTGATTTCCTTAATTTCTTTATTTTAAGAACCATGATTGTTTTTTTTATCCTAGAATATTCCTTCAATAAAATTTTTTCCCAAGTGGTTTCTATGTCTATCATGCATACACATTATAATTGGCAAAATCATTTAATCATTCAGTGATGATTACCTTGAATCACATTTGGAGCTTGTTGAGCTTCATCAACTTCCATAGCAAACATCATGGTAGGGGCTCTTGACGAGTTTGCGATCATCTTTCCTTTGTCATGGTTGTCCATACGCTTTTTCGGACAGTCTCTCTTATAGTGGTCAGCCTCGCCACATAGCAAGCAAGTTTTGGCCCTGTAGCAGCATTCCTCGGGGTGAGTTCTTCCACAATGAGAGCATGTGGCTCTAGTTTGTCCCCCTTTCTTTGGAGAATGATAAGGTACTTTCCTTGGACTTTCTCCTTGAGCTTTTTCTTCGTGCCTCAATTGATTTTGCTCTTGCACTCATTCTTTCATTGTATTTCCTTTCATGTTCGGCGGCAAGCTCCACCGCATCCTTCATGGTGATGCATCGATCACTCCTAATCTAAGGTTGCAGTCCAGAATTCAATCCATTGATGAACCTCTTAGTCTTTCGAAGCTCATTTTTGTTGAGCTCCCCATACTTCTCCAGCCTTAAAAATGTGTTCACGTATACATCCTTTGTCATGCTGCCTTAGACGAGGTTGAGAAACTTGTCCCTCTTCTTTTCCTTCACATGATCCGGAAAGAAGCGAGCCTCGAATACTTCGATGAAGCTCTCCCATTCCACATCTTCCTCACTCTCGAATGTGGTCTTCAAGAGTGCCTTCCACCACGCCTTAGCTTGGCCACAAAGGTGATGTGTCATACCCCACTCTGTGACTAAGTTCTAATTTCAATTATTACCTTTCTTAATTATGTTTAGCAATTGTAAACATAAAATCGACAAAACCTCCTCCCTTAATTATCTTATATCATTTGTCAATACATACAAAAGATGCATATATATTCATCAAGGTCAAATAAACAGTTATAAGATATATCATTCACATATTATCATTATATTTTTTTTCCACTAACCACCTCACATATAACACCACACATGATCAAGTTTTATACAACCTTACAAAAAATCTCTAATAAACTTAATTACAACATTTAGGATTATCTATTACATGCATGTTTCAAAAATAAAAGTGAAGTGGAAAATAAAAGTGAAAGAAAAATAGTAATGTCCCGACGGTTCGACCTCTTCTATATGCATCAAACTAAGCTTGGAGTCAACTCAACTCGAGAACTTAGAATCATCTAAAAAAAATCAACAAGGGTAATGTGAGCAACAATCGTTTGCTCAGTGAGTGGAATAAAGTACAACATAGGAGAACAATACGAGTGCATATAATATTTGAATAATCATATTTCTTTCATATGAGAAAACGTTTAAAGCATAAATCATTTCACATAACTTTCCAAATCATATGAACTTTTACATAAATACAAATTATTCAAGATATCATTATATTCACAATTAAACTCCACACATGCGTCATTGCATTACTCATCATGGGTCAATACGTATCCCTCTATGATCATGAGTCATACAGTTAAGCAAAGCTTCATAATTAAGAGTATCAGATACGCAGAGCAAATCATGGGTCAATACGCATCCCTCCATGATTATGTGTCATACAGTTAAGCAGAGCTTCACAATCAAAGAGTCTCAAATACACATAGTAAATCATGGGTCAATACGTATTCCAATCATGATTGTGTGTCACCCAATCATGATTCTCAGATACACAGAGCATATCATGGCTCAATACGTGCACGCAGAACATCCCCCAAAGGGCAAAGACACCCGATATACGCCCCAAAGGCTTCATGTATATCGAATGCGATCCCAAAGACCTTTTTCAAACAGCATGATTAATGAACACATGGAGTTTAACAATATTAAAATACTCATGTCATAATCTCATATCATTATCAAGTAAAACTTATTTTCACTTCACAAGTATTGTTCTTTGAAAATATTTTTGTATAAGATCTTACTCCATCTCATATGAAATCCTTGAAACATATCATAAATACTTTTCATAGATCAAGATAAGTTTCAATAATAACAATAATAATCTTTGCTTGATGTAATACCATAAATAAAAGAACTAACATATAACATTTTGCTATGTTGTAAATTTACCCACTCACCTTGTGCTTTATGTTGTCAAATAGGTTTACTAAATTTTTCTCCTTTCACTTGTAGCTTGTTGATTTCCTACAAGCAATGATGCTATTTTATTTTTCAATTACTAATAATAATAATATGCAATGCATGCTCATGCATGAACACTTATTCACCTTAAAATGCATATAATTCCTTCTAATACTAATGTGTAATTTCAGGTATTTATGTCCACATGCTACTTCACACTTCCAACTATTCAATTTTTCAAAGTTTAACTAGGTGTTGTCTTAGAATTTCAGACTGAGTACTTGTCAATGAATAATTCATAATTTCTTAACCACAAAGGCAAATCTCATGATTTTGGATAAATTAGAAATTAAATTTACTAAGATTTCCAAATCCCAAATATCATTAACTAAGTCCAAGTGAGTTAGTCATAACATCTAAGACAATCTTACCTAGGGTTTGTGCCCTGGCAGACTGTGTGTCACAGAAAGGTTGATTTATATGTTTATTCATAATTGTCCATTTAAGTAGATACTAATTTTTCTGAAAACTCCTTAGTATTTTGTCACAAAAATTAGAAAATTTAACTCCTTGTATAACTCTATAACAAAAATAATCAATTCAAGTCGTGTTCTATTAATTTCCTAGAACCTGACAGAAAACTCACTATGAAATGAAAATTTTATTTCTTCACATCTACACATCCAAATTGGATGACTTCTACTGAACCCTTGTGATGTATAATTTAGCATGTCTAAATTTCAAACCCTAATTCCATTTACCCTAATCATACCATAATTTACAAGGCGGATCTATCTCTAACTCGGGACAGAGTGAGCGACCTACGGTGCTCGGTTTATAACTTTCTCTACAAAAGTTTTTTTATATGATTCTTGTGGATATGGAAAGCTAACATCGAGAGGATGAACCATGGACATTTTCTGGATTTATGAAGAAGTATTTACGAAGATATGATCATATGAAGATGAGGGTTGATTTCGGATCCGCAAATTGACCTTAACTCAGCAAACTTGCCGAATTTCTTGAGGACGTTCGACTAGGGATTTCTTCTTGCAATTTTTTCTTCTTGAGGAGGATACAGATAATTGATTTATATATTTTTTCCAGATTTTTAACATGTCGTATGGCGGTTCGAAAAATTCATTACTTAGTAGCTGGTGAGCTGCCTGCTTGAGCTAATTGAAATCCTATTGGTTGAAATAAAGGTCCAATCATATTATTTTGTTAAAAATTAATGTTAAACCCCTAATTATTCTATTTAATAACAGTTAAACATATTTATTATAATATTTACAAATATTATAATTTATTCTTAATAATTTTCTATAATTTTTTTATAATGCTTATCGATAATTTAATTATGATTATGCTTTAATCCAAAAATTAGTTGCTACACGCAATCATGACTATATAAGCATTTAAACTTACTTAAAATGCTAATTAAAAATAAAATTATGTTAAAATGATATTTGTGGATCACGTCCGTCACACGATGTGTTGCATATATCACCTTGCGGTCTCCGGAGCATCCCATGACCTTGAGGATGTCCCCTACTTCTTCGATCCACGATTCAACTAACCCAGGATCTCCTACTCCATCAAACTTCGGAGGTTGGAGCCTTAGGAACCTCTCGATAGAGTAATCCGGTTCAGTGGGTCTTTGGGCATTTTGTACCGCTCGGATTAATCCATCAAGAAATGCGTACTCTTCATCAACGATTGCCCATCTTGGTGGCATCTACATTCATAATCAAAACAAACATAGAAATATCATTAGCATGAGCTAGTCATATGATAACATTTACCTTTAGGTTCGGTGGCACCTCTTGACGATTGCACATGGACTTTACACAGAGACATTTTACTACTTGGACACGTTAGCTAACCAATGACTTATATATCCTAAAACCTATACATACGAGCCAAACTATGGCTCTGATACCAACTGTAACGCTTTAAAAATTCGGCCCCAATTTAAACTTTGCCGAACCCTAGGCGATGTTACTTTGACGTGACCTAATTTTCATAAAATCTTTTGCAATGAAAACATAATCATATATAAGCATAAACACCAATATTGTAACAGGGGACCGACATAACACATATTCTACATCGTTTTCTTTTCAATGTTGTATGCATTGACATATTGAGCATATAATTGATTCCAAGTAACATATGAGACATTTCTAAACATTCTTAATACTCTAATCATGAAACACATGGGTTTACACATAAAGACATTCCATCATACTAATCAAATTCATAAATGTACATGAGCTTTAAACAACTTCATAATGAGTTAACATAATTATCAATAAACATTCTAGTTCTAAGCATGATTAGCTATAGAGTATTAATCTTAACAAAACAAGAAGCATCATAAAGCAAATGTGACTTTCCCTAATCATCCATAGGTTATACATGAACACTTTCACTATCTTAATCTTAAACATATGAAGGGATTTGTCTTAAGAATATTAAGAGTTATTAATCATATTAATACGAACAAATAAAAGATATCATAATGAATTAAACATGGATAGCCATAAACACTTTAATACTAAATATGATTAGTAATGAAACAATAATTTTAACTAACCCTTCAATAATATAATTAGATCATGCTCATCTCTAATTATATAATCTAAGAAGATCCAAATTGATCTTCAAATTCTTAATCATTCATTCATGCATCATTCAAAATTGAGATTAAGACTTTGATCTCCTCAAATATACCTTTAAGGTTTAGATTAAAATCCTAATCCTAATTTCCTATGTCTCCTTCTTCTTTCTCTTCTTCTCCTTCTTTCTCCTCTCCCTTCTTCTCTTTCTTGCCTCCAGTTGCTTGCTGTCCGTGAGCTACTCCTTGGTGAGTTGAGAGAGAGTGTGGTGGATTGGTTGCTGCTCGTGTGGTCGGGAGTGAGAGAAGAGAGAGGGAGCAAGTGGGTTGTGATGTTGATGCCTTCCTTGGTGTGGGGGTCTTGGAGCTGGCCGTGAGATTTGGAGAGGGAGGGAAGAGAGAGGCTTAAGGAGAGGGGGAGTGAGGTGATTGATGTTGCTTTGCTGTACGTGAGAGTGAGCAAATGAGCGAGGGTGAGTGCTGCTGTAGCTAAGGACGGAGCTATGATGAAATTTTAGAGGGTCAAAAGGTAAAAAATATAATATATATATATATAATATTAACTTTTAATATAATTAGAAAATAATAATATTACTTTATAATTAAAATTATTATTTTATTTAGATTAAAATATTTTTTTATTCATCATGCATTTTTCCTTTTTACATTTATCATGATAAAGGAAGATATATGGAAGTAATTTTTTTATAACAATTAATTAATTTGATTTTTTTATATAAAGGAGTCAAAATTATTAGTACATATATTATATTTTTTTATAAATACACATATTATACTATAATATTTTATAAATATACACATATTTCTCTCATTAATATAATGATATATTATAATTATGTCAAGGTCACAAAATTAGGGACCTTACCATATATTTTCTATACAAATAATATATATATTATTGTATATAATGTTTAAAAAAGTTAAGAGGAGTTTAATTGTGTCAAGTTCACAAAATTATGGGAGGCCTTATCATATCTTTTATATATGTATATAATAGTATATAATATTATATAAGTAATATTGCAATGCCCCCCTAACTATATGCTAGTTTCATCCCTGGCTGTAGCTTAGAGTGAGAGAGAGTATGAGTGGAGAGTGAGGTGGTTCTTGGTGTTGCTTGATGTGTGCTGGCCGTTTGGGGAGAGCTGTGAGGGAGTGAGTTGAGAAGATGGTGAGGTGGTCTTCTTGCCTCTGCTGCTGCCGTGAGATGGAGAGAGGGAGTTGGTGGAGAGAGTAAGAGAGATTGAGAACATGAGAGGGGGTGAGAGAATGGGGTGTGCCGACTGTAATTGTTGGGAAAAGAAAGGGGAGTAGGTGAGTGATTTAGGTGAGAATGAGATATTTATACTTTAGTTTTAAGGCCTATTAGTCTAATGGCTTGATAATGGACCTCATATGATTATAACTTTCTTTCATTCATTTTATTTTCATTTGATTTTTAGCGAGCTCAATGATAATCGAGATTTTAACTTGTAACACGTGACAATTGAAAGTTTTCTTCAGAAAATTTAACGTATGAATCGAATATTTATTAAATATCCTATGTAGTTTGGTCCTAATAATCATATTTTAAATTTAAGATTATTATTTAGTATTAAAAAATATTGCACCAATAATATATAAACTATCAATAATTAATAGTTCTGATAACAAATTATAATCATAGATTTAAAACCTAACAATTAGGACTAAGGTTACGTCAACTCACAACATGGAACCCGTTTTTAACCCCCTCGCTAATTGGACTGATAGAGTTTCACTTAGTTTAAATTTCTAAGTCCCATGATTAAAATCCAAAAGAAATTATATAATCCATCAGTATTTATCATTTATGTATGATTAGAAATAACTCTTATTACAAATGACTCTTTAAAATGAATGTAAAATTCAGAATAACAAAATGTCAACATATAAAAGTGTAACACCCCCAAAATCAGCACTCCTGTCACGTAGGCAGTTAGGTTGAACCGGGGATGCTACAATGCGTGCTATGCTCTTGATCATACTCTAACTTTGACCACTCAACAAATGTAACATGTGACAATGAATATAATAACAAACTAATCAAATACTTTATTACGGACGAAGAAAATGTCATAATGTCAAAAGGCACCCACATCTAATGTAATCTACACGGATAAAGGAAATGACAATAATACCCAACAGATCCAAGTAAATGACCACATATCCAATTGCAAAGGAAAGACCAAATTATCCATCTGAAGCAAGGATGAATTGTCCAACTAATGCATGTAAAAAGAAAGAAAGAAGAACACTAGATAGCTCAATGAGTCATGTGCAACAATTTCCAAGCTCTATGCCCTACATCAATCATCTCTAAACAGGATGCTCACCTGCAAAATTCTAATACAGGGGCATAGAATACCCATGAGCGTAGACTATAAAATGATAATCAAATCATGTTTAAATCAACAATGAATAAGCAATAAGATAATCGTGCTTCACTATGGACAAGTGGTCTATACTTTTCTATTATAATCAATACTTTGTCAATGATTCATTCTTTATCATGTTCATACTTTGTTCTTTACTATGTCCAGGCTCTGTTCTTTACTGTGACAATGCTTTGTCTTTACTATGCCCTAGTTTGTGCTTTACCATGTCATACTTTACTATGCTTTGCTTTACCATGAATTGTGCTACATCTTTTACATTATCTATACAGTCTTTGAAGTTCGTTGTCCTATACAAGCTCACTATTATTAATTTTGAAAGCCAGAGGTGCCTCTATGAACATCTGTGAAGATAGGAATGGCCACAATGGGGAAGATGTAATGCGAATGCATAGCCTTTTTGGAACATAGCCTTTTTGAAAGTCAGTGGTCGTTAAGGACCCGTACATTCACTGTCTCCTCTACTAAGCTACCTCTCCCTCTAGCGCTATAAACAATGTATTCAATATAATTCCCTCTATGGGGAAGGAGATATGCCAATGCATAGGACACACTCACCGAGTGCAGGTGGTGCCTGTGGGGCCCTTGATAGCTGCTGTCTCTAATGTTGTACCGGTTGCCTTGAGGGGCCCCATGCGATTGTTGTGGAGGCCGCTAGTTTTGGTGCTGTCAGCACTATTGTGGGGCCTGTTGAGGATATTGCTATGGTGACTTATATGGGCAGGGCCGGTTATCCCATCATTGGTCTCGTCGCTATTGCTGATGGTCGTTCCTATGGGGTGGATTCTGTTGTGAGCCTTGCTCCACCTCCTGCTGCCATCGTTTTTCCCTTTGCCACACTTGATGCCCTTTTCCCATCAAAGTGGCCAAGCGAACTACCTGGTTTAGAATTTGACAGTTGTCGGATAGTGTTTTGGTTCTCAGACCTGGGTTTAGCCCCTGTATGAAGCAATTGGCTTTCGATAGTTCATCCATGTTCATCTTCGAATATTTTCCTAGCAGGATAAATTTTTTCAGTATTGCGACACAGTCATGGTCCCTTGTTTCAAGCTCAGATATTCTTGCTGCTTCAAATCCCTCTGATATGTAGGAAAATAGCGCTCCTCGAATAATTTGCGGAAGTCCACCTATACAATGACCCTGACATCTAAAAATTCTATTGCCTTGGTTGCTTTCCACCAGTCAGCATCTTTAGTGAGGGTGTCCATAGAGAACACCACTTTCTTTCTCTCAATGAAGTCCAAAAGCTCGAATTTTTCTTTGATGGTCTCAATCCATCCTTCAGCCGTATCGAAATCCTCTTCACCATTATAGGTCGACGGCTTTAGCTTCAAGAACTCCTATATTGTACAGCGAGGAGGAGGCTGTCACTCTTCTTGTTCTTGTCGTGGAGGGGTGTTTTGATTACCCTCGTCACTACGGCCATCGGACTCATCATCTGACACATGCATTCTTCTACGGGGAAACATCTATGAAAATTATGCAATTAAGTAAGGAGTTGAGAGGAATATTCTTCCTAAATCAAAATGAAATTTAGCCATTTATTGATCAAAGCCCCTTGGGCAATAATATCCACCATGACCATATCAAAACTCATTGCTATAATATATAAAGTCTTTATTGCATAAAGTAAACATCTGACTAAGACCAAGACTAGATGACTTTAACATCTATGACTCTGAGGCGTCGTGTGTCACCTATTCGCATTGAGAAATTTCTCTAACATCCTTACTTGAGGTGCTGTTGCGCTCGTTAGTACCCAGGCACTGCTAGAAGAAATCTTCGATTTGTCTACAATGGGTACAATAACCAGGCCCTTCTATGAGTCTGCTAACATGGAGGCATTTGCAAGACAATGTACTCTCTAGTTCTAGATCGGGTTGCATTTCTGCATTTTCTCGAACGATATCCTCGAAAGGCTCTGCTGGTGGTGGAGGCATCTCTTGTTGGTTGCTACCAACACTTTCCTGGTCAGAGTACTCCTGCTCCTCTTGTATTGCATGGTGTGGTATATTATGTCCACGACCTCGGCCACGATCTTGGTCGTGCCCTTGCCTTTGTTCTCGATCTTGGGGAGCTGGGATCGGATCGTTCACTCCGCATCATATAAAAGATTCTCCTCCCTCCTCGAATAACTCGTGCCATAATACGTCGAGAAGGCATCTATAGAAACAATGTGACTAAATAAAAAGTCTATATAAGGAATCTAGTCAGTACTTACTTGAGGAGTGGAGTCGCAGTTGTTCTGGACGCTAGCACATGACTTTACTGTGACCATGGGGCACTATGAACACTAAATGAGACCTAAATCCTACTATGACCAATAAGGATCCAAGAACTTGGGCTATGACACCAAGCTGTAACGCCCCCAAAATCAACCCTCCTGCCACTTAGGCAGTAAATGTTGACTCCGGGGATGCTACACTGCGTGCTATGCTCTTGACATACTCTGATTTTGACCACTCAACAAATGCAACATGTGGCAATGAATATAATAATAAACTTTTCAAAGGCTTTATTACGGACGAAGGAAACGTCAGAATGTCAAAAGGCACCCACATCTAATGCAATCTACAAGAAGAAAGGAAATGACAATAATGTCCAACAGATCCAAGTAAATGACCATATATCCGATTGCAAAGGAAAAGACCAAATTATCCATCCGAAGTAGGGATGAATTTTCCAACTAATGGATGTAAAAATAAATAAAAAAGAACACTAGATAGCTCAATGAGTCATGTGCAACAATTTCCAAGCTCTGTGCCATCCATCAATCATATCTAAGCAGGATGCTTACCTGCAAAATCCCAATGCATGTGCTTAGAATACTCATGAGCGAAAACGCTCAGTATAATAGAATCATAAGCTATAAAATGATAATCAAATCATATTTAAATCAACAATGGATAAACAATAAGATAATCTTGCTTCACTATGAACAAGTGGTCTATACTATTTTGTTATAACCAATATTTTGTTTATACAATGATAATGATTCATTCTTTACCATATACTTTGTTCTTTAATATGTCCAGGTTCTGTTCTTTACTGTGACAATGCTTTGTCTTTACTATGCCCTACTCTGTGCTTTACCATGTCATACTTTACTATGCTTTGCATTGCCATAAGTTGTGCTACATCTTTTACATTAGCTATACAGTCCTTGAAGTTCGTTGTCCTATACGAGCTCGCTATTATTAATTTTGGGAAGCCAAATGTGCTTCTTTGAACATCTATGAAGCCAAGAATGCCCAAAATGGGGAAGGTGTAATGCCAATGCATACCCTTTTTGGAACACAGGTGGGAGAGGGCCTGTACCCATGAGTAGTGGCCGTTAAGGACCTGTAGATTCATTGTCTCTTCAACTAAGCTACCTCTCTCTCTAGCGCTATAAATAATGTATTCAATACAATTCCCTCTATGGGGAAGGAGATATCCCAATGCATAACCCTTTTCGGAAAACAGGTGGGAGAGGAACTATACCCCAAGAGTAGTGGTCGTTGAGGACCCATAGGTTCACTGTCTCCTCAGCTAAGCTACCTGCCCCTCCTCTGTGAATAATGTCAATGAAAATGACAATAATCCATGCTTTTGGCAGCACTTAGCATTCCCATGTTTTTCATCTTTTCTTTGCTTAGCTTGTTTACTATCTGTGAAGTTTATAAATCATAGATCAAAGAAAGGTTAGAGTCCGATCTCTTTTCTCTGAGACGATTAGAATATGCCCTATCTCTATGTCTTTTAGGCCAAAGTTCGACCCATTTTTCAGAGGTGGAAAGGGTTCATTTGGGTTTATAATGTCGGACAAGGCCTCGAGTGGGCCTGTCGAAAATGGGGCCCAAATATGAAAGATCGGTCCCATAAAAAAGGATAACTATGTCCTTTTTAATAGAATCCGGGCTGGATCTCTATGCGCATGACTTGGGCCGAGTCGGGATCTGACTCGGGCCGGGTCATGGGCTGTGCACCGGCACGTCACCCTGTCCGATCCGTGCTCGGTCTGGTTGCGATTGGTTGATGCGACCCGAGCCGAGTCTAGATCCGACTCGGGCCGGGTTGTTGTTTGATGGTTGTGCGTCCATCTCACCATGGCAACTCAGGCTGAGTCTTTTGAGACCTGGGGCAAGTCTTGGCATGAATCGGGCCTAGTCATCAGTGATTTGGGCCGGGACACTAGTGCGCGGACCCACACCCTTCTTCTTCCTCTCCTTCGGCCATGCTCCGGCTGTCGGATCATGATGATCATGATACGAAAAATGAAGCTTATATAATCTAGATCAATATGGAACCATCACACGCATCATATGATTAACATATCATAGTCTACGGGGATTTGAATGTCTAGAGTACCTTTTCGATTGCATTTGGTTCGCTAGAGGCGCTTTCATCATCTTCTCCGGTTTCGGTCGGTCTTGGTCGGCGAGGGGGTGCGGCCAACCTCACGAGTGCGTCGAGGGAGGGGCTACTGTGCACCGAGCGTACACTGGTCGTCTCTGTCGTACGTGCGCGCGTGGTGCACCTGAAAGGAGGGAGAAGAGGAGAACGATGGCGGCGGCCGATCGGAAGAGAATGAAGGGGGCGCGAGGGCTTCTCCTCGTGTCCTATTATAGTCCCAACACCGACCGAATCAGAGGAGGAAATTGGGGCGGAGAATAGGGGGAGGAAATGTCTCTCCTGATTCAATGTTCTTCGTTTCCTTTTTTTTAATTCAAATCCTTTCCTTTTTCTCATTTCCCATGTTTTGATGTTTTTGCCGGTTGTTACAAAAAGTGTGTTTCTCATTCATCAATTTCTCTTCCCTTTTCACTATTCTTTCTATTATGTTAGTTTTTTATTTTTTAGTCCAATATCATATTATTTTATTGTATAACTAAATTATCTATATTGGCACTTCTTATTCTCATTATTAAATATCATCTATTAATTGATTACATCGTATCCTCCTCATTAATTTGTGTATTAAAATTTTAACATTATATATATTACATATTGACCTTTTATATTCCATTATTATTTTATTTATAATAGAAAATAATCATATATAAATGCATCCTTAATTAATCATATTAAATTTAACATCATGATTAAAATTTAATAAATTATAAGTTGTCTCTTTATATTTTATTATATTATTAATCCTAATAAATAATTATATATAAATGCATTATGTGCATTAAAATTTAACTCCATCATTTAATTTTCACAAATTACGTATTGACTATTTATATTCCATTACATTTTAATATATAAATGCATTCTTAGTGAATGTGTACTAAAATTTTAACATCACAATTAAATTTTCAAAAATTACATGATGACTCTTTATATTTTATTATATTTGTTAATATTTAATTTAACATCATCATTTGTAACGCTCCTAAATCGCACCCGGCCACGTGGTAGAATATGCTTCGAAGACGCTACGAGTCATCCTTATGTACATAATATTGACAAAAAATGAGACTCTGACTGGTCAACTCACATCATGTAAAAGCGGAAGACTAATCATCATTTAATAATAAAAGAGTGTGACATCATAATATGCGGAAGACTGATAAAGAACTTCATGTGAGTCCAAAGGAAAGCTAGTACATCGAACTAAAGGACTCAATATACCCATGTGCAGCCACCTACGAGCTCGATCTGTCACTGTTGGCCACCTTTATCATTAAGATCTGGTCCTGCATTTAAGAACATGTAGGGGAGAAACCTCCCTATGAATTTTACAACTCAGTATGGAAGTAAAATAGAAATAATCATAAGATCATGATACTAGACAAGAATCATAAGGACGTCATCAACATATAGAAAGAAACTAAGCATCATCATGATTTGAATAAAAAAATTCTTGTAACTTATCATATGAATAGGAGATCACTAAGATCATAAGAAATTCATAAATCATGTCATCTTCTTTAGATCATATGATTAAAGATCAGGATAGATCAAAATAAATCATCATAGAATGACAAGAGTCGATCATCATGATTATGAGATCATCATCATATAAAGAATCATGAGAGATAGTTGTATGAAGATAGAAAATCATGAATTATATCATCTTCTTTAGATCATAGTAATAATAGATCAAGAGATCATAGAAAGATCATCATAAGTGTGAAAAGCGCCTCTAATCATCATGAAGAGATTTTTATTATTAATATGCTTCATCTTCTTCATCATCTTATTATTCATCTTGGACTTATAGTGCAGTATATTTCAACCCACGGGGAGTCCTGCCTCAACCCATCTATCATCATCATCATTACTGGCAAAGTCAGCCCATAATTGACCATAGTCAGCCAATAACTGACCGGAGTCGGTCCATACCTAGTCGTCGCCAGTCCATCATAAAAGAGCTCTCCACTTAATATTTTTCATCTTTTATCTTGCAGCTTTTAATTTATCTTTATTAGAACATAAGGATCATGATTAAGATTTGGTCATCATAAGAAATGATCAATGAATCATATTGATCAAGGGTCCTAATCATCATCATTATATAAGACTTAATCAGAGCTACAAGATAAGATCATGGAGAGAAATAAAAAATATATGAACATCATAATCATCATCATCGTTATAAGGTAGATCAAGATCGGTGGATATGGATCAGTGTCGTCATAGATATGATTGGATATAAATTAAATCATCATAAGGTTATAATAGACATCATCATTATTAAGAGCGTAAATAACATAATCATATCACGACTTAGATTAGGATTATGCACATGAATCAGGGTCATTAATAGCATCATTATCATCATCAATATCTAAATTAAGTATGAAATCAGAGATCAAAGGATTATAAAAATCAACTTAATCGCTTTGGAAGCAGGGCCAAGTAGGAGTGGAACCCGGTCCGAGTTCATCAATCATCGTTCATGGAAATCTGGGATAAACTCGGGCCGGGTTCGGGTCACACTCGGGCCGGGTTGAGTCGTCATTGAGTCGGGGTGGCTGTCACGCCCGACATCTTTGTCGTGCGTGAAATCCGAGCCGGGTTCGGCTAGTTGCAGAGCTCGGAAGCATCAAAAGTGGTGAATCCGAGCGGAGCTCCGACAAACTCGGTCCAAGCATGTCTTAATCCGGGCCGGGTACGGAGAAGCCCGGGCCAATTTCGTCTTGCAGAGAAAGACTACGTCACGTAGTACATTTTCCGATCAACTTTCCGATGATGGCTGGCATCAATAATTATCATAATTCATATTACTATAGCTAAGGATCAAGTAGGACAAGTTTCAAATCTAAAATCATGATGTTAGGAAGAATCTACCTTAGTTCCATACCTTGTGAAGTTTCTGTTGAAATCTCATATTGTCCTTCCTCTTTCTCTTCTTCTCCTTTTTGAGGTTGCTGCTCTTTGTTCCTGTGCGCCAGCCACATTGAGATAATCTCCTATAGCTATAGACATCATCAAGTTAGTGATGCATGAGAGAGGGCGCATGCGAGAGTAGCAGGAACATGTACATGAGAACAAATCCATGGGCCAAGGGAAGAGACCGATTAATTTATAAGAGGCATTTAAATTTTGAGTTGGACTCTAAAGATAAGATATTTGTTTTCATCTGCTGATGGTTAGTTTTCTCTTTTTTTTTATTCGGTCTCGTATCTTCTCTCTTTTCTATTTCTTTTTATCTTTTTTTTTTTGTTTCAAACTTTATCATTCTTAATCTTTTTTTTTTGTCCAACCGTCCGGTCTCGGGCATTACATCATTAAATTTTCATCAATTGTAAGTTGGCTCTTTATATTTTTAATTCTAGAAAATATTACATACAAATGCATCTTGATGTGTAAACAAAATGCTTAAATTTTTCACAAATTATATATTATACTCCATTATAAAAAATATTTTGTAGTAACAAATAATCATATATAAATGCATCCCTAATTAATGTTTACTAAATTTTTAACATCATAATTAAATTTTCATAAATTACAGGATGACTCTTTATATTTTATTATGTTTGTTAATATTAACTTTAAAATAGAATTTTCATAAATTGTAAGTTGGTTCTTATGTCTTTTTTTAATTCTAAAAAGTGTTATTTAGTTTTAACTGAATGATTAAAGTTTTCACAACTTACATATTATATTCCATTATAAAAATTCTTTTATAATAAAAAATAATCATATAAAAATACATTCTTAATTAATGTGTACTAAACTTTTAACATCATGATTCGCACCGACTCAAATTTTTTAAGTTTTTTCCAACTTGGTGGGTAACCGGGCCTGGACTGAATCTCATTTCTTAGGACCTAGCTAGGAGTAGGTCCGGATTATAAAAACATGAATCGCGTCCCGACCTGATAAGATATATAATATTATTATTAAAAATATTATATTGTATTTTAATTAAAATTTTATATTTTATTTACATTGCATTATATTAATATATATAATTAAATTAATAATTATCATATTTATATAATAATATTAATTTTTTAGCTATTATATTAAATTTTTTTATGAAAATTTGGAGCTAACCGGGATGGCCAAGACCTCGTACCAAACTTGGATTTGCTCACCCCTAAAGTTGACTCTTTACATTTCATTATTTCTTTTTAATTCTAATAAAAAAATATATATGCATTTTATATTAATGTGCATTAAAAATTTTTAACACCATCAATAAATTTTCATAAATGGCATGTTAACCCTTTAACTTATATTATATTTTCATAGTTATATAATTCAAATTTATTTCCTTCATATACTAAATTTTGTGCATAAAGTAATCTTCTCATTTCACTATTCTTGTTATTTTCCTGTGATTATTTTTAATTCATGTCATTTTTTTCATTATTATCTCAATATCATATCATTTTTATGTATTCAAGTTTTAACACCATGACTATATTTTTGAAAAAAATTCATATTAACTCTTTATATTCCATTATATTTATTTTCATAAGAAAAACATAATGATACATAAATGGAACTTTTATTAATGTGTATTAAATATTTATCATGACATTTATAACTTTGTAAGATGAAAAGTCATTTTCACCTATATACATCAAGAACGTTATTCACAAGCGATAATGAGAGTGTAACAACTCCAATTTTTAAATAAGGGTATTTAAGTCAATTGGAGGAAATCCTAAGAAATCCTTGACTAGATTCTATAAACAGTCCCCAAACCCTCACTCAACTTTCTTTTCTTATTTCTCACACATGACAGTTGCAACCCTAAAGGAAGGAGGAGGAGAACAAGAAAAAAGAGGACTAAGAGGAAGAGGACGTGAACAAGGTAAAATGAATCTACGAAGAAGAAAATAATCAAAGTGCTAGATATGTAAAAAGGATTCAACTCGTCTCTCCTCTCTCAATGGTTTGCATGTGATTGATTGATAGTTTAAGGGCAGTTTGTTCTCATAATGAATTGTAATTGATGGTTGCATGAACACATTAACTAGATCTAGATTTTGAGATGATGTTATATAATTGTTTTATTACATTCCATGACCTAGATCTAGAATTTCATGTGATTTTAGGGAACACCCTAAGAGAGTATTTCCATGATTAATATGATGTAGCTAGCATGTTTTTCTATCAATGGTTTATGCCCACCAAGTGTTCTAGATGATCAATATGTTTCCCCTTCTACTTTAAAAATATGTATTTTTGGATTAGAAATCTAAATTCCAGGACGCCAGCACGATCGTGCCAACCCTATGAATGAAAGGGCTCTCGATCATGTCCATGACACCTCTATCACGACAGTGATAAGGCAAAGCATGCCCATGATCACCTTTGTCATGACTGTGAGCGAGAGGGACGAAGCCAAATTTTGGCCAAGGTGGGAACAATCGGGACAATGCTGAGTACGACCATGATAATTTTGGGCACGACTGTATCTTGACCATTGAAAAATATCTTTTAAAATGTATTAAACCTATTTTCTAATGTATATAGGTTATGTATGAATGTATGTTGATTGTATGTGACATATAGATACATGACATGCATGTTCACCCATAATTAGGCTAAAAGATGAAAAATAATTGATACGAATGATTGATGTATTGGAAAGTATAATATATCCGAAGTTGAAAAATATCCTTGTCAATTATCAATGGTGGGAAGCAAAGTCCTGTGTCTATCTATGTACTTCAAGGGGATATAAGATCGCGAAATAAAATCCTGCATTTGTGTAACAAAGTCCTTCATCAGAAAGTGTGTATTTATCGGAATAAAGTCCCTCACCATTATGATGTATGTATTTCTTGAAATAAAGTTCCTCACTATTATGATGTGTGTTCCTAAAGATGTAGCCTAGCTAGTCAATATGATGATATTGGCATGATTCTTTCAACTACTGTTAAAATTAAAGATGTTATAAGATAAAATAAGAATTAAAGTGAAGTTTAATTTCAAAATATCTTATAACAAAGAAATAAAGTTAAGATTATGACGAAGTAAAGATGAAAAGTAAAGTCCTACATTTATGAATTTAAGGTAATTATCATAATAGCATAAGTCAAAATTTATATATGTAGGCATGATTGCTGAGTGTTTCCTAATTTTCATTATGTTACCATCAATGTTGTGAGGGTCGAACTGACAACAACTCAAATGAGTGCTCAATTTAGATCAAATGGTCGAACCGAATAATAATTAAATATTATTTTTAATATGCTAAGTTAAATCAAGCTATCATATTTTAATTATATACATAGTTACATGATGTTAAAATTCAATTATATGGAAGGAAAATTCAATTATAAAAGTAACTCTCACGTGAAATGCTACGCTAAAAGAATAGTAATGTACATATATCAAATTCACAAGTATTCTAATCCAAATTATATATGCATACACTTGATAAATTAAATTTTTATTAAACTTATTTTTTGGTAAATTTATTCTTGTTAAATTTTTGAGGATTTCATATCTTTGTTTTTTATGAAAAAATTAACAAATAAATAAAATTTTCAAGGTAAAAAATATTATGACGAGATTATTGCTATAATAATATATCATATAATTAATGGTTAACTATTAAATTTAAACTTATTACATATTAGCTTAAAAGAAATTAAAATTTGCATATATATATTATATATAGTACTATACTATATCAATAATTGATCAGAAAAGATTAAAATGAATAAAATAGAGTCCAAACATTTCCCTTCAATTAATAATCTCCTAAAATATAAAATCTAAAAACATGGAGTTCATCCTAGAAATTCTGTAGAGATAATAAAATACAAATGATAAAAATCAGAAGAATTACACCGAAAGCAAAAGCAGAGATCTCGAATCTGGGCAAACAGTCGGGCAGCCTTTCCGTCATCCTCCAGCTGTCGCACCTCTCTCCTCTTGGTCGTAGCCTGTAGACTCACGACACGCCGTAGAAGAACACCACACTTCAAATCACAAGTTGGGATGATGGTTTCGTCCTTTATTTATAGGTGCGGATGGCATATCACGATCGATAATATCATACGGCCGAGTTTAACTTCGTGCGATAAAACTTGAGTTTCTTACGACTCTATCCACTTTGACGATATAGTTTCACGGCAAATAAGCTTATCATTGGTTAATGATAAAATTTATCATTTTGCGCGTGATTATAATCGTCTATAAATCTTGGCCACAAAATCTATCATTAATGATAGTTTGCGCCCAAGGATTGGTTAATGGTCGCTTGATAAAATGGTTAAGGATAAAACTTCATGGTATTCTTTTGCAGCCGAGATTCTTGATTACTTTATCTTTTCAAGGAGGTTTACTAGATTTCCACCCTTTCACTTGCAACTTGATGTTTTCCTACAAGTAATAATGCCTTTTTACTTCCCAATTACAACAAATATGTAATGCACGCTCATGATGCATGAATGCTTATGCATCCTAAAATGAATATAATCCTCTCTAATACTAACGTCTAACTTTAAATATTTATATTCATAGGCTATTTCACACTTGGGACTTTTCAATCCTCTAAAGTTTACCTAGGTGCTGTCTTAGGATTTCATACTGGGTGTTTGTCAATTAATAATTTATGACTTCTTAACCACATGGACAAATATTATGATTCTAAATTAATTAGAAACTAGACATACTAAATTTTCCAACCCCCAAATATCATTACCCAATTCCATGTAAGTCATAACATCCCAGGCAATCTGATCTAGGGTTTGTGCCTTGTAGACTGTGTGTTACTAAAAGATTGATTTATATGTTTCTTCATACTTTTCTATTTAACTAGATCATAATTTTCCTGAAAACTAGTCCTTAGTATTTTGTCACAAAAAGAATAGAATTTAACTCGCTGTAAAGCCTTATAACAAAAATAGTTAATTCGGGTCATCATCTATCCATGTCCTAGAATCTGACAGAAGAATCACTATGAAATGAAAAATTCATTTCTCACAAGATACATCTCCAAATAAGATGATTCCACTTCTCACCGAACCCTTGGAATGTCTGTTTTAAAAATCCAGATTTCAAACCCTAATTCAATCTATTTTAATCGTGACTTAATTTACAAATTGAACTTTTATCAGACTCGGGATAGGATGAGTGACCAGAGAAGATAGGTTCATAACTTCTTCTATAAAACTTATTTTTAGGTGATTCTAGCGGCCATGTAAAGCTAACTTTGAATGAATTTTATAATTTATGGTTCGGTAATCAAGAAGGAAAGATCCTCTCAATAAGAAGAACAATTTTCAGATAAAAAACTACCCTTGAATAGCCTATGTTCCTGATTTTTCCTAAGTCGTTTCGCTCGAGTTCTTTCTCTGGTACTTTTTCAGCCTTCAAAGGATAAAGTTAAGTTGTTTATATATTTGTTTTAGTATTTTTCGATGTCATATTGAGGTCTGGAAAAATATCCCTCTAAGCAACTATTCACTTGTCTGCTTTAGCTGCTTAGAACTTATGTGATGGCCGATCATATAACTAAGTTTTTAACCTAATTAAGCTTGCTTAATCCTATTTAACATATATATTATAATATTTAGAAATTTTACAATTTATTCCTAATAACCTTATGTAATTACTTTGTAAAATTTATCGACAATTAAGTAATCATTATGCTTTAATCAGAATATTAATTACTATATAACTATCATTAAATGGACATCCAAACTAATTTAATATGTTAATTAAATGCATGATTATGCAAAGATGATGTTTGTAGAGCACGTCCGCGACAAAAGTATTCAGATAGAAAAGCCTTCACCAGTTGTTCCAAGTAAATTCTTTTGGTACAAGGGACTGTAACCATGATTTGGCTTTGCCTTTCAAAGAAAAAGAAAAGACCCTCAATCTGAGTGCTTCTGATGAGACTGTTGAAATGTGATTCAAAAAATATTATCCACATCATTTTGTATTTTGGAAAAAAGAAAATTAATTATGGAGTTAGTGGATAGTTGTGATGATGTGGTAGTTATGATTATAGGGTAATGTAATTAGTGGTAGTAGTGTGTTAGTGGTAGAGTGTGTGCATGATCTCCCATGTTTTTATGCATGATCTCCATGATGTTATCTTGCATATGAAGTTGTAAGCCTATTTATAGGCCATCTTATTTTGAGTTTTAATATAGCAGAATATTATGAAATGATATTTTCTTTTCTCCAAAAATTGTTCCTTGATTACTCGGTAATGTGCAGAATTATTTTCCTAGTTTATCCTTTAATTTCCAACAAGTTTGGTATCAGAGCAGATTGTGAAATACTCGGGCAGAAGAAGGCATCATTTTGCAGATTTGGAATTGCTAGCAAGTGCAATTAATCAGTGCTTCAACAAGCAAAAGTGTCAAGCAAATTATGGCTGCGAATGGTGGTAGTGTAAATTTCTCCCAACCTTTGATTCCTATTTTCAAAGGTGATAATTATGAGTTTTGGAATATCAAAATGAAGAATTTGTTTATGTCACAAGACCTTTGAGATTTGGTTGAGAATGGATATGCAGATCCATATGAAGAAGGGAAATTAAAGGAAAACAAAAAGAAAGATGCAAAGGCATTGTTTCTTATTCAGCAAGCTGTGCGTGAGATTATTTTTTGTAGAATTACAGGTGCAGTTACCTCAAAGCAAGCATGGGGTATATTACAAAAAGAGTATCAAGGAACATCATAGGTAATCACGGTTAAATTGCAAACTCTTCGTCGAGGTTTTGAGATGTTGTTTATGAAATCAAATGAGTTTGCTCAAGAATTTTTATTAAGAGTAACTACTGTGGTTAGCCAAATGAGATCTTATGGAGAAAAGATTGATGATAAAATTGGTGTTGCTAAAGTTTTGAGGAGTTTGACCTCAAAATTTGATTATGTAGCTGCTGCAATTGAAAAGTCTAAAGATTTATCGATGCGCTCTTTTGATGTACTAATGGGTTCTTTGCAAGCACATGAAGCAAGAATGAGCAAATTTGTATAAAAAGCTTTTCAAGCCAAAGTAGAAGCACCTTGATCGGATTGCAATAGAGGTCGTGGTCGTGACGGATTTCGTTGAAGAGGCCGAGGAAGTGGCCATGGTAGAGGAAGATTTGATGAACAAAATGAGCAAAGACAACCATCAAATGAGTACAAAAGCAAAGTTCAATGCTACTACTGTAAGAAGCATGGCATATTGAGGCAAATTGTTGGACCAATGCAAAACAATTAGCAAATTTTTTTGAAGAGAAAGAAGAGGGAAGTAAGTTATTTATGGCATATTGTCTTTCTATTGATATAAATGAAATATAGTTTTAGATAGTGGTTGTTCTAACCATATGACTGGAACGAGATCATTGTTTAAAGTGCTTGATGAGTCAAAGAAAAGACAGTTCAGATTTGGAGATGATAAACTTGTGCAAGTTGAAGGAGAAGGTACAATTGCTATTCGGCAGAATGGTAAAGAAAAAATTCTCCATGCTATTTTTTATGTTCTTAGTTTGAAGAATAACCTTTTAAACATTGGCCAGTTGATGGCAAGTGGTTATTCTATTTTGTTTGATGATGATGTTTGTTTGGTCAAAGATAAGAAATCTAGACAGATTATTGCAAAAGTTGCTATGACAAAAAATCGCATGTTTCCTCTAAATTTTTCAGATCATTGTGCATTTTCAGTTCATCCTATTTCTGAGGCTAAACTCTGACATTTGAGGTATGATCATCCCAACATTAATGGACTGAAATTATTGGCTAGAATGAATATGATTGTTGGTCTTCCAGAAATTGATCCTCTTGATGAAGTTTGTGAAGGGTGAATTTTTGGAAAGAAATGCAACAACCCATTTCCTGTAGGAAAATCATACAGAGCAAAGTATCCTCTTGAAATTATTCATGCAGATTTATGTGGACTTATGCAAACAAAGTCCTTCAGTGGTAATCAATATTTTGCATTATTTATTGATGATTATTCTTGCATGAATTGGGTATATTTTTTGAAGCAGAAATCTAAGACATTTGATGTGTTCAAAAAGTTCAAGGCAATGGTAGAAAATGAAAGTGGTTATCACATAAAAATTCTGCGCACAGATAGAGTTGGTGATTTTTTATCAAATGAATTTAACCATTTTTGTGAAGAACAAAGAATTCAAAGGCAGCTTACAACTTCATATACACCTCAACAAAATGGTGTAACCGAAAGAAAGAACCGAACAATTGTGGAAATGGCAAGAAGTTTGCTAAAGGAGAAGAATGTTCCAAATATTTTTTGGGCTGAGGCAGTTGCAACTGCAGTATATTTGCTGAATATTTCTCTGACAAACGCGGTGTAAAATTAGACTCCCTATGAGGCATGGAAAGGTTGCAAACTGAAAGTAAGTCATTAAGTTGATCTCTCATCCTAACTAAATAAGAAGTCGATCTCTCGATCGTCAAAGTGCCAACCTTCGATCCTAATCTGAACAATTAAAATGAATCTAAGACAACTAGTCACTATTATGGACTCTTGACTCACAATAGTCACTATTATGGACTCTTGACTCACAATAGTTAACAATTAAAATTAAAATGAATCTAAGACCACTAGTCATTATGATGTTTTATAGTAGATTAGCTTTATCTAGTACATTTTTTGTTAAATTTTTGTTAGGGGTGTAACCTTTTGATTTTAAGTGCTATTTTGTTATCCTCACTCATTGTCACCATGATTTTCATGCCATTCTAAATATTTGAGTATTATAATATATCTACTAAACATATTATTTAAGTTTAAATATTATTTTTCAAGGAATGAAATAGTAAAAACATGATTTAGAATAAATATTAATATACCACTTATTGTTAGAGTTGGTGAATACTTCAGGGCCCCTTGTTTCTCACACCGGATTCGCCCACGTGAGCTTAGGGGAATCTGAGTATTACCCAATTAACAGTATTGCTGGTGTACGAATGAAAGGGGGGGTTCGGGGGCAGCGCCCCCGAAACCTAGACGGGTTTTGGGCTTTTGTTTAGCTGGCCCGTGTGGTTCGGATTAGGTTTTTTCTCTGTTTGTTTGGGTTTTAAACCCGGTTTGGAGAGGTTATTAATAGCCTAATTTCTGATGTAATTTTGTGTGGCGGCTGTAAACCTAAACATATAGTGGAACCTCTTTGCAGGACGTAGCCCTCATCTCAAGGGTGAACCTGGGTAAATTTCGTGTGTCTCCTCTATTTTTCTGCAATCTCTCTGCGATCTTCTCTCCTTGTTCTCGAATTTTCCCATCAATTGGTATCAGAGCACAGGTTGTTCAAGGAATTAGGGTTTATTCGAGATGTCAGGAGGGTCGCGAATCGAGATAGAAAAATTTGATGGAACACGGTTTGATCTCTGGAAGATGAAGATGGAGGATCTCCTTTGTGATCGAGATCTTTGGATGGCAATCGAGAAGGAGAGACCAGGCATGGAGGCGGCGAAGGTCGCGGACGAGGCCTCCTCCAGTCAGGCAGATCCAAAGGCGATCGAAGAGTGGGATCGGATTGATAGAAAGGCGAAGGGTTTGATTCGACTGTGTCTCGCGGATTCAATTCTTACGAATGTGATGGGCGAACCTACTGCCAGAGATCTGTGGAGGAAGTTGGAATCCCTATATCAAAGTAAGTCGTTGGTTAACAAGTTATTTCTGAGAAAGAAATTGTACAATCTTCGGATGCAGGAGGGTGACTCATTTTCTACTCATCTTTATAACTTTAACACGGTGATCAGTCAACTTGTATCAATCGGTGTTAAGTTTCAAGATGATGATAAGGCAATAACATTACTCTGTTCGCTGCCGGATTCATGGGACAATCTGATTGTTGTGATTGGTGGCGGGGATAAAGAACTTTCGTATGAAAGTGTATGTGCTGCCTTGTTATCAGACAAAATACGGAGAAAGGGATCGACAAGTTCTGGTAAAGAGGCGCTGGCGGCCAGAGGAAGGCAACCAGAAAGGAATCAAAATCAGAGAGGGAGATCCAAATCTCGTGGGCGTTCGAAGAGTAAAGATAAGAAGGTGCAATGCTGGAGATGTCAAGAGTGGGGCCATCTGAAGCGAGATTGCAAAAACAAGCCGGTTCATAAGAAAGAAACTGAGTCAACCTCGGACAAAAAGGAGGTTGAGGCAGGAGATATGTATGTGGCTTCTGCATGTACGGCACAGTCAGATAAAGATGTCTGGCTTATCGACACTGGTGCTTCGTACCACATGACACCTCATAGACACTGGTTTTGTGAATATGAGGAGTATAATGGTGGGGATGTCATGCTCGGAGATGACACTGCGGTTCAGATTATTGGACGTGGCAGGGTGAAGTTGAGGATGAATGATGGCACGGTGAAGACTCTACCAGATGTGATGCATATACCACTTATGAGCAGGAGTTTATTATCTGTTGGTACAATGGCTGACTCGGGTGTTATATTCAGTTGCGATAAGGATTCGTGCAAGATGATCAGAGGGTCGATTGTAATTGCACGAGGGGTTCGCTATGGCACGTTGTACAAGTTGCTCGGAGAGACAATATCTGTGGGCTGCGGATTTATTTCTGAAGAGGCCAAAGAAGATGAAGACAGCAAATCTATGTTGTGGCATCGGAGATTAGGCCATATCAGTGAAAAAGGACTCTCCACTATAGCATCAAGTCAGATGGTAGAAGGAGTTCCGGATTGTTCTGTGGGCTTCGGGTTCTGTGAACATTGCCTCCATGGAAAATAGAACCGAGTCAGTTTTCAACACACAGGTTCAAGAGCAACGAAGATTCTCGAGCTGATTCATAGTGATGTCTTTGGACCAACTCCGACTCCATCTATTGGAGGGTCCAGGTACTATGTTTCTTTTATAGATGATTTTTCGAGATACAGTTGGATTTATTTTATCAAGAATAAATCAGATGTATTCGATAAGTTTCGAGAATTTAAAGTTTTGGTGGAAAATCAATTGAGCTGCAAGATCAAGGTTCTTCGTACAGATAATGGAGGTGAATTTTGTTCAGATAAGTTTGAGCAGTTCTGCGTGGACAATGGTATTGCTAGGCAGAAGACAACTCCATATACACCTGAGCAGAATGGAGTAGCTGAAAGGTTAAATCGGTCACTCATAGAGAAGGCCAGATGTATGCTGAGTTGGGCTGAATTGGGGCAAGAATTCTGGGCAGAAGCTGTAGCCACAGCAAACTACCTGAAGAACCGCTCACCGACCTCATCAGTGAAGGATCAGACACCTTATGAGGTAATGTTTGGGAAGAAGCCAAATTTGTCTCATGTTCGGGTGTTCGGATGTGACGCATATGTTCATATACCCAAGGAAAAGTGGGGTAAGCTTGATAGTAAATCTGAAAAGAACATATTTGTCGGATACAAGGAAGGGATCAAGGGCTACAAACTGTGGAATCCAAAGTCAAGGACTATTGTTTACAGCAGGGATGTTGTTTTCCGTGAATCACGTTCCCAAGTTGAAGTTCAAAAAGGTGATGAACCTAAGAAAGTGGTAGTGCTTGAAGAAGATTCTGATTCTGAAACTTCAGAGGTGGATGCACAAGATACTTCAGTTGAGTCTGTTATAGAACCGGATCAGGAGGACTCGGTTAATGAAGTTGAAGATGCAGATTCAGATGAAGACCCAGATATTGGTACTACCATACCAGTTCTCAAGAGATCGACACGAGAAAAAAGAGCACCTTTGAGATACTCTCTTAGTGCTCTGAGTTCGTTTCATGCTTTGAGCATCATCGGAGAAGAACCTAGTTCTGTAAAAGATGCAAGGTCTATGGATGATGCAAATCAGTGGGAGCTTGCTATGGCAGATGAGATGCAGTCACTGGATAAGAATGAAACATGGAGTTTGTGTAAATTGCCTAAGGATAGAAAGACAATTGGTTGCAAATGGGTGTTCAAGCGAAAGCTGAAACCGGATGGGTCTGTAGAGAAGTACAAGGCGAGGCTGGTAGCTAAAGGGTACTCTCAGGTTGAGGGAGTCGATTATGATGAGATTTTTTCTCTCGTGGCGAAAATGACTTCAATCAGATTTGTTCGATCTCTAGCAGCAGCATATAATCTTGAGGTAGAGCAGATGGATGTGAAGACGGCATTCCTTCATGGGGACTTGGAGGAAGAGATATATATGAGGCAACCAGAAGGCTTTGAAGTTCAAGGTAAAGAAAAGCTGGTGTGCAAATTGAAGAAGTCTTTGTATGGATTGAAGTAGTCGCCAAGGATGTGGTACCAGAAGTTTGATACGTACATGCTCGAACTCAAGTTTGTACGTTCAGATTCAGATCATTGTGTTTATGTGAAGAGAGTTGGAGATCAGTTTGTCATTCTTACACTGTATGTGGATGACATGTTGCTGATTGGAAACAGTATGAAGATGGTGAATTCAGTGAAGGGTTTGTTGGCCAAGAAGTTTGAGATGAAAGACTTGGGACCAGCGAATTTTATTTTGGGTATGCAGATTAGAAGGGATCGTCAGAAAAGAAAGTTGTGGCTAGGACAGGAGAAGTACATAAAAGAAGTGTTGAAGAAATTTAACATGTCGGACTGCAAGCCAGTGGGTACTCCTATCTCTCTAGGAACCAAACTTTCTGCAGAGCAATGCCCGAAGACGGATGAAGAAGCCGAAGAGATGGACCGTGTGCCATATGCAAGTGCAGTGGGCAGCGTGATGTACGCCATGGTTTGCACGCGTCCAGATATAGCCCAAGCAGTGGGAGTCTTGAGTCGGTATATGTCTAACCCAGGCAGGGAACATTGGAATGCTATCAAGAGAGTTTTCAGGTACCTTCGTGGAACTTCAGATTTTGCTTTGTGCTTTGAAGGTGCGGGAAAAGGAAATATGCTTGATATTGTGGGCCATGTAGATGCTGATTGGGGTGGAGACATTGATAGTAGACGGTCCACTAGCGGATATGTTTTTACATTATTTGGGGCTGCACTAAGTTGGATGAGCAAGAGACAAAGCGTGGTGGCACTTTCTTCTACAGAAGCAGAATATATGGCTCTTACTCATGCTGCAAAAGAGGCCATATGGCTACGACGGTTGTGCTTGGAGCTCGGATTTGAGCAAGGTGCTATAGAGGTGAGATGTGATAATCAAGGTGCTATTCAGTTAGCTAAGAATCCCGCATTTCACTCACGCACAAAGCATATTGACATCCAATACCACTTTATTCGGGAAAAGGTGGAAAAGAAAGAGGTTCAGCTTGAAAAGGTTGATACAACAGAGAATAGTTCTGATTTTCTGACTAAAGCAGTTACAGGTGTAAAGTTTGAGTGGTGCTCTACTGCTGTCGGATTGAAGAAGAATGTTGCTGACAAGGCTCTCATTGGTGTGAAGTACCCACCAAGTGGGAGAATGTTAGAGTTGGTGAATACTTCAGGGCCCATTGTTTCTCACACCGGGTTCGCCCACGTGAGCTTAGGGGAATTTGAGTATTACCCAATTAACAGTATTGCTGGCGTACGAATGAAAGGGGGGGTTCGGGGGGCCCCGCCCCCCGACGGCGGTCCCGCTCACGGGGGTTCGGGGGCAGCGCCCCCGAAACCTAGACGGGTTTTGGGCTTTTGTTTAGCCGGCCCGTGTGGTTCGGATTAGGTTTTTTCTCTGTTTGTTTGGGTTTTAAACCCGATTTGGAGAGGTTATTAATAGCCTAATTTCTGATGTAATTTTGTGTGGCGGCTGTAAACCTAAACATATAGTGGAACCTCTTTGCAGGACGTAGCCCTGATCTCAAGGGTGAACCTGGGTAAATTTCGTGTGTCTCCTCTATTTTTCTGCAATCTCTCTGCGATCTTCTCTCCTTGTTCTCGAATTTTCCCATCACTTATAATAATGTCATATTATTTAAAGAAGTTTTTCCTTGTCATATTTTAATTAAAGACTAATGTGATTAGGAAAATAATAAAAAAAAAGAAAATAAAAGGCCAAACAAACAAAATAAATAATAAATGGTGTGGGTAGTGGCAATTTGATCCCCTTCCTACACAAGGTACATCAAAGGGCCTTGGCCATAGCACTATATGACCATTTGTTTTAGAATCGCCGTTTTACAACTTCACGCTTGTGATTAGACGCCTCCATACAATTCCAGTGACTTAAAAAATATCCACACCCGATTTCACACTAATTTGCGACTTTACGCCGAGTCAAGTCATTTTCCCACCCTAGAGACGTAAAACCAGATGATTTTAAGCACTAAAATGTGAATTTAACCACCTTGGACCCATCTGGTCAACCAATTCATTGATCGAATAAAACAATGACTTCAAACTCAGAGATCGATCGCACCACGATGTTCGATAGAGACTTCCATGCTTATGATTGGTCGAAATATGACCCTCAATTGGTCGACCAGTGTCACCATCCGGTCGACTGGTCCATGCCTCAAAATCGCGAAATCGATCATTCTACGTTGCCATTCGCAAAGGAATCATTTCTGAGATCATTCAGTCTACTCTACATGTTTCATGTAATTAGGGTCCATAAATATGAATAAATTCGAAAAAACGAAGTCACATTTCATTTAATGCATAACATTCTTAAACCCTTGTATAAACCTCCACATTCCATATAAATTCCACAACCCATAACTTGCAGCTAGCTTGAATGACAAAATCAAACAAAAAAATGATAAAATCCAATCCAAAAGTACAATCATACTCGCATCCTAAAAATGTTTAGAATGAGGAGGCATTTGGGTTCACCCTTTACATACCTTAATCCCCAAATGTTTCTAGGGATTTCTCCTCCCTTTAGCCCTTCTTCTTCCTCAGGTGAGCTCCTCTTTGATGGCTTGACCTCCTATCTCCTCCCCAATGAAGAACAACCGAATCACCATGAATGAACCTCTTCAAGCTCCAATGGGAGTTGCAGCCGAATGGGGCAAGAAATGAGGAAGGAAGGAGAGGAAGGGTTTTGGGGGATTTAGTGCCACCTTTTGCACTTTTTACCAGAAGTCCCTTTTGCTCCCCAACTACCACTACTTTTAAGGATATATCTGCTTCCTTTTGCGACTTATTCTAAAGGTCTAAACTACCCTAAATATCCTTTTGCGTTTAAGACCATTTTGGTCCATTGATCACCTCCTTTTGTACTTATAATTTCTACAATTAAATTCACAATTTTACATAAAAGTCGGACATATTTTAAATGTTTTTGATCAATTTTTAGCAAAAGAGTTGAATGAGTAAAAGAGGGGACTAACCACTTTTCGAAATTTAAATTTTCAACAGAGAGGAAACATAAAAGAAGGAGGAAGACCAAAGAAAGGAAAGAGGGGGGGGGGGGGGGGGGACAGGAGGACGAAGGCAAAAGGAGAAAATGCAGAACTAAAGAGATCTTTTTTGATTCCTGTGGAATGAAACTTTGTTGATGCTTACTATTATTCTGATTTCCTGATACTATTGTTTTGATTCCTCACTTCTTGTTTACGTGATGCATGGCCGTAAGAATTTCTGACTGATTTTAATTGGATCAAGAGATCGGTTGTTTTGGTTTAAGCTAATTTCACCCGAGATGGGAATTTGGTTACATTAAACTTTTCGTAAACTATTGATTTGTATTTCTCAAAAGGATTGAGAGATCTACTATCCCGATTGTTATGAGATGAGAATCCTTACAATCATGCGAGGAGCAAATTTCATATTTTTGATCATTTGATTAAGATTAAGAGCATTAATTACAGAAGGTCGAGAGACCAAAATTCGTTCTGATTGAAGACGAGAGTCATATCAATCGGAAGTCTTAATTCAACAGTTAGGACCCCTGCTATCTCTGATCTCTCTCTATATATATTGATAGGATAGAAGGGAATCTAGAATTTAGTAAATCAGATACGATTATTGTTACAGCATCGACTAGTTCATTCCAAGGGAATCTCTTCCTTCAATTGCTAAAATCCTTTCTTACATTCCTTTATTATTCTAAATCCATACTCATTTATCTTTATGTTTTATTCTTTTGTAACTTCGTGACAGTTTTTTGGATATAAGTGGACCAAGTAATTAATCTAAATCAACGGGGTTATGACACTCAGGGTTTCTACTCGACCTGTACACTTGCAATTGCGTGAACTCTTGAGTAAAATTTAAAACGTGGCTAGAATTTCTTTTTTTCTTATGTGAAAATCCACAACTTCACAACTACAACAAATTCACACCAAGTTTTTGGCATCGTTGCCAGGGATTTCAGATTAATTATTTATTTTTCGTTTATATCCTTACTTAGTTTGTTTAAGCGCTATTCACGACTGACTATATTTTCTCATTTGATTGCAGATTAGTATATGCCCAGAAACGTTCGCAGTCAATTACTTGAATTAGACCCTGAAATAGATCGAACTTTTAAGAGAAGGGTGCGAGAATACAAGCATAAAACTTCCCTTTTTGAAGGTACAAGTAGCACTCAATCTATAGATTGCGAGGAGAATTCTGATCCTGAGATCGAAATGATGGCTGAACAAGAAGAGCCAATTCAACCGCGACCACTGGTTCCATCATTAGAAGAACTCTATACTCCTACAACAGATGGACTAGAGTCTGCAATCCTGAAGCCTGCCATTCAAGCCAATTTCGAGTTAAAATCATCTCTAATCTCTACGATCCAACAAAATCAATTTGGAGGAACCCCAGATGAAGACCCAAATCAACACCTTAAAAATTTTCTAGAAATATGTGAGACAACTAAGCTGAATGGGGTATCGCCAGAAGCATTGAGATTGAGGGTCTTCTCTTTCTCGCTGAGGGGTAAGGCCAAACAATGGCTACAATCATTGGAACCTCGGGAATTAACTACATGGGAGCAACTAGTAAAAGCATTTCTGTCGGAATATTTCCCTCCCAGCAAAACTATAAGAATCAGAAATCAAGTCATTGGTTTCGTGCAAAAAGACCAAGAAACATTGTATGAAGCTTGGCAAAGATTCAAGACATTACTACTGAGGTCATGCCCTCATCATGGGTTAAGAAAATGGATTTTGGTTCAGTCCTTTCACAATGGACTCAATTATACCTCAAAAATGGCGCTTGATAACGCTACAGATGATGTGTTTATAAAGAAAAATGTAGATGAAGCCTACCAACTTATAGAAGAAATAGCTAGGAATCAACATTTCTTGGCTCATTCAAGGTCTAATGAGTCCGCAGCATTAACTCAAACTCAACTTGACGGTGAGGATTTTACTTCCAAGGTGGAGTATATAGTTCAAAAAGCAATTAGTCGACTGGGACTCAATGAAGCTACTCCAATTGTCAATATGATAGCAAGATCTTGTGAAATATGTGGTTCACCTGATCATATTTCTGTGCACTGTGAGCAATTAAAACAGCAAGGACACCAATAACAAGCTAATGTTATAGGCCCTTATCCATCGAATAATGACCCATACTCTAACACTTTCAATTCAGGATGGAGAAACAACCCAAAGTTTTCCTACAAAGATAATCCTCAACAAAATCAGGCCCCCATTTGGCAAAACAGATTCAATCAGAGAGCACCACCTCAAAATTCCTCGACAGAACATGGGTCATCTTCTACCAACAAGCTAGAAATAATGATGGAGAAATATATGTCAAAATAGGACACTCTAATGCAGAAAATGTTTGAAAAAATTTAAAGTCTCTCCATTCATAACAAGATGTTGGAAACTCAGATAGCTCAACAAGCTGCGTCATCTTCAAGACAACTAGGAATCTTACCTGGACAGCCAGAGAAGAATCCAAAAGAGCAAGTTCAAGCTGTGATTTTAAGAAGTGGAAAGACAACTGATAACATAAAAAGAACAAAAGCGGAGGTCTCGACTGAGGCAACAGAGGAGATTGGTGACCAAAATTAGACAGTTCAATCGGAGAATGTAATGAATAGATCCAATAAATCCAAACAATAGCTTGCTGAAGGTCAGTCTAGTTATTCTTCGCGGATACCATTTCGTAAAGCCCTCGAGAAGTCTCGACAGGACCAACAATTCGGCAAGTTTGTAGAGATCCTAAAGAAACTCTATATCAATGTACCTTTTGTGGAAGCTATTCAAGAGATGCCAGCATATGCCAAATTCTTGAAGGACATCTTATCGAAGAAGAGGAGGATACAAGAAAATGAAATTGTCGTGCTAACTGCTGAGGCAAGTGCGGTAATTCAAAATACATTGCCTCCGAAGTGAAAGATCCAGGGTGCTTCTCCATACCTTGCGACATTGGAAACCGGAAGATACGAAGAGCCTTATGTGATCTTGGTGCCTCAGTAAGTGTTATACCTCTATCATTGTGTAAGAAATCTGAAATGGGTGACATTAAGACCATGAATATGTCCCTCCAATTAGCAGACAGATCTATAAAAATCCCACAGGGAATACTAGAGGACATACCCATTAAAGTGGGCAATTTCTAAATACCGGCCGACTTTGTGGTTCTGGACATGGACGATGATAATCAAACTCCCATTTTATTAGGGAGACCCTTCTTAGCCACTACCGGAGCAGTGATTGACGTTAAACAAGGTCGCCTTACCTTTCAAATAGGTGATGTCACAGTTGAATTTTGACTAAATCACCTTATAAATTGCCTAGATATGGAAGACCACTCTCTTCAACCTGAGCAATTGGATTCCCTTGTACGAAAGGTAGCATCGATTATTCACATATTAGACTCTCTGGAAGTATCTCTTGAAGCTCAAGAATCATCTTTGTGGACAGAAGAAGAAGCAGGCATTCTTACAAGCCACATGCTCTCAACTGAAACACAACACCCCAACGCTCCACTGGAAGACCAACCTGCAGAATTTATGCAAAAACCTAGCTCAAGGAAGCCAACAAAGCCAGAATTAAAGAAGCTTCCTCAAAATCTCAAGTATGAATTTCTAGGAGAGGACTCCACTTATCCAGTGATTGTGAGTGCAGATTTAAAGACAACTCAGCTTCAGCAGCTATTGGATAAGCTAAAAGCTTACAAGCATGTCATTGGGTACACATTGGATGATCTTAAGGGAATTAATCCTGCTATATGCATGCACCGTATCCATATGGAAAAAGACCATAAACCCTCCATAGAGGGACAAAGAAGGCTTAATCCAGCAATGAAGGAGGTGTGAAAAAAGAAGTGAATAAACTATTGGATGCAGGAATTATCTACCCAATATCAGACAGTCAGTGGGTAAGTCCCGTGCAGGTCGTGCCAAAAAATGGTGGGATGACCGTAGTAAAGACTGAATAAGACAAATTCATTTCCATGCGAACGATCACAGGATGGAGGATGTGTATCGACTTTAGGAAACTTAATAAGGCCACAAGGAAGGATAATTTTTTCATTACCTTTTATCGACCATATGTTGGAAAGACTGGCAAACCATTCTTATTTTTGTTACTTAGATGGATTTTCTGGATTTCATCAAATTCCCATTCACCCAGAAGATCAAGAAAAGACTACCTTTACTTGTCCCTATGGCACCTTTGCATACAGAAGGATGCCTTTCGGACTATGTAATGCCCCAGCCAGTTTTCAAAGGTGCATGATGTCAATCTTCTCCGATTACATTGAGGAAATAATGGAGGTATTCATGGATGACTTTTTAGTATATGTCACTTCCTTTGAGGTTTGTCTTCATAATTTAGGAAAGGTGTTACAAAGATGTGCTGAATCTAATCTGGTGTTGAACTGGAAGAAATGCCACTTTATAGTACAAGAAGGTGTAGTCCTGGGGCATATTATTTCAGGTCGAGGTATTGAAGTTGACAAAGCTAAGATAGAAGTAATTGAAAAATTACCTCCTCCTACTAATATCAAAGGAATTAGAAGCTTTCTTGGACACGCCGGGTTCTATAGCCGTTTCATCAAGAACTTTTCTCTAATTGCAAGACCTTTGACAAAACTCCTATCTAAGGAGGCAGAATTCATATTTGATGAACACTATTTAAAGGCTTTTGAGACTCTGAAAATAGCTCTTACAACAGCTCCAATCATTCAACCACCCGACTGGTCCCTGCCATTCGAAATTATGTGTGATGCTAGTGATCAAGCTGTGGGAGCAGTATTGGGACAAAGGAAAGATAAAAAGCAACATGCAATCTACTATGCCAGCAAAACTTTGGATGACTCACAAATCAATTATGCCACTACTGAAAAGGAGTTTCTAGAAGTAGTTTTTGCAATAGATAAATTCAGATCCTACCTAGTTGGCTCCAAAGTCATTGTGTATACTGATCATCAAGCTGTGCGATACCTGATTGCTAAAAAAGACGCCAAACCTAGACTGATCAGATGGATCCTTCTGTTACAAGAATTTGATTTAGAAATCAAAGATCGAAGGGGGACAGAAAACTTGGTAGCTGATCACCTCTCCCGACTTCAATTATCAAAAGGAGATGTTGACTCTGAAGGCTGCAGTGAAATCAATGACTCTTTTCCAGATGAACAATTGTTCATAATTCAGAAAACACAACTTCCTTGGTTTGCTGATTATGCCAATTACTTAGCTTCCGGAGTCTTACAACCGGATCTCTCTTACCAACGAAAGAAGAAATTTTTCTCCGATATTAAATACTACTTTTGGAATGAGTCATTTCTGTTCAAAAAATGTGCAGATGGGATAGTTTGTAGATGTGTACCAGAGGAAGAACAATCTGCTATATTTCAGGAATTCATGCATCTCCTTATGGTGGATATCAGGAAACAGCTGCTAAAGTTCTTCAAACAGGTTTTTATTGGCCAACTCTATTTAAGGATGCAATCAATATTATTAAATCTTGTGATGCCTTCCAAAGAACTGGAAATATAGGTCGAAGAAATGAGGCACCTTAGCAACCTATACTAGAAGTAGAAATATTTAATGTGTGGAGAGTAGATTACATGGGACCTTTCCCTCCTTCATGCGGGTACAAATTCATACTTCTAGCTGTTGATTATGTCTCAAAATTGATTGAAGCTATTCCTACAATCTCAGCAGACTCGAAGTCAGTTGTCAAACTTTTCAAAGATATCATATTCCCAAGGTTTGGTATGCCAAGATAGATTATTAGTGATGGGGGATCACACTTTATTGAACGGAGTTTTGAAAAATTGCTGTTCAAATACGGGGTCAAGCATAGGATCTCTACTGCCTATCACCCTCAAACCAATGGACAAGCAGAAGTCTCGAACAGAGAAATCAAACTAATTCTCGAGAAAACTGTTTCAATAACAAGAAATGATTGGAGTTTGAAACTTAACGAAGCATTGTGGGCATATCGGACTGCGTACAAGACACCAATTGGAACAACACCATTCAGGCTAATCTATGGCAAACACTGTCACCTACCAGTTGAATTAGAACATAAGGCTTTTTGTGCAATCAAAATGCTGAATTATGATTTCCAAGCAGCTTCTGAAAAACGTCTTCTGCAACTTAGTGAGCTAGATGAATTGAGATTAGATGCTTATAACAACTCCCGCATCTATAAGGAAAGAACGAAGAAATGACACGATATGCACATATTGAGAAAGAATTTTAAAGAGGGCGATCAGGTTCTGTTATTTAACTCCCGACTACGACTTTTTCCTGGGAAGTTAAGAACACGATGGTCTGGACCGTTCACCATCGAAAAAATTTACCCTCATGGTGCAGTGGATATAAAAAATAGTAATTCAGAAACTTTTAAGGTCAACGGGCAAAGACTGAAACATTACAATCCAAGCACAATAAAGTTCGAAGAAGTGCTCTATCTGCAATCAGATTATTAGAAGAACTAAGGTCGAGCCAACGATGTTAAAAAAAGGCGCTACAGGGAGGCAACCCAACCAAATAAACGGTCAACAGTCACGTCAGCATCCGCATGATAATAATTATCAGAAAAATCACCTGAAAGTACACTTTTGAGATCTAGTTGAGAATCCCAACAGAATCTAACACCATATCCACCCAAATATCCACTTTTTTGAGTCCCACTCAAACTCCCTCTCACATCGCTTCGTTTTCTACCCAACCGACTAAAATTTCTCGTCCCTTCCCCAACACCCAACATCTCTCGGCCTATTCCCGAAATCCCTAAACGCACTTCATCTCCCTTCGAGAAACCGCCGGTCATCCTCCACCTCCTCCGATCAACCGGCAACATGAAGAGAACCCGCACATCATCCGGTCCCAGACTAACAGCTCGTCGGAGTCTATCAGACGATGGTTCTGTCCGGACGGCCTTCTGCAACCTACAACCAACCTACGACCGCCCACGGATGACAACGAAGCTCAGCGTCTTCTAAATGAAAGGTTCAAAAACTTTTCTTCCACCCGATTCTTTGACTTTTCTGCTCTTGAATCTCTCGGGTTATTCGAAGATGTTCGGACCATACTCCATCGCTCCCGCCTCCTCCCTTTCTTCATGAAACGTTGGGACCTCTACAAAGAGGTATCAACAGAGTTCCTAGGAACCCTGTATCCCACGAGCTTTGACGAGGATGGCATCCCTGATCATATCGAGTTCCGGCTGTGTAATCACGAACTCGCAATGAGCCTTGACAATTTAGCCCGTTCTCTAAATCTTTCCAACGTTGGCCATCGGCATCCCCCACCCTCTTTTCCCACATTCGAAGTTTGGTATCAACTTACCGGCCGACGAACTGACAACATGTTACATCTCGTCGGCCATGAATTGAAGAACCTTGTTCTTCGATATCTCCATATCCTCCTCACCAACACGATTTTAATCCGTCCCAATGACTATGAGCATGATCTTGTCTCTACCGATGAACTCTTCATTCTTTGGTGTCTGCTGTCAAACACCGAGGTTAACCTTGCATCATTCTTCCTTCAAAGTCTGATCAATGAATCGACTCATGAAATCAATCCCATCCTTTGTAGCAACCTCATTACACCCCTGGCTGAACACTACGTGTATTTGGCAGATACCATCCCTACACCAGCAACACTGACAGATTTAGACTTTCTGATCAAGGAAGGAGTCCTTCTCCTAGTTAACGACCAAAAATTTTGGTGCCAATGCAATCCATCTACTCTCATTCAACTCCCTGATCCGCGACACACTTCAATTCTAGAAGGCCGGAACTGGTGGATGAACGATTTCATCCAGGTCACATGACCTATTCCCACATTACCCCCAATATTTTTGAATTACAAAGAAACTACACAACACCCCCCTGGCCGCAGAACCCCTCCAAGGTGCATTGTCGCTTCTTCCTCCTCGTCAGTCCTGGATGACGCCCCGCCTCTACAACTCACCACAGCAAACAAAGTAGACCTCATCCTGGAACAACTGGCGAAACTCGCAGAAACAACTACTCGTAATTACCAGGATGTACAAGCATTGAAGGACTATCTCCACCGACTGGAGCAGCAACACCTAATGCATCAGCAGAAAATTCAAGGAGTAGAAGAGGTGCAGAACTCCATTCTAACGACCCTCAGTGACATTCAACAGGTCGCTGATCGCATCCTTGAACTCCAACCAACTCCTGGTCCCTCTTCCTGGCACAATCGACACTGAGGACAGAGTCGATTTTAGGCTTGGGGGAGAGGGCAACATGGTACATTTCTACTCTTCACTATTCTTTACTTAGCTTCAATTCCTTATATATTTTACGTTCGATGTTTTAATGTCTATAGATCATTTTTCACTAGACCACCACTGTTTTGACAAAGTTATCATTAGTTCCACCCGGTTATCACTAGTTATCACTATTAGAGTCTAATTCAAGTCTTATTTTTATTTTGACTCTAAAATGGGTGGAGTACATAATATGACAGTCGATACACTCCAATGCCATTAGTCTTCTTGCTTTAATTGACTCAATCATTCAGATGCATTTGGATTAAATTCAGCTGAAAATTTCTTTTGTCGGTAACACTAGCCGACATTTGTAGACTGAATTGAAAATATATTATGTCTAGAGGGGAGTCAAGGTTCTTGCGGCCATGTTAAATATGAAAACTTGACTTTTTGGACTAAGGGATCTAGACCTTACATTAGTTTGAACTATTGCTCACTCCATGAACAGGATAGAAAAACATGAAAAAGGAAAAAGTAAAAAGTTGCATTTTGCATTGCATGAATGCATAAAAAGAAAAAAAAAAGAGAGCAAAACTTCCATTGGAATCTCTCTTAAAGAAAGCAAAGAAAAAAAAAGGAGAGCAAAACTTCCAAAGGAATCTCTCCTAAAGAAAGCATGAATAAAAATCAAGCCTTGACTTGTTTACTTGCATTTCATGAATAAAAAAAACAGGTATTAAACCTATTTAATTAATGAAAAACTTGTTCATGAAGAGATTTGTAGTTCAACCTCTTTGTATAGTTGACAACCCCTGAAATTCAACTTGTCTTTGCTAGTACTTCTTTCATGGCTTAAATTTGCTTTAGCCTCTGTGATTCCCTAGCTAAAAATCCAAGTTTCTAAAAAGATTGAAGTGTCGGCAAAGTGGGACGCTCATTGGACCTAAATTAGCTGATTTCTAGTCCATTTGTGGGTTGATAATTTAAGTTTTGCCCTTAATTTCTGAATGTTTTGCTTGAGGATAAGCAAAAAGCTAAGCTTGGGGGAATTTGATCACCTCCTTTTGTACTTATAATTTCTACAATTAAATTCACAAATTTACATAAAAGTCGGACGTATTTTAAATGTTTTTGATCAATTTTTAGCAAAAGAGTTGAATGAGTAAAAGAGGGGACTAACCACTTTTCGAAATTTGAATTTTGAACAGAGAGGAAACATAAAAGGAGGAGGAAGACCAAAGAAAGGAAAGAGGGGGGGGGGGGGGATAAGAGGACGAAGGCAAAAGGAGAAAATGCAGAACTAAAGCCTTTTTTGATTCCTGTGGAATGAAACTTTGTTGATGCTTACTATTATTCTGATTTCCTAATACTATTGTTTTGATTCCTCGCTTCTTGTTTACGTGATGTATGGCCGTAAGAATTTTTGACTGATTTTAATCGGATTGAGAGATCGATTGTTTTGGTTTAAGCTAATTTCACCCGAGAGGGGAATTTGGTTACATTAATTGCCATACTTTTCGTAAACTACTGATTTGTATTTCTCAAAAGGATCGAGAGATCTGCTATCCCGATTGTTATGAGATGAGAATCCTTACAATCGTGCGAGGAGCAAATTCCATACTTTTTATCGTTTGATTAAGATTAAGAGCATTAATTATAGAAGGTCGAGAGACCAAAATTCGTTTTGATTGAAGACGAGAGTCATATCAATCGGAAGTCTTAATTCGACGGTTAGGACCCCTACTATCCCTGATCTCTATATATATATATTGATAGGATAGAAGGGAATCTAGAATTTAGTAAATCAGATACGATTATTGTCACAGCATCGACTAGTTCATTCCAAGGGAATCTCTTCCTTCAATTGCTAAAATCCCTTCTTACATTCCTTTATTATTCTAAATCCATACTCATTTATCTTTATGTTTTATTCTTTTGTAACTTTGTGACAGTTTTTTTTGGATATAAGTGGACCAAATAATTAATCTAAATCAACGGGGTTACGACACTCAGGATTTCTACTCGACCTGTACACTTGCAGTTGCGTGAACTCTTGAGTAAAATTTAAAACGTGGCTAGAATTTCTTTTTTTCTTATGTGAAAATCCACAACTTCACAACTACAACAAGTTCACACCATCCATATGAAAATTTAGAATGTTACATAAAATACCACCCTTAAATAAAATTTCATCATGAAATTTTCTTATAGGGTAAAATGACTTACCAAAAAGTTGAGGAAACTTTTCCCACATCATGCTTTCAAGCTCCTAAGTTTCTTGCATGCCTTGGTGATACCCCTACACCACTTTGACCATATATACCACTTTGTTTCGAAAACACTGCTCCTTATATTCCAAAATTTCTGTCGGGTGCTCCTCATATGTCAAATCTTCCTTGAGATTTGGTTTCCTAATCTTTATCACATTAGAATCATCGTGATGATATTTCCTCAACATGGAACATGAAATACATTGTGAATCCTTGCATAAGAAGGTGACAATTCCAACCTACAAGTTCCTCGAGCTCAAGTTGCCATTTGTTGGCGACACTTTCGAAAGCACCATGTCCCCTATATTAAAGATTTGCTCTATTCTCCATTCATCGACATAGCTTTTTTTCTATTTCTTGTCGCTAGCTTCTTTTCCTGATCATGCCAACTCTCTCGGAGTCTTCTTTTACCGCCTTAGGGTAAAAAAGTCTTCTTTCACCAACTTCGGTCCAATATGTAAGTGACCTACGTGGCCTTTCATACAAAAACTCATAAGGGTCCATTTTGATAGTAGCATGATAACTATTATTGTAAGTGAACTCTATCAAGTGAATGTGATCATCCCATAGGGGTGGCACCCGCTCTTGTTCAAGACGGCGGATACTGCCCTCACCCCACTCTCGCCACCCTGTCCTTGGCCCCGAACCCGATCTGATCCTCGGGGCAGGGCTAATTTTATCACTGCGGTCCCTGAGTCCTCACGGAGACCTGAACTCCCATTATTTTATTTATAAAATAATTAATGATTATAAAAAAATATTTTAAAAATAATAAGTAATAGATAATGTATATTAAAAAATTGAAATATGGATAATTAAAATTTATACAATATAATATTTTATTACACAATATTAAAAATTACATATAGCACTTATATTTTAAAAAATATTAAATTATTATTTGTCTTCTAGAGTTCGAGTGGTCCTTTCAATTTATCCATTCATTTGTGGGTGGAATGTTGTGCTATATTTGAGCTTTGTCTCAAATGCTTCTTGGAATTCTCTCCAAAATCTTGATGTAAAGTACGGATCCCTATGCAAAACTATGGTAGTTGGGATACCATGTAGTCTTAGTATCTCTTTCACATACAAATCTATCAATCTTTCTAAAGATTGATTTATCCTCATCGGCAAGAAATGTGTCGACTTGGTCAACCTATCCACAATTACCCATAGAGCATTGTGGCCTTTCTTTGTTCTTGATAATCCTAACACAAAGTCCATAGCAATGTCTTTCCATTTCCATTCCGAAATTTCAAGTGGCTGTAGTATTCCACCTTGTTGGCAAACTTAACATTTAGTCACATATTTGGCAATTTCCTTTTTCATGTTATCCAACAAAAACTCCTTTTGTTGGAACAAAGTTTTTATGCTGTATCTAATTATATTTTGATGATGCGAACCTCTAATAATCAGAGTCATATATTTAAAGTGTGAGAAAAGTTTAATTCGGAATGGATTATTTTATGCATTGAAATTGAAGTTAATATTTGAATATGTTTCATTCATATCTGGACTAACATGTGAACATTAAAGTTGTAGATAATTTTTTTAGCTTTCTAACGAATAAAAAATCACCTCATTCCGATTTTGATGCAAAACATTATGTGCAAAACAGTGCAGAGTGGTCGATCAGCCGGTCTGGCAAACCGGTCAATCGATTTCAACAGAGAAGTCACAAATTGCAAGATTTTGAATACCGGTCGACTGGTTAGAGGACTATAAAAGGGGTCCAAGGGGTGCAGAATCAATCATGTAATGAAGAGAAATATCAAGCATCTAAGGAAAATCATTTTCTTGAAGTTATTGAGCCATATTGTTGAATCTTCTCTTATTTCCCTCTTCTCTTCATGTGAGTTTGATATTGTAAAAGAGAGAAATATTTGTTTAGATATTTTGGTGTGAGCTCCTATGTAGAAGAGGTTTTATCTTACCTCTCGGGCTAGAGAAAAGATTGAGAGTTTGTAAAAGAGGTGTGCCTACCTCTTGAGCAAAGAATCAATAGGTAAAAGCTTCGTAGGAGGAGAGGTTGCCTTGCCTTTCGAAGTGGAGAAGAAGGTGGTGTCAAGTATTTTTCCATACCCTATTTGGAATGAAGGAAAATGTTAGTGGAATCTCCGGCGGTTTCAAGGTCGAGAAGTCGAAGCGGGGACATAGGCCAAGGTGTGGCCGAACCTCGTCAACAAACCACCGTGCACCTTGTGTTTGTCTTTCTCTCTCCCTTTCCTACCTACCATATTATGCATGTGATTCGATTGTTATTGTATTGATTTAAAGTTTAATGAATCAATTTTAAGCTTCAGCGATGATTTTTGTGAAATCGGTCTTTTTGGCAAAACACCAATTCACCCCCCCTCTTGGTGTCTTGTGATCCAACAATTGGTTTAAGAGCAAGGTCGCTCTTATTTTAAATATTTAACCATTTTTTAGAGCTTGGCACATATTTTTCAAGAAGGTCGATCAATTTTTCTTTCGTCGAAATTTTGTGACTTATTCTTTTCTCAATGGAAAATTTGCATGCAAGCCTGTTTATGTTCTCTTGATTATGATTTATGGGAAATTGTTGAAAATTGTTTTGAAAGGCTTAAGAAAGTTATAAATGGTGTTTTCATGGATCTTTCATTTTTTGAATACAATGGTTTTTGGGTTTCGAAGCTCGAGATGCATTTTATTGCGCTTTCGATGAAGAAAATTTAAATATCATTTCTAGTTGTTCTACGTCACATGAAATTTGGCAAGTTTTATTAGATAAATATGTAGGGAGCAATTTTGATACAAAGATCACATCAAATGTGGAAAATGAAGAAAGTGACAATTCTGCATCCACAACCTCCGAGAATGATGCTTTGTATTTAATGACCAAGAGTGCAAACGATGAGGTAACCCCAACTTCATTTTATTGCTCTAGTAATGATGATGATATTGATTTTGATGTGCATAAAGAACTTTCTTCCTTAATTCAAAGATATCTTTCTCTTAAAAAGAAAAATGAAATTTTGATAAATGATTTTCATATCACGATAAGTGATTATGAATGACTTAAGAAGGAAAATGATGCATGTTTAGTTCAAATAGATATTTTGAAAAAAATATTTGATTCTCTGAATTCTTGAAATGTGAAAATACAAAATTGACTAATCTAATTGAAAATTTGAAAAAGGAGAATGATTGACGCATGATTGAAAAAGAGAACATGAAAAAGAAAACCAATTCTATTAATAATTTATTTGCATCTTACGAGTCTTTAAAAGTGGAGATTCAAAATTCATTGTATTGCATGATGAGTTATAAAAGAAGAATATTTCTTTACAAAATCCTATCCATGTTATTAAAACCCCTACAAAGAATATTTCTTTACAAAATTCCTTAGATGAAAAATTTATTATTTCTTGGAAAAAATGTTCAAAAGCCTATCCATGTTATTAAAACCCCTACAAAGAATATTTCTTATGCATCACAAAGGAAAAATTATTTAAAGAAGAATTTTAGAAACTCAAAGGGATATTGTTTAAAATATTCTTATTCTTTGAAATATAAGCATTCTCATGGTTATTATTTGAAAAATGAATACTCTTATGATAGTTCCCTTGGTGGTAAAGATTCCCATACTTATTATGATGATACTTTGAATTTTGGATATGATCATAATCATTTTATTAAATCATCTATTACATGTCATTATTGTAATGTTCATGGTCGTTATTCATTTGAGTGTCAAATTAGAAAATCCATTAATGTGGGCACGAAATTGACATGGATTCCAAAAGGAAAGATTACTAACAATGTTGGACCCAACCAAATCTGGGTATCCAAGAAGAAATAAATTTTGCTTGTAGCTGTGCCTCACATGAAAAGCAAAAGACATGTAAACTTGAGAAAATGAAGGCACAAGGAATTGGTAAAAGTATCATTGAAGTAAAAGACTTATTTTTTGCACATAAGATTTGAATTATGATTCTTCGTATTTGAAATATGCACTTGATTTGGGTTTGTTCATTCTTGCATACATGAACTATGAAATTGAAATGATACTTGCTTTTGCTCATATGGCATAAGATTTGAAAAACTTATTTTAAAATTTTGAAAACTAGAACTTAAAGAGAGATTTTCAAATTTTATATCACGTCTAAAGTAGCATCTTTTGTGGTAATACATTTGCAAAATCCTTTTTACTCATATGTTAAATGAAGTAACTATATGCCTATTTTTATTCTTTCCATGCTTATAATCACAATTATTCTTAACTTGACAAAGGAAAAGACATATGAACGTTTATTTTCTAAGAATTCTAAACTTGAATATTCTTGTTTATCTATAAATAAGTCTTCGTATTTGTGACAAATATGTTTGGCATAATTTTTAATATGAATCTTATGTTATGAGCTTTATGTGCATGAAGTTATTATGAATTTCGACTTATTACACTATTGTGAAATCGATCTTTTTGGCAAAACACCAATTCACATTATGATTTTTAACAAATTAAATTGAAATAAGATGATTGATCATACTAGTGTGCCATTTGAAAATTATTACATAAGACGTTTAATTGCCAAACTCTATGTGTATGCACATGTTTGAAATGAAGCATATTATTAAGGAGATCAATTCTCAACTTGCTATATACATCTCCCATCAAAATTGATTTATATGCTTCATCTTTGTAAAATATTTTGATATGACTCTTTTTTTTACAAATTATCAATTCAAGTAATGAAAGTTCTTGAATATTTAGAAGCTTGAAAATATTAATTCCTCTACTCCCTTGAATATTGTTTTGTTAAATGAAGTTTATCAAAAACTTTTGCTCATATTGTCAAATTCTTAGATCATTTGACATACTTCAATTTAAATTCAGCATATCATTATTGTCTCAAAGTTTTATGCAATATTTTGACTATTTATATAAGTTTTTGAGACTTGTGTTAGCCCCTAAACAACTTAAATCTCATATTTTATTTTTATGAACTGATTATGGATTTTAGGGAAGTTATTTTTGTCTATCACATATGATACATTTGTATTATTGTTTATGATATGACAAAATAATGAAAATCATTGTTTTATCTCCCTTATGATATTTTACATATTGTTTCCTATATAACAAAGGGGGGAGAATGAAAAAAATAGGAAGATGACATGATTAAGGGCGACTTACATTTGTCTCACATATATGCCTATTGTACAAACTACTTTTTGATAAAACAAAAGGGGGAGAAATATAGGAGAAATATGATAATAACATAAGAGAACTATATAGGAGAAACATATATAACCCTCGAAGTATTAGGTGGACCTCATAAATATAACTCTACATGAAAAGTACTTTACAATTAAGATTTATATTCATATCTATCAATTGTATGGAAAGCTTAGTGTTGGAGCAAAGTTTTAATGCCATATAAAATTATATTTTGATGATACAAACTTTGAAAGACTAAAGTTAAATGCTGAAAAGTTTAAAGAAAAAGGGTCAACTTTATGCACTAAACTTTGATTAAATAATTGACTATATTCTTGTAGGATGAATGATGAATGTCAAAGTTGTAGAGAATCCTGTTAGCTATCCATAGAATCCAAAACGTTATGCTCTTTTTAATTATGTTGTGCAATGAATATCAATGATGACTATGGTCTAATTTGGATAGCTGTGTAAAATGTTATGCTCAAAATAGTGCAGGTCGGTCAACCTGCTGGACGAAACAAAGAAGGGCAATCGAGACAACACTGGCCGACCGATCTCTGATACCAATCGACCGATCAATGCAGAGCTTGCCCAATTCTACGTTGAGACTATACCGATCGATTGATGCATCGGCCGACTGATCAAATCAACGAGCGAAATAAAAGATGTCGAGACTATATCGGTCGACTGATCGGTTGATAGTCCGATTGATGCGTAAACTGTTGTAGCAAAATCAAATCGCCAGCAAGTGCACTAGTCACTCAAGTAATATAGTAATAAGAGATAAGAGTGTCGAACCCATGAGGAATATTATTAATTCATAAATTAAAAAGAGAAGAAAAAAATAGATTTTGAAGGTAAGTTTTGTAATTATAAAATAAAATAGAGAAAACAAGATAAGATAGATAATGGTGTTAAAGTTAGGCCATAGGATGAAAAAGATTAGGAAAAATATTTAAACCATAAAAGATAAATTTAATCTTTAAAGATGGATTAGAGTCCCCTAAAATAGTAATCTAACATGATTAACTTAAGCATGCAGAATTGTTTTAATTTAATAAGAATTGAAGTCTTCAAAACTAACATCCCATCAAATCATATTAAAATTAAGATGCATTAAGTTGGATTCCTTAGACTATTAATCACTCCACAAACTGATATAGATTAACAGACCACACAAACTTGATTCACCACACAAACTTGATTCTCCACACACTAGTTATCAAAATTATGTCAATTATTGATTTCATATAAAATCAATTAAAATTAGTGTCATGAATTCTGAAATTAAACACTCCACAAACTAGTATAACCTGATTCAGAAATTCAATTAACTAACATAAAAGCATTAAGCACAATTAATAATTGATAAAAAAATTAAAACAAATAAAATAGGGTCCAAACAGTTTTCTTTCAATTAGTAATCTCCTAAAATAATAAGCCTAAAAATATGGAGTTCATCCTAGAAAAATTGGAGAGATAATAAAATAATAATAATAAATCAGAAGAATTAAACTCAGAGAGATAAAAAAAGGTCGAAGCTTCAGATCTTGGGTAGATAGTCGGGTAGCCTTTCGGACTTCATCAGAGTTACGATCAACCACCAGCCATCGCACCTCTCTCCTCTTGGTCGTAGCCTGCAGAGCTCACGACTCCACTTTTAATTAATCCGCACACAAATAAAATATTCAGAAAATTAATAATCAGAATCGATAAATCCGGAATAATGACTAAAATGATGCATGCCATGATCAAATTACAAAAATATTAATTAAATAATAAACTAAAATATGTTATATTTTACATGCATCAAACTCCCCTAAGCTTATAGTCTTGTTTGTCCTCAAGCAAAAATTCAAAAGCAAAGTTCAAGAACAGGGTTCCATCATAGCTTCCATATTATCTACTGACTAAATTTCTCACAGCGTACTTCTGCACACCTACTACTCAGTGTCTTACCACTTTCCATGCATTTAGCTTCATAGAGTGTCTGAATGCTACATATATGTAAACAATCTCAAATTCTGCCTTGTAGAAAAAATAAACAGTCTTTCAAATAATAACATTAATATTGAACACATAAGTACTAATCGAGCTTAATTTTTCTTTTCTCTATTTTTTTAACTTTTATTTTCAATCATTTTAAAAATTCTATTATTCAAGCAGAATTGCATAAGGAACCATGTAGCAGGCTTTGGATTGATGGCTCCTAGACTAGATGGCCTTAGGGCAATAGGTAATAAGACACCCCTCGAGTTTACTTGTCCGAACAACCAAGGTTCTGAATGAAGAGTTCGAACTTGCCCATGATTCAGTACTCCTGTGCTTCTCCATATTCCACAAGATGATCCTTGTGGAAGGCTTTCGATCGACGAATCCCAGAGCAGTTGCCCTTAGGTCGATAGGCATGAACCCCTACGGATCTAATTACCCGAATACACCTTGGTTTCGGATAACAATTTTGTACCTGCGCATAACTTTATTTAAACACTTTTTTTACTATAATTAATATTTTTTTCAACAATTTTTTTAAACTCAAGAAGCAATTAATATGGTCAATAAAGAGGTTACTACTATGAAGACTTAATAGAAATAAATAAAAAGGCATGAACATGATTTTGTCCTCTAGACATTCATAAATCTACTTAGCATAGATACATAGTCCATAAGTTGAATACTGAAATAGCAAGTGATAAGAGAGAAAAGCATTCAAATTTCATCAATTAACATGTCTTTGAATTTTACTTAAAGATAATTAAAATAGTAAGACAAGAGTTAGTAAGATGGTAGCAAAAACAAATGCATGCAATGGTATTTAGGGAAATTTTTCAATTTTTTTTATTTTTTAATATTTTTTTAGATTTTAGATAAAAATGCATACATATGCAAATAAAAAAAATAAAGAAAAAGAAAAATGCAATGCATGAAATGCAAACTCCTCCAAGCTTGAACGAAACACTATCCTCAGTGTTAGGCCCAAGATGCAGCTGTCAATAGAATAGGAAAAATAAAGAAATGAAAAATAAAGAAAAGAAAAAAAACACAATCGGATTTACTGTCTACGTGGCGGCGAAGGCGGGTGGTAGCCGAAATGTCCCTGGTGCATATGATAATCGTGGATACATCTCATCATGTGGACATCCTGATCCTGATGGGACTTGAAGCGGCTCTGGTGCTCCTGCAGATTCTTGAAGTCAACTCAAATGGTGGTCAACTCTTGGGCTTGTCGGTGTTGCTCTTCTCAAATAGCATGCAACTTCCCTGCCTGGCAAAGTTTCTCATCATACATGGATTCCTAGAGGCTCCGTATGGAAGCATAGTCAGGCTATGGCGGTTGATGTTGTGAAGGAGGTGTGCAATACGCCTGCCCATGTGATGACAATTAAGTGGGCACATGCTCTTGCAGAGGGGCAAACACTTCCATCGGAACCCGTTCCTCATAAGAAGTGGCTAGTATGAACGGGCAATCAGTAGAGCTCACATGTGCTGAAGATGGAATCGAAAAGGCACCGACATATGTGGTGAAGGGGCTGATGTCACATGTTCGGAAGCTGCCAGTGATGCAGTCTGAAAGACTTGTGGCTGCTGAAAGTATTGTTAGGCTGCCGCATAATTAGTAGAATCAAACCAAGAGAAGGTTTCATCCTGGTGGCTGACCGACAGAGGTAGATGGTCATGCAAGTGGGATTAGTGGAGATGCGACGTGTTTAAAAAGTAGCCAATTATTAGGATTAATTGGTGTAAATGCATTTCGGTCACTACAGGGCACCTCAAGATCACTCTCTTTAAAAATAAAAAAACTTTAACTCCTGCATTGTTAGTCTTGGCGAGGTCCATGGTCAGAATAGTTCGTCGATTGAGATGGGAAATTCCTTGGACAGCTTGAAGATCATCTAGGTCTAGTATGAAGTGTTAAGCAATTGGTGTGATAAGGGCACCCATATTGATGCTTCCACTCCGATGAGTAGTATGACGTTGAAGACGACAAATGAGGAAGGCGTCGACATTGACCAATGTCCTATGGAGAATGCCATGGATCAAGAATACTTCCCCCTCTGACACAGCTCCATCATTGTCATGCGATGGACAAAGCGCATAACATGATTCTGAATTGTGCTTTCCTTAGTTGTGTTCCAGACCAATCGATCTTCTTCGGTTATCTATTTTCAAAAATGTTATGCATCAAAGTCAGTAGGAACAGAACGAGCCCCATAGTTGAGAAATCCACAAATATTATTAAAATCTTCTAGAGTCAATTTGAAGGGTCGTTCGTATAGTTGTAAAGAAATGCGGGGTTGATCATATTGTTTGCCATCTAAATTGAAGATCTTGAGAGATGACAAAAATTCTATAGTGAGAACTTCATAAGTCGGCCACCACTGCTGAACAAAATAAGAAAGGCCTAACTAGGAGAATAATAAATGGATATCGGCAAATAAATTATACTCCCTGAGTATTTCGATGTCTGAAAATCTAGTGGCATGGACTCGTATAGTAGACATTCTTTCAAAATGATCTTGGTAGGTAGGCTTGGTCCATAATAATCCCCCAGATATGAAATTAACTGTGAAGATTGTGGCATGGGCTGGGCGTCCGGACGTCGTCGATCGGGATGCCCCCTCCAAATATTAGCAAATCGCCTCATTTGAAAATAAAACCGTTACTGTACAGGAGATAGGAAGAAAGGTGGCAGCTCGGGGTGGTGAAGTGCTCGGCCGTAATATATATGTCGGTGAAGAGAGAGACTTGGTCGTGAAAGGGAAGTAAGTCGATGAAGACCGCCAAGGTAGGTGAAGATCGGAAGTGGCGCAAAGCAGAAGAATGATGTTATGGCCGCAATAGTTGTTGTGAAGATCCTCGGCCGTAAAAGGTGGAAAGAGATATTCTACTGGTATGAAGAAATGACGATGAAGGGACTCCGGCCGTAGTTCGTTGATGGTGGAGTGTCTCAACCAATCAGTATGCAAGGGAGGAGGACGTCAATGATTGGCGGACATCATGGAGTGTCTGGTGCAAAGGAGAAGAAGGGCTGCAAAGTGTTTCGAGATCGGCTTGTGCTCCACAGTGAAGTTGGCGGCCGGTATGAAGAAACATCCAGCGCAATGGAGCGAAGGTGAGGGGCACAAACGAGGATGAGAAGATGACTTGCAAATGAAAGAAGGGTAAGTATTTATAGATGGGAAATGGTCGTGACCTTACCTGTACAGGCGTGATGACCGGTCAAGTCCACTAGAGTACGGGCGCTAAATCGATAGTTCGTGCATGCAATGTATAATAAGGCTCGATTTGGTTAGTCAATTGTGCCTGTAAGGTCATCTCGGTGCGCACACATCGAAGTAAGCTATCCTTCATATGTCGGAGTGTTTGCTTTTAGCGCCCGATATTTCTTATCGTTAGTGTCTGAATGCCTGGTCAATTGTCGATCATCTATCATGTCAGATGGTGTTGGTGATTGATTTTGGTGCGGGGTTCGATGGTTGTCAACTTTGACCATAGAGCAGCTATGTATCGGCCGTGATAAGTGCACGGTGATATCAGCATGATGTGCGTTGTGATGGCATTAGAGATAGCTCGTACTGTTCATGTTCATGGCTTGAACAAAATTTCATGTAATTAAACGTGGAGCGCCCGTCGATGCATAAAAAAAAGAATGCCTATCCGAATTCCTCTCCTCGCACAAAATGAAATATTAATTAGAATGACTCCACTAAATAAAATAATAATTAACTAAGTAATTAGAATTAAAAGACTAATTAACTTAATCTAAAAATAAGCAGAATAAAGGATTGGTTATGATATAATTTTCAAGTAATCTCTGCAACCCAAGTATCAGATAAAAACAAAGGAAGAATTAAACTTCTGATCAGATTACGTGAGATATAAATTCAACCAAAGGATTTAAAAGTAGTTGTGATTAGATTTTCACTCAAGTCCCGCAACAACTAAATTAGTAAGATAAGAGAGAAAAAAAGAATATACAAAATAAATAAGAAAAAAAAGTACAAATAATGAGTCACGGTTAAACAAGGTAAATGAGTTAAAAAATATTTTGTTGACAATGGATAAAATGATTCTTCGTCAAAAGTCGACAATTACAATTCAAAAAATATAAGTGAAGTTCATAATCAGAAAACAATACCAAAAGATTGAATCAAAAATTAATTGTTCAAAACTTTTTTTAGGACATCTTCGAGAATGAAACTGTTGAAATTTCATTAAATATTAGATCTGCATTAAAATCAGAATAATCCCATAAAAAGTAGTTCAATCAATTAAATTCAAAAATCGATTCGCCCAACTATGATAATCAGACTTATCCATTAATAATCATAATTCATTATGGCACTACAACTCCGACACATAAAATTAATCTAAATGCACTTGGACACCAAAACTCAGATAACCTCAGCCACAAAACTTAGATAAAATCTTATTTTTTTAATGTCAGCTACCAAATAAAAAGGATAAAAGTTTGGCCGATAACTAACAAAACTTTCGGGCACAAACTCTGAAATTTTTGAGTCATTTACTTAATCAAAATCATGTTGGGCGCCAAATTCATGAAATAATGACTGAGAGCGTGATTAACTAGCGTGAATTGATAGTAGGGCGCAAAATAGCCGAACAAAATTGGATCAACAAGATGAAAGTCATGCATTAATCAAGGCGCAAAACAAGAGTTCAGATAATTAAAAAATGGCAGTTGCAAATAAAAAAGTTTAGAATTTAGAAGTCAAGAGGCATAAATCATCCGACAATATTTCCAGTAAAGTTGACAAAAATTGATCACGGTCGTAAATCCATAAGTCGACACATAAGTAAAAGAAAATATTTATCTAATTAATCAAAAAATCACTCGGTGCCAAAATTTTATTGGCCGAAAGTCAACAATTTTTAATCCAAAATGAATTGATAATCTCATGACTTCATCTGCAAAAAGAAAGATGTTATCTTATTTACACAAATAAAAATAATTAAAATAAATAGTACAATAATACATATTTACAGAAAGGAAGAATTTACAGAGAATTTCTGTACAAAAAGCTTATTTACATGAAATTATTTACAATTTATTTACATCTCCTAATAATTTATAAAAATAAAAAATCAATTAATAAATATTCTCCAACAACGGCGTCAAAAACTTGATGCGTAAAATGATGTAGCAAAATAAAATCTCTAGCAAGTGCACTAGTCGCTTAAGTAATATAGTAATAGGAGTAAAGAATGTCGAACCCACGACGAATATTATTAATTTAATATCTGAATTTATAAATTAAAAAGAGAAGAAAAACATAGATTTTGAAGGTAAGTCTTGTAATTATAAAGTAAAATAGATAAAATAAGATAATAATAATAAGATAGATAATGGTGTTGAAGTTAGGCCTGAGGATGAGAATAGATTAGGAAAAATATTTGAACCATAAAAGATAAATTTAATCTTTAAGGAAGGATTATATTCTCCCTAAAATAGTAATGTAAAATGATTAACTTGCGGTCTCCGCGACTGACATCCCCTTAACTTAAGCATGCAGAACTATCTTAATTTAATAAGAATTGAAGTCTCTACAACTGACATCGCATCAAATCATATTAAAGTTAAGATGCATTAAGTTGGATTCCCTAGGCTATTGATCACTCCACAAACTGATATAGATTAACATACCACACAAATTTGATTCTCCACACACTAATTATCAAATTTATGTCAATTATTAATTTCATATAAAATCAATTAAAATTAGTATCATGAATTCTAAAATTAAACGCTCCACAAACTTGTATAGCCTAGTTCAGAAATTCAATTAACTAACAAAAAAGCATTAAGCACAATTAATAATTGATCAAAAAAATTACAACAAATAAAATAGGGTCCAAACAGTTTCCTTTCAATTAATAATCTCCTAAAATAATAAGCCTAAAAATATGGAGTTCATCCTAGAAAAATTGTACAGATAATAAAATAATAATAATAAATCAGAAGAATTACACCTAGAGAGATAAAAAGGTCGAAGGTTCGGATCATGGGCACACAGTCGGGCAGCCTTTCGGACTTGATTAGAGTTGCGATCAAGCTTCAACCGTCGCACTTCTCTCCTCTTGGTCGTAGCCTGTAGAGCTCACGACTCCACCATGGAAGAAACTTGGACTTCAAAGTACGAGTTTGAATGATGGCTTTCTCCTCTACTAATAGCTGTGTGCGGTCTTCATGTTGGTCATGGTTGTGAATTTGATACGGCTGCATTTAACTTCGTGAGATAAAATTTACGTCGTCGATAAAACTTTGGTTAATGATAAAAAGTTAACTATTTTGCACCTGGTGATAATCTTCTCTTCATTCTCGGCCACCAAATGATCATCGCTTTGGTTAATGATAGTGTTTTGTGCTCAATGATTTATAATGCTTGCTACCTATTGGATATTACAATCGATAATCTTCATGATATTGGTTAATGATAGGTTTTTGCGCACAATGGTCTTGGCCCATAATATGTTAAGGATAAAACTTCATGGTTGGAATTTGTTGCCGACAAACTTGATTGATGATGGTGTTTTGTGCCCCATGATGAAATGTGGCTTTTGAGTCATAATCCTTGGTTAATGATAGAGTTTTGCGCCCAAAGATAAATCATCATACAAGGCCGTTAATCACTTTGCAATTGCGGCCAATACGTCCATAATTCATTGAACTTGATAAAATCAGTTGATGATGGGTGATAATCCCCTAGATAATCATAAAAAAAGGTAGGTCAAAGTTCACAATTCAAAGTTGGAGAAGCAAGGCCAAGAGATCTTCCTCACACCGCAAGACCAAAAAATGGGATAGAAATTTAATTAATCCGCACATAATTAAAATATTCAAAAAATTAATAATCAGAATCAATAAATTCGGAATAATGACTAGAATTAATCTAAAATGATGCATGCCATGATTAAATTATGAAAACATTAATTAAAATAATAAACAAAAATATGTTATATTTTGCATGCATCACCGATCGATCGATCAAGCGTAGAAGATAAAGAAATCGCGCAACTGTCACATAAACTGGTCGACCAGTCTAACAGTGCGGTCGACTAGCTTCTGAGTCAAATGAACAGTAAATTGTGGAAAAAGTTTTAGACGAATTTTCCACATACTGAACTCTATAAAAGGAGTGTCAAAGATTGAAGCAAATGCATCCATCCAAGCATTGAAGAAAAAACTTCAAGTTATCAAAAAGTAGATTCTTTTCTTGAAGTTATCAATTTACATTTCTCTTCTTTCTCGCTTCTATCATTGTGAGCTTGATACTGTAAAAGAGAGAAACAATTGTTCAAAAAAATTGAGAGAGCTCCTGTGTAAAAGAGGTTCCATATATTTCCTCTTGAGCGAGAGAAAAGATTAGCTTATTAGGAGAAGAGGTGTGCCTTACCTCCCGAAGCAAAGAAAAAGTGGTTGATGTAAAGGGCTTTTTTTCTTGCCCCATTTGGAACAAATGAAGAGTTCTAGTCGAATCTCCGACGATCTCGAGGTCGAGAAGTCGGAGCGGGGACGTAGGTCAAGGTGTGACCGAATCTCGTCAACAACCATCGTATTCATCGTGTTTCATTTCTCTCTCACCACTCTCCTTCTCATGTTTTGCTCGTGACATGATTTAACTTATTTTGATTTAAAGATTGTTGAAACGATTTTAAGCTTTTGCGATGATTTTCGATGATATTTTTGGATTTAAACACCAATTCACCTCCCTCTTGGTGCCTTGGGATCCTACAATTGGTATCAGAGCGGTTGCTCTTGTTTTAATATTTAATCATTTTAAGATTTAATCTTCTTAAGATTTAACCATATTTTGAGCTATGGCATCAAGCGGATTTAATTTTTCCGAAGGACTATCAAATAGTCGTCCTCCCCTTTTTAATGCATCAAATATTTCTTATTGGAAAATTAGGATGTAAGCATACATATGTTCTATTGATATTGACATGTGGGACATCGTTGAAAAATGTTATTATTTACATGAAAAATTGCCTTCCGAAAATACTAATAGAATTTTTTTTTTGCAAAACTTGATTGGAAAGAAAAAAATATTTTCTATTGTGCTTTGAATTCAACAAAATTTAATCAGATTTCTAGCTGTGAAAGTGCAAAAGAGATTTGGAACAAACTAATTACTACTTATGAAGGAACGGATAAAAACAAGGAATCTAGATTAAATATCTTAAATCATCAATATGATTCCTTCAAAATGCATGATAATGAATCCATTAATGATATGGTTGTTCATTTTGACGATACTGTGAATGACTTAGCCTCCTTGGGCAAGCCAAGAACTAACCCTTAAAAAGTGAAAAAATTTCTCAGGTCTCTCTCCTCCAAATGGCATACAAAGAGGACCCTGATTGATGAAAATGACTTGAATAGTCTATATGATGATCTAATTGGTTCACTGTTAACCTATGAGATCGAAATCCAAGAAGATGAAGAAAAAAAGCCCCCAAGAAGAAAACATTGGCATTGAAAGCAAATGAAAAAGAAGACTCAAGTGAAGAGGAAGCGGACAAAAAGAGACTTGAACACTACACAAGAAAACTAGATAAGTATCTCAACTTGGTGAAAAAGAAATAGAAGAATGAGAAGCCAACCAGAAGATCATACAAGCATCACAAAGAAGAAAAATCTCAGAAAGGGAAAAAGAAAAAATACGAAGATTCAAGTGAAACAATTGACTCATCAAACTCTTCTAGTGAGGAAGTATACCTATGCTTCATGGCACACGACGATGAGGTAATTTCTAGCCCTTCAATTTCAAATAATGACTCATCGAGCTCTTCCGAAGAAAACCTTTCTTTAGTGTGAATAAAGAACTTTTGTCTCTTATAAAAAGGTATCTTTCCCTTAAAGAGGAAAATGAAATATTACTACATGAGTTTGAAAAATTAAAAGATGAAAAGGATACATGTTTTATGGAAAATGAAATTGAAACTTTGGAAATTACACAAGTATGTGAAATTGTAAAACTAGCATGTTCTTTAGAAAAAGTAAAATAGGAAAATACCTTTTTGAGAAATACACAAAATAATGATAAGACTATTTCTCATATAACGAAAAATAATCCTCGGAATAATTTCAGACATAAAAATGCTTATTGAAAATCTAATCACTCCTATGATAGAAAATCACATTTTAAATGTTTTACATGTGGATTTTATGGTCATTACGCATATCATTGGAAAATAAAAAAATCATCACAACATGGCAAGATTTGGGTTCCAAAAGGAACGTTGTCTAAGAAAATATGACCAAAAGAAGTTTGGGTACCAAAGGTTAAATAATTGTTTTTCAGGTGTACCTCACATGTGGAGCAAAGGACAAGTGGAATTGAAAATGTGAAGGCATGGATGTTATGGTAAAAGTATCACTTACTTTTTTATTTCATCCAAAGTTTAAAAATTACTATTTCTTTGAAAGAAAAGAGAAACACGTAAAATAGAAAAAGAAAATTGGTCGTAGTGATAGGAGGAGCATGTTAATCTTCCAACTTTATTTTTGACATATCATTATTATCATTGTTGTATCAAATTTTTAACATTATTTTTGACAATATTTTGATTCTTATTTTTTTAAAGACTTGTGGCTTTCATAACCTCTAGACCAATTTGATTTCGTTTTGTCATTATAAAATAGACATAAATTTAGGAGGAGTTATTTTTTTTCTATCGCACATTTTATATAACAACTCTTTTTGTGACTTTACATGTTTCTTATATGACAAAAAGGGGAGAATAACATTTTTAAAGATGACATGATTAAGGGGTAGTTACATATTGGTTTCTATATGCTTCATATGAAAATTACTTTTTGACGAAACAAAAGGGGGAGAAATATAGGAGAAATATGATATGAATATAACTTTATATGAAAGAGTACCTTACAATTAATAGTTATATCAATATCTATCATTGTAAAGACAGGTAAATTTTAGGAGGAGTAAAATTGTTTACTTATGCTCAAAATAGCGCAGGTTAGACAACCTGTTGGATGAAGTAAAGAAGGCCGATCAAGACAACACCGATCGACCGATTTGGGATACCGGATGATCGATCAATGCAGAGCTTGCCTAGTTCTACATCGAGACTATACCAGTCGATAGATCGATCGATGCACGACCGATCGATCAGCTCAACGGGCGAAATAAAAGATGTCGAGATTATATCGGTCGACTGACTAGTTGATAGTCCGGTTGATCGATCAAGCGCAGAAGATGAAGAAATCACACAACGGTCATATAGACTGATCGATCGGTCTAGCAGTGCGGTTGACAGGCCTCCGAGTCAAACGAACAGTAATGGCTAATTTTGAATGAGTAAATTGTGAAAAAATTTTTGGACGAATTTTCCACACACTGAAGCCTATAAAAGGAGTGCCAAAGCCTGAAACAAATGCATCTATCCAAGCATTGAAGAAAAACATCAAGTTATCAAAATGACGATTCTTTCCTTGAAGTTATCGATTTACTTTTCTCTTCTTTCTCGCTTCTATCATTGTGAGGTTGATACTATAAAAAAGAGAAATAATTGTTCAAAAATATTGAGAGAGCTCCTGTGTAAAAGAGGTTCCATATCTTACCTCTTGAGCGAGAGAAAATATTAGCTTCCTAGGAGAAGAGGTGTGCCTTACCTCCCGAAGCGGAGAAAATGTGGTTGATGTAAAGGTCTTTCTTCCTTGCCCCATTTGGAACAAAGGAAGAGTTCTAGTCAAATCTCCAGAGGTCTCGAAATCAAAAAGTCGGAGCGGAGATGTAGGTTAAGGTGTGGCGAAACCTCATTAACAACCATCGTGTTCATCGTGTTTCATTTCTCTCTCCCTCTCTCCTTTTCATGTTATGCTTGTGATCTAATTTAACTTCTTTCGATTTAAAGATTGTTGAATTGGTTTTAAGCTTCCGTGACGGTTTTTGAGAAATCGATAGTTTCTGGTTTAAACACCTATTCACCCCCTCTTGGTGCCTTGGGATCCTACACTTAGTTTTTGGGGGACTGAAATTTTGACTTTGAAATTCTTTCCTTCCTAACATATATACTTTTCATATTTTTCAGTTTGTCTTCATAAAAAAGGGGTAGATTGTTGGAACAAAGTTTTTATGCTATATCTAATTATATTTTGATGATATGAACCTCGAATAATCTGAGTCATATATTTAAAGTGCGAGAAAAGTTAATTCGGAATGGATTATTTTATTTACTGAACTTGAAGTTAATATTTAAATATGCTTCATTCATATGACTAACATGCAAACATGCAAGTTGTAGATAATTTTGTTACCAATGAATGAAAAATCACTCCATTCCAATATCTGTGCAAAATGTTATGTGTAAAATAATGAAGAGTGGTCAACCAACATATCTAGCGAACCGGTCGATCGGCCAGGTGATCCGATCGACCGATTTGAACAAAAGTCACAAATCACAAGATTTTGAAGATCGTCGACTAGTTGGAGGCACTGAACGATCGGACCGCACACAAAATGACCTATAATGGCTACTTTTTTGCCAAGCTAAAGGGCAATGGTCATATTATCCAAAGTGGACTATAAAAGGGGTCCAAGCGGTGTAGAATCAATCATGTATTGAAGGGAACATCAAGCATAAAAGGAAAATCCTTTTCTTGAAGTTATTGAGCCATATTGTTGAATCTTCTCTTCTTTCTCTCTTCTCTTCATGTGTGTTTGATATTGTAAAAGAGAGAAACATTTGTTTAGATATTTTGGTATGAGCTCTTGTGTAGAAGATATTTTATCTTACCTCTTGGGCTAGAGAAAAGAATGAGAGTGCTCCTTTAGATATTTTAGAAATTTTTATGGATGATTTCACATTGTTTGGCGGTTCATTTGATGATTGTTTATCTAATTTGGCTAGTGTTCTACATCGTTGCGAGGAAACAAATCTAGTGCTCAATTGGGAAAAATGCCACTTCATGGTGAAGTCCCGCCTTTGTCCTTGAACAACGCGAATAGATATATCACTTGCATCGCACATCAGCTCGAAAGCTGACTCTAGCTAGGTGCTACAATGACAGGTGCCGAAATTAATTTTTCTTTCAAGGAATTAAAAGCAATTAAACATTCAGAATCAAAGATAAATTTAGAATCCTTAGCCAGAAGATTAGTAAAAGGTTTTGCAATTTCAAAAAAATTCTTAATAAATCGATGATAGAACCCTGCGTGGCCTAGGAAGCTTTTGACTTCTTTAACTGATGCTAGTGGAGGTAGATTAGCAATCACATCAATTTTTGCCTTAACCTCGATCCCTTTCTTAGAGATCTTGTGACCTAGATTTTCATAATAATTTATTATGCCAGCCACACTCTTACATCAACACAAATCAACTACGCTACCACTTAAAAGAATTATTAGCCATTGTTTATGCTCAAGTTTTGCTCATATTTAGTGTGTTCTAAAGTGACCATTTTTACTGACCATGCAGCTATGTGTCACTTGATGGCTAAGAAAGAAGCGAAACTAAGGCTTTTAAGGTGGATCCTTCTATTACAGTTGTTCAATGTTGACGTAAAAGACAAGAAAGGCATAGAGAATGTAGTTGCGGATCTCTTGTCCTGATTGGAGCCAGCTCTAGTGGAAGATACAACAATCTTGGAGGCCTTTCCTGATGAGGAAGTATTTATGATAGACATACATGAGGTAAGTCTTATCAATCAATCTCTATGATTTGCTGACTTTGCCAATTTTCTTGCCAATTAGTGGATCCGAAAAGGATGGACATCCTAGAAAATAAAGAAATTTTTCTTAGACGCAAAGCATTACATTTGGGAGGACCCATACCTATTCAAAGTATGTGCAGATCAGATTATTCATCGTTGCATGCTTAAATCAAAATTCTGGAGCATCCTCACCCACTGACATAGTCAGGTGGCTGGTGGCCACCATGGACCGAACAGATTTGCCGCAAGGATATTGGAGATTGGATTCTTTTGGCCAACACTCTTCAAAGATGCTCAGGTATTTTGTAAGGAATGTGATCAATGTCAGCGAGCAGGTAACATTTCTAAACATAGTGAAAATGCCTTTTACTACTGTGATATTTTTTATATAGGGTATTGATTTTCTAGTAATCATGAGTACATTTTAGTGGCAGTCGATTATGTGTCCAAGTGGGTCGAGGCCATTGCTAGGTTGTTGTCAATTTTTTAAGGAAAAACATCTTTACCCGATTTGGTACACCAAGGGCCATCGTTAGTGATAACATTACACATTTCTATAACCATTTATTTTCAGCCCTGTTAACCAAATTTGAGGTCACTAACAAGTTAAGCACACCTTATCATGCTCAGTCCTATGGTCAAGTAGAGGTTTCTAATAGGGAGATAAAATGTATTTTAGAGAAAACTGTCAATTCCTCTAGGAAAGATTGGTCCACGAAATTAGATGATGCATTATGGGCCTACCGAACAACCATCAAAACACCAATAGGTACAACACCTCATAGGCTAGTTTCGGTAAGGCTTGTCATTTACCTATTGAGTTAGAACACAAAGCATTTTGGGCTACTAGATTTTTAAACCTTGACCCCATGGAATCAGGTAGGGAGAGACTACTTAAACTTAACAAGCTCGAAGAGTTTCGGAACAATGCATACGAAAATAGTAAAATATACAAGGAGCGTACTAAAAAGGGGCATGATTAGCGCATTCAACGTAAGGACTTTCAACCTGGCCAGAAGGTTCTCCTGTATAATGGCAGACTCAGATTGTTCCTGGGTAAACAATCGAAATTGACAGGGCCCTCTATAGTTGTCAGTTCCTCACCTCATGGGGCAGTGATCATTCGTTATTATGCCCATAATTATTATAGTTAATTCCACTAGATAAACATAAAATCTGATCGTATTTAAAGCATTTTTAACCTATTATTAGTGGGGGGAGTTGAAGGAATAAAAGGGGGACTAACTACTTTTCAAATTTTGAATTCTGAACAAGGAGAAAGAAAAGGAGGCGAGGAAATGAGGAAGAGGGGGGACTAATGGGAAGGAGATACGAGGAAGAGAAGAAGAAGAAGAAGAAGAAGAAGAAGAAGAATGTGGAGAAAAAGATTATTGATGTTGTCTAAACTCATGTCGAGCTAAAAGGACTTTTGGTTCCCTTGTGATAATACTTTGTTGATGCTACTCTTCTAGTTCTCTGATGTCGTGCATTTGACTCCTAGTTTTTATTTACTCGATACACTGCAACTTTACTATTTACATTCGATTTCAATCTGATCGAGAGATCAATTGTTTTTGTTAAAACTCATTCCATTCGAGAGAAGGAAGTAGTTACGTTTACTTGATGTGTTTCTAGTGTTATTCGATTTAACATTCTTATAGAGACTAAGAGGTCTATCATAATACCTGTTGTGAGGTGAGAGCCCATAATAGTGACTAGCGGTGTCAAATTTGTTTCAATTTCTTTGATTAGGATAGAAGGATGGGTGACTAAAGATCGAAAGATTGTCCTTTTCTTCTGGTTAGGACGAGAGATCGACTAATCAATCATTTATAATGTAATATTTAATGGCTAATCTTCCCTCGGCTTAAGGAGAGATCGACGAGTTTAGAGACAAGGTAATCAAGTCGTGCAGTAAGATCGAAAGATCATTCGACTCATAAGGTGAGAACTAAGATGCAATAGTTTTAACGAGTTCATTACAAGGGAATCTCTTCAATCACATTCTGATCCCTCTTTAGTCTTCCCTTTATTTTTCCTATAAATCATCATCCGATTTACTTTTAATCATTTTGTGACAACTCTTGAGATATAAGTAGAATGATAATTGATCTAAATCAATGGGGTTACGACACTCGGGATTTCTACTCGACCTATGCACTTGTATTTGTGTGAACTCTAGAGTAAAATTTAAACACGACTAGAATTACTTTTAGTGCGAGATATTTATATCCACATAAAGTTCATGTCAAGTTGTTGGCGTCGCCGCCGGGGATTTAAATCATGACTCTCTATTTATATCTTTTGTTATTCAATCTCTTAATGTTCATTGTTGAATGCTTTCCTTTGATTTCAGAGATTAGTATATGCCCAGAACTACTTGCAGACAATTGCTTGAATTAGACCATGAAATCGATCAAAATTGCAGAAGAAGAGCGCAAGAACATAAGAATAGAACACCTTTGACTGAAGGAACATGTAGCACTCAATCAACAAAAATCGAGGTGAATTCTAATTTAGGAGTAGAGATTATGGCTCAACAACAAGAACAACCTCAACCACCAGTCCCGTCATTGGAAGAACTCTATACCCCCACTGCAGATGGGTTAGAATCTGCTATTTTAAAGCCAGCTATTCAAGCTAATAATTTCGAGTTGAAATCCTCCTTGATCTCCACAATCCAACAGAACCAATTTGGAGGAACCCTAGATGAGGACCCGAATCAACATCTCAAAGATTTTCTACAAATATGCGAAATAACAAAGCTGAATGGAGTGTCACCAGAAGCATTGAGATTAAAAGTCTTTTTCTTTTTCACTAAGAGGCAAAGCCAAACAATGGCTACACTCACTGGAACCACGAGAATTAACCACCTGGGAACAAATGGTAAAGGCATTCCTATCAAAATATTTTTCTCCAAGTAAGACAATTAAGATCAGAAACCAAGTCATCGATTTTGTTCAAAAAGATCAGGAAACATCGTATGCAACTTGGCAAAGGTTTAAGACATTGCTAAGATTGTGTCCTCATCACGGCTTGCGCAAATGGATTTTAGTCCAATCTTTCCACAATGAACTTAATTATACTTCAAAAATGACACTCGATAATGCTGTGGATGGTGTGTTTATAAAGAAAAACGTAGACGAAGCATACCAACTTATAGAAGAAATAGCAAGGAATCAACACTTCTTAGCTCACTAAAGGTCCAACGAGTCGATTGCTTTCACTCAAACACAATTGGATGGTGGAGATTTTTCTTCTAAGGTGGAATACATTGTTTTGAAGGTAATTAGTAGCTCAACCAGAGGCTAAGCTAAAGGAGCAGAATGAAGCCAAGCAATAGACTTCAGAAGGATCTCCTAGCTACTCTACTCATATACCATTTTCTAAAGCCCTCGAGAAATCCAGACAAGATTAACAGTTTGGTAAGTTCGTGGAAATTTTAAAGAAGCTCTATATTATAATGTACCCTTCATTGAAGCCATACAAGAGATGTCGACCTATGCAATTTTTCTCAAAGATATCTTATCAAAGAAAAGAAGGATACAAGAAAATGAAACAGTTGCGTTAACTACTAAAGCCAATGCCGTATCAAAACAAAATACCCTCGAAACTTAAGAACCCTAGGAATTTTTCTATACCATGTGAAATTGGAAACAGAAGGATACAAAGAGCTTTATGTGATCTAGGTGCTTTTGTAAGTGTTATTCCCCTTTCATTATGCAGGAAATTGGAAATGGGAGATATTAAGCCCACAAATATGTCTCTCCAACTGGCGGACCCATCCATAAAAATCTCACAAGGAATTTTGGAAGATATACCAATTAAAGTAGGGAATTTATAAATACCGGCTGATTTCGTGGTCCTAGATATGGATAAAGACAATCAAACTCCCAATCTATTGGGAAGACATTTTCTAGCTACTGTAGGAGCACTAATAGGCTTCAAACAGGGTCTTCTTACTTTTCAAATAGGTGATGATACAGTCGAATTTCGGTTGAACCATATTATCAACTATCCAGAGATGGAAGATTATCACCTCCAACCTAAGCAAGTGGATCCTCTAATACAGAAGGTAGCATCAGTTATTCATATATATGATCCTTTAGAAGTATCCCTCGAGGCTCAAGAATCATCTTTATGAATAGAAGAAGAAGCCAAGATTCTTACAAGTCATATGCTCTTAACACAGATACAACACTCAGACAATTCACTGGAGGATCAATCTATTGAGCTCTTCAACAGTCTAGCTCGAAGAAACCACAGAAACCTGAGTTGAAGAAACTTTCTCAAAACCTCAGATATGAATTTTTATGAGAAGACTTCACCTACCCAGTGATTGTCAACACAAATTTAAAGTCAAATCAACTTCAACAGTTACTGGACAAGTTAAAAGCCTACGAATATGTTATCGGATATACTCTGGATGATCTCAAAGGAATTAATCCTTCTATTTTCATGCATCGCATTCATATGGAAAAAGATTTTAAATCATCTGTTGAAGGACAAAGAAGGCTCAATCCAGCAATGAAAGAATTAGTGAAAAAGGAAGTGATCAAACTTTTGGATGCTGGAATCATCTACCCCATAGCAGACAACCAATGGGTGAGTCTCATGCAGGTCATGCCAAAAATGGGTGGAATGACCATAATAAAGATAGAATCAAACAAGTTCATCTCCAGACGAACTGTCACCGGATGGAGGATGTACATTGATTTCAGAAAGCTGAACAAAGTCACCCGAAAGGACCACTTTCTCTTACCTTTTGTTGATCATATGTTAGAAAGGCTTGCAAACCACTCCTATTTTTGCTGTCTAGATGAATTTTGTAGATTCCATTAAATCCCTATTCATCCGGATGATCAAGAAAATACCACCTTTACATGTCCATATGGAACCTTTGCATACAGGAGAATGCCCTTTGGGCTTTGCAATGCTCCAGCAAGCTTCCAAAGGTGCATGATGACAATTTTTTTTGACTATATTGAAGAAATAATGGAAGTGTTCATGGACGACTTCTCGGTGTATGGTAATACCTTCGAAGTTTGCCTGCATAACCTCGAAAAGGTACTATAGAGATGTGCTAAATCTAACCTAGTGTTGATATGGGAGAAATGTCATTTTATGGTAGAGGAGTAGTCCTAGGACACATTGTCACAGGCAGGAGCATTGAAGTTGATAAAGACAAGACAAAAGTTATTGAAAAATTGCCTCCACCCACTAACATCAAAGGAATGTGAAGTTTCCTTGGACATGCAGGATTTTATCGAAGATTCATCAAGGACTTCTCTCTCATTGCAAGGCCATTAACAAAACTCTTATCCAAAGAATCGAAATTTATATTTGATGAAGACTGCTTAAAAGCTTTCGACACTTTGAAATGAGCTCTCACGACAGCCCCAATCATCCAACCGCTCGATTGGTCTCTGCCCTTTGAAATCATGTTTGATGCTAGTGATCAAGCCATTGGAGCAGTATTAGAACAAAGGAAGGACAAGAAGCGACATGCGATCTATTATGCCAATAGAACCTTAGACAAGGCACAGATCATTTATGCCACTACAGAAAAAGAATTTCTAGCAGTTGTATTTGCAATGGACAAATTCAGATCCTACTTAGTCGGTTCTAAGTTCATCATATATACTGACCATCAATCCATCCGATACTTGATTTCTAAAAAAGATGCCAAACCTAGACTGATTATGTGGATCCTTCTGCTACAAGAGTTTGATCTAGAAAAATCAAGTAGCTGATCACCTCTCTCGACTCCAACTATCAGAATAGGAAAATAATCCTGGCAATTATAGAGCTATTAATGATTCCTTCCCTGACGATCAATTGTTTTCAATCCAGGAAGCACAATTTCCATGGTTCGCGGACTATGCAAACTATTTAGCCTCAGGAGTTTTACGACCTGACTTATCCTATCAATAAAAGAAAAAATTCTTTTCAAACATTAAAATACTATTTCTGGAATGAACCATTTCTCTTCAAAAAATCTGCTGATGGAATATATCAAAGGTGTATACCAAAAGAAGAACAATCTGCCATACTACAAGAGTGCCATTCGTCTTCTTATGGTGATCACTGAGGATATCAAAAAATAGCCTCTAAAGTTCTTCAAACAGGTTTTTATTGGCCTACTTTATTCAAGGATTCAACCAATTTTGTGAAATCTTGTGATGCTTGTCAAAGAAATGGAAATATAGGTAGAAGGAATGAAGCACCCCAACAGCCTATACTTGAGATAGAAATATTTGATGTGTGGGGAGTTGACTACATGGGAGCCTTCCATCCCTCATGCGGGTACAGGTTCATACTTTTAGCGGTTGATTATGTCTCAAAATGGATTGTAGCAGTTCCACAATCACAGCTGACTCAAAGTCAATTATCAAGCTCTTTAAAGATACTATCTTTCCAAGATTCGGGGTTCCTAGTTTGGATATCAGCGATGGAGGTTCACATTTTATTGAATGAAGTTTTAAAAAATTATTGCTGAAATATGGAGTCAACCATCTAGTTTCTATCGCATATCACCCTCAAACCAATGGTCAAGCAGAGGTTTCGAATAGAGAAATCAAAATGATCCTTGAGAAGATGGTCTCAATAACGAGAAAGATTGGAGTAGGAAACTCAATGAAGCATTGTCGGCATACCGGACTGCATACAAAACACCAATAGGAACAACACCATTCAAGTTGATTTACGTCAAACATTGTCACCTACTTGTGGAATTAGAACACAAAGCTTTCTGGGCGATCAAATGACTTAACTACGAAGCAGCCTTTGGCAAATGATTACTGCAGCTCAATGAGTTAGATGAATTAAGACTAGATGCTTACAATAACTCTCACCTTTACAAAGAACGAGCAAAGAAATGGCAAGATATGCATATACTGAAAAAGGATTTTAAAGAGGGCGACCAAGTTTTGTTGTTCAATTCTCGAATACAAATTTTTCCAGGAAAGCTACAGACGAGATAGTCGGGACCATTCATAGTTGAACGAGTATACCCTCACGGAGCATTCACCCTTTAAATTAGAAACTTTTAAAGTCAACGAGCAAAGGTTGAAACATTACAACCCAGGCGTAGCAATGTTCAAGGAAGTTTTACACTTGCAACCGGAGCACTAAAAGACATATATAACTCATGAGGCCTAATTTTAGATTTAGCCTTCCTACATGCTATGCAATTATTGGAATTTCGTCGCACATCCCTCTTCACGCGAGGCCAAAAGAAATGTTCTTTCAAAATTTCTAAAGTTTTCAAAACTCTAAAGTGCCCCACATATCCTCTCGCATGTGATTCTTTAACAAGCAATTTACGCAAAGAACATTGGGGAATACATAGCTTATTCTTGTGAAACAAATACCCTTCAAATATGTAAAAATTTTCAAAACCAAAATTTTCACAAGCTTTAAACACAACAAAGAAATCTGAATCTTTCTCATACAAATCTTTCAAATGTTCAAAACCCAAAAATTTTATATCAAGTAATGAGATAAGTGTATACCTTCATGACAACGCATCAACAACTATGTTTTCTTTTCCATGTTTATATTTGATAACAAAAGGAAACATTTCAATGGATTCAACCTAGTGACCATGTCATCAATTTAGCTTACCTTGTCCCTTCAAAGTTTTAAGGATTCGTGGTCTGAAAGAATAACAAATTCTTAGGACTACAAATAGTGTTTCCAAGTCTCTAAAGCTCTCACCAATGCAGACAACTCCTTGTCATATGTGGGATAGTTAAGAGCTGTGCCACAAAGTTTCTCGCTAAAATAAGCAATTGGTCTTCCTTCCTGCATTAGAATTGCACCAACACCAACATAAGTAATATAAATAGTAATGTAACTATCATGCTCACCTAGATGAAATATCTTATGCCATGAGACAATGTTATTTTCTGAAATAAATTGCGAAATTTGGGGAACCTTCCTTAGTGAATAGGGATCTTGTCAAATAAGGTGCGCAATATATTCCAAAAAATGAGAAATCCATTAGGGAGATTGTCAAGCGATTCCAAGATAAAAATATCAATTTCTATGAAATAAAATGAATCCTTAACATCTGAAAGTTAAATATTGTAAGATTCATAACCAAGCAAAAAACTTGGCTCAAATCCCTGAACAACTCTGAATATCACCAAAATGATCACGCGAGTGATTGATATAAATCAAAATATCTCCAAAGAAGTTACTCCCAAATTTTTGATGAAAAATACATAGAAGTCCAACTAATGCAAATGCAACAAAATTTTCAATTAGTATGTGAAAATTATATGAAAGATTGCAAAACAACATCCGTAGAAATGATCTTAGGAAAGCACAAAGGTGGAAAGAAATGAATAAGATTCTAGGATCATTAGAAAATCTTGAAATCATAATCAACAAATCAAAAGTGTTTAGGACTAGAAAATATTCATTCCAAAATTTCAACATATGGCTCAAATAAAGTGTTTCAGTACTCAATGAAGACCAAAGTGGACTAGAAAAATCAGATCTAGTGTTTGCATACCATTCAATACTTCTCACAATTAAAACCTACAAGTTAGTCACATCGAACAAATATAAAGTTTCAAAGGTAAGAGATGGACTTTTCAAACTAGTTACCATAAATCCAATACAATCTTTTTCAATTCCTTGCATGATAGAATTTGGATCTTCATATACTCAACTCCTACATATCTGCATGGTCAAATCAGAATCAAAAGACAAAAGATGGTTAGTGTTAGGAAAAAAATTACTAAATTCTATTTCTTTTGCCTCAACACTCAAGTTTTTTTGCTCATATCTCTATGGAGGTGGCCTTTCTAAACACTCAAAATCTAATATTCTCTCATTCTCACAACTCTCATAATACTCAGCATATAAATATTGTATTTCAATACTTTCAGAAGGTGAACTTTCTAAGCACTCAAAAGTTGTGGGGCTATCATTTTCATCACTCAAGTTGTGACACTCATTTTTTTCATCTTTTTCTTTCTCACAACTCTCAGAATTGTTTGGAGTTGATGTATAATTAGCTTCATCTTTCTTCAAGTGATGTTGAGCAACCAAGTTTTTCCTCTCAATGTTGTAGGCTGCTACACAATCTTTAAGTTGCGCCTGCTCTTTCTATGCTTCTTGAGGTGGCAATGGTGCTCAAGCGTATTTTCTCTCATCTTTGTGACATTTATAATGGTTGGTAGCACCATCATGTGTGACACATCGATCATATTGCCATGGTTGTCCCAAAAGGACATGACAAACATGCATCAATACAACATCACATACTACTTCATCAGTAAATCTTCCAATTTTAAATGACACAAGCACCTATTTGGACACTTTGACTTCTCCTCCATCGTTTATCAATGAAGTTTGTATGGTTTTGGGTGCTTTAAGATTGGTAGCCCCAACTTCTCCACCATGCAGTGGCTAGCAAGATTGACTCAGCTTTCACTATCAATAATTAGTCCACAAGTTCTGTCCAAAACACAACAATGCACATAGAAATCATTTTTTTGTTCATGTGTTTTTCCTCCAATCTAAACACACCTATGCCTTCTCCAACTTATAACAGAGACTTCAACACCTTCCTCTTCCATTTCTTCATCAAGTTCATCATCATCAGGAGCATGCTGTCTTTGGCAATCTCTTCTTTGAATTGGTTGTATAGCTTGTTGTAATTGTGTAATTTGCACATCTACCTGATCATGAAGGTCAGTTATCATATGTTCAAGGTGTTGAAAATGTTGTGTCATGACTTCCATCATTTTTGTCTAATCAATTTCTTTGTTCTAAGATTAATCTCTGTGTCCTTTGTTGTTGACATTGTAAGAAATTTCTGCAGCAAAAGTTAGTGGTAAAAAGAGTCTCACTATCCCATGTGGTGACACTTAGCTCAACTCTATTAGGCTTTTTCCTTAATTGTACTCACCATTCAGTCTTTTTTTCTCTCTTTCTCTTGAACCCTCCAACAAGTTCTAAGAGAACTAACGCTGGTCAACACAAGGCAATGAATAATTAAATGAATCTAATTTATTAATATGATTTCAAGATCAAAAGAATACTTGAAGTTGAATTTAGAATAGAAATTAAGAAAATGTTATCAGGTAAGGATAGATATCAAATATTCAGAATTGGAATGAAATCAAAGATCACCCTTCTTTTCAATCAAATCTATTCTAAAAAATTTTATTTGCACTTGGCTGCACTAATAATCCTTTTCTTTTTTTTTTTATTTCTATCCTCTTCCTTTTGAATCTTTTCTTTCAATTTTTTTGAATTTTTTTCCCAAATTTTTTTTGTTCTTCACTTTTCCGCTTTCTTGCACTTTCCTTTTTTTCAATTTTTTGTTCTTTTTTTTGGGATTTTTAATACTACTCCAAATCTTGATAAGAACTATCAAACTAGAATTTGAGAAGGATGATAAGGAATATACAAACAGAGACAAGAGAAAATAATGAAGACGGCCATGGTTTGAAGAACAAATAAGCAGATTTTTTTGTGTGTTTTTTCAAACTGTAGCAGATTTTGAAGAATATAAGGATGACGGCTAGGGTCTGAAGAACAAACAACCCAATTTTTTTTTGTAGAATTTTGGTGTTCTTTTTTTCAGAAACTGAAGCAGGAGGAAAACAAAATAATGGAAGATAACTAGAAAATCAAATAAAAAACGTGGCTCTGATATCAACTGATATGATGCTCACGAACAATGCCTTGAGTGACTGGAATAATATATGATAATCAAATAAACGAGATCAAATGAATTTTCACGCAATGGAATATCAACCTCAAGATTATCAATGAACCAAGCAATCAATATTATAAATAGATGGATTTAATCGTAAGATTACAAGCCTTGCAATTAACGGTGAAAGTTCGGAAGAACGGATTGCAGGAGTTCCCTCACAGCAAAAGCAATTAAGCCAAATTTTTAATAGATTCAAAGATATCTAAAATAACAATAAACACCAATATTTATAGGCCTTACAAACAAAATTTGGGCGTGGAAAAAATATTCTAACTTATCTTACAAGTATCTTAATTAATTTACTAAAATAACAAACTTAATTTCTATTATAAATCTTAACAGCATATTCCATATCTAATTATTTCCAAACATTCCAAATAAATATGGTTAAATCATGATTTATTTGGCCAAAATTATGCTAACTATTCATGCGGTCCAATTTGTAAGACATCGAGAAGTTGGATCTGATTTGTAGTTACATGCCCACTTTGTAAATGACTTTCTATTGTAGCCTGAAGTTGTTTTGCTCTTGATCTTGTAAGTGGACATAAGAATTCTTGATTATATTTAGTTTCTTTTTCTCGAAGATCCACAATACTATCTTGATCATCAGACTTTACTTGAACATCCTTATTTTCATCGGTTGGATTTATGGAAGCTTCCAAGTTCATATCAACTGAGGATAGTGTTTCGTTCAAGCTTGGGGGAGGTTGTATTTTATGTATCATATTTGCTTTTTGTACTGCACCAGCATGTTTGCTTTCTCTTAGTTTAAACGATGTGTAAATGTGTTATCTGGAACCTTGATGTGTTCGATCGGAAAATTAGACCCGTAGGAGATTCTTGCCTGGCGATCTAAGGCTAACTGGTCTGGGATTCATCGGTCGAAAGCCTGTTACATGATCCGCCTTAAGCAAATTGGAGAAGCACATGACTAATCAACTCTATATGAATATAATAAGGTGAATAAAGTAAAATTAAGCTCACTCTTTACTTTTGCGTTCAACATTAATGCCATTATTTGATAGGCTATATGTTTTCTTGGACGGAGCTAAACTAGAATAAGTTTAAACTATTTAAGATCCAAAAATTCTATGAGGCTAGGTTATGGATTGCGGATAGATACTTTGGCGATGGACTTGTAAAACAATGGTAGTGAAAAAGTATTGGTCATGGGGTGGAGACTATGATGGTTCATTAATGATTCTTGAGTCTTGCCTTGAAGCTTACTTGTGGACAAGCAAGAGTTCAAGCTTGGGGGAATTTGATGCATGCAATATTATACATATTTTCCATGCATAATTTAGGTTATTTTTCATAAATTTGTCATGCCATGCATCATTTTTCTTATTTAATTTTCTAAAATTTGTTAGGGTCAAAAGCTACCCACGTTTGGTTTATTTTGATCTCAGGATTATCAATTAGGAGGTGCGGAGTGATTGGACTAAAAGAATGCAGAAATCGAAGCATAAACACCATGCTACGATATTTTGTACATGAACTCGGGCTGAGTCATTATCACACTAGGGATGGACGGATCATGAGACCGAATTTGACACGAGTTTTGCACGACACCTGAACTCAGGCCGGGTACCTTGGAAACCCGAGCCGGGTTTGTAATATCCATGACTTGATCCACCTAAGTTTATGTAATTTAATCATATATTATTGATTGATATGAATTATAATAAGTGTGTGAGCACATGTTCATTAACTCCATAGAATCCAACACCTGAAATTGATGACAAATGACTAAGGACAAGGAAAAATGACTTTTAAAAAATATTAGAATTTAGAAAATTGAAGTCCCGGTAATTGTTCCTATATATGAAAGTAAGTTAAATATAATTTTTAATATTTTTTAAGTAAAGTATTAGTGAGGTTAAATGATAGTGCAAAATCGAAAAATAAGAAAAATGATCGATTTTGTTCTTCGGACAAAAATTTAGATTTCGATTCTTTGGAATTTTATTTTCCTAAATATTTTCTTTGAATCCAAATGGGGGGTAGTTTCTTATTTACATGTAATGTCTTAATTAAATGAAGAAATAAAATAAACAATAGGATAAATGACAAGTCATTTACTTCAGCAAGGCAGCAATTAAGGCTAAAATCAAAATAAGGGCAAAGTTCGAAACATACTTCCAACCGACTATAGGTCGGTATCCAAGATATGTATAGGCTAAAATCTTATCTTTTTACCCCATGGAAACAACCATTCCACTTCAGCAAGGCAGCAATTAAGGCTAAGGAATATAAGAAGAAAGGAAGAGGAGAAATCAAGGTTTACTTGTTAGGGTTTCATTTAGGTAAGTTGTCTACTCCTTTTCTATGAATTATCCCTATGAAATTCAGATGGAACTATGTTCTTCTGAGCCTCCAAGATCTCTTTATGCTTCTATGTCCATGTTCTTGTGGTGTGGATCAAACCCTAGTTCACCTATATGAAGTTTCCTCCTTGCTGGACACCAAATCCTATCCGAAAGTTGTAAACATGTTCTCAACATCTTAGAGTGCTTAAAAAAATTATGAAATTTCAAGATGAACCCTAATTGAATCTTCTTTCTATAGGATCTGGAATCAGGTTAATTGGAGTTTTATATGAAAAGTTATGAGTCAATTACTCTGAGTCACCCTTTCTGTTTACTTGGATGAGTAGTCCGAATGTTACAGTATACCCTTTCTGTTTACTTGGATGAGTAGTCAATTACTCTGAGTTTAAATATTTAGACTTAATATATGAAATTTATATGGATTAAATATGTTAAAATTATCTTTGTAATTCAAGTGGAATCACGTTTATAGACTATGTACAACGAAAGTTATGAGTTTTAAAGTGAACCTCACTCAGTCTGTCAGAACAGAAAAGTAGAAGACAACAGAGGTAAATCTCTGGATTTTCTGATAATCATATATGAGTAATAAAATTATGACATTTATATGGGTTAGACCTTGGGTAGTTTAGTTTCATGGAAAATTATAATTACTTAATTATCATAAGTATTCCAGAAGTTATGAATTTTACAAAGGACACCACTCAATCTATCAGCAAACTGGGTAGGTGAAGAATATGGTTGTCTTGATGAAATTTTAGAGCCCCTATACAATATACCTTAAATGGGAAATTTCCAGAGGATTAGGCTTCGTGAAGGCTGTTATGATGCAAAAAAATTACAATTGTATTAATGTCACATGTTTAATTATTATTATGCATGATGTTTCTAGCACCACACGAATTCCTAGTGTACTAAGGTGCACTAGAAGTAACCCATCATTGTTATAGCTCTTGTTGTGTCCTTTGGAATGTCATTTGATCTGACTATATGTTCTATATGATTAAAAAGTGAGTGGATTATTTTTTATGCAATTATATGATATGTGTTCTAAGTGATATGATATGGTTAATGCATGCATTATGCATCTTATTTGTCATGCATTGCATTTCCTCTGCCGGGATGATATATCTTATGCAGGGAAGGTACCCCATTTTCATGGGATGATATGGTATCCTACGGGATAATATATGTTCCCCGGTAGAGATGATATGATGCCTCTGGTCAGAGATGATATGTTTTCTGCAGGAAATGTACCCCATGATTTGGGATGATATGAAACCCTACGGGGTATGACACGTGCATCATGCATACGTGCATACATGATATGATATGATATATGACATGATACATGATATGATATGATACATGATAGATATGACATGATATATGATATGATATGTGAAATGTTATATGAAGTAAAACAAATATGTGAGACATTATGTGATATGCTAAAGATGTTATTCATTGAGATCACTTCATTATATGATAATTGTTCATAAGTAATAAGATGTCAGCTTGTTTCCTATAAGTTTTTAAAATGCTAAATTAGTTTATCTGATTTGAATAGGTGGTAACACATAGGTTATGAGTTTTTAACTTACTGAGCTGTTGTTTGCTCATAATATTATTTTAACACCTTTTCAGGTCAGTAGACCAATCATGTGGCCGTGCTTGGAAATCCCCTATCGGATTAGAAGCACCTTTGAAGACTTAGTTTCTTAATGTCTTTTTGTGGGATGTGTGACTCCACTTAATGTTTTATGTGGTGTGTAAAAGTTAAATGTTTCAGAAACCTTTTAAAATGTATGAGTTTGAACTAGAGTGTGTACTTGCTATGAGTTTAAATATAAGTGGGTTGTGAACAATGGTGTGATAACCTTATCTCACATGTTTCTACATGATAATATGATGCTTCTGCTTTAAGAATTTTATCGATCGCTTTATGTCGCGACTTGCGACTTAGACCAAGGTTTAAACCGGGGTCGTGACAGGGTTTGCTTATCAGATGGCTTGAACTTTTGCCTTGTTTACCACCAAATTAACATCCTAAAATGTTGTGTAACCCCAGGGGAGTGTTCTACCCTATAAATACTACTGTTTGGAGACTTTGGCCACATCCCATGCTCGTGAATTTTTGTGCCCAAGCCGCTGAGAAGAGGATTGTTTGCCTTGCTGCTACTGTGTGTTCCAAAGGTTTTCTCCATACTTACTAGTGATCTTCTACGACGTCCACTCGACCGAGGAGCAGAGCAGAAGCATCAATCATTCGTGCTTATCTTTTTCATATTGATGTCAAAATGATTGTCTATGAAGTAGTTTTATCACTAGGGGAAGACTGAAGCTGAACCCTGGTTTTGCTCATGAATTATTCTAGATTTTAGACTTCTGTGAACCAAAGTTTAGCCTTTTCTTAATGCTTTTATCATAGCTGGATAGATTTAAATGCTTATTATTAGCTGTTTTGCAATAATTGTGTGTGAATTTTGTACATGATAATCGATTTTAATTTCACTAGAATTTATTTCATACTGAACCCAGGCCGGGCTTGATCAACTCGGGTCAGGCACCTATGCAACTCGGGCTACATCCTGCAACCCGAGCTGAGCTGTCTGCATGTTGATTTCTCAAACTGAACTCGGGCTGGGTTATCCTGATCCCGGGCTGAGTTCAACTATTCCAAGGTCAATTTTAAATGATCTGTTTGAGGCCATGAATTGTGGATTATTATCTAACTGGTTTCATTAGTTAATAACATAGATCTGCATCTAAAAGCATCATTATTATCATAGATTAAAAGTTGATTTGTTTGACATCTTTTATTTAATGATAATTGTAAGTTAGGTTGTCTTAACTGAAACCTATTTCATTAGCGATCTTTCCATCACAGAAATCTAATTATGTTTTAATTGTTAATTAAAGAGCAAACAAGGGGGATTCAAGGTCTGAACCCTAACTTCATCGCTTATTGAATTCTTCTCTGAATTAAGGCACATCTTTCGTTCTCTATTTCTGATTAATTTTTGTTTTTTACTCTCTTTACAACACGACGTAAATTTAAACTTCCTCACTATAACTTGTCAAAAAGGTTTAAGTCATTAGTCCTCGTGGGATCGACACTATTTATTACTTGATTCGACCTAGTATACTTGCTAGTATTTTTCCTTGATTATCATAGAGCTTCTCGGGCACCCCAATGTATAATGCTCTTGTTTCCTACAATTGAGGCATGCACCTGCACCACCATGAAACTTGCCACAATGTGGGCATGCAATCCAACCATCCTTTCCTTTCCCCTTTTGTGGGCGCTTGTAAAATGCCCTAGCCCACCTTCCTTTCCCTTGCTCTTTAGCCTTCTTTAGCAACTTGCCCTTGGCACCATTGTGAGCTTCAAATTGTCATTCCAATTTTGTAGCCTTCGATATAGACTTTTGTATGGACTTGGCCTCTCCACTTAGTAACTTCATCTTTATCCCATGATTGTCCTTCACCATGTCACAATACCTTTCAAGCTCAATGAACTTGGCAAAGTACTCATCAATACTCATACTACATTGTTGCAATGCAAGGAATTCAGCCAACTTCCCATCGTTCACATATTGAGAGAAATATTGTTTCTATAACACTTCTACAAATTCTTCAAACTTGGTACTCATCACTATCCTCCACCATTGCCTATCCCATCCACGAATTCGTGAGTTGCTAGGTTCACCTTGTCCTCCTCTAGGCAATGTATTATCCAAAAGATGTTGGAGATAGCGTTCAGCCAAGCATCCGCATTGTCAGGATCCATCTCGCTAATGAAGTGAGGAGGGTTGAAGTCGAGGAACTTCCTTATGTTACTCCTCCATTGATTGTCGGTGTTCCGTTCATTTGCTTGAGCCATCCTCACCATACTTTGGTTAAGGGTATACTGTAACATTCCCCACTAGCATGTAATATTGTATGCTTTGGGCCTAAGGCTGCACGGGATTCTAGTCCAATCTTTCCACAATGAACTTAATTATGCTTAAAAAATGGCACTCGATAATGCTGCGGATGGTGTGTTTATAAAGAAAAATGTAGACGAAGCATACCAACTTATAGAAGAAATATCAAGGAATCAACATTTCTTAGCTCACTCAAGGACCAACAAGTCAATTTCTTTCACTCAAACACGATTGAATGGTGAGGATTTCCCTTCTAAGGTGGAATACATTGTTCAGAAGGCAATTAGTAGACTAGGACTCAATGAATCTACCCCCACTGTTAATATGATAACAAGATCCTACGAAATATGCAGTTCATCCGTTCATATTTCCCTGCACTGTGAATTACTGAAGATGCAAGGACATCCACATCAGGCAAATGCGATAGGTCCATATCCTTCCAATAATGATCCATACTCCAACACTTTTAAACCTGGATGGAAGAATAACCCGAAGTTTTCATATAGAGATAACCCTCACAAGCTCAAGTTCCTACCTGGCAAAGCAGATTCAATCAAAGAACACAACCTCAAAACTCTTTGCCTGATCAGGGATCATCTTCTATGAGTAAGCTTGAATCTGTGATAGAAAAGTACATGTCGAAACAAGATACCCTGATGCAAAAGATGTTTGAGAAAATTGAAAGTCACTCCATTCATAACAAAATGTTGGAAACACAGATAGCCTAACAAGCAGCATGTTCTTCAAGACAACCAGGGATTTTATCTGGACAACCAGAGAAGAATCCAAAAGAATAAGTTCAAGCAGTAACCTTGAGGAGTGAGAAAATAATTGAAAATACCAAATGAACAAGATTAGTGGTCGCAACATCAGGAAATGTGGAAAATTCAGAACAAGATAAAGTAGCTCAACCAGAGGCTAAGCTAAAGAAGCAGAACGAAGCCAAGCAATAGACTTCAGAAGGATCTCCTAGCTACTCTACTCGGATACCATTTTCTAAAGCGCTCGAGAAATCCAAACAAGATCAGTAGTTCGGCAAGTTCGTGGAAATCTTAAAGAATCTCTATATACCCTTCGTTGAAGCCATACAAGAGATGGCAGCCTATGCAAAATTTCTCAAAGATATGTTATCAAAGAAAAGAAGGATACAAGAAAATGAAACAGTTTCGTTAACTACTGAAACCAGTGCCGTAATTCAAAATAAACTACCCTGAAACTTAAGGATCCTGAGAGCTTTTCCATACCAAATGAAATTGAAAATAGAAGGATACAAAGAGCTTTATGTGATTTAGGTGCTTTTATATGTGTTATTCCCCCTTCATTATGCAGGAAACTTGAAATGGATGATATTAAGCCCACAAATACGTCTCTCCAATTGGCGGACCGATCCATAAAAATCCCACAAGGAATTCTGGAAGATATATCAATGAAAGTAGAGAATTTCTACATACAGGCTGACTTCATGGTCCTAGATATGGATGAAGACAATCAAACTCCCATTCTGTTGGGAAGACCTTTTCTAGCTACCGCAAGTGTAGTAATAGATGTCAAATAGGGTCCTCTTACTTTTCAAATAGATGATGATACAGTCGAATTTCGATTGAACCATATTATCAACTATCTAGACATTAAAGATTATTACCTCCAACCTGAGCAAGTGGATCCTCTAAGACAGAAGATAGCATCAGTTATTCATATATATGATCCTTTAGAAGTATCCCTCGAGGCTCAAGAATCATCTTTATGGACAGAAGAAGAAGCCAAGATTCTTACAAGTCATATGCTCTCAACATAGATACAACACTCAGACAACTCACTAGAGGATCAATCTACTGAGCTCTTGCAATAGTCTAGCTCGAAGAAACCACTAAAACCCGAGTTGAAGAAACTTCCTCAAAACCTCAGATATGAATTTTTAGGAGAATACTTCACCTACCCAATGATTGTCAGCGCAAATTTAAATTCGAATCAACCTCATCAGTTATTAGACAAGATAAAAGCCTACAAACATGTTATTGACTATACTCTAGAAGATCTCAAAGGAATCAATCCTTCTATTTGTATGCACTGCATTCATATGGAAATGGATTTCAAACCATCCGTTGAAGGACAGTGATGGCTCAATCCGACAACGAAAGAAGTAGTGAAAAGGGAAGCGATTAAACTTTTGGATGCTGGAATCATCTACCCCATATCAGACACCCAATGGGTGAGTCACGTGCAGGTCGTGCCAAAAAAGTGTGGAATGATCATAATAAAGACAGAATCAAACAAGCTCATCTCCGCACAAACCGCCACCGGATGGAGGATGTGCATCGATTTTAGAAAGCTGAACAAAGCCACCCGAAAGGACCACTTTCCCTTACCTTTCATCGATCAGATGTTAGAAAGGTGATTGTGAGCGTGTGGAGTAGTGATAACTTGCCGAATTAAGGGTCAGAATTAAGATAGAGTGAAATTTTCAAAATTTGATCAAACTCCGTAGCTCACTCTACTGCAAGTGCACAGATCAGAGTAGTAGACTCAAGTGTCGTATCCACGGTGATTTGAGGGCTAAAGACTTACTATCTAGACTAGACTAATCCTAGACTAAGTAGCTAAAATAGTGAAATGGAGAAAAAGGGTAAACTGAATTAAACTTTGAATAAGGACTATTTTTTGGTGTTTTAGTGATTTATGAGGACTGAAATCTAATTACTAAGCTGAAAAATAAAAGGGATTAACAATCAATGAAAGATTCTCCTAGGAATGGGGTTCATCTAATTCAGATATGGATGGATTGGAATAATTCAACAATGCATGTCAATTCTGATTCAACCTAAAAAAAAGGGTTGTTATCACAGTATAATTAAATCAGGACCAATTATCATATTCTCATATGAATGTTAGCTAGGTTGAATTAGAAAAGGATCCCCACTAAAGTTGAGTTATCATTAAGCACAAGATTTGGCACTTTACTGATATTGCCAAAATCCTCTCAGATTTGACAAATCAGTAAGGCCTGAAATGGTACCAAAACTAATCAGCATTCATAATGATGAAACAATTGCCTCAATTAACTAAACAAAAATGTAAGCTAATGCTCTTGGTTTATCTCTAAACATCAAGAGGACCTAAAATCAACCTCTCAGCTGCAAATGCAAATGAAGTCCACATTAACACAAGTCAATTGGATGCATTCAACACATAATCACAATTTGGAATCAGAGAACTATCACTGCATCTTGATTCATTTCTGAACAAGAAAGAAATCATTGTCAACCTCTTAGTTGCCAATAGAATTAGGATTTCAAAATGATAGGAAAATAGATTCCAACAGGAATTAGGAAATCAGAATATCATAATCAACATAAGAGAAGAGAAACAGCTTGTTCATCACCCATCCATAACATGTAATTAGACTACTACCCTATCCTAGGAGTGCTGAAATTTAGCTCATTATAGTTACAAGGATTGATACAAAACAGAAGATGAAAGCAATGAAAAACATTCTGAATCAGAAAGGTATGAAATATGTCGACAGAATCAGAATGTGGCTATCTTCAGCTGCTCCTCCCTCAGCTTCTAGTCCCTCAACCTTGCTAATGGAGGCCCCCCTTTTCCATCCGGATTTCTCCAGCTTTTATATGTGAGTTGTGCACCCTTTGATGCAAATCAGAAGCTTCTATAGCTTGGTGATTTTGCCATCTCTCCAAGCCCTCAAAAATTCCAGCAAATTCCTCTACTTTTTGGACAGCAAATCAATGGTCCCCCCTTCCTATTCCAGCTGGTTGCAGCCTTATACTACCTGCTAAAAGAGCAAGAAAAGCAAGCATCAAAGCCCTGAAATAAAAATTAACTAAGTATGGATTAGGACAGCAATAAAAATTAGCTAAATTACTAAATGCACATTGGTGTTATACAGAAATGATAAATGCATCCATTCTAGGCATAATTAATCAAATGTAGGCAATTTTAGGGGCTCGGTACATATGAAATTAAGTGTAAATGGAGTGAAAACTCAATATGATCAGCTAGCGATCAAACTCCCCCAAGCTTAGTCTTTTGCTTGTCCTCAAGCAAAACAGTCAGATATTAAGAACAAGGCTTGAATAAAATAGTTCACAAGTGAATTCAACTTAAGCTGATTGAAATCCAATGAGTTTCCCATTTTGCTAACACTCCATTCTTTCCAAAACTCAAACTCTAGCTGAGGAATCACAAAGGCTAAAGCAAATTTAAGGCATGAAAGAAGTGCTAACATTAACTGATTTGAATTTCAAGAATTGTCAACTTTACTATAAAGGTTGAACTACCAATCTCTTGATGAACAGATTTAGGTATTGTTTAAACAAGTTTGAAACCTGACTTTTTTCATGAAAATGCAAATAAATAGGTTTGAACCTGATTTTTATTCATGTTGGTCACAGGATAAAGATCCTGATTTTATTCAGGAGAGGTTCCTTTTGGAATTGGCTCTCTTTATTCATGCATGCATGCAATGCAAAATGCAACTTTGATCTTTTTTTTTTCTTTTTCTCCATTTTTTTTCTTTTCTATTCATGAAGTGAGCAATACTTCAAACTCAAGTAAGGTTTAGATCCCTTTGTACAAATAGTCAAGTTTTCCTATTTAACATGGCAGCAAAAGCCTTGACTCCATTCTGGACATCTTCTATTTTCTGACCAACCCATGAGTGTTAGCTAGTGTTACCCACAAAAAGAAATGTTTCAACTGAATTGAGTTCAAATGCATCTGAAAAGTGAGCTGATTGAAGCAAAAAGATTAATAGCCAAATTGACTACTTGGTGTTGGAGTGTACTAGCTGTCATACTAGAGGATTTCACTCATTTTGGAGTTAAAAATATAACATGATTTGAGCTGAACAATGTAGTGATAACTTGTGATATCTCAGTGATAACTTGATGAAAATACTGATAACCGGGTGATAAAAATGATAACTTGATGATAATAGTGATAACCTGGTGATAGGCTTTAAAATGAATTAAAACATGCTAATAGAGTACAGAAATGCACCAGGTTTCCTCCCCCAAGCTTTCAGCACTGTCCTCAGTGATGAGAAATGTAAGCAAGGGAGAGGGTTGGGAGGGTATTCAATCTCGAAATTGTGTATTGCTCCAATTGGGTCTTTCATTTCAATCAGAAGCTTTTGTGGTCAATTCTTCCTGGTATGGATCAGTATGGAATAAATTCTGCAGTGAAAATGCAATCAGTTTTGGAAATCAGTTAAGTGCACAATTTAGCAATTTATAGGAGGATTGAGAAATGCACTAAAATTTAGCAATGGCAAATGTGGATAACTGATATGAGTGATAAGTCAAATATCATTATGATGATTGGAATCGGAATTAGAAAATAATATTAGTTATTAGTAGCATTTCAGTGAGAAAAAATTCAGAATTGGGTCTAAGAATACTCCCTAGGTAAAAGGGTCAGGGGTGGATCTGATTCCTCTTTGATTTATTCCTACAAAACAGAAGGAAATTAGGTAAGAAATGGCTTGGGTTGCCTCCCAAGAAGCGCCCTACTTTAATGTCTTAGGCTAGACATTGTTGCAATTGACTTCAGCTAGGCAATTCTGGTGGATCAGACAGTTTCAGCACTTCCTTGGCTGAATTCTTTGCTGTGGGGTTATATAATTTGAGTCTCTGACCATTAACCTTGAAGACATCTGAGTTATCATTCTCAAGGTCCACAGCTCCAAAGGTGTAAACTTTGTGGACTTTGAATGGTCCACACCATATGAACTTCAATTTTCCAGGAAAGAGTTTGAGTCTTGAGTTGTACAGCAATACCAAGTCCCCAACTTTGAACTCTTTCCTTAATATCCTGCTGTCATGCCACCTCTTTATCCTTTCCTTGTAAAATTTAGAATTGTGGTAGGCATTGAGCCTACTTTCATCTAGTTCGTCCAGCTATAATAGCCTTTTCTGTCCACAAGAATGCATATCAAAATTCAGCACCTTCATAGCCCAATATGCCTTATGCTTGAGCTCAATTGGCAAATGGAAAGTTTTCCATAGACTAGCTTATATGGGAAGACACCAATTGGAGATTTATAGGCTGTTCTATAAGCCCAAAGTGCATAATTCAGCTTGCTACTCCAATCTTTTCTAGTTAATGAAACAGTTTTTTCTAGAATGGTTTTAATCTCCCTATTTGAGATTTCAGCTTGGCCATTGGTTTGTGGGTGATAGACTATTGAAACTTTGTGCTTGACCCCATATTTACTTAGGAGGTTCTCAAAACTCCTCTCTATGAAGTGGCTTCCTCCATCACTGATAACCACTCTTGGCACTCCAAATCTTGGAAAAATGATTTCTTTGAACATTTTGATAACTGCCTTGGAGTCAGTAGCTACTGTGGGGATTGCCTCTATCCATTTGGACACATAATCAACAGCCAACAATATGAATTTGTATCCAAATGAGGTAGGAAAGGGTCCCATGTAATAAATTCCCCATACATAAAAAAATTCAACTTCTAGAATTCAATTTTGTGGCATTTCATTCCTTTTGGAAATTGACCCTACTCTTTGGCACACATCATAGCTCTTCACATACATATGAGCATCCTTGAATAGAGTAGGCCAATAAAAACCCGATTGGAGGACCTTAGCAGTTGTTTTCTAAGTAGCCCCATGTCCTCCATAGGGTGATGAATGGCATTCATGCAAAATGTCTTGGAATTCAGCTTCTGGCACACACCTTCTGAACATTCCATCAGGGGATTTCTTAAACAGAAATGGATCATCCCAATAGTAATCTTTTATGTCATGGAAAAACTTCTTCTTCTACTGGTAAGAATAATCAGATGGAATGATTCCACAAGCTAAGTAATTGACGATGTCAGCATACCGTGGGGCAGTGGCTGATATAGCAATTAGGAAGTTATCAAGGAAATAATCATTGATAGGAATTATAGGAATTTCCTGACTTCCTTCTAATCTGGACAAATGATCAGCCACTAGGTTTTCAATGCCTCTTTTATCTCTGATCTCCACATCAAACTCTTGCAGCAATAAAATCCATCTGATCAGTCTTGGTTTTGACTCTTTCTTGTTGATCAGGTGCCTCACAGCTTGATGATCAGTCTACGCAATTACTTTGGCTCCAACTAGATAGGATCTGAACTTGTCAAATGCAAACACCATAGCCAATAATTCTTTTTCAGTGGTGGCATAATTGACTTGAGCTTCATCCAAAATTTTGCTGGCATAACAGATAACATAGTGTTTCTTGTCCTTGGTTTGGCTTCTGCCTGATCAGAAGCATCGCACATCACCTCAAATGGTAATGACCAATCTGGTGGTTGCACAATAGGGGTTGATGTGAGGGCTTGCTTCAGCTGGTTAAAAGCCTTCAAGCAATCTTCATCAAAGTTGAATTCAACATCCTTTGCTAATAATTTTGTGAGGGGTCTAGCTATCATGGAGAAATTCTTTATGAACCTACTATAAAATCCAGCATGGCCTAAGAAACTCCTCCCTGCATTCACATTCTTCGGAGGTGGTAATTTCTCAATGGCTTTAATCTTGGTCTTGTCCATTTCAATCCTTCTGCTAGAGACAATGTGGCCTAGTACAACTCCCTCTTGAACCATGAAATGACATTTTTTCCAATTCAGAATCAGATTGGATTCCTTGCATCTTTGCAACACCTTAGTCAACTTTTCCAAACAGCCTTCGAAGGAATCCCCATAGACTGAAAAGTCATCCATGAAGACTTCCATAATGTCTTTAATGAAATATGACAAAATGGACATCATACATCTCTGAAATGTGGCTAGGGCATCGCACAAACCAAATGGCATCCTTCTGCAGGAAAATGTCCCATATGGACAAGTGAAAGTGGTCTTGTCCTAATCTTGTGGATGGATTGGAATTTGTAAAAGTCCTGAGTAACGAACCAAGTAGTAGAAGTGATAGTGTTTGGCTAGCCTCTCAAGCATTTGATCAATGAAAGGGAGTGGGAAGTGATCCTTCCTTGTTGCCTTATTCAATTTCCTGAAATCTATGCACATTCTCCATCCAGTCACTGTTCTGGTGAAACTCAACTCATCTGAATCAGATTTTACCACTGTGATTCCACCCTTCTTTGGCATTGGACTGGACTAACCCACTCACTATCTAAAATTGAATATATGATTCTAGCATTCAAGAGTTTGAGCACTTCCTTCTTCACAACCTCCTTCATAACAGGGTTCAGTCTCCTTTGGCATTCAACTGTGGGCTTGTAATTGTCTTCCATGGGAATCCTGTGCATGCAAATTGAAGGATTGATTCCCTTGATATCTTCAATTGAGTAGCCAATTACTTCCCTGTACAGCTTGAGTCTCTTCAGCAGTTCTTGAACTTGCTCTTAGGGTAAATTGGCATTGATTATCACTTGATATGTGGAATTCTCTCCCAGAAACTCATACTTCAGATTACTAGGAAGAGGTTTCAGCTCCAATTTAAAAGAATTTTCCTTAGTTGAGCTGGTCTGGAATTCAGTAGTGAAAACCTCTTGGACTACATTCTGGATTTCTGATTTGTCCACTGATTTGAGTGAATCCATCACAGATTGGCAGGCTTTAGCTTCAGGGACCTCTAGTTCCTTCAAGTGGCCAAACATAAGACATCTTTGCAGAGGGTCTTCAATTGGAATTATTGTAGAAACTTGCTCCACTATCTGATTGAGTTGCCCCTTTTCAAAATCTTCATGCTAAAAGTTGGGGCTACTGATAACTTGAGTTAGATTGAACTCTATCTTGTCCTCTCCAATCTGAAATGTTAATCTACCTTCCTTGACATCTATTACAGCTCCTGTAGTGGCTAGGAATGGTCTACCTAACAGAATCGGGGTGTTCAAGTCCTCATCCATATCAAGTACAACAAAATCTACAGGAATGTAGAACTTTCCAACTTTCAGTGGTATGTCTTCAAGAATCCCATGTGGAGATTTGATAGACCTATCAGCTAACTGTAATGACATGTTGGTGGGCTTCAGATCTCCAACTTCTAGCTTCCTGCACAATGATAAAGGAATTACACTGACAGAAGCTCTTAAGTCACACATTGCCCTTTGAATTTTTCTATTCCCAATTTCACAAGGAATTGAAAAAGTTCCTGAATCTTTCAATTTGGGAGGGAGCTTGTTCTGAAATATGGCTGAGCTTCTTCAATCAGGGCTATTGTCTCATGCTCCATAATTCTCCTTTTCTTGGTCAAAATCTCTTTGAGAAACTTTGCATATGATGGCATTTCCTGAATTGCCTCCACAAATGGCACATTAATGTATAGTTTCTTCAAAATTTCTAGAAATCTCCCATACTGTTGGTCTTGCCTAGCTTTGGTGAACCTCTGTGGGAATGGCACAGGATAAAAAATTCTAGTTTTGACTTCATTCTGAGGGTTCTTGTTCTTGTTTTCCACCACAATTTCTTCAACTGGCTCTTCTGCAAGCTTTGAGTTTGAATTTGCTTTAGCTGAATTGTCCTCAACATGCCTCATTGGTTCTTCAATGATTCTTCCACTTCTGAGCTGGACAGCTTGGACTTGTTCCTTGGGATTGACTTCTGGTTGTCCTGGGAAGAACATTGGTGGCCTAGCTGAGGTACTGGCTTGTTATGCAATTTGGCTCTCAAGTACTTTATTATGGTCACTCAAGGTCTCTAATTCAATAGTTAACTTCAGCATTGCTTCTTCCTGTTTCTCTTGCTTCTTCAGGATTGTTTGCAGTAGCTCCTCTAGTTTTGATATTTGAGGGGCTTGCACTGGATGCTCATATGGAGGTCTTTGTATCTGGACATTTGGAGGCTGACTATAAGGAAGGGGTTGATTCTTTGGTAAAATCTTGGGTTGCCAATTTGAATTCTGCATTGGAGGGGCTCGATAGTGATTGGCCTTGTATGACAAGTAGGGGTGATTTCTGTTCTCTGGAGTGTAGTACTCAGTTGGGGGTTTCACTCCATAGTTTGCCACAGCATTCACTTGGTCAATTGATTGCTCATATTGTTGCATAATTAAATTGCAGCTCTCTGTAACATGGCCTTGATTTTCACATACATCACATTTGTTTTCAGAATTGGATGCCTTGCTCACATTGGTTGATAAATTTAGCTTTTGCCCAAGCGCTCAAAAGCCGGAGCGCGGCTCGAAAGCGTAAGGCCTTTTGCAAAGCTTCTTCAATCTGGACAGACAAGTTGTTCACTTGATTTTTAGCTAGTGGTCTTCTAATTTTATCATGGGTAAGGAAATGGTGGTTCTTGGTAATGTTCTATATTAGCTGGTATGCTTCATCAATGTTTTTGGATGCAAAAATCCCTCCTGCAGCAGTGTCCAATGCCACTTTGCTAGGATAATTCAGTCCTTTGTGGAAATAATTCACCAATTGCCACTTTTCAAATCCATGGTGTGGACATGCGCTCAACAGACTTTGGAGTCTTTGCCAAGCATCACATATGTTTTCTTGATCCAATTGGTAGAATCTAGTAATCTGGTTCCTATAGTTGTCAGTCTTGCTAGAGGGAAAAAATTCAGATAAGAACAGTTGCACAATGGACTCCCAAGATGCAATTTCTTCAGGTGTAAGGCACTTGTACCAAATCTTAGCCCTGTCATTGAGTGAAAAGGGAAACAATCTCATGTACACAACATTCATAGGAGTGTTGTGGAAGTGGACTGTGCTGCACATTTCCTTGAAGTTATCAATATGTAGAGCTGGGACTTCGGTCCCTAATCCAGGAAATTGGTGCTGCCTAATCATTGTGACTAATGCTGGATTCAACTCAAAGGTGACAGCAGGTGCTATGGCTCCATCCACTAGTTGTCCTCTGGCATTACTAGGTGAATAACAGTCCTTTAGTGTCCTTGGAGCAGTCATGGCTTGATTGTTGACCTATTCTTAAAAAATTCTTCTCCTTCTTGGTTCTCTTTGTAATCTTCTTCTTCTATTGAATCTTCTCTTAGGTTCAGGATCAGACAAATATAGATCTTCTTGACTATCTGAATCCGGCATAAATTGAAATCAGAAGTATCAAATTCAAAAAAAAAAAAAGAAAATCAGACAAGAATGAATGAAGAATTCAGAATGATAACTTGCAAAAACTGAAAACTAGGCTAAAAATGGGAATGATAACTAGTCTAAAACTAATCTAAACTACCTAAAGTTAATCTAATTAGCCTCAATGATTGTGAGTGTGTGGAGTAGTGATAACATGCTGAATTATGGGTCAGAATTGAGATAGAGTGAAAATTTTCAAAATTTGATCAAACTACGTAACTCACTCTACTGCAAATGCACAGATCAGAGTAGTAGACTCAAGTGTCATATCCACCGTGATTTGAGGGCTAAAGACTTACTATCTAGACTAGACTAATCCTAGACTAAGTAGCTAAAATAGTGAAATGGAGAAAAATGGTAAAAAAATGAATTAAACTATGAATAAGGACTGTTTTTGGTGTTTTAGTGATTTATGAGGACTGAAATCTAATTACTAAGCTGAAAATTAAAAGGGATTAACAATCAATGAAATATTCTCCTAGGAACGGGGTTCATCTAATTCAGCTATGGATGGATTGGAACAATTCAACAATGTATGTCAATTCTAATTCAACCTAAAACAAAGGGTTGTTATCACAGTATAATTAAATCAGGACCAATTATCATATTCTCATATGAATGTTAGTTAGGTTGAATTAGAAAAGGATCCCCACTGAAATTGAGTTATCATTAAGCACAAGATTTGGCACTTTACTGATATTGCCAAAATCCTCTCAGATTTGGTAAATCAGTAAGGCCTGAAATGGTACCAAAACTAATCAACATTCATAATGATGAAACAATTGCCTCAATTAACTAAATAGAAATGTAATTAATACAATACTAATGCTAATGCTCTTGGTTTATCATTAAACATCAAGAGGACCTAAAATCAACTTCTCGGCTGCAAATACAAATGAAGTCCACATTAACACAAGTCAATTGGATGCATTCAACACATAATCACAGATTGGAATCAGAAAACAATCACTGCATCTTGATTCATTTTTTAACAAGAAAGAAATCATAGTCAACCTCTCAGTTGCCAATAGAATTTGGATTTTCAAATGATAGGAAAATAAATTCCAACAGGAATCAGGAAAATAGAATATCATAATCAACATGAGAGAAGAGGAACAGCTTGTTCATCATCCATCCATAACATGTAATTAGACTACTACCCTATCCTAGGAGAGCTGGAATTTAGCTCATTATAGTTAGAAGGATTGATACAAAATAGAAGATGAAAGCAATGAAAAACATTCTGAATAAGAAAGGTATGAAATCTATCGACTGAATCATAATGTGGCTCTCTTCAGCTGCTCCTCCCTTAGCTTCTAGCCCCTCAACCCTTGCTAATGGAGGCCCCCCTTTTCCATCCAGATTTCTCCAGCTTTTATATGTGAGTTGTGCACCCTTTGATGCAAATCAGAAGCTTCTATAGCTTGGTGATTTTGCCATATGTCCAAGCCCTCAAAAGTTCAAGCAGATTCCTCTATTTTTTGTATAGCAAATCAGTGGTCCCCCCTCCTTTTTCAGCTAGTTGCAGTCTTATACTACCTGCTAGAAGAGCAAGAACAATAAGCATCAAAGTCCTCAAATATAAATTAAACAAGTATGGATTAGGACAGCAATAAAAATCAGGTAAATTACTAAATGCACATTGGTGTTATACAGAAATGATAAATGCATGCATTCTAGGCATAATTAACCAAATGTAGGCAATTTTAGGGGCTCGGTACATATGAAATTAAATGTAAATGGAGTGAAAACTCAATATGATCAGCTAGTGGTCAAAAGGCTTGCAAACCACTCCTATTTCTGCTATTTAGATGGGTTTTCTAGAATCCATCAAATATCTATTCACCCAAATGATTAGGAAAAGACCACCTTACATGTCTATATGGAACCTTTGCATACAAGAGAATTCCCTTTAGGCTATGCAATGCTCTAGCAAGCTTCCAAAGGTGCATGATGTAAATTTTTTCTGACTATATTGAAGAAATAATGGAAGTGTTCATTGACGACTTCTCGGTGTATGGCACTACCTTCGAAGTTTTCCTGCACAACCTTGGAAAGGTACTATAGAGATGTGATTAATCTAACCTAGTGTTGAATTAGGAGAAATGTAATTTTATTGTACAAGAAGGGATAGTCCTAGGACACATTGTCTCAGGCAAGGGCATTGAACTTGATAAAGCCAATATAGAAGTTATTGAAAAATTGCCTCCGCCCACTAACATCAAAGGAATCAGAAGTTTTCTTGGACATGGAAAATTTTATCTACGATTCATCAAGGACTTCTCTCTCATTGCAAGGGCATTAACAAAACTCTTATCCAAAGAAGCAGAATTTATATTTGACGAAGACTGCTTAAAAGCTTTTGAAACTTTGAAATTAGCTTTCACGACATCCCCACTCATCCAACCGCCCAATTGGTCTTTGCCCTTTGAAATCATGTGTGATGCTAGTGATTAAGCCGTTGGAGCAGTATTAGGACAAATTAAGGATAAGAAGCTACATGCGATCTATTATGCTAGCAGAACCTTAGATGAGGCACAGATCAATTATGCCGTAAAAGAATTTCTAGCAGTTGTATTTACAATGGACAAATTCAGATCCCACTTAGTCGGTTCTCAGATCATCGTATATACTAACCATCAAGCCATCTGATACTTAATTTCTAAAGAGATGCCAAACCTAGACTGATTAGGTGGATCCTTCTGCTACAAGAGTTCGATCTAGAAATCAAAGACAAAAATGGAGCAAAAAATCAAGTAGTTGATCACCTCTCTCGACTCCAACTATCAGAACAAGAAAATAATCCTGACAATTATAGAGCTATTATAGATTCCTTCCCTGACAATCAATTGTTTTCAATCTAGGAAGCACAATTTCCATGGTTTGCTGACTATGCAAACTATTTAGCATCAAGAGTTTTACGACCTGACTTTTCCTATCAACAAAAGAAGAAATTCTTTTCAGACATTAAAATACTATTTCTACAATGAACCATTTCTCTTAAAAAAATGTGCTGATGGAATATATCAAAGGTGTATACCAAAAGAAGAACAATCTGCCATACTACAAGAGTGCCATTCGTCTTCCTATGGTGATCACGGAGGATATCAAAAGACAACCTCTAAAGTTTTTCAAACAAGTTTTTATTGGCCTACTTTATTCAAGGATTCAACCAATTTTGTGAAATATTGTGATGCTTGTCAAAGAAATGGAAATATAGGTAGAAGGAATGAAAAGCACCCCAACAGCCTATACTCGAGATAGAAATATTTGATGTGTGGGGAGTTGACTACATGGGGCCCTTCCCTCCCTCACGCGGGTATAAGTTCATACTTCTAGCAGTTGATTATGTCTCAAAATGGATTGAAGCAATTCCTACAATCTCAATAGACTCAAAGTCAATTATCAAGGTCTTTAAAGATACTATCTTCCCAAGATTTGGAGTTCCCAGATTGGTCATCAGCGATGGAGGTTCACATTTTATTGAGCGAAGTTTCGAAAATTGTTGCTTAAATATGGAGTCAACTATCAAATTTCTACCGCATATCACCCTCAAACCAATGGGCAAGCTGAGGTTTCAAATAGGGAAATTAAAATGATTCTTGCGAAGATGGTCTCAATACCAAGGAAAGATTGGAGTAGGAAACTCAATGAAGCATTGTGGGCATACCGGACTGCATACAAAACTCCGATAGGAATAACATCATTCAAGTTGATTTACAGCAAGCACTGTCACCTACTTGTGGCATTAGAACACAAAGCTTTCTGGGTGATCAAGGCACTCAATTACGACTTTCAAGCAGCCTTCGACAAACGATTACTGCAACTTGACGAGTTAGATGAATTAAGACTAGATGCCTACAACAACTCCTACCTTTACAAAGAACGAACAAAAAATGGCGTGATATGAATATACTGAAAAAGAATTTTAAGGAGGGCGACAAAGTTCTGTTATTCAACTTTCGATTACGACTTTTTGTAGGAAAGCTACGGACGAAATGGTCGGGACCATTCACAGTGTGAAGAGTATATCCTCACGGAGCGGTGGACATAAAAAATAGTAAGTCACAAACTTTTAAAGTTAACGGGCAAAGGTTGAAACATTACAACCCATGCGTAGCAATGTTCAAGGAAGTTGTACACCTACAACCGGAGCACTAAAAGACATAAGGTAGCGCCAACGACGTTAAAAAAAGGCGCTATAGGGAGGCAACCCAACCAAATAAATGGTCAGCAGCCACGTCAATACTTACATAAGGACAAATTTATCAGAATACCACCTGAAAAGTACATCTTGTAGATTTAGTTGAGAATCCCAACAGAATCTAGTACCATATCTACCAAACTGCCCACTTTTTCCAATCCCACACGAACACCCCAGCGACGCCTCGATTCTCCGCATAACCCGCTACTTCTTTTCCAACACCGATTGCACATCAACCACATGGCATACCCAAAATCCCTAATCATCCCCTAGCCTTCTCAGCACGTCCCGCAATCGCCCTAAGCCGTAGGCATCTTCGAGACGGTTGGCAACATGAAGCGGACGCGAACATCGTCGGACTCCGACACCAATAGCTCATCAGAATCCATCAAACATCATTTATGTTCGGACAACCTCCTACAACGAACATCCAGCATGCGACAACTAGAGAATAGCGAGGAAACTCAACGCTTGCTGAACACCAGGTGTAGAAATTTCTCCTCTACCAGGTTTTTGGATTTTCCAACTCTCGAGCCCCTTGGTTTGTTTGAGGACATCAGAACTCTTCTTCATCGATCTCACCTTCTACCTATCTTTATGAAACGCTGGGACCTCTACAAAGAGGTAGCGACATAGTTCATTGAAATAGTCTACTCCACTAGCATGGATGACGATAGTGTTCCTAACCATATCGAATTCCATCTGTATAACCAGGACTTTACCACGAGCCTCGACACCTTCGCCCATTTTCTGAACCTCCCTAACATAGGCCATAGGACCCCTCCCCCTAATTTTCCCATCTTTGAAGTCTGGTATTCTCATTGGACAACGTACTGACAATCTCCTCCACTTGGTCGGCCAACATCTTAAAAACCTAGTCTTCTGATACCTCCACATTCCTCACCAACACTGTATTAATCCACCCGAATGACTATGAGATGGACTTTGTTTCTGCCGACAAACTCATCATCTGGTGTCTCATCTCTAACACAGAGATTAACCTTGCATCCTTTCTTATGCAAAGTATACTCAAAGAATCAACCCACGAGTGTAAGCAGATTCTTTATGGAAATCTCATCATGCCCATAGTTGAACATTATGTTTTCTTAGGAGACACCAACCCAATAGCTGCACCCTGCTCAACTCAGACTTTCTGACTGAAGAAGGAGTCCTTTTTACAGACAACGTCCAGCATTTTTGGCGACAATCCAACCCTTCAACTCTATTCCAATTGCCCAATCCTCAACAATCCTCTATTTTAGAAGGCCGAAATTGGTGGATGAATGAGTTCATCTAAGTCACAAGACCAATCCCAACATTTCCTCCACTAATCATCGAATACACTGTATCTGCACGAGTCCCATCTAGCCCGAGAACAACTAGAATACATGTTGTCATTTCATCCTCTTCATCTACCCCGGAAGCTTTACAATCTCTGCTTCTTACCTCCTCTGCTAAATTAAGTCTTGTTCCGGAACAAGTATCCAAACTCGCAGGAGCCACGACCCGCCAACATGAAGATATTCAGGCCTTAAAGGACCAACTTCACACCTTGGAACAACAAGGCCTCGCGCATCAAGGGAAAATTCAAGGAATTGACGTCATACAAAACTCTGTTCTCACGAACCTCAGTGACATACAACAAGTTACTGACCATTTGCTTGAGTTGCAACCACCCCCCGGTCCCTTTTCCTAGCATAATCGACAATGAGGGCAAGGTCGATTCTAAGTTTGGGGGAGAGGGAAACATGGTACATTTCAACTCCCTTCTTGATACATTATTCTTTATATTTTCAATAAACAAATTCACTATTTTATGAAACTACATTGCAACATTTCACTTTTAAGTAGCAAAGTAAGAGATGTCTGTATTGCCCCATAGCTACAGCTTCTTTTGTGACCTTCTGAAACTATGTTTAGGAACACTTTGCTAAACCTGACAAAATTTGAAGCATCTCATGATCTAATTCAATGTTCTAAGTGTAGGGCTATGGCTAGAAGAAAGTCGCTATATTGAGACCTTCAAAGCTTGACGACGAATCCTACTCATGCTCAGCTCTTAGTTAGAAGTTTGTTAATAATTATGTTAATGCTGACCATTACAGTGCAGTGTTAAGTTTAGTGAAAATGAAAAAAGTGAAAGTTAAAAGCAAAAGAAAAGAGGGCTAGTGTAGCCCCATAAGGTACAAAAATAGTGTAGTCCGGATCCTGGGTGAATCTGGGTGAATAGATCCGGAGGGGTTCATACCTAGCAACCCAAGAGCAACTGCCTTGGGATGTGCCGATCAAAAACTTGTTACATAGATCATGCAGCGCACTATGGATAATCACATGACTACTGGATCAATAAAAAGAAATAAAAATAAAAAAGAAAGCCCTTACTGAACTAGTGTATTTAGCATTAACATTCTTTTTACTAGTCCATCTTATTTTAATTCCTTGACTATGAGCCAAGTAGGAGGAAGTTAAAAATGTCTTGTTTCTAATACTTTCATTAAAGCCAGGGTGTATGGAAATGAGAGAAGGAATTGGAGCAGAGAGAATAAGATCTGAATGTCAAAAGAGTAGTTGGAAGGCAGGGTGGAGACTTAAACATCTTGTTTTGAACATTGCTTGAGGACAAGCAAAAAGCTAAGCTTGAGAGAATTTGATCATCCTCTATTATGCTCTTAATTATTATAGTTAAATACACTAGATTAACATAAAATCTGATCATATTTAAAGCACTTTTTACCTATTATTAGTAGGAGAGTTGAACGAGTAAAAGGGAACTAACTACTTTTCGAATTTGAATTCTGAACAAAGGGAAAGAAAAAAAGGAGGTGAGGAAAGGAGAAAAGGGGAGACAAACGGGGAAGGAAAGAGAAGAAGAAGAATGTGGAGAGGAAGATTATTGATGTTATTCAAACTCATGTCGAGCTAAAAGGATTTTTAGGTTCCCTTGTGATGATACTTTGTTGATGCTACTCTTATAGTTCTTTGATGCCATGCATTTGACTCCTAGTTTTTATTTACTTGATAAACTGCAACTTTGTTACTTTCATTCGATTTCAATCTGATCAAGAGATCCGTTATTTTTGTTAAAACTCGTTCCATTCGAGAAAAGGAACCGGTTGCGTTTATTTACTGTGTTTCTAGCAGTATTCATTTAACATTACTATAGAGACTGAGAAGTCCATTATTCTAGCTGTTGCGAGGTGAGAAAGCACACAATAGTAGCTAGCGGTTTCAGATTTGTATTAATTGCTTTGATTAGGATAGAAAGGCAGGTAATTAAAGATGGAAAGATCATCCCTTTCTTCTGGTTAGGATGAGAGATTGACTAACCATCAGTTCTAATCTAACATTTAACGGCTACTCTTCTCTCGACTCAAGGAAAGATCGGCGAGCTTAGAGATAGGGTAACTAAGTCGTGGAGTAAGATTGCGAGATCATTTGACTCATAAGATGAGGACTAAGATGCAATAGTTTTAACGAGTTCATTATAAGGGAATCTCTTCCATCATATTCTGATCCCTTTTATTCTCCCTTTTACCTTTCCAACAAATTTTGCAACATCCAATTTACTTTTAATCATTTTGTGACAATCCTTGAGATATAATTGAACTGATAACTAATCTAAATCAACGGGGTTACGACACTCAGGGTTTCTACTTGAACTGTGCACTTGTAGCTGTGTGAACTCTAGAGTAAAATTTAAACACGACTAGAATTACTTTTATTGCGAGAAATTCATATCAACATAAAGTTCACGTCAAGAGGCTCACACAGAGTGGCTCTGATACCATATGTAACATTCCCCACTAGCATGTGATATTGTCCACTTTTGGTCTAAGCCCGCACAATTTTCTCAAAACGTGGCACACCTAGTGAAGGAAATGTTCTCATATATACCGAGCATCTCTCCCGTAACTTGTGCATGTGGGACTAATCCAAGTCATGCCTCGTCCACCTTTCATCCCTTCAGGGGACTCAACGTCCTCGTTGAGTGATCGCACCCCACCATGAATAGAGGCTCATGCGGAGTGGCTCTGATATCATGTGTTTCACTTCATATCATATAGCGTATCACATATTTGTTTCACTTCATATAACATTTCACATATCATATCATGTATCATGTCATATCATGCATCATGTCATATCATGTATTATATCATATCATATCATAACATGTGTCATGTCATATCATGGTGCATGAGGCATGCCTTGGATTAGTCCCACATGCATAAGTCACAAGAGAGATGCTTGGTATATATGGGAGCATGTCCTTCATCAGGTGTGACGCATTTTGATAAAGTCGTGCGGGCTTAGGCCCAAAGCGAACAATATCAGAGCAATAGATTCTACCTTTTATTCAGAGTTGCATAGCTATGTCTAGGATGACATAGTTAATGCCTAGAATGGTCTACTGATCGTTAGGTTGCCTATGGTCTCTAGGGTGTCAAGTGCAAATTTTATTAAAATAATTTATAAGGGATTATAGTGTTAATCCATTGTATGCATTTTGTACAACCTCTAGGATCATGACGACTAAACAACATAGTTCAGATCAAGATCCTCGACTTGAGTGTGTTTTTCGATCTTTACAAGAAATGAGCAATGTAATGAAAATGCAAACAACTCAAAATAATAGAAATAATGAAGTCAGAGTGGAAAAAGCAGAAAGTAGTAGGAAATGTATGGCGCAACAATTCAATAAACTCCAGCCTCCCACATTCAAGGGTAATGGTGATCCGATTGAAGCTAAGGCTTGGATAAATAAGTTGGAAAAGATATTTGCTGCCTTGTGTTATAATGAGATTGAAAAGATTATTTTTGTAGATTTTATGCTTGAGGGCAATGCTGAACGCTAGTGGAAGTCGACGAAGCCTAGAATCTTAACTACTAGTCCCAATGTATCGTGGAAGAAGTTTGTGGAAGTCTTTCATGGAAAATATTTCTCTGATTGTGCTCGTGACAAGAAAGTAATTGACTTTCTCAAACTTGAACAAGGAGACATGACTGTGGATCAGTATGAAGCAAAATTTGTGGAGTTATCAAGATTTGCAAACCATATAGTAGCAAATGAAGTTGAAAGAGCTAAAAAGTTTGAGGGAGGACTTAGACCTGCTATTAGGAGTAAACTTGCACCTTTGAAATTAAGAATCTATAAGGAAGTCTATGAAAGAGCACAATTAGTGGAAAATGATGTAAAAAAGTTTCATGCAGAACAAGAAAAGAAGAATATGGAGAGAGGTTCTCATTCTCAACAATTGAAACCTAGACGTTTTGACTTCAAAGAAAAAAGAAATGAGATATCAAACCCCATACAGGAACCACAATCAAATAATCCAGCTTGAAAAAAATATGAAAGGAGACATGGAAGGTCTCCGTGGCATAAGGATAATGGAGCACGTTTTAGATGTGGAAGAATGGGACACTATATGAGAAGTTGTTCTTTGATGCAGCGACAACAACAACAACCACCATCACCATATAGGGAGACAAAAAAGGGGAAACAACTAGTGGCACAAGGACAAATGTATTCTTTTTAAGGGGGGTAGAATGTAATATCCATGACTTGACCTACGTAAGATCATATAATTTAACCATATATTATTGATTGATATGAATTATGATAAGTGTGTGAGCATACCTCCATAGATTGATGACTGACAAATGACAAAGGACAAGGAAAAATGACTTTTCAAAAATATTATAATTTGGAAGATTAAAGTCCAAATAATTGTTCCTATACATGAAAGTATGTTAAATATTATTTTTAATATTTTTTATGTAAAGTCTTAGTTATGTTAAATGATAGCGCAAAATCAAAAAATCAGAAAAAATTAGATTTCGATTCTTCGGAGAAAAAATTAGATTTCGATTCTTTGGAAATTTATTTTCCTAAAATTTTCATTGAATCCAAATGGGGGGTAGTTTCTTATTTACATGTAATGTCTTAAGGTCCTTTTACTTAAATGATATTATTGTAAATAAGATGAACTCCAAGGGCAAAGTTGGTACTCAATCCCAACCGACTTTAGGTCGGTATCTATGACATATAACCCTCCACCTTCTCTTGTTATCCCATGTTACCATACCCTGATCACCCCCAGCAAAAGAAGAAGAGATCAAGGGTTTCTTGCTAGGGCTTCATCTAGGTAAGTTGTCTACTCCTTCCCTATGAATTATTGATCACTAGCTGATCATAGTATGTTTTTATCCCATTTTCTATTCAAATCATATATACCGAGCCTTCATTTTGCCTAGCTTTTGGCCAATTATGTTTGGAATGCAAGGATTGTGGTAACTAGTTGATCTTTCTCATTTTATACTTGATTTCATATGCATAGAGGCTCTAAATTGCCAAAATCCATAAATATGTCAATTCTATGCAAAGTTATCATTTCAATGTGCAAGTTATCATTTTTCTATTTGAGCTGATTTCCAGTGATTTTCTTGCCCTGAATCCTCTGCCATCATGAATGAATCATATTTGGATGATCATATTTCAACTTGTGCAAAATTATCAATCCATTTCACAAGTTATCATTTTTTAATGCCAAGTTATCGTTTAAGGGAAAAATTGTCATTTTGATATGCAAAACTATCAAATCCGCACAAAGACATTAAGCAATCATTAACTTACTATCTTAAGTCATTGTTGTTCTAATTTGATCTCATTTGGATAACCACAACCAAAGTTATGACAAGTTATTATTTTAGTGGCTAAAAGTTATCATTCCGGGTCACTAAGTTATCAACACTATGAAATCTTATCCACATTTGATTTATGACCTCATTTACCTGCCACCATAATCCCTTTGATGCCTTCAATGCTTTGAACTACCCAAAATTGGACAATTTTCATGATAAAGTGCAAGTTATCATTCCGGGTTCTATAAGTTATCATTTCTGATTTATGGTTTTCTTTCCTGCACAACACCAAACCCCATCTGATATTTGAGCTGATAGATATTATTTTCTTAATCCTTATTTATTTAAATCCTATTTGAAGACTTTGATGCTTGCTGTTTTGGTCTTTGTAGCAAGGAAATCAAGGCTGTAAAACCTGAAAAAGGTGGGGGGGACCACTGCATAACTGTCCAAAAAGCTGCTGATTTCTGCTGGAATTTCAAGGATGGACACATGGCACTATCAGGGAATGAAAGAACATTCCAATCTGCATCCAAGGGTGATTAAGGGTCATATATAAGCTGGAAAATCTGAAGAGAAAAGGGAGGCTGGACAGATTGCAAGGGTTTTTGGACAGGAAACAAGGTTTTGGAGCTCAAGACTGCTGTTGGAATTTCTGTCGGGAGTCTTCCAATCCAGGATGAATTGCCTCTGTTTTTCATTCTATCTTGTATCTAATTTTGTAATTATGAGGAGCTAAACTCCATGTCTCCTAGGATAGGGTAGTAGTATAGATTAATTGTGGATGGATTAAGGACAAGTCTGATTTCCTGCATTGAATCAATTTCTGAATTCTGAAATCTATTTTGATATGAATCTATTCTTGTCATTATAAGATCCTATTTGTGTTTACTACTGAGAAGTTGTCATTTGATCTAATCTTTGTTTAGAAATGAATCAAGAACGAATGCCAAGTTCTAGAAGCAATCCCAATTAGAATTATGATTTCTTACTTTCTGAAATCTGGATTCTAAAATGCCTTTCTGATTTCTGAATTCTTAGAATCTGTTTTGTCATTGTGGAGCCCTAATTGCTTTGACAACTGAGAGGTTATCTTATGGTTCCATTCTAGTTCAGAAATGATCAAGATGCAATGACATTTCTAGGGTTCTAATCTGTAATTGCTGCTGATTTCCTAATTTCTGAATTCCTGAACTTCCTGATTTCTGATTCCTGAATTATTTGAATCTGATTGTCATTGGGGAACTTGATTAATTGAGCAACTGAGAGGTTGATTATTGGTCCCAATCTTGTTCATAAATGAATTAAGATACTTTGACATTTTTATGGTTCAAATCTGTGATTACCATTGGTTACTCCCTGATTTTAATGTTGCTGATTTTTGTTTTCCTGAATTTAAGAGAAATCTGATTGCCATTGTTAAACCCTACTTTAACCTACCACTGAGAGGTGGTCTTATGGCCTTCCTTGAGATTCAAAGATGAACCAAGGAGCAATGACAATTGCTGAATTCCCAACCTGTGATTATATGCATATTGTTTCCAATTAATAAGTGTTAGTGTGGATTTCAGTTTCATTCGAAGCCGAGAGGCTGATTTAAGGTCCTCTTGTAGTTTAGAGATAAACAAAGGAACACCAGCACTATTATTGGATTGATTTCATCCCTGCCTAGCTAATTGAAGTGATTTCCTTATTTTGTGACTGCATTTAGAAGTTATCACTTTAGATTTCGTTAAATTGTCAAAAATCAGCAAAGAACTTGAGTTGAGCTTAATGATAACTTGATTTTCAGTGGGGATCCTCTTCTAATTCAACCTGGCTAACAATTATATGACAATATATTGATTAGTTCTGGTCTAATTGAGCTGTGAGAGCAGCCATAATTAATGTTGAATCAGATTTGACAAAAAGCTGATAACTTATTCCATTCCATCCATAATTAAGTTAGATGAACTCCAACTCCTAAGAGAACCTTCCTCATTGATAATTAAACCCTTTTAGCTTCTAATCTTGCATTTATAATTCAGTTTAGATAACTCTTCAAAAACCCAAAAATAGTTATCATTTTGCCCTTCTTTAAAAATCTATTTCACTTCCCTTTAATTTCCTATTTTTGCCAGTTTAAGTAGGACTAGTCTAAATTGTAATAGGGAGTCTAGGGCTTCAAATCTCTGTGGATACGACAACTTGGGTCTACTACAACTTACCAAATATTGAAAAAATTGCACTTTTTACATAAAATCAGCAAGTTATCACTACACCCCTCATATCACTTATCAGTTATCCCCATGAAATTCAGATGAAAATCTATTCTTCTGAGTCTCCAAGATCATCTTCTACTTCCTAGTCCATGTTATTGTGGTGTGGATCAAACCCTAGTTCACCTATATGATGTTTCCTCTTTGTTGGACACCAAACCCTATCTGAAAGTTGTCAACATGTTCTCGGCATCTTACAGTACTTCAAAAATTATGAAATTTTGTAGGAAGAGCCCTATTCCATAGGATCTGGAATCTAGTTCATTGGATCTTGATGCATGCAAAATACAACATATTTTAGATTATTATTTTAGTTAATTTTTCTATAATTTGATCATGGCATGCATCATTTTTTTAGTCACTTTTAGTTTTAATTCTGGATTTATCAATTTTAATTATTAATTCTTTAAATATTTTTATTGTGGATGGATTAATTAAATTTGGATAATTATTTTCCAGGAAAAATCGAATTCATGATTATCCGATTATATTTGTTCAAGAATGGACGTTTCAGCCGATAATCTTCAACCCCAAAGACGATAAATCACCAAAGGTTATCCGTATCGGCCGAAATTCTGAAGAATTTATCCTGACAGCCGAGACCTCCAATTCAAATATATTTATCACTCGAGAACTCCAACACCGATTCAAAAGAGGTGTTACGACCGATAACTCAAATGAAATCATCATTTTGGCCGAGATATGAAGGGGTAAAGATAAACGATTTTATATTTTTTTTGAACGTAACAAGATTAAATTCCTTCCTTACGGCCGAGATTCGAAGGGAGTAAAAGGATTTATCTTTGGGCGTAAAGATAAAAGAATTTCATTTTGGTCGAGATTCAAAAAGGGTAAAGATAAAAGGATTTATCTTTTGGGCGTAATATTCAGAGAGGAAGGTTTATCCGCCGTAATCAACTCAAGTTTTATCCCGTAAATTTAAATCCAGCCGTACGATGTTAAGACTGTGATCAAATTGAAGGCCGTCCGCACCTATAAATATGTGAAGAATCCGTCATTCCAATTCATGCTCTGAAGTTCAGGTTTCTTTCACGGTGAGTCATGAGCTCTGCAGGCTACGACCAAGAGGAGAGTGGTGAGATGGCTGGAGGTTGATCGCGACCCTAATCAAGTCCGAGAGGCTGCCCGACTGTCTGCCCAATTCGAGAGCTCTATTTTATTCTTGGTGTAATTCTTCCAATTATTATTGTTATTTTGTTATTATCTCTCCAGAATTTCTAGGATGAACTCCATGTTTTTAAGATTATTATTTTAGGAGATTATTAATTGAAGGGAAATATTTGGATCCTATTTTATTTGTTTTAATCTTTTCTGATCAATTATTAATTGTGCTTATTGCTTTTATGTTAGTTAATTGGATTTCTGAATTAGGTTATACTAGTTTGTGGAGTGTTTAATTTCAGAATTCATAATACTAATTTTAATTGATTTTATCTGAAATTAATAATTGACATAAATTTGATAACTAGTGTGTGGAGAATCAAATTTGTGTGGTCTGTTAATCTATACAAGTTTGTGGAGTGGTTAATAGTCTAGGGAATCCAATTTAATGCATCTTAATTTTAATATGTTTTTGAGGGTACCAGTCGTGGAGACTTCAGTTCTTATTAAATTAAGATAGTTGTATATGATTAGATTGAGGGATGCCTGTCGTGGAGACCGCAAGATAATCATGTTAGATTACTTTAGGGAGACTCTAATCCATCTTTAAAGATTAAATTTATCTTTTATGGTTCAAATATTTATCCTGATCTATTTTCATCCTAAGGCCTAACTTCAACACCACTACATTATCTTATCTTTATTTTATTTCATAAAACCCCTTTCCAAAAATCCATGTTTTTCCTCTATTATTAATTTATAAATCCAGATATTGAATTAATAATATTCCTCGTGAGTTCGACACTCTTTACTCATTTTTACTATATTACTTGAGCGACTAGTGCACTTTCTAGCAGTTTTATTTTGCTACATCATTTTACGCATCAAGTTTATGGCGCCGTTGCTGGGGAATATTTTATTAATTAATTTCTGATTTTTTGTGAATTTTAGGAGATGTAAATAAATTATAAATAATTTTTTGTAATTCCTTGTTTGTAAATACACATTCTTTATTTTTGTTATTAGTGTAAAAAGTTAATATTTTTCTTCTTTGCAGATAAAGGTCGCAACATTTTAGATTAAAATTGTTGACTTCGGCTAGTGCTTTATGGATCTTTCGGATTTCAATGTGGACTAATGGTTTTGTCGGCTTTATGAGTTTTATGGCCGAAAACTGATCTCATGGTTTTTGCGGCCTTAAAATTTTCTGAATTCCCTTTGCGACAATTTACTTTGCGGCCGAGAATTATCTCTGAATCCAGTTTTGCGGCCGAGATGTTTTATGCCACCATTTTACTCCCGATATGGATTTTTCGGCCGTAATGAGATTTTTTGACTTTTGGATTTTTTGTTTTCGACTGAAATTTTTATTAATACCACTTTTGATACAATTTTGTTTCGAACGAAATTTGACTTTATCATTGAATTAAATTCGACTTGCGCATTGGATTGATGAAGTATTCGACTAATGCACACTCTGATTTTGCGGTCAACAAGTCTTGCGGCCAACATGTTTTTATTTTCTGACCATTCGTTTTTACGGCGTCATACGACCTTATTTCGGTCATGGATTTTTCTATCTCGGCCAATATGAATTTTACGCTTCCTCGGCCGTAATGAATCATTTGTCAAGGTTTCGTTCAATTTTTATTTCGGTCGAAACCCTAATATTTTTCTATTTTGCGGCCATAATATTTTATCCGAATGATTGTTTTACGCCATGTTGATTTGATTTTGTTTTGGCCAAAGTGGTTTATTCTATTTTGGCCGTAAGGAATCGACTTAATTCAGTTTCGACCGTAATGTTTATTTGTCCCCTTAACAGTTGGATTGCTGACACAATTTGTGTTACGACCGAGACGTGGATGGCTTTATCGATTTTACGGCCTCGCAATGAATGATTTCTGAGTTCTAAACTTTCAATTTTGCGGCCGCAAAATTTTAACTTCTATTATGCGCTTAAATATCATCCTATTTGATGCTAAAATTGTTTTAATTAGTGGCCATGAAATTCTTTTTGTTTTGCGGCTGTAGAAATTGAAATATTCTGTATGTGCACGTTTGATCAATTGCGTTTCGGCTTTATTGACCCCGTAAGAAATCTTTACACCCGCAAACTTCTAACCGACAAACTCTTATCCAAATTTTACGATCGATATTTCACTTCATCCAGATCGAATTGATTTCTCTCTCTTGTGATATGATTGTTAAGCTTGCAGCCGATAATTTAATCTCTGATAATCCATTATCTCATTTTGTTTTCTTTTTACAGCCGAGAATTGATCTCATGGTATTGCGGCCGTAAAATTCCTTTTATTATTGATATGACCTCTTTCGGCTTTAATGATTTCAAAAAAAGTTTTACGCCGCAAACGTCTTTGCTTATATTTTACGGCCGGCAAATTTAATCTGAGTTTTACGGTTGAAACTTCACGTATTCCATATGATCGAATCGTTTTGCGGCCGATAAGTTTCTGAATCCTCTTTGGACATTGGGTAAATCTCTCATGTTAATCATTTTGCGCCTTGGATTTTCGTCTCGTTAATCCTGTTGTGCATGTCTTTTGCGGCTGAGAATTATTTTCTTAATCTTGTCTTGCGGTCAACTTTGATGAATTTGTAATTTGGTTCGTAATGTTAATTCGACTTCATCTCGCCCGTGATTTAAAGACTTTTACGCCTTTACGTTGATTAACCCTTTCAACACTGTTTCATGGTTTTTACGGCCGAACGAGTGCATGATTTTTACGATTATCTATTTGATGTATTTCGGTCGAGTTAATTGACATTTGAATTGGGTTGAAGAACCTCCGTTTGCGGCCGTAATTAGGTTTCTGAAAAGTTCCTCTCGAAAATTAATTTTAATGATGAATTTTCAATTTTATCAGGCCGAAAGACTTTTTATTTGTTAAAATATTATTTCTTCGTGATCTATATTATTTGTATTTCTTTCTTCTTGTATATATTTATTTTATTTTATTCTTTTATCTTACTAAAAATTGGTTGTTGCAGGTACTATTGATCAATCACAACCAATCCTGGAATCTTTTGATAAGCGCACTAGGAGTTCAAATCTAATTTTAGAATTTGATCCTGAAATTGAAAGAACTGCTCGCCGATTAAGAAGAAATATAAGAAAAATGGCTGAACAAGCATGCAACAATCAGAGACTGGAGCAACAAAATGAACTAGTTCTGCCACAAAATAATCGGTGAGAAGATGAAGCAGAACTTTCTATGAGAGAGTATGTCTCGGCCAGATATAATGACCTAGAATCATGCATTGTGCTGCCTGAAATCAATGCAAATAATTTTGAGATCAATCCGGCAATCGTGAGGATGATACACGCATCTCAATTTGGAGGAGGATTTCATGAAGATCCTCACGATCACCTTGATAAATTTCTTGCCACTCTTAGCACTTTTAGAAATAATAATGTTTCTACTGAAGTTATTCGTTTATTATTATTTCCACAATCTTTACGTGACAAAGCTTCTACGTTTTTTAAAACTTTGCCTGCAGGATCAGTTCACTCATGGTTGGAGCTGGTAGAAAAGTTTGTTGGAAAATACTGTCCACCACAAAAAGCAGGCAAATATAGAAGAGAGCTAAGGGCATTTGTTCAAGACGATGATGAGACATTATATGAGGCCTGGGAACGATATAAGGAATTGTTAGCCAGAGTTTATGATAATAGGATTCCAAAGTGGCAAGTAATGGAAGATTTCTACCATGGATTGTGAGCTGCAGATCAAGATAAGCTCGACAAATCAGCAGGAGGGACAGCGCTGGGATCTAAACGCCCTAGTGAGATACAAGATATTATTGAAACTGTAGCCCTCAAATCAAGCCAAGAAAGGAGACCACCTCGTCGAACTCATGATGTGCATGCTACAGAAAGTAAAAATTCTTCTGAAGTAGTGACTCAGCTGGAGTCACTTAATAAAAAATTTGAGCAGATGATGTCATTAATGGCGTGCAACAACTGTGGAGGAGGACATGCGAGCAATTATTGTCCTCAAGGTAACATTTCTAATCCTGATCATATTGAAAATGCTAACTTTGTCTCCGATCCATTTTTCAAGAACAATGACTATGGTTGGAGGAATAATCAGAAGTTTCCTTACAAGTCAAATCAAGGGCAAGTTTTTGAGAAATTTCAGAATCAAGCTCATCCACAAAATTATACACTTTTGAGAAGGCAACAAGAAGCTCCTGCCCAACAATCGACTAATCCCATAGAAGAGATGATGGCTTATTGACACTATGCAAACCATGCAGAAGACAATGGAAAAAGGGCAAACAATCAAGATGCTACAATCAGGAATTTAGAAATGCAAATAGGGAAGATGGCCAATATGATGGCAGGACGTGCACCAGGGGCTCTTCCAAGCAATACAGAGAAAAATCCTAAAGAAGAGACCAAAGCTCTGACTCTTAAAAGTGGGAAACAATTGAGAAGTCTGATATCAGATCCCCCGCCAAGAGTACTTGATCATAAATAAGAAACTGAAGCATCAAAGACACAAGATCAGACCACTGAGGATATGAACTTGAAGAAAAAAGAAACTGACAATTCAAAAAATACCAGCAACATAAAGGATCTGCCCTATACATAAAAATTTCGCAAAGAACAGTTAGATAAGCAATTTTCTCGCTTTCTTGATATTCTAAAGCAATTATCTATTAACATTCTTTTTCATGAAGCTTTACAAATGATGCCGAGCTATGCTAAATTCATGAAGGATATATTATCTTCAAGAAGAAAGTTTGAAAACACTGGGAGAGTAATGTTGACATCGGAGTGTAGTGCCATTTATGATCGAGATATACCTAGAAAAATGAAAGATCCGGGAACCTTCACCATACCTTGCACTATAGAAAAATTCTTTTGTGCACAAGCTTTATAAGTTTAATGCCTTACTTTATATTTGTGCAGCTAGATTATGGAGAACTAGAAGAAACAAGCATGACTCTTCAATTTGCAGATTCTTCATGCAAGAGACCCCAAGGAATATTAAGAGATGTTTTGGTAAAAGTTGATAAATTTGTTTTTCCTGTAGATTTTATTGTTCTGGATATGAAGGCAGATGAAAAAACCCATTTCATCCTCGGGAGACCATTTCTAGCCACAGGAAATGCACTTATAGATGTTCAACAAGGGATGCTCACACTTCGCGTCAACAACGAAGACATCACTTTCAATATAAAAAATTCTCTCAAACAACCTTTTATCACTCATCCTGTTATGCTATTGATTCTTTAGAAGATGACACGACTGATGCTTTTGATGATATTGTTGCAGATTTTGTTTCAGATCCATATGCTAAGGAAGCTTTGGAAATGATGGAGGATTCTAGAGAAATTGTGGGAGAGGATAATGCGCCAATAACAATAGAGACATTCGAGGAGGAAATTGATAAATTGGATTGTCCTCCAAAATTCGAACTTAAAGAACTTCCATCTCATTTAAGATATAATTTTCTTGAAAATAACACTTACCCAGTTATCATATCTGCTAACTTGACAGATGACATGGAGAATAAACTTTTGGAAGTATTAACGCAATACAAGAAAGCAATCGCTTGGTCTATTTCAGATATCAGGGGCATCTCTCCTACCATTTGCATGCACAAGATTTTGATGGAGGACAATGCCAAGCCAATTGCTCAATATCAAAGAAGGCTCAACCCAACTTTAAGGGAAGTTGTGAAAAAAGGAGGTCATCAAACTCCTTGATGCAGGTATTATATATGCCATTTCTGATAGTTCATGGATAAGTCCTGTGCAGGTAGACCCTAAGAAAGGACGAATCATTGTGGTAAGTAACAAAAATAATGAATTGGTGCCTCAAAGAACAGTTACAGGTTGGAGAGTCTGTATAGACTATAGGAAACTTAATGATGCTACCCGAAAAGATCATTTTTCATTACCTTTTATTGACCAAATGTTGGAGCGTGTTGCATGTCATAGTTATTATTGTTTTCTAAATTGCTATTTTGGATACAATCAAATAGCAGTAGCACTTGATGATCAAGAAAAGACGACGTTCACATGTCCATATGGAATGTTTGCCAATAGAAGGATGTCGTTTGGTCTATGCAACGCTCCAGCAACATTCCAAAGATGCATGATGTCAATCTTTGCAGATATGAATGAGAAGATACTCGAAGTTTTCATGGATGATTTTACACTTTTTGGTAGCTCTTTTAATAACTGTTTGGATAACTTATCTCTAGTTTTGCAGCGATGTCAATAAATGAATTTGGTCCTTAACTAAGAGAAATGTCACTTCATGGCTAAGGAGGGTATAGTACTTGGCCACAAAATTTTAGCAAAAGGAATTGAAGTGGATAAGGCCAAGATAGATGTTATTGCGAATTTGCCTCCTCCAACCAATGTGAAGGGCATTCGAAGCTTCCTTGGGCACGCAGGATTTTATCGCCGTTTTATTAAAGATTTTTCAAAAATGGCTCAACCCTTAACTAATCTTCTTGCTAAGGACACAAAATTTAATTTTAATTCAGATTGCCTTGATGCCTTTAACCTGTTAAAAGAAATGCTAATTTCTACCCCTGTTGTTGTAGCATCAGATTGGTCTTTACCATTCGAGCTGATGTGTGACGCGATTGATGGTGCCGTAGGAGCTGTTTTGGGTCAAAGAAAAGATAAAACATTTCATGTCATATATTATGCAAGCCGAACATTGAATGCTGCCCAACTAAATTATGCAACAACAGAGAAGGAGTTTCTTGCTGTTATTTTTGCTTTTGACAAGTTTAGATCATATCTAATTTGTTCAAAAATTATTGTCTACACAGATCATGCAGCCATCAAGCACTTGATGAATAAACAAGAAGCCAAACCTAGACTAATCCGATGGATATTGCTTTTGCAAGAGTTCGATGTGGAAGTAAAAGACAAAAAAGGGATTGAGAACTTATTAGCTGACCACCTATCCCGTTTGGAGCCATCTCCAAGAGAAGTCACAGACATACTTGAAGAATTCCCAGACGAGAAACTTTTTTATATCTCTATAATTTTTCAAATTTCTGACACTACACATGGTTTGCTGATTTTGCTAATTACCTTGCAGGACATTACATTCCAAAGGGCATGACCACTCATCAAAAAAGGAAATTCTTATCTAATGTCAAGAATTATCACTGGGAAGATCCTTACCTTTTTCGATTATGTGCAGATCAAGTAATTCAAAGATGTGTTCACAAAGATGAGATTGAGAATATCCTAAGTCATTGCCATGATGGACAAGCTGGAGGTCACTTTGGACCCAATCGAACAACGGCTAAGGTACTAGAATGTGGACTATATTGGCCAACCATTTACAGAGATTCAAGAAACTACTGTAAGTATTGTGACAAATGACAAAGGACAGGTAATATTTCTTGTCGAGATGAAATGCCTCTTATAAATATTTTACAGTGTGATATTTTTTATGTTTGGGGCATTGACTTTATAGGACCATTTCCTAAATCCTTTAACAATCAATACATATTAGTGGCGGTTGATTATGTTTCCAAATGGGTAGAAGCTATAGCCACACCAACAAATGAGGCCAAGGTAGTTGTCAACTTTCTAAGAAGAAATATTTTTACTCGATTTGGAACACCTAGGACTATCATAAGTGACAATGGAACACATTTCTGTAATAAAATAATGTCAACTCTTCTTAATAGATTTGGAGTCAAACATTTTTTGAGTACACCATATCATGCCCAATCTTGTGGACAAGTGGAAATTTCAAATAGAGAGATAAAAAGGATTCTAGAGAAAATTGTAAATTCGTCTAGAAAGGATTGGCCCTTGAAATTAGATGATGCACTCTGGGCATATAGGACTGCTTTTAAAACACCCAAAGGTACCTATCCTTATAAATTAGTTTTTGGAAAAGCATGTCACCTTCCAGTGGAGCTAGAACACAGGGCTTATTGGGCAATGAAATTTTTAATTATGGATCTAAAATCATCACAATCGGAAAGGTTATTACAATTAAATGAGCTTGATGAATTTAGACACTATGCATACGAAAACAACAAGCTATATAAAGAACGCACAAAAAATTTACATGACATGCATATTAAACATAAAGAATTTTTACCTGATCAACAAGTGCTTCTTTATAATAGCAAACTCAGATTATTTCTTGGAAAACTTAAATCAAGATGGACCGGACCTTATGTTATAATTAATTATTCACCCTATGGAACTTTTGAGATTGAATCATTAGACAAAAAACAAAGACTCAAAGTGAATGGACATAGATTGAAACTTTATCATGGTGGTTCTTATTATCACAATCTTTCTATGACCACTCTCTATGATGTGTGAAATTTGAGACAAGACTAAGTCAAGCTGAAGACTATAAATCAGAACTATTTCTATCCTTTTTATTTTTAGTTAGATAGAATTAGTTTCGGTGAAAGTTTTTATTTTTAATTAGACATTTTATTATTTTTTTTGGAGTCATCTAATTAATTTATATCCGAGGGGAGAATGTCGGACATCAAGTTTGCACCCGTACTCCGATGGATTTGACCGGTCGGAAACAAAGCTGCTAATCCCCAACCTACGATTGCGGCTGATAGTAGTAGCCTTTTTATTGACCATATTAAGTACTCCTTGAGCTTAAAAAAATAGTGAAAAAAAAGAAGAATAAAGTTATGTGTAGGTACAAAAATGTTATCCGGAATCAAGGTGTGTTCGAGTAATTAGATCCGTAGGGGTTCATGCCTGGCGACCTAAGGTCAACTGCTCTGGGATCCGTCGATCGAAAGCCTGCTACATGGACCATCTTGTGGAATATGGAGAAGCACATGAGTACTGAATCATGGCTAAGTTCGAACTCTTCATTCAGAACCTTGATTGTTCGGGCAAGTAAGCTCAAGGGGTGCTTTATCACCTGGTGCCCTAAGGCCATCTGGTCTGGGAGTCATCAGTCCAAAGACCGCTACATGGACTTCCTTGTGCAATCCTGCTTGAAGATTAGAACTTTTAAAATGATTGAAAATAAAGTTGAAAAAAAAGAAAAAAACGAAAGAAAAAGAAAAATTTTTAAGCTCAATTAGTACTTATGTGTTCAATATTAATGCTATTATTTGACAGACAATTTATCTTTTTGCAAGGCTGAATTTGAGTTTGTTTAAATTTGTGTAGCATTCAGAACCTCTATGAAGTTAAGTGCATGGAAAATGATAAGATGCTGAGTAGTAGGTGTGCAGAAGAATGGTCTGAGAAAATTAGTCAATTGACAATGTGGAGGCTATGATGAAACTTTCTTGAGCCTTGCTTTGAATTTTTGCTAGAGGACAAGCAAGATTTTAAGCTTGGAGGAGTTTGATGCATGCAAAATACAACATATTTTAGATTATTATTTTAGTTAATTTTTTTGTAATTTGATCGTGGCATGCATCATTTTTAAGTCTTAATTCCGGATTTATCAATTTTAATTATTAATTCTTTGAATATTTTAATTGTGGATGGATTAATTAAATTTGGATAATTATTTTGCAGGAAAAATTGAATTCATGATTATCCGATTATATTTGTTCAAGAATGGACGTTTCAGCCGATAATCTTCAACCCCAAAGATGATAAATCATCAAAGTTTATCCGTATCGGCCGAAATTCTGAAGAATTTATTCTTACAGCCGAGATCTCCAATTCAAATATGGTTATCACCCGAGAACTCCAACACCGATTCAAAAGAGGTGTTACGCCCGATAACTCAAATGAAATCATCATTTTGGCCGAGATTAGAGAGAAAAATTGTGCTTTTGGCCTAGATATGAAGGGGTAAAGATAAACGATTTTATATTTTTTTGGGCGTAACAAGATTAAATTCCTTCCTTAGGGTCGAGATTCGAAGGGAGTAAAAGGATTTATCTTTGGGCGTAAAGGTAAAAGAATTTCGTTTTGGCCGAGATTCAAAAGGGGTACAGATAAAAAGATTTATCTTTTGGGCGTAATATTCAGAGAGGAAAGTTTATCGGCCGTAATCAACTCAAGTTTTATCCCATAAATTTAAATCCAACCGTACGATGTTAAGACCATGAGCAAATTGAAGGCCATCCGCACCTATAAATACGTGAAGAATCCGTCGTTCCAATTCGTGCTCTGAAGTTCAGGTTTCTTCCACGGTGAGTCGTGAGCTCTGTAGGCTACGACCAAAAGGAGAGAGGTGCGACGGCTAGAGGTTGATCGCGACCCTGATCAAGTCCGAGAGGCTACCCGACTGTCTGCCCAATTCGAGAGCTCTATTTTATTCTTAGTGTAATTCTTTCAATTATTATTGTTATTTTATTATTATCTCTCCAGAATTTCTAGGATGAGCTCCATGTTTTTAAGATTATTAATTAAAGGGAAATATTTGGATCCTATTTTATTTATTTTTATCTTTTTCTGATCAATTATTAGTTGTGCTTAATGCTTTTATGTTAGTTAATTGGATTTCTGAATTAGGCTATACCAGTTTGTGGAGTGTTTAATTTCAGAATTCATAATACTAATTTTAATTGATTTTATCTGAAATTAATAATTGACATAAATTTGATAACTAGTGTGTGGAGAATCAAATTTGTGTGGTCTGTTAATCTATACCAGTTTGTAGAGTGGTTAATAGTCTAGGGAATCCAATTTAATGCATCTTAATTTTAATATGTTTTTTAGGGTACCAGTCGTGGAGACTTCAGTTCTTATTAAATTATGATAGTTGTATATGATTAGATTGAGGGATGCCAGTCGTGGAGACCGCAAGATAATCATGTTAGATTACTTTAGGGGGACTCTAATCCATCTTTAAAGATTAAATTTATCTTTTATGGTTCAAATATTTATCCTGGTTTATTTTTATCCTAAGGCCTAACTTCAACACCATTACATTATGTTATCTTTATTTTTTTATTTTATTTCATAAAACCCCTTTCCAAAAATCCATATTTTTCCTCTCTTATTAATTTATAAATCTAGATATTGAATTAATAATATTCCTCGTGCGTTCGACACTCTTTATTACTTTTTACTGTATTACTTGAGCAACTAGTGCACTTGCTAGCGATTTTATTTTGCTACTTCATTTTATGCATCAGATCTGTATAAGAAAAATTATGAATCGATTATTCCGAGTCGCCCTTTCTATTTCTTGTGAGGAGTAGCCCGAATTGTAAATACTATGGTAATTTAAATACTTATCCTTAGTAAATGAAATTTATATGTCTAGAGGATGTTAAAGTCCTCTTTGTAATCCAAGTGGAATCACCTTTATAAACCGTGTATAGAGAAAGTTATGAGTTTTAAAAAAAATCTCACTCAGTCCGTTAGAACAGAAAAGTGGAAGAGAATAAAGGCAAATCTCTAGATTTTCGTGAATCATATATGACCAATAAAATTATGATATTAATATGGGATAAACCTTGGTGAGTCTGGTTTCATGGAAAATTATAATTATTTAATTATCAAAAGTATTTCAGAGGTTATAAATTTTACACCCGACACCACTCAATCTGTCAGCAAGCTAGGAAGGTGAGGAATAAAGTTATGTTGATGAAATTTGTAGAGCCCTTGTACAATAAACCTTAAATGAGAAATTTCAAGAGGATTAGGTTTAGTAAAGTCTATTCCGATACACAATTAGAATTGTGTTAATATTAGATAGTTACTAATTGCTATGCATATTAATTTAGCACCACATTGACTCCTAGTGTAATAAGGTGCACTAGAAGTAACCCATCATTGTTATAGCTCATGTTATGTCTTTGGAATGTCATTTGATATGACTATTTGTTATATATGTTCGAAAAGTGAGTGGATTACTTTTAATGCAATTATATGATATGTGTTCTAATTGATATGATATGATTAATGCATGCATTATGCATCTTATCTGTCATGCATTGCATTTCCTCTGCCTAGATGATATGTCTTATAAGGGAAATACCTCATTTTCATGGGATGATATGATATCCTACGGGATAATATATGTTCCCCGATAGGGATGATATGATATCCTACGGGACGATATGAGACCTCTAGTTAGGGATGATATGTCTTTTGCAGAAAATATACCCCATGATTTGGGATGATATGAAACCTTACGGGGTAATATGTTCCTCTGACCAGTTGGTAATATGACATATGCATTATGCACACGTGCATACATGATATGATATGATATAATACATGATATGATACATGATATGACATGATACATGATATGATATATGATATGACATGATACATGATATGATATGTGAAATGTTATATGAAGTGAAACAAATATGTGAGGCGCTATATGATATGCTAAAGATGTTATTTCATTGAGATTAGTTGATGTAGTATCCTTCATAATATGATAGTTGTTCATAAGTAATAAGATGTTAGCTTGTTTCATATAAGTTTCTCACATACAGATTAGTTTATCTGAATTGAATAGGTGGTAAAACATATGCTATGAGTTTTCAACTTACTAAGCCGTTGTTTGCTCATAATGTTGTTTTATCACTTTTCATATTAGTAAACTAATCATGTGGCCGTGCTTGGAAATTCCCTATCAGATTAGAAGAACTTTTGAAGACTTAGTCTCTTGATGTCCTTTGTGAGGATGTGTGACTCATCTTGATGTGTTATATGGTGTGTAGAAGCTAAATGTTTCAGAAACCAATTAGAATGTATGAGTTTGAATTAGAGTGTGTACTTGCTATGAGTTAAAATATGTGTGTGTGAACAATAGTGTGATAACTTTATTTCACATGTTTCTGCATATAATATGATGCTTCCGCCATAAGTATTTGATCGATCATATTATGTCGCGGCTTGCGGGTTAGACCAAAGTTTAAATCGGGGTTGTGCCAGCATCTCTTCGTGCCTTTGAAATCAATCCCACAACACGTGTCACGAGCGAGTTCTAGAGTGCGTTACACGATGGACAATGCAATGGTGACAATGATAATAAAGCATAATAGTTGTGAGTAGTGGAAAATGATGAACATAGAAAACTAGTTGATGTGGAGAATCTAGGTATACATTTATACCACTACTATGCATGTATTTTGCACTTACGACTGGTTTATCTTCATTACAAATGCATGCAGAACACCAATTGAACATATATCATGCCTTCTCCACATGAAACTTGTTCACATATCATTTTTATTCATTTGGTGCCAAGAATGCTCATGGAGATGAATGCCCGTGCAGGAAGCTGACAAAGCCGGGAGGAGGGGGTAGAGCAGGCAGAACCCACATACTAGTCTCTGCATCAAGGAAAGAGTTTTGCTTCAAGGCTATGACAAAGGTCATCGGATCAATAACAAACACCAACCTACACATGGGGACTAGCCAGCTCCTCCATACCACTAGAGTAAGGAAGCTTCCTGAACAGGGTGACCAAAACGAAAGCAAAGGGACAAAAGCTGTAATAGCTTGATGCGTATAGAATTGATAGCAAACGTTAGCAAGTGAACTAGTCGCTCAAGTAATAAAATGAATGAGTAGAGTTATCGTTCCCACGAGGACGGTTAATAACTTAGATTTTATTTTAACCTTATTAATTGAGAAATTAAGAAAATAGTTTATTTTAGATATGAATAAAAGGAAAATAACAAAAATAAGAGAAATGATCACCTGGACAAATAACGATTTGATGATTAAGGCACCTAATTATCACCACTAGAATGTAATGAATTTTCTTAACTTAAAATTAGTTGAATCAATAACAAAGTAAATTCCCAAAATTAGTTAACCAATATTTCAAGCTTTAACTATTATCTTATGAATAATTAAAATAAATCAATCCTTTTGTTTTTTAATTTAATTAGTTAAATCATAAGATGCATTCAATCGGAATTAATGTTAAGGGCTTTCTCAAGTCACCTTAATAACTACACAAATTAGGTCTCTTTCGATTTCCCTAATTGTGGCATGCAATAAATAAGTTCAATCCTAGAAACTATTATGAAAATAATCACTTCTTCTCAGATAGCAATCAAATCACAAATCATGGAATCAAAGGAAAGCATTAAACATGAAAATGCAATGCTATTAAAGATTCAAATTAGACTATATTGAGAAAGAATCCAATACATAAATAGGGTTCAGCTAGAATGACCCTAATGAAGGAATAAATATGAAAATAATAACATCAAATCTAATGAAAAAGATTGGGAAAAGTAAATGAAGACCTCTGGCATAGGCTAAGCGCGTCCTCTCTCGAGTTTCCAACAGAGGTTCATTGTTGTCCTCGCACTTCTCCTCTTTCTAGGCTTCAAAAGTATGTTCCAGGGATACTTTTCCAGGCCCTATTCTGACTCATTTTATAGGTTTTCTCGTCCCCCAAGGAAAGAAACGAAAAATATATCCAAAAAGTGGATAAAAACGGCTTTAAAATGACCTAACCGACCGCCGGCACGGCCGTGACAGAAGGCTGTCAAGGCTGAAAATAGCTAATTTTTTACTGAAAATTGTCTGTCACGGCCATGACAGAAACTATCACGGCCATGACAGTAACTTAGTCAATTTTTTGGGTGCAATATCTTTCTGTCACGGCCATGACCAGAACTGTCACGGTCATGACAGTCTTCTGAGCTGTTTTAGGTCTTCTCTTCATTTCGATGTTTTCTCATATCCTGTCATGAATAATTTCCACATATAGGTAGAAATCAAATCTAAATAAAATTATATGAAAACAAATCAAAACTCTTCCTTTCCTAAACATAAAAATATTCTAAAATGCTAATCAAATGATCTAAACTAATGCATAATTTTCTGTGCATCAAATACCCCCATGCTTAATATTTTGCTTGTCCTCAAGCAAATTTCAGATAAGGCACATGGCTCTCCATCACAAAATCAATACTTTTCTCCCATTGTTCTTTTATACGACCATCACTAGAGTATCTTTTCTCAACCAATACCCAGCCTTGTAGAATTCTTAGCATTCAAACATGTCTTTCCTGCATATCTATAAATAATATTAGTCAATCTTATAAGAGTATCAATATTGAAACACAAGTCTTTAAGGAGCTTATTTTCATACTATTATCATTTCATATTTCAGCATTAAGATTTTTTTCACTTTAAGAATTTAGTAATCCTCCATATTGCACAAAGTGGTCCATGTAACGGGCTTTCGATCGACGGATCCCAGAGCAGATGCCCTTAGGTCATCAAGCAAGTATCCCCTACGGATCTAATTACCTGGACACACTAAGGTTCCAGAGGATACTTTATACTTTTCACTTAACTGTTGGAGCTCAACTAGCTCTCTTTTCGTTTACTTTAACATTAAAATTAATTAGCATAATTATAAGCTCCAAAAAGACATAATATTTTCAATAGAGATGCAATTATAATCAACCTCTATCCGTAGAGTACATTGAATGTACAGAAATGGCTATAATAGAGTTTCTATTATTCGTATTAATAGCTACTCTAGGAGGAATGTTTTTATGTGGTGCTAACGATTTAATAACTATCTTTGTAGCTCCAGAATGTTTCAGTTTATGTTCCTACCTATTATCTGGATATAGCAAGAGAGATGTACGGTCTAATGAGGCGGACGGGTTTTTGGAGTTAGCTCACCCTCGCGGGATCGCAATCCTTTGTCCCGGTCATTGTAGCACGTGTGTCACCTAGGGCATAAGGGGCATGATGACTTGACGTCATCATGGAGGTCCATACTTCTAGTTTAGTTCAGTCAAAAAGAACTTTTGCTTTGGATCTAATACAACAACGGTTACATGATGAATATTGATTGTTCCAACCAGGTTCTATTTCCTTCATTAAATAGGATCCACTATTGTATTTAACATCATAGTAAATAATAGAGAAATTCATTATTTAAAAGCTAGTAATTCTACTTAGCAACAAACTCAATCCACATCCCAATACTCTGGTGATACCCGATAAAAAGAAATAATGATTGAATTTCATAGATTAAGCGATGTTCTGAAAATAAACTTAAAAGACAATAAAATAATAAACAATAAAATAGATTCCAAGGAAATCAGGAAACATATTTCTGAAATAATCAATTCAGGAAATGAAATCAGCAGCAATTATAGATTAGAATCCTAGAAATGTCATTGCATCTTGATCATTTCTGAACAAGAATGGAACCATAAGGTAACCTCTCAGTTGTCAAAGCAATTAGAGCTCCACAATGATGAAACAGATTCTATGAATTTAGAAATCAGAAAGGCAAAATAAGAATTCAGATTTCTGGAAACAATAAATCAGATTCCTAATTGGGATTGAATCTAGAAACTTGGCATTGGTTCTTAATTCATTTCTGAAAAAAGAGTAGATCAAATGACAACCTCTCAGTTGTAAATACAAATAGGACCTCTCAATGCAAGAACAGATTCATTGAAAATAGATTTCAGAAAATAGAAATCAGAACTGTAAATTTCAGTGCAGGAAATGAGACTTGTCCCTAATCCATCCACAATTAATCTAGACTACTACCCTATCCTAGGAGAGCTAAATCATACTAAACAGATTAGAAAACTGATACAATTCATCTTGCAATTAATTGATATGAAGGCTGTCGACAGGATTAGATTTGCAGCAACTCTTTAGCTCCTTCCCCCTTGCTTCCTGTCTAGCCATCCTCCCAATGGAGGCTCCCTCTCTTCCCTAGGGTTCTCAGCTTATATCTGCCTTTTCTCCACGCTTAGATCAGCATCAGAGTGTTCCCCTATGCCTTGATTGTGCCAAGTGTCCTCTGGACAGAAAATATCTTAGGTGACAGCTTTTTGGACAACAAAAAGTAGGTGGTCCCCCCTTGCTTTTCCAACCTTTTTCAGCTCCATGACACCTGCTAGAAGAGATGGAACACCAAACATAAAAGTCCTCAAATAGGTAATAAACAAATAAGGGTGAGGATAGCTACTAGGATCAGCTCTAGTGTCAAATAAAATTTGATGTTGTGCAGGAATGAAAACCATAAATCAGAAATGATAACATATAGAACCCGAAATGATAACTTTGCATATTTCATGGAAAATGTCCAAATATGGGTGGTTCAAAGCATTGAAGGCATCAAATGGATTAGGATGGCAAGTGAATGAGGTCAGAAATCAAATGTAGATAGGATTTCATAGGATTGATAACTTGGGTGCCAAAAATGATAACTTAATGCCATAAAAACGATAACTTGTGATAACTTTAGTTGTGGTTATCCAAATCTGATCAAATCAGAGCAGCAAGGAGATAGGAAAATAATATGATGATTGCCTAAGGTTTTTATGCAGAAATGACAGTTTTGCCCTTAAACGATAACTTGGCATTGAAAAATAATAACTTGTTCAAATGGATTGATAATTTTGCACAAGTTGAAATATGATCATCCAAATATGATTCATTCATGATGGCAATGGATTTAGGGCAAGAAAATCACTAGAAATCAGCTCAAATGAAATAATGACAACTTGGCACATTGGAATGATAAGTTACCCTAAAAATGATAACTTGGCATGGAATTGAAATATTTATGGATTTTAGCAACTCAGAACCTCTATGCACATGGAATTAGGTATAAAATGAGAAAGATCAATTAGTTATCACAATCCTTGCATTCCAAACATAATTGGCCAAAAGTTAGGTAGTTTAGGGGCTCGATATGGGTGAAATGCATTTAAAATGGGATAAAACTCTATAGTGATCAGCTAGTGATCACATTCATCTCTCATTATGCAGGAAACTTGAAATGGGCGACATTAAGCCCACTCCTCAAATTGGCAGATCAATCCATCAACATCCCACAAGGAATTCTGGAAGACATACCAATTAAAGTAGGGAATTTCTACATACCAGCTAACTTTGCAGTCCTAGACATGGATGAAGACAATCAAACTCCCATTCGTTTAGGAAGACCTTTTCTAACCACTACAGGAGCAGTAATAGACGTCAAACAAGGTCGTCTTACTTTTCAAATAGGTGATGACATGATGGAATTTAGGTTGAATTAGATTATCAACTATCCGGACATGGAGGATTTTTATCTCCAACCTGAGCATGTAGATCCCCTAATCCAGAAGGTTGCATCAATTATTCATATATCTGATCCCTTAGAAGTCTCTCTCGGGGCCCAGGAACCAACATTATGGAGTTTATGCTCGCAGCACAGATGCAACATCCATACAACCCATGGGAAACTCAATTTATTGAGTTTGTACAACACTCTACTTCGAGGAAACCACTAAAACTAGAGTTGAAGAAACTTGCTCAAAACCTCAGATATGAATTCTTAGGAGAAGACTCCACATACCCAGTGATTGTTAGCGCAAATTTAAAATCAAGCCAACTTCAATAGCTACTCGACAAGCTCAAAGCCTACAAGCATGTCAGTGGTTATACCTTGGATGATCTCAAGGGAATGAATCCTTCTATTTGCATCCACCGCATTCACATGGAAAAGGATTTCAATCCATCCATTGAAGGACAAAGAAGACTTAATCTAGCAATGAAAGAAGTTGTAAAGAAAGAAGTGATTAAACTTTTAGACGCCGGAATCATCTATCACATATCAGCCAATGGGTGAGCCCCGTGTAGGTCATCCCAAAAGATGGTGGAATGACCGTAATAAAGATTGTCTCGAACAAGCTCATCTCCACACTAATTGTCACATGATGGAAGATGTGCATTGATTTTAGGAAGCTAAACAAAGGCACTAGAAAGGATCACTTTCCCCAATCTTTCATTGATCAGATGCTAGAAAGACTGGTGAATCACTCCTTTTTCTATTATCTAAAGGATTTTTTGGATTTCATCAGATCCCTATTCACCCATATGATCAGGAAAAGACCACCTTTACATGTCCATATGGAACCTTCGCATACAGGAGAATGCCATTTGGGCTATGCAATGTTCCTGCAAGTTTCCAAAGGTACATGATGTCAATTTTTTCTGACTTTATCGAAGAAATCATGAAAGTCTTCTCAATGTATGGCACACTTTTGAAGTTTGTCTGCACAACCTCTGCAAAGTATTACAGAGATGCGCTAAAACCAATCTAGTGTTGAATTGGGAGAAATGCCACTTTATGGTACATGAAGGCGTAGTCTTATGTCACATTGTTTCAGGCAAGGGCATTGAAGTTGATAGAGCTAAGACATAAGTCATTGAAAAGTTACCCCCACCCACCAACATCAAAGGAGTTAGAAGTTTCCTTGGGCACGCCAAATTTTATCGAAGACTTTTCTCTTATTGCAAGGCCATTAACAAAACTCTTATCCAAAGAAGCAGAATTTATATTCGATGAAGACTGTCTAAAAGCTTTCAACACACTGAAAAGAGCTCTCTCGATAGCCCCAATCATCCAACTGCCCGATTGGTCTCTGCCTTTTGAAATCATGTGTGATGCCAGTGATCAAGCTATTGGAGCAGTATTAGGACAAAGGCAAGACAAGAAACAACATGCGATCTACTATGCTAGCAGAACTTTAGATGAAGCACGGATCAATTACGCCACAACAGAAAAAGAATTCCTAGCAATTGTGTTTGCAATGGATAAATTCAGATCCCACCTAGTCGGCTCTAATGTCATCGTATACATTGACCATCAAGCCGTCCGATACTTGATTTCTAGAAAAAATGCCAAACCCAAACTAATCAGATGGATCCTTTTGCGACAACAATTTGGCCTAGAAATTAAAGACAAAAAGGCAGCAGAAAACCAAGTAGCTAATCACCTCTCTCGACTCCAATTATCAGAGCAGGAAAATAATTTTGTCAATTATAGAGATATTAATGATTCTTTCCCTGATGGTCAATTGTTCTCAATTCAGGATGCACAACTTCCTTGGTTCGTGACTATGCTAACTATTTAGCTTTAGGAGTCTTACGGCTTGATCTCTCTTATCAATAGAAGAAGAAATTCTTCTCCAACATCAAACATTATTTCTGGAATGAACCAATTATTTTAAAAAATTGTGCTGACGGAATATATCAAAGGTGTATTATAGAAGAAGAACAATTTTCCATATTATAGGAGTGCCATTCATGCCCCTATGGTGGTCATGGAGGACATCAGAAGACAACCTCTAAAGTTCCCCAAATAAGTTTTTATTGGCCTACTATGTTCAGAGACGCAACTAATTTCGTGAAGTCTTGTGATGCTTGTCAGAGGGCAGAAACATAAGCAGAAGAAACGAAGCACCTCAACAGCCGATACTCAAAGTAGAAATATTTGATGCGTGGGGAGTTGACTACATGGGACCTTTCCCTCCCTTATGAGGGTACAAGTTCATACTTCTAGCAGTAGCTTATGTTTCAAAATGGATTGAAGTAGTTCCTACAATCATAGTAGATTCAAAGTCAATCATTAAGCTATTCAAAGAAACTATCTTCCCAAGATTTGGGGTGCCTAGGTTAGACATCAGCGATGGAGGCTCACATTTAATTAAAATGAAGTTTTGAAAACATATTGCTTAAATATGGAGTCAAACGCCGAGTCTCTACCGCGTATCACCCTCCGACCATTGGGCAAGCAAAAGTTTCGAATATAGAGATTAAATTGATCGTAGAGAACACAGTCTCAATAACAAGAAAAGATTGGAGCAGGAAACTCAATGAAGCATTATGGGCATACCGCACTGCATATAAGACACCGATAGGAATGACACCATTCAAGTTGATTTATGACAAGAACTATCATTTACCTGTGGAATTAGAACAAAAAGCTTTTTGGGCAATCAAAGCCTCAATTACGACTTCAATTGGCTTCTGGTAGATGATTGTTGTAGCTCAACTAGTTATACAAACTAAGGCTAGATGCTTACAACAACTCTCGCCTTCACAAAGAACGAGCAAAGAAATGGCATGATAATCACATACTGAAAAAGGACTTTAAAGAAGGAGACCAAGTTTTGTTATTCAACTCCTAATTACGACTTTTTCTAGGAAAACTGAGGACTAGATGGTCGAGACTGTTCACAGATGAAAGAGTCTATCCTCATGGAGCAGTGGATATGAAAAATGACAATTCAGAAATTTTTAAAGTCAACGGACAAAGGCTGAAACATTATAATCCCAAGACAGAAGTGTTCAAGGAAGTTTATATCTACAACCGGAATGCTAGAAATTAAAGCCATTATGTCGAGCCAACGACTTAAAAAAAGTGCTATAGGGAGGCAACCCAACAAAATAAACGGTCATCGGCCACGTCAGCATCCATATAAGGTCAAAAATATCAAAATACCACCTGAAAAATACACCTCATAGATTTAGTTGAGAATCCCAACAGAATCTAGTACCATATCTACCAATTGCCCGCCCTGTTCAATCCCACATGCCCACGCTTGCGACGCCTCGAATCCCTACACACCCACAATTTTTCCCTACATCCACTACACACCATCTCTACGATAGTCTCTCAATCCCTAATCCTTCCAAACCTTCCTCGTTGTGTCCGATGATTGCCCTAAGCCTGCCGCACCTCAAAGCCAACCGACAAAATGAAGCGTACGCGGACATCATCTGACTCCGACACCAACAGTTCTTCAAAACCTATCAGACGCCGTCTACGTTTGGATGGTCTCCTATGAAGATCTTCACATATGAGACTACTGGAAGACAGCAAAGAAGCACAACATCTGCGTAATAACCGGTATAGAAATTTCTCCTCCACCAGGTTCTTAGAAACCCTCGAACCACTCGCTTTGTTTGATGATATTAGAACCCTTCTTCGCCGGGCATGCTCACTGTCCTTTTTTATGAAACGCTGGGACCTCTATGAAGAGTTAGCAACAAAATTTGTCGAAACGGCGTTCTGCACTCACTATGACGATGATGGTGTCCCTAATGATATTGATTTTCGTCTCTATAACCAGGACTTTTCTACGACCCTTGATACCTTTGCTCGCTTCCTGAACCTCCCAAATATAGGCCACAAAACCCCTCCACTTGATTTTCCTATTTATGAGGTCTTGTATCAACTCATAGGACAACGTACAAACAACCTCCTTCAACTTGTCGGCCGCTACCTCAAAAACCCTATTTTTTGATACCTCCATATTCTTCTTACCAATACCATCCTAATCCGTCCGAATGAGATGGATCTTATTTCTGCCGACGAGCTTTTCATCATCCGGTGTCTTCTGTCCAACTCAGAGATCAACCTTGCAGTCTTTCTCATGCAAACTATACTCAAGGAATCTACTCGCAAGTATAACCCAATTCTTTGTGGCAATATTATCTCACCAATTGCTGAACATTATGTGTTCTTAGGCGACACCGACCAACCCCAGCAACCCTGCTCAATTTGGACTTTCTAACGCAAGGAGGAATCCTCCTTACGATCAATGGCCAACATTTTTGGCGATAATCTAATCCCTCAGCTCTTTTCCATCTGCCTAACCCCCAAAAATCATCCATCTTACAAGGTCGGAATTGGTGGATAAATGACATTATCCAAGTCACATGCCCAATTTCAACACTTCCTCCCCTGGCAATAGAATATATTCTATCTTCACGAGCTCCTTCTGGACCAAGAACAAATCGAAGACTATCGCCGTCTCTTCTTCTTCATCTGCACCAGATGCCTCACAAACCCCACCTCTCACCTTAGCTGCCAAACTGAACCTTATCTTAGAACAAGTGACCAAGCTAGAAGAAGCTAATGCCCGCCAACATGAAGACATCCAAGCATTGAAGGACCAACTCCATAACTTGGAACAACAAGGTCTCGCTCATTATGGCAAAATTCAAGGAATAGAACTGGTGCAAAATTCCATCCTCACTACGCTTAGTGACATTCAACAACTCACTAACCGGCTACTTGAGCTTCAACCCCCTACTCCCTCTTCCTAGCATGATCGACACTAAGGGCATTGTCGATTTCAAGCTTGGGGGAGAGGCGACATGGTACATTTCTACTCTACTCCTTTATTTTTACATTTCTACTCACAATTTCTATTTTACAATTGCAATGAATAAATTTATTGTTTTATGAAGCAACATTGATCTAGCCGTAAAGTAAGAGACATTTTTATTGCCCCATAGCCTGGGCCCTTTTGTGATTCTCTGAAGCCATGTTCAAGAACACCCTGCCAAACCGACAAAATTTGAAGCATTTCATGACTCCAATTCAATGCTCTATGTGTAGGGTTATGGATTGAAGAAAGTAACTGTGATGAAGCTTTAAAGGCTTGACGACTAATCCTATTCATGGTCAAATTTTATTTTTACCATGTCTGTTAATAATCATGCTAATGCTAATTATGTCAGTGCAGTGTCAAGCTTAGCAAAAGTGAATAAGCAAAAGTTAAAAGCAAAGAAAAGAGGGCTAGTGTGGCCCCAGAAGGTACAAAAAGGGTGTACTCCGAAACCTGGGTGAGTCTGGGTGATTAGATCCGTCGGGGTTCATGTCTGGTAACCTAAGAGCAACTGCCCTGGGATTTGCAGATCAAAAATTCGTTACACAGATCACTCAGTGCACTATGGATAGCCACATGAGTACCGAATTAATGAAAAGAAATAGGAATCAAAAGAAAGTCCATACTGCACTGGTGCACTTAGTATCGACATTCTTATTATCAGACCATCTTTTTCTTTGTGTCTATGAGCTGAATTGGGAGGAATTTAAAAATGTCTTGCTTCTAATACCTTCATTAAAGCTGGGGTATGTGGACAAGAATGTAAGGTCTAAATGACAAAAGAGTAGTTGGAAAGCAGAGTGGAGATTGAAACTTCTTATCTTGAACAATGCTTGAGGACAAGCAAAAATCTAAGCTTGGGGGAATTTGATCATCCATTATTTTACTTATGATTATTAAAGCTAAATCCGCTAGATTGATATAAAAATCTTGTTATATTTGAAACATTTCTACCTATTATCTGTAGGGTGGAGAGGAATGAGTAAAAGGAGGTTAACTACTTTTCAAATTTTAATTTCTTAACAGGGAGAAAGAAAAGGGGAAGCAGGACAGAACAAGGAGAGGAAGAAACCGAAGAGCAAAGGTGGACCAGAGAAAAGGAGAGAAATGCCTAGAAACTCAATAATTTTGTTGGAGCCTATGGCTGGCTAAAAGGAACCCTGATTGCCTTGTGATGATATTATATTGAAGCTACTGTTTTGAGTTCTCTGATGTCGTATTTTGAACCTCTAGTTTCCTATACTTTTGAAGCATTGCAATCCTCATTATCTAAGTTTATTCTCTACCAGATCGAGAGATCTATTTGTTCTCATTACCTTGTCCCATTCGAGAGAAGGGATAGGTACTTTTCATTGCAGTGCTTCAGTAGTATGATACTTGTAAATTTCTAGTGATTGAGAAGTCCATTGTTATATGTGTTGTGAGGCGAGAGTCCATAATAGTGACTAGTTGTGTTAGATTCATTATAATTGTTCGAATTAGGATAGAAGAATTGGTAATTTAAGATCGAGAGATCGGCCTCTTTTTTGTTTAGGATGAGAGATCAACTAATCAGTCATTCCTAATATAATTATTAATGGCTTATTCCCCTCTTACCTCAGAGAGAGATCTGTGAGTTGTTGGGTCAAAATTTTAATGACATATAAAATTATATTTTGATGAAACAAACCTCGAATGATGAAAGTTGAAATGTTGAAAAAGTTTAAAGAAAAATGGATAACTTTATGCACTACGCTTTGATTAAATAATTGTCACTGATCTCATTAGTTTTGGATGAATGTGGAATGTCAAATTTGTAGAGAATTCTATTAGCTTTCCATAGACTCCAATATCATCTAATTTGAATAACCGTGTAGAAAGTTATGATCATAAGAGTGCAAGTCAACCTGCCGGTCGACACAAAGAAGGCCGGTCAAGAAGATACCGGTCGACCGAATAGAAGATGCTGCGCCTGCTCCAGATGACGTCGAGCCGATACCGGTCGAGGTATTGGTCGACAGACCGATCGACCGATCAAGCATAGAAATTGAAGAAAATGCGCAATGGTCACATAGATCGGTCGACCGGTCCAGAAGTGCGGTCAATCGGCCTTCGAGTCAAATGAACAGTAACGGTCAAATTTGAAGGAGGAATTTGTGGAACAATTTCTGGACGAATTTTCCACACATTGAAGGCTATAAAAGGAGTGCCAAAGCCAGAGGCAAAGGCACCCATTCACTCAATGAAGAGAAGCTTCAAGTTGTCAAAGAGAGATCATTTATTGAAGTTTTCATTTTATAACTTTCTCATTCTTTTTCTCTTCTTCTCTTGTGAACTTAGCATTGTAAAAGAGAGAAACAGTATTGTTCAGAAAAATTAGAGAGAGCTCCTGTGTAAAAGAGGTTCAAAATCTTACCTCTTGAGCGAGAGAAATAGATTAACTTCCTAGGAGGAGAGGTTGCCTTGCCTCTCAAAGCGGAGAAAAAGGTCGTGGTGTAAAGGGCTTTCTTCCTTGCCCATTTGGAACAAAGGAAGTGCTAGTGGAATCCACGGCGGTCTCAAGGTCGAGAAGTCGGAGCGGGGACGTAGGCCAAGGTGTGGTCGAACCTCGTCAACAACCACAATGTCTTTGCATTTGACCTTCTCTCTCTCCCCCTCTAATATTGAATTTATGATATGAATTGTAAAGGTTTTAAGAATCGATTTTAAGCTTCCACGACGGTTTTTGTGAAATCAATATTTTCGGTTAAACACCAATTCACCCCCCTCTTGGTGCCCTTTGGGATCTTACAATTGATATCAAAGCGGGTTGCTCTTGTTTTCATCTTTTGGATTATCTTTTTTTTTATCTAATCGTTTTAGATCCAATCACTTTTAAGATTCAATTTTTTTAAGATTTAACAATCTTAAGAGCTATGGCATCAAGTGCATTTGTTTTTGCCGAAGGAAATGCATAAAATTTTCAATCTTGGAAAATTTGGATTCAAGCCTACATATGTTTTATTGATATAAACATGTGGGATATTGTTGAAAAATGTTATTATTTACATGAAAAATTACCTTCCGAATATGGCGAAAGACAAAAAATTTTTGAAATTGAATTGAAAAGCAAAGAATATTTTTTATTGTGCTTTGGATTCGACGAATTTTAATCGGATTTCAAATTGTGAAAGTGCAACTGAGATTCGGAATAAACTCATCATGACTTACAAAGGAACTGATAAAGTTAAAGAATCTAGATTGAATATTCTAAATCATCAATATGATTCTTTCAAGATGCATGAAAATGAAACTATAAATGATATTGTTGCTCGGTTTAATGATATTTTGAATGGCTTAGCCTCCTTGGGCGAGCCAAGATCTAACCCCCCAAAAGTGAAAAAGATTCTCAGGTCTCTCTCCTCCAAATGGCATACGAAGAGGACCATGATCGAAGAAAAGGATTTGAAGAAATTGAATTTTGATGATCTTATTGGCTCACTTTTAACCTATGAGATCTCAATCCAAGAAGATCAAGAAGAAAAAGCCCCCAAGAAGAAAACATTGGCATTGAAGGTAAATACAATAGAAGAAGATTCAAGTGAAGAGGAAGTGGATGAAAAGAAACTCGCACTCCACACAAGAAAATTAGATAAGTATATCAAATTAATTAAAAAGAAACACTAGAATGAGAAGCCAAGAAGAAAATCATACAAACATCACAAAGAAGAAAAATCTCGGAAAGATAAAAAGAAAAAACATGAAGAGTCTAGTGAAACAAGTAGTTCATCAAGCTTTTCAAATGATGAAGCATACATATGTTTGATGGCACACGACGATGAGGTAATCTCTAACCCTTCAAACTCAAATTATGGCTCATCAAACTCTTCCGAAGAAATTCTTTCTTTAGATTAAAGAGGAAAATGAAACATTAATACATGAAATTGAAAAATTAAAAGAGGAAAATAATACATATTTTTTGGAAAATGAAAAACTAAAAGACGAAATTGATAGTTTGGAAATCACTCATGGATGTGATCACTAGCTGATCATATTAAGTTTTTACTCTATTTTCCATTCATTTCACCCATATCGAGCCCTCATTTTGCATTACTTTTGGTCAATTATACATGGAATGCAATGGATTGTGATAACCAGCTGATCATCCTCATTTTACACTTAATTCCATGTGCATAGAGGTTCTGAATTGTTAAAATCCACAAAGTTATCAATTCTATGCCAAGTTATCATTTTTGGGCAAGTTATCATTCCAATGTGCAAAGTTATCATTTTTACTAATTGAGCTGATTTTTAGTTGTTATCTTGCCCTAAATCCCTTGTTATTATGAATGAATCATATTTGGATAACCATTGTTTGATTTGTGCAAAGTTATCACCCCAATACAAAAGTTATCATTCTTGGTGTCAAGTTATCATTTTGGGGGCAAAATTGTCATTTCAATGTGCAAGGTTATCATTTCTGCATAATAGCATTAGGCATTTGTTAAATTGCTATCCTAACTCCTTGTTGCTCTGATTTGATCACATTTGAACAATCAGAATTAAATTTACAACAAGTTATCACTCCATACACCAAGTTATCATTCCGGGGTTCAAGTTATCACTCTTATAAAACATTGTCCATATCTGATAATTGATCCTATCCACATGCTGGTCCAAACCCTGATTATTCTGAATTAATCATATTTGCATGATCATGACCTAATCTATACAAAATTATTACCTCCATGCAATGTTATCATTCAGGTGCAAAATTGTCATTTCTATGCAAGGATTTTATTCCTGCACAACACCAAATTTTATTTGACAATGGAGTTGATATTAATTGTTGTCCTAATCCATACTTGTTTAATTTCTATTCAAGGACCTTGATGCTTGCTGTTTTGGAGTTTCTAGCAGATGTTACAAGGCTGCAAAAGGCTGGAAAAGGTGGGGGGACCACAGATTTGCTGTCCAAAAGTTGCTGGAGTCTGCTGATATTTTCAGGACTAGGACACATGGCACAATCACACTACCATGGAATCATTCTGATATGCATCCTAGGGTGAAGAAGGACCATATAAAAGCCGAGAGGAATCCATAGGAGGAGGGGGGAACCTCCATTTGGAGGGTTGGCCATTGCAGGGTTTCTGGACCAGAAGGGAGGAGAGGAAGAGCTGAGGCAGGAGCTGAAGAAGGAAGCTATCAGATTTTTGTGGACAGATTTCTACTCTTCAGATTTTAGAATGTTTAAAAAAAACAAGGATTTCTTCTCCTATTCTGTATCAATCTTTGTAATTATGAGAAGCTAACTCCCATCTCTCCTAGGATAGGGTAGTAATCTAGTTTAGTTGTGGATGGAGTAAGAACAAACCTGATTTCCTGCACTGATATCTGATTTTTCTAATTTATGATTCTTCATCTATGAATTTATTGGATTTTGTTCTTGACATTGTGAGATCCTACTTGTATTTACAACCGAGAGGTTGTCTTATGATCCATTCTTGTTCAGAAATGAATCAAGAATCAATGACAAGTTTCTAGGTTCAATCCCAATTAGGAATCTGATTTTCTGATTTCTGAATTCTGATTTTTCTGATTTTTGATTCATGAATTGTTGAATTTGTTTATCATTGAGGGGCCCTAATTTCTTAGCAGCTGAGAAGCTAATCTTTAGGTTCCTTCTTGTTCAGAAATGAATTAAGAACCAATGATAACTTTTCTGATTTCATTTATGATATGTGCTGATTTTATCCAATGAACCAAATGTTGGTGTGGATTTCATTTCATTTGCAGCTGAGAGGCTGATTTAAAATCCCCTTGTTGTTTAGAGATAAACCAAGGAGCATTAGCATTAGGATTGGATTGAATACATTTCTGTTTGGATAATTGAGTCAACTATTTTACCATTATAAGTGTTGATAAGTTTTGGTATCAAATTGGGCCTCACTGATTTGTTAATTCTGAAAGGACTTGAACATTATCAGTAAAGTGCTAACATCTATGCTTAATGATAATTTGATATTAGTAAGGAAAACATTTCTCACTCAACTTGACTAATCATAAATATGAGAATATGAATGACTAGTCCTAATTTCATATTATTGTGACAACAACCCTTTTAAGTTGAGTCAGAATTGAATGTATTAATGAATTGTTCCATTCCATCCATAATTGAACTAGATGAACCCCAATTCCTAGGAGAACCTTCCTCATTGATAGATAATCTCTTTTAACCCTTAGTTCAGCATCTAATTTTTAGTTTATAGCAATCTCCAAAAATCCCAAAAACAGTTATCATTTTGTCACTTTTAAAAAATCTGTTTTCACTTTCCTTTCATTTCCTAAATTTGTAACTTTAGTTAGGGCTAGTCTAGATTGTTTTAGGGAGTCTTCGGCTTCAAATCACTATGGATACGACATTTGGGTCTATTACAATTGACTTGTACACTTGCAGTAGAGAGTGAGTTAGAGAGTTAAATAAAAAATTGAAAATTTTCAAATTTGACCACAAAATCGGCAAGTTATCACTACACTCCTCAATTTCACTATCAACATGTGAGGTTGTAAAACCTGCATGTTCTTTGGAAAAAGTAAAGAAAGAAAATGTCTCTTTGAAAGATGTACAAAATAAAATTATTTCTTATGCAAAGAAAAAAAATCTTAGGAATCATCCCTATAATAGAAAATCACATTTTAAATGCTTTACATGTGGATTTTATAGGCATTATGCATATCAATGCAAAATGAGAAAATCAACACAACATGGCATGATTTGTGTTCTGAAAGGAACATTGTCTAACAAATTAGGATCCAAAGAAATTTGGGTACCAAAGATTACATAATTACTTTTCAGGTGTGCCTCGCATGCAAAGTAAAGGACAAGTGGTGAAGGAACAAAGGTTATGGTAAAAATATCACTTACTTTTTTATTTCACCTAAAAATTTCAAAACTACTATTTCTTTAACAAAAAAAAATATGAATATATAAAAGATTGGTCACAGTGATAGGGGGAGCATGATTAAACATTATTTTCACATATCATGGATATCACATTGTTTTATCAAAGTTTTTATTCCATATTTTTTTATCAAAGCATGATTAAACATTATTTTCACATATCAAAGATATCACAGTTGATACCGGTCGATGTATCGATCGATAGACCGGTCAACCGATCAAGCGTAGAAATTGAAGAAAATGAGCAACGATCACATAGACCGGTCGACTAGTCCAGAAGTGCGGTCGACCGGCCTCCGAGTCAAATGAACAATAACGGTCAAATTTGAAGGAAAAATTTGTGGAATAATTTTTGGACAAATTTTTCACACATTGAAGGCTATAAAAAGAGTGCCAAAGTGATAGTGATATTGAGGGGTGTAGTGATAACTTGCTGATTTTTGGGTCAAATTTTAGATTTATCAAATTTTGATCGAACTCCCTAATTCACTCTCTACTGCAAGTATACGGGTCAATTGTAGTCTATTCAAATGTCGTATGCTCAGTGATTTGAAGCCAAAGACTCCCTAAAATAATCTAGACTAGTCCTGCTTTAAGTGGCAAAAATAGGAAAGTAAAGAGAATGAAAAAGAGATTTTTAATTGGGCAAAATGATAACTGTTTTTAGATTTTTGAAACGTTATGTAAACTGAATTATAAATGCTAAATAGAGGCTAAAAGGGTTTATCTATCAATGAGGAAGGTTCTCCTAGGAGTTGGGGTTCATCTAAATTAATTATGGATGGAATGGAACAAGTTATCAATATGTATCACTTCTAATTCAACTTGGAAATGGGCTGTATCACAGCATAATAAACCAGGACTAATTATCATATTTTCATATGATTGATTAGCTAAGTTGGATTAGAAGAGGTCCTGACTGAAATCAAATTAAAATTAAGCTCAAGATTAAATCCCTTGCTGATTTTTGGCAATTCAATGAAATCTGAAATGATAACAATCAACTTCACTTTAAAAATGAGGGAATTGTTTCAATTGACTAAACAAGAATGAAATCTATCCAATATTAGTACAAATGCTTCTTGGTTTATCTCTAAACTATAAGAGAATTTTAAATCAGCCTCTCAGCTGCAAATTGAAATGAAATCCACATTTTCACTGATAGGTTGGATAAGTTCAGCACCTAATTACATATGGAAACTCAGCACACCTCTCAGTGATTAAATGAACTCAAGGGCTTAACAATAACAACGCAGATTCCACACATTTCAGGAAATCAGCAATGGAAATTCAGGAAATCAACACCTAGCAAACATTGTAATTCAGCACATGTCACTCATTGGAATTCATATTTGCCATTGCTCTTTGGTTCATCTCTGAACAACAAAGTATCCCTAGGATTCACTTCTCAGTGATTTGATGAGATCAAGGGATTTACAATAGCAAAACGGAATACAAAGATTCAGAAAATCAGCAAAGGGAAAATCAGAAATCAGCATTCAAAAGTTTGCAATAAATCAGGGATTATAAACTTGGAAACACCATTGTCTCTTGATTCATTTCTAAACAAGAATGAAACCATAACTAACCTCTCAGTTATCAATTAAATCAGGGGTCAACAATGATAGAAACAGGTTTGACAGAATTCAGAAATCAGAAATTAGATTTGGGGGACGAAAAATAGATTTCAGAATTCAGATTTCAGATTTCTAATTGGATTAGAACCTAGAAACTTGGCATCGATTCTTGATTCATTTCTAAACAAGATTAGATCAAATTCATATGGACAGATCAAACTTCTCAGTTGTAGCTACAATCAGGACCTTACAATGTCAAGGATCAGATTCATATGGAAAGGAAATCAGAAATACAACCAGATATCATATATTAATACAGGAATTCAGATTTGTTCATTATCCATCCACAATTAAACTAGACTACTACCCTATCCTAGGAGACATGGGATTTAGCTCCTCATATTTACAAGGTTTGATACAAAATATAATGAAGAATAGAAGCTACTCATCCTGGAATGAGGGCTGTTGACAGAAATCAGCAATGCTCCAGCTCCAAACCAGCTTCACTTCCAGCTCCAATCCTTGCTTCCTTCTTGCAATGGCCAGCCTCCCTAGATTCCTCAGGATTTTCAGCTTATATATGACTTCCTTCTACCCTTAGATCAGCATCAAATTATTCTATAGCCCCTGATGTGCGCCACCTGTCCAGGTCCTGAAATTCTAGCTGCTGTGACAGCTTTTGGACAATAAAAAGTAGGTGGTCCCCCCTCCTTTTTCTCCTTTGTGCAGCCTTGTTATACCTGCTAGAAGACCCAAAACAGCAAGCATCAAAGTCTTCTAATAAGATTTAAACAAATAAGGATTATGACAGCTAGTGAAATCAGCTCAATAATCAAATGGGGTTTGGTGTTGTGCAGAATTGAAAACCTAAGTTAAAAGTGATAACTTATCAAACCCGAAAGGATAACTTTGTACATATCATGGAAAATGTTCAAATATGGGTAGTTCAGAGCATTGAAGGCATCAAAGGAGATGGCAAGTGAATGAAGTCAGAAATCAAATGTGGATAAGATTTCATAGGAATGATAACTTGGGTGCCAAAAATGATAACTTGATGCCATAAAAATGATAACTTGTCATAACTTTGGTTGTGGTTATCCAAATGTGATCAAATTTGAACAACAATGAGTTAAGACAGTGATTTAGTGATTACTTAATGCCTTTGTGCAGATTTGATAGTTTTGCATATCAAAATGATAGTTTTGCCCTTAAATGATAACTTGGCATTGGAAAATGATAACTTTTTCAAATGGATTGATAATTTTGCACAAGTAGAAATATGATCATCCAAATATGATTCATTCATGATGGCAATGGATTTAGTGGAGAATAATCACTAGAAATCAGCTCAAATAGAAGAATGATAACTTGCACACTTGGAGTGATAACTTGCCCTAGAAATGATAACTTGGCATAGAATTGACATATTAATGGATTTTAGCATTTCAGAACCTCTATGCACATGGAATTAAGTATAAAATGAGGAAGATCAGCTAGTTATCACAATCATGCATTCCAAACATAATTGGCCAAAAGTTGGGCAATTTAGTGGCTCGATATGGGTGAAATGCATCTAATATGGGATAAAAACCTATAGTGATAAACTAGTGATCACGAAGCCAGAGGCAGAGGCACTCATTCACTTATTGAAGAAAAGCTTCAAGTTGTCAAGGGGAGATTATTTCTTGAAGTTTTCATTTTATGGCTTTCTCATTCTTTCTCTCTTCTCTTCTCGTGAGCATAGAATTGTAAAAGAGAGAAATAATTTAGTTCAAAAAAATTAGAGAGAGCTCCTGTGTAAAAGAGGTTCAAAATCTTACCTCTTGAGCGAGAAAAATAGTTTAGCTTCCTAGGAGGAGTGGTTGCCTTGCCTCTCGAAGCGGAGAAAAAGGCGGTGGTGCAAAGGACTTTCTTCCTTGCCCCATTTGGAACAAAGGAAGTGCTAGTAGAATCTCCGGCGGTCTCGAGGTTGAGAAGTCGGAGCGGGGACGTAGGCCAAGGTGTGGCCGAACCTCGTCAATAACCATCGTGTCTTTGCATTTGACCTTCTCTCTCTCTCCCTCTAATATTGAATTTATGATCTGAATTGTAAAGGTTTTAAGAATCGATTTTAAGCTTCCGCGATGGATTTTGTGAAATCGATATTTTCGGTTAAACACCAAGTCACCCCCCTCTTGGTGCCCTTTGGGATCCTACACGAGTTTAGAGGAAGACTAATCGATTCGCATAGTAATTATTTCATCAATACAATAGCCTCAACTAGTTCATCACAAGGGAGTCTGCTCTTCTATATTCTAGTTTTTCCTATTAATTATTCCTTGCTGTACTTTTTTTTTCTTAATCTATTGTGACAACTTTCAAGATATAAATAGATTGATATTTGATCTAAATCAACGGGGTTACGACACTCGTGGTTCCTACTCGACCTGTGCACTTGCAATTGTTGGGTCAAAGCTTTAATGACATATAAAATTATATTTTGATGAAACAACCCTCGAAATATTAAAGTTGAAATGCTAAAAAAAAGTTTAAAGAAAAATGGATAACTTTATGCACTACGCTTTGATTAAGTAATTGTCACTGATCTTACTAGTTTTGGATGAATGCGGAGAGTTGTAGAGAATTTTGTTAGCTTTCTATAGACTCCACGATCAACTAATTTGGATAACCATGCAGAAAGTTATGATCAAAATAGTGCAGGTCGGTCAGCCTACCGGTCGACACAAAGAAGGTCGGTCGACTGAATAGAAGATGTCGGTCGACCGATAACTACTGAGCCTACTCCGAACGACGTCGAGCCGATACCGGTCGATGTATCGGTCGATCGATCAAGCACAGAAATTGAAGAAAATACGCAACGATCACATAGACCAGTCGACCGGTCCAGAAGTGCGGTCGATCGGCCTCCGAGTCAAATGAATAGTAATGATCAAATTTGAAGGAGGAATTTGTGGAATAATTTCTGGACAAATTTTCCACACATTAAAGGCTATAAAAGGAGTGCCAAAGCCAGAGGCAGAGGCACCCATTCACTCATTGAAGAAAAGCTTCAAGTTGTCAAAGGGAGATCATTTCTTGATGTTTTCATTTTATAGTTTTCTCATTCTTTCTCTCTTATCTTCTTGTGAGCATGGAATTGTAAAAGAGAGAAACACTTTTGTTCAGAAAAATTAGAGAGAGCTCCTGTGTAAAAGAGGTTCTAAATCTTACCTCTTAAGCGAGAGAAATAGATTAGCTTCATAGGAGGAGGGGTTGCCTTGCCTCTCAAAGCGGAGAAAAGGTGGTTGATGTAAAGGGATTTCTTCCTTGCCCCATTTGGAATAAAGGAAGTGACCAGTGGAATCTCTGGTGGTCTCGAGGTCGAAAAGTTGGAGCAGGGACATAGGCCAAGGTGTGACCGAACCTGGTCAACAATCACCATGTCTATTTGTGTTTGATTTTCTCTCTCTCTCTCCCCATTCATATTGTGTTTATAATCTGAATTACAAAGGTTTTAAGAATCAGTTTTGTGCTTCTTCTACGAATTTCATGAAATCGATATTTTCGGTTAAACGCCAATTCACCCTCCCCTCTTGGTGCCCTTTGGGATCCTACAATTGGTATCAGAGCGGGTTGCTCTTATTTTGATCTTTTGTATCATCTCGGATTTTAGATCTAATCATTTTATATCTAATCATTTTTAAGATTCAATCATTTGTTTTAAGATTTAACAATCTTAAGAGCTATGGCAACAAGTGCATTTGTTTTTGCCGAAGGACAATCAATCTTGGAAAATTCGGATTCAAGCTTACATATGTTCTATTGATATAAACATGTGGGATATTGTTGAAAAAGGCTGTTATTTACATGAGAAATTACCTTCCGAACATGATGAAAGGCAGAAATTTTTTTCAAAATTGGATTGGAAAGCAAAGAATATTTTTTATTATGCTTTGGATTCCACGGATTTTAATCGGATTTCAAATTGTGAAAGTGCAACTGAGATTCAGAATAAACTCATCACTACTTACAAAGGAACCGATAAAGTTAAAGAATCTATATTGAATATTCTAAATCATCAATATGATTCTTTCAAGATGCATGAAAATGAATCTATAAATGATATTGTTTCTCGGTTTAATGATATTTTGAATGGCTTAGCCTCCTTGGGCGAGCCAAGATCTAACCCTAAAAAAGTGAAAAGGATTTTCAGGTCTCTCTCCTTCAAATGGCATACGAAGAGGACGGTGTCGAAAAAAAAGATTTGAACAAATTGGATTTTGATAATCTTATTGGCTCACTTTTAACCTATGAGATCTCAATCCAAGAAGATCAAGAAGAAAAAGCCCCCAAGAAGAAAACATTGGCATTAAAGGCAAATACAATAGATTAAGATTCAAGTGATGAGGAAGTGGATGAAAACAAACTCGCACTCTACTCGAGAAAATTAGATAAGTATCTCAAGTTGGTTAAAAAGAAAGACAAGAACAAGAAGCCAACTAGAAAATCATACAAACATCACAAAGAAGAAAAATTTCGGAAAGGTAAAAAGAAAAAATATGAAGAGTCTAGTGAAACAAGTAGTTCATCAAGCTCTTCTAGTGATGAAGCATACATATGCTTAATGGCACACGACGATGATGTAATCTCTAATCCCTCAAACTCAAATTATGATTCATCAAACTCTTCTGAAGAAATTCCTTCTTTAGATGTTGATGCATGGAAAATTTTGTATTAGTTTAGGTTATTTGATTAACACTTTAGAATGTTTTTATGTTTAGAAAGGAAGAGTTTTGATTTGTTTTCATATAATTTTATTAAGATTTGATTTCTACCTAAATTTAAAAATTATTCATGATAGGATATGAGAAAACGTCGAAGAAAAGGCCTAAAACAGCTCTTGTCATGGCCGTGACAGCTTCTGTCATGAATAGAAAAATCAGTTCTTGTCTAAGTTCTTGGCCGTGACAGCAACCGTGACAGCTACCGTGACAGTTCTTGTCATGGCCGTGACAGAAAGATTCAGCATAGAAAAATCAGGCTAAGTTACTGTCACGGCCGTGACAGCTTCTGTCATGGCCGTGACAGATAAATTTCAGCAGAAAATTTGGCCAAGTATTTTTCAACTTTCTGTCTCGGCCGTGCCGGAGCCTTTCACGGCCGTGACGACGGTCTTTTATGCCGTTTTAAAGCCATTTTTATCCACTTTTTGGATATATTTTTGGTTTTTTTTCTTGAGGGACGAGAAAACCTATGAAAGGAGGCAGAAGAGGGCCTGGAGAAGCATCCCTGGAGCATACTTTTAAAGCCTACAAAGAGGAGAAGATTGAGGACAATGGCAAAGCTCTGCCGGAAACTCGAGAGAGGACGCGCTTAGCCTATGCCCGAGTTCTTCGTTTACTTTTCCCAATCTTTTACATTAGATTTGATATTGTTATTCTCAGATTTATTCTTTCATTAGGGTCATTCTAGTTGAACCCTATTTATGTATTGGATTCTTCTTGATATTAGTTTGATTTGAATCTTTAATAGCATTGCAATTTAATGTTTAATGCTTTCCTTTGATTTCATGATTTGTGATTTAATTGCTATCTGAGAAGAAGTGATTATTTTCATAATAGTTTCTAAGATTGATCTTATTTATTGCATGCCACAATTAGGGAAATCGAAAGAGACCTAATCTGTGTAGTTATTAAGGTGACTTGAGAAAGCCCTTAATATTAATTTTGATTGAATGCATCTTATGATTTAATTAAGTAAGTTAAAAACCGAAAGGATTGATTTATTTTAATTATTCATAAGATAGTAGTTAAAGCCTGAAACATTGGTTAACTAATTTTGAGAATTTACTTTGTTATCGATTCAACTAATTCTATGTTAAGAAAATTCATTATATTCTAGTGGTGATAATTTGGTGCTCTAATCATCAAATCATTATTTCTCCAGGTGATCACTTCCTTTATTTTTATTATTTTCTTTTTATTCACATCTAAAATCATATACTTTCTTAATTTCTCAATTAACAAGGTTAAAATAGAATCTAAGTTAATAACCGTTCTCGTGGGAACGATAACTCTACTCATTCATTTTATTACTTGAGCGACTAGTGCACTTGCTAAGGTTTGCTATCAATTCTACACGCATCAGATGTGAATAAAGAACTCTCCTCTCTTATAAAAAGATATTTTTCAATTAGAAAGGAAAATGAAACATTAATACATGAAATTGAAAAATTAAAAGAGGAAAATAATGCATATTGTTTGGAAAATGAATAACTAAAAAATGAAATTGATACTTTGGAAATCACGCATGCATGTGAAGTTGTAAAACTAGCACGTTCTTTAGAAAAAGTAAAGAAAGAAAATGTCTCTTTGAATGATACACAAAATAAGATTATTTCTTACGCAAAGAAAAAAAATCTTAGGAATCATCCCTATGGTAGAAAATCACATTTTAAATGCTTTACATGTGAATTTTACGGGCATTATGCATATCAATGCAAAATGAGTAAACCAATACAACATGGCATGATTTGGGTTTCGAAAGGAACATTGTCTAACAAATTAGGACTCAAAGAAATTTGGGTACCAAAGATTACATTACATTCTAGTGGTGATAATTAGGTGCTCTAATCATCAAATCATTATTTTTCCAGGTGATCATTTCCTTTATTTTTATTATTTTCTTTTTATTCACATCTAAAATCATATACTTTCTTAATTTCTCAATTAACAAGGTTAAAATAGAATCTATGTTATTAACCGTCCTCATGGGAATGATAACTCTACTCATTCATTTTATTACTTGAGCGACTAGTGCACTTGCTAACGTTTGCTATCAATTCTACACGCATCAAGTTTTTGGCGTCGTTGTCGGGGATGGTGTTTAGTAACTTTTATTTTTATTTTACTTGTTATTTGAGAGCCTTTATTTTTCTGTTAAATTCCACGCAGATTCTTTTTAGTTCGCATACTTTCATATCTCTTTATCTTCTGTGACCAGGAAATATCTTTAAATGACAACAAAATCAAAGACTATGGGAGATTATTATTTGGAAGAACAAAGAAAGATGCTTGAGGATCATAAAGCACAAATATCACAACTTGCAAATAATAGTATCCCACTCATTCCTGTGGTACAAGGAAAGTCTACAATTGAAGACATGATGTTAAAGTTTATGACAATGGCTGAAGAAAAATTTCAACTTCAAGAAAAAGCCTTTATGAAGTTGCTGGGACAAGTAGAGCAATTGGAGGCTAAGATTCAATTGAAAAATGATGTTCCTCCATCCACCCAATTAGAGTCAAATTCCAATATTGAAGAAAAGTTGTGCCAATTGATTGGAGTCATATAGAAAAGATTCATCCTACAAGATCAACTCATTAGCAATCTATAGTCACAGTTGGCACAATTGAAAGATCAACAACCACTTATTATTTCTTCTCCTCCTCAATCTCCAAAATTTAATGCTAAGTTTGATATCTTGCAGGCAAAATTTCAGACATTGGAGAAGAAAGTGGAGTTGGCTTCTCAGATTGCTTATGCCTTGGGGGATAATACCAGGAACAACACTACACCAATTATATGCCCATGTCACTTGCAGTATTTTAATCCAGGAAGAAGAAGATCGAGGAAGAATTATTATCAGAAGACATGGACTACTCAATGGAGGGTCAAGGAGACAAGTGAATATATTATGGAAGATGGACAAGTGCGAAGAAGAAATCCGCTTCCTGAAAGTCCAACAACCATCCCACCATTATCTCCAAATCATTCACTGATAGAAGGGAACACACCATCATCACCTCGGACAACATTTGTGCTTGATTTTGTGCGGTCTATCAATTTTTACCCAGCAAGGATAACTGTTAGTTTAGTACTTACAACTTAATGTATCCTAATATCTTTCTTAATTGAAGATTAACTCATCGTTTGTGATCCTAAGTTTTGTAGGACTTAAGATAGTTTGATTTACTCAGCGTAGAGGTCAATAATTTAAGTATTCCTAATGCATCTCAAGAACTGAATCTATTCATCATCATTATAATTCAGTCTTCATAGTTGTTCATATCAGTTAGTCATCCATAATCACTAGACTCAACATCAATTATTTTATTTTCTGCTATTTAATTTTCTGCATCTTTATTTTCTATTTTCATACCACAACACCCTTTTCTTCTCCTGGTAGATTATTAAGATAGATTAAATTTAACTAGTTCCTTGTGAGTTCGACACTCTATCCTCTACTTTATTATTTGATACGACTAGTGCACTTGCTATAAAATTTAACGCATCAAATTTTTAGCGCCATTGCTGGGGAATTATATTCATAATTCTTAGTCTATCTCGTATAAACTACTTTGAGAATTTTTATTTTTTTTGTTTTGCTTCACTTTTTCTTTTAGTGCCAGGAAAGGGTAGAAGAATGGGACCTATTATGGGACATACAATGCATTACAGATGTATGATCATTACGCTTCAACCGGGTTTGTGTATGCTTTTCAGGATCTATCTTTGGTACACAACTTGATTATCGACGCTCACATTATTATTCCCTCAGTGACGAAGAAGAAAACGACTAACACTCAACAAGTTGAGGGAAACAACAATGTTGTCCAGCAAGATGAGATAATAATGAGGCAACATTGTTAAAACAAAGCACTACAGGGGAGCCTCAACGAGTCCAAAATGAAGATTCATCACAAGATCTATCTACCATGCTAAAATAGATCCTATGCTGAAAAATCTCTTCACTCAACATTATCAAATTAAAAATATGGAGAGGCAAATTGACAACATTAGGCAACAAAGCAAGAGGACAAATGGTGCTATTATATCAATACTCGAATCTACATCATTACATGAGGCAACAACCAGCCTCCAGGAGATGTTTAATCATTTCATTGCAATAATCGAAGAGAAGCTCAAAGTGCAAGATGAATTAATCAACAACTTGGAGGTCCAATTAACCCAGCTTAGAAGGTAGAACATTGCTAGTGATATGTCATCTCCTCCTCCACAAAATTCAGACATTACAAATGAAATTCGAAGAGATGGAGGCTTGAATTCATACACTTGAAAAGTAAGTTGCAAAATTAATTCCTCAAGTTGCCAGCACATATGAAGAAAACATCGAGCTTATGCCCATGTCACTATCAAGAAAGATGGAGGCCACAAAGATATTATTATTCAGAAAGGTGGACAAAAAATATGACGCGTGAAAGAGACAAGTCCATACATAATTGTGGATGGACAAGTACAAAGGGGTCATGTTGTAACGCTTGAGTCAGACTTTCAAAAAAATAAAGTTGCAAATCGAATCGTAAGAGATAACACAAGGATATAAAGCCTAGTTGGATTTGGTTTTGCAACAGAACTCAAATTCTATCTCTTCCACTATCAATATGATGCCAAACCAACCTAGAATCCTATTTTCGTTCCTCACCAGCCGACCCTAATTTCCCTATTTGCCCTTCTCGCCCTCTCTCACGTTGGAAGCATCGCCGCTTGACATGAGAGCCTCCAGAGGATGCGGACGATGTGGACTCATGCTTGAACCGAGAGGAGCGGGTAAAGGAAGAAGAAGACTGCAGTAATAGTTTCTTGGATAGAAACTATAAGGTATGAAACTAGGATAGATTCATGACAGAATCTTGATTTTAGACTTGAAGCATGTTCTAGTTAGTCCCTAGTCATAGTATAATGTTGTATGATGATGCATGATGCCAGCCATCGTCGGAAATGATGATCGGAGCGCGAACTGCGCGTCTGCACAGTTTTGCATAAGAAGAACCCAACATGGGCAAGTCCTTCGTCGGACCGAGTTTGTAGGAATTTGGCTTGGATCCGCCATAGCCGACGCTCTCCGAGCTCTACAACCGGATGAACCCGGCCCGGGTTGAGGATGACTCGGCTCGAGTTTCACGCATGACGAACAGTCGGGCGTGATGGCTGCCCCAACTAGAAGACGACCCGACCTAGCCCGGTGTAACCCAAACCTTGCCGAGTTTCATGCATGACGAACAGTCGGGTTCCGACACGTATTATGTTAATTTTGTGATTTTTAATTCCTTGATTCATGTGCTTACTCTACATCTGAATGATGATGATGATTATGTCGATAATGCACCTGATTTACTATCCATGATCTTATCTTGTTATCCTGATTTAAAGTCCTTATGAGGATTTAATTAAAAGTTGTAAGATAAAAGACGAAAATCGTTAAATGGAGAGCTCTTATTTTATGATGGACTGGTGACGACTGATAGTGAAATTGAGGAGTGCAATGATAACTTGCTGATTTTGGGGTCAAATTTCAACTTTTCCAATTTTTTATTTAACTCCCTAAACTCACTCTCTACTACAAGTGCAAAGGCAAAGAAGTAGACTCAAGTGTCATATCCATAGTGATTTGAAGCCAAAGACTCCCTAAGACAATGTAGACTAACCCTACTTCAAGTGACAAAAATTGGAATTCAAGAAAAGAAGAAAACAGATTTTTAAAGAATGGCAAGTGATAACTATTTTTGGACGTTTGGAAATTTATCAAAATTGGATTATAAATGCTAAACTAAGGGCTAAAAAGGTTTATCATTTAACGAGGAAGGTTCTCCTAGGAGTTGGGGTTCATCAAATTTAATTATGGATGGAATGGAACAAGTTATCAATTTTTAGTCAAATCTGATTTAACCTTAAACATGACTGCTCACACAGCTTAATTAATCCAAAACTAATCATTATATTCTCATATAAATATGAGCTAGATTAAATCAGAGAAGGATCCCCACTGAATATCAAGTTATCATTAGCATATGCACAAGTCCCTCACTGATTTTGCCATTTCTTCTTAGATTTTGGCAATTTCAGTTTGGCACTTCAATCAAACTAGCCTTCACACATCAACAAATCAGAAATGCTATGAATTCAATCCTAATGCTAATGCTTCTTGGTTTATCTCTAAACAATAAGGGAATTTTAAATCAGCCTCTCAGCTGCAAATTGAAATGAAAACCACATTAACACCAATGGATTGGGTAAAATCAGCACACATCACACATGGAAATCCAACACATGCCATTGCTTCTTGGTCCATCTCTGGATAGCATGATAACCCTAAGTTCAGTTCTCAGTGGATGATGGAATCGGGAGTTTTACAACAGCAAGGCAGAATCCAATAGATTCAGAAAATCAGATTCTGAAAATTAGAAATTAACATTCAGAAATCAGCACTAAAATCAGCAACAATTCAGGGATTAAAATCTTAGAAATACCATTGTCTCTTGATTCATTTCTGAACAAGAATGAAACCATAAAGCAACCTCTCAGTTGTTAATTCAATTAGGGCTCCACAATGATAAGAATCGGATTTAATGAAATCAGAAATCAGAAATGGAAAACATATTTCAGAAATGAATGAATCAAATTTCTAATTGGGGATTGACCCTAGAAACTTGCCATTGGACCTTGATTTATTTATGAAAAAGGAGTAGATTAAAGCATAACCTCTCAGTTGTAAATATAAATAGGACCTCACAATGTCAAGATTAGAATCAATCAGAAATCAGAATTGCAGAAAACAAAAATTAGAATTTGATAATCAGTGTTGTTCAACTCCATCCACAACTAAACTAGATTACTATCCTATCCTAGAAGAGCTGAGATTTAGCTCATGATAGCTACAAAGTTTAATACAAAATAGAAGAGAAAATTGAGACTAAACATTCTGAAATCAGAATGTGAATCTGTCAACAGAATCAGAATTTCAGTGCAGTCTTCTTCTCCAGCTCCTCTCTCTTGCTCCTCACCCAGCAGCCCTCCAAATGGAGCCTTCTTTTTTTATTCTTCCTTCCTTCTCAGCTTTTATATGGCCTTTTGTCATCCTTGGATCAAGATCAGAATGTTCCATAGCATTTGATTTAGGCCACCTGTCTTGTGGACCTAAAAATTCCAGCAGATTCTTTTCACTTTTTGGACAGCAATGCAGTGGTCCCCCCCACCTTTTTTCAGCTGATTTCAGACCTTTTTTACATGCTAGAAAAGATAGAACACCAAACATCAAAGTCCTCAAATAGGAAATAAACAAATAAGGATGAGGACAGCCACTGATATCAATCCCCTTGTTGAAAGAAATCAGATGTTAGGCAAGAATAAAAATCAATGCATAGGAATGATAACCTTATGCCCGGACTGATAACTTTATTTATATTATGAAAATTGTCTAAATATGAGTGGTTCAAAGCATTGAAAGCATCAAATAGATTAGGATGGCAAGTGAATGAGGTCAAAAATCAAATGTGGATAAGATTTCATAGGAATGATAACTTGGGTGCCAAAAATGATAACTTGATGCCATAAAAATGATAACTTATCATAACTTTGGTTGTGGTTATCCAATGTGATGAAATCAGGGCAGCAAGGAGTTAAGACAATAATATAATGATTGCCTAAGGTTTTATGCAGAAATGACAGCCTTGCATATCGAAATGACAGTTTTGTCCTAAAACGATAACTTGACACTAAAAAACAAAAACCAATGAAATGGAGTAATAACCTTGCACAAGTTGAAATATGGTCATCCAAATATGAATAATTCATGATGGCATGGGATTTAGGGAAGAATAATCACTGGAAATCAGTTCAATTAAAATAATGATAACTTGTGCACTTGGAGTGATAACTTGCCCTACAAAATGATAACTTGGCATAGAATTGAGATATCAATGGATTTTAACATTTCAGAACCTCTATGCACATGGAATTAAGTATAAAATGAGAAAGACCAACTAGTTATCACAATCCATGCATTCCAAACATAATTGGCCAAAAGTTGGGCAATTTAGGGGCTCGATATGGGTGAAATGCATCTAAAATGGGTTAAAAACCTATAGTGATCAGCTAGTGATCAACGACCAGGTTATGGGCTAACTTTTGTCAGTTATGGACTGAATACGATCAGTTTTGGGCTGACTTTGCCAGTTATGATGATGATGATGGATGGGTTGAGGCGGGCCTACTTGTGGGTTGAAATATACCCCAAATAAGTCAAAGATGAATAATAAGAAGATGAAGAAGTTGAACACATATGAATAAAGAATCTTTCTTATGATGTCTGGCTTTTGCCATTTTTATAGTGATTTACTTATGATCTCTTATTCATATGTCACTTACATGATTCTTTACTATTATGATGACCATGATTTACTTTTCTCTTATACGATGGTATATTTTATGATTCCTATCTAGCATCATGATCTTATGACTGTCTTTATCTTACTTCAATACTGATTTGCAAAACTCATCGGGAGGTTTTTTCCCTGCATATTCTTAAATGCAGGCCGAGGTCAGAATGATGAAAGTGGCCAACGGTGATCAATCGAGTTCGTAGGTGGTTGCACATGGGTATCTTGAGTCCTTTAGATGATGGGATAGATTTTCCTTTTCCGCATATTATTTGATGTATTAGTTTCCTTTGGACTCATATGAAGTTTTTTATCAATCTTTCGCATATCAAGACATCATTTTCCTTTTATTACTTAATGATGATTAAGTCTTTCACTTTTATTGATGTTGAGTTGACCAGTCCAAATCGTATTATGGTCAATAAGATGTATATGTAAGGATGGCCCGTAATGTCCTTGAAGCATATTCTATCACGTGACGGGGTGTGATTTGGGGGTGTTACAGTTAGGTATCAGAGCCTAAAGTTAGGCCATTTTTATGCGCTAATGTATGATGTCATGGTCCATGTGCAAGTGCCACGAGTAGTCATCACGCCACCTGAAGTCAAGTAAGTCTGTTTATCTCATGAGATGTATGATGTTTCTAAATGTTATGATGTATGATGATGTAGATGACTCCACGTCGCGCTATTGCTGGTCGAAGTTGGGGTCAGAGACGACCTCGGGGTAGTGGCGGGACTTCTAACCAGCAACAAGAGGGAACGGACCATAATGAGATACAAATAAGTTGGGCTCGTGCGGTAGAGAAGGTAGTTCTCCACTAGTGCAACCCCAACCATCACGGGCACCAATAGTGCAGCCCGCACTCATATTGATACCATCGGTCTAGGTTGCACCAACTATGAGGCTATCAGCTCAACCTCCTTTTGTATAGCCTCCGCCTGTACAACCCTTTCCCGTGCAGCCAGCGCCTTTGCCGATTCCACCAACGTCCTCTAAAGACACTATTCAAGCATTTATGAAGTTGCGCCCACCATAGTATGATGATGCGGGTGAATTTGACAATGCTGAGCGATGGTTGAAGACTATGAAGGAAAAGCTACAACAAATGAACTATAGTGGAGACAAGAAGGTCCTGTTCGCCACCCGCATTTTAATTGATGATGCTTTAGACTGGTGGAGAATTGTCAGTATAAGGCCAAGACGTCATCCCTTGGGAACATTTCTGTGAAGCTTTTGAGGCATGCTATTTTCCCGAGTACTAGCGTGCGCTGAAGTAGGGGGAATTTTTAGAAATGAGTCAAGACCAAATGACAGTGGCTCAGTACCATATTCACTTTATTCATCTAGAGAGGTATAAAACTCTCAAGACGAGTGATAGACAAAAGGTAGATAATTTTTGCGAAGGCCTGAATCAGACCATCAAAGCAAACACTTTTGTAGTCCAATGTGCAAATTTGAGTTTGACGGTTGAACTAGAGACTACTATGGAAAGGAACTATGCGAGGGAATTGAAGGAAGTCAAGGTGTTAAAGGAAAGGCCTCCATGCATCCCTTTACTCAGAATCAACCTCGATGGAATGATCGCCATCAAAATCAAGGAGGACCTGATCGTAGGAACCAACGTCGGGACAATAGAGCGAGGCCATATGAGTCTTGCGATGCTAATTGCCAGCAACAACCCCAACGTCAGGTAAAGATGATGAATGTGAAGTTAAGATGTTTATGATGAAATAGATTAATACATGACCCTTTTATAGCCCCAACACTAGTAGCCCCAGCAGCCTCAGTAGCAGGTGCAGGGTGCTGGTGTCTGCCCTCGCTGCAGAAGATTCCATATTGGGAAATGTAGGATGAAGGTAGGAGTCTGCTTGCACTGTGGCCAGCAGGGACATTTCATTCGTGATTGTCCTACCAAAAATAAGGACGAACCCACCATAGCTCCACGTGATGCAAGAGGTGGGAACAATATGGTACGTGGGAGAGTCTTCTACCTAGAAGAAGATGTAGTGTCAGCTGACGCTGAGGTCATCAGAGGTACACTATCCATAGCTGGTCTCCCTACTATAGTTCTATTTGATACGGGTGCATCACACTCTTTTATATATAGAGACTGTGCTATGGCTTTAAGTTTACCATTACATGATATAAGTTGCCCTATGGAGGTGATTACTCCTACGGGAATGCTCCACTCCATGTGATACAAGGCAAGAATTTCTTCGCAGACCTCATAATAATTCTGATGACGGACTACGATGTGATTCTTGGTATGGATTGGCTATCCTACGATGATGTAGTCATCATATGTAAACAAAAGAAAGTAATCATTGGTACCCAAGGAGAACGCAAGGCTGCTATTCGAAGTACCATCGGCAAAGAAGGAAAGATCACTATATCTGCCATGAAAGCACAAAAGATGATACAAAAAGGATGCAGAAGTTTTCTATTGAGTGTGATGAAGACGGATAATCCAGCAACTCAACTACAACAATAGAATGTAGAATCTTCTAATGTCTTTTTAGAAGACATGTCCGAATTACCACCACGACGAGAGATCGATTTTCGCATTGATTTCCTCCCAGGCACTGCCCCAATCTGAAAGGCCCCGTACAGGATGGCACTGGCCGAGATGTATGAAATGAAGAAGCAAATTCAGTAACTTTTAGACAAGGGATTTATCAGGCTGGGTGTATCTCCTTGGGGTTCTCCAGTGCTCTTTTTTAAGAAGGAAGATGACTCTCTAAGACTGTGTATCGACTATAGAATGTTGAACAAGGCAAGAGTCAAGAATAAGTACCCCTACCACGAATCGACGACCTTTTTGATCAGCTATCAAATACCGTGGTATTTTCTAAGATATGACTTACACAGTGGGTACCATCAGCTTAGAGTAGTCGATGAAGATGTACAGAAGATGGCTTTCCGATCAAGGTACGATCACTATAAAATTTTAGTGATGCCTTTTGGACTAAAAAATACCCTTGCAATTTTCATGGATTTCATGAACCGAGTGTTCAGACCGTACTTGGACTAGTTTGTCATCATCTTTGTAGATGACATCCTGATTTATTAGGAAAATGCAGAACAACACAAAGAACACCTGAAGATAGTTTTGAAAAAGTTAAGACAACACAAGCTATATGGCAACCTATCGAAGTGTGAGTTCTGGCTTGGTCAGATTATGTTCCTTGGACACATAATCTCAAAGAAGGGCATTCCTATGGATCCTTCCAAGGTAGAAGCAGTATCTCACTGGCAAAGGCCAAAGCATGCCATAGAAATTAGTAGCTTCCTCGGATTGGTAGGCTATGACCGTAGGTTCATCAACAATTTTTCAAAAATTGCATCTCCCTTGATGAATCTAACGAAGAAGCGTGTGAAGTACATATGGGCACAAAAATGCGAAGACAGTTTTCAAGAACTAAAGGTCAGGCTGACCACTACACCTATGCTCACAATTCAGAAAGGTACAGATGGGTATGTGGTGTACAATGATGCTTGCGGTACAAGACTGGGATGCGTACACATGGAACATGGCAAAGCAGTCGCATATGTATCCACGCAGCTGAAGAAGCATGAGGTGAACTACTCAACACACGACCTTGAATTGGCAGCGATAGTATTCGCATTGAAGATTTGACAACACTACCTTTATGGAAAATAGTTTGAGGTATTCACCGACCACAAGATCCTCAAATATGTCTTCTCTCACCGAGACCTCAACTTGCGACAACGAAGATGGATGGAATTTTTTAAGGATTATGAGTTATCCATTAACTACCACCCTGTAAGGCGAACTCAGTTGCAGACGCACTCACCACAAGGGGGAAGGCTCATTAGCTCACATGATGATGGGTATGTATAAGATGATGAAAGAGCTAAGCTTATGGAACCCAAGTCCTAGAAGGAATGGAGCAGTACCGATGATGCACCGGATATCGTTGAATCTAATGAATAGAATTATTAAGCCTCATGCTCAAGTTACTGAGTATGCAAAAATGTTAGGAAGACGCCAGAAAGAACAAGAATATTTCAAGCTCTCAGGAGATGGTGGGATCCGATACAGAGATCCTTTGTGGGTCCTAGGTGATGAAATTCTCAAAATAGAAGTGGATGAATGCCATAAGTCTGAGTTTGCGATTCATCTAGGCAGCACCAAGATGTACAAAGATGTTCAAAGGACCTTTTGACAAAATGATATGAAGCGAGAAATTGTTGATATGTTTCAAAGTTCCTGGTCTGCCAACAGGTAAAAGTTGAACATCAGAAACCTTATGGAAAGATCACTTCTCTCGCAATTCCATAGTGGAAGTGGGAATATATCTCCATGGACATCATAAACTGCTTACCACGTTCCAAGAAGGGGCATGATGCTACATGGGTGATAGTTGATCGGTTAACGAAATCTGCACACTTCATACTCATCAAATCGAAACAATCAGTGTAGAGCCTTATGGATCTACATGTATACGAAATAATCAGACTTCATAGGATCCCCACCTCCATTGTATCAGATAGGGATCCACGATTTACAGTCAGATTCTGGAGGAGCCTACAAGACTCTTTTGGAATGAGGCTAAATTATAATACGACATTTCATCCACAAACGGACGATCAGATTGAGAGGACCGTCAAAACAGTTGAGGATATGTTAACAGCATGTGCCCTTGAATGGCGGGGCAATTGGGATGATCACCTACCACTCATTGAATTTTCATATAGCAATAGTTACCATTCTAGCATTGGCATGGCTCCCTTTGCAGCTTTATATGGGAGAGTTTGTCATTCACCTGCATACTAGAATGAGGTTGGTGAAAGAAAGTTCTTAGATGCTAAAGAGCTGAAACAAATAGAAGAATATTCAGTAAGGGTCGAATTAATACAGCAGAGGATGAAGGCAGCTCAAGCATGACAAAAGTTTAATATAGATAAAGGACAACGTGAACAAAACTTCCAGACAGGTGACCAAGTACTCCTGAAGGTTTCTCCAACCAAAGGAGTGATGAGGTTCAGTAAAAGAGAAAAACTCAGCCCAAGATATATTGGTCCTTTTGAGGTACTCGAGTTAGTTGGAGAGGGTGCCGACAGACTAGCCTTACCTCCATCCTACGGGAGAGTTCATAATGTGTTCCACATCTCAATGCTCCGAAAATATAAACATGATGATGCAAATGTTATAAGATACGAAGAACCCAATCTCAAAGATGAGTTGACCTATGAGGAGCGACCCATCTAGATTCTAGAGACCAAGGTTAAATGTCATAACAACAAGGAAGTAACACTAGTCAAGGTGGCTTGGAGTCATCACCAAGGTGACAAAGCAACGTGGGAACTCAAGTTTGAGATGCGAAAGGAATTTCCTATACTACTTGATAAGTCTTGACTTGTGACTCAATTCAAGGATGAATTTTATTTTAAGGGCTTTATGATGTAACGCCTAACACAGATTTTCAAAAAAATAAAGTTGCAAACCGAATCGGAAGAGATAAAATAAGGAAATAAAGCCTAGTTGGATTTGGTTTTCCAACAGAACTCAGATTACATCTGTTCCCCTATAAATATGATGCCAAACCAAACCAGAATCCCCTTTTCGTTCGTTACGAGCTGGCCCTAATTTTCCTATTTTTGTGTGTGCTTCTCGCCCTCACTCACATTGGAAGAATTGCCGCCTGACAGGAGAGCTGCTAGAGGACGCGGACGATGTCGGACTTGCGCCTGAACCGAGAGGAGCGGGCAGATGAAGAAGAGGAAGAGTAATAATTTCTTGAATAGAAACTACAAGGTATGGAACTACGATGGATTCGTGGTAGAATCTTGATTTTATACTTGAAGTATGTTCTAGTTAGTCCCTAGTCATAGTATAATGTTGTATGATGATACATGCTGTCGGCCATCACCGGAAAAGATGATCGGAGCATGAACTGCGCGTCCGCACAGTTATGCGCAAGAAGAACCTGGCCTGAGCAAGTCCTTCGTCGGACCGAGTTTGTAGGAACCTGGCCCAGATCCTCCATTGCCGACGCTCTCCGAGCTCAACAGCCGGATGAACCCGGCCCAGGTTGAGGATGACCTGGCCTATGTTTCACGCACGACGAATAGTGGGGTGCGACGGCTGCCCCGACTAGTAGATGACCTGACCCGGCCCAAGTGTAACTCGAACCTTGCCTGAGTTTACCCCTGATTTTTTGAGAACGCCGATTGATGAACTCGGCCCGGGTTCCAACATGCATTGTGTTAATTTTATGATTTTTAGATTCCTAATTCACGTGCTTACTCCAGATCTTAATGATGATGATGACTATGTCGATAAAGCACCTGATTTACTCTCCATGATCTTATCTTGTTATCTTGATTTAAAGTTCTTATGTAGATTTAATTAGAAGCTACAAGATAAAAGACAAAAATCATTAAATTGAGAGCTCTTATCTTATGATGGACTAGTGACGACCAAGTTATGGGTTGACTTCTATCAGTTATGGACTGACTAGGTCAATTATGGGCTGGCTCTACCCGTTATGATGATAATGATGGACGGGTTGAGGTGGGCCTCCCCGTGGGTTGTAATATATCCCAAATAAGTCAAAGATGAACACATATGAATAAAGAATCTTTCTTATGATGTCCGGCTTTTGCCATTTTCATAGTGATTTACTTATGATCTCTTATTCACATGTCACTTACATGATTCTTTACTATTATGATGATCATGATTTACTTTCCTCTTATATGATGGTATCTTTTATGATTCCTGTCTAGCATCATGATCTTATGGTTGTCTATATCTTACCTCATACTGAGGTTTATCCCCTGCATGTTCTTAAATCTAGGCCAAGGTTAGAATGATGAAGGTGACCAACGGTGATCGATCGAGCTCGTATGTGGCTGCACATGGGTATCTTGAGTCCTTTAGATGATGGGATCGATTTTCCTTTTCCGCATATTAGTTGATGTATTACTTTCCTTTGGACACATATCAAGTTCTTTATCAGTGTTCTGCATATCAAGATGTCATACTCTTTTTATTACTTAATGATAAGTAAGTCTTCCTTTTTATCGATGTTGAGTTGACCAGTCGGAGTCATATTTTGGTCAATAAGATGTATACATAAGGATAGCCTGTAGCGTCCTTGAAGTGTATTATGTCACGTGATGGGGTGTGATTTGGGAGCGTTCCACATGCACCTTCTGGAATTCCAACCAACATAATGACACCATCTCACATGCATAGTCGACCAACAAAAGAGTGGATCACTCCATCCATGTCAGCAACAAAGACCACGTCATTGCAATGGAGAACCAAGTGTCCAACTTTGAAGATCCAAGTCAATTCTTCATGTTGAACACAGAATCAGAGGAGTCGACATACGTCTCAAAAATTTGACAAAACAATGGAGGCCTAAGAGTCCAGTTCCACCTCAGGAGCATATGATGCCTTCATCATCCTCAAATCAATCATTAGCTCGTACATTATTTTAGAAGCAAGCAAAACAGTTAGATGAGCAGTGTCATTCAATCTCTACACTTCAATCAACAATGACAATTGAAGCTTCTACCAAAGGAAAAGACTTGATATTCCAAATGGATTGTGACTTCTGAGTCGATCAATCTCCACTACTACGAGTATTCACGATCACGTAAAACCTAGTGAGATATTGTTCCTTAACTACATTATTTTAATTGATAATTTCATGTTAGTCTCAGCATATGTTATGCCATAGTCGAGCTAAGGACTTTAAACTTAGAACTAATTTTTTTTCATCCTTAAACTTACAATTTAGATCTTTCGTGTAATTTAGTTTAGATTAATTTAGTTCATGTGAGATTAGTAGTTTGTTTATCTTAGTTGCTTAGTCTCTTAAGTTTTCTTCTATTATTCTTTATTATTATTTTATAGGTCTCTGCATGTAACAAGTTGAATTTTATTAAAATTTAAAATTTTTAATTTTCACATGTCACTATTCACTTCTCACGGGTGTTACACATATTTCATGGGTCGTCGTTTGTAGTTCATGAGTCTCCAATGGCATATATTTTGAACAATTGATCTTAACGGGCCGTAACATTTATGTAACTACCTGTAACATCCCACATAACACCATGTATTCTTCTTTAATGGATTGTAATTTTTATATCATGGATTTCATAGTGGAATAGATGGAACTTTTTGAGTTTCACGGGTCGTAACCTCTATCTCTTGACTCGTAACATATGTTATATTCAAATTCGTTCTATTAACTCAGTTTCTTACAAGTTGTTAATCACTAATCATGCATATCACAGTATGTACCAATTTGGTACTAAGGGACTTTGTGCTTACGGGTCATAATCATCTAATGATGACCCGTAAGTTATTGTTGAACCAGTCAATACTCCTAAACACCTCGATTTAAGACCTGATCCATGACCCGTGATGCGCCATTGCCCAAATCTATGAACATTTCATGGGTCATTAAAACCTCATAGCGCCTCGTTACTTCCTGCACTTTTCTTCTATTACTCAGTCATAGTTTTTACGAGCCGCTATCAGAATATCACGCACTTCACATGAGCTTACCTAGTTTGTTGCCAATCAAAACAAGTCATAATATCCACATCATGACCCATTAGATCATAACGGTTACTATATTTTTTTTTATTTCACGGGTGGCATCCAGACCTTATAGTGCCCTATAAGATTTAGTGTCTTACCATCACGGGCTGTAAGTTTTGAGTCACGACTTGTAATTTCATTAAGTCATAAATTTTATGGGTTGTAATCTTTATCTCACGGATGTCATAGTCCCATACATTTTGACCTTTTAATTATAACAGGTCGTGACCACTTGAACCCCTCACTTTCTCTTTCTAAGTGCAGGTCTGTGAGCAGCTCTTCACATCGACAACGATTTTTCTAGAAAGCTTTTCAGTTACTTTCTGACAATTATCCCTACGAAGGCTCCGAAAAACCTCCATTTGTCGTCCCTCGCTCCGGCAAAGCTTATATCATGGAGTATCAGCGTGATCTTCGCTGGCAGATGTCTTTACAATAACTTGCAAGTTCGATGACCTGCAACTCTCCCGCCGTCAGCCAATCTCATAGGATCACTGCCGGACACTGGCCAGTTCATCAAAACTATGAGAGGACTTCTTCTAGCATAAGCTACATTCTTCTTCTTTGGCGTCGACTTTCTCCTTATCATTCTTGCGACGGCAAATACGTAGGCCATGAAGAAGAATACTTTTCATTGGTCGTGACTTCCATCTCACGGCCCGTGTTTTGCCAAAGTCTCATCACACAACTACTGCCAAGGGCTTCAACATCTTTTTTCGGACCATGATCATCTACTAGAGGTTGTGATCGCATCATCACGACCCGTTAGCATCTGCGTTTCTTCTACATCGCCATAGCCAGGGCCATGACCTACATATCATGGTCCATTAAATCACGCAGAAGAGTTGTGACTTCTCCATAACGATCCGTGACAGTAATAACAACATTTAATAAAAGAAAAGATAAAGAACGAAAAGGAAAACAAAATTGCCTCCTCGGAATTGAAGAAAAGTAGGAAACATGCCAAAATTTCTATCGATCAAGGCCACTATGGATTCTTCATGGCTTCTTCCTACAACTTCCACATATATCAGGTTGTTTCGTTTCCTTTTCTACATCTATATTTTTCATTATCACATTTATATTCATATGAATTTGATTTCCAACACTAAGGACAGTGTCGAGTTCATGCTTGGGGGAGTTTGCAATTTCATGCATCATGTATATCTTTTTTGCAAGCATACATTCTCTTCATGTTTTAGTCACATATTTGCTTGCAGCTCATACTAAAAAAAATCAGAAAAAAAATATTTTTCATAATTGAAAATTGCACCTTATTTTCTTATCTTAGTATTTACTTGCTTCTCAAGCATTATTCAAGGACATCCTGTTAATTAATGAAATTTGAAGCATTATTATTTTATCATTTATTGCCTTTGTGTTGGGTAATTGGCTTGAAGAAAGTTGCTTAGTGAAAATAAGAATTTTTTACAACAAGTCATGTTGATGCTCTTATTTTTATATTATGTATATTAACTTGATATTAAGTACATATAAAATTGTCATCATATATAAAAGAGGGCTAGTAGCCCCATAAAGTATGAGGAGGTACGAAAAGGTGTTATCAGAACCTTGGTGAGTACTAATAAATAGATCTGTAAGAGATTCTTGCCTGATGACTTAAGGACAACTGCTCTGGGATCCGTCGGTCGACCTCGTTACATGGGCCAACTTGTGCAATTTGGAGAAGACCATGAGTACCAAATCAATGAAAAAAAAGAAGTGAAAAAAATGATGACGAAAAGTTTCTAAGCGAAGAAATATAAAGGCAATAAATGAATAAAAGCTCATGTTACACTTGTGTATTCAACATTGATATTTTTATTTTCAGGAATTATTTTTCTTATTATTCAGAGCTGAATTTGGAGGAGTTTAAAAATGTATTTCATTCAGAAATTTCACAAAGCCGGGTTATTATGGAAAGTGGTGAGACACTTAGGCGATGGATGTATAAAATTTAGTGCAAAGAAAACTAGTTGAGTGAGAAGGTGGAAGCGATGATTAACCATTTTGGTTAGAGCTTGGTTTTGAACATTGCTTGAGGACAAGCAAATATCTAAGCTTGGGAGAGTTTGATGTGTGCAAAATATAACATATAATTAGCCATGCACTTAATCAGATTTTGATTCCTTTTCATACAACATGCATCATATTCTGAAATTATTTGGTTTAATTTTATAAAAATGGAAATCTATCCAATATGTTTAATTGCACAAAAAGCAAGAGAATTGAGTTAGGAATCCATCAGCGAAAATCACGCTCAAATCGAAGTTCAAATGGATCCAGAAAGTGAAAATTAGTGGAGGCTGCCAATGCTAAAAGTTGAATATAACGGGTCGTGAGAGTTATGTAATAGCCTAGTAAATCTCCAGTTTCGCCCAAAGTTTGAAAGTTGAATATAATGGGCCATGAGAGGTCTGTAATGGCCCATTAAATGCCTAATTTCGCTCAAAAACTTACCCGAGTTACGGGCCGTGAAATCTAAGTTACGGGGCATTAAAACCACATTCTACTCCGATTTAGACACTGTTAAGGCTGTGAAATCACTGTTACGGGCCGTGAGAAGCCATATTCATGCCATTATAGGATTGTTATAAGTCATTACGAAGGCTATTTCGATATTTCTTCGACTTTTTATGGGAATTTTAAATCCAGATCGAACCCAAACTTTATCCTAAGCCTCAGGGATGACTAGAAAACATATTTACTCATATTTAAAAGAGTTTTGGATGATTTTAAAGACCTATCAAATTATATTCTGAATTTACTTATTTTAACATGATAAGACTTCGAATCAAACCGAAATTCTATGAAAACTCTTGGGACCCCTGGAGGCTATAAATAGAAGTCTTATGAGACAGAAAAACATGTGGTTGTGGTGCTTGGGTGTGGATGAGACATGGGAGCTGTACTACATTGCAGATGAAAAATTTTAGAGTTTTCAATTTTTGTTCGAGAGAATTTACGGAGCAACTCAGTGCGTGTACTCTATAGCGATCTAGAGATCATCGAAGACAAAGAATTTTGTCTTCTACCTATACTTTCTATTCTTAATTAATACTTAATAGAGATTATTAATCTTTTTGAGAAAACTGCATGAACCATTGTTAGATTTGAATTAATATAGTTATTTTAGTTTCTTTTGATTATGATTATTGTGCTTAATGCTTTTTACTGAGATTATTATATTATGAGATAAGACTACAAACCAGATCTGGGTGGTTAGTTTTAGAATTTAACCATTTTCCGCAAATCGTTCTTTAACTTGAGAGTTGAAGCAATCATAACATAAATCTGGTAACTCATCGTTTGTGCTTGATTTTGTGTGGTCTATCAGTTTTTACCCAATGAGGATATTTGTTAGTTTAGGACTTACAACTTAATTCATCTTAATATCTTTCTTAACTGAATGTGAACTCATCGTTTGTGATCCCAAGTTTTGCAAGACTTAAGATAGTTTGATTTACTGAGCGCAAAGGTCAATAATTTAAGTAATCCCAATCCGTCTCAAGAACTGAATCTACTCATCATCGTTTTAATTCAATCTTCATAGTTGTTCATGTTAGTTAATCATCCATAATCCTGACTCAACACCAATTTATTTTATTTTCCATTATTTAGTTTTCTACATCTTTATTTTGTATTTTCATAGCACAACTCCCTTTTCTTTTCCTAGTAGATTATTAAAATAGATTAGATTTAACTAGTTCCTTATGAGTTCAACACTCTACTCTCTATCTTGTTACTTGATACAACTAGTTCCCTTGCTAGCAAATTTATTTCTTACAAATTTAACGCATCAAAGTATTGTCCTTATTCTATTAAGGCGAGGGCAAGTCGATCGTAGTTGTCCTACTCTGAATGTATTTCTCTTGAACGCTCGGGTTATCACAGAGTTCTCAATTCAATTCAGAAAAGAAAGCTCGACTCATAAACTGGAGCATCGTAATCGAAAATGACAACTGTACCAGTTCTATGTATCCCTTCACATGTGTAACACATATTTCTTGTGAGTACAAGAGTGTCATAGGAATGTCGAGCATCTTCCCCATTTGGTTGATCATATATACAAGTGAAGGGGCATTCGGTCAATTTTACTCTTATCGAGATGAACTAAAGGACTCCAGTCCTATAGCATAAGTGCCTCCCTTAAGCCCTGAGCATGCATTTCTAATTGATTGATTCACACCTTCTAGATCTAGCCATCGTCTCTATGTTATTTTACATTTTGAAAATGACAAAACCATTTAGTTTTTCCATACTTTATCGTGTCGACCTTTTATTCATGATTTTAGCATTTTGTTCCATTACCGAACTAAGCCCAAAGTACCTTTCGAAGATTTCATAGACACTATTCCTTGTGGATTGAACCTCAAGCACTACAGTGATGTCTCGTACACTTGCGGATCACATTTTGATAGTGTAGAGAAATTAAAAATTTTAAAACTTCATTCAAGATATTTTATGTGTTTAAGAGTAACACACTAGTGTAAAAGGGTAAATATAAGTCTTGGAGTTGTTGGATCTAAGTTTTAGTGATATATACAATTTGATTAAATAATTAGCTATGATCCTATTACATTTTGATTAGTCATAAATATCAAAGTTGTAGAGAACTCTGTTAGCTTTTCATAGAATTAAAAATCATGTCATTTGGATAACTGTACAAAAAATTATGCTTAAAATAGTGCAGGGCGGTCGAGCAGCCGGCTGGAAAATAGGTCGACCGATCAGGAACATAGGTTGACCGGTCCAGAATATCGGTCGACCAGTCCACAGGTCGACTGATCAGTGTAGAAAATGCCCAATTTCAACTAGCAGAATGTTGAGATTGTACAGGTCGAGGTACCAGTCGACTGGTCCAAAACACAGGTCGACCAGACAGTGCAGAATTCGCCAACGGTCACATTTTTCATAAAAGAAAGTGTACCGGTCGACCGGCCTCTGAGTCAAATGAACAGTAATGGTCAAATTTGAAGGAAAAAATTGTGGAATAATTTTTGGACGACTTTTTCACTTGCAGAAGCCTATAAAAGGGGTGCCAAAGTCAGAAGAAAGTGCACTCATCCAAGTCTTGAAGAAAAACTTCACGTTATCAAAAGAAGACATTCTTCTTGAAGTTTTCATTTTTAGTTTTGTCTTCTTTCTCTCATCTTCTATTGTGAGCTTAGCTTTGTAAAAGAGAGAAACATTTTATTTAAAAAATAGAGAGAGCTCCTGTGTAAAAGAGGTTCTAAATCTTATCTCTTGAGCGAGAGAAAAAGATTAGCTTCCTAGGAGAAGAGGTCGCCTTGCCTCTCGAAGCGAAGAAAAGGTAGTTGATGTAAAGGGCCTTCTTCCTTTCCCCATTTGGAACAAAGGAAGGGATTAGTGGAATGTCTGGCGATCTCGAGATCGAGAAGTCGAAGCGGGGACGTAGACTAAAGTGTGGCCGAACCTCGTCAACAACCGCCATGTGTTTTCGTTTGATTTTCTCTCTCTCTCTCTCCCTCTTATATTGAATTTATGATCTGAATTGTAAAGGATTTAAGAATCAATTTTAATCTTCCGCAACGGTTTTTGTGAAATCGACATTTTTGAATTGAAACCAATTCACCCCCCTCTTCTTGGTGCCCTTTGGGATCCTACAATTGGTGTCAGAGTAGGTGCTCTTGTTTTAAGATCAAATCATTTTAAGTTTTAATCATTTCAAGATTTGATCACTTTGTTTTAAGATTTAACAATCTTTAGAGCTATTGCATCAAGTGGTTTTAATTTTGCCGAAGGACAATCAATTAGTCATCCTCCCCTTTTAAATGGATCAAATTTTGCATATTGGAAAATTATAATTCAAGCATATATTTGTTCTATTGATATCGACATGTGGGACATAGTTGAAAAGGATATTATGTTCATGAAAAATTACCTACTGATTCTAAAGAAAAAGAAATGATTTTTTCAAAACTCGATTGGAAAGCCGAAAATATATTTTATTGTGCTTTGGATTCAATGGAGTTTAATCGGATTTCAAGTTGTGAAACCACAATCGAGATTTGGAAAAAGCTGATCACTACTTATGAAGGAACTGACAAGTTAAAGAATCTAAACTTGATATTTTAAACCATCAATATGAATCTTTCAAAATGCATGATAATGAATCCATAAATGATATGGTAGCTCGGTTTAATGATATTTTGAATGGCTTAGCCTCATTGGGCGAGCCAAGAACTAAACCCCAAAAAGTAAAAAAGTCTCAGGTCTCTCTCCTCCAAATGGTATACGAAGAGGACCGTGATTGAAGAAAAAGATCTGAACAAATTGAATTTTGATAATCTGAAAAAATATCATTATTGGTTCACTTTTAACATATCAGATCTCAATCCAAGAAGATCAAGAAGAAAAAGCCCTCAAGAAGAAAACATTGGCATTAAAGGCAAATGCAAATGAAGAAGACTCAAGTGAAGAAGAAGTGGACGAAAAGAGACTCGCCCGCTACGCATGAAAACTTAATAAGTGTCTCAAGTTGGTGAAGAAGAAAGAAACAAAGGAGAAGCCTACCCGAAGATCATACAAAAACCACAAAGAAGAGACATCTCGAAAAGGTAAAAAGAAAAAGTGTGAAGAGTCAAGTGAAACAAGTGGCTCGTCAAGCTCTTCAAGTGATGAAGCATACTTATGTTTAATGGCACAAGATGATGAGGTAACTTTTAATCCTTCAAATAATGACTCATCGAGCTCTTCCAAAGAAAATCTTTCTTTAGATGTAAATAAAGAACTTTCCTCCCATATAAAGAGATATTACTCACTTAAAGAGGAAAATGAGAAATTACGACATGAGATTGAAAATTTAAAAGAAGAAAAGAATACATGTTTTATGGAGAATGAAAACCTAAAAAATGAAATTGAAACTTTGGAAATTACACATTCATGTGAAATTGTAAAACTAGCATGTTCTTTAGAAAAAGCAAAGAAGGAAAATGATCTTCTAAAAAATTCACAAAATACTAATAAAACTAGTTGTTATGTAAAGAAAGATAATTCTACGAAATACTTTGGACATGAAAACTCTTATTGGAAATCTAATCATTCCTACGATAGAAAATCACATATTACATGTTTTGCATGTGGATTTTATGGCCATTATGCTTATCCATGCAAAGTAAGAAAATCTGCAAAACATAGGATGATATGGATTCCAAAAGAAACTTTGACTAACAAAATTGGACCCCAAGACCAAAGTTTAAATGATTGTTTTTCAGGTGTGCCTCACATGTAAAGCAAAGGTGGACCCCAAGGTTATGGTAAAAGTATCATCTATCTTTGATTTCACTCAAAAATACAAAAATTACGATTTCTTTGAAAAGAGAGAACATCTAAAATTGGTAATAGTGATAGGGGGAGCATACTAGACTTTATTTTCACATATCATGAATATCATTATTGTATCAAAGTTTTATGCCATATTTTGATTATTAATATATATAAATAGTTTTGGCCTTCATCAAATTATTTCCATTTCGCCATTACAAAATAATCATAAATTTATGGGGAGTTATTTCTTACATACTAACTCTTTATGATGTAATATTTTACATATTTCTAATATGAAAAAAGGGAAAAATAATTTTTTTTCAAAGATGGCATGATTAAGGGGGAGTTATGTATGTTTTCCTATATGCTTCATACACAAATTATTCTTTTTGATGAAACAAAAGGGGGAGAAATGTAGGAGAAATATGATCTGAATATCACTTTATATGAAGAGTTCCTTACAATTTATACTTATGTGAATATCTATCATTGTAAGGAAAGTTGAGTGTTATGGGGAGTAAAATTGATTTTACAACTTATTTTATAACTTTTTTGCAACTTATATATTTTTCATATTTCTCGATTTGTCTTTATCAAAAAGGGGGAGATTGTTGGATCTAAGTTTTAGTGATATATAAAATTATATTTTGATGATACAAAACTCGAAAGATTAAAATTAAAATGCTGAAAAAGTTTAAAGAAAAAGGGATAACTTTATGCACTACACTTTGATTAAATAATTAACTATGATCCTATTAGATTTTAGATTAGTAATAAATATCAAATTGTAGAGAATTCTATTAGTTTTACATAGAATAAAAAATTATCACATTTGGATAACTGTGCAAAAAGTTATGCTTAAAATAGTGCAGGACGATCGAGCAGCTGGCTGGAAAATAGGTCGACCGGTCAGGAACACAGGTCGACCGTTCCAGAACACAGGTCGATCGGACAGTGCAAAATTTGCCAATGGTCACATTTTTCATAAAAGAAAGTGTACCGGTCGACTGATCCATATGTGCGATCGATCGACCTCTGAGTCAAATGAACAGTAACGGTCAAATTTGAAGGAGAAAATTATGGAATGATTTTTGGACGACTTTCTCACTTGCAGAAGCATATAAAAGGAGTGCCAAAGCTAGAAGGAAGTGCACTCATCCAAGCTTTGAAGAAAAACTTAAAGTTATCAAAAGAAGACATTCTTCTGGAAACATTATATCAAAAGTTTTCTTTTCTTTCTCTCTTCTTCTCTTGTGAGCTTAGCTTTGTAAAAGAGAGGAACATTTTATTTAAAAAATAGAGAGAGCCCCTATGTAAAAGTGGTTCTAAATCTTACCTCTTGAGCGAGAGAAAAAGATTACCTTCCTAGGAGGAGAGGTTGCCTTGCCTCTCGAAGTGGAGAAAATGTGGTTGATGTAAAGGGCTTTCTTCCTTTCCCCATTTGGAACAAAGGAAGGGATTAGTGGAATCTCTGACGGTCTCGAGGTCGAGAAGTCAGAGCGAGGATATAGGCCAAGGTGTGGCCGAACCTCGTCAACAACCACCGTATGCTTGCATTTGATTTTCTCTCTCTCTCCCTCTAATATTGAATTTATGATCTGAATTGTAAAGGATTTAAGAATCAATTTTAAGCTTCCGCAATGATTTTTGTGAAATCGATATTTTCGAATTGAACACCAATTCACCCCCCCTCTTGGTGCCCTTTGGGATCCCACAGGAGTCTCACACCCCTCATACATACCCTTGTTACGCCTAGCACGCCAATTTCATTTTACGAGGCATTCTCTACATACACAATTTATGCGAGTCAAAGTTTTTTGCAACGTTGCCGGGGAACATTAGTGTTCTTGTTCATTATTTCTGACATGCTTTGCGCCATACTCGAGACATTCATGTTGAAAACCTTGATTCATATGTTTATAATGTTTTCACACTTTTCGCATTTAGCTTTATTATTGTAACGGTTCAACTTCGTTTGGAAATAGAGTTAAAGTTCTAAGGATCTATCACCTCTTAGGATACCCAAGGTTGTAATAAGTATCTATAACTTAGATCTTTGAACCTTACTCTAAGACTCTAATCCCCAAGAGCTTTATCATTGACTATAATGGTTCAACTTCAGTTGGAAATAGAGTTAAAGTTCTAAAGATCTATCACCTCTTAGGGTACCCAAAGGTTGTAATAAGTATCTATAACCTAGAGCTTTGAACCTTACTCTAAGACTCTAATCCCCAAGAGCTTTATCGTTGATTGTAACGGTCCAAGTTCGGTTGAAAATAGAGTTAAAGTTCTAAGCATCTATCACCTCTTAGGATACTCAAAGGTTGTAATAAGTATCTATAACCTAGAGCTTTGAATCTTACTCTAAGACTTTCCACGCAGCTTTCTTTTTATTTTTTTTAGAAACTAGTTTTTGCTTTCGCTTCACTAACCCACTAACCTAATTTTTATGTCAAGTGCGAAATGAAATTCTGCAGAAACCTCCGAAGAGAAGTCTCTCATCCTGGCTTAGGACTGAACTTTGGTCCTGTCATTTGCAAAGAAGATGCAGAGCTAGGAGACGCGCTGCTCATCAAGGAGGAAGAAATTAGAATGAGAACATCGAAGCTGAGGACCCGAACGCACTCCGCCCTTTGCAAGAATTCTATATAGTATCAGCTATAGGAATTGCGATCGGATTCAAAAGACTGGATATCGCTGCGAATTACTATCAAATTAATCTAGTGATCATTTCAGTACTAGGATAGAACGCCTTCGGTGCGATGCAAACGAAGACCCGAATCAGAATTTGATCACCTTTTTGGAACTCTGTGATACTTTTAGATCCACCGATGTTACTATTGATGTTATGAGACTTCGACTATTTTCGTTCTCCTTAGGGGACAAAACCAAAGTATGGATTCGATCTGTAGCACCCGACACGATTAGAACGTGGGATCACCTGGTAACAACCTTTCTTACTAGGTTATTTCCACCAGGGAAAATTGGCGAAATGAGAAACATAATTACTTCCTTTTACTAGTATGACAAAGAGCCCTTACACGAGGCCTGGGAGGGTTACACCACAAGATCAGGTCTTGCCCACACCATGACTTTCAAAAGTGGACTATAGTGCAGACATTCTATAGCAGCTTACCCATAGAGTCAAAAGCTTGCTTAGATTCAACCGCAAGAGGGACATTCATGGCAAAGAATGCAAACGGTGGGTACGAGCTTATAAAAAAAGTTTCCCAGAATTTTAGAAACTGACTTCAGTGGCAGAGGCAATACAGAGCAAAACCATATGAGCCAGCAACACTGTCAGCATTTGGGACACCATCACCTTACGAGTCAAAGAAATTCTCAAAAAGGCCATGTTGAAAGCAAACTCATCAGCTGACGTTTTTGCTTTGGATTTAGGAGCTCCAAACCCCTACCTAATTCCCAAAGCAACCTTAGTACAATGCCAATCATGTGACCACATGTGTTTTGATTGCTTAGAGCTAAATGAAGAATTTGGAATAAATAAATTTTCTAGCAAGTGCACTGATCACTAGCTGATCATATTAGGTTTTTATTCCATTTTCCATTCATTTCACCTATATCGAGCCCTTATTTTGCCTAACTTTGGCCAATTATGCTTGGAATGCAATGGATTGTGATAACCAGATGATCATTCTCATTTTACACTTAATTTCATGTGCATAGAGGTTTTGAATTAGTTCTGGATTAAATGAGCTGTGAAAGTAGCAATTTTCAAGTTGAATCAGATTTGAATTTTAAATTTGATAACTTGTTCCATTCCATCCATAATTGAACTAGATGAACTCAAACTCCTAGGAGAACCTTCCTCATTGATAGTTAATCTCATTTAGCCCTTAGTTTAGCATTTATAATTCAGTTCAGATAACTTTTCAAAAGTCCAAAAATAGTTATCATTTTTGCCACAATTAAAAATCTATTTTCTATTATTGTTAATTTCCTATTTTTTCCACTTAAAGTAGGATTAGTCTAGATTGTCTTAGGTAGTCTTTGGCTTTAAATCACTATGGATACGACATTTGGGTCCATTACAATTGACCTGTACACTTGCAGTAGAGAGTGAGTTAGGTAGTTGAATAAAAAATTGAAAAGTCCCAAATTTGACCACAAAATCAGCAAGTTATCACTACACTCCTCAATTTCACTATCATGCACTAGTCATATCAAGAATAAAGTATAGAGTAAAATGTCGAACCCATGAGAAACTAGTTAAATCTAATGTATCTCAATAATTTACTAGGAGAAGAAAAGGTTTTTGCGATGATAATAGAAGTAAAGGTGCAGAAAATAAATGATAAACAAATAAAACAAATTGGTGTGGAGCCTTGAGATTTATGGATGATTAATGTGAAGATAGACTTATATGATCCTCTATTATAGTTGAGTTATAACAGTAAATAATGGTATCGATTCTTAAGATAGATTAGGAGTATCTAAAGTATTGACCTCTCAAGATGATTAAACCAAACTACCTTAACTTCTAATAAAACTAGTAACTACAAACGATGAGTCAATTATTAATCTTATAGAGAGTTAATAGAGTTAAGATACATTAACATGTATCTCCTACACTATTACTCACCCATAAATCTAGATAAAAAAATAGACCACACGAAATTCGGCACAAATGATGAGATATCGAACACGCGTTATGTATGTTTCAACTTAAAAGTAAAAAAATCAATTATTAAAGTAATAATAATTCCTAAAACTAATCACTCCTCTTACAGGTTTGTAATCTAATCTCAAAAATAAAATCACTTATTAAAAGGCAATGAACTCAACATGCATAATAAAAAAAACAAAATGTTTAATTAACTTAACTAATAACAAGGTTCAAATAGTTTTCCTTCTTGAAAAGAATCTAAAATCTCTGTTACAGCAAAGATGAACAATGAAAAACTAAGTAAAAGAGCATCCATGTAAAGATAGAAGAAGAACTCATAGCACAACACAAACGACGAGTTGCTACGCAAGCTTCTCCTTCGGTTGATCTTCAAATCGTGAAAATTTCTTCTCTGTAATAACGTACGAATTTCCAAGTCTCAAGCACCACAAGCAATCAACACACCTTTTTCTATCTCCTACGGCCTCTATTTAGCCTCTAGGTGTCCCAAGCGTTTTGGTAAAGTTTCGATTCGATTGGGAGTCTTCTTGTGTCAAAATAATAAAAATTCATAATAGACTTTGATTGGACTTTAAAACCATCCAAAACTTCTTCAAATTCGAGTAAATATGTTTTGTAATGATCCCTAGGACTTATGGTATGATTTGGAGTTGATTTGCAATTGAAATCCCAAGAAAAGTCGAAGAAATATCAAAATTTAGCTTCATAATGCCCCATAACAACTCCGTAAACGGCCCGTAACATAGATTTCACAGTCCATAATGGTGATTTCACGGCCCTTTCAGTGGCCAAATCAAAGTAAAAGTTGTGTTTTCACTACACGTAACATAGCTTTCATGGCCCGCAACTCGGGCACATTTCTAGCATGAAAAATGCATAACAGTTGATCAACTAGTTTCACAGCCCATTATTCATTTTAGCCTTGGTAGCCTCTACTAATTTTTACTTTCTGGCTCCGTTTGAATGTTGTTTTCTTCGATGGCTTCATAATTCAATTTTCTTCCTTTTTTCTTGAATAAAAACATATAATTTGGGTAGATTTTTATTTTTGTAAAATAAGGTCATAAATTGATGCATGCTATGTGAAAATGAATCGAAATGTGATTAAATGCATGGCTAATTATATGTTGTATTTTTTGCGTGCATCAAACTCTCCCATGCTTAGATACTTGTTTGTCCTCAAGCAATGTTCAAAACAAAACTCCATCCAAAATGATTAATTATCGCGTCCACCTTGTCACTGAACTACTCTTCTTAGCACTATATTTTATACATCGATCGCTTAAGTGTCTCACCACTTTTCATATTAACTCGGCTTTGTGAAATTTCTGAATGAAAGATATTTTTAAACTCCTCTACATTCAGCTTTAAATAATAAGAAAATAATTCTTGAAAATAAAAATATTAATGTTTATTATACGAGTGTAACATGAGCTTTTATTCATTTTTTACTATTACATTTCTTGACTTAGGAACTTTTCATCATCATTCATTTTTTTCTTCTTTTTCTTTTCATCCTTTTTTCACTGATTTGGTACTCATGTGCTTCTCCATAGTGCACAAGGTGGTCCATGTAATGGACTTTTGACCGACGGATCTCAGAGCAGTTGCCCTTAGGTCGTCAGGCAAGAATCGCCTACGGATCTAATTACCTGAACTCACCAAGGTTCCAGATAACACCTTTTCGTACTTCCTCATACTTTTGGGGTTCCACTAGCCCTCTTTTATATATGATGATAATTTTACATGTATTTATTTATTAGTAAGCTTAGCTAGACTTAAATGTTCAACAAAGATAATCATTATCAAGGTAATATATATAATATAAATATAAAAATAAGATCATGAATAGGACGTCCTCAAACATTCATAGTTTCACTAAGCTACTTTCTTCAAACCAATAACCTAACACGAATGCGTTAAATGATAAAATAATAATGCTTCAAATTTTACTAATTAACAGGATGTCCTTGAATAATGCTTGAAGAATAAGTGAATATTAAGATGTAAGAAAATAAGATGTAATTTTCAGTTATGAAAAACTATTTATTTCTGATTTTTTTTTTGTTATGAAATGCAAGAAAATATGCAAATAAAACATGAATTGAATGTATGCTTGCAATGCAATATAAAAAGATATACACGATGCATGAAATTGCAAAATACCCCAAGCTTCAACTCATCGCTGTCCCTGGTGTTGAAAATCAAACCCGTAGGAGCATATATATGATAATGAAAAATATAAACGTAGAAAAGGAAATGAAACAACTTGATTTGTCTTGAGTCGATGGATGTCAAAGTTGTAAGAAGAAGCCACAAAGAATCCTTGGTATCATTGGCCGATATAAATTTGGGTGAATTCTGAGGAGGCAATTTTGTATTCTCTTTCTTTCTTTCTCCTCTTTTCTTCTTCTTCTTCTTGTCTCTATATGCTGTTATGGTTTGTGAAGATCAAGTAACGACCCTACTACACAATATAAAAGGTCATGATCTAGAAATCAGGGCCCTTGCAATGATGATGAAGAAGATTTGCAGATAGTAATGGGTCGTGGTCGCGCGCTTATGGCCTCCAAAAGAAAGTTATGGGCTGGAGAAAGTTGATGATGGTCGTGGCCGTGACTGATACCGAAGTGAATTGAGGTAGCTGATGCCAGAAGAAGATCCCTGTCGTCAGCTCCAATGAATTAGGTGGCATCCAACAACAATATTATTCTAGCTGGTGGCAAAGATCACAATGGCGAGAGGGAAGGGTCATTGTCATTGACTGTGCTCTGCAGTTGCCCGCCGACGATGGTCACACTACTTCTCCATAGGAGAAAGTTTTCCGGATTGAGGGATGACAGATGGAAGTTTGTAGGAGCCTTCCCTGGGGTTGGTAGACACTAGAGTTCACCGGAGTTGAAGAAGGTCAATATTGCTATGCGAAGTGCTGCTGACAATGACTCACTATGAATTGTCTTCATCCTGCGTTCGCCGAATTTTCTGAAGGAGTTGACCATTGGAGGTCACCGGCGGTTCTCTGGGCAATGGGGCATGAAAGGGTAATGTCACGGATTGATGTGAATTTTAGAAGTCATGATCTCTCACAGCATCTAAATGACATTCAATTTTAAATCAACTACTCTAGAGTCCACACTACTACAATTATACAGGTCGAGTAGAAACCACGAGTGTTGTAACTCCGTTGACTCAATTGTCATGAATGGTAATAACATGAAATAAATAAAGAGAAATTGTTGAAGTAAATATTCCAATAAGCTGAGGACTCTCTTATGGTGAATCAACTACTACTGTGATGTGATCCCTAAATGAGGAGGATGATCTCTCGATTCTACTTGTAAAGACAATCTAACTCTTCCTACTCATCCCCCGATCTCTCTCGGATATGCTAGGAAGCAAGCCTATAGCAGGTACATTAGGAATGATAATCAATTGATCTCTCAACTTGATTATTAAGAGAAGTGATCTCTCGATTCTTTTGAACAATTAAATTAAGATCCAAGACAGCCAAGACCATCACCGCACAATGTGATAAGATAGACCTCTCGGTCAATTCAGAAATAGAAAGACTCGTTAAAAAGAATGCAATTGCAAATAGTTTTAATGAAACACCATCCCTTCTCTTGAATAAGATAGAGTATGATCAAAAGGAGATTAAACCATTCACAATGCAGCTTAAAACAAATCATCAGTTGTCTAATGGACACGGCTATTAAAAAGGAATCATGCCACAGTAGCAACACAATTTACACCACAAGGAATGACCAAAACTCAGATTCTTTTCTCTTTGATCTTTCTCCTCATCCCTATCCTCCCTCTGCTAGCTCCTCCCTTTTCCCCTCTTTCTCCTCTTTTCTCTCCCCTAGAATTAAAAAATAAAAAAAGTAGTTATAACCATAGGGTGTTAAAAAAGGCCAAATAATAATCAATAGTACATAATTAAACAAAGTTTTCATGCAAAGGTGGCATAGTTGACATATGGATTATTGATAAAGATGAGTAAAATAAGAGGTGATCAAACTCCCCCAAACTTAAATGTTTGCTTGTCCTCAAGCAATGTTCAAGGCAAAAGTCATTGCTTCCAACATGTTTGTTGACTACTTTTCTTAGCATTCGGATTACACAATCATCGCTTAAGTGTCTCTCCACTTTTCAAATTAACCTAGCTTAGTGAGAGTTCTAAATGTAAAACATTTTTAAACTCCAAATTTAGCTCTAAGAGATTAGAAAAATGCTTAAAAATAAAGATATCAATGTTGAATGCACAAGTGCAATATGAGCTTTTATTAATTTGTTTGCACTTTTTGTTTTTTCTCTTTACTAACCAAGTACTCATGTGATTTTCCATAGTGCGCCAGGTGGTCCATGTAGCTGGTTTTTTATCGACGGATTCAAGAGCAGTTGCCCCTAGGTCGCCAGGCATGAACCCCTACATATATAATTACTCGGACTCACGTAGGTTCCGGAATACACCCTTTTATAGCTTCTATGGCTCCACTAGCCCTTCTTTTCTTTATACTGATTTCATTTCTTTATGTAACATTTGTTGAGCTTAGCCGCATTGGAATATTCAACAAAGATATAATTATTAAGAAGCTAGCATAAAATAAAAAATTTGAGCATAAACGAGACTCGTCGTAAAAAATCTATAACTTCACTTAGCAACCTTGTTCAAACCGTAACCCAACACTAAGGTGATAAATGATAATCGTGAAACACTTCAAATTTCATAAACTAGCAGCATGTCCTTCAACATTATTTGAAAAGAAGCAAAAATTCAAATAGAAACATGCAAGTTATAGGGGAGTGAAAACATCTACTATTCTCAAATATCAATTGTTCCATATTGAGGTTGAGTTGTCGTGAAGGGAGTTGATCACTTGCTGATCACTATATGATTTTAACCCATTTTAGATGCAATTCATACATATCGAGTCTCACTTTTGCCTATTTTTGGGCCAATTATACTTGGAATGCAAACTTTGTGATAACTAGTTGATATTCCTCATTTCATACTTAATTCCATGTGCATAGAGGTTCTGAAATGCCAAAATCCATTAATATTTAAATTCTATGCCAAGTTATCATTTTGAGGACAAGTTATCATTCCTAAGTGTCAAGTTATCATTATTTTGAATGAATTTATTTTCAATGATTTTCTTGCCCTAAATCCATCATTATCATGTATAAATCATATTTGGATAGTCACATCTCAACTTGTGCAAAGTTTTAAGTCCATTTGAACAAGTTATCATTTTTCAAGTGCCAAGTTATCGTTAAAGGGCAATTCTGTCATTTCGACATGAAAAACCATTAATTCTGCACAAGGACCTTAAGCAATCATCTTATTATTGTTCTAACTCATTGCTGGTCAAATTTCATCACATTTGGATAATCAAAACTCAAGTTATGACAAGTTATCGTTTTTAAGTCATATAAGTTATCGTTTTTGGGGCACTCAAGTTATCACTTTTAGGAATCTCATTCATATTTGATTTCTGACCTCACTCACTTGTCACTCTAATCAATTTGATGCCTGAAATGCTTTGAACCACCCATATTAGGACATTTTCCAAGATTTTCATAAAGTTATCATTCCGGGCCCCTTAATTCATTAATTTTGATACAAGTTTTCATTCCTGCACAACACCTAATACCATTTGATATCTGAGCTAGCAACTATCATTATCCTAATCCTTATTTATCAAAATACCATTCAAGGGCTTTGATGCTTGCTGTTTGGGGATTTGTAGCAGGGAGAAAGGTGGCCAAAAAGTGGAAAAAGTAGGGGGGGACCATCTACTTTTTCCTGCACCAAAAAGGAATCTGCAGCTGGAATTTCAGAGGGGTGGACAGGTGGCTGCAATCAGGAGGATTAGAACATTTAGATGCTGATCAAAGGGTGGAAAGGAGTGATATATAAGCTGGATTTTTCTGGAGGAGAGGGAGGCTGGTCATTCAAGGGTTTGAAGGCAAGCAAGGCTGGATTGATTCTGGTGGAGGAGCTGCTGGCCAGGAAGCTTCAAAGAACCATGAATTGTATCTGTTTCTTATCCCATTTGATGTCAAATCTTGTAAATATGAGGAGCTAAACTCCATTTCTTCTAGGATAGGGTAGTAGTTTAGATTAGTTTTGGATGGATATGGACTGATTTGTAATCCTGCACTGAAATCAATTCTGGTTTTCAGATTTTAGAACTTTTCTGCACTGATTCATGTTATCATTAGATCCATTGTAAACCATGATTGAGATGTGTTATTTGATCTAATCACCCTTCAGAATGTATTAAGAGATAAAGTCAGATTTCTGGATTCCATTTAGTTGCAAATCTGATTTCTGAATTTGGTTTCCTGAAAATCTGATTTCCTATTTTTTCTGAATCTAATTTCCTGAACTGCAGAATCTGTTTGTTACTCTCAACCTGATTAATTGTGTCTTTGGAATGTTGGTATTGTCCCTATCTTGTTCAGAAATGAATCAAGATTGTTTAGGCAATCATTTGACTCAAACCAGATTTTCCATTAATTCCTGAACAGAAATCAGAAATCTGATTTTTCTGGTTTTACATTTCTGAAATCTGAAGTGTTATAAATTTGATCTTGTCATTTGAAGACCCTATTTGTATTTATAACTGAGAAGTTATCATTTGGTCTAACCCTTGTTCAGAAATGAATCAAGAATCAATGCCAAGTTCTAGATACAAACCCAATTAGAATTCTGATTTTTACTTTCTGAAATCTGATTTTTTCTGAAATCTGAATTCTGATTTTCTTGGACTGTTTGAATCTGATTGTCATTGGGGATTGAATTAATTGAACAACTGAGAGGTTAACATCTATCCCAATCTTGTTCAGAAATGAATTGAGAAGCTTTGACATTCCTATGATTCAAATCTGATTTGGTTTTTCCTGATTTGAATGAGTTGAATGAGTTGCTGATTTCTGGTTTCTTGAAATTCCTGAAATCTGATTTCCTGGGTTTTTGGATCTGATTGTCATCAAGGATTGGATAATTGAATAGTTGAGAGGCTAATATATGCCCTGATCTTATTCAGAAATGAATCAAGATCATTGACAATTCAGAATTCAAATCTGAATTTTTTTCAAAATCTGATTTCTTAGTTTGATTCTAAATTCTATTTTTTGATTGTTTGGAATCTGAATTGCCAATTGTTAATCCCTATTTTATTCAAATCACTGAGAGGTGTACTCTAGGAATCCCTTGTAGTCCAGAGATGGGTCGAGGGGCATTTGACAAACTTGAATTACATCAATCCACATTGCTGATTTTTTCAGAAATGCTGATTTCTGTTTTCTCATTTTTCTAACTTCTGATTTCCATTGTCAACCCTCATATTAATCCACTACTGAGAGGTAGTCTTAAGGGCTTCTTTGAGATCCAGAGATGAGCCAAGGAGCAATGGGAATTATGAACTCATGTGGCCATATGGTTTGCATTTCCAATTGAGTGTGTTTGTGTGGATTCCAATTTATTTTGCAACCGAGAGGTTGACTTTGAATCCCCCTTGAATTCAGAGATGAATCATGGAACACAAGCACCATTATTGAGTATATTTTATCCTGGTTTGGTTGATTGGAATGATTCCATCTTCCTTTTGAGCCCAATGATAACTTGATTTTCAGTGAGGACCCTCTTTTGATTCAACCTAGCTAACAATTATATAATCATATATTGCTTAGTTAGAGGCCAATTGAGCTGTGGGAACAGCCATTTTCAAGTTGAATCAAAAGTTGGATATTTAATGATAACTTGTTCCATTCCATCCTTAATTAATTTAGATGAACCCCAAATCCTAGGAGAACCTTCCTCATAGATAGTTAAACCTTTTTAGACTTCAATTTAGCATTTATAATTCTGTTTTGATAAATTTCCAAAACCCAAAAACTAGTTATCATTTTACTTTTCATTAAAAATCTATTTTCACTATTCATTAAAAATCTGTTTTTAACCACTTAAGTAGAACTAATTTAGATTGTTTTAGGGTGTCTTAGACTTCAAATTCTTGTGGATACGACAACCTGAGTCTACTACAACTTACCTGTGCACTTGCAGCTAGTGAGTTGGGGGACCAAAAAAAAAATGAAAAATTGACCTTTTCTTTAATTTCAGCAAGTTATCACTAGAAAACCCAAATATCACTATCAGGAGTCAAAGTAGGTAGCTTAAGTGAAATTTTATAACTCAATGACCAGTAGGTAGAAAATGAGTAATGTAAACAAATAAATGCAAGTGAATAAAAAGAGTATAAATGTACCATGTTGCCCTCTTCCCTGAGCTTGGATTCAACACTGCCCTCAGTGTTGATCAGGCCTGGAAGAGGGACCGGGTGGAGGTGCCAGCTCTAGTAAGCGGTTAGTGACTTGTTGTACGTCATCGAGTGTGGTAAAAATAGTATCTTGCATTATTTGTATATTCTGGATTCTGTTGGTGGTGCTGAAGCCATGTTGTTCGAGATTGTTGAGCTGATCTTTCAAGGCTTGGATGTCTTCTTGTTTTTGAGCATTGGCTTCCATCAAGCTTGTCACCTATTCTAGGATGAGATTATTTTTTTCTGATAAGGTGACGAGTGCAAATTGAGGGGCATGCGAAGCTGAGGAAGAAGAAGAGGCAGCTGCTATTAGTGGTGTCCTGGTTTTTCTAGGAGTTTGAGGAACTCTTGGAGATTGGCCGGGTTCAAAAAGAAAGGGATGTAGTGCAAAAATTGGTCGGGGAATTTGGATGAGTTCAATCATCCACCAGTTTCTGCCCTATAGAATTTCAGTTCTTCGTGGACCAGGGAGTGAGAGGAATATCGTAGAATTGGCCAATTTCTAGGAATGTTGGCCATGAGCAGTGACTAGGGCTCCTTCTCTCAAGTTGTCCAGGTCGAGTGTGTTGCCGAGATGTGATCAACATTGCCCAAGAAGAGGCAATGTTCGGCGATTGCCATGATGTAGTTTCCACATAGAATAGGATTGTATTCTCGGGTTGATTCTTGAATGATGGTTTTCATGAGGAAACCACCGAGGTTAACTAATTTGTTTGTCAAAAGACACCACAGAATGTATAGTTCATCAACTAAGACTAAGCCCATGTCTCAGTCATTGGGCCAATTGAGAATGGTATTGGTGAGCAAGATGTGGAGGTATTGGAAGAATGGATTTTTCAACTTGCGACCCACAAGCTGATGAGGGTCGTTGGTTTGTATCCTTGTCAAATGATACCAAAGTTCAAAAGCTGGGAAATCAGGTGGTGGTGTTCGAGAGCCAGAGTCAGGGAGGTAAAAAATATGGTTGAAAATGTTAAGGCTCATAGAAAAATCTTTGTTGAAGAGGAGGAAATCAATACGATCAGTTACTCCATTGTCATCATAGTGCACACTGGTCACCATGCCGATAAACTCAATGGCTAACTCTTCGTAGAGGCCCTAGCATTTCATGAAAAAGGGCATCGAGCGTGCTCAGTGCAGCAAAATACGAATGTCATAAAAAAATCCAACAGTTTCGAGAGCAAGGATGTCGAGAAACCTGGCCATTCCTCTCGAAAAGACGCTGTTTGTTATCACTATCTTTCGGTCTCATTCCTCTCGATGGCCATTGTAGAAGACCTAGACGACGTCACTAGCACTCCGAGGTGCTTTTGGTGTTAGAGTTAGAGGAAGATCGTGCACGCTTCATTGTCTATGCTCAAGGGTGGAGAAGGGCGGAGTCGGTGATGGCAGTCTGTAAGAGAGGTTTTACAAGGAATTTGATGGTGATTTTAGGGGAGAGTGGATGCGAGGAGTGGCTGGATAGGGAGAGAAATAGTGGGATTAGAATTCAAGGCTCCGCCGGCTTGGTTTACGTGGGGAAGTGGGTAGTTTGTGTGGTTGTGGAGATATTTTCATAGATTCTGTTGGGATTCTCAACCGAAGCTATGTAATCCACTTTTCAACTAAACATGGGAGACCTTGGAGCTGATGTGGTTGCTGTTGTGGCGGATGACAGTTTATTCAGTTGGGTTGCCTCCTAGTTGCGCCTTCTTTTAATGTCGTTGGCTTGACATGGTGTCTGAATTTTTAATGAGTTGGCCGTAAATATAAAACTTCCTTGAATTCTTTGGCTCTGGGGTTGTACCATTTTAGTCGTTATCCATTGACCTTAAAAATTTATGATTTTCTATTTATGTCAATGGCTCCATAAGGATAGACTTTCTCATCAACAAATGGTCTTGACCACCTCGTCCGAAGTTTTCTTGGAAAAAGGCGTAGGTAGGGATTGAACAGTAGAACTTGATCACCTTCTTTGAAATTTTTCTATAGTATGTGGTTGTCATGACATTTCCTTGCGCGTTCCTTGTAAAGACAAGAGTTGGCATACGCATCTAGATAGAGTTCATCTAGTTCATTGAGCTGCAAGAGTAATTTTTCGGTAGTCGGTTGAAAGTCATAGTTGAGTGTTTTAATGGCCCAAAATGCTTTATGCTCCATCTGTACTGGTAGATGATAGTGTTTACTGTAAACTAATCGGAATAGTGTCATCCCAATTGGAGTTTTTATATGCAGTACGATATGCCCATAATGCCTCATTGATCTTCTTACTCCAATCCTTTCTTGTTACTGAAACTATATTCTCCAAAATCATTTTAATTTCTCAGTTGGAGACTTTGGCTTGCCCATTAGTCTGTGAATGATATGTGCTACATATTTTGAGCTTGACTCCATATTTGATCTGTAAATTTTTTTAAGGTCCTTTCAATAAAGTGTGAACATCCGTCGTTGTCTTGGCACTCCAAATCTTGGAAAGATAGTATCCTTAAAGAGTTTGGTAACAGATTTCAAATCCACTGTAGTTGTGGAGATTGCTTCAATCAATTTTGAAATGTAGTCCATTGCTAGGAGAATGAATTTATAGCCGAAGGAGGTAGGAAAAGGAACCATGTAATCAGCTCCCCAAACATCGAAGATGTCCACTTCTAGTATTGGTTGTTGGGGTGCTTCATTTCTTCGGCCAATATTTCCTGTTCATTGGCAGGCATCATAGGATTTAATAAAGTTTACTACGTCCTTGAAGAGGGTTGACCAGTAGAAACCTATTTGTATGACCATAGAAGTCGTCTTCTGATCATGATAGGGGGATGAATGTCATGCCAAAAGTATTGCAGTTTGCTCTTCTTCTTGGATACATCTTTGATACATTACGTCTTCACACTTCATAAAAAGGAATGGCTCATCCCAAAAGTAATGTTTGATGTCCGAGAAGAACTTCTTCTTTTGTTGGTAGGAGAGATCCGGTCTTAGAACTCCTGAGGCTAAGTAATTAGCATAATCAGCAAACCATAGGGAGCTTTTCACCTTTATTTGAAAGAAATGGTTGTCTGGGAAAGAAAATGACTTGATATTCTTCGAGATCATTTTTCTCTTCTAATAATTGAAGTCAAGAGAGATTATTATCAACTTAATTTTTTGCTCCTTTTTTAACTTTGATTTCCAAGTCAAATTCTTGCAATGAAAGAATTCGTTTGATTAGTCTAGGCTTGGCATCTTTCTTAGAAATCAAATATCGAATGGCTTCGTGATTGGTATATATAACAAGTTTGGACCCCACCTGATAAGATTTAAATTTATCCATTGCAAATACAATAGCCAAGAACTCCTCTATTGTGGCATAGTTGGTCTGTGCTTCATCCAGAGTTCTACTAGCATAACAGATCACATGTTGTTTCTTATCTTTCCTCTGTCCAAGTATTGCTTCGACAGCTTGGTGACTCGCATCACACATAAGATCGAATGGCACAATCAGGTGCTTGAATAATTGGAGCTGTCGTGACTTCTTTTTTCAAGGTTTTGAAAGCTTTCATGCAATCTTCATCAAATATAAAGTCAGCTTCTTTGGACAGGAGTTTTGTTAATGGCCTGGCAATGGGTGATAAATCCTTGAAAAATTGGCGGTGAAATCCAACATGTCCAAGGAAACTTTTGACTCCTTTGACGTTCGACT